>OZ004706.1:14158604-15486104 GCA_963924515.1 Vespertilio murinus
TGTCTAAAAGCAAAAGTGGCTTTTGGAAAAATAACAACTTGGTTAGAATTAGCACGATTCCAGTCAAGGGCATGTACCTTGGTGGGCACATCCCCCGTAGGAGGTGTGCAGGAGGCAGTTTCTCTCTCATCAATGTTTCTAACTCTCCCTCTCCCTTCCACTCTGTAAAAAATCAATAAAATATATTTTAAAAAAAAAAGACCTTCTCCACAGACGGAACCACTGTCCAGAGTGGGAGCCCTTGAGGACAGGGCTGGATCTTATGTGTCGCCAAATCCCTAACCCTCACACATATGTGACTGCACATAGTAGGTGCTTAGTAAATGTCCCCTGGCCCTAGCCAGTGTGGCGCAGTGGAGAGAGCATCGGCCTGCGGACCAAAGGGTCCTGGGTTCGAGTCTAGCCAAGGGCACGTTCCTTGGTTGCAGGCTCCTCCTCGCTGGCCAGGGCCCTGGTTGGGGCCCGGGCAGGAGGCAACCAATCGATGTGTTTCTCTCACATCCGTGTCTCTCTCTGTCTCTCCCTCTCTCTTCTACTCTCTCTAAAAATCAATAGAAAATTATGCTGGGGTGAGGATTTTAGATAAATAACTAACTAAACAATTTTTTTTAATGTCCTCTGACCCAATGAAGGAGAGGAGAAGGTTTTTCTGTGGAATCTTTCTCAGCCATGACATTTCCGATAAGCTGAGCCTGTCTCTGGAAATGGGCCCCTCGAGGCGGGGTTGGGGGTGGGGGGCAGTGGACAGAGCTCCGTGGGCGCCGGGGCCGTGAAGCCAGGGCTGGGCTCAGAGAGGGGGCCTCTTGGAGCCCTGCCGTGGGGAGACTCGCCCCCCCCCCAGCCCAGGCCGCCCCACACCAGGCCCCGGAGAAGACACATTTGTTTACTTGACCTGAGTGACATGTTTATTGATTTCCCTGGAGCGGCTCATTCATAAAGGCAGATTGCGCCTCCCTCCCGGGGACGCCAACGGCCTTTTAACAAGCTCCCCGCGGGGCGACTTCTGAAAGTGAGTGGCTGAGGAGCCAGAAATGGAGCTTGCCGGCCGCCCGGCCCGGCCCTCTGGCCAGGGGCTGCTGAGCCGCGGGCAGGAGGTGGCACCCTGACTCGGGGCCTTGGCCGGGCCCGGCTGCGGGCACGCGGACAGGGCAGAAGGGGATGCGCCGGCTGCTTCACGTTCAAGAGCATCTGGACAATTAAAACCAAGGCATTTGCTGCTCAGGTTTTTCTGGACCAACCCCCTCGGGGCAGTTGGCCCAAGGGGATGAAAGCAGTGGGGTAGGTGGACTGAGGGAGGTCCTCAAGCAGAAACACCATGTTTTCTTCCTCTCTTGGCCCCAAAGTCTCAGTCTAGACGACAGCAGCTGCTCGGGGGACACTGTCTCTCCCCTGGTTCAGCCTCCATGGGACCGTGGCGGGGACGGGACCCGCCCGGGGCCAGAGCCCGTGTGTGCAACAGGAATTTACTGCTCACCCACAGGCACGTTTGTGCCTCGGATCCCGCTCGGTCCTTACGGCAAACATATGGGGCAGGCATTTCGGACCCAGTGTTTTATTGTGTTTTTATTTTAACATCACTTTCCATTTTTTAAAGCCGTGCCCTCTTCTCCCCTCACGGTCTATTTCGGGGATCTTTTATCTTTCCAGATGGCATGGCTGTAACTGATCCTCAGACGCATCTGGGACCCACTGGCTGGGAGCTCTTGCTTCTTCTTTTTTTGTTTGTTTAAATATATTTTATTGATATTTTACAGAGAGGAAGGGAGAGAGATAGAGAGCTAGAAACATCGATGAGAGAGAAACATTGACCAGCTGCCTCTTGCACACCCCCCACTGGGGATGTGCCCCCAACCAAGGTACGTGCCCTTGACCGGAATGGAACCCGGGACCCTTCAGTCCGCAGACCGAAGCTCTACCAACTGAGCCAAACTGGTTTCGGCTAGCTCTTGCTTCTTTACTCATTGTTTCCCCTTTGCTCCTTCCTTCCTCTCCCTTCCTCCTTGCTTTCTCCTCCACTTCTAGTTTGTTTTTTCTCCTTTCCCCTCTCCAATTTTTTCTTTTTATTTAATTGTCACCTGAGAATATGTTTTCACTGATTTTTGGAGAGGGAGGGAGAAAGAAAAAAAATGAGAGAGAGAGAGAGAGAAACATCAATTGAATGCCTCCTGTTCATGCCCCTACCGCGGATCAAATCCAGAACCTGGGTGTGTGCCCTGACTGGGAATCGAACCCACGACCCTTTGGAGCACGGGACGATGCCCCAGCCGAGTCACCCCGGCCAGGGCTCCACGTCATGTTCTTAGGAGGCCGCCCAGAGACTGGCCCAAGAATTAAGACGTGTGAGTTCTAGTTCCTGTCCGGCCACCAACGTGCAGGCGGACCTGGGGCAGCCGCTCCTCTCGGGGCTTCGGTTTCCTCCTGGGGAGAAGGGCTGGCCCTCGGCTCTGACATTGCTTCCCGCTCAGAGGGAGTGGAGTGGCTGTGTTGTTCTGGGACCCCCGTTAACTCATGAACGAGGCTTCTGCGTTTTACCCGGTCGGATCTGCTGACTGGAATCTCACCCAGAGAGCGGGGTGCGTCCCTGAGAAGTCTCATCCGAGGAAACAGGGGCCTCCTCCGAGGCTCACTGAGCGTTTGTCTGTCCATGCGCTGGCGTTCGGGTTAGGGCCGCCTCGCTGTGCCCTCCGCCTATCGAGTGTGGCGTGGCTGTCACTATTGATTCCGCCTTATTGAGAGAGAAGCTTCTTATTTCCTCTCAGGGATTTTGACGGCTATTAAGATGGGCGGCCAGCAGGTGAGCGATGGAAACTTGGGAATGGTCTAAGCCTTTTACACTCCATTATTCTTTTTGGGGGGAGAAATCGTTATTAAAATGATGAAGTAAATAACAAGGGGGGGAGTGGCCCTAAAAGACGAGGATCGAGAAGGAAAGCTGCTCGCCAGCCAGTGCAGGGCCTTTGTTACTGTCCTCACTGACATCCGCGCGTTCTGGCCTGGGTTCGTCTGCAGATGGCCAACCTGCTTCTTCCAGCTTCCCCGGGCACGGCTCAGAGAGGAAAGCGTTCCCAGGGGGCATTCGTGTTCCAGGATTGGAGGACTTCGGGGAGGGGGCATTTAAAAGCCCTTGTCTTCGTCCTTTCTAATAAAAGGGCTGTGACTGCCCGCTTCTGAGTAATCACAAAACAGATATTATTGGTTTTGAGAAAAGGTGATATGGCTTTACGGTGTTGTATTCGTTTCCTATGGATAATGTAATAAATTGCCACTAAGTCAGTGGGTTAAATGGTACAAATGTATTACCCTCAGTCCTGGACGTCAAAATTTTGGGGAACATTTAGGTAACAAAGTATACAGTTTTATCTATATGTTCCCAAAAATCCTAGTTTAGCACTTCTTAGTTGGGATTCAGGAATCTGTAGTTTAACAACTCCACCAGGTGATTCTCATCATGAGAGAAGTTTGGGAAACACTGTCTTAGAACATCCCTCTCGATTATATGGGGTCCACCTGCCTAATCCATGGTAATCTCCCTGCCTAGCTAAAGATGTTTGCATTGACAATTGGATTAATCTGACAAGCGCAAAGCAATGGATAAATTCCTAGAAACATACAATCTTCCAAGATTGAGTCAGAAACAGAAAATCTGAACAGACCAATTACTACTAATGAAGTAGATTAACTTATTTTAATGAAGCAATTTAATTATTAACAATTAAATAATTAGTGTGTAACTACTGTTTAAAGTAATAAATTAATCTGCAAAGTCCATCTTGCCATGTAACACAACATGTTCATGGATGATGGGACTAGAATGTGGACGTCTTTGGGGGAACCATGACTCTGCTTGCCTACTAGGTATCATCTGCTAACCCCCACACGTTGTGACCATCAAAAGATGTCTTTTGACTGTAGGAAAACCATCTGACAGATTGAAAAAGTAGCCACAGATCCTTCTCATCCCTATGTATGCCTCTTCTCAACATGACTTTTCTACTCTTTCCATCAAGAGGTTGAGTTTATTTCTCTACTTTTTGAATTTGGGTTTGGTCAAGTGACTTTCTTTGGTCAATGAGACACTAGCCAATGGGATACAAGCTAAGGTATTAGGGATTGTCTGCTCTTATTACCTTAACAAGCCTGAGGTAGCCTGCTGGATGATGATACGGGTCATTCACCTGTGTTACCCCAGCCCGCAGCCAACCACCTGCCAGACAAGTGAGTGAGACTATTGTCTGTCAGCTGATTGTGGACACACGAGTGAGCTCAGCCAAGACCAGGAGAACATCCCAATGGATCCCAGCCCAGATCCCCAAACAATAGGTTCCTGAACAAATACTAGTAAATGTCTGTTTTAGGCCACCACATTCTGGGTCTAATACAGAGCATATGCTAATCAGTTCAACCAGTGACCCACTTTTGTCCAATAAGATAAAGCTTTTTCCATGATGACATCTCACTTCAAGGCTCTTTAGGTTCTGACGGATAATTCAGGAGGAATTCTTGTGAAATGAAATTTACATTCTACCATTATTACAGAGAGCTAAATACCTCTCCACTGATCAGTTTAAAAAAATAAATAAATAAGACAATTGCTTCCTAAACAAAGTATTTCAAGTCTCATTTTTCCTCGTGGATTATTATTACACAGGGCAGGGCAAACAGTAGATGTCTATTTGACTTACATAGCAGCTGGCCCTGAAAGGACCAGGAAGCAGCATTCCCAGGGCGCAGATTTAGGCAAAGGTCAGTTCCTTGGGAGAATGTGAAGAAACCTGAGATATTATGGACCGAAAACGGGTCAGCTCTCCTCATTCAGCAGTTTGCCTCTGGCCGAAACCAGCTTGGCTCAGTGGACAGAGCGTCAGCCTGTGGACTGAAAGGTCCCAGGTTCGATTCCGGTCAAGGGCATGTACCTTGGTTGCGGGCACATCTCCAGTAGGGGGTGTGCAGGAGGCAGCTGATGGATGATTCTCTCTCAACGATGTTTCTAATTCTCTATCTCTCTCTCTTCCTCTCTGTAAAAATCAATAAAATATATTAATTAAAAAAAAGAAGAAGAAGAAGTTTGCCTCTGCATTAACACTGACCCCGAGGCCCCCGAGTCGGTCCTGACACAGCCACGCCAGGGTGACTGCCGCCCTCGGCACCTTCATGCTTCAATGCTGCTCCCGTGGTGATGAGTCTCTAAGGGCGCCCCCCTGCTGAACCAGTGAGCCACAAGGATGGCGTGTGACCTCCAAGACCTCAGCCTTAGCCTCTTGGAATGCTTGCCCTGGATCAGTGTTTCCCAAACTTTTGACATATGTGTACCTCTTGTATAATTTTCGTAACGCTGAGTACCCCTCGTCCAAAAAAAAAAAAAAAAAAGGATGTATTTTAATAACAATCAAAATATATTTCTTTTTTCTTTTTTTTGGTACATACACAAAGTAATAATAATAAATGAAAAACAAAATTATTCATAATAGAATATAAATAAAAGTTATATTATAAATAACATTTATTTGCACACCGGACCATCTCATACCTCACAAGACTGTCTTGACTTGACTCATGAGAACGTAGAATTAGGCTCAGCTAAGCACGGTGCAGTGCACATCCCCACCAAACTCCGGTGCAAGGCGTACCCCCACCAAACTCTTCCCGTGCCCCTGGGGGTCCGCGTACCACACTTTGGGAAACACTGCCCTGGATGAAGGCAGACACCACGTAAAAAGTCCAACTAGCTGGAGTCCACCATGCTCCGAGGACGCCCACCTAGAGAGGTGCCCCACCCACCTCTGGCTGCGGTGAGTGAGAAGCCATCTTGAGCATCCAGCCATGGGGCCTTTGGATGGGAGAGGTAATAATACACAATTGTTCGAAGCCACTGGGCCTGAGGGCGATTTGTTATTCAGTAGCTGGTACCTGGGAAAACTCTCCAAAGATACCAGGAGTTCATTCTGCCAGCCTTTTCTTTTCTTTTCTTTTCTTCTTTTTTCTCGTCAATTCAATCCACAAACTTTCGAGTAAGTCCAAGTCTAGTATCCAGCCCTGCGGGGAATTCACATTCAGGCAACATCCGAGAGCCGTGCCTACAGGCCTGGCACCGTGCCAGTCACTTTCACGCATTTCACACGATTAAAGCTGGTTGTGAGGAGCTGGGATTCTGCTTTCTGACTGCCTGGGTTCCAATGCTGACGTTGCCACTTCTAACTAGCTGGTAACTTTGGACAATTAGCTTAACCTGGGTTCCTCCGCCGATAACACAGAGAGGCTCATCACACCAGCCTCCCGGGGTTGGGTGAGGATTGAACAGAATAACTCACGTAAAAATGTTATGTGCCTGGTCACTAGAGTAAGCACTCGGCAAGTGGAAAACGCCGCAATAATTGTTGTTATAACTATAAACAGCTTCTGCCTTGGAGGAACCTGGAGAAGAGATAAAACGTGGGCCAAATTAACACTTAAAAGCAAGTGCCCACAAGTGTTTGGAATGAGTGAGTGACGCCGTTACAAGGTTAAAAGTATCCCGTGATGAGAGATGGTGTCGTGGGTGCTCCAAGGTGGTCGCTGGCTGAGATGCTTATGGGAGACTTTGTGGGGGAGGAAGCTTTTGAGCAAGCCCGTGGAGAGGATCCCAGGGGGGAGGTGGGGGTGACCCCTCCAGGTGAAGGGGACAGCCATGCAGACCTAGGAAACCAGGGCTCCCACGTTGACGGACGCAGGGCAGGCACGGAGTGTTGAGGGGAGAGGGGAGACAAAGGTAGCTCGGGGCCAGATCGTGATGTGACGACTTCCTCTGTTTATTTACCCAGCAAAGACGGCCAAGCATGTCGGCCGGGGAGGCTGTCCAACGCGGCCCCTCACAAGGGGGAAGGAACGGCAGCCACCAGGCCCGGGTCCCAGCCGGGCTCAGCACCCAGAGGACCAGAACTCCCTGCTCCTCCTCTCGGCTCCTGGTTCATGGGACCTGGACGGTGTGGCTGGAGGGACCTCTGGGTGTCCTACCAGCTCACAAGGCTTCTGGCATCCAGTCCTGTGCCGTCCTCAGCACCTACCACCTCGCTCCTTCGAAATTCACTTTTATTTACTTATCGCTGGAGGAACCTCTGGGTGTCCATCCAGCTCACAAGGCTTCTGGCATCCAGTCCTGTGCCTTCCTCGGCACCTACCACCTCGCTCCTTCGAAATTCACTTTTATTTACTTACTAGAGGCCTGGTGCACGAAATTCATGCATGGGTCTGGCCGGCGATCAGGGGTGTCCCCCACGGACACCCGCCTTGGCCAGCCTGGCACCGCCTGCTCGCCAGCTCTGCCCCCTGCTGCCACGGTCACCTCCTTCTGCAGGGCAACTAATGGGACAATCGGGGAGGCACTCGCTGGCACCCACCTTGGCTGGCCGGGGGTCTGCGGGCTGGGGGCAGCTCCGGCACTGAGTGTCTGCCCCAGGTGGTCTGTGTGCATCGTAGTGCCCAGTCGTTCTGCCGTTTGGGCGATTTGCGTATTGGGCTTTTATGATATAGGATTTTTTAAATCCTCACCAGAGGATTTTTCTTTTTCCTTGATTTCCAGAGAGCGTGGAAGAGAGAGGGAAAGACAGAGAGAAATATCGATGTGAGAGACACATGGATTGGTTGCCTCCCGCACACCCTTTACTGGGGAATGAGCCTGCCACCCGGGCATGTACCCTTAACCGGAATCGAACCTGGGGCCCTGCAGTCCACAGGCCGACGCTCTATCCACTGAGCCAAACCGACTAGGGCTAAATTCACTTTTAAAACCTGGCCATCGCTTCTCAACACCCCTGCCCCGACCCCTCCCTCCTCAGACACTTAAATCGGCTCAAACAGGGAGAGTGGGTGATCCTGACCAAAAGGTGCATCGCCTCCGCTGTCCCCCGAGGGCTCAGACACAGACCCTCCGTCCCTCAGCGAGCCCCAGCCCCTCTGTGTCTCCCCTCACACAGCCCCGGGCTCGGGTCACTCAGCTCCCCCTCCACCTCCTTCCAGCCGTGGGACCCTGGGCAAGTCACCCCAACGTCTCCAGGTCTCAGGAGAACAGCCTGCCGGGCTGTTCTGTGGGGAGGAACGGGACATCGAAGGGAAAGCCCAGGATGCAAGCAATGCACAATGAGCACGTAAAGACGATCCAAGTGCTTCCTGCTGCCCTGATTCTCCACTGTGGACCGGCTCTCACCTGGGAGCCACCCCCCAACCCCCTCTCCCTGTCCCTGCAGGCCCTGAGCATGCCCTCCCTGATCTCCCTGCCCTCCCTGATCTCCCTGCCCTCCCTGGTCTCCCCGCCCTGCCCGGCCAGCCCGGCACTTGGGGGGCTGCCTGGCCGGGGGCCCACGGCCTGCCGGCCGCCAGAGGGTTCTTGAGTGTTGAAATCCTTCCATCCCAGAGACTTGATTATGTTATTAATTAAAGCAAGATGCCGGGCTTGGGAGATTTATTTTCTTTTCCATATCTGTGGCCATAAATGCCACTCAGGGAGCTCAAAGGCCCATGTCAGCCTGAATCAGGCTCCTGAACAGACGTTTGTTCCCGGCGCGGCGGCCTCGGCCCCTCCTCCCCCGTGCCAGGAAGGAAGTGTGTGTTGTGATACCCGCCCCTCACCCCAATTTCCCTCGCTCCATCTGCACCAGGCAACACGGGGGCCGGAGTGCGGGGGGGAGATACCTGGGCCGTGTGGCACGGGGAGAGAATTTTCCAAGAAATTTGTTTTAAGTTTCTGCCTCATCATTATAGGACTTGCGCGTTTCTATTTTTAGCGGCGCCAGGGAGCCAGGCCCACATTCCCCTCATCCCCCCGGCCCCAACCTTTGTTTATACAAAGCACATGCTGGAATCATTATTTAAAAACCCTCCGCACCCCGTAATTGCCCAGGTAGGTGAAGAATGCGGCCTTTATGGCCGTGGCTTGCCGAGGGGGCCGGCGGGGTCCCGGGGAACTATGGCTTATTCATGCGTGTGCCCCCTGCGCCCAGCCCCGGCCGGGCCCCTGGCCGGCCCAGAAGAATCGGGTAACTGAGAGCCAGAGGGGGCCTTGTCAACGGCGGAGCCCCGGCCCCGCGTGGTGGGAGGGGAGGCAGAGGCCTGGAACGCAGAGGAGACCTGTCCCAGGCCCACGGGTGTCCGTGTCATCGCCGGGGTTCGAACCAGACGCCCAGCGTCCAGCGTGGCACTCCTCATCGCACCTGCCGGGGACGCCCGTCTGAAGCCGGCCTGCCTGGGTCCGGACCCCGGCTACTAGCTGTACGACGCTGATCGGAGTACTGAGCCCCTCTGCCCCTCAGTTTCCTGGTCTGTAAAGCAGGAGTAACAAAAATACACACCCGGTGCCGAAACCGGTTTGGCTCAGTGGTAGAGCATCTGTCTGCGGACTGAAAGGTCCCGGGTTCGATTCCGGCCGAGGGCATGTACATTGGTTGTGGGCACATCCCCCGTAGGGGGTGTGCAAGAGGCAGCTGGTCGATGTTTCTCTCTCATCGACGTTTCTAGCTCTCTATCTCTCTCCCTTCCTCTCTGCAAAATATCAATAAAATATATATTTTTTTAAAAAAACACCCACCTGGTAAGAGTGGTGTGAGGATCCAAGGCACACCTGGAGGAAAGGAAACCCTGGGTTTTGGGTCACGTTTCCCCAGAGCACAGAGCCACGCCTGAAACCACACCCACATATAACCACACTCCCCGTATCTCAGGCCCCTTTTCTCTCTCTGGTACCTGGACCTCAGGCTGTATTTCCCTCAGCTCTGCCCACCTAGGGGGGTCTCCCTGCCCCACTGTCCTTCAGGGCAGCCCCCGAGTTGGTGGCACAGTCCCTGTTTGGCCGGTCCATGCGGCGTTCAGCTCCGCTGGGCACCCGGCCGGCTGACTTCTTTCCTTCGGGTCCTTTCCTTCGGCTGGCCGGGAGAACCGGCCGAGGCCTCAGGAGTGGGCTGAGGAAGAGGCGTCCCTTTGAAAGAGGTAATTACGTGGGGTTCTCGGGGTTCTGCCCTGTTCTGTGTCTGTGTAATTGATGTGTGCCTCCTCCGTGGGCCCAACCCAAATCACTAGCATTGTGCCCAGCGCCTCGGACAGCACACAGCTCAGGACACACAGCAGCTCCGGCCTGGCGGTCGCGTGGCCCGCGGTCAAACACTGCGTCTCTGCCGGGGCTGCTCCAGACGAGGGCAGCTCTATAGCACGAGGGCCGCAGCTCCCGCCACTCGGGGCTGCCCGCTACACCCTGGCCCACCCACCGGTCCTTTGTTTTCTCCAATCCTCCAGCAGTTCAAGCTCCCTCCTGCCCCAGGGCCGTGGCCTGTGCCTTTCTCTCCGCCTGGAGAACGCTTTCATGTGGTGCTTCGTGTGGCTGCCTCCTGTCAGTCCAGCTCCAGCTCCTCAGAGAGACCGTCTCAGACCCACAAGTCTCTCCTTATACCCTGTGGTCCAGTCTACACACCTCATAGCACTCTTCTCTCTGGAATTAACATGATTATTTCTTCCTGTGTCAATTACCTACCCGCTGAAAACACTCACACACACACACACACACATACACATTCACACACACACACTCACACACTCACACACACACACTCACACACACACACTCACACACTCACACACTCACACTCACACACACACTCACACACACACACATACACACACACACTCACACACACACACTCACACACTCACACTCACACACACACTCACACACACACTCACACACACACACTCACACACACACACATACACACTCACACACACATACACACACACACTCACACTCTCACACACTCACACTCACACACACACTCACACACACTCACACACTCACACACACACACACACACTCACACACATTCTCAAACACATACACTAACATGAACTCCACGAAAACAGTGACTTGGCCTCTCCTGTTCATGGTCCTTCATGGGATACATAGCAGGTGCTCAAATAACTATTTATTGAGTAAATGAAGGAATGATGACTAAATCCTCAGATCACAGCACCACTTGCAAGGAGTGGCCTGGCCAGAACTGAGTCAGCATCCCATTCAAGGTATAGCCTCCCCACCCCCACGTCCGTGGCGGACCAGACCCAGTCGTGAGGACAGCCACAGGAAGGAGGGTGTCTGTTAGGCACCTTGATCCTGCCTTTCCGTGCCTCGCCCGCCCTGAGTCCCACTTTCCCGTACACACACTGAGGGAATTAGCGTACAAGGGGATGTCTTCCCCCTCCAAGTCAATGATGCACACCCGGCATGTCCCCCGTGACTGACCGGGATCGGCCTCCGCAGAGGGTGGAGGAGGCCTGAGGGTTGAGAGAGGGGACGCGGGGCTGGTCGAGAGGCCGAGGGGGCCTCCCGGCATCATCTGCACCACCCTCAGGCACACTTGTCCCGGCTTCCGTTTCAATGCTCTTCAGCTAACGTGTGTCTCCTCCTTCAGACTGCCAGTCCCTGCGGGCAGGTGCCCGGGATGATCTGCTCACCAGGGTGACCGCCTACGTCCATCGGTCTCGGGATCCCTTTCCACTCTTGAAAATTCCTGAGGACCCCAAAGAGCTTTGGTTTCTACTGCTTAGATCTATAGGTCGGAGGCTCTCCACGGGGGGCCACGTGGTTATATCTGGGGGCATTTTTGGTGGTCACAACATGTGGGGGGACCAGAGGATACTGACATCCAATGGGTAAAAGCAAGAGATGCTGCCCACATCCTGGGGGTGCAGGAGAGCCCCCATGGCAAAGAGCTACCAGCCCAAATGTCAGTAGTGCCAAAGTCGAGAAGTCTTGCTGTAGATATTTACAGTATCAGAAATTAAAACTGGTATGGGAGTGGCAGCGGGAGGGATTGGTAAGGTATGTACACATATAATACCTTAATTTTAAAAATGAGAAAAAAATAAAATAAAATAAAAAGAAAGTGTATCTTAAAAAAAAAGAAAGAAAGAAATTAAAACTGGGAGCATTGTAAATATTTACTGATTCATTTACAATAATAAAAATAAATCCATCGCACGTTCGCATAAATACATTTTAACGTGTGTTTTTTTTTTCAAAAACAAAACTATTAGAAAAATTTATGCTTTATTTTATAAATGTCTTTAATGTCTGGCTTAATAGAAGACAGCTGGATTTCCATATCTGTTTCTGCATTCAATCTATTCCAATATGTTGTTTTTGTTGAAGTGTATGAAGAAAATCTGGCCTCACACAATATGTTGTTGGAACGAGGGAGAGTGTTTTAATAGCCTTTTCACATAACTATGCATATTCCTCTTTGTTACTACACCAAAACTCAACAATAGTGATTCCTTAAAGGTTAGTTACAATGTGGAATCTGAAACCACATCCATAAATTTTTTATATTCAGTTATTTTAAAATTCATTGATCTGTCTTGAATTTTGAATGAATTTTTTACCCAGGCATGATTTGTGACATCATGTGTTGTGGATTGAATTGTCTTCCCCCCCCCCCAAAAAAAAAGTCATATGTTGAAGTCTCAACAATCAGTACTTCAGAAATGTGGCCTAATTTTGAAATAGGGTCATTCAGGCATTATTAGTTAAAATGAAGTCGTAGTGGTGTAGAGTGCACCCTAACCCAAGATGACTAGTGTCCTTTATTTTATTTATTTTTTTTTTAAAAAAGGAAATTTTGGCACAGATACAGACAGGGAGATTGCCAAAGAAGATGAAGACAGAGATGAAGGTGATGTGCCTACAAGCCAAGGAATGCCCACGATTGTCAGAACCGGGGAGAGAAGCATGACACAGATTCCTTCTCACGGCCCTCGGAAGAAACCAGCCCTGCCGACACCTGGATTCTGGATTCCAGCCTCTGTGCTGTAAGAGAATAAACTACTGTTGTTTCAACCAAAGTACCAGTTTATGGCACTTTGTTAAGGCAGCCCTAGGAAGCTAATACATCCTACTCTGGTCATTGTGAAAATAGCGGCTCATTGAATCAAGCAGATCTTCCAAATGTGCACGCATTTCATTAGAGGGTATCAAAAGCCACATTTATTCAGACCATCACAGATCTCACTAGAAAAGCCTTTACGTGCTGAGACGCTGCCCAGCTCACAGAGGCAGGCACAAGTCTTCCAAAATTCCAGGGTTCACTTGAAAGCCCAAATTTTATCATTGAAACAATCCTGTCCGTGGTTTTCCTTGACAGGACAGGCTCGTTGTGTTTGTCATCGATAAAACATCCACCAGGTACCGGAGTCAGTCATTCTTCCGAGTAAACATGGCGACCCATGAAAGAGGCAGCTAAGTCAGCACACCCACCATGCAACTTATCACACGGGTCACCATTTGTACTCAAGGCAACCAGCAGGCTTCTGTATGTGTCTCCCCATGTCATGACACAAAATACCAAAGAGATATGTACTGCGGGACCAAGACTTAATAAAACTGCTGCCACCAGTGTGGCTCGGTGGATAGAGTGTCAGTCTTCAGACCAAAGGGTCCCAGGATGGATCCCAGAATCAAGGACACATACCTTGGTGGCAGGATCCTCCAGGCCAGGGTATGTGCAGGAGGCAACCAATCGATGGGTTTGTCTCACACTGATGTTTCTCTCTTTCCCTCCCTCTTCTCCCACTCTCCCTAAAAATCAATGGGAAAATATCCTCTGGTGGGGATTAACAACAATAACAACAAAAAAAGATTTAATAAAACTAATTCTGTTTTGTTTAATGTTTTACTGGGAGCGCATGCCATGAGGAATACAATGACGCTGGTACAGTGGTCGGCAAACTCATTAGTCAACAGAGTGGCAAACCACTGTCCTAGAACATTGGGTACCATTGCCCTGACTTCATGTTAGGACACAGTAGGTCTGCCCATTGTTGCTTTTGTATCACAAGTACAAATGTCCCCACAGCAAAAAAAAAAAAGAAAATTATGCCTGTGTGTTATTATTAAAATACTAGAGGCCCGGGACACGAATGCACCAGTGGGATCCCTTGGCCTGGCCTGCGGGGAGGATCAGGCCAAAACCGGCTCTCCAACATCCTCCGAGGGGTCCCAGATTGCGAGAGGGGGCAGGCCAGGTCAAGAGACCCCAGCAGTGCACAATCGGGGCCAGGGAGGGACCTTGGGAGGATTCCAGGGCATGTCCGACCTGTCTCACCCAGTCCCAGTCGGCCGGACCCCAGCAGCAAACTAAACTACCAGTCAGACCATCTGCCCCCTGGTGGTTAGTGTGCATCATAACAACTGGTTGAATGGTTGAACCAACAGTCGAACATTAGCATGTTAGGCTTTTATTATATAGTGTCTTTGTCTTCACAGACCTCCTGAAAGGGTCTCAGAGACTTCACCAGGGGCACTGGGATCCTACTTTGAGCACCACTGCTCTACATCAAGCACAGTGGTAACAGTCCAATCTTTGCTGAGGGAATGACTGAATGAATGACTAAATGGAGCAAATAGAGGAGGAGAGAGGCGAGAAAGCCCACTTTGCTTCTGCTCTTGGTTTTCTGTATTATCTGAGAGACTGGGCCCCCCGTAACTGAATTTTCATCTGAAAACAGCTGATAGAGAGGCCTCTACGATGGGTCACGGTGGTTCAGCTATGTGCCCAGGAAGACGAGGATGGATTTCAGTGCAAAGCTGGCTCCACTCCAGGGGATGGCCTGGTCCTTCGGTCACTGCAGACACGCCCATCTCAGCCCCTGAAGGACCAGAAGCAGTGGGGCTACACTACAAAGAAGTAGCTCTTAGCGGCCACAACTGAGAATCAGTATGACCATGGAAGCTTTTTCTTAGTCAGCTTTACTGAGTCAGAGACTCCGAAGGGAACCCAGGCAAATACATTTGGAAAAATGCCCCAGGTGATTCTGCTATGATTGAGCTCCACTGTGAACTAGGGTGAGAGAGGCAAGGAGGCCCTTCCTGTCCAGTTACCCTGGAACCATACAGGGGATAGGGGTGCCAACCCCTCATGTAGTTGAAAATCTGTGTATTCGTTGTTATTTTGTTTGTTTGTTTGTTTGTTTGTTTTTTATATATATTTTATTGATTTTTTTACAGAGAGGAAGGGAGAGGGATGGAAAGCAAGAAACATTGATGAGAGAGAAACATCGACCAGCATCTCCTGCACACCCCCCACCAGGGATGTGCCCACAACCAATGTACATGCTCTTGACAGGAATTGAACCTGGGACCTTTCAGTCCGCAGGCTGATGCTCTATCCACTGAGCCAAACACTACGTTGTGTGATTTTTTAAAATATATATTCTTATTGATTTCAGAGATGAAGGGAGAGAGAGAAACACCAATGAGGAAAGAGAACCATGGATCGGCTGCCTCCTGCAATACCCACACTGGGGGATCAAGCCCACAACCCGGGCATGTGCCCTGACTGGGAATCGAACCTCGACCTCCTGGTTCATAGGTTGGCGCTCAACCACTGAGCCACGCTGGCTGGTCTGTGTATAAGTTTTGAGTCTCCAAAAACCAAACTACGAATAGCCTACTGTTTGCCAGAAGCCTTATCAACAACATAGACAGTCAATTAACATATATTTTGTACGTCAAACGTATTATGTGCTGCCTTCTTACAGCAAAGCTAGAGAGAACAGAATGCCGTTCAGAAAATCACAAGGAAGATAAAGCATTGTGCTGGAAAGCAATCCGCACGTTGGTGGACCCGTTGGCTCAAGCCCAAGTGGTTGGAGGGTCACCTGCGGGTAGAGGCCGTGTGTGGGGACTGGCCTGGTCTGCAGGAGCTTCCTGAGAGCGTCATACTCAGGCCTGACCCCACACACACACTCAGCCCCCCCCCCCCCAGGGTTGGGCCCACAGCAGGCACCGGCACAGTTTGTTGAATTTATTGTTTTTACTCTCACAACAGAAAGAGTGGGAGAAGTCCTTTGAAACACCTTTAAACCCATGCAAACTGCGGCTCGAGAGCCACATGCGGCTCTTTGGCTCCTCGAGCGTGGCTCTTCCACAAAATACCATGGCCTGGGCGAGTCTATTTGAAGAAGTGGCGTTAGAAGAAGTTTAAGTTTAAAAAATGTGGCTCTCCAGCAGAAACCGGTTTGGCTCAGTGGATAGAGCATCAGCCTGCAGACTAAAAGGTCCCGGGTTCAATTCCGGTCAAGGGCATGTATCTGGGTTGCATGAACATCCCCAGTAGGAGGTGTGCAAGAGGCAGCTGGTTGATGATTCTCTCTCATCGATGTTTCTAACTCTCTATCCTTCTCCTTTCCTCTCTGTAAAAAAATCAATGAAATATATATATTTTTAAAAATGTGGCTCTCCAAAGAAATGTCAATCGTTGTCCTGTTGGTACTTGGCTCTGTGGACGAATGAGTTTGCCGACCGCTGCTTTAAACCAACAGACCGAAGGGGCCTGGGATTCAGCCTGGTTTGAAGAATAATCCCAGATAGAACACCTCAGAGGAAAGGTTTCCCAAATGTCTCCTCCCACAGCTGGGGGGGGGGGGGCGGGGGCAGCAGTCCCACCACGGCCACCACAGCCACCACTCTGCATTGTCCCTGGGAGCGAGGCTGTCCCTCCACCCTCCACCCACCTCACTCACCCACAGACCCTCGGGAGCACACTTCGCCTTGAACGTTCCAGTGCAGACTCTGCTTCTCCTGGGGGCGGGGGTAGAGAGAGGGGGATGAGCTGCTGCATTGCTAACAGCTCACACGTTGCCAGAGCCGCTGGTCCACAGCCCAGGCTTCCTGTGCTCACGTTCTGGAAGGCAGTGAGCAGGCCAAGGCGGGCTGTGTTGGAGCAAACACAGAGACCCCTGCTTGGCAGCTGCACCTGCAGTTCCCCTCCCCGTGGGCCGCACCCGCCTCCCTCTGCCAGCCTCTCCCTCTCCGAGGAGGGGCCAGAGTCTAGCCCCTGACTTTGGGGGCCAAAGATGGGACCGGGGTGGAAGGTGACATCTGGGACTTGGGGTCCCTTCGCTGCGGAGCGTTTGTCTTCCAACATCCTTAGGACGGAGCCGAAGCCAGAGGAAGGCTTTTTTTTTTGATGATCCAAGGCCAAGGATCTCTGGTCAGAGAGAAGATTGCTCTCTCAGCTGGGAAAAGGAGCTCGGGCGGATCGAAGTGATCGATTTCCTGAGCCCTGCGCACTTGTGGCTCTTCACATCCTTTAGGTTGGACCGCACGTGGCCCCTCGCTTGTGCTGAAGGCATCGAACCCCACAGCGGGAAAGGGCCTTGGTGCCCTGGTCCAGGATCTGTTTCCCCAGCTGAGGCAGACGGGCAAAGAGCAGTCTTCCTGAGGCCCCAGAGCGCAGACCGTGTCCGTGCCTCCAGGCTCCTGGCCTCGAGACTTTCCCAGGACGTCACCCGGCCCACCAGGCTTGCAGGAATTGAGGGTGATCCGCGGGCCAACCATGGCAGCCGTGGGCAGGGGCTGTGGGCCACGGGCCATGCTGGGTCGCCTGACTCACTCCCCTCTCCCCCCAGCTGCCTGCCTTGCAGGAGGGCCTGTTTAATGCTTTATTCCTCCCAGCGTTTCATTATTGATTCAGCCCCTCGCTGCTGGGTCTGACCAAATAAGCCCTGAGCATTTGTGTAATATCAACTTCATCAAAAATGCAGGAGTTGGGGTTTTTACTCGTCTGCGTGCTACCTAGACAGTTTAAGTCGATGGCTGTGGTTTCTGCGAGCCGGGGAGGGCGCTGGCCGCCCACAGGCTGGCTTCTGGCCTTTCTGAAGTGATGCTGGTCCCCCGGCTCCAGGAACCCGGCAGCCGCCTCTCTCCGGGTTAGCGGAACGAGGTCTGGGTGAGGATGTTGACTGAGGTGGAGAGCTAGGAGGGTGGGAGCAATTTTTTAAAAATCAACACCAGCCGCAAGCGTGGAAACAAATTCGGCAATGCGTTAGTATGCTGCTGCTGACTACCCTATAAAATAAAAGGCTAATGTGCAAATCAACTGAACAACCCGGTCACTATGACGCACACTGACCACCAGGGGGCAGGTGCTCACAGCTGGGGAGTGCAGAAGTGGTGGCGGGAGCCTCTCCCGCCTTGGTGGCAGTGGGGAGCGGGCCTAAGCCATCAGTTGAACACCCCAGAGGACTCCCAGACTACGAGAGGGAGCAAGCCGGGGTGGGGGACACCCCCCATCCTCCCCCCCACCCTGAGTGCACAAATTTCGTGCACTGGGCCTCTAGTTACAGACGAAAATCCAATGAGATGAAGAAATATCTGTTCATCTATTTATTAAAACAATATTTATTGAGCACTCACTATGTGCTAAGCACCAGATTACAGAGGTGAATGAAACATACAAGGTTCCACTTCTCGTGAAGCTGAAATTCTATTTAAAAGAGAAAACCGGGCTGTAAAAAGAAGAGAAATTATAATAGCAGCTAATATTTATTAGGCATTTACTAGGTGTTGGGTACAGTCCTAAGCTCGCCACACAGAAAGTGATTCTGTTTTCAAGGTCATTTTTAAAGCCTGTATGTATATGTGCCCATAGAAAAAGAAGAATCTGCACTGGAACATTTAAAAAGGAAGAATATGCACCAAAATATTAGCAGACGTGATCTCCAGATTTCAAGTTTATAGAGGAGTTTTATTTTCTTTCTTAGGCGACCCTGCTAGTGGTTGGGAACCACTGCTGTAGAGCCTAAGACCATCGGAAAACACAGATATTTACATTACGATTCATTAACAACAGCAAAATTACAGGAACGAAGTAGCAACGAAAACAATGTTATGGTTGGGGGTCCCCACCACATGAGGAACTGCATTAAAGGGTGGCGGCATTTGCCGAAACTGGTTTGGCTCAGTGGATAGAGCGTCGGCCTGCGGACTGAAGGGTCCCGGGTTCAATTCCGGTCAAGGGCATGTGCCTTGGTTGCAGGCACATCCCCAGTAGGGGGTGTGCAGGAGGCAGCTGATCGATGTCTCTTTCTCATTGATGTTTCTAACTCCCTATCTCTCTCTTCCTCTCTGTAAAAAATCAATAAAATATATTTAAAAGAATAAAAAAGGGGGGGGGGGTAGCGGCATTAGAAAGGTTGAGAACTACTGGTCTAGAGCAAGAGAAGAAATGAAAGGGAGAAAGCCTGCTCTTGTGCCCCAACCTTGAAGAAATCAGGCAGAGAGCCTCCACATGCTTCTCTCTCATTTGCTGCCCGATGTCTTCAGGCTCTGGGTGTGCCGGGCTCTGGTCTGTTCCAGTCACTCTGGGCTCTGCCCCAGCTTGGACTCCATCGCCTCCGCCTCCCCGGAGAACAGGGTCCCTGGAGAATCCCGCGGCTGTGGTGGAGGCTGGGGAGGGCCACGGCCTGGTAGGCCTTTAATACAAGGTCCCCAGCTGGGCACCCTGACCCTGGCTTCCTCCTGCCCCGTGGGCAGGGGCCAGGACCCAAACCCTCCCAGTGATAAAACTGCACCCAGCAGCCGGGGCTCTGGCCAGCCCTCCTGCACCCCGCCCTGGACAAGAGCTGTGCCCCTATCCTCACGCCTCTGAGGGCCTCGCTGCTCTCTGGCGCCGATGGCTCCCGGACAGTCGGCGTCAGGTGGTCGCCGCCTCCTGGTGATGTAACAACCGCAAAGGCAAGAGGTTGCACCCGGGAGCCCCTCTCTGCGCTCGGGACACAAAGAGAGGCCCGATGCTGAGCCCTTTCTAGCTCTTAACATGTTTCATTGTCATCGACATCGTCCCCTTCCTGCCAATAAGGAAACAGAGGCCTAAGAGGGTGTGTGACGAGCCCACAGCCAGCCAGCGGCACCACTGAAACCAGAACCCAGGCCTCTTAGCATCTGTCTCAGTGCTGCCTCCTCTCCCACCTGCTCCCTCGGCACCCAACAAAGCGATGACCGGACACTCGAGAGGCTTGGTGGTGTTGGCTTTGACCCTGGACCCAAAGGGTCCTACCCAGGCCCAGAGGGGCTCCGGGTGGTGCTGCCAAACACGGCGGATGGGCAGCCTCCCGAGAGGGCCAGGCCCCTGCACCTCCTCCTGCAGCAGGGAAGGACAGCTCTGGCTCCATGACCTGGGGCGAGTCGTCTTCCTTCTCTGAGCCTCCGTGAATCTGCAAAATGGGGAGGGAAATCCCTCCTTTGTGGGCTTGTTGGGAGGACAGAGTGATAATGTGTGTCAGGCTCAGGGGTGCTCGGTGAGGCGAGATCTTGCTCCCAACATAGGAAGGCCTGTGCGAGATCGTGGGAAACAGGACCAAAATCCACCCAATCTAAGACAACATCCATCACAAAGCACGCCAGGAATGTCTGGATCACTGGGAATGAAAAGTGCGCCTGGTTGGTGTGGCTCAGTGGTTGAGCATTGACTTAGGAACCAGGAAGTCACGGTCAGGAAACGTGCCTGGGTTGTGAGCTCGATCCCCACTGTGGGGCGTGAAGGAGGCAGCTGATCAATGATTCTCCTTCATCATTGATGTTTCTATCTCTCTCCCTTCCTCTTCATCTCTGAAATCAATTTTTTTTAATGTATATTTTTTTAATAATGAAAACCACTGCTTAGTAAACTCTGAGTGCAGCTTTCTTATACAAATTTGAATTCATGCTTGGAGAAGCTTTTTCAGCTCAGACATAGGCTTTAGTCACATATCACTCAGAGCAGAGTTAAAATGAAAACGTAAAGAACAGAAATGGTGACTATTTCCCTAAAACATCTTCTCCTCAGAGCCTCCTCTTCCACATTCCTCTCAAGCGGGAGTCTTGGAGTTCATGTTTCCTCATGTAACATTGTCCTCTGGCTTGCAGAAGCACTGATGGTGTGTCATTTTCTAGAACAGCTGTGGGCAAACTACGGCCCACAGGCTGGATCTGGCCCGTGGAGCCGAAAGAGCGGAGGGTTCTCTTGCTCTCCCCTCCGCTCCTTCACCAGCAGCCCAACATGCGAGTGCCAGCATGGTCAGGCTGCTTTTGTTCTGGCCCTCCGGTCCAGTTTAAGAACCCATTGTGGCCCTCGAGTCAAAAAGTTTGCCCACCCCTGTTCTAGAAGGACCCAAGAAAGATATACCCTGTTTCCCCAAAAATAAGACAGTGTCTTATATTAATTTTTGCTCCCAAAGATGTGTTAGGTCTCATTTTCAGGGGATGTATTATGTTTCCATGAAGTAGGTCTTATTTTCGGAGGATGCCTTATTTTCGGGAAAACATGGTAGACGTCATGGGTAACGGGCACTAGCTCACTTTTGACCCCTTGTGGGTGCTGTTGCTAAATACCTAGGACTTGTTGTCTCCCCAACCCCTTCCCATCATCCTTTTGGTCCTAATTTCCTCCTGGATTGTCTTCCAAGCTACTTGACCCTCAAGCTTTCAGAGTTTGCCCAGACAACAGCAACGCTGAGGCGCCATCATGCACAAGCTGTGTTTAAATTCCAGAGGGGCAATGTGTGGAAATGGCTGCTTCACAGAATGGGTGGTGCTGGTAATGACATTTCTTAAGGCGCCGCTACGAGCCTGACCTCCAACACGCATCTCCCCTCGGGGTCACATCTCTTTCCTCTGAGTGCATCACTGCTATCATCTCTTTACAGATGAAGTCCCTGAGGCTCAGAGAGGTAAAGCGATTGTCTCGAGGCTCACCCAGCTCCTAAGTGGCAAAGCCAGTCCTTGGAACGGTGGTCTCTTGTCACCGTTGCAGAGACAGAGTACTTCCTCCATGCTGGCTTCTGAGCCCAGGGGCTTCGTGAAAAATTCACTCAACCCTGCCCTTGGAAAGCTTTTCCCACCTTTCGATTTCCTTGCTTTAGAGGGTAATAATAATCCTAGCACTTCGTGCCAGGTGCTGTCCTGGCCGCTGTATGTGTCCCAGCACGCCCCGTGTTCCCAGCTGCCTTATGGGTGGGTGGTGCTAGTGTCAGCCCCACTGCGCAGATGAGGAAACTGAGGTAACGCCACCGACACGGGGTCGCATGGCTGGGAAAGGGAAGGGCTAGGACTCAAATGCACAGAGTTTGGCTCTAGATCTCACTTGCCTAGCCTACCCCATCCCCTCATCTCACCGCTGGCACAGGGAGCCCCCTCCCTCCCCCCCTCCTACCCTCCCCCCGCACTCCTCCCCACCGCCCCTGCCACCCTAAATCCTGCTGCCTTTCACAGTGGCCTGGGAGCGGGATCCGGGCTGTCAGGCTGGAGCCAGATGGATGGCCCTCCCCAGCCAGGCCTGGCCTCCGCGTTTCTTCACTCCGGGCCCAAGCATAACACCCTCGGCAGCCCTGGCTGCTCTTCAGAAAGGGAAAAAAAACAACACATGAGGGGGTGTGGAAAGAAATCTAATTAGAGCCCCTCGGAGCCCCAGCTCCTCCCGTCATTCAATTAGCCCCTCTGAAGTGGAACTGGCTCCTTACAGTAATGCGAACGCCGAGGGCTCGTCCTCCCCGGCCCTGGTGTGAGAAAAGCCGCTTTCACAAGGGCACTCAGCGCGTCCCGGCCTCGCCGCCGGGCCGGAGGGTGGCTGTGGGTGCCAGACGGTCCCTGCTGCGGGGACCCCCCCTCGGGAGCCGGGCGCCCGCCCCCCCAGGGCCGGAGCCGCTGAGATGCAGCATCTGCCGGGAACCCCACACACATGTGAGGGGAGGGCCACCCAGCTTTCTCACAGCTTCACAGCCACGGGCCCCAGCAGGGTCACCCTGGAACCGAGAGGCCGGCGGGCAATCTAGAAGGTCCGGGCCCATGTTTCACGTGGCGAATGGCCCAGAGAGGAAGCCCCAAATACAGGACACCCCCCCACCCCCACCCCCACCCCCCGCCACTGGGCTGCAGCAGACTCACCTGGCCGCCGACTCCACCCCAAGGCTCTGTTCTCGGGGTCTGCAATCCCATGGATCGCTCCCCGAGGGCTCCTCCGCGCTGCAGCCAGGGTGGGCCGCGCTGACCTGACCCCTAGGGTGTCTCCGTGGCACGTGGGGTCTGATGCCCACGTCTGCCACCCCTGGACCCATCACTGCTACAGAAGCGGGTCCCAGAGCCTCTGCGCTAGCCAAGTGCTGCCGTGTTTCCCCGGAAATAAGACATCCTCCGAAAATAAGACCTACTCACAGGTCTCCTTCTGAGTGAAATATAAGGCATCCCCCCGAAAATAAGGCCCCCAGGCTCTGTCTCAGAATGAAAATTGATTTCATTCTGAGACTGTGTCATTTTGATTGGGAGAAAAATCACTGACAGTTGCATTGCAAATGCACTGTGAGCAGGCTACCTTGACAAGAAGTGCTCATTTAAAGACAGTGCTGTTGCTAAACGTGAGAGATTTGGACCGCTGATTCTGAAAGAAATGGAGTCACAAGAAATTCACCAGGAAATTCAGGCATTGGGTTGTTATGATGATGTTCCAGAAGATGATGACATGATTGTCATTGAATCAATGAGTAAATTCTTGATACTGTAGGGTTCACAGTGTGTCTGGTTTGTGTTGACAACTACCATACTACCGTACCGTACACAGGTAATAAATTTCCTTCATTTTCACTTAACAATAAATGTGTACTGTATTCTTCTTCATGGAAAAATAAGACATCCCCTGAGAATAAGACCTAGCATGTTTTGGGGAGCAAAAATTGATATAAGACACTGTCTTATTTTGGGGGAAACAGGGTAGGAGGGCCGGCTAGTGCCGACTCCCTTCCTTTTCTTGGCGTTTGGCGAACAGGCCCCTGGCCGCCAGCCCGAGGGCTTGCAGAACGGCGTGGTGCTGCAGCGAGCTGCTTCCAGACACTGCACCTCCCCGAGGCTACCTGTGTGCCCTTCGTGGAGGGCACCAAAGAGGAGATACTGGTTTTGAACATTTTAAAAATGTGTTTAAAGTAAGGTACCAGCCGAAACAGGTTTGGCTCAGTGGATAGAGCGCTGGCCTGCGGACTGAAGGGTCCCAGGTTCAATTCCGGTCAAGGGCATGTGCCTGGTTGTGGGCACATCCCGAGTGGGGGGTGTGCAAAAGGCGGCTGATCGATAATTCTCTCTCATCGATGTTTCTAACTCTCTGTCCCTCTCTCTTCCTCTGTAAAAAAAACCAATAAAATATATATTAAATTAAATTAAATTAAATTAAATTTTAAAAAATAAAGTAAGGTACCAGACGGTCCCGCTTTGGGTGGGACAGTCCCTATTTTTAACAATTTGTCCCGCGTCCCTCTGCATTTTAAAACAGTCCCGATTCTTTCCAAAATTTTGGACTGTTTTAAAACTCCGAGGGACGCGGGACAAATTGTTAAAAATTGGGACTGGCCCGCCAAAAGCGGGACGTCTGGTCACCTTACTTTAAAGGCATGTGCTTTAGGGCCGTGGTTGACACACTGCGGCTCGCGAGCCACAGCGGCTCTTTGGCCCCTTGAGTGTGGCTCTCCCACAAAACACCACGGCCTGGGCGAGTCTATTTTGAAGAAGTGGCATTAGAAGAAGTTTAAAAAATGTGGCTCTCCAAAGCAATCTCAGTCGCTGTACTGCTGATATTTGGCTCTGTTGACTAGTGAGTTTGCCCACCACTGCTCTAGGGAATACTGATGTCTGCCTCTCTCTCCTGACCTGGTTCAACTCTCACCTTAAAAAGTCCTTGCCGGCCCTGGCTGGTTTGGCTCAGTGGATAGAGCGTCGGCCTGCGGACTGAAGGGTCCTGGGTTCAATTCCTGTCAAGGGTGCATGCCTGGGTTGCAAGCTCGATCCCCAGTAGGGGGCGTGCAGGAGGTAGCCTATCAATGATTCTCTCTCATAAAATATATATATATTTATATATATATATATATATATATATATATATATATATATATATAAAGTCCTTGTCAATTGCCCAGCTATGCCGTACTGTCCCGCATCCTCTGGTGTGGCCTCCAGGTCACCCCTTGGCCAGGTGCCTGGCTCCTTGCTGCTCCTCGCTCTCCCCGATCTTCGCACGTCACTGGTGCTGTGAGGATCCAGACCAGCCACTGGGTTTTGTAAATTGCCCTGGAAACAGTGAACGGAAGACCCAACAATGGGTCTTCTCAAAGGCAAGCCCAGGCCAAGTTTTCAATCACCTCTCAGAGAGGCCATCCCTTGGGCCAGCCCCTTGGGACAATGCAACCTCGGGGACCAGGGACCATCACCATCATCATCATCCCTCTTCAGAGCCGAGGAGCCTGAGCCCCAACCAAGGTCCTCCAGCCCAGAGTCCCCACCCTCGCCCCACCCTTCACCCACCCAGAAGGCTGGCCTCTCCCTCGCTCTGAGGAAGCCCGGAACTCCAGGGTGGGGCGTTCTTCCCTCCTGAGCAACTACTTCCTGTCCAGCACACACGTGGGGGAGACCCCACAGGCCCCTCTCCTCGCGTTGGCCCCGGAGAGGCTGGCCCGGGGGAGGCCCCATGCATCGGCCGGTCTTAGGAAAGAGCCGAGCCGCAATGTTCTCGAGGAGAATTGTGGTCAGAAAAGCGACTCGGTCTCAATGGTCCTGTTTGCTCAATACTGTCTCCAAGTCACATCCGCTTGTCTTCCTGTCCCAAGGCAAGGCCTCCACGCCGGGGACGTAATGAGCTACCAGCAACAATGCTTCTCCAGCGACTATTCATCATCTCCCTCCCGCTTCCCGAGACCCTAAGAAGAAGGACAAATCCAAACGCCTGGTTCCCAGAAGAAGTGTTCACCAGCGGCCATTCGTCTAGCCCTGAAATGGAATAAATCCAGCCCTTGCATTAGCTTGCAAAGCATACCCCTGCTGGGACATGGCCGATGATTTCAAAAGCTGGCAAAACCCAGGGTACCACCTTTCAGACTTCCCTGCTTCCTTCTCCTGGGCTCCCATTCATACTCCTAATCAGGATCTGGCCACACTGCTCTCTGCTGGAGGACACCAGTACTGCAGTGCCAGGACTCCAGGCTCCCGGGTCCGTCCTCTGATCTGTACCTAGATCAGTGGTTCCATCACCTGGAACCGCTCCCTCCTCACAACAGCCCTAGTGCAGAACATGGGCTCTGGCCTCACAGAGACCGGGGTTCAAGAGCTGCCTCTGCCATGATGACCTTGAGCAAGTCACATCATCGCTATGTGACTCAGTCCTGGGTCTGCCAAATGGGGATGATCGTGCCAGCAGGTTTCCTGTAAGGATTTACCGAGACCAATCCGAGAAGACATCCCCATGCCGGCTGCGTGAGCACACTGAGGGCTAGGCCTCCATATTATTGTCCATTTGGCAGACGAGGAAACTGCGGCTCCGGGAGGAAAGATGGTTTCCCGGGAGGCACAGAGACGTGAAGGGTCCAGGAGGCAAACACGTCTCTCCGGAGTTGGCTTTCTGGGCCCTTGTTATTCAACAGCCCAAAGGGTTCCGCCTAGAACTGGGTTTGGAGCTAAAAGCGCCTAAAGAAGCTCCAAGAAGATCAACGGGATGAGCCACAGAAAGAGGGGGCTGTCGAGCCAGCCATGTGCGCCAAGGGAGCCAGAGGCAGAGGGAGATCCCAGCTGATTCCTGTGGACTTCACGAAGTGCAAAAGTGCCCTGGCCGGTTTGGCTCAGTGGATAGAGCGTCGGCCTACGGACCGAAGGATCCCAGGTTCGATACCGGTCAAGGGCGCATGCCCAGGTTGCGGGTGTGACCCCCCGTGTGAGGCATGCAGGAGGCAGTTGATCAATGATTCTCTCTCATCATTGATGTTTCTACCCTCCTCCCCATCTCCCTTCCTCTCTGAAACCAATGAAAGTATATATATATATATATATATATATTTTTTTTTTTTTAAATGCAAAAGAGCATTCGTAAAAATAAATATGGGGCCGGGGGCAGAGCTAGAGAGGACCCGGGAGTCTGAGGAGGGGGAGCCGGAAAATCAAATGCCAACACATTGCAGATTTACTGCCCCCTCGACGCTCCAAGGGGCACCCAGGTCTGGACCCTTTCTGGATGGGACGGGGCTGCGAACCGAGGCAGAGCACTTGGCCCCATGGCCAACAGTCCGCCCCGGAGACAACAGAGGCCCCCAAACGCCTGGCCTCTGATCTCAGCCTCGAAACACGCTCGGGCCAACATAAATGTGGGAACTCTACGGCGGAGCCTGGGAGCTGGAAAAAAAACCCCAAGATGTCGCCCAATGTGGCCCAGGCCTGCCAGGCAAAACCACACCAAAACCACCCCGGCTGACGCTAATTAGATGAATGGCTGGGAATTAGCGGCGGGGGATGGGCGGGAAGAAGCGGGCGGGGGATGTTGGGAACAGAAACACCGTCCAGAGAAAACAGAGCGGTGACGACCGACCGGAATGACTGCAGCACCCACAGAGGAAGCCGGGGCACAGGTAGCAGCCTGTTCCCACCCCCACCCAAGGGGCCGGGGGCCAAGGCGCAGCCCACAGAGCCAGCGACAGCTTTGGCCTGCGTCCCTGGAGTCGCAGCCCGCCGGCCTGCGGGCCTCTTCCCCCCCACACCCACCCACCCATCCGCCTCGGGTTCATAAAGGAGACAGCTCCGGGACACCTGGGACACCTCGAGGTCCTCCTCCTGTGGTCTCTCCAGCCTCACCCCCCTCCTCTCCCACCTCCCCTTCTTGCAAATCTCTGCACTTTCCCTCTCCCTCTCGGCCTTGGCAGCTGGCGTTCCCTCTGTCGGGAATCCATTCCCGCTCCCCGCTTCCCGCCTCTGACCCTGGCTCACCAGCTCCTGCCCTTCCTGGAGGTCTGTCTGGGCCGGGTCCTGGGAAGCCGTGTACCACCCTCATCCCCCCCCCCAAAAGGATGGGCTCCCGCTGCGGAGTGCCCGGCAGTCAGTTCCCTGGGCCCTGCCCCCCAGCCCGGGCACGCCGCTGCTGCCCCCCACGAGGCCAGAGGCTCCGGTGGCCACACTGGCATCGTTGGATGAAAGGAGAAATGGACGCTGATTCCCCGAAGTGTGAAACACTGCTTGGATGTGTGAGGCTGGAAGTCATGAGAAGTGGCATTTTGAAAGTCTCTAAGTAATAATAAAACACACTTATTAAATGCTTCCAGCCGAAACCGGTTGGGCTCAGTGGATAGAGTGAAGGCCTGCGGACTGAAGGGACCCAGGTTCGATTCCGGTCGGAGGCATGTGCCTTGATTGCGGGCACATCCCCAGTAGGGGATGTGCAGGAGGCAGCTGATCGATGATTCTCTCTCGTCGATGTTTCTTAGCTCTCTGTCCCTCTCTCTTCCTCTCTGCAAAAAATCAATAAAATATATATATATATTTTAAAAATGCTTCCATGTGCTACGCCCTGTGCTAGCGTTTTGTGCACACGCGCGCTCGCACACACACACACACAAATATACACACACGCCTCGGTTAAGTGCACACGACCCCGAGAGCCAGGGCTCCCTGTCATCGTCCCGTCTCCTGCTGGAGAGGTGGAGATCAGAGGGGCTGAGGAACCTGCCTGAGATCGCAGAGCCTTGACCTGACCGTGGGCCTGGCTGGTCCCGAAGCCCACGCTTCAGGTTGCTATGGCGCCAGCCTCTGCCCCTGAAACCCACCCCAGAAAGCCCCTCGTGTGTAACCTGAAGCCGGGCCTGCCTCCGAGTCAGCCCATTTCCTCTCCTCCCATCTCAAGCCCAGATGGGGTCTGAGTGACCCTGATCTCACCCGTCACGCAGCTGGAGGCCCGGGGGCCCTGCAGACGGGACTCCCGGTGGACACAGAGCAGGAGGAAGCAGCCGCTGGCCCCAGGGGGTCTTGGTCCCCCTAGTCTGAAGGTACCGTCTGGCCCCGGCTGCCACACGCCTCCTGGGGGTAAAGCAGACGTCCCGGAGACGGGGCAGGAGGCGTGACAGGCAGGCCGTCCTCACAGGTGAGGGGTCCTCTCATCCGAGGACAATGAGAACCAGCCAAGGCAGCCCCCTCCTTGCACTCTTTCCCACGCCCACGCGTGTCGCTGCGTGTTCCGGGGCCTGGAGCCTTCTGCTCGGACCTCTGCTAGAGTAGCTCTGTCACATGCAAAATCTCTCAAGCGCTCAGGAACATCAGGCTGCTGGGAGGGTGCGTGCGTGTCTACACTCAGATGAGCAGAGATAATGTCTGTGTGAGCGCGTCAATGCTCAGACCTGTACCTGGCGTGTAGTAGGTGCTTCATAGACAGCGCCTGCTCCTATCAGTGTCGCTATGACTACAGCGTCTGCCAGGGGAGAGCACCCCTCGCAATGACAGGGGATCACGCCTTTTACAGAATCCAGGTGAGGTTCCCGAAAACCTGTGAGAGGCAAACCCCAGGTCTCACTCGTGGGTCTGCTGACGTGGGGTCCCTTCAATGGAGCCCGGGAACTGATATTCTTTTTTTAAAAAAATATATTTTATTGATTTTTTACAGAGAAGAAGGGAAACATCGATGAGAGAGAAACATCGACCAGCTGCCTCTTACACACACCCCACCGGGGATGTGCCTGCAGCCAAGGTACATGCCCTTGACTGGAATCGAACCCGGGACCCTTCAGTCTGCAGGCCAACGCTCTATCCACTGAGCCAAACTGGTTTCGGCGGGAACTGATATTCTTACGACCCGTCCCGACCATGACAATGGCCACCCCGGTGGGGGACCCGCTGGGCTGGACCAGCTGTTTCTTGGGCAGATGAAGGACTGGGCCCCCGCTGTGATTCCAAAGGGGGGAGAGGTTTCTCCCTGCCTCCTCCACCCTTCCATCCCTCCCTCTTTTCCTCCAGCCCTCCCTCCCTCCCTCGCTTACTCTTTTTTTAAAATATATATATATTATTGATTTTTTACAGAGAGAAAGGGAAGGGGATAGAGAGCTAAACATCGACCAGCTGCCTCCTGCACACCCCCCACTGGGGATGTGCCTGCAACCATGGTACATGCCCTTGACCGGAATCGAACCTGGGACCTTCCAGTCCGCAGGCCCATGCTCTTTCCGCTGAGCCAAACCGGTTTCGGCCTCGCTTCCTCTTTTTATCAGCATTCTCAACTTTTCTCCGCAGCAGTTTCTCTGGAACAGCGGTCAGCAAACGGCGGCCCACGTTCAAAGTCTGTTTTCGGCCTGGAGGAATCTGTTTTGAAGAAGTGGCGTTAGAACACTCAAGGGGCCAAAGAGCCGCATGTGGCTCGCGAGCCGCGGTTTGCCGATCGCTGCTCCAGGAGAACTCGCGGCCAACCTTCTGCTGCCCATGGGAACCCCGCGTGCACCAGCCCCATTTTCCACCCACTGAACGTGCCTGAGCCGCTCGCTGCCCACCCTTGTGCAGGTACAGGCTCGCTTACAGGCGGCGTACACCAGACTTCTGAGCCGCCAGAAGGAGGCCGGGAGCCTCGAACCTCTCCCGCTACAGCTGAAGAGGCTGAGTCAGGACGAAGCCCAGGGCAGCGGCCAGGCTGGAGTGTGACCAGCCCGGCCACCAAAGCTGCCTGGGATTTCACCAGAGAGGACGTACAGACGGCCCATCCGTGCACGGAGAGATTGTCAGCGTCGTTAACCTTCGGGCAAATGCGACGTGCCAGCCACAGCACGGTCCCCCTACACTCCGGCCAGCATGGCTGACATCAACCAGGGACAGCGCGGGCCGGGGGGCGGGCAGCGGAGCGGGGCCGCGCCCCCGGGCTGGTGGAGCTGTGAAACCGTGAGCCTGCCCCGGAAGACAGCATGGTGGGTTCTTTAAAAACTGCGCATGCAATAATCGTGTGACCCCGCAATGGCACTCCTGGGAATTTACCCCAGAGAAGCGAACACTTACAGCCACGCCCATGGGTGTTCTCCAGCAGGCAAAGGGTTAAACATACCATGGGATACTACTCAGTAATTGAAAAGGAACTGCTGATGCACACAACAACCTGGATCAATTTGCAGAGAATTATGCTGAGTAATACAAGTAAATCTCAAAAGGCTAAGCACTGCATGATTTCATGTATACAACTGGAGGCCCAGTGCACGAATTTCTTGCACTCAAGGGGGGGGGGGGAGGAAGAGGGCCCTCAGCCCAGCCTGTGCCCTTTTCCAGTCTGGGAACCCTCGGGGATGTCCTTCTGGGGATCGGGCCTAAGCCAGCAGGTGGACATCCCCCTCGCAATCTGGGATCCCTCGCTCTTTACCACCCGCCTGCTCTCTCCTTACTGCCTGGCCTGCTGCTCCTTAGCTCTGCCACAAGGTGGGAGAGGTTCTCACCGCTGCTGCTGCTGCTGCTGCTGCTGCTGCTGCGCCCGCCAGCGGTGAGGCCGTGAGCCCAGCTCTGACTGAGCAGCCCTCCCCCGGTGGAAGCACACTGACCACCGGGGGCAGCTCCTGCATTGAGCGTCTGCCCCCTGGTGGTCAGTGCACATCATGGTGACCAGTTGTTCTGGTCATTCCAGTAATTCCGCCGTAATGGTCTCTTAGGCTTTTATTATATAGACTAGAGGCCTGTTGTACAATATTCGTGCAAGAATAAGCCCCTGGTTTCACTCCCAGCTGCCTGAGAGCCGGCACATCCCCACTCTCAGACTGCACGGAAGCCAGCACGTCCCCGCTCCTGAGTCACCCGAAGCCAGCAAGTCCTCGCTTCTGCCTGGAGCGCCACTCCAGTGGCTCCCTCCGCCGCCCCTTCCCCTCATAGCAGGCTTCCCACCGCTCCAGCCTGCGTATGCAAATTAACCTCCATCTTGTTGGGTTAATTTGCATACTCACTGATTGGCTGTGGGCATAGCAAAGGTACGGTCAATTAGCATTTCTCTCTTTTATTAGTGTAGATATTCTCGAAATAACGGGGGTTAAGGTGGGAGTAGGAGCAGGAGGGCAGGGCGTGTGGCTAGAAAAGAACAGCATGAGGCATCCTTTTGGCCATGACAATGTCATGTATCTTGCTTGTTTCAATGTCAATCTCCTGTGACACTGTACTATAGTTCTGTCTTAGGTGTATGTGGTGGTTTCTTTTAATGTTTTTATTGATTTTAGAGAGAGAGGAAGGGACAGGGATAGAGAGAGAGCAACATCCATGAGAAATATCTCATGGCTGCCTCCTGCATGCCCCTACTGGGGATCAAGCCCTCAACCCAGGCATGTGCCCTGACCGGGAATCGAACCAGTGACTTCCTGGTTCATAGATTGATGCTCAACCACAGAGCCACACTGGCCAGGCTGTACTATAGTTTTACAAGGTGTTACCATTGGGGAAAACTGGGGGAGAGATACAGGGGATCGCTCTGTGTTGCGTCTTACAGTACGTGAACATCTACAACTCAAAATGCAAAGTTTACCTTAAAAAACACACCTGTGGGCCCTTTTCTGATATATATATATATATATATATATATATATATATATATATATATATATTATTGATATTTTTACAGAAAGGAAGGTAGAGAGATAGAGAGCTAGAAACGTTGATGAGAGAGAAGCATCGACCAGCCACCTCCTGCACACCCCCGACAAGGGATATGCCCGCAACCAGTGTACATGTCCTTGACCGGAATCGAACCCGGGACCTTTCAGTCCGCAGACCGACGCTCTACCACTGAGCCAAAGCGGTTTCGGCCTGTAGGCCCTTTTCAAAGCGCGCACTGGAGTCACTGGTAAAAGCCTGGTGCCGTAGGTTTGGGGTGGGGTCCAGGTGTGTGGGGGATTTGGGAGCCTCACAAAGTTGGAAACCACACAATTAAACAGTTCCTCCTGTCCCTTTGCCTAAAACTTTAATATTTTTTCACGTGAAAATATAGCCCAACCATCTTGTGGGTGCAGGCCGGAACGGCTCCCTCCAACACACATCCCATCCCCACTGCACCCCCAGCCGCCTGCCCGGCAGAAAGGAAACTTGAGTCCCGAAAGGCAGACTCGGGACCTGAGGGGGGCGGGTGACGGGAGAGGGGGGACCTCTTTCATGGTCCAAGGACTCCCAGCCCCGAGACTCAGTGAGGCATGGCTAACAGCCCGGGGCCGGCTGGGGCGGGATTAGAACCCGCTTTCTGGCTCTGCCCTGGGCGGCTCGCTGCACTCCGCTCTGGGCAGCCCCCCTGCCCCCGTCAGAACGGTTGCAAATGGTTCTAATTATAACCAGGAAGTTTTTAAGCCTGTGGGTGGAAAGGAATGCCAACTCATGTAATAGCTGTTACTGCGCACAATACCCCTCCTCCCCCCCAGTGTTCCCGGCCCAGTTTTGAGGGTGGCAAATGGTGTCCCTACAGCACCGATGGGAGCCTGCACCGCCCAGGCAAGAATCCCACGTCTCTGGAGAGGCACAATAGCGGGCCAGGCCAGCGGCTCCGTGTCCCTGGGAGGAACTGGGGACCTGGGGTCCTTCCCCCGTGTAATTAGCCAGCTAATTACTTGTGTGCCGATGCTAATGAGCCACTGAGGATGAGGGAGAGGAGTCATCAGAGACGGCGCAGGGTTTGGGCCTCATGCCCTCCCTCTCCCCTCGGCCCTCACGGCCACCGGGGCACGGAGCGGGGCGCTGTGATCCGGAGCCAGCGAACTTCTCAGCGAACCTCTCAGCGCGCTGCCGGCTGGGAGGGCAGCTCGGAGCTCTGGACAGGAAGCTGAGGCACCACACTGAGCGAGCTGAGCTGAGCTGAGCTGAGCGCTGTTCCCCACCTCGGGTGGCCTGGCCGGCTCAGCCCAACCACAGGGCTCTGCTTCTGACGCCACGTTCTTCCCCGTGAGGCCAGCAGCCCCTCACCGGCCAGCAGCCTCCTCAGATCCCCGAGAAGGGCTGGAAACAGGCGGCTTCCTCTACCACTGGCCTCGGTGTGACTCTCCGCAAGTCATGGCACCTCGCTGAGCCCTCCAGAATTCCCGTCTCCGTCTCCGTAGAGCCTGCCTCTCGGAGTTCCTGGGGGGTGAGAGGAGCTGTTCTGTGCCTGGGCACAGAATGGGTAATCCACGGATGGCAGCCACAGAGAGGGTCTGGCTCCAACCCTCAGACACAGCCTCTGGGTGGGTCCTCTGAGCAGTTCAGCTCTCCCCGCCTTGGGCTTCACTAGGTGTGAAACACCCGGCAGCCACTCGCTATCACGTCCTCGAGGAACAGGTAAGGGGTATGAAGGACGAAACTGGATTGGCTCAGTGGGTAGAGCGTCGGCCTGCGGACTGAAGGGTCCCGGGTTCGATTGCGGTAAAGGGAATGTACCTTGGTTGTGGACACATCCCCAGTGGGGGGGAACGGGGTGCAGGAGACAGCTTATCGATGTCTCTCTCATGATCAATGTTTCTCTCTATCCCTCTCTCTTCCTGTCTGTTAGAAATCAATTATATATATATATATATATATATATATATATATATATATACTTTTTTTTTTTAACGAGTATGGAGAGGAACGAAGATGGCGGCATAGGTAAACATTCCTAAATGGCTGCCGTGCACAACAAATTTAAAAAAAACTATAAAACAAAACATCTATCACCCAAAAACCAAGGGGAAGCTGGAAGCTCTACAACTAGACTGAAAGAGCAAGAGGAGAATCCAGGACACAAGCCTGAAAAACAGGTAGGGGGCGAGGACGCGATAAGGGCTGGTGGAGGATCCAGGCTGGCGGAGGGCAGTGCTTTCCTCAACCCGAAAAGAGACAAGCTCCTGATCTCTCTAAAATCCAGTTCTGGGGAGAGGCTACTGTCTGCCATCAGGTCGGAAAGTGAGACTGGTTTGCTTGCAGAGCTGAGGTTGTTTGCTGTGCTGTGGTTCGAGACTTGGGGAGACGCAAGGCCAAGGGGACACCATCAGAGAGGTGGCAGACGGGCAGCCATAGCTGTTGTCCACGCCCCAGCCTAGTGACGCACTGAGACTCTGCCCCACAAAACCTACAAACACACCCAAGCTCCAAGCAGCGGACTTTGCATATGAATGGCCCTCTCTGTTGCAGTTTAGCAAAATTGTAACCCAGGGCAAACAGATCCAAGGAGGATAGGACTATGGTTCATGCTGTAGCTCCTGCAACAGTACTGGCCTCAGACAGTAGCTGAACTGCACCTCACTCAGACCCAGAGACCAGAGTTCTAGTGCTCAGCTTAAATCCCTCACACCCATAAGTGACACATTCGGGAGACGGACTCAGTAAGCACCAAAGCCCCACTGAAACAAGGCGTGTCTCCAGCGCAGCAGTTCTTCCTTTACAGACACAGCAGATCCTCACAGACAATTGGCCTGGAGGTCAATTCCTCCCAGTGTACCAACAGCAATCAAGGCTTAATTACACCAAGACTTTGCACTCAGCCCACAAAGGGATATAGCAAAAGCAATCACCTCAAGTGATTGGGGAAGCTGAGCTACTGGCCCCTATAGGTCACCGACTACACAAAACCATTTCATCAATACAGGGGGGCAGCCAAAATGAGGAGACACAGAAGCATGACATGAACGGGAGAGATAGAGGAGAGTAAACTACTAGACGACACACAGTTCAGAATCACATTTATAAGATTACTCAAGAATCTTCTAAAAACATTTGAGAAACTTGATGAGACCTCCAAGAAGCTTGGTGAGACCTTCAAGGACCTTAATGAGAATACAAAAAAAAAAGGAAAAGGACCAGCCAGAAATTAAATATACAAAGTTTGAAATAAAGAATATACAGGAATTCAACTGTAGATCAAAATACCCCAAGAATCAAACAAAATATCTGGAATATAAGAAACCAAAAATCACCCAACCAGAGAGGCAAAAAGAAAGAAGAATCCAAAAGTGTGAGGATAGTGTAAGGAGCCTCCGGGACGGCTTAAAACATACCAACATCCAGATTTTTGGGGTGCCAGAAGAAGAGAACGAGCAGGATATTGAAGGCTTATTGGAAGAAATAATAACAGAAAACTTTCCCTATCTGGTGAAAGAAATAGACCTACAAGTTCAGGAAGGGCTCAGGACCCCAAACAAGAGGAATCCAAAGAGGACCACACCAAGACACATCATAATTAAAATGCTAAGGGCAAAAGACAAAGAGAAAATCTTACAAGTAGCAAGAGAAAAACAACTAGTTACCTACAAGGGAGTACCCATACGACTGTCAGCTATTTCTCAACAGAAACTATGCAGGCCAGAAGGGAGTGGCAATAAATATTCAAAATGATGAACAAGAACCTACAACCAAGATTACTCTACAGGGGAGGAACACCTGTAATAATCTGAACAATAAAGATTTATTTAAAATAAACAAATAAATAAATAAATAAAATTTTTAAAAAATAATTAAATAAAAAATAAAAGGAGTATGAAGAAAGTCTCCCAAAGACTCCTGGGTGATCAGCACCGAGAGGCCAACTACACATGCAGCAGGACGCCAGCCAGTACTGCCGCGGGGAGAGAACACACGGGAATCAAACCCACCCGACATTAGCAGTGGCTTTTCCTGGGTGATGGGGTGATTGGTGGGGAGGAAGGGGGAGTGGCGAGCGGACCGATGGTTGTTTTTCATCATCTTACTGCTAACATTTATGAAATTTCTACCATGAACGTTCAAAACCCTCAAAAACACTGTTTTATGTTTATGTGCTGTATAAGCTATGTTTATATTATGTGTACCACAAAAAAGCTACCTAATGTGAAATCTTTCCATCAAATTGTTTAGAACGAGAGAGCCGACTTCCTCCGGCTGCTGGGTGGAGGGGGCAGGCACGGAGGTGCAGGAGACCCATCCTGCCCCCCGGAAACGGAGGAAGGGGACACAGTGTCACGGAAGACGTCCAAGCCAAGTGCTCTGGGAATCTCAGCGGGAAGAGCCAGGGGACCTAGCAGAGCGGCATCCAGGCTGGGTTGGGAAGGGTGACATTGTAGGATTGGGACACCCGGTACCATCTCACCCGACTGTACCCAAAGCTGGGACATCGGTCTCCTGTTCCCTACCTTCCCACGGCCCGCTCTTCCCTGACACAGCCCAGAAAAGGGTCCCCCGGTGGGTATCTCACGGGACCACAGGGTGATTGATGGAGGTGGAAGGGTTGCTTCGAGACGAGGAAGTCAAACTGTATCTATGAGGAAACTGAGGCCCGGCGAGGGGAAGGGTCTTCTCCCCGGGTCTCCTGGTCTTCCATCCGGGGAACCGGTAGCCTCACGCGCAGGGAAGACCTAGCCCCTGACACCATGTCCTACAGGTGCACGTCCCGGAAGGAAGTGACCGCAGCAGCACCACGACCCCATGACGCTGCCTAGATGCTGCCATTCCTCCTCTGGGCCGTCTCCCACACCCGGCAACAGCGTGGCCCTGGGCGGCCATCGCTACGAGGCCCCAACATGAGCCCTCGCCTGCCTCAGGCCTGTACCTGGAACTCTACTCTCCCTCCGGTCATGGGCTGGCCTGAACTATATCACCCGATTCATCCTGAGAACACCAACAATGGCACCTGCCTGTGTCTCCCTCTCCACATGTAAGAGAGAGAGAGTGCACCCTCTCTGGGCACATCCAGGAGCATAATGGCCAAGGACAAAGGCTTTGTAGCCAGGCAGACCTGGGTTCAAGCCCCAATCGACTTCTTACTAGCTGTCTAATAGCCTCAGGTAAATTGCATAATTTTTTTTTGCATCTCCTTTTCCTAATCTTAAAGTGACTGTACAGAATCCACACAGCTGGGATGAGGTTTAGGTTAAATAATGTACATAAACCGCTCAGCACTTTAAATTCACATCGCTGGACTGTGAGCGGCAGGGAGGGCAGGCGGGGGCTGAGTCTGCCGTGTTCACCCCGAATCCCCAGGACCTAACCAAAAGCCTGGTCTGTACAAAGGCGCCATAACATTAAATGAGTAATTATGAGTGACTAGGATAGCTCACCTGAAAGACTTGATGCCACGGTCGTTATATCTACAATGTCCTCTGCTTGCACATCCAAAAACAATAACGTACCATGTTTCCCCGAAAATAAGACATCCTCTGAAAATAAGACCTACTTCATGGAAACATAATACATCCCCTGAAAATAAGACCTAGCGCATCTTTGGGAGCAAAAATTAATATAAGACACTGTCTTATTTTCGGGGAAACAGGGTAGTGAGGAGAGAAAAGAATGACGTAGTAAGGAAAGAAAGCAACGCCGAAGATGATTTCACCCAAGAATTGCTGGCGGGGAAAGCGGGGTCTTGTGCTTCCAAAAAAAAAACCAACCAAATATGCCAGCTAGAAAAAAAAAATAATAATTTAATTGCATCAATTACCTCTCAAAATGTAAAGTATTTTTACAATAAAAAAAAATGACCAGCCCTAGCCAGTTTGTCTCAGTGGATAGAGCATCAGCCTGTGGACTGAAGGGTCCCAGGTTCGATTCCAGTGTAGGGCACTCGCCTGGATTTCAGGCTCAATCCTCACTGGGGGGCGTGCAGGAGGCAGCCAATCAATGCTTCTCTTCATTGATGTTTCTATCTCTCCCTCTCCCTTCCCCTCTGAAACCCCTACCTTTCCACCCCCTGCTCTGGAATTCTCTGGCTGTTATTTAATAAATAAATAAATGTTTTTAAAGCTAAATAAAAAAAAAAAAAATAAAATAAAATAAAAAAGAAGACCCCCTCCACATGAAGCTGAGGCCCCCAAAAAGTTATGCAATGTTGTCAGGGTGAACTAGAACAAAACTGACCTACTCTCTACGTCCTGGAGACTACAAGGCAAATCGCTTATACTCAGCATTGACGATGAGTGGAACGGGGAAAACCCCCTCTTAGAATGTGTAGCTACAAGCCGACTCTAACAAGAGGATTTGCAGCCTGAATCCACTCTGCTTGGGTGGGCCGAAAGTGCCAAGCCAAGGATTTAGTGTAAGTGGTCTCAAAGGCAGTAATGTCTACAGGTTCCTTGCAAGCGCCTCCTCTATAGGAATGCACCTTCCACGTATTCTCAGAGATTACCCAAAGGGAAAATTCTGATACACGAGCTCACAGTCACAATCACAAAACACACAAGGAAACCAGGCATCATGAGTGGAAGTCAGCGGAAACAACAGGTAGCAGATTTAGACCCACAAGGACTGCAAACATTGAGTCATCCAACATAACAATTCAATAATAATTGAATTATTAAACATATTCAAATGACATTTTTAAAGGGTATTGAAAATATAAGTAAGAGTGAGTGCCTGTAAAAGTGCTTAGTGGTTTTAAAAAAAGAACTTCTAGCCGAGACTGGTTTGGCTCAGTGGATAGAGCATTGGCCTGCAGACTGAAAGGTCCCAGGTTCGATTCCCATCAAGGGCATGTACCTTGGTTGCGGGCACATCCCCAGTAGGGGGTGTGCAAGAGGCAGCTGATCGATGATTCTCTCACCTCGATGTTTCTAACTCTCTTCCTTTCTGTAAAAAGTCAATAAAATATATTTTTTAAGAATAAAATAAAATAAAAAAGAACTTCTAGAAATGGAAAATATCCAGACTAAAATTTAAAACTCAGCAGATGAGTTTAACAGCAAATTAAATGCCGTTGAAAAATAATGAAATAAATCACAGAGGTGGACAACATCAGAGAGAGTTTAAGATACATGGAGATTTGTGGGCAAAGTTGTAACATAGCCAATCATGGTTACAGAAAGAGAAGGGAGAAAGAAAGGAGAAGGCAAAAGACTACTTGAAGAGATAGTAGTCATTGAGTCAACGATTATAGCTGAGAAATTCCCGTTCAAGTGAAAATAATGAGCCACAGATTTAAGAGCCTAAAGAAGCCCACTCAGGGTAAAGAAAAAGAAATTAACACCTAACAGCGTTACTAGATTTAATAAACAAAAACATAAAATTCTCCCTACTTAAGTTTGAATTTCAGATGAGTAATGAAAATAAAATGTTAATATAAATATGTCCCATGCAATATTTGGAGCATAATTACACTGAAAATATATGTGTTGTTTATCTGAAATTTAAATTTAAGGGGGCATCCTGTCGTGGTTTTTTTTTTTTTCTTTTCTGGCAGTCCTAACATTTAGACACATTATGATGAAACTGCAAAACACCAAAGAATAAAAGAAATTCATAAAAGCAGCCAAAGAGAAAAGACAGATGGCTTCTAAGTCAGCGACACTAGACTGGAGCTGATTTCTCAACAGCAACAAGAAATGCCAGAAGTGAGCAGATAACATCTTCCATGTGTTGGAAAAACATAACTATATATAGAATCTATATATAGAGAAAATATCCTTTAAAATGAGACTAAAATAAAGACAGCTTCAAACAAAAACTAAACAAGTTTGCCATAAACAGATCCTCATTTTTTTAATAAATGCTTAAGGACTCCTCCGGCAGGAGAAAAGTAATCCCAGATGGAAGGTCAGAAGCAAGAATGAATGGCAAGCAAGAAAGACGGTGAATATGTGGGTAAATCTAAGCAGCATAGATTGACTAAACCATTAATACCATATGGGATTAGCCCTAGCCGGTTTAGCTCAGTGGATAGAGCATCAGCCCATGGCCTGAACGATTTAAGGTTCAATTCCCAATTAGGGCACATACCTCAGTTGTAGGCTCAATCCCTGACCCTGGTCGGGGTGTGCCGGGAAGCAATCAATCAATATGTCTCTCTCATATTGATGTTTCTCTCTCTCTCCCCCCCCCCCCCATCCTCTCCACTCTCTATAAAAATCAATGGAGCCCTGGCCAGTATTGCTCAGTGGATAGAGTATTGGCCTGAGGCCTGAAGGGTCTTGGATTTGATTCCAGTCAAGGGCACATGCTGGGTTGCAAGCTCCACCCCCAGTAGCAGGAGGCAGCCAATCAAATGATTCTCTCTCATCATTGATGTTTTATTTCCCTCTCCCTCTCCCTTCCTCTCTGAAATCAATAAAAATATATTGGCAGGCCGAAACCGGTTTGGCTCAGTGGTAGAGCATCAGTCTGCGGACTGAAAGGTCCCAGGTTCGAGTCCAGTCAAGGGCATGTACATTGGTTGCGGGCACATCCCTGGTAGGGGGTGTGCAAGAGGCAGCTGGCCGATGTTTCTCTCTCATCGACGTTTCTAGCTCTCTCCCTTCCTCTCTGTAAAATATCAATAAAATATATATTTTTTAAAAAAAATAAAAATAAAACTATATTGGCGGGGTGGGGGGGGGAAATCAATGGAAAAATGTTCTCAGGTGAGGATTAACACACACACACACACACACACACACACACACACACGCAAACAATATCATATGGGATTAAAAAATCAAAGTAGGGCCGGAACTGGTTTGGCTCAATGGATAGAGCGTCGGCCTGCGGAATAAAAGGTCCTAGGTTCGATTCCGGTCAAGGGCATGTACCTTGGTTTCAGGCACATCCCCAGTAGGGGTGTGCAAGAGGCAGGTGTCATCATTGTACTGTAGTTATGTAGGCGAATGTCCTTGTTCTTAAGAAATATGATCTTAAAGAAAACACATATACTGTTGGGAGTATAAATTGGTAGCACTTTGAAAATAATGTTGCAACATATAGAATAGTTGACAACGCACATTCTTTCTGAAGCAGACATCCCATTCTAGGAGCCTATTCTCAGAAACGGCACCACAGAAGACAGACAAAATGCTCATGGCAGCACTCTTTGTAATAGCAAAATCTGGGAACAACCAGAAAGTCGATCCACTGTAGAATGCATAAATAAACTGGGGGGGGATATCCATATGGCAGAGAAAATAAATGAATTGCAACTGTATGTGGTGATGCAGCTGTATCTCAGGAACAAAATGCTGAATACTACAAGCAAGTCACAGCAGAATACAAGATCCTGTCTTTTACAAAGTTCAAAAATGCAAAAAGCAGACAATACTTATTGTTAGAAACCTATTCATCTGGGTAAACTACCTCTGAGGAAAGAGATTAGGGAGTAAGATGGGGAGAGTGGCACACAAAAGATTTCAAAAATAGTGGTAAAGTTATTGTTGTTGAACTGGGTGGTAGGTGATGGGGAGGGAGAGAGGAGGCGATGGTAGTTTATTGAAGAAAAATTCTGCAAGCAAATCGTCATTGAAAGGAGGGAAGAAGGGCCACTGCATGTACTGTGAGATGGATTTAAAAATTGGGAGAGTGCCCTAGCCGGTTTGGCTCAGTAGATAGAGCACCGGCCTATGGACTGAAGGGTCACGGATTCGATTCCAGCCAAGGGCACATACCCAGGTTGTGGGCTCAACTCCCAGTAGGGGTCGTGCAGGAGGCAGCCGATCAATGATTCTCTCTCATCATTGATGTTTCTATCTTTCTCTCCCTCTTCCTTCTTCTCTGAAATCAATAAAGAAATATATTTTTAACATTTTGGGAGAGAGAAGAGAAACCAAGAATGCGGCATAGGTAAATGCCTAACTACAGCCTCGCACAACAATTTCAAAAATACAACTAAAATACAAAATGGACATTATCCAGAACTACAGGAAAGTTGACTGACTGGAAATTCTACAACTAGAAGGAAAGAGAAAACCAGAAGGAAAATCAGAGGAGCTGTAAAAGCCTAAGGTAGGGAGACACTGGTGCTCCCGTGCGGAGAGGATGGAGTCGGAGAGAAGAGAGCAGCTGAGTGCCTGGCTGGCATTCCCTAGCGGGAAGGATACAAAAGCTCCAGACTGTGCTGAGCCCCAGTTCTAGGCCAGACCCTGGGGACCCAGGCTCATACAGAGGGAATCTGGGCTGTTAGGCAGACACTCAGGGGAGCAGCGAAAGGCAGAGTCCTGGAGGCATGCATGTGAATGCGCACAGAGGACAGACTGTTGACTGTGTCACTGGATTGCCCTAGCGGGAAGGAAACAAAAGCTCCAGACTACACTGAACCCCACTTCCAACTGCACTGAACCCCAGTTCTGGGCTCTTTGGGGGAGAGACTAGTCTGTCTGGTAGCAGGCAAAACTCGAGGGCACCTTTCTCTCAGAGGTGCTTGCAGCGAGCACCAAAGGACACTGAGAAATACTGAGACTCAGAAACCTCATAGGGCAGAGTTGAAGGGAAGCCAAGGCTGTAGGCTCTACCTTGAAACTCCGCCCCATCCAAGCTGAGCACAGAGGCCTTTGTAGTTTTCCAAGTCTAGTCAAATGAGGCTGTCTCCCAGCATAGACACAGCTGATCCTCACAGCCATTTGGCCTGGAGGTCAGTTCCTCCCAGTGATACCAACAACAATCAAGACTTAACTACAACAAGGCTGTACACACTTTCCACAAAGGGGTGCACCAAGAGTGTCCACCTCAGGTAACTGGGAGGCTGACCCACTGAACCATATAGGTCACCTTAGCACACAAAGCCACCCTACCAACTCAGGGAAGCAGCGAAAATGCCAAGACAAGGAAACAGATCACAAACAAAAGAAATGGAGGACAAGAAGCAACTGGATATAGAGTTCAAAACCACGCTTATAAGGTTGTTCAAGAATTTCCTAGAAAAGGCCGATAAAATAAACGAGACCTATGAAGATATGAAAAGGGATCAACTAGAAATAAAGAATACATTGTCTGAAATAAAAAATATTACACAGAGTCCTAAAAACAGAATGGAAGATCGCAAGAATCAAGTCAAAGATTTGGAACACAAAGAGCCAGAGGACACTCTTCCACAGAAGCAAGAAGAGAAGAGAATTCAGAAAGTTGAAGATAGTGTAAGAAACCTCTGGGACAACTTCAAGCAAACCAACATCAGAATTATGGGGGTCCCAGAAGAAGAGAGAGAGCAAGACTCGAAAAACATATTGGAAGAAATAGTGACAGAAAACTTCCCCCACCTGGTGAAAGAAATAGACTTACAAGTCCAGGAAGCACACAGAACTCCAAACAAAAGGAATCCAAAGAGGACCACATCAAGACACATCATAATTAAAATTCCAAGAGCAAAAGACAAAGAGAGAATATTAAAAGCATCAAGACAAAAACAGGTAGTTACCTATAAAGGAGCACCCATACAATTCTCAGCTGATTTCTCAACAGAAACCAAGCAGGCCAGATGGGAATGGCAAGAAATATTCAAGGTGATGAATAACAAGAACCTACAGCCAAAATTAGTCTACCCAGTAAAGCTATCACTCAGAATGGAAGGCCAGTTAACGAGCTTCACAAATAAAAAAAAAGCTAAAGGAGTTCATCACCACCAAACCAGAATTATATGAATTGCTGAAGGGGGATCTTTAGGAAGAGGAAGAAGAAGAAAAAGGCAGCTGATTGATGATTCTCTCTGATGTTTCTAACTCTCTATCTATCTCTCTCTCTCTTCCTCTCTGTAAAAAATCAATAAAATATATTTTTTTAAAATAAATAAATAGCCGAAACCGGTTTGGCTCAGTGGTAGAGCGTCGGTCTGCGGACTGAAAGGTCCCGGGTTCGATTCCGGTCAAGGGCATGTACCTTGGTTGTGGGCACATCCCCGGTGGGGGGTGTGCAAGAGGCAGCTGGTCGGTGTTTCTCTCTCAACGATGTTTCTAATTCTCTATCCCTCTCTCTTCCTCTCTGAAAAAAATCAATAAAATATATATTTTTTAAAATAAATGAATAAATAAGGCGTTCTGCACCTGCTTCGGCATCTCGGAGATAGCATGGCCCCTGCGAGAGGAGGACGCACACATCTGTGAAGCGGCCCACATTTTTGGTGTTTAACGGGATAAAGTTTCAGCTTTACAAGGTAAAAATGTCCCAGAGGTCTGTTGCACAACAATGCAAATACCTTAGCTCAATGCTTCACTGAAATGCTCAGATGACAAACTTAATGTTGTGTGTGTGTTTTTTTAATTTAAATCTTTTATTGTTGAAAGTATTACGCATGTCTCCTTTTTCCCCCCAAAAAAAACCTCTCCCCGCCCACTCACGCCCTGTTAATTTTTTTTTTTAACCACAATAAAAAAGTGTTCCGAAGCAAAAGCAACAAAACGTTCATATCTGCTCAGAGATGGCTGCCCAGATTACCTGGATAATTATGTTCTGTTAATTGTATGCATATTTGGGAAATTAACCTCTTAGGCGAAGGCTTTTGCGCGTGCAAAGGCCCTGGGGCGGGGGAGAGCGCAGCCGGTATGGGCTGGAGAGCCGGAAGGGAAGGACCAGGTGGCACAGGATGAGAGAACTGGGTGGGGGCCTGATCCGGGGACCACAGACGACAACACCCTTCCCACACATTCCGGAGGCTTCCGCCCCTGCCAGCCTGCTAGCCATTCCTTCCTCGGGCGCTAACAGGGCACCCGGGTTGGCCTCCCCAACCTGCAGTGCCAGCTCCCGCCAGGCCCGGCTACACCACGGACATGACAAGCTCATTGTTCCCCTTCTCCCGCCGCTGCTTCTCCCAGGAGCCAGTGCGGAGCCCGCAGGTTTCTGTGGGCAGATGTCCCAGGGCAGGGTTCACAAAGACACCACTGTCTGGGCACTGTCCTGGCCCAGCCGACAGCCTCCGCATCAAAGAGGAGAGATCAAAGCTTCCCCCCCCCCCCCCCCCCGCCGCAGGCGCCCACAGCACAGCACCCTGTCCTGGGCTCATGGCACCGTGCACCCTCGGAGGGAGGAAGGAGGTGGAGGCGGGACCCGGGCAGCAGCTGGATGGCCACCTGGAGAAGCGCCCGGCCAGCCACGGGGCAGCCACGTCGCCTGTGTGCACAGCACACCACCAGGAAGGCAGGGATGGCACTACTCTGCTGGCCAATAGGCAAGGAAAAGGACTCGCAGCATGCCAAGGTCACACAGCTGGCTGAGGTCGCACAGCTGGCCCAGACCCTTGAACTCCCCGGCTGGGGCCCCTCCCAGAAGCACAAGGGGCAGTCTGACTAATGCAGACACCGGGGCCACGCCTCCCAGACACACCCATTTAGGAGCTAGGGTCTTAGGGCAGATGATGGCCTCCTGACCCTGACCTCCCAAAGGTGCCCAGTGCAATAATAATAGGCATGTGCAACGGACGGTAGCTCTTCTTACCGAAACAACTCACCTTAGGAGGGGGGCTGAGGGCAGCTGAGGGGCAGAGCACCCCCTGGGTTGGCCCAGGTTGGGGAGCTGCCTTGGGCATCCAAGAGAACCCCCTGGGATAGACCTCCAGCCCAGCCCCAGGATCCCCAGTTTTCTGTGGTTAAATGCAGTCAGAGCTCGGCCGCCGTGGCTCAGTGGTAGAGTGTTTGCCCCTGAATCAGGAGGTCACGGTTCGACTCCTGGTTCATAAGTCAATGCTTATGATACCCTTCACCCCGTTTCCCTATCGCTATGCTACCATCTTCCATTAGTGGGGTCCATTTCTCACCGCTGGGGAATCAGCACTACACCCTGCTATTAACTAGACTCCACAGTTCACGCTGATGTCACTACTTTCACTAAAATTCATCCCGATGTGAGCATGTCACCGTGTGTATGTTTATATCTCAACCCCGGTGCCCTGTTAGCGCCTGGGGAAGGCATGGCTTGCAGGCTGGCAGGGACAGAAGCCTCTGGAATGTGTGGGCAGGGTGTTGTCTTCTGTGGTCCTACAATCACCCAATTCTCTCACGCACTGAGCCATGCTGGGTGGGTTCCAATGATCTTTGGAGAGAGTGGAAGAGAAGGGGGAGGGGAAATTACATCGACGTGAGAGAGATACATCAACTAGTTGCCTTCTAGGACAATGGGAACGCTGGGAATGTTTTAGGTGTCGATCTGAGTAGGCGTTACATAGGCATACATGCAAAAATTCATCAAGATGTGTGCATGTCACCGTGTGTATGTTTATAACTTGATTTTTTTAATCAAAAGGGGCCATGGGGCACCCACCACACGGGCCCGTCTGATCAGGAGGCAATTTTCCCAAGGGCTCCAGCAGCTTTCCCCAAGTGTCTGTTGGGCCCGAAGTGGGTCACTTGCACACCCCAATACCCATCACCAGCCAAGGAGGTTGTAAGTGCCATGACTGGTCCCTGGAGCTGGGCACCCCATTGCTGGAACAAAACTAGGGTTCAATTACAAAACAAGATGTGTGAGGGCTGTGGCGTGGGCAGCCAGTAGTGTCTGCCAGGAAGTGAGAGCCCATCCAGGCAGGGAGCACAACAGTGAAAGTCGCCTTTGCTCCCGAGACACGCCCACGTGCACGTGCAGGGCTGAGCACTTGTGGGGGCTCTCCTGCCTCTTCAAGATGGTGGCAGGCGAAGAAGGATGCACAAGAAATGATGAGGGGGAAAGGCTAGGAATGGTTGTACCCCGGGTTAAAGGATACATAGCTGTATGGATAGATGGGTGGATGGCCGATGGATAGACAGATGGTTGGATGGTCGCACGGTAGATGCATAGGTGGATGGACGAGTGAGTGATTGATGGATGCGTAGATGAGTTTATCCTAAGGAACGAGCTCACACAATTGTGGGGGTGAGCACGTCCCGAATCAACAGGGCAGCAGCTGGAATCTTCCGGCGGCCTAGAAACTGCCACAGTCTTGGGGCAGCGTGTCTTCTCGTCTTGCTATTAAGGCTTTCAATTGATTGGATGAGGCCTACCCACACTATCGGGGGCGATCTCCTTCCCTTAAAGGCAACTGACTAACCACATCTGTTAACCACATCTACAAAACCCCTTCACGGCCACACCTAAATGAGTGTGTGATTAAATCACTGGGTTCTATGGCCGAGCTGAGCCGACACCTCACACTGACCGTCAACCTCAACCGTGCCCCCCTGCGCCCTCTCCCCTTCCCCGATCCGGCTGCCCCACAGCCCCGCCTTGACTTGAGCTCAGATGGCTTCAGGCTTAACCTCCAGACAGTGCCATTCCCGTGGTCAAGCTCTCCAGAGGTCGCACCCAGCAGGATTCCACATTGGGGTGGGGGTAGAACAGAACCAGAAAAATGCTTCTATTGCAGCGGTCGGCAAACCCATCAGTCCACAGAGCCGAATATCAACAGGACGACGATTGACATTTCTTTGGAGAGCCACATTTTTTTAAACTTACACTTCTTCTAACGCCACCTCTTCAACACAGACTCACCCAGGCCGTGGTATTTTGTGGAAGAGCCACCACACTCGAGGGGCCAAAGAGCCACATGTGGGCTCTCGAGCCGCAGTTTGCCGACCACGGTTCTATTGGAACCTGGAAGAAGAGACCCAGACTTGGCCAAATCGGCCACACACACAAAAAAAAAAACCTGGACGAGAAAAGAAAAACCCTGCTCCCCAGACCGTGGGCCTTTCTCTGGGTCCTGGGTGTTTTCTGCTCCACAGATTCCTTGGTATTCGCTGCCGCTCATAAACATACTTCTGTGATATATACTGTAAATCTGCTTCATTTGAAATTCACAGTTAATGACCTGTTCCCTCGGATTCAGGAAACAGAGTGAGGTTCCGGCTTTTAGAGGCCAGGAGTTTACTAGCCAGAAGATGACAAGTATTACAAAGTATAGGCCTGCTCTAAAAGCACTTAAGAAACAGTCTGTCAGAAATTTCAAGAATACCTTCGAATAACATCATTTATCTGCCAAGCGGCCGAGGGGGTGGGGAGCGAGGGTGGGCGGAGGGAGGGTAAATGAGTATTTGATCAAATCCATACTTTCCGCTCGCCCAGCGGGGGGGATATTTGCTCAACCTTTTCACTCTGGAAAGTTCGGGCGCACACTTGTGTGAGCAAGGGGGGGGGGGGGGGGGTATGCACATGGGTGCCAGTGCCTGCAAACACATGTGGGCATCGGGGCCCCGTCCCCTTGTCCACCAGCCCCCGTGGCCGACACAAAACCAGCTCGGCCATCATCGGAACTCCGGAGTCAAAGGGTAATTGAATAAGTCGCGTACCCCTGGTTTCGGGTCGGCCCACTTAGCTGAAACCCAAAGCCAGCTCTGGGGGTAAATGGGGCTGCGGACCATCGATTAGGCACATCCACACTTTCTCATTTTCAATAGAGTCAGGGCCTAACCAGGTTAATTTCTGTTAAACACATTACCCAGGTACTCTCCTCTTACCAGCCCAATGATTTTGTGTCGGGGCTGAAGGATTATAATTGCAATCCAGCGAGACGCCGAGTGAGCGGGTGATGGACGGAGGCCCCGAGCCGGCCGCCGCCTACCTGCCAGCCGCCCAGCGGGAACGTCCGGCCTTGTCACGGCGGACAGCCCCGGGGCCCGCACAGCACGCCCGGCGCCAGGCCTCGGCTGTCCCTGGGAGAACAGGATGCTGCTGCCTTAGGACCCGGGCTCTGGGGTCCTCCCCAAACCTGAGGGTGGGGGGTGCGAGGGCCTCTTTGTTCCCCAGAAGAGACTCAGAGGGCGGGGCTTCCAGGAACCAGCGTGGGCGCTGCTGGTCCTTCGAGCCAAGCCCGTTCCCTCCTGCCTGCTGTGCGGGGAACATTCTGGCCCGGCTTTCCAGGGTCCTCTGCACCTCAGGCCTCACGGAGACAGGCCCAGTGCACCCCCGACCCCCTCCTGCCTCAGGCCCCATCCTCTTTTCTGGGCCAGCTCCCCCCTCTCGTCTCTGTGCGCCCAACTCTGGCTCCCCCACACCAGGGGTAGCCTCCCGTGTGTTTATGGATCACCTAACCCTCCGTTTTCTCATCTGTAACGTGAGAATAACAACCATGTCTTATAGGATAAGGCACTTGGAACATGGACACAGGAAGGGCTCAATACGTATTTGTTAGCCCAGTCGGTGTGGCTCAGTGGTTGAGCATCAACCCATGAGCCAGGAGGTCACAGTTTAACTCCTGGTCAGGACACATGCCCAAGTCGCAGGCTCAACCCCCAGTAGGGGGCGTGCAGGAGGCAGCCCATCGATGATTCTCTCTCACCATTGATATTTCTGTCTCTCTCTCTCCCTCTCCCTTAGCTCTCTCTTAGATCAATAAAAACATATTTTAAATAAGTAAATAATAAGTGCTTGTTGTATCGTCGTCGTCAGTTTGAGGCAGGCCCTGGGGGGACTGTGGGGACAGAACATGCAGAAGACAAAGGCCTTCCCAAAGGAGCCTGCTGGCCACGGGGGAAACGGACAAATACACATCACAACCCAGCCATTCTTTAGGAAGTGAGAAAGTGCTTCCCTGACCAAAATGTTAGATCTGGCCATCCTACACAAAAAAAGAGCTAATATGCAAATGGTCATCACACCCTCAGGCCCTCGAACTGGAACTGCTCAGATACTCAGCACTGGGGAGAGAGGAATGGGGACCAGCCAGGCACAAATGAGCTCCCGAGAGAGGAACGGGGACCAGCCAGGCTGCAGCCTAGTAGAGGGACCAGCCGTACGCCCTGCAGTCCTGGGCACCTATGGCTGCGGCCCAGGCAAAGCTGTCCTCCCACAGTCCCCTGCAGCTGCGGCTGGCATGGGCAAAGCTGGCCCAGGTCCTGGGTGCCTACAACAGGCCAGAGGAAGGGAAGCCTGGGTCCCGGGTATGAGGCAAGGCAGAGGCGGTTAGGCCAGCAGGGGAGTAGTTAGGGGTGATCAGGCAGGCAGGCGGAGGTGGTTAGGGGCGATCAGGCAGGCAGGCAGGTGAGCGGTTAGGAGCCAGCAGTCCCAGATCCCGAGAGGGTGCATGCTGGGCTGAAGGACCCTCCCACCCGCCGTGCACGAATTTCATGCACAGGGCCTCTAGTTACTTATAATATCAAATACTATTTTGAATGAAATACACTCACACACACGCCAATGAGTACATGGAAAACTAGCAGCTTCTGAAGAAGGTCAATGACCCGTATTAGTGCTTGTCTCCAGCGTTCATTTCCTGGTTGTGACATTGTACTCAAGTTACAGGAGATGCTACCCGTGGCAGAACCTGTGTGACGGTCGGTCACATGGGATCCCTCTGTCTGACTTCCTACAACTGTGTGCGATTTATTTGTGAGATCGAGTCTACAACGATCTCAAAAATAAAAAACTTAAAAAAATAAAGATCTTGGATCCTTTGAGAGGAGTTGGTCTGTCAGGCAGGCACTACTTAGGACTTTTAATTCCACGAGTATACACACATAAATGCTATTAGGAGTATCTGTATAAGATGATGGATATGAACTAAACTTACTGTGGCGATCGTTTTGCAGTACATGTTAAGTCAAGTCGCTATCCCGTACGCCTTCAAGTTCACCAGTGTTGCCGAAACCGGTTTGGCTCAGTGGATAGAGCGTCGGCCTGCGGACTGAAAGGTCCCAGGTTCAATTCTGGTCAAGGGCATGTGCCTTGGCTGCGGGCACGTCCCCAGTAGGATGATTCTCTCTCATCGATGTTTCTAACTCTCTATCCCTCTCTCTTCCTCTCTGTAAATAAAAATCAATAAAATATATTTTTTTATTTTTTTTTAAAGTTCACCAGTGCTGTGTGCCAACTGGATCTCAATAAAACTGAAAGGAAACCAGTGCTGTTGTGAGCATCCAGTTTGCAACGATGGCCCCACGAGTAGGTGCCCGGCGTGCTCTCTGCCCAGCCTCTCCCTCCTCACGGGGGAGCGGCCAGACAGGATTGCGGATCTCTGAATTCCGGTGAGAGCTAAACTGTCCAGAGCGTGAGGGAAATTACGGTCTGGCTCGGCGTGTGCCAAGGGGGTGCTGTCCGGCGGGCACTGCAGCTGAGAACCTGGGAGCCCGGGTGCTCCTCCGCCCCTCTGTGCCCCCACCTTCAGAAACACAGCAGCACGGCTGCGACTGACAAGCAGGATGCACGGGCTGGTGGGGCCAAGATGGCAGTGACGCCTGGAAACGGCCACCAAAACTCGAAACAGAAGGTTTTCCTGTTGGTGGTCAAACAGCCAAGAAAAGGGTGGCTTTCGCTGGGTTCAAGGGTGCAATTTGCCGGAAGCCAGCAATGCTCTGTGCCTGAGCGGTATTTCTTACCCAGCCGGTGTGGCTCGGTGATTGAGCCTCGACCTATAGACCAGGAGGTCACTGGTACTATCTCCGGGCAGGGCACATGCCCGGGTTGCAGATGTGATCCCCAATAGAGCCGGTCCATGATTCTCTCTCATCATGGATGTTTCTATCTCTGCCTCCCTCTCCATTCCTCTCTAAAATCAATAAAAATATATATTTTTTTAAATGAATAGAATTGGTCCTGTTTGGCTGAGGAGAATCCTTTTGACCCCTAGAAAGGCAATGTATACCACTTAGAAATATTTAGAAACGTTAGAAATATTTAGAAGCTGTAATTTTCTAAATTATATTTAGAATATAATACCAAATAATTTGGGCCCAAAAAAACCCATTTAGAAAAGGAAGACTTCTCTGTGTCACTCCTGTCTCTTGTGTGGGTGGGAGAGTGGTGGGGAGAGGTGGGTGACAGCGACATCACTAATGACATCACTAATGCCCATCAAAGCCAGGGACTCCCAAAAGCTTGGCACAGACGTGGCACAGGGAGGGAGGCTGGTTCCCGGGGCCAAGTTGTGGGCAGAGACGTGACCCTCCGTCATTCCGGTCCTGGCTGCCCCAGCATCCCGCTGGGCAGCTTCCTGACTGATTCTGAGGGAGGTCCCCCACCCCCAGTCTGTGGCCCGAGAGTGGCTGAAGGGTGGGTCACTTGTATGGAGCACGGTGGACTGCCTCCTGAGGGACTGGGCCATGCACGGGAAGGTCTGGATGGGCACGTGATACGTGTTTAAGCTCAAGTGAGATCAACCCGTAATCTCGTGGCATAAAATGTGGCCGGCCGCCCACCCCTCCCTCTGCAAGCCGAGCGCACCCGAGGAGGAAGCAGGACCCGGGCCCTCGCCGCATTTCCGGGGGGCGGTAGAACACGCCATCTAATGAGACCGCGACGTGAGGAAGATGTATGACCACATGTGAAGCCCCGGAGACAGGTCCCTTTGATCTCCGTCTCTCAGCCTCCTGAAAACAACAGCAACTGCCTTCATCCCCCGTCTCCCCACCCGCCCCCACCCCCACCCCCGCCCCCCTGCCCCTGACCAGGCGGGCAGAGTCACAATGACACAGCACAGTGGTCAGGAGCGCATGCTCTGTCCCCAGACGACCCGGGCAAGTCCCCTGGGCCTCAGTTTCCTCACGTGTAAAGCATCAAAGATGATAATTATACCTTACTCCCTAGGCCCGTGGTTGGCAAACTGCGGCTTGAGAGCCACGTGCGGCTCTTTGGCCCCTTGAGTGTGGCTCTTCCACAAAATACCACGTGCGGGCGTGCGTGTACAGTGGGATTGAAACATCGTGGCCCATGCGCAGAAGTCGGTTTTTGGCCTGGGCGAGTCTGTTTTTGGAGAAGTGGCGTTAGAACACCCAAGGGGCCAAAGAGCTGCATGTGGCTCAAGAGCCACAGTTTGCCGACCACGGCCCCAGGCTGTTGTGAGGATTGAACGCAATTACCCAGGCTTGGGGTTCTTAGCAGGTGTGCGTGGTGGCGCAGGGGGCAGATTCCACCCAGGATGTACTTGTAGCATAGGCCTCGTTCCAGAATGCATGCTATGTCTTGCCTTCACTATTTCCTTAAACCCTCATAGCACAGCATGAGGTAGTCCCCCCCCACACACACACACATACCCATTTTACAGAGGAGGAAACTGAGGCCCAGTGAGGTGAAGTAAGTGGCTTTGGCATGGTCACCCCGCGTGCACACTGCATTGCCACCGTTCTCCTCTCCTCACCTACAGCCTTCCCGAAGCTCCGTCCCATCCCTCCCCCCTTTCCTGTCACAGGGGGGCCTGCTCTCCGGCTCCATGGATCAGAACACAAAGCAGCTCTGTTGGCTGGAGCTTCTAGAACACTCCTGGAGGGGTCTCCGTGCGGGCAGCCCCCTCCTCCCCCGGCCTCCTGCTCCGGCCCAGGCCTGGTTCCACATCTCTGCCCACTGATGAGGCTCTGCTTCTCTCCCATCGCCCACCTGCCCCAGCAAACACGCTGCCAGCGTGTCCAGAACCAACCAGTCAATAAAAAGCTCTCTCTCAGTCAGCCTCTCTGCTCTCTCTCTCAGTCAGCCTCTCTGCTCTCTCTCTCAGTCAGCCTCTCTCTCTGCTCTCTCTCTCAGTCAGCCTCTCTGCTCTCTCTCTCTCAGTCAGCCTCTCTGCTCTCTCTCTCAATCAGCCTCTCTGCTCTCTCTCTCAATCAGCCTCTCTGCTCTCTCTCTCAGTCAGCCTCTCCGGCCGCTCCGCCACGGGGAGAGCTGCGCTCCGCACCTGTCAGCTTCACTCTCACCGCAGGCCCGGGAAGGGAGTCACTCGCCACCCCGACCACGACCACGCTGTCAGAGCCGTTTCAGGGAGCCGGGAGGCGGGGAAGTGTGGGCGAGCGTGTGAGCCTGTGTGTGAGTGACTGAACGGCCGTGTGAGTACACGTGAGTATACGTGTAAGTGTGGGAGAGCACTGTGGGGCTCAGTGGGCAGATCTGAAGGTGCATGAATGAGTGCGTGAGGGAACGTGTGCTGTGTGTATGGGCGTGTATGGGCGTGTCTGGGAGCGGATGGGTGTGAATGTGCAGGTGAGTGTGTGCGTACACGTGACCCTTTCCCGAAGGGAAGAAGATCACGACGTACAATTGCTGGGCTGAAGGGTGGACAAATGAAGGCTTGAACGCACCTCACCATGGTTCTCCAGAGACCGCGACTCCCCGCGGCCTGAAGAGCAGCCCCACCTTCCCGGGGCCTGGCCTGCCACCCCACAGGCAGTGCCTCCGCCCGTCCCCCCGGAGGTCTCTCGGGGCTCAGGACACCCTAGCGATCAGCCGAGGTGGCCAAGGCTCCCGGGTGGCAGACAGGTTACCCTCCCCCCGCATGCACACACACGTGGAGGGTGCACCCGGCCTGTACACACAGGTTCATGTGTGATAAAACATTCTCACTGAGTGTTAAACAGGCTCAGGGCTGGGACGCTCCCCGGAGCCCTTCCCACCCGGTAAGAACACCGAGGTGGAACGCAGGGGAGGGGCACTGACCCGGACACCCAGCGTCCTTCCGTGGGACAGTGCTGGCTGACCGGTGGGGCGGCCAGGGGTTCCCCTGGGCAGAGGAGGGTCTCTGGGGGGGAGGGGCAGCTAGTCCCACCCACTTCCACTTCACAAAACAACTCATCACATTGTAAAACGAAGCGAGATGCTCCCCAGCTCGCACCTCGGCCCCTTCCCGAGGGCCGGTCGAGCTGGAGCAACTGTACAAAGCATTTTCCAAACTCAGCCGGTCTGATTCCTCCCTCCCCGCCAACACTCCCAAACCGTTCCCCCTTTCGTCCCACCCATTCCCCAGCGTCTCCCCAACCTCTTCCCGCACCACCTGGCAAAGAGAAGGCCCCAACATCGCCCTGGCTGGTTTGGCTCAGTGGATAGAGCGCCGGCCTGCAAACTGAAGGGTCTCAGGTTTGATTCTGGTCAAGGGCACACGCCTGGGTTGTAGGCTCCATCCCCAGTAGGGGGCGTGCAGGAGGCAGCCGATCAGTGATTCTCTCTCCTCATTGATGTTTCTATCTCTCTCTCTTCCTCTTCCTTCCTCTCTGAAATCAATAAAAATATATTTTAAAGGAGGAGGAGGAGGAGGAGGAGAAGGCTCCAACAATTACCACCCAAGCAAGACCCTGAACTTGGGTTTGAACTTGGTGTGAGAGAGAACAGCCAGGAGCCACCAGGGTAGCAGAGGCCTTGTCCCTCACCCTCCATGGCCCCCGGCGCGGTTTCCGGTTGCCAGCTCCTGTTCTCCCTCAGACGCCATCTCTGGGGCCCGTTCCGTGTCTGCAGCCCAGCGCCAGGGTGTGCTCTGCCGGGCTGCGGACCCACCTCCATCCCAGGCTCCAGAGCAAACACCGCCGACAGCCGCCCGAAGCAGCCGCCGTGATTTACGGTCACGCGTACACGCCGCAAATTCCATTTCATTTCCCCAGAAACACATGAAAAACTTGGCTCTTTCCTTTGCTGACACAAATCTTTTTCTCTCCCCATCACTCCTCCCGCCCCAGTGCCCTCCCTCACCGCCCACCTCGGCCCGTCACCAGTTCATAAATGAAAAGCTCCGGCGGCAGAGGCAGGGCGATCGGACAAACTGACTCATCTCGCAAATCGCTCTCCTTCGGAGCCTGCCTCTCCTCGGAAGCACACATCTGTCATCATGCGTCCGGGGCAGTAGGAGGCGTTCCCGGGCCTCTGGCTCGTGTCTGCCAGGCACCCATGGACCGCCCACTGCGAGCTTCCCAGGCTGGAGAACCCAGAGCCTGCACATACACACACACACACACACACACACACACACACACGCACGCACACACACACGCACACGAGGGCTGGAGCACACGATGGGGTCTCCTGCAACCAGCCTGCCACGGATTCCTCGCCATCTCCCCCGCCCTTACCCACCCATTCTCCCCAAACCCCACTGTGACCCTGTCAGAGGTACTTGGCCACACCCAGCAGGAAAGCCCTCCTGACCCCCCATATGCAGACTCCCCGAGGACAATCCCATGGTCATCCACAGAGAAAAGCCACAGGGCCAGCAAGAAAGGCCAGCTCTTGTCCCAAGCCCCCTGCAAAAGGGCTCATTAGCTAAGCCAGTTGTTTGGATTTGGAGTTTGGCGGGAAGGAGGGGGAGGGGAATGGAGGGGGGACTGGCGTTTGGTAGGTCATTTAATGTTGCCTTTGAGCCTGCAGACAGAGTCACCAACTGACTTGGGGCACAGGAGCCTGACTAGGACACTTCGGAGCACATGAGGCCGTAGGTCTCATGACTTCTGTGGAGCGTCACATGCACACCCATTGTCGACCTAAAAGTCAGTGCAGGCGGCAGCAGCAGCAGCGGGGTGCTGGTAAGTGCTGCACAACCGGCTCTCTGAGGGGGCTGACCTGACCTGCAGTGCCTGCTGGTTTCTGTGGTGTGAACACTCCCTCCGCCGCCAGTGTCACGCTCAGAACGTGTGGTCACCGGGCACAGCCTTGGGGAGAGAGCACGGCAGCATCCTATGGTGTTCCCGCCACACGGACACCTCAAGAGCACAGATGATGACAAACCAAGAAGGGACACGCTTAGGAGGTGGTGAGCTACGAGTGCTTGTTGTCCTTGTTTTTAGCACAACTTCATGGTAGGCTTATATAATTTAATCCTGGAAGGTGGTTGGCTCACGAGGTTCCTGGAGATGTCACCAGGGGTTCTCATGACGGGGACCAGCCCGCCCCAGCCCACCGCCGTGCAGAAGCTCGAGGGCATAACCACGGGACCGGGACGCCCAAGGACCTGACGTTGGACGCGGTGAGCAGAGCCAGGGGGCGGGAGAGGGTCACTGAGGCACCTGTCAGACCATGAAGGTGGCCATGAGACGGTGCCGTGGAGGGGGAGGAAGGGCCCTGGCTTTGTGCTAACGAGGGGCTAGGCTGCTATGCCCGGAGGCCTCAGGAGGAACAGACAGCACTGGTGAGCGATACGCCAGGGGCTCCTGGTGGTGCCCACGGTTCAGAAATGTTCTCATCCCCTGCGTGGCTGCCCACAGACGCACAGAGTCCCGGGCCAGAGGCCCAGGGGACCCCCGATGCCTGTATGGACGGCATCTTTGATCGCTTTTTTGCTCCAAGACTTCCGCCAGCGGGGAGCTCCCTACCTCTCCTCATTCATTCACCAAAGTTTCCTGAGGACCCTCTGTGCCAGGCACCATGCCCAGTGCTGACCAGACAGCCCCGAATGAGACAACGGGGACCCCGATACCTGCTTCAGCTGTTACGGAGTCGCTCCGGGGGACCCGGGGTCAGACCCACCGGGCCTTTTCTCAGCTCTTCGCCGCCCTCGCTCTGTCACCCGGGACGGTCCTCCCCGCTGGGCCTCCGTGTCCACGCTGCGCAATGGGACCAATGGGACCAGCAGCCGCTCTGCGAGATGATGTCTGACCAGCGGGCATCAACCCGTGGGCCACGGCTGGTCTAAAATGTAACAATGTTCCCCCTGGGAGGAGGGATGGGGACGGGGTCCTGAGAGCTTAGCAGGAAAGCCTGAGTGCTCGCTCGATGCTCAGGGCAGGGGCCGGGAAGGGGAGCACAGGGAGCTCAGAGAGCACAGGGAGCAGAACCGAGGCGGTCAGGCCAGGCGAAGGCGCATGAGGCGCCTCTGGGCAACCACAGACATCGTGGGGAAATTCAGAGGGGTCTTTCATCTCCCCGTTCCCCTCCCTCCCTCTCACACCCTCATGCACACCCACGCACAGCCACGCACGCCCACAACACACTCTCACGCCTCACACCCTCACACAGCAGTCCCTCGCCCCACTCCACAACCTCCGCCCGAGCACAGCCCCGAGGGGCGGGCCCTGTGCCCAGCCACACACACACACACACACACACACACACGCACACGCACACACATACGCACACGCACACACACACACCTGTCTGGCCGGGCCCTCGTCCTTCCTGCCCCGATCTGACTGCATCAGGGACCCGGCCCTCCTGTCCCCCACACGCAGGCCCTGCTGGGGAAACACAACCTGGAGGATGCTGGAGCGTTGTGAGCGCTCGCCGCCGGCGTCCGACCTGGCAGGGCACAGAGGAAAGGTAGCGGGGCCCAGGGCCCCCGCCGTCCACGAGTCCCTGACCTGTGGAGTTCCCGAGCAAACGAGAGGCACAGGGCGGCTCCTTCCCACACACGGCAGGATGAGCGGCCACCGATGGGAGGGGCCGGAGCCGCCGTTTCTGTGGGCCCCGATGCAGCAGGAGCTCAAAACCGACGCCGACAACACAGAGGGCGTCAGCTCGTGACTCTGGAGGCTCTAGATTACAGGGGTGGGCAAACTTTTTGACTCGAGGGCCACAATGGGCTCTTAAACTGGGCCGGAGGGCCGGAACAAAAGCAACCTGACCATGCTGGCACTCTCATCTTGGGCTGCTGGTGAAGGAGCGGAGGAGAGAGCAAGAGAACCCTCCGCTCTTTCGGCTCCATGGGCCGGATAGAACAGCCGCACGGGCCAGATCTGGCCCGAGGGCCGTAGTTTTCCCATGCTGCGTCTAGAATCCCAGCACCTCCATGGCTTGGACTCCGGGAAAGGAGCAGCCTGTCTGCGCCCATGATGGCTCAGCCCCCTGGGGGGGGGGGGGGGAGAGGGGAACCTTCGCCTCCTCACCGCCACACCCCAGCCGCCGAAGGAGAACCGGGTGAGGAACGAAGTCGCCCCGGGACTCGGCTCCATCGCCCCATTCCACCCAGGCAGCAGCCCCAAGCGGTGGCACCCATTTTGCAGATGAGGAAACTGAGTCTCCGAGAGGTCAGGGGGCTTGTCCCGTGGCCGGCCTCTGGGTGACAGAGCCCAGAGTGGGACCCCGGCGAGTCGGCCCCCACACCCGTGCGTCTCCCGGGGCGCCTGTGAAGAAAACTGGAGACACTCCACGTTGGGGTAAGGTTTTGGGGGTTTTTTTCTTAGGTTCCCTGGATGGTTCTGACGAACAGCCCGGTTTGGAACCGTCCATCCCCGATGGCAAATGCTCTCACCCAAAGTCCCCGGGGACAGTGAACTTGCCCACGGAAGCTCTGCCCCTTCCTGGTTTCTGGGCTCTGCATATGGAGAGCTTCTCTGGCCCCATCCGGGCTCTCCCCATGGAGGGACCCCCCGGCCTCCCTCCCAGCCCGGTGGGTTAGAAATCGCTGTTGTCCCCATCAGACAGGCGAGGAGACTGAGGCACTGAGTGGCCAGGTAGCCCAGCAGGAGGAGGCAGGCCTGGGACTTAGGGCTCCCCCCTCCCCCGGGCAATGCCCCCTGGCACACACCCCGGGCTGGCGGCCCAGGGGGCACAGGCGCTGTCGAGCAGAGAGATTCTTATCTTGACAAGTGGCCCTTTCACAATTGCCATTTCCCCTCAGCGGCCCAGAACGGAAGCGTGACGTGGGGAGAAGGAGAAAGAGGGCGACAGCGGGGCCTGATGGATGTGCCGGGTGATCACACCTCGAAACCAGAAATCCATTCCCCTTTGTCTACGGGAACAATGTGTGCGAGAGGCTGGCAGGAAGCTCCAGCCCGCCCAGCCGGAGCGCCTGGCACCCCTCCGGCCCGTGGGCACCCTCCTGCCGGGGAGGGAGGGAGAGGGGCAGGGTTAGGCGCGCACAGGGTCCGGATGGCGAAACCTCGAAGGTGGGGACAGGCAGCATGACAGCCCTGGAGGATGGACACGGGGGGGGGGACCCCCGAGGGCCCCGGACAGGCTGGCACCCCCACACCCACACAAACACCCGTAAAGAACCTGAAAGAATGTTAGGAAGAACTTTTCCTGGGTGGCCTCGTGTCCCCTGAGAAATCCAGATCCACATACCCTGACAGGATCCTAAACTGTGCAGGACACAACACCTGGTGTGTGTGTGAGGGGGGGGGGGGGGGGGGGTCGAGCACAGGGACCACGACCTGATCTGCAATGAACCGTTGTCTGCGTTCCTCCTGCCGGTGATGTGATGTCTGCCTAGGGCCGTGGTCGACAAACTCCTGAGTCAAACATCAACAGGACAAATATATATATATATCAACAGGACTACAATTGACATTTCTGTGGAGAGCCACATTTTTTAAACCTACACTTCTTCTAACGCCACTTCTTCCAAACAGACTCACCCAGGCTGTGGTGTTTTGTGGAAGAGCCACACTCAAGGGGCCAAAGAGCCGTGGCGTGTGGCTCGAGAGCCGCGGCTTGCCGACCACAGGCCTAGGGCAGGGGGTGGGCAAACTTTTTGACTCGAGGGCCACAATGGGTTCTTAAACTGGACCAGAGGGCCGGCACAAAAGCCATGGATGGAGTGTCTGTGTGAACTAATATAAATTCAAAGTAAACATCATTACATAAAAGGGTACGGCCCGCTCTTTTGGCTCCATGAGCGCGGGCCGGATAGAACAGCCCCGAACGGGCCAGATCGGGCCCGCGGGCCGTAGTTTGCCCACAGCTGGGCCTAGGGGATACTGAGGGGAGCCAGTCCGAGGGGCTTCCAGGAATGTCGGGCACACACGTGAAGTGTGCCACCGGGCGGGGTGTCTCTCCCAGGGCCCGACAGGGGCGGGATTGACGAGTTAGGGTGATGCTAACAATAATATCGACAGAAAGCTGACATTGCTCCGCCATTTCCTGCGGGCCGGGCACAGACACAGATCATCATGTGACCTTCCCAACAGCCCTAGGACACAGATGCGCTGTGAAGACCCCCGTCTCACAGACGAGCCGCTGAGGCCCAGCGTGGGGACGTAGCGTGTCCGAGACCGCACAGCGGGGCAGGGACCGAGCGAGGACCTGCCCCAGCACCTGGCTCCAGAAGACGCCCACCAGCCAGGGGGGGCTGGGGCCTGGATGGGGGGGGGAGGGTATCTGGGCGGAGGAGAAGCCAAGCCCTGCCCCTGCCCTCGCGTCCCCATCTCCCCGTAGCGGGAGCCCGTCTGCGGTTGTTGGAAGCGGACACGGCCGGCCACGGGGTATGGAGGCTGCCGGGGGTGAGGCAGGCCCGGGGAGAGGCCGACACCGGATCCTGGCTCGGCCCCTGGACGGAAGCGCCCAGGGCAGGAAGAGAGCCGGCCCAGCGCCTCTGTAAACATCAGCTGCCACCGGCCCCAGTGCTGCATCCCGCATCCTGACGCAGGCCCACAAAGCACCCCTCTTCCTGAGCCACCGCCCGCGGGGGGGCCCCGATTGCTGCCCTGGGGGACTCCCTGTCCTCCCCAGCCCCTCCAGGCACCTGTGGCTCCCGGGACTCGGTCGTAAATCCCGGGCACCTCCGTGATGTCAGCCGGGCCCTGGGAAAGCTGCTGGATTTACGAGCTCCCGCGGCCCGGCCGGCCCCGGAGGAAAGGATCGTGTTGCCCATCGGGGGCCGGTGCTCCGAAGCCATAAACCATGCTGGTGACAGCGCCGGCGGCCCGAGGGCCCTGGCCAGTCATTGGCGCTCCGCTTAATGGCCGCGGTGCTGAGCGGCCACCGTGAGGATCCCCCCCCCCCAGGAGAGGCTCCTTCCATGCTTTGGGGGGCCCTGACCCCAGCCCTTCTCCTTCCCTCCCTGGTTCCTTCTTGTTTGAGGCTCCGGACACACACATCGAATTCTGACTCGGGGGATCCGGGGAGTGACGGGGCTGATGTATTTCCCAATCTTTTCTTATTGTCTTTGGAACAATGGCCTCTGCATTCCAAGGCTCTCAGAGGGGCCATCCGAGGTGGCCGCCGAGAGCCAGCCAGCCAGCCAGGGCCGATCCGGACACAGCCACGGGGGCCTCGGAGCCCGCCGCGCCCCCACGGGCGCCACCAGCCACAGTGTGGTCTGCGCGGCCACCCAGAGATCCCTCCCTCCCTGGACCCCAACCTCACGCCCATCCCATGGCCACGGGGAGGAGCTGGGCCCGGTTGTGGCGGGTGTTGCTGGTCAGGGAGGCATCCGGGGGAACAGCTGATGGATGACTCCGTCTCACAGCGGTGTTTCTCTCTCTCTCCCTCCCTCCCTCTCTCTCTAAAAAGTAATAACATTTTTTAAAAAAATAAAATAAAGGAGCTGGGACCAGTTCTGCTGATGCAAAAAAAAAAAAAAAGTGTCAGGGTCTTAACCAGAGAGTAATTTCAAATTACCCAAAGCTGCCGCTTCTCTCGTTTGATCTGAGGCTCGTGTGTGTGTGTGGGGGGGGGGGGGGGGGGGGCAGAGGGGAGTATTAAGGGCTGAAGGGAGTAATCTATGAATCATGCATTGGCACAAGGAAGGAAAGACGCAGCATCTCTTGGCAGGCTGTGAACACCCGTTAATTAAGCAATAAATTTGGAAGCGGGGAGACGAGGATCAGTAACGAAACACTTGGTTTAATTACCCATTCATCGGCTTCACTCTTCCAGGACCCTCTGTGCCGCCACCGCAGAGACGCGCCAGCCCTGGGACTCAGGACAGGGGCTGCCCAAGGGTGCCTCCCGTTTGGTTCCAGCCCCTCCGGTGGCGGGAGGGGGAGAGGGGTGGGGGACCCACCAGGGGCGGGAGGGAGGGGAGAGAGGCGGAGACAGCAGCAGCGCGGGGTAACCGCTATAATTCCATCCCCGGCTCTGGTGACACTGTGAACCGCCAGACACGGCTGGGTGGTTTGTCACCAGAGCCCCAGTGGGATTCGCTCAGAAGCCATTGTTGCAGATTTTCCCAAAACGAGGCCAAAATAAAGAGGCTGTGTGTGTGTGTGTGTGTGTGTGTGTGTGTGTGTGTGTGTTCGAAGCGCGGCTTTTCGTCATCGAGCCCCGGGTTGCTGTGAATATTGATCCCACGTTCTACGGGGAGCCGCTGTGGGGAGCGGAGCGGCCCAGCCCCGCACTGTCTGCTCTCCCCGCTGACTGCGCCCAGCGGAGAGCTGGCGGGTCCCGGCGGAGAAACGGAGGACAACGGCTTCAGGATTCCACTCCTGTGTCCTCGGCAGACCTGGATCCCTGGGCCTCCTTGCGGAGCCGGGCGCTTTGGGGCCAGCTCCATGGAAGCCGCTGGCCCACGTGGCACCGAAGGCCTGGGAAGCTGTGGGGCAGGTTCTGGAGCAATTCTAGAACCCAAGCCGAGAGCAGAGGGGAGCCCTAACCGGTTTCCTCAGTGGATGCAGCGTTGGTCCGCAGACTAATTCCTGTCAAGGGCATGCTCCATCCCCGGTAGGGGGCATGCAAAAGGCAGCTGATCCACGTTTCTCTCTCATTGATGTTTCTGATTCTCTTTACCTCTTTCTTCCTCTTTATAAAATCAATAAAATATTTTTTTAAAGGGAGGAACACTGGAGCTTTGGGGCTCCAGTGAGGATCTTTCGTGTCACTAAGGTGTCCCAGGAGAGACCAAGGCGTGCCTCCCACCTCCATCAGGGATCCAAACCTCAGTCACTGTTTCCAGAACGTTTTCCCTGCGTGGAGGGACGTGTACTTCTGGAGGACTCTGTATTATGGAGGAATAGCCATTTCTCTCTGTGTAGGGGACATGCTTATGGGATGGACAAAGCCTCTGATTCCCAAAATCTACTCTGTAAACCACTCACTGGACCGCCCCGAGATGTGTTGAGAGTCCATGAACCTGAGACAGCAGAAGGGACTGCCTTTGACGTGCCTTCAACTTTAAAAATTAAGGCAAAGAGAGTGTTTGGCAAAGAACCGTCAGCTTGGCCAAACCCAGGGCTTGGGGGAAATGTCTTGAGACGTTTCACCAAACCCAGAGCGAGGCTGGCGGCCCGGCGCTGGTCATTATGGGTTATTTGCAGCTCGTCTCTCTCCAAAGCAATTACCCTCCACGCTCCTCCGGGCTGCCCGATGCCGACGTCCTCCCCTCGCGCCCGACAGGCGTTTGGAGACAGCCCTCTCCATCTCTTTTAAGTGTTGTGAGCTTCCGACCCACCGTGAGTTCGCCCTCGGTTAAAACTGCACCCCTCCCGAAACCGGTTTGGCTCAGTGGCTAGAGCGTCGGCCTGCGGGCCGAAGGGTCCCAGATTCGATTCCGGTCAGGGGCATGTACCTTGGTTGCGGGCACATCCCCAGTGGGGAGTGTGCAAGAGGCAGCTGATCGATGATTCTCTCTCATCGATGTTTCTAACGCTCTATCCCTCTCTCTTTCTCTCTGTAAAAAATCAATAAAATATATATATTTTTTAAAAAACTGCACCCCCGTTTGCTGTTCTGTGCCTCGGCCGTGCCGCAGACCTGCCCGTGGTAGACCACCACTGCAGGCACCAGTCCCTCCCTCCGGCAGCTCCCCTGTCACCTTTACCCTGCCGGCTGGCATCACCTGTCGGAGACAAGTTCTCCCGAGCCTTCCAAGCCGTCAAGTCAACAAGTAAGTAAATCCTTGGGAAGCGGAGACCCCGTCATCAGAATGTGCCTCTCCTCCTGGCCATGTGGCCCTAAAGGCCGTGGGAAGTCAGTTACCAAACACCACGGCCTCTGGAACCGGTTTGGCTCAGTGGTAGAGCGTCGGTCTGCGGACTGAAAGGTCCCAGGTTCGATTCCGGCCAGGGGCATGTACCTTGGTTTCGGGCACATTCCCGGTAGGGGGTGTGCAAGAGGCAGCTGGTCGATGTTTCTCTCTCATCGACATTTCTAGCTCTATATCTCTCTCCCTTCCTCTCTGTAAAAAATCAATAAAATATTTATAAAAAAAACATCATGGCCAGACTGGGAAGGAAGGCGAGGGTCTAGGCCGTGGCAAGTCAGTTACCAAACCTGTGCCCCATACGCAGGGCCCCTCCTCCGCTCTCAGCGCCGCGTGCAGAAAGCGAGGGGAGCGGCGCCGGGGACCCTCGGGGACGCGTTTCCCCAGGAGCACCCGCACCCGGTGATGACTTCTGAGCTGCATGCCCGTCAGCACCTCCCACGACAACAAACAAGACACCGACGAACAGAGAGCAACGCGCTCCCGGACACGTTCGCCTCCAGACGTCCTCGTCGATGCTGCGCTCGCTCACCGCCAAGGGCCGCCTCCCGCCGCCCGGGCCAGCCTCGGGCTGTCCCCGGGACCCAGCGCGGCCGGCGGGGCGGCTGGGCCGTGCCCCGGCCAGCGCTCCAGGGGAGGGCCGAGAACAGAGGCTCCCGGGGTGCCCGGGCCCACGGAGCCTGTCTGCGTCTGATTTCCCTCCCGTGGCCGGGCGATGGCGCGTCCCAGGTACATCTGTTCCGAGCGCCGGCCGCTTGCCTTTGATCCCGGCCCCGCGTCTGTCCCGCAGCTGGGGACCGCCACGCCTCAGGCACAGCTGCCGGCTCCTCTCCCTCAGGACCGCGATTTAACTTAATGGACTAGGGAGGGAACCGTTTCTGCATGATTAATTAATGAGGGTCCGACTAGGGAGGATGGTAATACAATGACTTAAATAAGACTGCAGGGCCCAGAGGCCAGATTATAAAAAGAACACCAAGAATACATTTTTTTAAATATATTTTATTGATTTTTTTTACAGAGAGGAAGGGAGAGGGATAGAGAGTTAGAAACACTGATGAGAGAGAATCATCGATCAGCTGCCTCCTACACACCCCCGAGTGGGGGTGTGCCCGCAACCAAGGTACATGCCCTTGACCGGAATCAAACCCGGGTCCCTTTAGTCCGAAGGCCGATGCTCTATCCACTGAGCCAAATCAGTTTCAGCAAGAATAAATTTAAAAAAAAGAAGAAGAAGAAGAAAGAATACCAAGAATAGCGCAATTTCAAAGACATTAAAGGTGGAGGGGCCATGGAGTCGCGGACCCAGCTTCGACGATGCCAGGCTTCGGGTAGAGGGTTCACATCCAGGGCTCAGTGGTTTGGCCTCAGAGTGACCCGCCTTCTCTGAGCGTGTCCCCCCCTGATAGTTGGGAGGAGTAAGGTGTGCTTGGCGGAGCCGTTTGGAAATCCAGTAGATGCAATGAACAAAAGTTGCCCAGGACAAAATGGGCTTAAAAGGCATGGGAACTGTGGCTCAGGAAATCCCGGTACAGCAGCTGGGACTGAGGAGAGAAATAAATAGAAGGAGGCCTGCCGAGCGTGGTCCGTTCTGTCGTATCAGCAAGCGTCCTATTTTTCACTTTAAATCCGCACCCTCACCTCGAGTCCTTTGAAAGTAAGTGGGTGAAACGTCCCAACAAGAGTCATCTTACAGACGGATCAACAGCTTTTAGCTGCAGATGAGTCAGAAACCTCTATGCAAAGGCGATTCTAGTCAGCAGGGAGGCTCCTTGGCCTTTGGGTGTGTGGGCATTCGCATATCGGCTAAGGGTCCAGAGCATCTCCGTGCCCCCGGGTGCCTCACACAGGCCTCTTACACCCCCAGACTGCTGCCTCCCCCTCCTCCCCACTCCCATACCCCTGGCCAGATCCCTACACATTTCCCACCTTGGACCCTCACCTGCCCTGGGGCCATGGCCCAGTCCCTCAAGGCCTTGCCTAAACCTAAATCTTTTAGGCCCTAGCTCGTTTGGCTCAGTGGATAGGGTGCACTGAAGGATCCCGGGTTCGATTGCAGTCAAGGGCATGTACCTCATTTTCAGGAGACAACCAATTGATGTATTTCTCTCACATCAATATTTCTCTCACACACACACACACACTTTTTCTAAAAATCAATGGAAAATATCCCTGGGTGACGATTAAAAATAAGTAAATAAAATAAAAAATTTAATAAGTAAGTAAATAAATGAGGCAGAACTAGGTCTCAAACCTGGATCTTTTGCCTCCAACTCTGCTTCCATTTAAAAATAAAATAAATAAATAAACCTAAATCTTTTAGGCCACACACTCTTGTACCTCTGCCTTTGTAACCTAGAAGCAGCCATGGGTGATATGTCACTGAGCGTGGCTGTGTTCCAATAAAACTTTATTTACAAAGACAGGTGATGGGCCAATCTGGCCCAAGAATCTAAAGAGTTCTCAGGTGTTAGTGAGGCATAATGGTGACTATGTTGGATCTAGAGGCTCACATCCTCACTTCCTGCCTGGGCCTTTTCGTTCACTGGCCCTAAGACAGGACCAATGGGGCCATTTCAGACACTGGGAAAAGTCCAGCATCAAAGGTATCGGTACTTGAGACCTGGGTGTCTTCTGGTGTCTCTCAGTCAGGACACTCGTGCCTAAAGCCGACCACACCCTGCTGCCTGGAACACTGGCATTTTCAGATTGCAGAAAGACCTCCTGCTTGACTCTATCAGCGGCTCTCAAGCTTGAGAGTGCAGCCGAGTTGCCCAGAAGACTTGTTAAAACACGGGTCCCTGGGCCCCACTCCCAGAGACCCTGGCGCAGTGGGTCCAAGGGGGAGCCAGAGGATTCACACTTCTAACAAATTCCCAGGCAGCGACGCTGGTTTGGGGACCATGCTTTGAAAACTACTGCACTGTATGGTAAAAAACTAAAGGTATACTGCCACCTAGTGGGTAGCTCTTAGTAGTACCCTATGCCAGCTTCCTTTTATTTTTATTTTTATTGTTTTAATATATATATATAATTTTTATTTCAGAGAGGAAGGGAGAGGGAGAGATAGAAAGATCAATGATGAGAGAGAATCATAGATTGGCTGCACACCCCACACTGGGGATGGAGCCCACAACCCAGGCATGTGTCCTGATGGAGAATCCAACCATGACCCCCTGGTTCATAGGTCAATGCTCAGCCACTGGGCCACGCCGGCTGGGAAACTTCCCTCTGTTTCTGAGGTGCACTAACATGTACCCATCTTGTGCCATGGAGAAGAACCAAATGCATGGAGCCAGCTTGTCATCTGTATACTCGGAATCCGATAACCATATTCCAAGCTCCTTTAAAGAGATGAGGGGACACGTTATTTACAATAGCATGGCAAAAAATAAAATGAAACTAAACCGGCTTAAAGCAGAAACAGATTCTTTTCCACCAGGCGAAGAAAGAAAGCTTTAAATATCTGCGTGGAATAAAACCGCGGCTGGCTCTGGCCACTCTCCCGTTGCCAGATGCTCGCGCTTCTCCCAAAAGGCAAAACCCACAGCTCAGCCCTCCGGCCCGCCCGCCCGCCATGCACCACTTCTCCCTGGTGCAGCCGGCGGAATTCGGGAGACAGGCCACGGCGAGCCCGCTCCACACCCTGGACCTTTGACCTTTTAAAAAAAATTATATATATATATATATATATATATATATATATATATATATATATAATTGATTTTTTTACAGAGAGGAAGAGAGAGGGATAGAGAGTCAGAAACGTTGATGAGAGAGAAACATTGACCAGCTGCCTCTTGCACACCCCCCACCAGGGATGTACCCGCAACCAAGGTACATGCCCCTGACCGGAATCGAACCTGGGACCCTTCAGTCCGCAGGCCGGCGCTCTATCCACTGAGCCACACCGGTGTTGGTGACCTTGTGACCTTTGCACACACCGAACAGCAGCAGCGGTGATGGGCCCTGTGTCAGGGGCACCCGTGCAAACATCTGCCCTCCGACACGGCCCAGGGCAACTGCCCACTTCCGTCGACTCACCCCAGTGAAGGCGGGGGTCTCTCACGCCACCTGGCCCACCATACTGGGGCGCCACCGTGGCCAACAGCAGATGGCGGGTCCCCCCGCACGGCAGGCTGCTGGGGTTTTTGTCCGCGTGGAGAAGCGTAGCGGGCCCCTGCTGCACAGGATGGCGTGGTACCGGGAGGACGGAAATGACAGGGACCGGAACAGTTGTGGATGCCAACAGTTTATATTTGATCTCCAGATGCGACGCAGCTGACAGCCAATTAGCCCGGCTTAGATCTGCCCGGCTCCCCCCCCCCCCCCCCGGCCTCCTCCACACATGCTGCGGGCACGCCAGTGTGAAAACGTGTCCGCCCGCCGCGGTTGCGCTTTGATTGGGAGCTCTCTGGAACGAACGCCCTTGGAGCCCCCAGAGCCCCGGAGCCCCCGGCACGTGGGACATCTGGCGAGACGTTCTTTTCTCCCCCCCGCGCGCCTGGCCTGGGAGCCGGGGACGTGACACCGTGGGCTCGTTGTGGGGGTTTTGGGGTTTGTTTTTTTCATGCTAGTGGCTGATTCCAGCCCCACAACAGTGGGTGGCTCGGCTTCACGGTTCAGCGTGCAGGCCACCGCCAACGGCAGACCTCAGTGGTCGAGAGCTGCTGCCTGTGAATTCTGCGGCCGCTAATGAAAAGGCACTTGTGGTGCCTCGGCGGGTGGGAGGTTGGGGGGGGGGGAACCCGCAGCGTGAGACGGGAGCCCTCGCTGACCCGAGAGGCACCACGAGGAGGTCGCAGCGCCCTTCCCTCTCCCCTGTGGCCATGCTCACCTGTTACAGCCGCTGGGGAGAGGAAGAGCAGCAAGGCGTTCCCCTTCCTCCGGCCCCAGAGGACCAGAGCTCACACTCATGAGGCCCTACTGTGTGCTGGGCATTTCTGGAAGCTCTGTAGTTGCCCCAGCTGGCTTTGCTCAGTGGTTAGAGCGTCAGCCCATGGACTGAAGGGTCCTGGGTTCGATGCCAGTCAAGGACCTGGGGTGCCTTGGTTGCAGGCTCCATCCTCAGCCCCAGGGAGGGGTGCATGCAGGAGGCAGCCCATCTCTCTCGGATCGATGTTTCTTTCTCTGTGTCTCTCCCCCTCCCTTCCATTCTCTCTCTAAAAAAAATAAAATAAATTTTTTTAAAAAATCAATGGAGACGCTGGTGTGGCTCAGTGATTGAGCATCTACCTATGAACCAGGAGGTCGCTGTTGGGTTCTTGGTCAGAGCACATGCCCAGGTTATGGACTCAGTCCCCAGTATGGGGCATGCAGGAGGCAGCCCATCAATAATTCTCTCCCATCATTGATGGTTTTTTTCTCTCTCTCTCCCTCTCCCTTCTCCTCTGAAATCAATAAAAATACTGTTTTTAAAAATCAATGGAGAGTGCCCTCGGCGGTCCCAGATCTGCCTCTTGCTTCAACAGGGTTTGGGGGGAACAGACCCAGGGGCGCCCCTTCTTCCAGTCACCACCCTCCGGGACCAGCCCACACACGGGTTTCTCTATGTTAACTCCTCATTGCCTAGCACCGTGAGCTCCCAAATGCATCACCATGACTCCCCCCGGGGGGGGTGGGTGCGGCCACCACCTGGCCAGCCGCCTCGGGGCCTCCACACCTGCCTCTCTGGCTTCTGTTTCCACCTGACGACGTGGCTCCTGGGGCGGGGCCTCTTCTTCCCGGGCTGGCGGAGAAGCCGGGGGCACGGAGCATCTTAGAGTTGAGAACCGTGGAGGAGATGGGCGACCACCTGACTCCCCTCCGCAGGCTGGGTGACCCCCAGGCTGGGCCGGGAGTGTCTCTTCGAAGGCTCACCCTCAGGCACCCCTAGGAGCCCTTGGAGCCCAGAGGCCTTTGGGGGGCCTCTGCTTCCCCTGCTGTCTGGCTTTCACCCGAGCCTCTCCCCCAACTACCAGCCAGCCATTCCTTTAACCACCCAGGAGCCCTCTCCCACGCATTGGACTAGGTGAAACAATGAAGCTTTTTGCGGCAGAAAAAGAAAATCAATGGGAAAAATATCCTCGGGTGAGAATTAGAATTACCGTAGTCTTCGCAACAACCCCGTGAGGCTGGAGCTATCATTCCCTCCCTTTGCAGACGAGGAATCTGGACATGAAACTCATTGCCCTGGGTCAAAGAGAGAAGCTGGGGTTTGATCCTAAAAGTCCTTCTCCAAAGAGCCACGTTCTTAACCACTGCACCGTAAGACTTAGTGAGTCAAGGTTGGTCTAAGCCAGGGGTGGGCAAACTTTTTGACTCGAGGGCCACAATGGGTTCTTAAACTGGACCGGAGGGCCGGAACAAAAGCAACCTGGCCATGCTGGCACTCTCATCTTGGGCTGCCGGTGAAGGAGCGGAGGGGAGAGCAAGAGAACCCTCCGCTCTTTTGGCTCCGCGGGCCGAATAGAATAGCCGAACGGGCCGGATCTGGCCCGAGGGCCGTAGTTTGCCCACGGCTGGTCTAAGCCACCCATAGCCATCCGAGCCCTGCTGCCTGCTCCCGGGAAAGGCCCATGTAGTAGAATTGTGCTTCCGCCCTTACCGTGATGCCACAGCAGGCTAAGTGGACTTCCTGCCCCGGACTTGGGGCTCAGCCGTGTGCGTTGATCTGGCCAACGGGATGTTTCGCCGGGTGACTCAAACAGGGGCTTGATGTGTGCTTGCACCATGGTCGGGCCCTTATCCTCATGGGCCCATCATGAGATTCATGGGACCAGCCCACGTTGGCCTGCAGCCCAGAACCAGGCCCAGGAGAATCAGCCTTCACCAGCAAGCCCCAGCCCACGGGCTGGTTCCTGCACGGCCTCACGCACTGGTGCAGCTCGCGACCCCGTCCTGGTCGGTGATACACCAGGAGCGCTTTCCAGAATAAATGGAGCCCTGCCCCCTTTGACTGTCCTCCTGGGACAGTGGTGGGCAAACTCATGAGTCAACAGAGCCAAATATCAACAGTACAACGATTGACCATTTCTTTTGAGAGCCACATTTTTCAAACTTAAACTTCCTCTAAGGCCGTGGTATTTTGTGGAAGAGCCACACTCAAGGGGCCAAAGAGCCACATGAGGCTCATGAGCCGCAGTTGCCGACCACCGTCCTGGAACACTGGTGTGAGGACATCATGCCTCGTGCTGAGCAACAGCCCGTGACACTCACAAAAGGCCAACGCCGAGGATGCCCAGCAGGAAGGGCAGGTCCGGGCCCTCGATGACCTCATCCAGCACCCAGTGACCTCCCACCTCCGCATCTTGGTGAGGAAACTCGTCTTCTCTTTGTCCACGCCTCTTCGCTGGGATTCCTATCGTTCCCAAAGTCATTCCCAACTGCTACTGACTTTCTCAAGTGTGGAAACACTTTCACAAATGCCATAACTTCATATCTTCCTCACCTGTTTATTTTTTTAATATATCTTATTGATTTTTTACATTACAGAGAGGAAGAGAGAGGGATAGAAAGTTAGTTAGAAACATCGATGAGAGAGAAACATCGACCAGCTGCCTCCTGCACACCCCCCACTGGGGATGTGCCCGCAACCAATGTACATGCCCTTGACCAGAATCGAACCCGGGACCCTTCAGTCCGCAGGCCGATGATCTATCCACTGAGCCAAACTGGTTTCGGCTCCCTCACCTGTTTAAATTGCCAGGTTTCCCGGAATAGGAGGAGGGAAGCCTCAAATCCTTGGTAACATCCATCATTCAATGCCTGCTGCCTTCACCCTGGACCATCCGTCCAGAGTCACCCACATGAGAAGCAACTTCACTAAAAGCAACCCTTACAATAAAGAATTATCTTTAAAAAAATAAAAAAGAAAGAAAATAAATAATCCTATCTAACAAAGAGAGAATATGCAAATTGACCATCACACCATCACAAACACGGTGGCATCCATAGCCACAATATGATGGCGCCCATTCCCCTCAGCCCTGCTGGAGTCCCCCAGTCCTTTCAGTCCTGCTGGGAGGGTGGCAGATGCACAGTGTAGCCAGACCCTTGCACCTGCCACCAGAATCCCACAGTCCTCTCAGCCCAGCCAGGGAGGAGGGATAGCAGGTGCATGGTGCAGATGGATCTTCCCTCAGCCCCCAAGCAGCCCAGAGCAGGCCTGAGGTACAGGCAAGCCTTGGATGGCGGCTGAACAGCTGCCCAGGGCTGGCTGAGGCTCAGGTAACCAGGGCCGGCTGAGGCTTGCACTGCCAGCAGTGGCAGCAGCAGAGGTGTGATGGGGGCATCACCTTCCCCTGATCGCCAGGTCACCTCCCACCCCTGAGGGTTCCGGAGTGTGAGAGGGTACAGGCTGGGCTGAGGGACCCCACTCCAGTGCATGAATTTTCATGCACCGGGCCTCTAGTCTAATATAATATAATAAAACCAACCCTTGAATCTGCTCATTGGTATAGCCAAGCTTCTGGAACACTCTCTAGCATGTTGCAGGTGCTCAAAACCTCCTGTTCAGTGAGTCGTTTAGTCGAGTTGTTGCTATTTCTCGGGATGGGCAGCCACATGTGTCTCTTGGGAAGCTGTCTTGGCTGTCTTTGCTTCTGGGGCCTCCTGGAAATCACTTCAAATGGATTTTATGAAGCCTGCATGTCAAACAGACCTTCCAAACTCAACGGAAGTCTTCTCATGATATGGTTACAAACAGAAACCATAACAGCTTTATTGAGATGTAATTCTCATGCCGTGAAATTCACCTTTTAAAGCGCACAGATCTGTGGTTTCTAGTCTATTCACGGGGTGTGTAGCCATCACCACACTGTAATTTAAGAACATTTCATCATCCCAAAAGGAAATCCCATCCCCATTAACAGTCATTCCCTATCCACTCCCTCCTTCATCCCCTCCAGCCCCAAACAACCACTAGTCTTACGTTCTGTCTCCAGGGATTTGCGTGTTCTGGACATTTTGTGTAAATGGAGTCATACAAGGAGTGTATGGTCTTTTTTGTGTCTGACTTCTGTCACTTAGCAAAATGTTTTCAAGGCTCAGTGTGGTGTGGCCTGTATCAGAACTTTATTCTGCCGAAACCGGTTTGGCTCGGTGGTAGAGCGTCGGTCTGCGGACTGAAAGGTCCCCGGTTCGATTCCGGCCAAGGGCATGTACATTGGTTGCAGGCACATCCCCAGTAGGGGGTGTGCAGGAAGCAGCTGGTTGATGTTTCTCTCTCATCGATGTTTCTAGCTCTCTATCTCTCTCCCTTCCTCTCTGTAAAATATCAATAAAATATATATTTTTTAAAAAGAACTTTATTCCTTTTTATTGCTGAATAATATTCCTTTATGTGGATATATCACACTTATTCATTCATCAGTTGATGGACATTTGAGCTCTTTCTACTCTTTGGCTATTACAAGTAATGCTGCTGTGAACATTTGCTTACAAGATTTTTTTTTTTTTTGTGGCAATGTGTCTTCAATTCCCTAGGATTGAATTCATTACCTAGTAATGAAATTGTCACTTCAGGCGGTAACTCTAGGGCTAACCTTTGGAAGAACTGTCAACGCAGTTTTTCCTCACCAGCAGAGAACAGAAGGCCCGGGTTTCTCCACGTCCTTGTCAACACCTGGGATCATCTGTGTCGTTGATTAGAGCTATCCTGGTGGATGTGCAGTGGTACCTCGTTGTAGTTTTACTCTGCTTTCCTGAGGGCAAGTGGCACTGAGCACCTTTCCATATGTTTACTGACCATTTTTATACCTTTGTTTAGAAAATGTACAGACCTAACCGGTTTGGCTCAGTGGATAGAGCATCGGCCTGCAGACTGAAAGGTCCCAGGTTCGATTCTGGTCAGGGGTATGTACCTTGGTTGAGGGGAACATTCCCAGTAGAGGGTATGCAGGAGGCGGCTGATGGATGTTTCTCTCTCATCGATGTTTCTAACTCTCTATCCCCCTCCCTTCCTTTCTGTAAAAAAATCAATAAAAGATATTTTTTTTAAAAAGAAAATGTACAGCCAAAACCGGTTTGGCTCAGTGGTAGAGCGTCAGCCTGTGGACTGAAAGGTCCCGGGCTTGATTCCGGTCAAGGGCATGTACCTTGGTTGCAGGCACATCCATGGTAGGGGGTGTGCAAGAGGCAGCTGGTTGATGTTTCTCTCTCATCGATGTTTCTAGCTCTCTATCTCTCTCCCTTCCTCACTGTAAAATATTAATAAAATGTATCTTTTTTTAAAAGAAAATGTACAGACATCAATTGAAGCATGTTTACATAAGCTAATTTTGATGAAAACTGCAGAGCTGCATTATGAAACCAAAATTCTCTTTGCCTTGTATTGAACGAAATGTTACTAAAATCTGACTGATTCACATGTCACTGATTTAGAATGCCTGTATCAACAACAATTTACAATGGCTACATATTAATGTTATATCTAGGAAAAAGCCCAGTGCTTGTATTTTGGTGTGTGTGTGTGTGGTTTTTTTTAATGAGACTGATTTTGAAGCTATGTTCCTCAAATCCCACAAGGGGGCGCTAAACAGTTGCCGTGGTCACTTTGAGGCCCTGCTCTCCCTTCCCATCCCTTCTCCTTTCAGGCTCTGTCTCTATCCAGCCACACCCACTTCTAAACACCTGGAGAGGCCTAGCTGAGTTCTTATTTAAGAACTTCTATTTTATTAAGAAGAATGAGAAATGCTAACACAAGATTTTTTTAAAACTATGATATATTTTAAATGTTTTACAAATATGTGATGAACATCTTCCATACATTCTGAGACTATTGGCGGGGGGTTTGTTTTTTTGTATCTCTCTCCCAGGGACCATTTCCAGCTGCAGAAACACACTCCTGTCCCCTCCCAACACGCACACACACACACACACACACACACACACACACACGAGAGGCTGTCTGTATCTTCCAGTTTCTTATGGTTCCTACAGTCTACAGAGCTCCCATCAAGCTTGTAAGTTCCCAAACAAAAACATGACAGCCCCACCCATGGGGACAAGACTAAACTATTCACCCAAAATGTGAGCATTTTTATAGATAAGAGGTGTTTTGGGTTTGTTTTTGTTTTTAATGATTTGACCTCACGTGCTGGTTCCATTCAAGCAAAAAGCCAGGTGGGACCTCTGGTCTCAGACCCCCGAGTTCTGCCAGTGGCTGTCCTGTGTCAGGAGCCGGACTGTGACTCTCAGTGGAGAAGCAGCCCAGGCAGAGCCAAAATTCGTCCTGTGTCAGCGGTGAGCTTCCGACGGGAGCGGCTGGGGCTGGAGATGCAGAGAGGTCTGGGCCGGGCGCCTCCAAGCGCCTGGATTGCCTACCTACCGCTGCACAGCTCCGGATTGGCGGGAAGAGGAAGTCTCTGCTGGTTCAAAAAAAAAAAAAGAAGAAAGAAAAAAAAAGCCAAGACTTGGGGGGGGGGGGTGGGCAGGGAGTAAGTCACGTGGAAACCCTACCTCCCTCGGAGATTTCTGAGTCAATAACGCGGCATTATCTTGATCAGGAGGTGCGGAAAGAGAGCAGACCAGGTAGAGGAAACGCCCAGGGGAGAATATTTATGGACTCATTACCGTTATAACTCACCTGGTAACCGCTGTGAACAGGCACTGGAATGGCACATTGTACTCATTTAATCCCCTAACAGCCGTCTGAGGTAGACATCATTAACACTTTTTAGAGCTGGGGAAACTGAATCACAGAGAGGGTGGGTGATTTTATTGGCCAAATTGAGCCTCCCCCCACCCCCACCCCAAATGTATGTGCTGAAACTCCAACCCCCATGTGACTCTATTTAAGAAAGTCATTAAGCCCAGCCTGCTTAGCTCCGTGGTTGAGCATTGGCCTATGAACTAGTAAGTCACAGTTCGATTCCCGGTCAGGGCACATGCCCAGGCTGTGGGTTCAGTCCCCAATGTGGCCTGTGCAGGAGGCAGCCATTCAACGATTCTCTCTCATCATCGATGTTTCTCTCTCTCTCCCCCTTCCTCTCTGAAGTCAATAAAGAAATATTTTTTAAAGTCATTAAGGTTAAATGAGGTCATAAAGGTGGGGACCCTAATCCAATGGGACTGATGTCCTTAAGGAGAGGGCACCCCGAGTGTACGAACAGGGAGAAAAGACCATGTGAGGGCACAGGCAGAAGGTGGCCACCTGCAAGCCGAGGAGAGAGCTTTCACCATAAGTCAACCCTGCTGGTCCCTTGCTCTTGGACTTTCAGCCTTCGGGACAGTGAGAACACGCATTTCTGGTGTTTAAGCCACCACCCCCCCCCCCCCGTCTGTATCCTGCTAGGGCAGCCCCAGCGGGCTCATGCAGTGACCGGTCCCAGATCTTTTGCCTGGCAAATGGAAGAACTGACATTCAAGTCCAGGCTGTCTGGCACCTTACTCGGTGTTTTTACTGGCTTTTGCACACTGCTTCTTGCCCTGAGAATGGAGATAGCAAGAGTCTTATTGGAAAACGTGATGTTATAAAACTGCCAACATGCACGGGCGTTTACTCCACACGGCCCAGGTTATCTGGGTTATCCATTTAACACCAGCAACAGTCCTGTGAGGTTAGTGCTACTATCGTCCCCATTCCCCTAAGGCCTTCAGAGGACTCCGATGGGGACAAGCTCACTCCAGAGCTGCGTGGAACACTGTCACACTACAATTAATGATAACTATTGGAGATGTTAGAAATAAGGCGAGCCCCCCAAGGCAGGGGTTCTGGTAGAATACAAACCACTCGGGAGCCAGGCAGCAAGGCAAACATATTTACTTCTACGTAGAAGGGTGCACACACATGGTCTGGAAGCGCATGCACCCCAAGCCCTCGGTCTGCTGGGCTTTATAATCCCCGATGCAAATGACCTGTCCTTTGCTCTTGATTGGAGCTCAGGCGCACAGTCTTTCGCAATTGGCCAATTCAAAGGGAGGGACTGGCTTTTGCTGTTTCAAGATGGCGGCCCCCAGGGGAACTGCAAGCTATGTTGACAAGTCACATGGTCCAAAATGGCAGCTGTCTAGAATGTTCTTTGACAGAAAAGATGTTTATTCTCACAGAGACCATTTTGTTATGCTCAGCTCCACCACCTGGCCAAAAACTGCTCAACTGGGCCTTCCATGTGAGAGAACACAGTTGAAATTAATAATTAAGACCCACTTCTCTGAGGAGATGGCCTTTGAAATAAATGAGCCAAGTTGTCCCCACTAAGATGTCCCAGCTTTCGGCAGAGGGGGAGAGAGAAGCTAATGGGGAGGCAGCCCTGTCCTGATGGGCAGGGGCAGGAGCGAGAGGAGCACTGTTAGAGGAGCATCACCAGGCCATGAGCTACGTCGGAGATGAACAGAATGAGCAGTGGCCAATGGGAACTCAGCAGCAATCAGGTTAAACCCACCCAAGGTACTTCTCATCTCAGAAACCTATTTCCGTGTCTACCAGTTTGATGTGGGTCTTTTTTATATCTTCCTGTCTCTTAATGTTTTATTTATAGAGGGAGAGGGATAGAGAGAAACATCGATTGGCTGTCCCTTGCACACTCCACAGAGGATCAAGTCCACATCTCAGGCATGTGCCGACTGGGAATCACACCAGCAACCTCCATGGGCCGACGCTCAGGGGCTTTCAGATACTTAAAAATGTGTAACAGGTGAAGTTAGACACCTAGTATTGGCTTCAGAAGAACCTGGGAGTCATGGAGGGGAAAGTAGGAATAAAGATGAAACTGCATTGGCCACAAGATGGGGATTGGGTATGTGGGGGTCACTGTACTAAACCGTCCTCTTTTGAATGTGTTTAGGGTTAGAAATTTTAAGTTTATGGAACTGGAAGCATGTATGTGGGGGTGTGTGTGTGTGTGTATATACAGACATACTTTTGAATGATAAGCAGATGGTTTAGCAGGGATTTTATTCCACGGGGTATTTGCTTTGTAAAAAAGGGGACAGTACATGGTCCGTATTCAGAAGAGGATAGCTCTGTTACTTCCTGAACTTGGTCATCAGCAGTCCTGGGTCCAGGCCGCACCAGTCCTCCAGGAGCCACTGCCACACCGTCACACTGTCCCCGGCTTCAGTCTACAATCCCCAAGGGTTCCTGAGTCCAACTCTACTTTCTGCCAAATTCCTAACACGATTCAAAGCGAGAGTGACTGAATTTATGTTTGGTACCAGCAGTCTTAAGCCCAAAATGCTTCAAAGATTAAACAGTCACACATTTAAAATACATAGAAAAATAATATAATTAGGATTTATACAAAGTAGATTATTACAAAACAAGTACACTACAAGAAATACATCTTATATCCAAACACAGAAATGTGGAAATATATGATTAAGAAAAATCATTTATTTTTAAATGCTGAGTGGGAAGGCATAGACTGAGTTCAGCTAGCAGAAATTTTCACTCCACCTCAAGCTTCTAAAAACAGTTCCTGAAGGAGATTAGACAGCTGTTCCTCTTTCCAAATTCTGTTTAATTTCAGCTGTGTATTTCCCATAGAATCTTTCTGCCTTTTTGTTGAATTTGGCATTCCTTTCATTAATATAGTCGATATCTGCATCGTCATTATAAGGCCGTCTCCGGCTATATTTGTCTCGTTTTTCAATTCTGAGGGGAAAAGAAAATAAATTTTAAAATGTTAAATGTCTTTAATTTTTTTTCCAATTTATTAACTTGAGAGAGAAACATTGTTTTATTGTTCTATTTATTTATGCATTCATTCATTGATTCTTCTATGTGCCCTGACCAGAAACTGAACCCACAACCTTGGCATATCAGAACAGCACTCTCACCAACTGAGCTAGCTGGCCAGGGCTTGTCTTTCTTTTTTTTTGTCTTAATAGCCTACTAGTTGAGAATAGCATTGTTACACTTAGAACTGCAAACTTTGTTGGCTGGGGGAAGCAGTTTTCATCAAGATCAAGTTGAAGCTGCTAATTAATAGCACAATAGCACAGCCCTGGGTAAGAACCATAAAATACAGTAATTTACAAATTCATCTTCAGAATGCCTCTAAGAAAACAATGATAACCTTGTTAGAAACTGGATTGGATACATAAAATATTAAAGAAGACTATAATTATATTAATAACTAGAGGCCCAGTGCATGAAATTCGTGCATGGGGGGTGGCTCTCAGCCCAGCCTGCACCCTCTCCAATCTGAGACATCCCTCTCACAATCCAGGACTGCTGGCTCCCAACTGCTCTCCCCTGCAGGCCTGGGTCCACCCCCACAACTGCCCTCCCTTGCTGGCCTTGTCACCCAAAACTGCCCTCCTCTGCTGTCCTGGTCACCCCTAACTTCCCCCAACTGCCCTCCCCTGCAGGCCATCTAGTGGTGGCCATCTTGTGTCTTGGTGTATGAAGGTCAATTTTCATATTGCTCTTTTATTAGATAGGATAACCACAACTAATATGGAGTGTACAGTATGTGAGGCACTATCCTTAATACTTCACATGTATTAATTTCTAAAATACAGATTCATTCCACTCTGCCTCATATTCACCCCTATCAGTATCAGAAACACAAATGTAGTGAAGGTACATTCACTAGAACATTCTTACATCTTCAAATCAAGTAACAGAGTGATTACTAAATAAAAGTTCTTAAAGAAGAATAACTTTCTTTAAATCCTTCCCTGCTTCAATTTTAACAATTCAATTTATCAATATTTTGTTTGCTTCTAAATTCCAAATCATATGGACTCAACTCATACTTGCTGTCCCCAAAACCACTGTAGATGCTAAATCATAAATTAGCAAGTATAATATCTGTATATTTAATTCATCCTAAGCTTATTATGTCCATTTTGCCATTAATTACTTAAAATTTCACACTGCTCTACTGAGTACTTACTGTTTTTCCAGATCTGAGACCATCCTATCAATTTCCTGAGTGGAAGGCACATGCGTTCCATGAAGAAGACTGTTGGATGTCGGGAAAAACTCTTCTCCACTGAAAAGACAGCAAAATGAACTTACAGTAACAATACAGGTGCATCACATTTCCTAACTTCCAAGTAAACAACCATTCACATGAGAGATGAAATAAAGACACATATTTACTGTGGGGTGGCCCACCTTAACTTAAAAAAAATACAGAGCCCTTGCCGAAACTGGTTTGGCTCAGTGGTAGAGCGTCGGTCTGCGGACTGAAAGGTCCCAGGTTCGATTCCGGTCAAGGGCATGTAGTACGTTGGTTGCGGGCACATCCCCGGTAGGGGGTGTGCAAGAGCAGCTGGTCGATATTTCTCTCTCATTGACTTTATAGCTCTATATCTCTCTCCCTTTCTCTCTGTAAAAAATATCAATAAAATATATATATTTTTTAAAAAAATAAAAATAAAAAAAAATACAGAGCCCTGGCCCAGATGGCTCAGTTGGTTGGGTACCATCCTGTGCACCAAAAGATTGCTGGCTCACCCAGCCAGCGAGGCTCAGTGGTTGAGCATCAATCAACCTGTGAACCAAGAGGTCACAGTTCAATTCCTGGTCAGGCCATCTGCCCAGGTTTGTCGGCTTGCTCCCCAGGCAGGGGTATGCAAGAGGCAGCCAATCAATGATTCTCTCTCATCATTGAGGTTTCTCTCTTTCTCTCTCTCTCTCTCTCTCTCTCTCTCTCTCTCTCTCCCTCTCTCCCTCTCTCCCTCTCTCCCTCTCTCCCTCTCTCTCTCATCCACTTCCTCTCTGAAATCAATAAATAAAAATATTAAAAAAAAAAAAAAAGATTGCTGGTTCAATTCCTGATCAGGGCACATGCCAGGATTGCAGGCCTGATTCCCAGTAAGGGGCATGTAGGAGGCAGCTGACTGATGCTTCGCTTTCACAACAATGTTTCTCTCTCTCTCTCTCCCACTCTCTCTAAAAATCAATTTAAAATCTTAAAAAACAAAAATACAGAATTGGAAGGGATCTAATAAGTCACTTATTCTGACCCCTTTGTTCTACAGATGAAAGAGCCAAGGGCCAGAGTCAAAGGACTCGCCTCCAAGTCCAGGTATTTCTCTCTCCACTAAAGCAGGGTCGGCAAGCTCCACCATGTTTTTACAAACAGTTTTCCTGGGACAGAGCCATACCCATTTGTCTATAGGTCCTCTGTGCCACTTCCACATCTCAGCAGTAGAGCCGAACCAAGTATCAGGAGTTGTAACAGAGACCATAAACTAAAATGTTTACTCTCTGGTCCTTTACCAAAAAAAAAAAAAAAAAAGGTTCGCACATGCTGGCATCTTTAAAGCATCCTCCTCTAAGAAAATATCTGAGTAAACAGGATAATCTGGTTTTAACCACTCCACACTCAGTCTTGGGACACCCAGCTGGAAAGATAACTAGATGATGAGCTTCACTGCTGTGGCGTGAGCAATATATATTGTTGTGGAGATCAGAAATCATCTTAACACAGCTGCCTGATAACCCATAGCTGAATATTACCTAAGCATTATTTATGTGTGTATGGTTGTATATATACTCACACACAAATACGTCTACCTCAGGATGCAAAAAAAAAAACAAAACCACAAACCCAACGTGCATTACTGTCAACTTACTGCTTTTCTTTGAGTCTCTCATATGTTTCCATGTCAGGTTTGATCTGTTTGGTCAAGCGATGATACTGGCGTAACTGGGCAGCAGCATAATCTAAAAAGAAAATGAGAATCAGACATAATATACTCCCTTGTTTGGTCATTACAATTCAGGGGGGGAAATCTCAATTATTATTAGTAATATATGCACAAAAATAAGCAGAGCCTCACTTATGCAGACAATGCAAATCTCGATTAATTTTACCACGAAGAGTAAATGGATCCAGCTGACTGAAGTACAGCCATTACTGCTGCCCCAGAAGATGTATTTGTATTTTCTTGGTTTTATGCCCCTTAGAGAATATCCCTGAAGGGGAGTATCCTTTCATAAAGCAGAAACATTGAAGGCGATGCTTAACCTAAGGGCCCATTCAGTAAAGTAAAAGCCAATTTCACCTGAAAATCCCAGGTCGGGGTTTTTCCTCTTCTTTTTCCTCTCCCACCTTTCCGCGTCTTCAGCACTGATCTCCAGTAACTTCACTTTCTCATAGTCTTCCCCTCTGGCTGCACATTCCTAAAAAGAAAGGAAAAGGCTGAAACCAGCAATTACGATACAAACAATTATTTTATCTATTTTAAAATAAGAAAGACTGAATAAAATTGTCTAGCAATACTTTTAAAATAATGATTAATCAAAGGAAATTCGGGAATCTGCTCTAGTATATAAGAAATAAGCACACAGATTTAAAGATAATATTTATTCAGCATTTATCAGGTGTCAGACCCTGGCTCATTTAACTCATAATTAACTCAATTATTATCATAGTCTCCATTTTACAGATGAAAAAACAGAGGCACAGACAGGTTAGATAAGTCACCCAAAGTGTTGCAGCTAGTAAAAAGCAGAGCCAAGGTCTGAACCCTGGCGGTCTAGCTCTAGAGCCAGTGGACAAACCGCCTTGTTTCGCTGTCAGTCACCAGAAAGACTGAGGAAGCCCCTCATGAAGCAGCAGAGGCGCTCCTCACCTTTTTCTTTTCTTCCTCCTGCAGTTCCCACTCCAAACGAGCTTTTCTGGCTTCCCAATTTGCAGGTAGCTTAAGTCTTTTATCTTCTTCCACAACTTCCTGGTGATTTAATTTACGGGCTTCATTCTGAAACATAACAAAACGTTTATAGCTGAAGCATGAAAATCAAGCCAAATAGATCCTGCCTCCTGTGAAGCAACAGGAGGCAGGATCTATTTTATCTTAAAGCAACAGAGACCCATCAAAGGATTTTAAGCAAGGGAACCACCTAACTAGGTCTGCATTTGTATCGAGTAAAAAAAAAAAAAGTGTTGGGCCGCACTGATTTGCGGCCCCAGAGGCCTGGGGGTTCACGTCAGCGTCTCTTGTTGAGCTGTGCAGTCAGTCCCTCTGGGCAGGTCCCTTAGGGTTGGACGGGACCCGGTTTCACAAAGAGGAAGGACTACTGCAGTGGCACTGAAGACTTCAGAAGGTGTGAAATAATGTTAAACACGTGATGAGAATGACCTTCTCCTTTCCAGTCTCTTTTCATCTGATTAACTCAAGAAAAAAGCCTCAATTTGGGGCTGGTGCTCTAAAACCTCTCTTAATATCTCTAATCCTTCCCACGTCCCCCTCCTTCTTACACATTTTAACAGTTTACATTATGGCCAATGAAAGACATTTTCCAGTTGGATTACTCTGTGAAGAGTCCCTTTTAAAATAAATTTAACTGGCCGAAACCAGTTTGGCTCAGTGGTAGAGCATCGGTCTGCGGACTGAAAGGTCCCAGGTTCGATTCCGGTCAAGGGCATGTACATTGGTTGCGGGCACATCCCCGGTAGGGGGCATGCAAGAGGCAGCAGGTCGATGTTTCTCTCTCACTGACATTTCTAGCTCTATATCTCTCTCCCTTTCTCTCTGTAAAAATATCAATAAAATATTTTTTTAAAAATTTAACTGCATAAAATAAAATGAGCATATCATCTTAAGGGAAAATTAAGTTTGATGTTTCTTAGGTCGCAGGCTGGTGGCATTAAGTCCCGGAAGCCATGTCTTCTAATTTCCAACCAGACGTTCTTTGTACTGCCCAGCCAAGTAAATATTTAAGTGTGTTTAAGTCTTTATTAGATTAATTTGGGGGGGGCAGAGAGAGAAATTCCTCTCAACTACCATCCTTTTTTATTCTTGACGCTGACCATGCCCTCCAGGTGAAGACACCAGGAAAACACCTGAAATCAAACCAAGTTGTGCCTGTTGCCCTGAAAGAAACAGCAAACCAGAGGGAGCTGTAGGCACCTCAGTGAGAAGGTGTTAGGGGGGTAGGCATAGGATTAGGGTATCGTCAGCTGGGGTGGGGGATTTGAGGAAGCGTGGTTGTGCTCTGGATTGCACTGTCAGAAAGCCAACGCATTTTTGATTGAGTATCTTAAGTTTTTACATACGAGGCAGGATGAGGCATCACTCACAGCAGTCAGAGCGATGCTGGGTTTTGTGGAACCACGGCCGGCTGTCAGACCACTTCACCTGAGTCAAAGGCTGTTCTTTTTCCTCTCTCAGCTCCAACTGCAGCCAGTTTTTGCCGGACTCTTGTCTCTAACGTGAATTCTCTTTCTTTGCATTTGTCCCCTCTGCTTGGATATTTTTTTCCTCCAACTTTTTTGTCTGATAACACCTTACTAATCTCTTAAATAGTAGTTTAGGTGTCTTATAGAAGACACTCCCTGGACACACATACACACACACACACACACACACACACACACACACACACACACAGTTTTAAGCTCTCCTCTGTGCTCCCCGGCCTTTGTTCCTAACTCTAGCATGGCATTTACCACAATATAATTTCTAGCTGTAAAGTTGCCTCCTCTTTTAAGAACAGAGGCTTTATCTTAATAATCTTGTTCCCCACTGACTAGCTCAACCATTGACACTACAGACTTTCATTGAGCTTTTTCACGGATTCAACCAACCTCAGATCTAAAACGGTATTTTCATTCATTGATACTTCAGACTTTGAGATTTTCATATTGATTTTTAGAAAAGGGGGAGGGGAAGGGAGAGAGAGAAAGTACATTGATAGTGAAACATCCATCTGCTGCCTTCAGCTCGCACCCTACCGCAGTTGGAGCTCACAACCCCGGCAAGTGCCCTGATCCAGAATGGAACCAACAACCTTTCCCAGCAAGGGGATGACGCCCTACCAACTGAGCCACACTGGCCAGGGCTGCTGCTTAGTTTTGAATGAAGAGGCAACCAGCCCTCTTATTAGCGTTGAACAACTTTCTACATATTTCCCTTGTAAAATACAGAGTTTGATAGAATACAGCAAGGAGGCTATTAGAAATAGAGACTCCCACACCTAGTCTAGGTAAGTTAAATCATATGTAGGTGGGAAGAGGGTTGGAGGCGGAATGTGTACAGCTGACCTTTGGACAACACAGGTTTGAACTACAGAGGTCCAATTAAACCAGATTTTTATCAGTACCTAAGTACACTCAGCCCTTCTTATCCTCGGGTTTCATATCCACGATTCAACCAACCTCAGATCCAAAACAGTATTTCCACATTCCCAACCGCAGATCAAAAATACAGCTGACCAGCCCTGGCTGGTTTGGCTCAGTGGGTTGAGTGACAGCCTGTGGACTGAAGGGTCCCAGGTTCCATTCTGGTCAAGGGTACATACCAGGGTTGCAGGCTCCATCCCCAGTAGGGGGCGTGCAGGAGGCAGCAGATCAATGATTCACTCTCATCATTGATGTTTCTATTTCTCTCTCCCTCTCCTTTTCTCTCTGAAGTCAATAAAAAACATATTTCTAAAAAAAAAAAAATACAGCTGACCCTTGAACAACGCCGAGATTATGGGTCCCGCCCTTGCACAGTCAAAAATTCGCGTATAACTAATACTGTTTTCATTCTGCACAGTTGGTTGAATCCTAAGTATGTGAAGGGGCAACTGTAGAGTCCAAAGTTATATATGGATTTTCGACTGCGGGGTTCAGCACCCCTAAACCCAGGCGATGCTCAAGGATCAACTGTACTTTCAAAAGTGATTACAACGTGCTACCAGCGTTGAGAACCACCGGGAAAGATCTTGCATCCGGCCACGCGGGTTTGTCAGGCACACTGCTGCGACTTCCTCGTCCCCCCACAGCCACGCAGGGGCCTGACCGATGACAGGTCTCAGCGCCCACTCACCCGCTTCAGATGCAGCTCCCGGAATTTGCGCAGTCTCTGCTCGCGCTTCTGGGCGGCCAGCTCCTCCGCCGCCGCGAGGGGCTCCTCCTCCGCTGCGCTGGTCGCCAGCACCTGCGACAGGGAGGGAAGGCTGCTGGCAGGGCTGGCTCGGCTCCTCCCGGAGCTGCCCAGGCCGATTCCCCGCCGGGCCCGACAGGCCGCGCCGGGCCCGCACGGCCGACCCCGACTCCACAGTGTCTACTCCTCCCTGTCCTAGCGCCCAGGCGTCTCCTCCACCTCTCGGCCCTGTCGGCCCCTGTCAGTCCCTCCCACGAAATCCTCGGGGTAGAGCCGACGACACTTACCTTCTCGGTTAGAACCGCGGCCGCCATCACAAGCCTCCCCTTCCTACTTCCGGCAACAACACGGCACTTCCGTCGGCCTTCTGTTACATATTAATAACCTACGAGAAGCCCCGCCCCTTCCTGGCAGCCTCGGAGCTTGGGGCCAATCGCTGCTCTTTCTAGCAGTGAGCTGGTTTTCGATTGGGCAGGACCTCGCGCAGCCGCAGAAGACGGGGGCGGGGAGAGCGGGGAGGGGGGAGAGAAGGGCACGGACGCGCGCGGAAGGGGACGGCCCAGGAAGCAGGCCCGGCTCCGGGCCTGGGGAGAAAGTCACCTCCACTGCGTTTGCTCCCTTTGGCGGAAACTGTTTATCCTGATCGTCGTCCCTCCCCCGACTAGCCAGTCTCACGTGGGCTTTCAGTACTGTCACCTATGGCCTCCTGTGAATTTCCTCCAGAGCGTAAGAGATTTCTCTGGGTTCGTTTTCCGTTTCCCGCATCAACGTTGTAAACTGAAGGCGCGCAGATGCGTCCATCTTGTCTACTCTTCGTCTCCAACAGGGAAACGATACAAACGGTTAAGTTAATAAAAGGTGCTGGATACAAGAGGAACATATGAAAAATTATTATTTTCTGCACTAATAGCCGCTAGTTCGACGTAGAAATGAGTAAGTGAGCCCCAACATGAAAACAGATCTAGGTATAACATTTAAACGGTAACAGGAAGAAAAGCATAATCTGAGGTACAAAAAAAATTAAATTTGAATAGATGAAGGGTTTTTCGGGTTCGAAGACAATATAGAGACGTATCACTGAAGGAGTGTCTAAAGCAGTATAAATGTAATGTTCCCATCAGAATCTATGGGTTATTCTGTTTGAAGAACTGTACAATAATGGCAAAAATCCAAAATCTCAACCACGCCTGTATTGGTGAGACTGGTAGGACTGAATATCGGTGCAGCCCTTAGGGCTCAGCTAGAGGATCTTGCGGGGCAGTCCTGGGGAGAAGCCGACCCAGCCTGCCTCCAGCCGGCCCTCCGAGCCGCAAGTGCTGGTGGATAGCTCAGAGGAGAAGCAACCCCGAGAGCCAAAACCTGCCACCAGACCAGGCCCCCTGCCCATTTGTCCATATGTGACTGTCATTCAGTGGCATCTACAATCCTCTCAAGTACCTCTAAACAGTGAAATTCATACTTTGGGACGCCTGTTTCAAACCAATCCTACGGGATTTGCTTGCATCACACAGTCCTTGAATAGTCAGAATCAGTATACCCCCTGGCCTTATTCAAAAACAATTGCTTTTCCATCGTTAACCACATTGTCCCCTGAAACAGTAAAATAACACTTAAAGATATAATGCAGTCGAATGTCTCATCTCCTCTCCCTACAATAAAATCCAAAAGTCTGCAATGAATGGCCTATTATACAAGTAACATCTATTTGGATTTATTTCCATCCCTGTATTTGTCCTCATGGTAGAATTAAGTTTGAAAAGTCATCAAGAAGTTGTGGAGGAGATTACCTGCAAACTGGGAAACTATTAAAGCTCTTTTGGAATGAGAATTGCGGGGGAGGGTAGGGAAGTAAATAAAATTCCTATCATCCTCATGAGCTATAGATCCAAATATTGTGTTTTGTTGAGGCAGTATACAGCCAAGCATTCTGGCTCTGATTCCTCACCTGTAGCTCAGAAAACAGAAAGAAAAGAAAAGAAAGACATAAAACATTGAGAACAGTGCCTGGTATTCGGAATTCACTCTAACCCCAAAATGGTAGCCACCCACCATATGACTATTGATTACATGAAATGTGGCTAGGGCAAATTAAACTGTGCTTTAAGTGTAAAAATACACACTAGGTCACAATACACACACGGTAAAAATATCACAGTATTTCTTTTTTTAATTAAATAATTTCTTACTTGCTTTCTCCAGATAGGAAGCCTACAAAAATGATTATGCTTTATCAGGAAAATAAAAGGTCAGTCTTTCCTAAGAGGCCTTGCATTTCAACTCCCTTGGCTAGAAACTGCTACTCGAGAGACTGAACCACGCCAAGGGGAAGATCCAACTATAATCAATCTACTTTCTGACCAGAGGCACCCAGGTCTTTGACCTCCTCCATGCTCTAGATTCTATTCAGCCATGGGAGCACGGCACTTAGGAGAAATGTGCACATCCTTCGATCGTTCCCCACCCCTGGATCTATCTCGGTCCACTCAAAGTCCGCTTTCTGCCCACAGTAAGTCCCAGAGGTCAGGAGGCCAAAGGTTCTCAATGTCTACATGGGGTTCCTTTGGAGGCCCAGCAACCACCCTTTTCTTCAAGATCCATGCTCTACCTTTGGATCACGCTAACCACACACGGCAATTATCCTGAGTTCCCAAGGCCGGATGACATCAGATGAGGATGACGCTGGGACCAAGCCTGCTAGAGAGAAGGCGAGGTGGATGCCTCATAGCATTTCTTATATTGTGTTGAAATATTTTAGATATACTGGGATGTTAATTCACTGGTGTGAATTAATACCATATTTCTATTGGACAGCACTGAATCTAGACTCTTGATACACATTCTCATCTTGCCATACAGTCACATAATGCATAACAATGTTTCAGTTCATGATGGAATACAAATATAAACGGTAGTTCTATGAAATTACAATGGAGCTGAAAAATACCTATTACTTAGTGAGATAGTCATTGTAGCAAAACACATTACTCAGATGTTTCTGGTGATGCTGTGTAAACAGACTTAAATATAGCATATTTATGTACAGTACATAGTACATGACAAATGATTGTTACTGGTTTATGTATCTTTTTTCTTTTTTCTTTTTTAATGTTGTTGCTTTTTAGAGTAAGGGAGAGATAGAAACATCCCCCACCAAGAACTGAGCCCAGTCTGAGCGTGTGCTCTGACCTGGAATCAAACCTTGATCTCTTGGTTCCCGAGTCAACATTCAACCAGTGCCACACCAGCTGTGCTTTTTATCTGAAAGTGTACTTTTAGTTTGCTGTAAAACAGTATGCCATGTTACATCATGTTTACACTCTTGGTTGCATTTGCTCTTAGGTGCTTTATTTCTAGCTCAGGAGCAATAGGCTATACCCATGGTCAACAAACCGGCTCTCGAGCCACATGTGGCTCTTTGGCCCCTTGAGGGTGGCTCTTCCACAAAATACTATGGCCAGGGCGAGTCTGTTTTGAAGTGGCGTTAGAAATTCAAATTTTAAAAATTTGGTTCTCAAAAGAAATTTCAATTGTTGTACTGTTGATATTTGGCTCTGTTGACTAACGAGTTTGCCAACCACTGGGCTGTACCATACAGCCTAGGTGTGTAGCCTGTACCATCCAGGTTTGTGTAATTGCCCTGTTTGCACAATGATGAAATCCGCTAACTACCCATTCCTCAGAACATATTCCTGTGGTTGAAGTGGCACATGATTGTATTGTCCACAGATTATGTGGTAACAGGGTATCACACTAATTGTATTCCAATTATGAAATGACAGCGTTTCTGGGGGTATGCAGTTTCTTGTGTTTCAAAGCATAGGAGATTAAACATAGTCCTGTCCAGGTTGAACAAGGTTAAATTAGACAAGGATGGAGCAATTATGAGAAAAAAATGACTATATTCTTTTCAGGATACTGGGAAGAACAATGAACAGATTCTAAGCGAAAATTAAATAGGAAGTCTCAAGCATTTTGAGGCTGGATCACTGTAGAAGTGCAATCTCAGAAATGGCACATATCCATAGCAACTAGCCAGACCTCTCATGTTAATAGCTATTTGAATTTAAGTCACAATCAGATTGGGTACTTTCCATTACCAGCTAAGTGACAGTAAAAAAAATCTAGTCAATTATTTCAAGTCTCCCTTACAAGGAAATCCTTAAAATGACAACCAATACTAACAGATTAACATTTTCAGTTACAAATCGTAAAGCCAATCCTTGTTTTCTCTGACTTTACTATATAACCAGGCTGATGCCCACCGCATGTAATAGCTACTAGTTATCCCATTGTTCGGTCTATTGCATATTAGACTAGTGGCCCAGCACACAAATTCATGCATGGGTGGTGTCCCCTGTGGCCTGCTGGGATAGGACTGAAACCAGAAGTCCAATGCTGGCTGCACTCCAGTCAGTCCTGATGGGGAGAGGCTTGCGCCCATCCCAAAGGGTGTGGGGGTTCCAGACACAAAGAGCCCTGGAGGCGGGCAGTGGGATGCCCTTGCTAGCCCAGGATACAGATCAATCCTGCTGACTTTCAGTGGTTGCTGGGAGCCATCTGGCAGCTGCTTTTGTCATTTCTTCCTTGTGGGGCATCTAGGGAGGGGAAGTGGCCACAGTGCCCTAGCCCAATGGCACTGTCAGGATCATGCCTGCAGTGCCCGTCCTTAGGTGCCTGGCCTGTTCTGTCTGGACCTGCAGGACTACTGAGGGAGAGTGGCTGCTGCCAGGCTGGTGAGCTGCCAGGACAGGTCAGCCGAGTGGCACTCCCACTGTGGGAGTACACTGACCCCCAGGGGCAGCTCTGTGTTGAGCAACCGAATGACTGGTCGGTCGTTTAGCTCTTTATATATACTGTATATATAGAAGATATAGACTCAGACTAAATAGTAAAAACAAATTTATTTACAAATATATATACAATAGTTTAATTATTGTTTCTTATAAATTCCATTTCTATGTAACCAATTGATACTATACAAAACATTTACAAGAATATATACAAGACTCCCACCTATACATAATAGTTCTGGTTCATCTGTGCTAATATCTGCAAAATAAATCTAAAATGTTAATTACCACTAAGTTGCTCATAGGAATGAATGCCATAGAAAACACAAACTTGCTATAAAGTGCATTTCAAGCAACCTTAGCCATCAGTTCTCTCTTTAAATAGGTTTCCACAATTCATATGGACTTTTTTTCTGATTTATTTTTAGGGATCCTGAAGAACCTTCAGCAGTTTTCGCTACGGAATTCTGTAAAAGAACAAATTTCCAAGTCAGCTTCCCAGGCACACACATATTGTACATACTTAAAATATTTGCTTTACACAATACATTAACTCCATTTAAGACTGAAATTTAACACCAACCAAATGCCAAGTGTGAACCTCATCTATAACCTCAAACTTAGGCCCAGAAGTGGCCAAGTATAATCAAACATATGCAAGACCTACTACAATAGTGAGGTGTTAAAAAGGAAGACAAGGCCTACTGGTTTGGCTTAGTGCCGTGGTTGGAACAATGCGGCTCACAAGCCACGTGCAGCTCTTTGGCCCCTTGAGTGTGGCTCTTCCACAAAATACCACGGGTCTGGGCGAGTGGAGACCTGCAGGAGGCAGCTGACTGATTTTACTCTCACATCAACATTTCTCTCCCAAGTTTAAATTTTTAAATTGGTACAAAAATATATTGAGATTAGCCCTGGCCAGTGTGTCACCTTAGTTAAGAATGTTGGCCTGGCCAAAACCGGTTTGGCTCAGTGGACAGTGTGGGTCTGCAGACTGAAGGGTCCCAGGTTCAATTCCTGTCAAGGGCATGTACATTGGTTGTAGGCACATCCCCAGTAGGGATTGTGCAGGAGGCAGCTGGTCGATGCTTCTCATGTTTCTAACTGTCCATCTCTCTCCCTTCTTCTCTGTAAAGAATCAATAAAGTATATTTAAAAAAAAAAAAAAAAGAACGTTGGCCTGCACACCTAAGGGTCAAGGGTTCTATTTATTGTACACTCCCTTTCCCTGTTCCTGCGGGAGCCAACCTGTCCATGTGTCTCTCAAATCCATGCTTTCCTCTCTTCTCCCTCCCCTCCCTTCAATCCCTCTCTGAAAAGCAATCGGAAAAACATCCTCAGGTAAAAATTAAAACTTATGCGTGTGTGTGTGTGTGTGTGCAGAAAAATATTAAGTCTATAAAGTGACTTAGTAGACCCCCAATTATCACAGCAGACAAAATAAAAGCCCACAAAATGGATGTTATGTTCCAAGTCCAATTTTTTAAAAGTCAGTGGTTAGATACTTACATTAGAGCTAATGTTCTGCTGGGAAGACTTTTCATTGGCATTTTTAGTTCCGTCTTCTCTTAGCTTTTCTGACAGCTAGACAGGAAGAGAAAATACGTAATTTTAAAACCGTATTTTTGGTTTACAGTACTGTATACAAAGCAGCCCACCTGCACATAAATTTAGCTGTAGAAACAGCAAATCAAGTGGGATCTAACCATACAGTAACAGTGTAAACAAACACTGGAATGTTTTTCCCTTTAATAAAATTGACACAATAAATGAACCTGATGAAGAAATGGCTTCCCCATAAAGCTATATTGTATTCCCAAATACTACTTAACTCTGAAAGTCAAGCCATACCAGAAAATACCTAGTTACAAAGAACTAAGCTGCGATTTTAAACCCGTGTGCTACAAGTATTTCACAACATGCAATACCAGAAGCACTGATCTCTTTTCCCTTTTATTTGGGAACAGCCAACACAATAGCCATCTGGTGTAAATGAATCAAAATTACACCTTTTAAATCATATCAGCGAAAAAATTGTTTTTGGTGTGCCACAAAATTTTAGTAATTATAGTTTTGTGTGCCATGAGATGAAAAAGATTGAAAATCGCTGAACTAAGGCATTAGCCCAGTTGGACACCTAGTCGTCTGAAAAAGCAACTAAGACTTTACTACTAATATTTAAGCATACCCATAACTAAGCCTGAATGATAAGATTGTCTAATATCTTCGCTGTTTACACAGACTATCAATTCTTAACTACCTTAAACCTTTAAAGCTATGGACTTTATGCTCTGGGTTTCAACATAAAGAACAAATTGCAATTTGCCAATGCACTTCCTTGCACATTTCTGTAGAATTATAAACTTATCTGCAACTGAAGCAGGCCTCTTCTTCTGTAATCTCTCAAAACATCTGGAATATATTGCATATATTATGAAATGGACATCTCCATCACAGATGCCCCAACATTACAAAGTGCACTTTAAAAACTGTCTTCAGTAACTTATCCAAATAGTACCTATCCCAAATTCTAACATGCACATGGATCTACCAAAAAAAAAGCTAAGCTTTCAGTGTGTGAATATAAACTTCAAATTAGTTAAACCTCTGATGCTTTTATGCCCATGTATCAATTACCAACAGATTTTCTTCAGCAATGTCTGGAGACCACATTCATGATTTCTATAAAGACAGAAATAAAGCAGGTAAACTATACTGTATGTTGAGTACAGAATTTCTGGGAACATTATGCTGGAAATGAAAACTACAGGTATTCTGTAAAGACAAGTTAGAGAATTTTGGTAACTACATAGAAATCACCGGAAGTATCAGCTACAATCATGAAAGCAATTGTGTCAACTGAAAATAATGGTCATTCATCTCCCACTTTTTTGGAAGAGACTAAGTCTAGTGATGTCAGATGTGCTATTTTTACTTTAACAAATTATATTTAGCTAGCCTTTCCAAGAAGGCTAGGGTAAATTGAATAAAAATGCTAATCAGGTCTTTCTGGCAGCAGCTTCCTGAAGATTTTGTCTGGATAAACCTAGAATACTTACCTCAAACTTTGCACCATTATTTGATACAGCTGTTCCGTGGTTTGCTTCTTTAGATACAGAAACAACTCTGAGACTAGGGGGCAATTCGAAGTTGGTTGTTCCTAAGGCTTTTGCTGCATTAGCTTTTGCTATTTCTAACAGCTCCATCCGATCTACAAAAGAAACACAAAGATATTCCTTAATCTTACAGTATTCCCTAAAAGAACTCAGAATCACAAAATAAGGTTGCATTTTATTTATAATAGCAAAACAAATACTTATGCAAAATATACCCTTATTCGTGAAAGAATTTTCTCTTTTGATGAGTAAAATAAGCATCCCTAAACAATTTCAAGTTTTCAGTTTTCCTGACCAAATTCCTAGTCTTCACATTGCTTTCTGCTTTTTCAAATATGTATTCTGAACATTGTACTTAACAAAAAAATAACAAGTCCATTTGACTTGTGTTTTTTTAAAAAGCCTATTCTCTTTTCTGTTTCATGATCCTATCCTGAAAGTCATTTGTTTTGAAATACTGAACAAAATCCTTGTTTTTTGGCGATATAGCATTAACTTTTTTTAAACTTGTTTTGATCCTGTTTTTCACGAGCATTAACTTTTTTAAAAAAAGGAATGTTTTGATCCTGTTTTTCACGTTCTACAATGAACTTAGCAGAAACTTAGGGCGGGCAACCAGAATCACGAACATTTACAAGACTCCACAAAGTGCCAGCCACCAGGAAAGATTACCTACCTCCACGTGGCCAGAGCCATTTACAGGCCACAGCTTAATCCCAAGGGGGAGAAAATGGCGTCCACTTAAAAAATCTAGTGTAGTTTAACTGTTAGCCTGCTAATGTCTTCCTCCCTCCTAACAAAACTATTGAGACTTCAGGCACCTAAGAAAATTAAATTATTGAAAACCACACCGCAGCTTCTCACACTGTCGGCGCACGTGTGAAAAGGAGCCGAGGGAGGAGGTACTGCACCTTTCACTCACCTTTCTCACTTAAGCGAAAAGGCGTGGGGCTCCGCGACCTCGACCTGGATCTGGACCTTCCCCGCCAACTCCCGTGATCCTCCGGGTACACGGTGCGGCCGAAGCCGTAGTAGCGTCGCCCCCGCGTGACCGCATAGGCCCTCCGGTAAAACGACCGCCCCCGAGAGCGGGACCGGCTGCGGGACCGGTCCGGCGAGGGGGACGGAGACCGGTAGTGCCGCCTGGAGGAGCCGCAGTGCCTCTCCCGGTACCGGTACCGGCGGCGGCAGCTGCGGGACCGCGACCGGCTCCGCGAGTAAGACCGCGAGTAGCGCCGGTACTTCCTCTGCTGGCGCCTCCGGGACCGGGACCGGGACCGGGACCGGGAGCTGCGCCGGGGCCGGCTCCCCCGGCTGCCGGACGACCACCGGCTGGAGCCGCTGGAGCGGGACCGCGAGCTTCGGGAGGAGCGGCTCCGGGCCGCGGAGGACAGCCGGCTGGACCCGCCCGAGGCCGCCGGGGACTGCAGGGGCGAGCCGGGCCACATGTCGTTCACGTAGTTCGACATCCCTGGTCTCTGAGGATCGTTCCAGAAGGTTCGGTTCCTGGAAACGGAGGGGGGAGGGGAGGAGTGACGTCCCGGAAGTGAGGCCCGCGGGAGGCGGGGGGGAGGGGAGCTGCGGGCCTGGACAAAGCAGGGGAGACTCTCCCGTTCCGGGGCGGCCGCCGCCGGACGCCGGCCTTCCCGCCCGGCCGGCGGCCCCCTTCGCGCACCCCGCCGGGCCCCGCGCTTGTCCCGCCACCCACACGCCGAGGTTCCCGCGGGTCCCACCTCGCCAACCAAAAAAACTTACCACAGGCCGCCGACCTCCACGCAGGCCGAAGAGAAAGGCACCACAGACGCCTCCCTTCCACAGCCGGGCACGAGGACGAAGGGGAGTTCCACAGCCGCTCCCGACCGCCAACACCGGACCCGCACCTCCGACCTCCGGACGCGGACTGAGCGGGGCGGCCGCTGACGCGTCGAAATTACTAGAAGCTGACGTGTGGCGCATGCGCAGAAACGTTGGCGCGGTGGGCGTGGCCTCCCTTTCGCCCAACTGCCGCCCTTCCTTCCTTCCCTGCCCCGCCCGCCCCGCCCCCCGCCTGGCGCAGCGGCCCCCGGGATGCGCATGCGCGGCCGCGCCGCGGGGGCGGGGCTCCTCCATCCGGGGATTGGAGGCCGGCGGTGGTTCTGTTTTTGTGGGTGAGCCTTTGTGAGGGCCCAGCCTCCCGCCTCTGGCCCGGCTGGTGGTGGCGGGTCGTTGCCTCCACCGTCTGGAAGTTGCAGACTGCCTGTGCCTCCCTGGACCTTCCTCCTAAGGGCGATGGGAGGGCGACCGCGTCCGGGGACTCACAGGTTCCCTAAGCAGTCAGTGTTAAACGTATTTGTAAGAAAGGTGGAGGATGCATAGACACCCATAGATGACTTTTCATCAAGGAGGTCAGAATTCCGTCTGAGATGTCATCCCAAGGATACTGTGCTTGGTGTTGGGGATCACACAACCATGGCTGCTTTATATCTAAGCCTGTGTCCTGGCATCCCATTCTCAGCTACCTTCTTTAATTAATCTATCAAATGCGAACTTTGATGAGCAGTTCTTGATAATCAGTTCTCAATAATTATTTGTTATTATTAAAGTTTAACATTATAAAATTAACAAGAATAATATAAAACTCATATCCTGGCTAAATAGCCACATGGCCACTGAATACCGTATATTCCCTTCCCGTTCTCCCGCCGTTCCCTAGCTTGTCTTGCATTCTTTCCAAAAATTGGGACTTTTTTCTTTTTCTTTTTTTTAATAAATCTTTATTGTTCAAATTATTACAAATGTGTTCTCTTCCCGCCCCTCAATTGCTCCCTTTCACCAGGTTCCCACCCCACCCTCTGCCCTTTCCCCAACCCCCATTGTCCTCATTCATAGGTGCAGAGTTTATGTTCAGTCTATTCCCGCACCCCTACTCCCCTTTTCTCAAGAATCATCAGTCAACTCCCCTTCCATACTTCTGATTCTATTATATCCAACAGTTCATGCTGTTCATCAGATTTTTTAATACCCTTGGTTTTTAGTTATACTTGTTGATAGTTACGTATTTGTTGTTCATAATTTTTATCTTTATCTTCTTCCTCTTCCTAAATAACCCCCTTCAGCAATTCATATAATTCTGGTTTGGTGGTGATGAACTCCTTTAGCTTTTTTTTATTTGTGAAGCTCTTTAACTGGCCTTCCATTCTGAGTGATAGCTTTGCTGGGTAGAGTATTTTTGGCTGTAGGTTCTTGTTATTCATCACCTTGAATATTTCTTGCCATTCCCGTCTGGCCTGCATGGTTTCTGTTGAGAAATCAGCTGACAGTCATACGGGTGCTCCTTTATAAGTAACTACCTGCTTTTGTCTTGCTGCTTTTAATATTCTCTCTTTGTCTTTTGCTCTTGGAATTTTAATTATGATGTGTCTTGGTGTGGTCCTCTTTGGATTCTTTTTGTTTGGGGTTCTGTGCACTTCCTGGACTTGTAAGTCTAATTCTTTCACCAGATGGGGGAAGTTTTCTGTCACTATTTCTTCCAATACGTTTTTGGTATCTTGCTCTCTCTCTTCTGGGACCCTCATAATTCTGATGTTGGTTCACTTGAAATTGTCCCAGAGGTTTCTTACACTGTCTTAAACTTTCTGGATTCTCTTGTCTTCTTGCTTCTCTAGAGGAGTGTCCTCCGGCTCTTTGTGTTCTAAATCTTTGTCTTGATTCTTGTGATCTTCCAGTCTGTTTTTAGGACTCTGTGTAATATTTTTTATTTCAGACAATGTTTTCTTTATTTCTAGTTGATCCCTTTTTATTTCTAGTTGATCCCTTTTCATATCCTCATAGGTCTCATTTATTTTATCGGCCATTTTTAGGAAATTCTTGAAAAACCTTATAACTGTAGTTTTGAACTCATTGTCCATTCTTTTCTTTTCCTCCATCTCCTTCCTTTGTGTCCTGCCTCTTGTCTGCATTTTGGTTGTTTTCCTGATTTGATGGAATAGTTTTGTGTGCTAGGTGTTCTGGCAGAGCCCAGTAGCACAGCCTTCCCAGTTACCTGCGGTGGACAGTCTAGGTGCAGCCCTTTGTGGGCTGTGTGTGCAGTCTTGTTGTTAATCTTTGCTTATTGTTGGTATCACTGGGAGGCGTTGATCTCCAAGCCAATTGGCTGTGAAGATCAGCAGTGGATTCTGTACTTGGATGGGACAAAGTCTCGGGGTGGCGAAAACAAGCTTTGGTTTCCTGTCAGTCTCGTGAGTCCCACAAGATTGGTTGCAGGCACACGCACCTCTTTGGTAAAGACATGGACAAGCTTTGGATTCCAGTCAGTCCCTCCTTAGAGAAAGCCAGCCTCCTGGAGAGCTTCTGTGCTCAGGTTGGATGGGGCAGAGTCTCAGGGTGGTGCAGACAAGCTTTGGTTTCCCATCGGCCCCTCCCTGAGTCCTGCAGTAATGGCCACTGCTTCACACACCTCCGAGAGATCTCTGCTCACTGCCAGACAGTCTGGCCTCTCCCTGACTGGGGCCGTCTATCAGAGCAATAGTGTAATCTGTTTTCCTCCCAAACAAGAAAGCCAGCTGCGCATTAGCTGTCCACCCTCTTTCTGCTCCTGGAGTAGGCCAGCAGTGAACTAGGCAGCTCTCTCAGCGCACCTGTAGTAGGCCAGTAGCAAACTTGGCCCGCCCTCTCTGCGTGCCTGGAGTAGGCCAGCAGCGAACTCTGCAGCTGCCTTTTCACGCAGCACCTTCACAGTTTCTGAGGCTCAGCATGCCTTCTCTCTCCTTCCCAGATGGTAGAGCCTCCTCTCAGCCAGCCGTCCAGTGCTTCAGGGCAATGTTTCCCCTGTTTTCCAGTTCTAAATTCAAAATTGTTGTGGTAGACTGCATTCGGGTGTCTACCCTATGCCGCCATCTTGGTTTTTCCCTCAAAATCAGGACTTTTAAATTTATTTTTTAAAATATATTTTATTGATTTTTTTACAGAGAGGAAGGGAAATGGATAGAGAGCTAGAAACATTGATGGGAGAGAAACATTGACCAGCTGCCGCTTGCACACCCCCCACTGGGGATGTGCCTGCAACCAATGTACATGCCCTTGACCAGAATCGAACCTGGGACCCTTCAGTCCACAGACTGACGCTCTATCCACTGAGCCAAACTGGTTTCAGCAAAAATCGGGATTTTTTTTTAATGCCACGGGTTGCAGGACAAATTGTTAAAAGATTGGGACGTCTGGTCAACCTTACCTTAACTAGAACCTGCCCATGCTGGCACTCTGTTCTTGAACTTCGAGCCTTCAGAGCTGTGAGAAATGTGCCTGGCTCAGGGGTTGAGTGTCAACCTATGAACCAGGAGGTCATGGTTTGATTACTGGTCAGGGCACATGCCTAGGTTATAGGCTCAATCCCCAGTGTGGGACATACAGAAGGCAGTCAATCAATGATGTTTCTATCACTCTCTTCCTCTCCCTTCCTCTCTGAAATCAATAAACATACATTTAAAAAAAAGAACTGTGAGAAATAAATTTATCTTGTGATAAGCCACCCAGTCTGTGATCTGTTGTCATAGCAGCTGCCTTTATTTCTCTTGAGAATGTTGTTGTTGAAAAAGAAAGATGTAAAACTGACAATTAGCTTTAAATTTGTCCATTTACATATTATTTTCAAAAAAGAGGGAAACGTGAGTAAATGGTAACTTATTTAAGGATCTCATATTAATTCTCTAGAAATGTCTATAATTTGGAACTATGGTTGATTATCCATTCAGCAAGCATTTCCCTCAATTTCTCCTCTTCCTCCTCCTCTTTCTTCTTCTTCTTCCAGTTACAGGAAAATTACAACATGATTTCTACATTGGAATTGATTATAGGCATCTGGATATTACACTGGTTTTAGAAGAGGCAAATACTACTTTTAAAGAACTTGGTCTATGTATAGTATCACATAAAATTAGCACCACTGCCAAAACCGGTTTGACTCAGTGGATAGAGTCGAAAGGTCCCAGGTTTGATTCCGGTCAAGGGCGTGTACCTGGGTTGCAGGCTCATCCCCAGTAGGGGGCGTGCAAGAAGCAGCTAATTGATGATTTTCTCTTACTGATGTTTCTAATTCTGTATCCCTCTCTCTTCCTCTCTGTAAAAAATCAATAAAATATATATTTTTAAAAATTAGCACCAGTAAAAAGAATTTTATGAAATTTGTAAAAATAAAAATTCAGACACATAAGTATATATATATATATATGTGTGTGTGTGTGTGTGTGTGTGTGTGTTAGAATAAAGATTATATATATATATATATATATATATATATATATATAAAATCTTTCTGTTAGGGTCTTTATTTTTTTTAATAGGAAACTGTGCTCAAAGAGACTGCTTTGTTACAACCACAGTCATGTGCTTCATGAAATCTAATTAGAATATACCATTAGAGTCTTAAGAGTTTTATACTTCCCTTTTTGAAGACCACTTGGTACTTTCGAAGAATTAACAGTTTTATGAACAGTGCTGTGGTTCATTCTTCCATTGAGAGCAAGGACAGAACCACGCAGTCACTCAGCTGCAGGACACACCGATGGCCAGTGTGTGGCAATGTTTAGATGCTCTTCTGAAAGTTGATGCCACAGCTCTGTGCATTGATGACAAATGCATCCCAGGATTATATTTTTCTTTCTTTTTTAAAAAATTTATTAAGGTATTATATGTGTACATAGCTTATCATTGCCCCCCCCCATATTTTTCTTTCTTATTGCTCAGTTTGCCAAGGTTTGTTTGCCGAAAAGAATATGGGAAATGAACATGAGCTTTTCTTGCACAGTTTTTATAGATATATGATCAAAATGTAAGCTCAATTGCTTAAGAAAATCATAAACATGATTTTTTAAAAATATATTTTTATTGATTTCAGAGAGGAAGGGAGAGGGAGAAAGAAACATCAATGAGAGAGAAGTGTTGACCTCCTGCCTCCTGCACGCCCCCTATTGGGGATCAAGTTGCCCTGACCAGGAATTGAACCATGACTTCCGGTTCATAGATCAACAATACTCAAACACTGAGCCAGGCCAGCCGATCATCAGAAACACAATTTATTCACTCAATATGGCTGTAAATAGGTTGTTACTGTGGAGTAGCCTAGTATGAAAAAAGTATTATTTTCACTAAAAATTCTAAAAACCCAGGTTCTTCCCCTCTCCGCCATAATACTTAAAAACAAACAAACAGCCAAAACCGGTTTGGCTCAGTGGATAGACCGCCTGTGGATTGAAAGGTCCGGGTTCGATTCCAGTCAAGGACATGTACCTTGGTTGTGGGCACATCCCCGGTTGGGGTGTGTAGGAGGCAGCTGATCGATGTTTCTCTCTCATTGGTGTTTCTAACTATCTCTCTTCCTTCCTCTTTGTAAAAAAATCAATAAAATATGTTTAAAAAACAAAAAATACATGCACACACACATTTTTGATGTATAAGAGAAAAGTAAGGAGACATAATAACTAAATGTAACATGATCTTCTCCACGGGATTTTGGAACAGAAAAAAAGGACATCAAGTAAAAACTAAGGAAGTCTGAGTTAACTATTGACTTTAGTTAATAATGTATCAATGGGGGGGGGGGACAAATGGTGACAGAAAATAAATAAATACATAAAGTATCAATGTTAGTTCACTATTTGTAACAAAAGAACCACAAAACTGTAAAATGTTAATACTGTGGTAGGAAAGCTGGGGAGGGAGGTAATGTGGGAACTTTCTGTACTATTGATTGATTTTTACTGTAAACCTAAATGAAAAAGAAAAAAACAGCAACAACATAACTCTCATCCATGTAACCATGGAGATGGATGGTGGTAATGACTGCACAATGGAAATGTACTTAGTACCACGGTACTATACACTTAAAGTACCGTAGTTAAAATGATGAATTTTGTTTTGTACATACAATACGCAGAGGTTTGCCATTTTTACTTCAATTTTTTTTTCTGTTCACAAGGTTTAGAATTAGGTGACTTGCTCAAGTCACACTATTAGTAAGTGGCAGAACTGATATTCAAACCCAGATTTGACTGCCTCCAAAGCCATCTCTTTTTCCTCCATTAGTGTCCCTGGAGCCCCTCCTCCTCTTGCACTTTAGGTATATTCCAGGGTCTTACCGACCGCCCAAAATCGAGCATTGCCACTAATAGAGAAATGTGAAAAGGGAACCCAGAAGGCTAGTCAATCTTTTTATATATATATATTTTATTGATTTTTCACAGAGAGGAAGAGAGAGAGCGATAGAGAGCTAGAAACATCGATGAGAGAGAAACATCGACCAGCTGCTTCTTGCACACCCCCTACCGGGGAATGTGCCCGCAACCAGGGTACATACCCTTGACCGGAATCAAACCCAGGACCTTTCAGTCCGCAGACTGACAGTCTACCACTGAGTCAAACCGGTTTCGGCATCACTCATTGTTTAGTTGAGACATTGGTAGTTAAAGCAACCTCCACCTGTTAATCATATGTAAATTCTTGCTGATTATCTATTATTGGAATTTCCTGCCTACAGGATGTGGGTGTATCTCATAACATCAATAAAAGGGATAGCAAAGCCTGAGCAGTGGTAGTTCTCCCACTGGAGTTGGACTTCTGCCTGGCCCCCCAGGTCGCCCAAATTAAATTTCTTCTAGTCTCTTTTCATTTGTGTGCGGCCCTTCTCTAGAACCTGAACCCAGAACTTGAACCCTGAACCACATGGGACATGGAAAGGGGATCCCACAACCGCCTCCTGAAAGCTCTTCCTCATGTGATTCTCTCCTGCTTCAGGTCCTAAGATTAATAGCTCATGTTCATTCCTTCAATAACTATCCATTGAGCATTTTCTAGATACCAGGAACTATATGCTAGTCCTTTTCCATACTCCTGTAATGGCTCCCACAGCCCTGGGAAAGAGGTGCTGCTATAAACCTCAGAAAACTGCAGCTTAAAGGCATTCAGTTGCCTTTTCAGTGTTACAGACCTAGTTCGTGCCCAAGCCAGGCATTAAACTCAGGTGTGTCTAGCTTTAAAACGAGAGCTTTTCATGACTTCCTTTGACAGAGCATTACTTTTATTTCTTGAATTGTGTTTACTATGAGGGAAGGCTCATGCCCCACGTGGTTAGTAGCTTGAGTTGCCCTTATTCTCTAACCATCCATGCCTATATTTTATTATATATTCCTCTGGTTATGGATTATTTCTTCTGCTTGTCTTTTATCTCTCCCATGAGGTCTGAGCTTTGTACGTACATGGATTTTTTTTTATGTGTGTACCCTGCCATCTAAAGCTAGAAATAAATTGGGTGTTCTCTTCTGAGCCCCTGCCCGCTCAGAAGTTACTTTTCAAATATAGCATTGCTATTGGGTACCACTGCTCACGCTGTTAGGATGAATGGATGTACAGTCACTGTTAACGACAGTTACACAATTATTATAAGCGCTAAAGGCTCTGTGCATGGATTTGTACACTGGTGGGGTTGCTTGGTATGGCCTGTGGGGGGTGGGAGAGTGTGGGGGGGTGAGGGACAGATTGGGCCTAAACCAGCAGTCCAACACCACCTGTCGTTCCTGCCTGCCACTCCCGCTCATCCTGGCCCTGCTGCACCTGCCACTGGTTCGAGCCCAGTCAGTTCCCATCCGTGAGCCCTGCCTCTGGGACCCATGGGTCAGCTGAGTGACACTCCTGCTGTGGGAACGCATTGACCACCAGGGGGGGCAGCTCCTGTGTTGAGCGCCTGCCCCCCGGTGGTCAGTGCATGTCATAGCGACCAGGTGACAAGTTGGTTGGTTGGTTAGGCTTTTATATATATGGATAATTCAGTTGATTGTTGAGTTCTTGCCCTGTATAATTCTGATGGATATCATTTGATGTGTAAGTAGCTGCAGAAAGGCATTTAAAACTCTTGAGAAGATATAACACTCTAGGGGGGTTAATATGATGACTATGAGGAGAATAATAGCCAAGGACTTAAAAATTCTCCAGAGCAGAAATTCCCAGGAGCCAAGACTTAACTAAATATATGGATAGATGAAATGTCGACCATTAGATGAAAGAGTTACATCTGATCTATAAGATCTTTTCATTTAGGGTAACAATTTCTGATTTATTAACACAAAAATTTGCTAATAATTACAATATATGCACCTCCTTTTTGGGCAGTATTCTATCTAAGACTCATCTATTTTGTAAGACTATTAAACTGATGTTTAAAAAAATATGCTATAGATTATACTGTATAGCTTTGTCTTCTAGTCAATTAATGCCCATCCCCCAAACCTCAGAGCTGCTGAGATTTCATGCCTCTAAGAATATCAAAGTAATAAAATGACACAACAATACTGGTTTCCTAGCTTACTTATGTACTGTCTCCCTACATGTAAAAAAAGGTGAACCTGTAGATGCCTCTCTTAACAACAAATGACCCACCCACCTTTTTCTGTTTTGTTACCTCTTCCTGGATATCTCCCTCCAACTGTTGAGCTCTTTCCCTTACACCAGTGTTTCCCAAACTTCTCTCATGCTTAGAGCACTAGTTAAGTATACAATTTTACCTATATGTTCCCAAAAATTCTAGTTTAGCACTTCTTAGTTGGGATTCAGGAATCTGTATTTTAACAACTCCACCAGGTGATTCTCATCATGAGAGAAGTTTGGGAAACACTGCCTTAAGCCATAGGGTTAAAGCCATAGGCCCTTTGTAATACCTTCCACGGGATCACAGGACCATGCTGGGCGAATCTGGGCGAGGCCAGTCCCGACTCCCTGACGACCATGCTGAAACAGGGCAGGGAGCTTCTGGGGTGGGGGGACCAGCAGCCACAAGCCCTTCACACAGCTAAGAGGTTTCTTCTGGCTTTTGAAGAGGGTCACTTCCCCCAAACCCCATTTTTTCTTGCACAGCGGTTTGAACCTCGAGGATTTCCCAGGGGCATGATATTTGGCAAAGTGTTGAGACATTTTTGGTTGTCACAACTGTGGGATTGACACTGGCACCGAGGGAGCAGAGGCCGGGGGTGCATACTAGGCAGCCCCCCTAAACAGAAGTTTTTGGCTCAAAATGTCAGTAGTGCCCACGCCAAGAAACCTTGCTTTAGGGAAGAAAGGTCAAATCCCATAAATAGGTCACGGCACCAGGGTTAGGGACATGCAGTACCCCGCACACTGAGCCTGGACATCCCTACCTCGCAGCAGGGACTTAGAAAACACGATCACAGTGGTAACAAAGTTAAATTCACAAAATTTAATAGTCTGAGATATAGCTCCTCTTGTAGGCGGAGCTACGGCGAGGGCGGGGCCAGACTCTTGGAAAATAAACAAGACATAAAAACTCACAATAGTGCTGTGGAGCCGCTGACGTGGACCCACCTTTTTTTGGGTTTGTTTTTAATGTATTTTTTTTTTTTATTTCAGAGAGTAAGGGAGATGGAAAGAATGAAACATCTATGAGAGAGAATCATTGATGGGCTGCCTTCTGCACGCCCCCGACTGGGGGGATGGAGCCTGCAACCCGGGCATGTGCTCTTACCTGGAATGGAACCCAGGACCCTTCAGTCTGCAGGCCAAGGCTCTATCCACTGAACCAAACCGGCTAGGGCTGGACCCACCTTTTGCACCACGGGGAACCTGGCACTTTTCTTGTCACCGACACCTGAGATAAAAGGGGGGCTGACCCCAGCCCTAGAAAATTTACCGCCTCACTCAACACGGATACAAAGGCTCAACAGGTGCCTCCCTTTGGAAGCCTCAGCACAAAGAGTTACTTCTCGCACCCACAATTGAAAGGTGTTGCCGAAACCAGTTTGGCTCAGTGGATAGAGCCTCGGCCTGCGGACTGAAAGGTCCCGGGTTTGATTCCGGTCAAGGGCATGTACCTTGGTTGCGGGCACATCGCCGGTAGGGGGTGTGCAGGAGGCGGCTGATGGATGATTCTCTCTCATCGATGTTTCTAACTCTCTATCCCTCTCTCTTCATCTCTGAAAAAAAAAAATAAAATAAAATAAAAAAAGAAAAAAGAAAGGTGTTTCCTAATTACCGGTACTACTCCGAGTAAGAGAACAGCGCGGGGCGGAGAGCCCCGCCTGGCCGCTGCCCCCGCCGAGCATGCGCAGAGACGTTGGCGTCGTGGGCGTGACCCCGCCCCTAGCCCCGCCCCTTCTCCGCCCACCCCGACGCCCCGCCCTCTTTCCAGTCTCCGCATGCGCGTCCGAGACCCGGGGGTGGCACTGCTCCATCCGGGTATCCGGCGGCCTGTGGTGGTTTTGTTTTTTTGCCCGAAACCGGGAGCGTGAGGCGGCCCCGCGCGGCACGACACCGGGCTCCGGACCGACTGCACGGGCGGGGCTGGACGTAAGTGCCCGGCGGGAGCGGGGAGGACGGCCTCGCCGCGGCAGGACGGTGGTGCTCGGACCCGGACTCCGTGCCGGCGGATGCTGAGTCGTTGTCTCCCACTCAGGGAGCTGCCGGCGGGGCTGAGCCGGGCTGGACCTTCTTCGGACCTGGCCCGGCGGCGGCGGCGGGAGAGGGCCCGCGTCCCGATCCCTTCCCGGACTCTCAGGACCCCTGCCATTCGCTTTACAGCTGGAGAAACTGAGGCGCGGCGGGCTCACCGGCGAGCCAGCCCCAGTACCCAGACCTCCCAGTCCACACCCCGCGCCGGACACCGGGTCTGGGGGCGGGGCCGGGCCGGGCCGGGCCGGCCATAAAGCCCCGGAGAAGGGACCCGAGGCGGGCCCTGGGGAGAACCGAGAGTAAACACGCGCCGGCGTGCGGTTCCTCCCGGGAAGGATAAAACGAGTGAATTTTCAAAATTAAGCTTGTTTTAAAGGCAAATTAGCCCTGGTTATAGCGCAGCTTTTAGTATTTAATTTTAAGCAGGGACGGTAAGGCTGGATTCAGTGCTCTTTATCAGGATACCGTGTTTTTAGCCCGTCATGAGTGCTGGCTGCAGAGGGGCTTAGTGGACGGCAGTTTGGGTGTTTCTGGATTATCTGCGAGTTATAGGTAATTCTGGCTTTTTCATGCCCTGTAGCAGATTCTATGGCTGTGTCTCAAGCCATGTCTGTACAGCTCAGCTCGGAAGAATGTTTGATGTAACGTGGTCAACTATGGTAATTTAGCAGTGGATCTTTACATCTGAATGTTAATTTCAATGTTGTATTTTCTTTTTGGCTGGAAAATAGCTGTTGGAATCAGAGTAGAGATATCCAAATGAAATGGGTGTTCTTTTTTGTAGAAATGACACCAAAAGCCAGGCTTGGGGAAATAAAAAGTAATGAGGTGACATCAGTAGACCTGCAGTGCAGCGTTTTAATTTCTTCATATGAAGAAACACATTTTCAATGAAGTGTATAAATTCATAAAAGAAATCTTTTTCGTCTGACTGCATGCTTTAACTCAGAGCGAAAGTTGATCATTTGTCTCTCCATTGTGTTAGTGCTCCTGGACAGTAAATATCAAAATCATATAATAACATAGTTTAGAATTAAAATTATTAACTATTATAACAATTTTAAATACTTGGCTATCTACCTTTGTTCAGATTACTTAAATATACCAAGATGATCTCTTATTTTTTATTGAGGTATAATTGAAATATAACATTAGTTTATGATATACAGCATAATGATTGGATGTGCTTTATATTGCAAAATGATTACCACAGTAAGTCTAATTAACATCCATCACCACATAGTTACAAAATTTTTCCTATGATGAGAACTTTCAAAATCTACTCTCAGCAACTTTCAAGTAATACAATACAGTATTACTCACTGTATATGATATCCTTCCCCAGGACTTAATTAGCCCTCTGCATCTTGGGAATTTCCCATCCCAGGAATCCACAGATGCGGACAACCTACTGTATGCATTATTCTATATAATGAAAGCCTAATATGCTAAGTGTCTGGTCATCTGGCCAGCCATTCAACCAATCAAAGCATAATATGCTAATGATATGCTAAGGCAGCTCAAATGCTCTGATCACCACTAGGGGGCAGACGCTCTGACCGATAGGTTCACTTCCAGCTGGGGTCCAGCTGATCAGGATTGAATGAGATGGGCTGGATACACCCTGGAGCCCTCCTGTGGTTCCTCTCTGGCTGCCCAACCTCCCACATCCCTCCCTGGCCCTGATTGTGCACCAGTGGGGTCTCCCAGACAGGCCTGCACCCTTTCGAAATCCAGACTGAGGGATCCCCCCTCCCCCCACCCATCCCCAATGCACAAATTTTTTGCACTGGGCCTCAGTTTTATATACGGGACTTGAGGATCCATGGATTTTTTTTTAAAAAAGATTTTTTTATTGATTTCAGAGAGGAAGGGGAAGGGAGAGAGAGAAACATTAATGATGAGAGAGAATCATTGATTGGCTGCCTCTTGCACACCCCACACGGGATTGAGCCTGCAACTCAGGCATGTGGCCTTGACCAGAATTGAGCCTGGGACCCTTCAGTCCACAGGCTGATGCTCTATCCACTGAGCTGCCTAGCCATCCTTGGTTTTTTGATATCTTTGGAGATCCTGGAACCCATCTCGCTCCTTGCCACCCTCCCCCCACCCCCACTGGTTACTGAGGGATTAAAGTTAAGATTTTGAGGAGTCAAAAAGTTATCCTCAGATTTTCCACTGCGTGAGTGTTGGGTTCCCCTAAACCCTCTTGTGTTCAAGGATCAACTGTATTTGTAACTTCACTTTCATTAAGTTATTCCTGAGCTGCTATTTTCTAGGAACATAAGTCAGGTTTGAAGCAAGTAAATAGAAGTGCTTTATTTAACTGTTTTTCATTGTTTTTTTTAAGTGACCTGAAAAAATGTCTGGATTTCTAGAAGGCTTGAGATGCTCCGAATGCATTGATTGGGGGGAAAAGCGCAATACCATTGCTTCCATTGCTGCTGGTGTTCTAGTAAGTGTCCCTGATAATTTGGGTCTTCGCTGTTTTGTTGTGTTTGTTTTTATGTTTTAAATTGATGTTTTTCATTATATATTTGCCCTTGATAATATTCAGAACCAAATACAAGTAAAATAAATGATCATTTGGTGTTAAATTGATTTTCGCATCCTACCTGAAGCGTCTGTGGACTGCACTGTAATTGATCAAAAGGAAAAGCAGAACTGCAGCCATTATTCAGTGTCAAGAGAAGAGCAAAAATTCTATCAGCAATAATTATTCTCCATATTACTTTGAAATTTTGTTTTATTTTTCAATGCATATATCTTTCTGGAAGCTTACAATGTATCAGCAGCTGGCCATTCTTTTTGTCATTTGGAATCTGAGTCATTTTATTTCTTTCCCCTGCCATGGGATATTGTACCTGATTTTTAGTTCCCAAAGTTAGATTTATAGACTTTATTATGAAAATATAAATAATGACTAAAGTAAACATAGGAAAGAAGTTCATGTTAATAAATACTCATTGTTATCAGATGTAAGGGTATCTAATATTTAATCCTATTTTATACCATGTGCCAATTACATGTAAGAAATTGCTGGGACATTTAAGAAAAATTGGAAATTCATTGAAGGGATTCCGTCACTTTTAATACCTTGCTTTCTTTCGAGCCAGTAATATATGCAATTAATATCCAAAATTTCTCCTTTTTTGTTGGTTTGCTTTAGTTTTTTACAGGCTGGTGGATTATCATAGATGCAGCTGTCATTTACCCCTCTATGGAAGAGTTCAACCATTCATACCATGCCTGTGGTGTTATAGCCACCATCGCCTTCCTAATGTAAGCGTCATTGTCAGTGACACTGTTTACATAGGTTGTCACAAAGTAAAAATGTTTTACACATAGTAGAGTAGATTTATATTTTTGAAATATTGTGAAGTTAACAGGTTGAGCATCGTTTAAAAGTCAAATAATAGAGGACTTGAAAAGAAAAGCCACAATGCTCTTTTCTATTCTTCCTTTTACCTCTCCTCTTCCACTTCAGTCTCCCAGCTCCTCTCAGCTGTCCTATTTCTATTCTCTCAATGTTTATAACATTACTTTTAGGTCAGAAACCGTGTACTTTGTCTAAGGGTTTGTTTATTCATCTAACAAATATTTATTAAGCTTTTATAGTCCCAGGCTCACTCTGCTTTAAAAACAGGAAATACAGTAGTGAATAAACCAGGAAAATCCCTGCCTTTTTGGAATTTATACTCTAATGAATGAGGCAGATAGTAACACCAGAGAAATAAATTAAATACATAGCATGTTAGATAACGGTTAGCACTAGTGAGAAAAAGCAGAGAAGGGCGATATGAAATATCAGCAGAGTGCGTAGAGATATCACGCCAAGTCAAGGATGCCTCACTAAGAAGGTGGTTTTTGAGCAGACTTGTAGAAATGAAGGCACTTATCATGGGGAGATACATATAAAAGAGGATCGTTTCAGACAGCAACAAGTACCAGGACTCTGGCATGGAGATCAGTAAGATTGGAGTGAAGGGTTAAGGTAATAAAGCTAAAGAAGACTAGAGACTAGAGAACACTGGAACAGAATGTACCTCATGACTCTGGACAGGATCCTTTTGCTATTAAGAGGATTATTTGTGGGGGAGGGGAAAGAGCATTATTGGGACAGTTGGGAAACTTGCATGAGGTGTGAAGATTAAATGGTAATGAATCCTTGCTCATTTCCTGCTTTTGATGATTGTATTGTGGTTCTTTCGAACCAACCGCCTTATTTGTGGGAAATACATATAATTGTATGCCTTGTTTGTAGGAAGTACAGTTCCTGGGATTGTGGGGCATCATGTTGACAACTTTCAAATGTTCAGGGGCAAAAATTTGAACTGTACTTGCAACTGTTCTGTAAGTTAAGACTGACAAGGCAGGGTCATGGCTATTTAATAGAAGATTGTGAATTTTATTCAAATGACTCAGCAAGGAAAAACAAGAGCTAAGAACCACTAACGCAGGAACATCTGTATTTTTAAAAATATGAAATTTGTTTTGAAATATATCTATTTTGCCTGGCCTGTGTGCCTCAGTGGTTGAGTGTCGATGTGTGACCCAGGAAGTCGCAGGTTCCATTCACTGTCAGGGCACATGCCTGGCTTGTGGGCTTGATCCTCAGTAGGGGGCGAGCAGGAGGCAGCTGATCATGATTCTCTCTTTCCCTCTTTTCCCTTCCTCTCTGAAATCAATAAAAATATATTAAAAAGTAAAAATAAAATTTATCTATTTTATGTACCAGGTAATTTTGTTAAAGTCATTGAAAATAGCCCTAGCTGGTTTGGTTAAGTGGATAGAGCATTGGCCTGTGGACTGAGGGGTCCCGGGTTCAATTCTGGTCAGGGACCCATGCCTGGTTTGTGGGCTAGGTCCCCAGTGGGGGGAGAGAGGGGTGTGCAGGAGGCAGCCAATCAATGATTCTCTCTCAACATTGAAGTTTCTGTCTCTCCCTCTCCCTTCCTCTCTGAAATCAATAATAATATTTTAAAAATAATTATGAGCATTTAAAATATATATGTATATGTTATTGATTTTTTTTACAGAGAGGAGGGGGGAAAGGGATAGAAAGCTAGAAACATCGATGAGAGAGAAACATCTGTCAGCTGCCTCCTGCACACCCCCTACTGGGGATGTGCCCGCAACCAATGTACATGCCCTTGGCCGGAATCGAGCCTGGGACTTTTCAGCCCGCAGACTGACGCTCTATCCTCTGAGCCAAACCGGTTTCGACAAAATTTTGAGAATTTTTAAATTGAAGTATAATTGACTATTTTGAGAATTACACTCACATTTAAAAATATATATTTTATTGATTTTTTTTACAGAGAGGGATAGAGAGTTAGAAACATCGATGAGAGAGAGCCATTTACCAGCTGCCTCCTGCACACCCCCCACTGGGGATGTGCCTGCAACCAAGGTACATGCCCTTGACCGGAATCGAACCTGGGACCTTTCAGTCCACAGGCTGACGCTCTATCCACTGAGCCAAACTGGTTTTGGATACACTCACATTTTAAAAGGCTTCAGAACCATCTAAAAACCTGTTAAAACTCATATTGCTCAGCTGCAGACCCAGAGTTTCTGCTCCAGTAAGTTTGGATAGGGCCGGGAATTTTCTTTCTAATGTGTTCCCAAGTTGTGGCTGATTCTGCTAGTCTTGTGACTGTAACTACTGCTTTAGAGCATATCTGGTCAAAGGGACTTGCTTAAGGTCATATGAATCCATTACTCAAGACTCATGAAGCTTAAGATTAAATTTGAGGAACTCTGGCTTATTGTATCTGGTAATTTGATGTCATAGATAGTCTCCTCTTGGCATTGGAAACCCTGATTTCTTGGTTTTATTTATACAGGATTAATGCAGTATCGAATGGACAAGTCCGAGGAGATAGTTACAGTGAAGGTTGCCTGGGTCAAACAGGTAAATAGGTACAAATAATGTCTTACTATGCATCCTTAAAATGAGAATATATACAGGAAGGCCACTTGTCTAACTCCTTCAGATTAGGAATAGAATGGAGGTGTATCCAGAGCAGAAGTTACAGGTTCCAAGGCATAAGGTAAAAGTTGCATTTGGTTAGAGTTGGCTTTAAAGTACAGAACATGCAGTTTTGAATATGTAACCCTGTGCAATAATGCAGACATAAGTGTATACAGTAAAGAACAGTATATGATGAATATGCAAACTAGAACTTGCCTTTTCAGCTGTTCTATATAAATTTCATTCCCTTTTGTACCAACCTTATTTGATTGATTAGCATTTTGAAATAGTATAGAATTATAGGTTTTAATGTCTCTTTTAAAATACACAACATAAAATTTGCCATCTTAACCATTTCTAAATGTAGTTCAGTAGTGTTAAGAACATTCACATTGTGCAGCCAATCTCCAGAACTTCTTTTTATCTCGCATATTGAATATAATAATAGAATTTTAGTGTGTGGATTCATCCAGGCCCTTCCTCCTCAGCTGAGAAAATCATGTCCTCTGGACTCCATTGCCATGCACCCGAGGTAGACAGGATACAGGACATGTGTGGCACAGTTTCCTAGAGTCCAGTTTGCTCAAAGAATTGAGGGGACAAATTTTTATTAAGCAATGTAAATGGTGAACAAAGTATTACATCCATACAGAAATAAACTTGGATATAGGCAAATTGCAAGGTTTTTTGTTTGTTTTTATAATGAAACTAGAGGCCTGGTGCATGAAAATTCATGCACTTGAGGGGGGTCCCTCAGCCTGGTCTGCCCCATTTCACAGTCCGGGAGCCCTCGGGGGTAGGAGGCAACCCGGCAATCAGGGGAAGGCAATATCCCCATCACACCTCTGCTGCTGCCACTGCCGGCAGCGCAGGCCTCGGCTGCCCTGATTACCTGAATCTTGGGCAGCTGGGCAGTTGCCATCTGAGGCTTGCCTGTGCCTCGGGCCCACCCTGGGCAGCTGGGCAGCTGACATCTGAGGCGGGCAGCCACCAGCTGAGGTTTGCCTGTGCCTCGGGCCCACCCAGGAAGGCTGGGAAGCCAACATCTGATGCTTGCTTGCACCTTGGGCCAGTCCTGGGTGTCTGGGCAGCCACCATCCAAGGCTTGCCTGTGCCTCTGGGCAGCTGGGGGGCTGAGGGGAATGGGGGGCTCCAGAGTCAGGTGCACAGAGTGACCAGACGTGCCTGGAGGTGGGCCTGGTCATGCTACATGCCTGCTGCCCTGGCAGGGCTAAGGAGACTGGGTGCCGCCATCTTGTGGCTGTGGCAGTCAATTAGCATATTCCCTTATTGGTTGTAGGCACGGCTATCTTTGTGAGGGTGTGATAGTCAATTAGCATATTTTCTCTATTGGATAGGATAGGAGAAATCACTAGTCAGCTATGATCTCTCTTTGTTCTTTCATTCTCTTCATAGATGAACGTAAGTAGAAGAGATACAGAAACACGGACCTACCATAACTTTTCATTTTGTAAACTAAAGGAACAGATGAATGTTAGTAGTTAGTGTTGATAATAATCATATATAGCTAATATGCAAAGTGTCACCTCAGGAGTTCGACTGGGAGACCAGGAGTTCGATCGCTTGCTATGACGTGCACTGACCACCAGGAGGTGGTGCAGAATGAAGGAAGGCCCCAGCCAGTGGTTGGCAGCCTGGGAAGGAAGGTCCTACCTGGCAGCTGGAAGGAAGGTCCCAGCCGGCAGCCGGAGACCTTGATTGACCCTGATTGGCCCTGATCTCCAACCAGGCCTAAGGACTCTACCCATGCACTAATTTCATGCACCAGGCCTCTAGTAAGACAATGATAGCTAAAACTAAGACTAGAAGAATATGGCCATCATCACATCTTTAAATAAATTTTTTTAGCTAGTGTAGCTTTGTAGGGGTCAAGGATAGTTGTATTTGTTTTGTGTTTGTGTATGTGTGTATTTTAATATCACATCTATGAGTAACAGCTTATTTATTTCATAACAATTATTTTATGTTTGGATATGAAATAAATCTTTATATATAGCATTCTATTTGCCATGCTAATTAAATAAATTCAGCTCAGAGTTCATTTTAGGCAGTATAATGATTTTATAGCAGATCTTTTTCTTTTTTTAACATATTTTTATTGATTTTTTACAGAGAGGAAGGGAGAGGGATAGAGTTAGAAACATCGATGAGAATCATTGATCAGCTGCCTCTTTCACACCCCCTACTTGGGATGTGCCCGCAGCCAAGGTACATGCCCTTGACCATAATCCAACCTGGGACCTTTCATTCTGCAGGCCGATGCTCTATCTACTGAGCCAAACCGGTTTTGGCAATAGCAGATCTTCATAAATATTATTTAAATGTGATTTAAGTCTTCCTCTATTAACATAATTTTAATGCAGCTTTTCCAAGTGCAAGCCACAATAAATATGTATTTATTTGCTGCCAAAGTTTCCTGAAAGTGAAATATGATAATGTTTAGATTCAAATATCACTGAATATGAATCTTTTGTAAGTATACCTATGTTTTTGTTGGAAACTTCTCTTGGAGGACTTTAAATTTTGCAGCACTATTTCTAAAAATATATGAAAAATGAGTCTCTAAATACAGTGAAACATATTTTGTAAGACTTTTATTGGACAGTTGAGGACAGTTTTTCTTAGTGTAGATATTTAGGGAAAGTAAACATAGGCACTTAAAATATACAGACCAGCCAACAAGAAAAAGGCCAATGTTTTCACTATTGAAAGATACTCAAAACATCTGATCTTTTTATTTTAGATTTTAATGATAACTACACTTTTTTTTTTCTGTTTGAGTTTCTGTTTTCCTTTTGAAAGTTAATTGAACTGACTGCTGCCATCTGAAAAACAATTCTGGTAAAATGCTATTTCTTTTAAGGCGCTCGCATTTGGCTGTTCATTGGTTTCATGCTGGCCTTTGGCTCTCTGATCGCATCTATGTGGATTCTCTTTGGTGGCTATGTTGCTAAAGGTAAGAGAGCAGCTTATATTTTACTTCAGTGGAATACTGAAATTGAGCATTAAAGTTGGTTATTTTTTTCATTAGCTTTTTTCATATAGCTAGGCCACCTACGAGCAATACATTTATGCCTAGGAACTCTCCTCTCCCTATCACTATTTTGTTTTGTTTGGTATATTTTTAGCATCCTGGAAGGAATGGGACATAGCTCCAAGCCTTGCTATTCTTTGGTTTCCAAAAACCTCAAAAGCAGAATGTATATGTTCTCCGGGTACTTGGCAGATTTTGATTTGCTGAATAATATCCATGCAAAGCTCTAATATCCTAGAATTAGAATTTATTGCGCTAATACATTTCTGATAATGACATCATTTCCTTTTAGATAGAAAAATTCTATTACATGAGGCCAGTATAAGGCAAGCTCAGATAAAGGCCTGCTCTTAGATCCTTGGCTGAAATTTTGCCTGGGGGATATTAGAAAAATATGAAAAACCACTTAATGTTCCACGTAAAATTGACTGTTTATCATAGTAAAAATACAATACTACTGATTTGTAGAAACTGGACTAGCCAAGATATAATCTAAACTTTTACTTCTTTGAACAAAATGTGATTCTTGAACTAAAATCATGAGTTTCCTGCATTTTTATTAAAATCTTTTAAGTCTTACAGATAAGAATGATAGCCATTTTAAACTTTATATCTTGCTCTTGTTTATATGTTTATTATTAAAATCATGTTGCCAAAAATGTAAAAAAGAAAAAGCAGAAAAAGGAACTATAATAATATTACTGCTCTTAAATATTTTGGTACATTTTCTTTGGTCTCTTCTGTTTTTTATGTAGTTATAATTATAGTATAAGTAAACTCTTGAAGCCTGCTTTTGCATGTAATGTAATACGGTAAGTAGTTCTCTTGCTGCTCCAAAATATTTATCACCATCATATTAGAAAGGCAAAAAAATTACTTTTTTTAATTTGAATTGCATAATGCTTGTTCATTGTAGAAAACTGAGACTATAAAAGAGCTCAGAGAAGAATATAAAATTACTGATAATTCTTCTTTCCCAGATATAACTATTAATACAGAGTTCCTTTTTATAGGAATGTGTTTATCTCAAAGAATTTTTTAAAAATGTATTTTTATTGATTTCAGAAAGAAAAGAAGAGGGAGAGAGAGATAGAAACATCCATGATGAGAGAGAATCATGGATTGGCTGCCTCCTACAAGTCTTCCTCTGGGGATCAAGCCCACAACTCGGGCATGTGCCCTTGACCAGAATCAAACCTGAGACCTTTCAGTTGGCAGGTCGACGCTCTATCCACAGAGCCAAACTGGCTAAGGCTCTCTCACAGAATTTTAAGATTTCTTTCCAAAAGGCTTTTGGAGCCAGGTTATGCTTTGAGAATCATTAGTAGCAGATCTATAATTTTTATAAAGTTGCCTTTCTACAGGATCTTTATGAGCCATTCTATTTTTTAAAAAAGTTTTTATTGACTTCAGAGAGGAAGGGAAAGGGGGAGAGAAATAGTAACATCAATGATGAAAGAGAACCATTGATCGGCTGTCTCCTGCATGCCCCCTACAGGGGATTGAACCCACAACCCAGGCATATGCCCTGATTAGGAATCAAACTGGTGACCTCTTAATTCCTGAGTCAACACTCAACCACTGAGCTACACCGGCTGGGCATTCCTCAGCACATTAAACGGTGTCAAGCATAGTATATACTCAGCACTTGTTAAATGAATAAAGGGATCTGTTAACTACTAAACCAATACTAGACTCTCATATATTATGTCATTTATTACTCAAAGCAACCATAGTTACCAGGAAAATCAATTATATTAAGAAAGTTGATATGCACCAGATTATCAGAAACTAAAATGTTTTGAGATGATAAACCTCTATTATAATAATTATTATTTTACATTATCGTTAGTATATTATTATTATTTTTACAGAAAAAGCCATAGTATACCCTGGAATTGCTGTATTTTTCCAAAATGCCTTCATCTTTTTTGGGTAAGTTTGTTTTGCACTTTTCATCCTATCTTTTTACTGCTTTCTTTATAATAGTTTCTTTTATGTCATTTATATATTTAGTTGCTTTATTTACTCCTGTTCAGTGCCCCTCCATGTTATTATCATAAAATATAAAGAATGAGATTTTTTTTTTAAAAGAATGATTTATTGACTTTTAGAGGAGAGAGAGAGAAACATCGATGCTTTTTCTACTGCCTTCTGAACAATCCAATCGGAGACCATACCTGCCTCCTGAGCATGTGTCCTTGATCAGGAATTGAACCAGCAACCTCTTGGTGCAAGTGATGGCGCCCAACAATTGAGCCACACCAGCCAGAGCAAGAAAGATATTTTTAATTCATGGGTTAGTTTGCTGCCAATCTTTGGAATACACATTGATTTTTAAAATTGCTGCCACCACCCTGGCTGGGTAGTTCAGTTGGTAGGAGCATCATCCTGATATGCCAAGGTTGCAGGTTTGATTCCTGTTCAGGGCACATACAAAAATTAACCAATGAATGCATAATTAAGTGGAACAACAGATCAGTGTTTCTTTTTCCTTTTTTCTCTTCTTCTCCCTCCCCCATTTCTCTCTCTCAAATCAATAAATAAAAATAAAAAATTTTAAAGAGTAGAGAAATTGAAGAGAGACATATTAAACAAGAATCAATGTTTTTTTACGATTCTTTTAAAAAAATGATTTTTAGAGAGAGAGAGAGAAAGAGCGATGTCAGAGCGATATATTGACCAGCTGCCTCCTGCACACCCTCTACTGGGGATGAGGCCCGCAACGTGGGCACACGCCCCGACGGGGAATTGAGCAGCCAGCGACCTTTTGGTGCACAGGTCAACCTTCCAACCAACTGAGCCACACTGGTCAAGGCTGTAATTCCTTTTCTGACACATTCAGACAGAATAAATTCTCTGTTTCTGTGCTCCCCTCCTCCCCAATACTTACCACATTGGATCATCATGAATGTGAGCAGCTTGCCCTGGCTGGTGTTGCTGTGTGATTAGAACAGCCGTGGGCAAACTACGGCCCGAGGGCCGGATCTGGCCCATTCAGCTGTTCTATCCAGCCCACGGAGCCGAAAGAGGGGAGGGCTCTCTTGCTCTCCCCTCCGCTCCTTCACCAGCAGCCCAAGATGAGAGTGCCAGCATGGTCAGGTTGCTTTTGTTCCAGCCCTCCGGTCCAGTTTAAGAACCCATTGTGGTCCTCGAGTCAAAAAGTTTGCCCACCCCTGATCTATCACCTAGTACCTTGATACTCAAAAAAGTGCCCTAGCCAGTCTGGCTCAGTGGATAGACGTTGGTCTGTGTATGTAAGGGTCCTGGGTTCAGTTTCTGTCCAGGGCACATGCCCAGGTTGTGGGTTCCATCCCCAGTAGGAGGCGTGCAGGAGGCAGCTGATCAATGATTCTCTCTCATCATGGATGTTTCTATCTCCTCCCTTTCTCTCCGAAATCAATATAAATAAACAAATAAATAAATAAATAAATAGGGTTTGATGAAGGAATTTGATAAAAATCAGACATATAATGGTTACATAGTAAGCCTTGATTAGCTTTTTAAGAGTGACGTATGTCCCCAATACTCATAGTTAAGGATGTGGGACACTGGTGATAAATAGCAGAGCTGAGCACAGTGGAAGAATTTACTGCCTTAAGAGTGATCGATCAGTTTCTGTTCTGATACAGCGCATGGTTTTTTCATACAGCTCATCAGTTATTTTTAGGTGCTAGTTTCCCATGATTCTAAGTCAAACATGTCTTTGCTTTTCCCAAACTTAACTAGTCATGTGATACTTCTCGTTTTATTCACAGGGGACTGGTTTTTAAGTTTGGCCGCACTGAAGACTTGTGGCAGTGAAAATATCTGATTTATTGCTCCTGAACAACAGCCCTGCGTGGGTTTGTTCTATTCTGTTTTTTATTTTTAATACTCACTCCCAATCTTTTGTAATGACATTTTCTAAACTTATTTCTGAGTGTAGTCTCAGCTTACATTTGTGTGATACTAAAATCATGAGAAATCGCTATTTAAACAATAACAACAAAAATCTATTGTGGTATGCATTTGATTAACTTATCAAATGCTAAGGAAAAGTATTCCACATGAGTAAGTTTTGTTAAGTTTTATCATGGTATAATGTAAAAATAAAAATAAATTAGAAAAGAAGTCGTGGATACATCTTATATGAGTATTTGTCATAGCCAAGATCCAAAATGCAATTAAAGTGCTCTTAAGATATGATGTGTTTATTTAAATGTGGGCTCTTCTGTGTCAAATATTAAGTGGAATATAAACATTTTCTTGTTTTTAAAAACTATTCAGTGGTCAGAATTCTTTCTCACTATATTTTGTGTTGGGTTTATTCAGTTTTGCCAAATTCTGGAAATGTTTCAGTGTAAGTAAGTAGCTATTAAAAGTCTCCCAAGGGGTGAGCGAGCATGCTGGGAGCAGCTCCTGATCCGGCCACCAGGCTCCTCAGAAGTCCCCTTCTGGCCCTGGCTGGTTTGGCTCAGTGGATAGAGCATTGGCCTGCGGACTGAAGGGTCCTGGGTTCGATTCTGGTCAAGGGCACATGCCTGGGGTGTGGGCTCTATCTCCTGTACGGGGCATGAAGGAGGCAGCCGATCAATGATTCTCTCATCATTGATGATTCTACATCTCTCTCCCTTTCCTTTCCTCTCTAAAATCAATAAAAAAAATATATATTAAAACAAAGTGTCCCTCTGTGCCACTGATTGGTGACCAGCTGTACCACCGGGTCCTGGTGGGACACGCAGTCACTCCACAGCTACCATTGAAGGAAAGAAGAAAAGGATAGGGATTGACACTATACTCTGGTAACAAGTTTTGTTGGTGGTGGTTTGGTTTCATAATAAATTGGACTCCATGTTTCATTGTATCTCTGCAGTGAAACACTATCCTCAGAATAGACCAGCCAGGTCCATTATGATTACAAACATTAACTAGTGGGAGGGCTCACAGTCTCTTCCTCTTTGGAGCCCCGCTATCCCTTCCCTCTCACCCCCACCTCCCTGCCAGGGTCCCCACTTCAGCCAAGTGGGATTGTTTTAAAGGAGCTAGCTAACTATGGGTACATGTTCTTCAGAACTACAGTTTGAAATGTTTTCTTTCATAAAACTTGCTACAATGAGCCTTCATTAAACACAAAACCTCTCAGATGATTTAAACCTTGTCGGCCACAGTATGTTGAATACGGCCTGCTCAAAGAAGTAACTGTATTGCTGTCATCCCACAGCAAATCAGCCATGGTGCGTTTCACATCCCTAGGCTGTGAGAATTGGTGGGGACCTTAGAGGTTGAAGTCCCGCTTCTGTTTTCGCAGGTGAGAGAACTCAGACCATGCAAATTGAAATCATTTCCTCAAGGTCATGGAACTAGGGTTTTAAAGTTGAGGCCGTGCACCTCCACAGCCGGCCACGATGTCTTTCCCCACAGCTAATTCAGAATGTGCTCGGGAATAAGAACTGCTGTCCCTTGAAAACTGTTGGAATAAAGCCATAATGTCTGCGGAGACTACATTTAAGTGAGCTCATTCCCCCTATTTTTTTTTTTTTAATCATCTGCTCTGCTGGTGTAGACAAGAGTTAATTGGGTAGCATACTATTAAGCATGAAAAAGAATCTACAAGTTGTCAAGAAATTTAACCCAAACCTTAATGAGGTGCCTGCATCCAAGAAAATATAGGTAGCATCATTTTTAGTGAAACCAAACATTTATTTAAAATTGTTACAAAACTGCCATTTAAACAAGTTTTTAGTCTTTTATTTTTAATATCAAATCTATTTCTGACCCTGTTTCATTGCACGTATGGAGACTGCAGTGTTTGTCACACACAAAAAACGTGAAAGGAAGCGCTCTTGTTTTGGAACAGGCTTTGTTTTTCTTGGATGCTTTTGCTTAAAATCCAACAGCCAAATGAGGAAACTGTAAAAGCAAAGCAAATATTTTTGTTACAGATGAACCCTTCCACTCTTAAAATTTGTACATATTGATTCTGCCTTGACCTTCTGAATTTTATATTGACCAAAATGTCTCATCACAGAAGTTCTTGCATAAAGGCTGAATTGGAAGAGCTTCTAGGCAGACCTCATTTCATATAGCTCTGTACATGGAGCATTGCCTAATAGAACTCTGTGTTTTTTTTAACACCTCCCGTAGCAGTGGACTCGCTACCATTTAAAGGAGCTAATTCCATTTTGCAGACAGTTCAAATAGTTAACAGTTTATACTGCATTACTTACTGGGCCCAGGTACATTTTTTAGAGACACATAGAAAAGAATATTTTCTCTCCTGCACAACAGCTTCTTAGTATTTGAAGATAGTTCGTAGGTCTCCTTTGGGTCTTCTCTTCTGCAAGCTGACTACATCCTGAATTCTCTAGTTGTGCCTTACAACGTCACTAATCATTGAGGCTCTTGGATCACAGAATTCTAGAATTGGAACTCAGAGTAGCTAACATGGGGGGTGTTTTCTATGCATCAGGGTGCTAACATTCACACACATTATGTCCTTCGACTCCTTACAACAACCTAGTGAGACATTATTACTATTATCTCCATTTCAGAGATGGGGAGGCTGGCGCTCTGAGAGGTCACAGAGTTAGAGGTGGCAGAACCCAGATCTGTCTGCATCCAGAATGTGGGATTTGATCCCATTCCACCGATGAGGAAACAGCCCCAGAGAAGTAAAGCGATGTGCCTGATGAGCTTACCAGGTGTGAGCTAGGTCTAGAATGCAGATCTGCTTCTGCTAAAAGGGTGGGAGCACATGCAGGGCTTTGGACGAGACTGGCTGTTGGGAAGAGCCAAGAGCCAGTGACGAGAGAGGAGCAGATGCAGGATGAGGCAGGTTACAGACAATGTGGGTGGCTCTCAGAATAATGCTGAGTAAAAGAAGCCAGGTGAAGAAGAGCATGTGTCCTATGGTTGGTTCCATTTCTATAAATTTATAGAAAATGCAGACTAGTCTTTAGTGATGGGGAGCAGGTCAGTGGTTGCCTGGGGATGGGTGGGGTGGAGTAGGAAGGGAGTCATTCCGAGAAGGCGGGAGAAAATGTTTGGTGGTGATGGATAGGTTCGTTATCTTGATTGCGGTGGTGGTTTTCCCAGGTGTAGAGTCCATTTAAAAGTATCAAATTGTATAGGCTTTACATATGTGTGGTTCATTGCCAGTTACAAAGCTGTTAGAAGAGGAGGAAGGAGGAGAGAAGAGGCAGGTCCTCTGCTTTGCCCCTACAGAGACAGGTGTCAAGGCCCATACTGACGCTGGTTCTCTGGCCCTTTAGTGATCAGTAGATGGGCAAGCGGGTGGAGAGAGGATTGGCCTGGGACTCGGAAGGCCTGGTTCCTGGTCTTGTCTCTGCCACTCCCGAAGTATGATACAGGGCACTAGCCTGACGTCCACCAGCCCCCACTTCCCATTTGTAACAGGCGGTATTGATCCCTGCTTCCCCAACCTCAGCCTCGATCGGAAGATTACCCACAGCAACATACATCAGAGTGCTTTGTGACCTATGAGTGTAGGTCAAAGGGAGGAGGGCAGGGGTGACAGTGTGTAGCCCCGTTATGATAACAACGGCTACAGTCTAATGCAGGTGACTTGTTTGAGCTTTGTGTCCTCTGGCTAAATGACCCCAGATTTTAGACTAAAAGTTTCCTTGTGTCCGCCATCTATAATTGATCAAGAGTTGTTGTAGATTCAGCTCTGCCGCTCCATCACTGTGGGAGCTTGGTCAGCCCTGGCTCCACTCTGAGCATCTGTCAAATGAGGGTATTAGACTTGCTGGCCCCTGCAGCGCTCCTGGCTCTTGCATTCAGGATTCTATCACCTTCACGTCAAACTGTTACCCACGTTGACAATTCCAGGTGGAAAGAAGTGTGGCCAGAGACAGTTCTCTCATCCCTGGCCCTCGCTGACTTTGAGGCATCAGGGAACCTTTACCACATCGTGGATCGGCTCCTCCCCCCTTACCCTTTATTTCATTTTCATGTGTTTTTATTATACTCTCATAAACACCAAATTAACCTATGCCCCAATATCTTTTTAAGTTCATTCACTCAACATCTATGCCATTCGGAGGTTAAAAAAACACACACAACTTACCTCCCAGAAAGCTTGGTCATCAAAATATTTAACCACATGAGGTGCTTTCCATATTTTGAGATTCAAGATGAGACCTGTTTGAATTCATTTAAAAATGTTGAACATTTAGAGCACAGCATCTGTTGTCTCAAAATATCACATTTCAGCTATAGTATCTCAACAGAAATCCTTTTTTTTCCTCCCACAACCAGGAGACAGACAAATGGAAGCACTGTTCTTCCTGGGCCCGCGTAATTAATCCTGTAGACATCTTTTAACAGGAACTGGCAAGAGCAATTATTCCTAAAAGATTTCGATTACCCTGAGCGGTGTAGGAAAACCATGGGTCTGACACGCTTCCTGAGATGGAATACAGCGGCCCTACCAGCCTGTGCCCCCGACGTGAAAGCTTATCCGTTTGAAACGCAAGAGCTACCATGGAGAGCAGCTCACACAAAGTAGGCACCTTGAAGGTCCAATGCTATAAACTCCCAGCAGCCTCAGCGCAAGGTTCCACTTGTGTAAGTTAGAAAAGTAATTTACAACCATCGGCTTTTGTCCCTGACCTTTCACCTGTCCAGGCTCTGCCCCAAGAGCTTGGCCCTGTGCATTCTGCCACTGAGTAAAACCTGCCGGATTTCCAGAATCCATGAAGCGAGCGCTTACCTTTCACAGGAAGCGGGGACGTGCCATTCACAGATTTATGTGTGTGTTTGTAATGACGATCAGTCTCGATGTATTCAGTAGTAAGATTAACAAGAGTGGGCGCATGCATAGTCATATTTCCCTGTTGTTGTGAATGCCTTTAACTGATGTTGGCAGGTAAAGTATAATTAGCACGTCTCGTTTTACTAGAATTACTCAGAAATGAGCTCTCTCACCGACATGCATTCTCCCGGCAGCTGAGGCTTACTCGTCACTAATGAAAATCCATCTAAATACATAAATCGATATTGCATTGTCTTGTCATCACTGAATACATTTAGATTCTTAAAAAAAAAAACACCACAAAAACCAGAACCGTTGCTGGGAACATCCACTTAGGAATTGCTATTGAACGCAGGTAGATAGCTGTCAATCAAGGATTGTCGGCCTGCTGCCCAGCAGCCCAGGCTTTTGTGTTCTTTTTTAAAAAAAAACATATTTTATTGATATTTTACAGAGAGAAAGGGAGAGAGATAGAGAGCCAGAAACGTTGATGAGAGAGAAACATCGACCAGCTGCCTCTTGCACACCCCCTACCGGGGATGTGCCCGCAACCAATGTACATGCCCTTGACCGGAATCGAACCCGGGACCCTTCAGTCCGCAGACTGATGCTCTACCACTGAGCCAAACTGACCTCGGCGGCTTTTGTGTTCTGGTGTCTGATGTTAAGAATGCCTTGTCCTCTGTGAGACTCTCTGCGTTCACTTCTGACGTACTAGTGTGCCTTACCCCGAGGAACCTACCCCACTTCTAACCTATTTCTAATCTTCCTGAGTCGGAAACCCAACAACCACACCCGACGGGGTTGTACCTTAAATAGCATAGACAGGTTCCAAGTAACGGGGTCTCTTAATGAGTAGAATGCTTGGCTTTCAGAGGGCTATCGGTGCTGTTTTGGTTGCGTGGGGGCCACTTTGCTCTCCTGTTGTCCAAGTTCTTTTTAAACAGTTCCCTTGTGTCCAAAGCAACATGTGAGGAGGAAAGCCCATTCGTTTTAACTGTTCGGAGTCTCTTCCGCTATTCTCTTTCTCAACCCCGTTAGAGCATAAGGAACACCCCGCCCCCAGCGTCCTGTACAAGTCAGTGGGTCCGTGTCACTTCGGTAACGTCGGCGAATGGTGGGAGAGCCCAGGTGTAGGGTTGCCAGATAAAGTACAGAATGCTCAGCTAATTTGAATTCAAAATAATGGGCACCTTATACTTTCATTTGCTAAATAGGACCACTCTACCCAGAACAGAATGTAAACTTATGGATGAAAGCATTCGCCTCATCTGTATTTAATTAATCACCTCAGACTCATAAGCTGAGGCCAGATGGTACATTAAGGTAATTCTAGACAGTTTTACTCTCTAAAGCCACCCAGGGAACTCGGAAAAGTCACTCCATACACGCGTCAGAGCGGAAAGGAAGCCAGATGATTCGTTACCATAACCCCTCCGCTATACAGGGAAGCCAGCCAAGCCCAGAGAAGTGAGGCCATGCGCCTAACGCCACACAGTTCATTCGTGTCTGCGTACGCTGCTTGGTCTCTCGTTTGGCGCCCACTCCCTGCTTAGGGACGCAATATGGGAGTGTCTAACCCATAAAAGCTGCTCGCTGACAGAGTAAAAGTGAACGTTTCTGAACAGAATGCATATCTTCACCTGGCATATAAGTAAGACTGGCAAATTAGCAGCTCTCCCGGAGTCTTTGCTGTTCTATCACGTGGCAGAAGCAAAAGCATACTTCAGTCCTTCATTTAAAGCCCCCCCAATAGCTCCCTACCTCTCAGAGGGACCTGGCTCCTTGCTACCACTCTGTCCTCAACCCCGGCCGCTCTCCCCCTCACTCTGTCCACATCAGCTGCACTGACTTCCTTGCTGTTCCCCAGACATGCAAAGCACGTTCCTGCCTCAGGGCCTTTGCACATGCTCTTCCTTCTCATAGAATGCTCTTCTCCCAAATAAGCACGATGTATGTCTCCCTCCTCTCCATTCAGGTCTCTGCTCAAAGATTCACTAGCTAGGCCTTCCCTTACCACCCTTCCAAAAGAGCAGGCTCCCCTCACACTGACTAGTCCCCCCACCCTGATTTAGTTACCTTCATAGCACTCTCCACCATCTTGCATAGTATGCGTTTATTTGCCTATTTATTGTCGACTAGAATGTCAGCTCCATGAGATGAGGGCATTGTTTAATTCACTGCTTTGTCCCTCGTGCTTAAGAGTAGTGCCAGGCTCATAGTAGATATTGAATAAATAATTGCTGAGCCAAATAATATTATGGTTGTCCTCTGGTAAGCATGTTGGCATAAGGATTTCCTTGGCCTTCTGTACAAAATCGGGTGCAATCACCAGTCCTGGCTCTGAGAGGCCCCAATCCACTCCTCCTTTCCCTGGCCCTCAGTGTCCACACCTGTTGCAGGTGACCTCGGAGGGCCTTTCCAGTTCTGGAAGGATGTGATTCTGTGTGTGTGTGTGTGTGTGTGTGTGTGTGTGTGTGTGTGTGTTAATCATTTGGCTGGAGCTGATGAGGTGGGCTCACAGGAAACAGGATGGGCCTGTGCACATCCATCTGTGTGTGTGTGTGTGTGTGTGTGTGTGTGTGTGTGTGTGTGTGTATCATTTGGCTGGAGCTGAGGAGGTGGGCTCACAGGAAACAGGATGGGCCTGTGCACATCCAGCCATGAGGCAGATGCTCTCTGAACCCGGGCCCCGGGCCTGGGCAGTGGTGGGCGGGTGGCGCGCACTGACCTGTCAAGAGACCAGATGCTAGACCCATCGCCATGGACAAGCTGAGTGCCGCAGTGTCGTAGAGCATCTGGAAGGCGATCCTGGAAATGACAAAGCAAAGATGGTCACGTCCAGCTCTCAGGCCGCAGAGGTCATGGGGACAAGAAACACTGCTTGCGTGAGTAGTGACCCTGTCAGGAAGGGCCATCAGGGGAACAAGTGTCCTCTTCCTGGTGGTATATTCCCCTGTCATTTTCCTGCAAAGCCATGCAGACATGGAGGAGGGGATTCTAAGAACCCTTTGGGCTTACTTTAACCCTCAAACCTCTGGATAATGAACCAGACCAGGAGCTAGAAAGACCAAGTTCAAGTCCCAGTTCTGTCACCAGCTGTGTGGCCCTGGAAAAAGCCACTTACCCTCTCAGAGTGCCAGTTTCCTCATTAGGCCATTAAAGATGAAGGCTTTATTTCTATCAAGTCCAGGAGGGGTACAGTTTGGCTCTCAGATCCCTCTCCCCTGCCTGCCCCTCTTGAACACGCTTCCCTGTTCATTGTCCTTCAAGCAAACCCAGGACTTCACTTGACACTGGTGTGACCTTACAGTAAGAATATAGGGAACAGTGATAAACTGGACTATATTAAAGGTAAGAACTATACATCAACGATACCATTAAGAAGGTGAAAGATAACCCACAAAGTGGAAGGAGGGATTCACAGTACATCAGACAAAGGATCTATATCCATAGATAAAGGGTCTTTATCCACAGATAAAGAATTCCTAAAAATCACTAAGGAAAAGACAAAACAACACAACAACAAAAATGGGGAAAAGAACTTGACATTTCAAGAGAAAAAAAATGTCCTAAAAGCATATGAAAAGTGCTCCACTTAGTCACCAGGGAAATTAAACCCAAACAATAAGTTTGATGGCTACATGGCTAACATTCAAAAGAAGGAAACACACGGAGTGTCAGAGACTCTATGGGGGAAGGGGAACTCGCATGTGTGTAGGCTGGTGCGAATCACAATGGAATACAGCCAATAAAACGGATGTGTGCAAGCTCCAACAATCCCACTTCTAGGCATATTTTCACTTGAAGTGCATCCATATGTTCCCCCAAAACATTAGAATGTTTATAGCAGCAATACTAGAATGTTCCTAATAGCTCCCAACTAGAAACTGTCCATATGGCCATCAATAATGGATCAATGAATTGTGCTGTATTCACACAATGGAACACTTGTTTTAACTGTGTTTTCTTAGGCTCTGTAATTTGTCTACTTGGTACTCATTTATCACAGGGCCAAACTAATGGGCCAGGCTATTTACCTCTCTCTTTCTCTCTCTCTCTCTCTCTCTCTCTCTCTCTCTCTCTCTCTCTCTCTCTCGCTTTTCGTGGGAATTCAAAACTCGTATTACAACCCCCCCAACCACAAATTCTAACACGTGTTTTCATTTCCTGCCCATGAGGAGATGTCCCCACCGCTCTACTCCCACAGGCATAGTCTCAGTTCCCCGTCCTCTGCTGCCTGGTCCCGTGGGACATGTGGCCTAGCAAGGTATGCCCTGCCTCTCATTTTGAGTGGTATTGTAACATTAACTTGACCTCACTTGTCACCTTTATAAATTAAACCCAAGCACAATTCAATACCATTCCCCAATGAAAATGTGCAGTCTACAGAGATACTCAACAACATGGGTGAATCTCACAATACAGTGTTGAGTGAAGGAAGCCAGGCACCCAAGGACACAGACTTCCGGCATGACTCCATATGTATAAAGAATGAGAGCAGGCAAAGCTGATCAATGCTGTTAGAAGTTAGAATAGAGGTTACCCTGGGGCGGGACACGAAGGAGCTCTGGGTGCCTTTTATATGGACGGGTCAGAAGATCAGTATCATCAGGGTGTCTGTCTCTCATGGATCAGGAGACACCCTGATGATATTTGCACTTTTCTGGAAGTAGACTGCACTATAAAAATAGTTTGCTTGTTTTTCTTTTTAAGTAATATTAAGTGGCAGAAGAGAAGCTAAATCCAAATCTGCTGACTGCCAACCCATAATTCCCTCCATCCTGCTGCCATCTGAAAGCCAATGGAGGAAGCAGGAACCACCATACAGCAGTCCCCGCACAGATCCCCTGGGCCAGACCCTCAGCTCCATGCTTTTCCAGCTGGTTTCACATGATCCTCACAGCGGCCCTGTGACGAGGTGCTTCACAAATGGGGAGGTCCGGGTCAGGAAAGGGAACCCAGGGTTCCAATGTCACAGGCTTGGAATGGATGGTTCTTGGGACTCAAACCAGGCAGGTGTGTTACCCACCAAGGCTGGCCAGATCTGTCCCAGCTTTCAGCATTTGAGGGTTACTTTTACAAATTTGGCCATTCTGACATTCCAGAAATATTTTTAAAAATATTTTCCTTTAAACAGACTTTTGTGCCAAAACCAGTTTGGCTCAGTGGATAGAGCGCTGGCCTGTGGGTTGAAAGGTCCCAGGTTCGATTCCAGTCAAGGGCATGTACCTTGGTTGCGGGCACATCCCCATTAGGGGGTGTGCAAGAGGCAGCTGATTGATAAGTCTCTCTCATCAATGTTTCTAACTCTCTATCCCTCTCACTTCCTCTCTGTAAAATATCAATAAAATATATATTTTTAAAAATAGACATTTTAAAATTACATTTAAATAGACATATTTAAAAATAAAACTTTGTGCAACTAAAGTGGAAGAGAAATGAGAGGCAACTATAAAAAAAATACGATGGAAACAAAACATAGCTAGGATCTCTCCAAGATGTGGCAGCTTGTACAAGTCTCTCAGCCTGAGACCTCCTCTGCTGTCATTCAAACCGGAGGTCATCGAGTGAGCACGGGTCCGAAGAGCGCAGAGACTCCTCGAACCCAGTGGAGACTTTCTCCCTGATCTAATCAAAGGTCTGAGTGAGGCCTGAACCGGTTTGGCTCAGTGGATAGAGCGTTGGTCTGCGGACTGAAGGGTCCCAGGTTCGATTCCGGTCAAGGGTATGTACCTTGGTTGCGGGCACATCCCCGGTAGGGGGTGTGCAAGAGGCAGCTGGTCGATGTTTCTCTCTCATCGACGATTCTAGCTCTCTATCTCTCTCCCTTCCTCTCTGCAAAATATCAATAAAAAATATATTAAAAAAAAGGTCTGAGTAAGAATTGAGAAAGAGCCAGTGCACTCTGTGATTCAGTGTTCTTCAAGTGTCTTCACACCTCTTAAAATCCTGCATTTTCGAAAACCTCTCCATTCCGGCTCGGAGCACTGCCTCTGACTCATTCGCATCCACTCACCCGAATAGGAAATGGGCAAATACTGTTTGTGGAATGAATGCAGGTCAGCTGGCTTGCCCAATGCCACCACGCGAACACAGTAGCTGATCCCCATTTCGTATGAGGCATTCTTGCCTGCCCGCTCAGTGCTTTCTCCGTCTTTCCACTATATTCAGATGCCCCTCCTATGGAGCAGCGGCAGCCACAATCATAAGGCAAGGGGCCATCGTTGGGTATTTTCTCCACACCAAGCACCGTCCCGAGCCCTTTAACTGTTATATGTGGCTGAATCTTCAGTGCAGTCCCGAGATGTAGATCTTATCATCCCATTTTACAGACAGAGAACTGACTCCTAAGGGGAGTTTGAGTACCAGGCCTAAGGTCACACGCCTGGTAAATGCGACCTCATCTGTCCCTGAAGCCTGTGCCCTTTACTTCCAGCAGAACGAAGGCCTCCTCGGAGGTCGTCGCTGTCACTGTGCCCTCCCCTTTGCTGGGCTCCTGCGGAGGAGAAAGAACATCTCCTTGGTCCTCAGCTGTCTCGTCCGTCCTGGTGAGAGCTGGCTGGCAGAGTGTGCTGGAGGCAGGCCACACAGGCTCTAGGCCAGGTGGGCAAACTATGGCCCGCGGGCCAGATGGCTGTTCTAAACTATTGAAATAAAAAAGAAAAGAAAAGACCGTACCCTTTTATGTAATGATGTTTACTTTGAATTTATATTAGTTCACACAAACACTCCATCCATGCTTTTGTTCTGGCCCTCTGGTCCAGTTTGAGAACCCATTGTGGCCCTCGAGTCAAAAAGTTTGCCCATCCCTGCTGTAGGCCCTTGTTCTCATCTCCCCAACTCCACGTTCAGTGATGTCCCCTTGATGGCAGCCATGGTGGGAGTATTAGCACCATAGAAATCAACAAATGCGCTAAGTTAGGATTTTGGTTTCTTTGGAGAGTGTGTTGTTCATCCTTTACTGGTATACCATTGGTTGACTTTTTTGTTTTTGTTTTCTCTAAACCAGTAATATTCAAGCTTGTGTGAGAATCACCGGGAAGGCTTGTTGAAACACAGATTCCTGGGCTCTACCTCCAGATTCTTAAATGAGCAGATCTGGGTGGGCTAGAATTGCATTTAAAAAAAAAATATATATATATATATGTTTTATTGATTTCAGAGAGGAAGGGAGAGGGAGAGAGAGAGAGAGAGAGAGAGAGAGAGAGAGAGAGAGAGAGAGAAATATCAACGATGGGAGAGAATCGTTGATCAGTTGCCTCCTGCACATCCTCTGCTGGGGATCAACCCTGCAACCCGGGCGAGTGCCCTTGACTGGAATCAAACCCAGGACTCTTCAGTCCGCAGGCTGATGCTTTATCCACTGAGCCAAACTGGCTAGGGCTCTTGGTTTTTAATTTGAATTTTATTTTTCAATTACAGCTTACATTCAAAATTATTTTGTATCAGTTTCAGGTTTATAGCATAGTGGCTGGACAATCATATACTTTGCAGGTTGAGCCCCCTGCTGTTAGAATTTGCATTAATAACCATGCCAACGTGATGGTGATGCTGTTGAGAGCCACTGCTCTAGGAGAGCCATGGAATCACAGGATTTGGGATCTAGAAGGACAAATGGTCCAGATGTTCCAGGTCAGCAGCCTGGAATTTGGCCCACACAATTTTTTCTAATGATTTTGAATCTTTTGCCAATGCTTAGGAGAGGGCCTACCATTTTCCTACATTCACTTATCTAATCCTCTAAACCACAGGGTTCCTGGCCTCAGGCAGCCTCCAACAATCCCACAAGGGGCAGTATACTATCAGTATCTTCATTTAAAACCAGGGGACCAAAGCTCAGAGAAGTTAGGGAGCGTGCCCCGCTCGTAAGAGGTCAAGACCAGTCTGACTCCACGGCACACTCCTCACGAGACCTACATCATCAGAGGTTGAAACATGGACTCACTCAACTGGCTTGGGCCTGGTTGCCCTGCTCTGTCTGTGTTTTTGTTTTGTTTGTTTGTTTGTTTTTTTTAGGGGGGGACGGACACCTTCAGGGCTATCTGCCGTTGCCTGGCACCTAAGCTGCCCCCTTTGGGAAGAAGTGACCTAAAGAGGCGATGACTCCACACAAGTTAGGGGCTGGGAAGAATGTCTGAATACATTGGCCAACAAATACTCACTGAGGGTTGGCCTTGAATGCATGCACCCCAGCTCAGAGCTCTGGGCACACTGCTCCCTGAGTTAGGTGGGGGTCTTAAGGGAATAAGCCGGGTGACTCACATGGGATCCTTGGACCAGCTTGTCAGATACACGATGTAGGTGATCCCTCCGAGCAGCCCCGGCAAGCCGAAGGTGTAGTGAACGCCGCAGGTGTCATGGATCCCCAGCACGCGGTTAAAACACACCTGGGGACAGACGTCCTTATCAGTAGATCTGCATGTGAGACCGACGTTCCCGTCACCCTTTGCACCAGGGCCACCCACAGGGATGGGCTGTAGGGCTCACGTAAGAAGCACTTCTCAGTCGCGCCCGGGCGCTCACATTACCCGGGGAGCCTGGTGAACCACAGAGTTGGATCCAGAAGGTCTGGGGCCCGAGATTCTGCATTTCTAACAAAGGCCCAGGGAATGCCAGTGCTACTGGTCCACTGGCTGCGCATGGAGAAGCAAGGGTCTAGGCCAGGCACTGCTCACATTTTGGGCAATAATTCTGCGTTGTGAGTGTGCTGTCCTATGCATTGTGGCTGCGTCCTTGGCCTGCACCCTTTCAATACCTATAGCACCCCCAACCCAGTGTGTCAACCAAAAATGTCCCCAGATACCATCACACGTCCCTGGGAGGAGATTAAGACCTACTGGTCTAGCCCAAACTCCACTGCCATCCGAAGACAAACGGCTGACGAGAATAAGTCAGGAGAAAAGAATGCGACCACACCTTGAGGCCCCGTTCACGGCTCCTCCACCTCACCACCGAGCCCCCCAGATGGCCATCAGCCAACAGACACGGCTCCAAATGAGGATTTGTTCAGCTACTTCCCTCCTTGGATCCCCCATTGTCTTCAGAATAAAACCCCAGACGCCTCAACTCGCTCCGGAGCTGTACCCGAGCACCTGCCACCTCTCAGGACTCTGATCCCACCTCGCTCCCAGGTGAGCCCAGCGCTTCAGTCAAGAAAGCATCTTTCTGTTTCCTGGCCGGGCCGTCTGCTCTTCTCACTGTTGAGCCTCTGAGCACACTGCTCCTCTGCCTGGAATACATCTCCCACTTCTTGGTCTGGCTGATATTGGTTATTTGTCAATGCTCAGCGGGGACATCCTCTGCTCTGGGAAGCGTTTCCTGACGCGCCTCAGGCTGGCTTAGATGCCCTGGAGCAGTCATCACACCGAGGTGTGCTAATTTGTCCCTTTTCCTCACTGCTCTATAGCTTGGGAAGCAGGATGAATGTTAGGATATATGTGATGAGTGAATGAATGAATGAATGAATGAGTGAGTGAATCATCCTTGAATTGTTCCCCCAGCGCTAGAGTCAAGGAAACCGAAGCACAGATAAAGTGATGAAGTAAGTCTAAGACTGATGATAACTGATGCATTTTCAAATACAGTTTTAAAATTTGATTTTTAGAGAGAGGGGAGGGGAGAGGAATAGAGAGAAACATCCATGCGAAATGAACATCATCAGTCCGTTGCCTCCTGCAGGCCCCTTAACTGGGCTCTGACCAGGAATTGCACCGGTGACCCCTGGGTTTCTGCTCAGCCACATCTGCTGGACAACGTATGCGTTGTCTGCTGTGTACTTCCTCCGTGCATCATAGGGCCTCAAAGCCAGAGGAGATAAAAGACGTCTGTTCCCGTTCCAAAGATGGAAATCAGACTTTGCTCGAATTAAGCAATTGGCAATCTCTTCCTTATCTGGAGTTGAAACTGCCTTCCTGAATGAATACCCACTGTTGGTCAAATTCAGCTTCCTATGCCACCCAAAAGTATGCTCCTTTATTCTCCACCGAGCCTTCAAAAGCCAGGAAGGTTTGTGGTTCCTAAATATTTCCTTTAGAAGTGTATCAATAACAAATGGGCTATAATGAAGTGTTCTGGTATTATCTGTGCCTGTTAAATTTTGAAGGAAGAAAAAATCCATCCTCTTAGAAGAACTAAACAATCAGAAGTGGGCATGACCTAGATGATCAGCCAACATCTTTCTTCTAGGTGCTGCCCTTCCCACCCCCATTCTCAGGGATCGTGGGCAGCCGCCATGTGTGCACAGCATGCCCCACCCCCCACCCAGCCAAAGATGGGCACAGGATTCAAGTTAGATCAAGAGCTCCTTCTTCAAAGAACTTGGAATTAGGGCCAAGAGATGTCACCCAGCTATATCTTTGAAAAGAGATACTACACTCCACCACGTGGAGCAGCAGTAGGAGAACAGAAAGGAAGTCCACAGAGTGAGAATAAGGCAGATATTGGGGGAAAACAAAGAAAGGAGATCAGGGACTTCTTGGGTTCCCCCAAAACACTCCCATCCCTGGTGCCAGCCATGCCTGGGCTCCCAGGAGCATTTCTGCCCGTGGGTCCCGTGACATCCCAGGGGCCTTATAAAAAATGTCCTCTTGTGTCTGAGCAAGCTTGAATGGGTTTTGCTACTTGCCCCCCAGATTCTAACACATGCACCACCCAGCCTGGGTGGGTCCTTCACCTCAAGCTTTCTGGTGCAGCCTCTGGTGCCACATGATGGCCCCCCATGGTCCCAGGGTCCTTCTGGTCCCAGACAAAGCAGAGGGTGTTAGCTGCCCAGCTCCTTACCGGCATGGTTTTGGCTCCCCCGATGGAGATCAGCCCAGCCACAAGGCCCAGCACCATGGCCAGCCAAGGAGAAGCGATCAGGTGGCACGAGGCACCCACAGCCACACCTCCCGCCAGCACTGCATTGTGGATATGAGCCTGCAAAGACACAGCGTGTGGGTGAATGAAGGGAGACACAGAGAGGACAGCATCCTCCCCGGCGTTCCTCAGCGAGCGGGTAGGCAGGCACTACTTACTGTAAGGTGCTCTCTGTTTCAGTGGTCCTGAAACCATCCACGCCCCCGTTGAAACCCGGACTTTACCAACGGTCTCCTCTCACCCCCCTTTGCAGGCTCAGGGAACAGTCACCCCGATTGAGCAGCATTTAAGGAATCAGCTGGAAAGTCGTTTCTCAGCATTCAGCTCCCCTCACACCCATCAGTGATGTGCCCTCGGGCACCTAACAGCTCAGCGCTTCAACATTTCTACCAGGTAATGGGGTTTGGATTGTACCTGCTTAATGCAGGTTATTGTGAGAAATAAATGAGTTGCCACTTTAAAACCCTTAGCCCAGTGGCTGGCATAGAACATGAGTAAATGCCCAATAAACATAAGCCATTATTATAGTTTTTATTATTTTTATTATTAGGGTTTGCTTCCTGGTGCCTATGCCACCTGTATGCACCCAATAAGCCGAATCCCAGATTACATGTCTGCTCGGTCCTTCATTCCTCTGGCCTGGGCCTTGCCTCCTCTTGGGCTCCCCCTCCCCCCCTCCACTGGTCTCCCTCTACTCTGACCAGGTCTAGGAGTTCGGGGCCCTCGGACCAGTTTCTGGGTTTCCCTGACCTGTTGGCCAAACTTGCCTCCCGGGATGACCCCACCTTGTCTGACCCTAGGCTGCCTGTCACCATGGAGCTCACCTGTGGGGACGCCTGCCTCCCCTCAGTGCTGTTAACCTGTCACCCGTGGCCACGTTCTCTCCACTCCAGGCCCCACTAACAGTCCAGATTTCCCCCCACCACCTCTGGCTTGGCTGACTCCATGCCCTGAGCATCACGGGAACTTGTTTTGTCTTTAGCTCTACTCTCTCACCATCTCCCCCACCCAGAACTCACACGATCTCCCGGCTCCACTGATAGCAGCAGCTAATGGTTGCCCAGAACTTACTCCACATGAAGCAGGTTACTTGTCAAGTTTAAGCGGCTTCGCCAAGGCCACGTGGTTAGATAAACCTACTTCTTTACTTCTGATTCTTACTCCAATCTTGACATTTCTTGGGTTAAGAGGGAAAGGCTGACACATTCTATTCATATATATATATATATATATATATATATATATATATATATATACCGTATTTGCCAGCGTATAAGACGATTTTTTGGCCCTGAAAAATACGTATTTGCCGGCATATAAGACGACTGGGCGTATAAGACGACCCCCTAACATTTCCACTAAAAATACAGAGTTTGTTATATACTCGCCGTATAAGACTACCCCCCACTTGGAGGCATATTTTTCAGGGCCAAAGGGTCGTCTTATACGCCGGCAAATACGGTGTGTGTGTGTGTATATATATATATATATATATATATATATATATATATTTTTTTTTTTTTTTACAGAGGAATAGAGAGTTAGAAACATCGATGAGAGAGAATCATCGATCAGCTGCTTCTTGCACATTCCCTACTGGAGATGTGCCCGCAACCAAGGTACATGCCCTTGACCGGAGTTGAACCCGGGACCTTTCAGTCCACAGGCCGACGCTCTATCTACTGAGCCAAACCGGTTTCGGCTGACACATTTTATTCTAGTCTCTCTCCTCCCCACTTCCAACCCTCACCCCCCCCCCCAACTCTCGCTCCTGGCGGCTGGCTTTCATAAGTAGCAGGAATGGGGTTCAAACCTGGGTCTGTCTGATGCCAGTGCTGCTGGACTCAATCTCTTCCCCTGGTGAGCCTTTCAGCACTGCGCAGACTCCTAAGTTCCGGTGCCCATTTTACAAGCTGCTGCTCCCCCCTGGGCCCCATGACACACAGACAAGGCTCCCCCCGCCCCCAAACCGAGGGACTGGGGCTGGGGGGAGGGGCGTGAACATGTGTGTGGGGCCCAGAAGACCCCCTTCCTCACCATGCTGATCTTCCCTTGGGGGTGAGCCAAGGCCGACAGGGAGATGGCCGTCACTGCGCTGACCGCGAGCGCATAGTAGGTGTTGAACACGCCATTCTTCTTTTCGTCTGGTATGGGCAGCAGAGCGGAGTTGAAACTCGGCCAGAACATCCACAAGAAGAGGGTGCCTGGGGGTGGGGGTGGGGGGGCCGGGCAGAGAGGGTCAGTGGCCAGAACCAGAAACTCCCGCTCCAGAGCCTGAGCCTCGGCGGACTTCAGACGGGTGGTGCACGGAGCAGGCAAATCTGGGCTCGATCCCTCTCTACTATGTGACTTCGGGCAAGACACGCGTTTTTCCTCAGGTCTCCAGTTGCTGGGGCCCAGCTGACGTACTCCACAGGCAGCGAAGCCAAGACCCTGAGAGTTTAGTCACCACCCCCCAGACCTCCTGACCCCAGCCCCGGGTGGCCAAATGCTTATTTTAAAAGTTAGCATGCTGCCTTCATCCAGCCCCGTGGCCTGACCCCCAGGGGCCTGATTTCCTCTAAGCCAGCGGTTCTCAACCTTCCTCGTGCCGCGACCCTTTCATAGAGTTCCTCATGTTGTGGTGACCCCCGACCATAAAACTATGTTCATTGCTACTTCATCACTGTGATGTTGCTGTTGTTACGAGTCGCAATGTACATGTCTGTGTTTTCCGATATTATTCTACAGCAGCGGTTCTCAACCTGTGGGCCGCGAACAGGTTGAGAACCGCTAGCAGGGTCGCCTAAGACCATCGGGAAACACAGATATCTACATTACGATTCATAACAGCGGCAACATTACAGTTATGGCCAAAACCGGTTTGGCTCAGTGGATAGAGCGTCGGTCTGCGGACTGAAAGGTCCCAGGTTCGATTCCGGTCAAGGGCATGTACCTTGGTTGCGGGCACATCTCCAGTAGGGGGTATGCAGGAGGCAGCTGATCGATGATTCTCTCTCATCAATGTTTCTAACTCTCTATCCCTCTCCCTTCCTCTCTGTAAAAAAAAAAAAAAATCAATAAAATATTAAAATAAGGGGAAAAATTACAGTTATGAAGTAGCAACGAAAATAATTTTATGGTCAGGGGTCACCACACCAAGAGGAGCTGTATGAAAGGGTCGCGGCACAAGGAAGGTTGAGAACCACTGCTCTACGCCTCTCCCGGCGGTCTGAGTTCATCCTTTTCACCACAGCTTTTCAAAACAGACTGTTTCTGCTTTTCAGTCCCTCCCCTCTCCTTCCCTCGACTTGAGGGCCCTCCTGTCTTCACTTGTCCAATTCCCTCCTGTCAGTTGAGGCCAAACAGATCGGGTGAACTTATTGACCCTCCAGTGGAGGCCGTTTTCCCTCCTCTGGATGCGAAGGGAGAGGGTGCCTGGAGGGGAAGGCGTCAGTCAGAGGCCTGAATCATCCCCCGCCACGTGGGGAGGTGAGACGTGGCAGAGGGGCTTCCGACACCGGGGCGGCTGGTGAAAGAGATTTTCTGCAGAGTTCTGGAGCCTCCTGCTCACCCCAGGTACGAGATCTCCCCTCCTCCTCGGCCTTACCCAGCATGGCAAACAGACTGGGGCTCGTCTTCCTTTGCTCCTTCTCCTCCACCTCCCTGGGCAGATGTCGTGAGAGGCACCAGGCCACCGTCAGCCCGAAGTAGGCCGCAAACACGTGGATGTGCATCATGCTTACGTGGGCGTCCGCCTGCAACCAGCCCAGCGGGAGCAGTGAGTGTGGCACCCTCCGCCCCCGGTAACCCCCTCTTCCCGGGGGAGCGTGCTGAGCTTCACAGAGGAGGGGGGGCTGGGAGTCACGAGACGGGTGCTGGGAGCTTGTCCAGCCCACGGTTCCCCTTTCAGAGGAGCCCCGTGAGCAGAGGAGTGTCTATTCCAGGGACGGTGCCGGGTGGTCTTATCAGTAGCTTTTATTTTTACTTCTTTTAAAATATATATATATATTATTGATTTTTCACAGAGAGGAAGGGAGAGGGACAGAGAGCCAGAAACATCGATGAGAGAGAAACATTGATCAACTGCCTTCTGCACAACCCCCACTGGGGATGTGCTGGCAACCAAGGTACATGCCCTTGGCTGGAATCAAACCTGGGACCTTTAGGTCCGCAGGCTGATGCTCTATCCATTGAGCCAAACCTGTTTCGGCTTTACTATATATATATATATATATATATATATATATATATATATATGTTTTACAAATGTCTCCCTTTTCCCCTATTGAGCCCCCTCCTCCTCCCCTGCCCCAGCCATTCCCACCCCCAGCAAGCCCTCACTGTCCCAGTGTCTGTGTCCACTGGTTGTGCTAATCTACATGCATACACGTCCTTGGGTTGCTCTCTAACCCCCTCCTCCCTCCCTACCATTTATCTCTGGATCTATTCTTGTTCATTAAATTATGTTGATCATTTTATCTCACATATGAGTGAGAGCATGTGATATTTACATTTCTTCTACTGGCTTATTTCGCTTAGCATAAGGCTCTTCAGTTCTACCCATGCTGTTGCAAATAGTAAAAGTTCCTTCTTTTTTCTAGTGGCATAGTATTCCATTGTGTGGATGTACCACAGTTTTTTAATCCACTCATCTGCTGATGGGCACTTAGGCTGTTTCCAAATCTTAGCTATTGTAAATTGTGCTGCTGTGAACACTGGGGTGCATATATCCTTTCTGATTGGTGTTTCTGGTTTCTTGGGATATAGTCCTAGAAATGGGATTACTGGGTTCCATTTTTAACTTTTTGAGGAAACTCCATACTGTCTTCCACGGTGGCTTAAAATATATTTTTATTCATTTCAGAGAGGAAGGGAGAGTGAAAGAGAGAAGGATATATATATATATATATATATATATATATATATATATATATCAATGATGAAAGAGGACTATTGATCAGCTGCCTCCTGCACGCCCCAAACTGGGGACTGAGCCCATAACCCCAGCATGTGCCCTGACCAGGAATCCAAGGTTGACCTCCCCGTTCATAGGTCAATACTTAGCCACTGAACCACATTGCTGGGCTACCAATAGCTTTTAAATGCTTTTGGCCAGACCTTGCTGGTGTGGCTCAGTTGGTTGGAATGTACATCGGAAGGTCACCGGTTTGATTCCCAGTCAGGGTACATACCCAGTTGTGGGTTTGATCGCTAGTTGGGGGGTCCGGGGTGTGTGTAGGAGTCAACCGAATGTTTCTCTCTTACATTGATGTTTCTTTCTCTTTTTCTCTCTCCCTCTCCCTTCCTCTTTCTCTAAAATAAATTTTTAAAAAATCAACACATATCCTCAGATGAGAATTAACACAAACAAACACTCTAGGCCAGAGGAGGGCAAACTTTTTGACTCGAGGGCCACAGTGGGTTCTTAAACTGGACCGGAGGGCCGGAACAAAAGCAACCTGACCATGCTGGCACTCTCATCTTGGGCTGCTGGTGAAGGAGTGGAGGGGAGAGCAAGAGAACTCTCCACTCTTTCGGCTCCGCGGGCCGGATAGAACAGCCGAACAGGCCAGATCCGGCCCTTGGGCCGTAGTTTGCCCACAGCTGGTCTAGGCCAAGGTCCACTAAGGTGAGGCCAAAAGCCACATGGCCATTCCCCCACTCCTTCCTACTTTTCAGCAGAACTTCATGGAGTGATGAGTGATGTAAACTCTGCAACATGAAACAGCCAGACTTCTCATAACTGAACTGAAGTCTTTAGTGCATCCTAGATACATGCTAATTTTGCTTTATAAATATCAAATTTAGAAATCCTTAATAACTCAGTGGGCTACTCCTGAATCCTGTCAACTGTGCCTTCAAAAAAAAAAAAAATCCAGAATTGGCGGAATTTTCACCACCATACCTCAGGGACCTCACTTTGGTTTAAGCCACCATCACCACAAACCCAAATGATTGAAATAACCTTCTTATCAAGAGACCAAAGTTAACATCTTTGGTAATGAGACAAATGCCGCTGGCTGGCTGTGTGATCTTGGGCACCAGCTTTCTCATCTGTGACCATCTCACCACCGGGTCAGAACTGCCGCAGAAGAGCTGGGGAAACCATCTGGCCTGGCCTCAGCTTCCCTTGGCCTCAGCCTTAGACTTCTGACAGTTCCCCCCATGAGACCCCAGGTACAGCTCGTGACACCCATTGACCGGTTTGAAAGAAGACGTTGGCCATGCAGCTTGCTAGGCCACAGCTGGGGGAGGAGGGGGTCATGAATTACCTTTTTATACATCTCATAATTATCTTGTGATTCCTACCGTGTCATATTCTGGAAGCGAAAGGCATTCATTTGCTATGCTTAAACATTTAGCATAGACCCTACTTTTGTCACTCCATTTGGTCCTGGCTGTATTATTTAAAACTAGAGGCTCAATGCATGAAGATTCGTGCAAGAATGAGCCTTCCTTCCCCTGGCTGCTGGCACCGACTTTGCTCTGGCCTGGAGCTACCTTTCCACCTTTTCTCTGGCCTGGAGCTGCCTTTCTGCCTTCCCATGCTTCCCAGAGACCTGGAGCAGCTGGGGCAGTATGGAACACCTGTGTTGTCGCGATGGCACCATCCCTGGCTACTCAGAGCCTGTGTATGCAAATTAACCCATCATCTTTGCTGGGCTCATTTGCATACTCACGTCTGATTGGCTGGCGGGCATCACAACGGTAGGGCCAATTTGCATCTTTTTCATTTATTAGCATAGATGCTAGAAGCCTCACCAAATAGAGGCCCCCCTTCCACCTCCTCACCCTCCCTCACAGCACCATGACTCACAGAGAGGAACTGCTGGCTGATCATCCTCGTGGCACTAAAGGCTGTCACCTCCATCAGCACCAACAGCACCAGCTGCACCAGGTTGGCCTTCCCCAGGATGGCACCCATGGAGATCAGTACAGACATAGCAGTCATGGTCGCCTGCTGAATCCTGGGGAGGGAGGGCGAGACAAGGAGGACTAAGGAGAAGGATGGCTCTCGTGCATGCACTCGGTCACTCACTCATTTAACAAACACTTGTTGAGGATCTTCTTACTCTCTGCCTGGCTCTGTTCAAGAAACTCGGGACACAGAGAAGAACAGGGAGGCGAGATTTCCGCCTACATGGGGACGGGTGCTGCCCAGCCTGGGGTTTCCCTCGTCCCTTTCCCCCTTAAGGGTGGCATGTACACTCGGAGAGACTGGCCTCTCATCCACACTGAGGGTGCTCAGAGGTTCTCCAGGAATGTCACTGCGAGTTACAGGCCACACGTTCCCTGGGGGCTCCCTCCTGGGATCCGACAGCTGGGACTCTGCCCATGGCTTCTCCTCTGCCGTCACTGCTCACAAATGCTCCATAGAGGGCGCTCTTCACCTGCCGCCGCCGGCGCGCCCGCCACCCTCCTCTCCCCCTCTGGGAGGGAGTGGAGAAATACTGGGTTTGGAAGTAGGACAAGCCTGGCTTCCAGGCTCAGCTCTTCCACTTGAGCAGCTATTTAATCTCACTGAGCCTGTTTTCCCACCTGTGGACTGAGAATGACAACAAAACCCCATGGTGGTGCGCTGGGGATTAGAAGGAATATAGGTGCATGTGTGAGGGCACAGAGAGCTACTGAGGAGTAGAGGCCGGCATTATCAGCATTATTGATTTCTTCCTCCTCCTCTTGGCAAATGAGCAAGCTCAGTGTGAGGATTCAGGGTAAAACAATGTTTGTTTCCCGAGGAACTTGTGATTCAGCCGGGGAGATAGGGTTGGCTGACGTTATGAACCCTGATATAAGGGAAAGAACAGTACAGGCTGGACTCATCCAGGAGGGCTTCCTGGCAGAGGTGGCACTGGCCAGAGCAATGCATGATGGTTAAACCCACCCATCCTCTCCTGAGCACTTTGCTCTGAGATACGCCCCCCTTTCTACTTGGGAGCTGATAATGATGATGCTACAACCAACATCACAATAACAATAATTTGTTAAGCGTCATGTATAACAGGCTTGCAACTACATTACCTCATTTAACTTTTTTTTTCAATTACAGTTGACATTCAATATTATTTTATATTGGTTTCAGGTGTACAGCATAGTGATTAGACATTTATATAATTTATGAGGTGACCCCCCCCCCCCCGTGATTCCAGCACCAACCTGGCACCATACATAATTATTACAACATTATTGACTATATTCCCTATGCTGTATTTTTACATTCCCAAGAGTATATTATAACTACCAATTTGTACTTATTAATCCTTTCACCTTTCTCACCCCCCCCAGCCTCCCAACCCCCCTCCCATCAGCAACCATTCATTTGTTCTTTGTATCTGTTTTACGGTATTTGTTCATTTATTTACTTGTTTAGATTCCACATATAAATGAAATCATATGGTATTTACCTTTCTCTGTCTGACTTATTTCACTTAGCATAATATTCTGTAGGTTCATCCATATTTTTACAAATGGTAAGATTTCATTCTTTTTTATGGCCAAGTAATACCCGTGCTTCCCCGAAAATAAGACATCCTCCGAAAATAAGAGCTACTTCATGGAAACATAATACATCCCCTGAAAATAAGACCTAGCGCATCTTTGAGAGCAAAAATTAATATAAGACACTGTCTTATTTTCGGGGAAACAGGGTATTTCATTGTATATATGGACCACATCTTAATCCAGTCATTTATTTATGGACACTTGGCTATTGTAAATAATGCTTCAATGAACATAGGGATGCATACATATATCTTTTAATATTAGTGTTTTGGATTTCTTCACACATATACTCTAAGTGGAATTGCTGGGTCATAAGGTAGTTCTAGTTTTAATTTTTTGAGGAAACTCCATACTGTTTTCCATAGTGGCTGCACCAATTTGTAGTCCTACTAGTATTGCAGGAGGGCTTCCTTTCCTCCACATTTTCACCAACATTTGTTGTTTGTTGATTTACTGACAATAGCCATTCTGACAGTGTAAGGTACTATCTTACTATGGTTTTAATTTTCATTTATTTGATAATTAGTGATGTTTTGTCATTAATGAATATAATTTCCCCATTGGTAGGTTGACTTTTCATTTTGTTGATAGTTTCCTTTGCTGTGCAAAACTTTTTGGTTTGATGTAGTTCTACTTGTTTATTTTTTCTTTTGTTTTTTTCTTGCAAGGGGAGATATACCAGGAAAAAATATTCCTAAGAGCAATGTCAGAGATTTTACTACCTATGTTTTCTAGGATTTTTGTGGTTTCAGGTCTTACATTTAAGTTTTCAATCCATTTTGAGTTTATTCTTATGAGCGGAGGAAGAAGGTGGTCTAGTTTCTTTTTTCTTGCTTTCTTTTTTTGCATATACCTGTTCAATTTTCCCAACACCATTTATTGAAGAGACTATCTTAGCCCCATTGTATATTCTTGACTCCTTTGACATATATTAATTTAACATATAAGAGTGGATTTATTTCTGATCTCTATCCTGTTCCATTGGTCATTTTTAACCCAAGTACTAAGCTGTTTTGATACTATAACTTTGCAGTATAGTTTGATATCAGGCAGCATAATACCACCAACTTTGTTCTTTTTTTCCCTCATGACTAGCTATAGTTATGTGGGGTCTTTTGTGGTTCCATATAAATTTTAGGATTATTTGATCTAGTTCTGTGAAAAATGTCATTGGTATTTTGGTAGGGATTGCATTGAATCTATTGATTTCTTTGGGTAGTATGAACATTTTAATGATGTAAATTCATCCTGTCCATGAACACAATATATGCTTCCACTTAATTATTTTGTCTTCAATTTTTTTCTTCAATATTTTACAATTTTCTGAGCACAGGTCTTTTACCTCCTTGGTTAAATTTATTCCTACGTATTTTATTTTATTTTTTTATGCAATTGTAAATGAGGTTTTCTTAGTTTCTCTTTCTGATAATTTATTATTGGTGTATAAAAATGCTACCAATTTATGGATATTAATTTTGCATCCTGCTATTTAATTGAATTTATTTATTAGTTCTCTATATATGGTATCATGTCATCTACAAATAATGGCAACTTTACTTCTTTACAATTTGGATGCCTTTTATTTATTTTTCTTGTCTGATTGCTGTAGCTAGGACTTCCTCACTTACATTTTAATCCAAGTGACCCTCTGAAAATGGTGCTAGGGTACCATGCAGCCTCTCCATCTTACACAAGAGGACATGGAGACCAGAAGAAGAGACTTTTTTTGGCAACGACCACACAACCAGTTAATGATAAACAGGGGGTTTAAACCTAGTTGGCCTGATTCAAAGACTGGGCTCTGAAGTCTAGACACAGCTCCCCAGTGCTTGCTGCCAGTGTAGAGTCCCGCTTAAGGTCAAGGATTTCAGAGGGAAGGTCAGGGGGCAAAGGGCAAGGGAAGGAGTGGCACAGGGACCAGGAGTTGTTTAGATTCTTACTGTGTGAGGAAAACAAAGGACAAAGCTGAGTAAGTCAGGCCTCTGCCCTGAAGGAACTGGCCATGGATGACTCAAGGCTGAACCAAGTCAGCGCCAAGCCAGGCTTCACGGAGCGGGCGAGGCTGCGGGAGAGGACCCATCTGGAAGCAGGCCTGGGCGCCACCCACCAGCCCCATCCAGCTGGAAAGGTCAGGAAGGAGCCCATTGTTCACATCTGTGATGCCAGGCTCAACAGGGGTCACAACTGGGGAGGATCCACCGGTCAGAGGTGGGGCCGGGAGGTTCACTCGGACTGTACATGACCTCTCCTTGTCTTTCTAGGTTGAGTCAAGAATAAACAGGTCCCTGCGGGCAGGACCTCAAAGAAGGCAGCAGCCCAGAGATGCCTGTGGCCTGAAACACAGGAGGCTGAAGGCTGTATGCCATTGTGCCCAGGCAGCAGGGACACCAAGACCAGGGCTGTCCCCAGAGTGCCTTGTGGTGCATCCCATGCGATCACTGGGGTCATCGAATCCCTACGGGGATTAGCTCTAAAACTTTCTAGAAGAAAAACTGTGGAGAGTATTTTTGTTTTTTCAGGGCCGGTAGGGAGCTGACTATTCTGTGCTTCATGTCCTGACTACCTGGAGTGTGACAAAGCTAAAGCCATGTCCCCACTTAGCTGGTCATTCACTCATGTGTGACCCTAGACAAGTGCCCTACCCTCTCTGGGCCTGTTTCCTCGCCTGGACACCAGGTTAGACCTCTACTAGAAGGCTTACACAAAACCATGTTTGTCTAGTGCCTGGCTCATAGACAGGCAGATGTCCCACAGGAGTGCTCAGAGGGTTAGCGGGGTCTCAGAGGGGAGGATGGAGGGGCCTTGAGAGGTGACCTGTTCCACAAGATGCCTACAATGAGATTTGCCATCATCTGGGCAGGACAGAGATTCAGAGTTCCATAAAACAAACAAAAATAATAAAATGTAAGAAAAAATTTTTACCTCGTTCCTCCTGTCAAGTGCTAACATCACTTTTAAAAAGTGTATAGCTCAATATATTAGTATATATACCCGTGTGAAACCATTACTCAAGATAACAAATAACACTTACTATACCCCATAAGGTTCTTTGTGCTCCTTCCTAATCAATAACTACCACTTTCCCTGGGTAACCATTATTCTGACTTCTAGTAATACGGGTTAATTTTTTATGGTTCTTAGAATTCCATATAAATGCATCTAAATTGATCAAAACTGATTTATAGAAAATAAAGGTATGGCTATTTCTTGTTGATCAGCATTTAAGGACTGAGATTATCTCTTTCTTTCTTTAAAAATATATTTTATTAATTTTTTACAGAGAGAAAGAGAGAGTGACAGAGAGTTAGAAACATCGATGAGAGAGAATCATCGACCAACTGCCTCTTGCACGCCCCCTATTGGGGATGTGCCAGCAACCAAGGTACATGCCCTTGACCAGAATTGAATCTGGGACCTTTTAGTCTATAGGCTGGCGCTCTATCCACTGAGCCAAACCGGTTTTGGCGAGAATACCTCTTTCTTTTCAAGAGACTGTCTCACTGAGTGTGACATTTCTCTTTTTTTTTGGTCTTCACTCTATGAATTTTTACTTGAATCCTTATTAACTGGGTAACTTTCCAAAATTATACCCAATGACAAAGAAAAGACTTAGGGATTTGAGTTTGAATTTTAGATAAACAATGAGCAATTTGCTACTATAAGTATGTCCTAAATATTGCATAGTTTTGATGCTAGGAAGAGAAGTAGACATCTGGCTCTTCTAGAATCCACCCTCATGGGCCCCATACGCTCAAGAACCCAAAAGGAATCCAGCAGCCATTGGGTTTTTACCTGGACAGTTTGATGACCACTCTCCCAGAGGGGGGATGTTCCAGAAAGCCATTCAGCAGGACTGCCCATTGCACCCCGAGGGCCAGCAGGAAGAGGTTGAAGGCCACGCTGCTCCAGCAGTATCTCCACAAAGACGAGGAGAGGAAGCCCAAGCCCAGGGCCGCCATGACCATCAGATCCTGTAAGATGGCTGAGGGAGGAGACACCGAGGAGGAGGAAGAGAAGACAAGATAGAGCAGTGATTTTTCAACCTTTTTCATCTCAGGGCACACACAAACTAATTACTAAAATTCTGCAGCACATCAAAAAATACATTCTATTTTTTGCCGCTCTGACAAAAACGGTATAATTTTGATTCATTCACACTAGAGGGCTATTGTTGTGTTGGCTGTTGTCATATTTAAATAAATATTTTTTATTGATTTTAGAGAGAGAGAGAGAGAGGAGCGAGAAACATCCATGATGAGAGAGAATCATGGATCGGCTGCCTCCTGCATGCCCCCCATTAGGGATTGAGCCTGCAGTCTGGGCGTGTGCCTTGTGACCAGTACTCAGACTGTGACCTTCTGGTTCATAGGCTGATGCTCAACCAGTGAGCCACATCAGCCGGGCATGTTGTCATTGTTTTTATTTGACAATCTAAGGGGAAAGAGGTCAGTGCCCCTGACTCAATAGTCAGGTATTGCAAGCTTTAAAAATTCTTGTGGCGCCTAGCCAATGTGGCTCAGTGGTTGAGCATCAACCTATCCAACCAGGAGGTTACGGTTCGATTCCAGTCACGGCTGCCCTATTGCCACCTCCATCCCTAGCAGGAGGCAGCCAATCCAGGATTCTCTCATCATCGATGTTTCTGTCTCTCTCTCCTTCTCTCTTCCTCTCTGAAATCAATTATATATGTATATAATTGATTTTTTTTACAGAGAGGAAGGGAGAGAGCTTAGAAACATCCATGAGAGAGAAACATCGACCAGCTGCCTCCTGCACACACACCCCCCCCCAACTGGGGATGTGCCCGCAACCAAGGTACGTGCCCTTGACTGGAATCAAACCCGGGACCCTTCAGTCCTCAGGCCGACGCTCTATCCACAGAGCCAAACCGGTTTCGGCAACAAAAATATATTTTAAAAAAATTATTGTGGCACACTGGTTCAAAATCGCTGAGGTAGAGGGTTGCATGAAATTAGAATTTTATAGAATGGCAGCTGGAGGTGACATTAAAAGGTCACTTGAGAGTGCTCGGTCAGGTTACATCACCTCTCTGAGCCTCAGTTTTCTCATTTGAATAATGGGGATAGTGCATGCATGCCATGCAGGGCGGAGGGAAGGATTAGATGAGCTAAGTTGGGTAAGCATAAAGTCAGAGCTTGCTTGGCCCATTGGTGAGTGCTCAGGAAATGCAGCAACTGTTGCTGTCACTGAGCGTAATGCTATGAGCAAGAACAGAGCCCCAGGACCAGTGCTGGGCACATACCAGCAGCCGACACCCAGGAAAGGTTATTACTGCTGCTATTGAGGACGAGGTTCCACCTCCTAGCCTCAAGCACGAGACGGTAAGGCCCAGGAGCCAGTGGCTCGGCTCAGACCATGCAGAAAAGAGAGAGGAGAAGCTCGCCAGCGGGGCCCAACGTTGTTTTAATCATTTCACGCAGACTGTTGCTTTAGCTCTCACAACTCCCCCTGGAGGCGTGCTATTCTTATGACAATTTTACAGATGTGAAAACTGAGGCACAGAGGTGTGAAGAAACTGGCCACGCAGCCCGGCCTGTGTGGTTCAGTGGTTGAGCGTCAACCTATGACCCAGGAGGTCACGGTTCAATTCCCGGTCAGGGGGGTCGGGGCACATGCCCGGGGTGGTGGGCTTGATCCCCAGTGTGGGGCGTGCAGGAGGCAGCCTGCAACCTCTCTTTCATGATTGATGTTCCTATCTCTCCCTTTCCCTTCCTCTCTGGAATCAATAACAATATATATATTAAATAAACTTGCCTCAGCTGGTAGAGCCAGAATTTATACCTGCACATTTTCTGGGGGAAGTAGGGGAGGGGTAACCAGGCTTGGGGAAGACGTGGGGCCCTGAGGATGAGGAAGATCTTGGGTGGGGCCTTCACAGGCACAGCGGCCACGGCTGCTGGGTCCAGGAGCTCGGGCCTTCCTCCCCAAGGCCCCGCACTGTCCCCGAGGGGAGGTGTGCTCCAGCCAGGGGGATGGAATGAGCGGGGCAGTTCCTGGGAGCTGTTGACAGAGCCCCCTCACCCCACACTCGTCGTCAGTACATAACATGATTTCAGGCCCCCTTTCTCCTCACCCCCTGCTCCCTCCTGCTTCCTCTCCCGGGGCACTAGGCCCCCACCTGCTCCTCCCACATCTCACTGCCTGGACCCCCTTCAGGGCTGGGCCCCAGCTCCAGAGTCCTCATTGGCGGCAGCCTCCACCTCTCCGGGCCTGCGCTGCACCTGCAGCCGCCCGCCGGTCTGATAAGCTAATGACTCTAAGGTGTTCCTGGCTGATAAGGAATTTCTGTGCTCCAGGGGCCCCAGTGTCTGGGCGCCTGAGGGGAATGTCACCGTCGGAGGCAGGCCTTCAGCTGACGTTTACAAAAGTCCCAGGAGCCGGGGATGGGGCAGTAATTACCACCACGGTAACAGCAGGCACATGCTCGGTGCCCTCCACATCCCCAGCTTCTGTTCCAAGCGCCCGACAGCCTGAGCTTGTAACAACCTCATGCAGCAGGGATATCACCCCCATTTTACAGATGGGGAAAGCGAGTCACAGAGATGCCAAGGTCACACAGCTAGCCAACAGTGGTGGGAGGTCTGCGTCCTGCCTGTCTGGGCACAGCCGCTGCAGCATCCTGCCTCGCCACGCAGCATATGTCATGCAATGGTGAAGTGCGGGGGCCTCTGGGGGAGGTTGTTCGAGTTCACAGCTCGGCTCTGCCTCTGTGTCCCAGCTTCCTGATCCTAACGTAAAATGGGCATGAAAACCATGGCGCCCGATCAGAGGATTGCTGTGAACATTGAACTTGTTGGCTAGCATTGGAAATCACTCAACGTAGCACGGGATGTATGGTAAGTGCTAGTAATTGTCATCCCATGCCTGACACTTGTTCGCTGTGTGACTTTGGGTAAGACTGTACCCACCCCCACCCCCCCGCCCCCCAGCCCCTCCTCGGGCCTGGATGCCCCAGTGATCCTGGCTCCGTGCTCCCACCCACTCTTGCCCCTCCTTCTGGCCTGTAGATACAGCAGCACCATCAGCTCTGATGCCAGGACCTCCTTCTGCCCTCAGGCTATGGGCTTGATCTCCACTCTGTGTTCTCTTGGCTGATTGGGAAGATTATTGCAGCCCCAACTGGGACCATCCATGGAGCCCCACGCTGCCTTCCCATCCCCACAGGCTAGATCCCACCGTCATCTCTGCAGCAGAGAAAAAGTGATTTCCCAGCCAGAGGAGCAGCCAAAGCTTAAGGTGTGGAAGGCACCAGGATTTGGGGGTGTTCCTGTGTCACTGGCAAAGCCCTCTTGTCTTTCAGTAGCTCTTCCTCCTGCTTCTGAGGGGTACAGGGGGAGGGATCTGGGTGGCGGTCACAGTGCAGGGCCCAGGCTGCACCCCCCATTCCCCCTCCCCCCCATTTTGGCAGTTTTAGAGCAGGCTCTGTGTGACAGATTGTTACAGTAATGCCTCCAATGAGTCATGCCTTTTCATGTAGATCCCTCCCAGCCTGGGTTGGGCCTTGTGATTTGCTTTGGCAAATGAGACATTAGTAAACATGATACAAGCAGAATCTTGAAAAGTTCCTGCACATTGGGGCTTGCCCTCTGCTACTGCAGTAACTCTTCTGCCGCCATATGAAGAATTCCGGGCTTGTCTGCTGGCACCACACGGGCTAGCTGCCAACCCACAGCTAGCTAGCTAGCTAGCTAGCTAGCTAGCAGACATGTGGATGAGGCCATCTGAGGCTATCTGTCCCAGTTAGTCCTCCAGGCAGGAGTTACGTGAGTGACTGCAGGTGAAACCAGCAGAAGAACCTCATTGCTGAGCCCAGCCCCCAGGTGCTAAACCATAGGATCTCGATCGTGAGCAAATTCAATAGCTGCTATTTTAAGCCCCTCAGTTTGGGAGTGGTCTGTTATGCAGCAATAGATAACTGATACCCTCTGCTTTTCTTAATTATCTCAGAGGCACCACAACCCCAAGCCTAAAATGAACATCTCCTTATTCATTTACCCCCACCACCTGCCCTTCCCCTTGCTCGTCATCTCAGGAACCAGCACCTCCATCTGCCAAACCACACACCTGAGGCCATCTTTGACAACTGCATTTTCACCAAGTGCAGCTGGTTTACCTCCGAAATCTCTCTTGAATCTGACTCTGCTTCTCCTTCACTCCCCGGGCCCATTTGGCTTCATCACAGGTTAGCTAGGCCAGCTGTTCAGAGTAGGGAACACACCTCAGAAGACGCTCCAGGCAGTCCATAGAGGCAGCCGGAGGAAGCTATTAGCACTTCCAGTTTTACTTATTTTTATTTATCGTTTAGTTACTGTGTTTCCCCGAAAATAAGACATCATCCGAAAATAAGACCTACTTACAGGTTTCCTTCTGAGTGAAATATAAGGCACTTCCACCCCCCCCGAAAATAAGGCCCCCAGGCTCTGTCTCAGAATGAAAATTAATTTACTGTAAACTGGTCGCTAGGGCTGCCCTGCCAACTGGCATCTAGCAACCAGTGACGTTACGCAGAGTACTGATGTCACTGCTGTGTGAATGGAGAGAAATCAGCGTGGAAACTTTGTGAAACCTAAACTGCAAGAAGTTGTGACTTGGGTGAAGAATTCATGGGAGAAAAATCACTGACAGTTGCATTGCAAATGCACTGCGAGCAGGCTAACTTGACAAGAAGTACTCATTTAAAGACAGTGCTATTGCTAAACATGAGAGATTTGGTCCACTGGTTCTGAAAGAAATGGAGTCACAAGAAATTCACCAGGAAATTCAGGCATTGGATTGTTATGATGATGTTCCAGAAGATGATGACATGATTGTCATTGAATCAATGAGTAAATTCTTATACTGTAGGGTTCACAGTTTGTCTGGTTTGTGTTGACAACTACCGTATTACCGTACCATATACAGGTGATAAATTTCCTTTATTTTAATTTAACAATAAATGTGTACCGTATTCTTCTTCATGGAAAAATAAGACATCCCCTGAAAATAAGACCTAGCTCATCTTTGGGAGCAAAAATTAATATAAGACACTGTCTTATTTTCGGGGAAACAGGGTAGTTAGTTATTTAATCCTCACCTGAGGATATTTCTTTCCATTGATTTTTTTTAAGAGTGGAAAGGGGGAGGGAGGGTGGGAGAGAGAGAGAGAAAACATCCATATGAGAGAGACACATTGATTGGTTGCTCCCGACCAGAACTGAGATTGAACCTGCAACACACACAATGATTCCTGCTGTGCTCACACAACTCCCATTTTCACATGGTTCACTCCGCCTGAGCCTCCCTGACCTGGCTGGGTAGTCATCCTCCTGCTTGGTGTGGGCCCTCCTCTGTGGGTCCGTATACAGTAGGTGTCTGAGGACACTTTGTATCTATGTTAGCAGCACAGCATGGGGGCGAAGAACACAGACCCTGGAGCCAGTCAGTGAAGTTGGAACACCGGCCCCCATGCCTACTGGTTATATGAGAAGTGACTCAGCCTCACTATAAAATGGGGTCATGGAGGATAAGGGTTAAGTGCATGCAGACTAAAACCAAGCTGCCTACATTTATTTTTTTATTATTATTTTAAAAAATATATTTTATTGATATTTTACAGAGAGGAAGGGAGAGAGATAGAGAGCTAGAAACGTCTATGAGAGAGAAACATCGACCAGCTGCCTCCTGCACACCCCCTACCGGGGATGTGCCCGCAACCAATGTACATGCCCTTGACCGGAATCGAACCCGGGACCTTTCAGTCCGCAGACTGACGCTCTACCCACTGAGCCAAACCGGTTTCGGCGAGCTGCCTACATTTAAATGTGTGGTGCTGTTGCTAGCTGAGTGACCTTGGGCAAATTAATTAATGTCCCTGGGAAAAACAGAGGTCATAATAGTGCCTATCTCTTGGGGTTAGTGTGAGGGCTCAGTGAAAGCATTTAGAATAGTGCCCGGTATACAGTAAGAGCTCAGTACATACCAGCTCTAATTAGCCCGTGTCTGGATCCCACCCTGGTGGCAGTAGAGGGTTGAATGAATGAATGCATTGAATTACACTGTATTGGATTGAAAAGAATTAAGGTAAATGGAAAGGAGTCAGAACTGTGCCCAGGCCTGGTTTGCCCGCAAGGGCCCCTCTGGGCCAGCCCACCAAGTGGTGTAGGGGCTTCCCTCTCTGAGTCATCTCTTTGTCCTACTTCCCACTGCGGAGGGCCTGGGGGTACCTTCCCTCTGCTCCCAGTGAACCAGTCATTTGACGTCACCAAGGAGCAAGCAAGGACTCAAACAGACTCAAGGGTCAGCTTTGTCCCAGGAGCCTCACAAGGCGATCGGTCCATTCTCAGGCGATGCTTGAAAACTCATCTCAGTTTTTGTGGAAAAACAAAAAGCCACACCACGGTGGCCATCTGTCTTGTGGGCACCTGCGTTGCTCTCATCATCATCTGTAAATATTTTTAGCTGTATATGAAATAACAGCCATCCCACACTCTCTTTCAGTCACACCTTATGGCTTCGGATTTGCTGACAGAAGGAAGACTTTTCAGCCTCAAAATGAGAAAAGGGCTGGGAACAGAGGAGGGGCAGTAGACTAAAGCTTCCAAAAGGTGGTTAATGCAGGAAAGAGCATGAGAGACCTCCCCCAAAAAAGATAACAAAATCCCAAAACCCAACCATGTGAAATTCTGCTGCTAAGGAGAGAGAAGCTGGGGGAAGCAGGGAATGATGAAGACTCTTTGTCCAAGGGAATTCTGGGAACACAGAAGAGGAGGCTCCTCACTCCGTTCTGAGAAATCAAGGCGGGCTTCCTAGAAGAGGTGATGCCTACACTGGTCCTAAAAAGAGAGCCTACATTGTGAGCTGCATCTTTGTGCAGCCTCCGGCACCAGATCAGAGAAGCCCTTTCCTTGGAGACTTGGTGGAAAGGACCATTTAGGCTCCTGGGAGGACCACAGGCGTCCTTTGCCCCCCCCCCCCATTTGCCTCTCTGTCCACCTCCCCTCGGGCACTCACCTGCCTGAGACACCACCATCTTCGGGTCATCCGTGAATTTGTCATAGCTGGCGAAAAAGAAGAAGATGACAATGAGAGCTGCCTCCAGCATCAAGGTCCACAGGGGCAGGCAGGCCCGCACAGACCGTGGGTACTTAGAGGCCATCCTGGGTGCGTCTCTGTGCCTGGTTCTACCAGACCGGCATCACCCCTCTGTCTGTCCCCACACCCCTTTGAGGGAGTGATGGGGAGCCTCCCGCCAAAAGCCTTATCTCAGGCTGCAAGGCTGGCTCTGCTGGCCTGTCTATGAAGTTAACATGGGGGCAGAGAAACTATAACAGGGAAGTGGTCAGTGTGCGTCATAGCTACTGGTCAAATGGTCAAACAGTTGCTTAGGCATATATATATATATATATATATATATATATATATATATATATATATGTATGTATATAATTTTAAGGGTAGCTGGGAGAAAATAAAGGAGGCTTCGGTCCAGTAAAAACCTGGTGGGAGACCTGATCCAGTCCTAGGCTGAAGTTGCCCCTACCTCTGGCCACTTGCTCACAGAGCAGCTTAGGAATCTGCTTGGGGCGTGAGCACTTTGAGGGAAGACACCAGCCTCAGCATCCCCATCCCACAGTGGTGGGCCGTCCCCGAAATGGGATTTAGGCCAACTGATTTCTAATTCTGACCCTGCAGCTAATTTCTCCTATGACCCACATGCATGTGCCTAGCGGAAGGTCTGACATATAATAAGCATCAAAAAAAGGAGGGAGGGAGGAGGAGGGAAAGGAAAGAATGAAATAAGGAAGGAATGAATAAAGGAAGGAAGGAAAGAAAGAAGGAAGAAAGGAATAAAAGAAGAAAGGAAGGGAGGGAGGGAGGAAGAAAGGTTGCTTTTATTTTAGATGCTTCCCGGAGCTAACATTCACTAAGCGTTTACCATTGCGAGGCACTGATCTAGGCGCTTAACATGTGTGCACTCAGTTGCTGACCCTGTGAGGTAGGAACTATTAGTCGTACCGTACAAATGAGGAAGCCGAGGTGCAGACAGGTTAAGGAGCTGCCCAGGTTTCCAGGGCTGGTAAGCAGGAGAGCCGGGATTTAAACCCAGGCAGTCTGACTTGTGTTTAGCCACTTAACTCTAGCCCAGATGGTGTCAAAGTCTTCTTCCAATTCCAAAGTCTAGGAATACAGGATTCCTAGCCCTCGGCTACCTCAACAGTAAATAAGGGAGCAGGTGCCCTGACTCCTAGAGATCAGAGGTCAGAAGTCTCCATTCCCCTCATGATCCCCCGGTTCTGATTTCCTATGGCCTGGGCATCCTAAGGAAGGACTCCGCTGGGTGGAGGAATAATGAATGTGACCCCTGGTTGGTCTGGGTCCTGTACCAGTAGCTGGTAAAGCAGGCAGTCAGACCCACTTGCCCAGGGGCAGCAGACGTCAGCCAGATGAACCCAAGATCTCCAGCCCCTGTGACTGCATTCCCGGGACGGTTGTATCTCCCAGCTGACAGGCCCAGTGTGAACGGCAGCTGGTTCCATGCGACCCCAAACCCCTGTGCGTCCTGATCCAGCCCCAGGGAGAGCCTGGCTGCTTGACCAGGGGGCCAAGCTCCTTGCCGAACAGAGAAAGAAGCTTTCTTTAATAAAGGAAGATCCCCCCAACCCCGGAGTTGGCCTCTTCCAACAGGTTTGTTCAGAGGGGAGTTTTCTCTCTTCTCCTCCGACTCTTTGCAAAGGCCCCTGGTTTCTGACTACAGTTCCAGGTTGTCTGCAGATCTTCAAGACAGGTCACCTGGAACCAAAGAGCACAGGGGGGCTAGGGCAGCTATGTCATCAAACAAACAGTTCAATGTCATGTGTTGAGTCTAGGTGGAAGGGGAATGACTTCACGGAACCAGTCTTTCCACTTTTTTGTGTGTGTGTGCGTTTGATATTTTTCATAATAAAATGGTGGGAAAAGAGCACCGTGTGCGCCCGCTGCTCACTCTGCCTGAGATACTCCTCCCAACAGACCTCAGACCCAAGCCCCAGACACTTTCGATGGTTTAATCTTCAGCACCTGGTGCTCGGTCCAGAGTAGATATTCAATAAATATTTGTTGAACGAGTAAGAGCTGCCATTTCTGGAATGCCAAGCTCTGGACCAAGACTAACTGCATCCATTATTTCATTGAATCTCCCCCTCACGCTTGTGGGTATAGGCGTCATCCCTTTGATTTCACAGATGAGGAAAGTGCTGCTCAGAGGGATGAAGCCAAAACCACACAGTTGACAGATGGCAGAGCCGGGACCCAACTGATGTCCATCTGATGCCACGGCTTGTGTTGTGAACTACTTTACAATTTTCTGCCTTCTCTTTCCTAAGCCCTTCGCAGTCTCTGTTTCCATATGAGTCCCATAAGATGAGCTTCTTGCCGACACCGGTTTGGCTCAGTGGATAGAGCGTCGGCCTGTGGACTGGAGGGTCCCGGGTTTGGTTCCGGTCAGGGACATGTACTTTGGTTGTGGGCACATCTCCAGTGGGGGCGGGGGTGTGTGCAGGAGGCAGCTGATCGATAGTTCTCATCGATGCTTTTTATTAACTAGCTCTCTGTCCCTCTCTCTTTCTCTCTGTAAAAAGTCAATAAAATATATTTTTAAAAAATATGAGCTTCTCTGCTTTCCTCACAGGGTTATTATAGCAAAGACTATGTAAGCATGCCTGTCACGTGTGTAATGGAAACGAAGGTGGGCAAATGGTGCTATGACTGTGTCATCCCGGTTTGAGTGGTTAGGTGTGATGACTCACGTCAGAGGGAGGGACTGCAGCACTCACAGTAATCCTGCATTTTCTGTAGAAACAGGACTCTGTGAGAGAGCTACCCTGCCCTCCTCACCTTGATCCTGGGCTGTGCCCTTCTCACCTCGGTCCTGGGCTGTGACGGAGGAGGAACAGAGTCCCTTCATCCTCTCTCAGGAAAGGCTGTCCAAGGGTATGATCCTGCTCTGGGCTCACGCCCGGTTCAAGTGTGGCTAATTCATTCATTCAGCAGACATGAGCTTGAGAGTCAGGCAAGCTGGGTTCAAATCCTACCTCTGCTGTGTGGCCATGGGTAAGACGATCAATATCTCTGAGTCTGTTTCTTCATCTGTCAGGTGGCTTTCACAATGGTGGGCAGCCTTGGTGAAAGTTTGAGCTCCGAGTTTATCCTTGGTCACCCAGTGTTACTTTATCAACATGCTGGAGTAGAGGCGAGGGATAAAAAAACAAACAAACAACAATGGCCCGATTAACTCATTTTAAAAAATATATATATTTTATTGATATTTCACAGAGAGGAAGGGAGAGAGATAGAGAGTTAGAAACATTGATGAGAAAGAAACATCCACCAGTTGCCTCTTGCACACCCCCTACCGGGGATGTGCCGGCAACCAATGTACATGCCCTTGACCGGAATCGAACCTGGGACCTTTCGGTCGGCAGACCGAGACTCTACCACTGAGCCAAACCGGTTCCAGCCGGTTAACTCATTTTTTGTTGTCACCTACTGCATGTCTTGCCCTGAAAGTTCTATCCTGGAAGCCTTAAAGATACCAAAGTGGAAACAGAGGTTCTGAGAGATTCTGTAACTTGCCCAAGCTAGTAAGAGGCCAAGCTGGGATTTCTACTCTCGTCTGAAAAAGCAGGCTCTCTTGCCATTTTCTTAACTTCCTCTCTATAGGATCCAATCTCCAAGAAGCTTTTCACCGAGGCAGATGGATAAGTCTCACCCAAGAAACCAGCGATGAAGAGCAGTGCTGATGGAGATGCTCTGTGCGGAAGCAAAGGCAGGAAGGAGGGAAGATCGGTTGGAGCGGGTTTGAGGGCAGTGAGTAGGTAAGGCTTGCTTGCCTGGGTAGGCCTGGAGAGGGTCCCATCGTGACCAGCTCTGGACTCCATATGAAGAAAATGGGTTTTCTCTTTCAGGCACCGAGGATATTTCGAAGATTTGCCATTAGGATACTATAGCAGAGAGCAGCGGTGGAGGACAATGCATCTGGTATTAATTGCTAGTTCCTCCTTGGAGTGGGTGTTGATTAAAGGAGTGATCACAGGGCAGGGAGAGAGAGGTCGACCCTTCCCAGGGAAAAACAAGATGCCGTGTACTTCCTGGAATTTTAAAAACTGTGCTGGAAGACCACCTAATCATCCACTGTTTGTGAATGGTTAAGTTGGTATAGCCACTTGCTAGACTCTACAAACATCAGAAATATCTAGGAAAGGGGCATGATAACACTTAAAAATGCTTTTATTAACTAAAGAACAGAATACAAAATTGAGTATCTAGTATGATCACTATTCTGTTGAATAATAATAACATAATAGTAATATCACCCATAGAGAAAACAGGGAAGGAAAGAAAAAATAGAAAATACTAATAGGACAGTGGGTGTGTTAAGGTGATGTGATGTATGGGTGTGTGTATTTTTTTCCCCCTCCAGTGACTTTTCCACATCTTCCGTTTTCTTTAATGACATATGTTCTTCTTTTTCTCTTAAAACGCACACACACACACACACACACACACACACACCCCAAAAACAAAACACACACACACACCAACTTTGCTATTTTTTTTTTTCTAGTAGTGATTTTGTCATACCTACATTGCAGGGGAGTGATTGTTACTGGAAAGGGGACCTGACCCGGCCGGCCTAGGGTCAGTTGGTAGTGTGTGGGTTTTGCCTTGGTGCAGGAAAGATTTTATAACACGAGTCCAGGGGATTTTGAGGGTATGTGTATTAAAACTGGGGACAGTGAAACATAGAAAAAGCAACAGGAGAGATCTATTGGGGCTGCTTTGGTTCTCCAGAAACGTTATAGGGAAGAAACGAGCAGAGGTGCAGCTGCTTTAGCTCACTGGGAAGTCAGAGAAGATAGGACTTACTGGATGGTTGTAAACTGCTTGGCTATTTAACTATCTGTCTCAGGGCCTTGGGGACAGGTTTGGGGAATTAGCCCTGGGCGGAGCTGTCACTGCCCATTGCTCCCCTGGTTTCAAGTCTCGTGAGGACCCTTAGAGTTTAGGAGATGCATGCCTATGGGGAAGGAGGGAAGGGAAGGAAAGGAAAGGGGGAAGGCAAAGCTTCCAGGAGGGAGAATACACACTGGGTTCTTCTTTTTGAGGTTTTTAAAGACTAGGAGTTTAGGGAAGGTCTTGGGGGAGGATCTCAACATAACAATTTTTTTTTTTACTTTAAAAAATTGTATTAAATTTTTTTGGTGGCTTTGGTTAATAAGATTATGTTTCACCCTGGCTGGTTTGGTTCAGTGGATAGAGCGTTGGCCTGTGGACTAAAGGGTCCTGGGTTTAATTCTGGTCAAGGGCACATACCTGGGTTGCGGGCTCAATCCTCAGTGTGTGTGTGTGTGTGTGTGTGTGTGGAGGGGGGGGGGCGTACAGGAGGCAGCTGATCAATGATTCTCTCTCATCATTGATGTTTCTCTCTCCCTCTTCCTTCCTCTCTCTGAAATCAATAGAAATATAAGTTTTAAAAAAAGATTATGTTTCAAATGCACAATTCTAAAATACATCATCTGTATATTGCATTGTGTGTTCACCATATCCATCAGGTTTATGCTGATGGTGCCAAAAGATTTATTTCCTTCACTTCATCTGTCCTTGTCTGTGGTTGGCACAAATGGCCCTCTTTGGATTTCTGCTATCTACCTCCCTGAGTAGAGGGGTTTACGCTATTTATCCTCCGGTTGGGGAAGAGAAGAGTAAGCCATTTATTCTTTTCATCCCCCATCTAGTCAGTCCTCGGTTCCTGGACCCGGCAGACACTTCCACGCTGGCTCTGTCCAGCAGGGGCGGCGCTCCCGGGGCCCGCCGCCCAGCCCGCCCTGCGGACGTGGAACCCAGGCGGCGCCGCCCCACACCAACAGCCTCGCGCGACGTCGCGCGCACCCACGGCCCCGCCCCGTGACGTCACGTCAGGGGGGGCAGGACCGCAGTGGCCCCGCCCCGCGCTGCCTCTGATTGGCCGCCGCGCTGTCATCACCTCGCGGGAAGCTGGCCGGGTATGTGCGTGTGCGTGTGTGTGCCTGTGTGTGGGGTTTGCTTTGTCATTTATACCCCCATCGCGCACTGACGCGGCCGGCGTGGCCCCGCGGCCCAGGCGCCGCAGACAAGGTCCCCGGCGCTGCCCCCGGAGCCTCCTGGCCCGGGAAGATGCTGCGAGCTCCTTACATAAGGACCCGACTGACTGGAGCACATGTCGGCGCCGAACCCGCACATGCCGCAGACCCAGGCCTCGTTGCTGCTAGCGACAGCCTGGTGCGCTCTAGGGTGGGTTATACAGTGAAACGCACTCCGTGTGATAACGAAGGACACAAGGCATAATATAGGATGTTATATTTATAGGGCCTATTTATAAGCCTCTATTTAAATATTTTCTGATAGGCCCAGGCACGGGCCCAGACACCATAATGATTGGCGCATTTTCCCGTCCTTCAAAGAGGCGGGCTCTCGAGTTCGTTTAGCCTCAGTAGGCCCTAGGATTGGCCGGCAGCGACGTAGCGGCGCCTTCGATTGGCCCCAAGGGCCGTCCGTCGGAGCCGAGGAGGCGGGGCAGGCGGCTGGCTGGTGCTGGGGCGGGCGGGCCCCGGAATTGTCATTTCTTTGTTTCCGAAGGCGGAGGAGGCTCTGAACCCCCTCCCTGTCCGACCCCCCTCCCCCGGGTGCTGGCTCCGTGTCTGCGCGACCGGCCCCAGGGGTAGAGTCCAGGCCCGGCGAGGGGCGGGCCGGCGGCGGCGGCGGCGGCGGCGGCTGAGGTGAGAGACGGCGGCGGCGGCGGCGGCAGCACCCGGCCCCCCAGCGGGAGGATGAAGCGGCGGAACGCCGACTGCAGTAAGCTCCGCCGCCCCCTGAAGCGGAACCGGATCACCGAGGGCATCTACGGCAGGTGAGCGGCCGCGTCCCGGCCCCCGGCGGCCTGGCCCCCGAGGCCCCCGGCCGCCCCGGAGGGTCCCAGCCCCGTTATGTAACCCCGACTAGGCCGCACGCCCGCGCCGGGGGCTCGCCCGCGGAGCGCTGCCCCGGGGGCCCGGCCCGCCCGCCCGCCGGGGTCCGCCCCGCCCGCCCGCCCGCCCGCCCGCCGGGGTCCGCCCCGGGGGCGCGGGGCGGGGCCGAGGGCCGCCGGCCGGGCCGGGCGGGGAGGGAGCGGCGGGCGCGGGCCGAGGGGGCCGCCCGCCGCCGTTGGAAGCGCCGGGGCCCCGGGGGGAGGGGCGGCGGCCCCCTCTCGGGCCCCCCTCGGGCCCCCTCTCGGGCCAGCGCCCCCCGCCTGCGTCGCACACCCCGGGGGCCGCTCCGGGGGCCGGCCGGCCTCCCTCCGCGGGCCCGGCCCCGCTCCGCCTCGGGAGTCGCCGGCCTGAGCCCGCAGGCTCCGGGGCCGGATGCGCTGGGGGGCCAGGCTGACAAAGTTGGGAGCAGGCGGTGTCCCCGCGGTCGGGCCCTCCGGGGCAGACCGGGCAGGTGACCGCAGCGCCCCGTCTTCCGCCGTCTACTTCCCTTGTGGGACCTCACACTTGGCACCGAGGGCTGAAGCCGATACCCCCACATCATGCCCCGTGGCCCCACTCCAGACTCAGGAGGAGCTGATGATCATTGTGTCAACAAACTGTATTTTGACAATTTTGGATGGTGATTTTCGAACCTTTCCAAATGGATTTTCTCCAAATTCGCAAATTTTTTTCTTCTCTCCTCCAAGAGAAAGGCAGTGTGCCTTTAAAGAGAAATTGAATTCAGTACTCTGGGGGTGGGGGGAGTGTGTGTGTTTGGGGGGGGGGGGAGGAGAAAACAGGTTCATGGGGCAACTTAGGGACAATCACTGCTACCCTGAGCAGCATCTGTGGTCGACTGCTCTTTTCTGGCTCTCAGGGTGTTAATTCTAAACGGTGCTTGCCTTGATAAAGAAATGATTTCAGTGGAGAAGTAATTAGTTTACAAAGGAGAATTCTCAGCACGTGGGTACAGGTTAAATTGAGTCCTCGTGGTGTTTTACAGGTTAGCGTATTTCTCTAAGCTGTGGGACTTCGAGAAATATGTGAGGTAGCTGATGGCACCCAGTTGTCTGAGCATAACTGTACACCTCGCACACGCTGCTGCTTACACGAACGGGATGATTTCTTTTCCCAAGCGACTGACTGCTGTACACGTTGGGGGTTTTCTCTATTTCACGCTTAAAAGAATTAAGAAAGGCAAAGTAAAAAGTCCTTGAATATCTTCCTATGTAAGAGCCATAGATCATAGGAGTAGTTCATTCATTCAGCAAATATCTACACCATATGCTAGGCCTCTTCTAGCCAGTAGGAAGACAGCATTGAGTAAAATAGACCAAACCCCACGCTGAATTCATCAAACCTGACCGTTTTAACTAGGACTGGGAAAGGGAAAAACTGTGTGTGTGTGTGTGTGTGTGTGTGTGTGTGTGTGTGTTTTCTATAGATTTAATGGATGGGGGAAAGGTCTCTTCAAGTTAGTTACACACACTAGAATTCTTGAGTAACAAAATGGCTTTTTCCCCTGGCTATAGAAAAAGATTTGAACAATTAAATATTAATACTGACTCCAAAATAGAAAAAGTACATGAAGCAGTGTTGGTAGACAAAGGACAACTGTAGCGTTTTAATGGCTATTTACAGTAACGATGTACTTCCATTTATAGAGAGAAGATTGGGAATCCCGTTTTGTTTACATGTCTGCTACTGTATTTCAACTTCTCTTTGTGTTTGAACAGATATGCCCTGCTTAGTACCTGTCCCATTATAACCACTCCGTCAGTGTGAATCAATGTGAAGAAGTGAATTCATTGTCTAGTGAAAATTATTTTACTGATGATCTTTTGTAATTTCCATTCTTACATTAAAGATTAATACAGTAAATACCTAATGCAAGTGATTTAGAATTTCATATGTAAAATTTAAAGAAACCAACAATGCTTCAGCTTTCAAATCTGTTTGCTTTCCTCTGTGTGGCATGAAGTCAACTGTTAATAAAGGACCTAAATATATTTTTATGTCATCTATCAAATGAGTGTTTCGTTATCTGTTTCTTGGTTTATATTACGGAGTATTGGACTGAAGAATAAGATCATACATAGGTGGTTTTCCCCCCAATTCTGTTTTTAAGAGAAGATTTAGAAAATTTATAATCATTCCTGAAGCAAACAGATTGAGTGAGCTAGTTATAAATCGTGATGCTTGAGGATTTGTGAATATCAAATTTCTGTTGATCATCAAATTTAAGTCTAGCCTAAATTGTTTTTCACACTGTTGCCCATTTTGTTTCTCAACATCTAGCCAATTTTGGTCTTATTAAACAGAGAACTTTCTTTTTTTTTCTTCTTTTTATTTTTTTTCCTCCTTTGAGGCTCTGTTGACAGTTTTGACAACTATTGTCCACTGTTTCATAGCATAACCTTTCATGGATTTATATTTTTCTATGTTCTCAGTCTATACACCTTTCACAGCTTTGTCTCTAGTTCTCTCATCTATCAAGTGAGTTTTGAGGACTAAAGGAGATATGTGCAGTTTGTGAACCTATAAATTCTAGCATGCCATAGAAATATTACTTGACATGTTATCACATGTTTGGCTTATTCTTTAAAGAGGTAAAGAGGCAGGAAAGACTATAAAATTTGGTACAACCATAAACAACAGTCGAGTAGTCAAAACAAGGGTCAGTTGCTGCTGGTCTTGAAAAAAATCCTGTTGCTGATCTGTTTTTAATCATGGGCTCCGATCCGACAGCTGTGACTGAGGTGATTATCAAATGAGAGCATTATTGTCAGTATAATGGCTGTGATAGGATTTTTTTCAGGGGCAAGATAGAAGGAAAATGGATTTTAGACACGATGTTAATGTTAGCTACATTTAGATATATGCTCATTATTTGATAATTGAAATGTTTAGAAATATGTTAGTCTAGTCAAGTTAATCAAGAACGAGAGAAAGGAAACAGGAATGGTGATCATTTTCTTTTACATAATTAAGGGCTAAAATTCAATGTCATTAAAAAAAGATCCGAGCCAACACAGAGCCTGACACAGAGGAAGAATTCAGGGCTCAATAAATATTGAGTGAGTGAATTGATAAGTGAATATAAACTAATCCAGCCCACTGATTGAAGAACCTGCATTGTTCAGGGAATTATGGGAGGTTACAGGATAAGACAGACAGTTCTTTGTCTTCAAAGAGTTCGAAATCTAATAGGTCATAGTAATTCCTCTTAAATTTGGGCAGTGGTTTTGAGGTCCTAAAGAACTTTTGAGTTCTGTTCAAATAACCATATTTGTGTTGACTTAAATTTTAGTTTGCTGTTTCCATGGTTCACCTGATACATGAACAGCTTTATTTTGCCCTGTGCTATTTTATGATGAAATAGATACTTAAGTGAGGGAATATTTTCTAACTCAAAGAGGCAGATGTGAAAGTTACGAACACAAGTTATTAATAAGGGAAAGGTGAATAATTCTACCAAACTATTGCATTGCGGAGGTCCTCGAGTTTCATGGCAGTGGTTCTCTCCCTGAGTTTGCCTTCACACATGCACCAGCCACTCCCCACGGTCCTACCTAATTATGTGAAGTGATCCTCCAGGCCAAGTGGCGTTGGAGTGCTATGCAGATTTTAAAAGCCTTAAAAGGGTTCTGTGTGACTCACCCACCTTTCACCTTGCCATACTCCTGGCTCCTTTCTACCTGAAATTACTGACTTTATAATAGGAAGATGGGGAGATAAGGTGTGGTAAATAGAAGACAGAGGCAGAAACATTTGTTTAAAGTCTCTACAGTGAAAATTGTTACTTACCTAAATCCTTGATATCTCTGTAGTCTACATAATCTTTTATAAAAGTACTGTACCACACAATTCTTATATAAAATAAGAATTTTAAGTAAGTCATGTGTTTTAAGCTTCAGGAAACTATAGCTTTGTTACTGATGATTGAGGAAAGCGCCTCTTCATTTGTGAATTTATGAATATTTCCTGCCATCGTACTGGATTGGTTCTGCATGTAGCATGTTTCCTGGAGCTTAGGCAGTGCCATACTGTACCCGACACTTACATTTTTATAGCTTAGTGTCGTAAAACTAGGACTGAGGACTTCACTGGCATGTATATCCCTTTCCCATCTTTGTTTCAGAGAAGAGTTTTCTGGCCTTTAACTTCTTAATTGGCCAATTTGCATCCTTCTGAGCTTCCTAATGCCCTTTTTCAGACCCTCGTCTGAATGATCTGGTCTCCAGAGATTTCACTTGACTGCTTTTCCTGCCTCCTTAATGACGTTGCTTTGCCTAAGCCGAGTGTTAGACTCCTTTGGGCTATGTTTATGAAAGCCGCTGGAGGCTGGTATGACCCTTGGCTGCCTTGATTTTACATGTGTCCTGCAACCGAAACCCCAGATACCAGTGTTGCAATCTCACAGCCTAAAAGCATTTTGGTAACTTGGTAGGCTTAATGTCAGCAGTGCAGGACCTGACATAAAAGTGGTAAATTCAGTATTGTTTTAGAGAGGTGTTGGTACAATGGGTTAGGTACAATCAAGAAATTGAAATGTTTTCACCAACCTTTTCCAGCGAGGTGCTTAGCTAAAACTTTTTGTTTGTCGTTTCTGTAAAATACATTTTAAAAAAATCTGCCACACTGGAATTCATTTTTGCTAGTAGTGCACAATGTTATAAAAAGAAAAAGTACTTACTTTCCTCCAACTTTCATTTATGATTCTTCTTTTCTGAGCATTCTTGGCAGTTTAGTTTCATTAGATGTTTTGAAAATTCCCTTTAAATTGCCGCTACCATTTGATGCTGGGAAAAGGGAGAACATGATCGATTTCAGGTTTGCTTAAAAGCTTCCTGTTTTATCAGTGATATTCTTTTTTTCTTCATATTGAGTCCTTATGGCCTTTCTTGAACTCCATTGATGTTTCTATCTCTCCCCCCCCTTCCGCTCTGAAATCAATATAAATATACTTTAAAACAAACAAACACACCCAAAGTGTTAGCCAGTCCCTTATTACCCCACCAGATTTCTCCTCTATTAAAAAAAAAAAATCAATATAGCCCTGGCTGGTTTGGCTCAGTTGGTTGGAGCATCCTTTGGTACTCCAAAAGATGGCAGGTTTAGTTCCCGATCAGGGATCAGGGCACATTTCCAGCTTGTGGGTTGAATCTCCAGTCAGGGCACATGCTGGAGGCAGGCCATCAGTGCTTCTCTTTCACATCAGTGTCCATCTGTCTGCCCCTCCCTCCTTCCTTCCCTCCTTTCCCCATCTTCCTCTCTCTTCCTCCCTCCCTCCCTCTGTCTAAAAATAAATAAATAAAATAAGAATCGAGTAGATATGACAACAATGCAAAGTGTGATCCTGGACTAGGATCTGTCTTATCTGTCTACCTTCCTATCTATCTAATCACTATAAAGGACATTAGTGAGATAATTTCTGAAATTTGAATAAAGTCTATAAATCACACAGTAATACTATAGTAATGTTAATTTCCTGATATTGATACAACTATCCCTGTTCTCAAGAAATCTAGGAGTAAAAGGGCATTATGTCTAATTATTTTTAAATGGTTTAGGAAAAAATAATATGCGTACATATATAGGGAGATAATAATAACAGAAACTTGATAAAATGTTTTTATCATTTGTGAAATCTGGGTGAAAGATATATGGGAATTCTTTGTACTATTTACGCAACTTTTCTCTAAGTCTAAAAATATTTCAAAATGAATAGTTAAAAAAATAAAAGTAACACATGTTTGTTACCAAAAAAATTTAAAGCAGCCCTGGCCAGGTAGCTCAGTTGGTTAGAGTGTCCTCTCATATGTCCTCTCATATGTTGTGGGTTTGATTTCCAGTCAGGGCACATACCAGAAGCGACCAATGAATGCATACATAGTGGAACAGCAAATCTCTTTCTTTCTCTGTCGATCTCTCCCTCTCTTTTCCTTTCTCCCACTCCATCTCTTCCTCTCCCTCCCTCGTCCCCTGTCTCTAAAAGCAACAACAACAAAAACGTTTTTTAAATTGGAGCAGTATGACAGTGTATATGTCTAATGTAAAGACATTAGTACTCCTGCTCTGGGATGTCCACTGTTACCTAATTTATAAGGTAGTTTCTTTTTTTTTTTTCTATAAAGCAAACATATTTCTTTCTTAACAGAAATAGGGCTCTATTTCACATAAAATTTCTTGGCATTTCTCCTCATTTAGTCTCTTGCCTATTTCTTTACCTACAAATTTATATATTTTTTAGCAGCAACATAGCATTTCATGTAGAATTCACTCTATTCTCCGTGGTCTTCTAACTCCCATTTCTGTGCCCTTTCAGTGGTGCCCTCCGGCCTATGAGTCCCCTGTTTCTCAGGCTTCTTTCCTATAAAATGGTAATAACTACCCTTCCTATTTCACAGTTGTAAGGATAAAATGAGATAATTAATATGAAAGCATTTGGAAAAGGTACAAGTGTGATATAAGTGAAGGTGTGGCTGGGTATTGAAGTTGTGAAGCATAACGCTTAATTTACTTATGAAATGAGTTTCTAATGTTTATACAACATTAACATAGTTTTTTAGAGCCTGTGGGTTGTTTTATTTCTCTGGATGATTTATTTCTCTCTTCATCCCAAACCCCATGGAGTTCACACTGTTGAAAGTATTTTTGAAGCAGAAATTCTCCAGTTGCAATAGGTTATAATACCTGTCCTTGATATCTCTGTAGTCTACATAATCTTTTATAAAAGTACTATACCACACAATTCTTAAAACCTCTTACAGTGATCCATTTTTCTTTTTAAATTGGATATATTTCACACTGGTAGATTTGTCGTCATGTACAGTGGATGTATATGTATGAGTTTGTGTGTATGTATGTGTAAATGTGTAATTGACTCTAGAACGGTCCTCTTTGCAGTCTGTCGGAGGCTTAAAATAGAAAAGAGAAATATGGAATAGCTCAGGTCTTCTCAGGTGCTTCCCTTTTCAGGATTTTACACAAGGATGTGGTTGCAGAATGCAGCACCAGTTTTGGTCCAATTCATCTGGAGGCTCAGACACAACTCTCTGCGGTCCACCATTTTACTGTATTAGAAATTAAGGCAGAAAAATGTAAACCAATTACTAGTTTACATAAAAATAACAATAACAAATCCGTGAGAAGAGTAATGGTGCTTTATATTTTTGTGGATTTCTTTCATGTCAGGCTTAATAGAAGACACTTTGAGAACCCCTCCTGTAGTCAGAGCCAGGGCCGGGCAGGCCCACTGGAGAGAGAGTTTGGCATCCAGAACAAGGCTGATTAGATTCATTTCTTCCTGAAGAAGAAGAATCAGAATGGATTGGTAGCAGGTGCTTGGTAACCCTTCAGGCAGAAGCTGTATTTGTTATCTTTGTTCCTGTTGCTTTGTTGGGCACCCTTCCCAGTCACCTGTGCATCATCTCCCTCTACCTTCATTGGAAGTGTACTTTGAGAAAAGCCCTAAGGCAGTCCTAAACGCTCTTATGTGTTGCAGATCAGTTGTTCCACAAATATTTGTTAAGCTCCTGCAGTGTGCGTGGTGCTGTGCTGAGCACTGAGGGTAAAGCAGGGAGCAAACGGGCAGCTCCCCTGTTCTTGTGGACTTCACATTTAGACTGTTAATTACATAGAATATTATAACTTCGATTAAATATTATTGTAATTATAACTTCGATTAAATATTCTAATGGCCGAAACCACTTTGGCTCAGTGGATAGAGCGTCTGCCTGCGGACTGAAAGGTCCCAGGTTCGATTCCGATCAAGGACATGTACCTTGGTTGCGGGCACATCCCCAGTGGGGGGTGTGCAAGAGGCAGCTGATCAATGACGCTCTCTCATTGATGTTTCTAATTCTCTATCTCTTTCCCTTCCTCTCTGTAAAAAATCAATAAACTATATTTAAAAAATAAAAAAAATAAAAAAAATATTCTTATGGCACAGCATGTGATGTGAGTATATAATCGGGTGACTATTTTTGCTTTGGGGTCAGGGAGGGCTTTGTCGAGGAAGTGATGTTCGTGTGTGTGCTGAAGGATGAGTAGTAATGGAAGTGTACCTGTAATTTAAATTGTATATAGGTAGGGATTTTGTTTGTGACTTAGAAAGTAATGGAGAAAAATGGAAGATTTAACCCTGAACAATTTGAATGTTCCCAGTTAAGGGAAGTACAACTAACAGTTTGGAGATAAGGACTGATTATCTGAGATCATTGTCTTCTTTTTGAGGCCTTGTGGATTTCAGTGGAAGTTCCATGACTGGCCATTGAACCAGCAACCGTGGCGTTTCAGGACAACATTCTAATCAACTGAGCTCCCTGGCCAGGGCCTCACATTTTAATGTAGCACAAATGGCCCAGGGAATCTGGTTCAAATACAGGCTTAGACAAATAGACCCGGGGTAGGCCCTGAAATACTGCTTTTCCTAAAAGCTCATACATGTTGCTGGTGCTGCTGTTCACGGACCACACTTAGAGTAGCAAGACTGTAATTACACATTGTGAGACTTAAACAGGAAACCAGCTGAATAAGAGGCTGGATGAGTATTCTAGAGGTGATGCCCAATGGGGAGAGATATTTGATAACAGAAGACAAAACCGTTTGGTGTAAGAAGTTATCTTGCTACCACAGAAAGCTAAAAGCAATTCACAGTTACTCTTACAGAGGACAGGAAAGCTAGGGATTGAGATAAATGTCCACTAGCACCGCCGGTGAAATATCCCACAGAGTCATTTCTGTGGAGAGGACCGAGTGAACTAAATGGTCATTAGTCTGCCTAGGGAAAAGGTCAGGTACGAGGATTGATGGCCACCCCGTGGTCATTATGTGGACTCTAAAAATGATCTGTGACAAGCAACTAAAGATACTAGAGAGGAAGGTGCACTTGACTTTGAAAAAGAACATTTAATACTACTTTTTGTTATTCATAGATGATTAATCCATAGATGGAGGGTACTGCTACATAGATTTAGGTTAAAAAAAAGTTGCAAATGGCAAAGATAGAAATAAAATGGGTAAAGGGGGAATCTTATAGTTAATACCAATTTGAAAGAATCACCACCATTAAGCCTATGAATTGCACATGTCTCTCTTTATTTCACTGGCACCCAAAATAGAAGCTTATAAGACTGTCAAAAGACATCACTGGTCTGCCCTTCTTTCATATATTATTATGGAAAATATATTTTTGTTATAGTTATGCTTTTAAATTTTTATGTTTTATAGTTCTTAGTAAATTTATTTGGATCAGATAATTAAAGTAACATCAAGTTAGCCTATTATATTATGAACTGTATGTATTAAATATTTTCTACTTAATCATATTTTCTTTGTGGTTTATTTTTCTAAGAATATGTCCATTTCGTCTAGGTTGTCCAGTTTGTTGGAGTAGAGTTGTTCATAGTATTTTTTTACAATCCTTTGTGGGGTCTGTTGTTACTTCACCTCTTTCATTTCTGATTTTGTTTATTTGGATTCTCTCTCTCTGTTTCTTGGTGAGCCTGGCTAGAGGTTCATCAATCTTGTTTATCCTTTCAAAGAACCAGCTCTTGGTTTTATTGATCTTTTGTATTTATTTATGTTTGGTCTATATGTCATTTATTTCCTCTCTGATCTTGTTGCTCTGTTTGTAATTCTTGAAGTTGTAGGGTTAGATAATTTATTACCATTTTTTCTTGTTTTTTGAGGTAGGTCTATAGAGCTATCAACTTCCCTCTCAGGACTGCTTTCACTGTGTTCCATAGATTTCGGTTCTTTGTGGTTTAAGATAAATATTTAAGTTATAATGACTTGAAAACTGTCTACTTTTCTCACCCTTTAAAATGCCATGTCTTTGGATTTGGCAAAATTATATGACCTTCAGTACATTTAAAGAAAGGAATTAGGGGTTCTATAGTGATGAGCAGTAGTTTTAGGTTACTTGTCTTTTAACTTTTGTATATTAACCTATAGAAGGACAATAGGCATAATTTACTAATAAAGAGAACTAAGAGAATACTAAATCAGGCAACTGTCATAAACTTTTTAAAACCCTCTAAGACTGAATTCATAGACTTCAAGATTCATTCTAGAGTAAAATCAACTTTGTTAATTAGATTGCTTCTTGATTTTTAGACGCAGGCCCACCTAAAAGGGGAGACTGAGAAAAGCTGAGGGTATGGCATATGTTTGTAAAAAATCAACTTTCCTTCTAAACTGACTCAGTAAGAACTGAGTGTCAAGGAACATCAAAGGTATGCGAGTCTTTGTTTGAAAAGAAATGAAATGTGTAAAAGGGGATCCCCTGGAAGTTACTGAATTGAAAAAGAGTAGTCACTGCCACAGAGAGGATCATTTTTGTGTTGCCTTAGGATGAAACGATTGAGTATTTTAAGTGTCCAATAGGCTGCCATTCTATGGGTAATGCTCTCGTGGCAGGGAATGTGCCCGTTAGACTGGGTCCCGCCATGCTTGGGAGGGAACAGTTGGTAGTACTCTACCTTTCCCACCGGGAGAACAGTCTGACTAGAGACCTGATGAGGGACAGCTACATTCCAAAGGCAGCCCCGTGGAAAAAATGAGTCATCGGAGAAGTAAATACATTTCCATGCTATTTTTCTAAATATGTTTTTAATGATTTTTTTAAGAGAGAGGAAGGAAGAGAGATAGAAACATTGATGAGAGAGAAACATAAATCAGCTGCCTCCTGCACGTGCCCAAACCCATTCATGAGCCCTGACTGGGAATCGAACCGGTGACCTCTTGTTTCATGGGTCGGAGCTCAACCACGGAGACACACCGGCCCGCCAATTTCCATGCTATTTCTTAAATGCCTTCGAAACATGGATGAACGGCTATTATTTCTTCTTTAAAACTTAGAAACAAGGAAAAAAAAAAAAGCCTTTCAGTTTTAAAGCCAAGTAGCTTCTCAGTCTAGTGGCAAAGTATTTGTGCCCCTGAATGCTTGCATGATTCAGTTGTTCCTTCTAATAAAACAAGCCTTACTTTCCACCTGGATCAGTGTGGGGTTTAACGGGTGAGAGTGCGGGCCTGTTCTCACCTGGCTAACATGACTAGTGAAATGAAACTAAAAGGCTGGGCTTAGGATCCACGCCTGTGTCCTGCTGGTTTACCTTCGGTTCTTCTGTTCTACAGTAAACCTCTGAGTTGAAACTTATTTACTGTCAAGCCCAAAGAATTCTTCCAAGAATTAATATTAGAAATTGACCCTAGTTGCAAATTATGGATATCATTATGGTACTGTATTATTGAGGGTCCTATGTGTCTGTTCCTGACATCTTTCCCTGTGTCGCTTCAGAGGGCACAGAAAGAGTCCTCAGTGGTGGATCCTGCTTTTGTTGTTTCCTCCAGAGGTATATACCTTTTTTTTTGTATATTACTTTATTTCAAAATTATCTCGTACAAGTCTTGATTTTTGTTGTTACTGGTATATATTCAAACAGCTAATTTAATCATGGCACTATTGGAATATTTGTATTGCAAAACACCATGCAAGGCTCTCGTCCGAGTCAAAGTGAATTTTATCTCCAATCGGTATATTTTTGAAAACCTCTTTTAAAAATCCTCACCCAAAGATACGTTTTATTGTTTTTTAGAAAGAGAGGGAGGGGAGGGAGAGATGCAGGGAGGGTGGGAGAGAGAGAGAGCATGCTGAGAGAAACATCCATTGGCTGCCTTCTGTACCTGTCCGGACCAGGGATCGAACCTGAAATCTTCGCATGTGCCCTGATTGGGAACTGAACCTGCAGCTCTTTGGTGTATGGACTGATGCTCCAATCAACCCAGTCAGGGCTAGGAAACCTTTTTTTTTTTTTTTTTTTAAATACCTCAATTTAACCTGCTCTAAAATTAGGTTAAGGACCTAGAATTAGGGGTTTATTGATGAGTAGAATTTGAAGACTTCTGTTACCTATTATATAGTTAATGAACTGGAAGAATGGACATAAAAATAAATTTTTTAATCCATGTCCTTACCTTGTTTTGAGCTCTGCGGTGGTTAGATACGTGTTCCTACTGGCTTATCAGAGTATGTCTCTCTTTAACGTAAGTCCAGGGGGAACATTTACAGAGCAAGGCCGGGACCCTGTAGGGTTTTTTCTTTAATGTATGCTTTTTTTGCCCTCACAGCCCTTAGTGTTGGCATCTGCTCCCTAAGTTGGTTTCTGGCTCTTCTGGGAAGTCATTTGTTTTTAATTTGGTTAATGCAGATGAAAACGACATTGAGAGGCAAAAGGAGAAATGGGGGGAAAGACACAATTCTTCAAGCATGTAGGGATGTGCGTAAAAATTTCAAAGACTTCATCCAGGTATAAAGAGGTAGGGAAACAGCAAATTTGAAGCTTTTCAACTGTCGTTTTCTTCTCATGAAGAACAGTTTCATGTTCTCTTGAAGAACAGTGTTGCAGTGTTTGAAGTCAGACAGCACATTTTAAAATAATGGTGAAATGTAATTTTTTCCCACCTTAAATGGAATCAAGCATAATTTGGTCATCATCTTATTTTGATAGTTGTGGGTCTCCGAATGAAAACCAGAGCTCTGAAATTTTAGATGGCCCACGGCATCATTTCCATTGTTTTCATGGTATATGAAGATCTTTTTTTGTCTCTTTTAAGCAAAACAGTGCATTTTTCTCTTTCTAGTTCTTCACAAATGACCTTGAATTAATTGTTGATTTTTCTATTTTACAGTACATTTTTATACCTGAAGTTTCTGGTAGTGTGGGCACTTGTCCTCCTGGCAGATTTTGTCCTGGAGTTCAGATTTGAATACCTGTGGCCGTTCTGGCTTTTCATCAGAAGCGTCTATGATTCCTTCAGATACCAGGGACTGGTATGTTTATTAATACATGTTTTTCAAGTATAATGAGTTTAATTCCTTCTAAGAAAATCTTCAATAACTGATAATGAAACTGTTTAAGGTAGATTTTATTAGTAATACTTAGGGGACTGTATTGAGCTAACTAGGGTCTGTGAACTGACTCTAAGGCTATTTTGTCTAAACCCATTGATTAAGTCATAATCCCTCCTCCTCTATCATTGCAGTGAAAAGAGGGGAGGGAAGGAGGACTCCCCGAGGGAGACAGAGTAGTGGAGGAAGGATGGTACCCTGTTCTACTCTAAAATGTCTCTGGAGCCCCTATCACGGTCTTCCTGATTGGCTTAGAGTTATAGCAGTGCTTCCCAAACCTTATGGTTTCCAGAACCTGTTTACATTCTTAAAAATTACTGAGGACTCCAAAGAGCTTTTATTTATGAGGGTTACATCAATCCATATTTATTTTATGTTAGAAATTAAAACAAAAACTTAAATATTTATTAATTCACTTAAAAATAATAACAAACTTATTTCCTGTTAATACAGAATTACATTTTTAAATGAAAAAAATAAATATATTTCCAAAAAAAAAATGGGAGCTTGATTGCAGTTTTGCAAATTTATATAATGTCTGGCTTAATGGAAGACAGCTGGATTTTCATATTTGCTTGTGAACTCAGTTGATTGCAATATCACATATCATGTAGCTTCTGGAAAACGCCACCATACTCTTGAGAGAATGATTGTGGAAAAGACAGATAACATCTTAGTGTTATTATGAAAACAGTTTTGACCTGGAAGGCTTGCTGAAAGGATCTCAAAGATCCCCAGCGATCCCCAGACCATGTGTTGAGAAGTGCTGGTTTAGATCGAGCGCACAGGTTGTTACCGTAGTTCTGTTGTGTTCTGTAGCCCCATCTTACACTTGTAACTCTTTCTGCCTGGGCATGGTGCTTTGGTCAGAGCAAATCCATGCCTTGAAAAGATGGTTTTGAGCTCATGTCCCATTGGTAACAAGTAGAGGTATGTCCTGGGGAAAGCTGCATAATTAAAATCACTGACACCAGCATAATTCTTATTACTTAGTTTGGTTCATATGTGCTTCAGTAGCCTACCCTATAAGAATGAGGCTCTTTAGGAATGTATTGTGAGGACAGAGGAGACTTTTCTGTGTTAAAATGCTAGTTCTTTTAGTAACCTACCTGTGGAGTCCAAGTGAACTCCCTGGAACCGACCTCAGTTTGTTCTAGTCCAGTTCTTCATGATTTGAAGCCACAAACAAGATTACTCTTTAACACTACTTCTTATATGGTCGATTTAAAATGTCTAATATTTCCTGTTATAACTTGCTCTGTAGTTATTGCATGGCAGTTTCAGAGATTTTGTCCAACAGACTTTTAATAATCTCTGTTGAAAATACCAGTTCTAAGAGGTGTTCCTTATTTTGTTTTGTTTTTCCCTTTTAGGCCTTCTCAGTGTTTTTTGTTTGTGTAGCATTCACGTCAAATATCATATGTCTGCTGTTCATCCCCATACAGTGGCTTTTTTTTGCTGCTAGCACATATGTATGGGTTCAGTACGTATGGCACACAGGTAAGTGTTCATGGTTTCTTAGATGGGCAAAAATCTTAGACTCAGGCTTTTTAAATGTGGTGGTTGCTCTTTAAATAAATTATTTAGAGTTCAGTTTAATGTAGACATTTTAAAATTGTCTTTTCCTAATAGATTATAATATACCTTTAAAATATATTTTCATTATTAAATAAAGAGTTTAATCCTTTATGACTTGATATCTCGATTGTTATTGCTCTCATCATCATTTTGTTGTTATTTTGTTAATCCTCACCTGAGGATATTTTTCCATTGATTTTTCAGAGAGAGAGTAGAGGGAGAAGGAGAGACAGGAAGAGAGAGACATCGATTGGCTGCCTCCCTCAGGCACCCCAACCGGGGCTGGGGCTCGAGCCCGCAACCAAGACATGTTCCCTTGACTAGAATTGAACCTGGGACCCTTCAGTCTGAGGGCCAACGTTCTATCCACTGAGCCAAATTGGCCGGGGCTCTCATCATCATCCTTTTTTAAAAGTTGAAGTGATTTCTATTTAGGTAGACTTGAAGACAGCTATGTGCCAAATAGGAAAAATGTTCCGGGAGTTTCAGCATTGAAAGGAAGTCAGAGGTCATTTGGTTGAAGCCTTATTTGGTATAGCATTCCTCACACATGGTATTTAGTCTCCGACTGAAAGCCTATAGTGACAAGGCACTTACCAGTACTGCTGTTGTTTTTGGGCATCTGTCATAGAAAGTTCTTTCTCAAACGGAGCCAGAATTTTCTTTCTTATACTTTTGACCTAGTACGTCTTAGGTCAAAAGTGTTTTTTGGACTTACTGATCTGACATAGAGGACGTGAAAAGGCTTTCTCCAGGAAAAACATGTGGGAGATACAAAACTTTTCATTAAGATTTTAAGGGAGCTGCAGGTCATCTCCTCAAGGCCAAATATTGGCCCTCCTTGCATTAGAGACACACTGAATAAGTATAATCTCCATCCATATTAATGTATCTTTAGAGAGTTAAAGACACTGTCATATCCTCTCAAGTCTTCTTTTCTGGAGGTAAAACAGCTCTGGTTTCATCAGCTTTCCCTTGTGTGTTATTTTAAGCACTTCATCATCCTAATCTCCCTAGTTCTTAGTGTTTTGTTTTGTTTTTTAAGAATCCTTATCTTTATTTATTTATTTTATTTATTTATTTTATTGATTTTCTACAGAGAGGAAGGGAGAAGATAGAGAGCTAGAAATGTCGATGAGAGAGAAACATTGACCAGCTGCCTCCTGCATACCCCCTACCAACGTACATGCTCTTAACCGGAATCGAACCTGGGACCTCTCAGCCCACAGACCGACACTCTACCCACTGAGCCAAACCGGTTTCAGCTATCTTTTTTTTTTTTTTTTAATGCTTTTATTGATTTCAGGGAGAAGAAGAGAGAGGGAGAGGGGTAGAAGCATAAGTGATGAGAGAGAATCATTCATCGGCTGCCTCCTGCACGTCTCACACTGGGGATCAAGCCTGCTACTAGGACATGTGCCATAATAGGGATCAAACCATGGCCTCCTAGTTCATGGGTTGACACCCAATCGCTGAGCCACACCAATGAGGCCTTAGTAGTTCTTTTAACCAAAATTTATTGTTTCAGGTATGTTCTGACTTGAAGCTAACAGAGTCACCTCCTTTCTTCTTACTGCTATTTCAAATTAAGATGAAATGAGATGTTTTGACAGTTCCAATCCACTGTCAAAGACTGAACACCAGATGCATAGGGGTGTGATCATTTAACTTGTCTGCAAAGCTGCCTGAAACTTGATTCTTAGGACCAGCTGCACCCTGTAGGATTTTGACCACTTAGGGAGCACCAGCTAATAAAAGCTCTCCGGAGCATCATTCAGCCTCTTCTCAGAGTTGCTAAGAGAGTGGTGTTGGCCCACGTAGAAGACGCAGTTCAGCTCCATAATATCCATCATGAGCATAGTTTTCTCCATCTCCATCTTCACCACTCTTTCTTATATGACTTGATTAATAAGCTAGCATGATGGTTTCTGAGTGTGCTTTCCTCTAATTAAAGAGATTTTCCTACCCTCCAGTGTTTACTTGTATTCCCTTGTCTTGGGCCTGTTTCGAGTGAGTTACCATTTACAGTAGTCACTGTCTCTAGGTCTCAGTTTACTCTGTGTCATATGAAAGTGGAGTAATCTAGACAATATTTAAAGGAGCCTTCCAGCTCAGATAATCTGTGACTCTGGTGAACTATAATTATTTCCTAAATTACTTTAATAATGTCTTAGTAGTTGAGAAAAAACTACTCATGACTATTAATAGAACCTACTGGGAACGAGTTTGGTGGGTGACCCACAGGGCAGCAATGGAGCTCGTGTCATAAGTGATACTGGCCTCTCTTTAGCCCCAGGCTCAGAAATGTACGTTGGAATACCTAAGCTGCTAAGTATGTTTTAATTAGGAATGATTTGAGCTCAAACAAACAAACAAAACAACTTTGTGTTACTTTTGGGCCTGATAAATAGAGTGCAGTTTATATAACTTGGGATTAATTTTCCCCCCAGTTGTTTATATTTAAAATTCTTTCTTACGAATATTAGGAATGGTTGATAAAATTATATATTGCCACAAAAGAATATTATATTATAATCTTTTCCCCTTGCTGTTAAGAGGGGGATATAGGATACAAAATTGTATGTACAACATGACTGATGTTCAAAAATATTTTCAACATTTTATTATTTGATAGGTTTAGAAATATAGATATTTTGTCCAAAATTTTGTTTTTTTTTTCTGTAATGTGTTTATTATATTTATGATAACCTTAGAAATTAATATAGAGAGTAGGGAATATAATTTTTTAATGTGTTTTTATTGATTTCAGAGAGAGGAAGGGAGAAGGAGAGAGGGATAAAACATCCGTGAGAGAGAAATATCAATTGGCTGCCTCCTACACACCCCTACTGGATATTGAGCTCACAATCAGAACATGTGCCTGTGAACTGAACCAGCAGCCTCCTGGTGCAGGGGACGATGCTCAGCCAGCCAACCCAGCCACACTGGCCAGTTGGAAATAGAAATTATTTTGAAACTAATTTGAAGATGCATTATCATAAAGATTGCTGTCTATCATCCTATATTGTAAAAATACCCCTTTTTTTGGTGTAATCTATAAAAATGATTGACTATTAGTTACCCTCACAGAGGTTGGAGTGCTTTCCTTCTTTATGCACTAGGTTTATTCTCTCTAGAAGCAGACTTGGTATTATCTCTGTAATCTTGGACCAATTTGTATAAACTCTGGGCCTCACCTCACTCTTCAGTAAAATAAGGAAGTAAGGCTAAATGATATTCTTTCTAGTTCCAGAATTATATGATTTGTTTGTTTCATCCCAAAGATCCTTAGCAAAAAGCTCTAGGTCACTGATTTTCTCCCCTAGATCTCTTTTGTAACTCACTTGCCTTATACAGTCTCAGAGGAGCTCTTTCCACAGTTACTGGACTGACCTCATGCCTCTGTAGTCCATCTTTATAAAACACCCATTATTAGTCACATCCTGACAGAGATGGACCTCGCTGCAGATTTTGATTCTAAAACAATGAAAATTATTTCTTATTTGCAACTTACTTATTCTGTTGCAAGCTGCTTTTTTTCTCCCTTGGAAATTGTTTTTAATTACAAAGGGAATATGAGCTTGTAGTTAAGAAAAAAATTTTTTTTAATAGTACTTCAATGTCAGAAAAATTTCTTTGTGCTGTAGCTCATTTGTACTTTATTTTTTTACATATTTCATATTAGTACAGATCTTCATTCTTTTGAAAACTGCATCATGTTTTATTATATAAGTTAACCAAAATTAAACAGTTCCCTATTGATGGACATTTTAATTAATTCTATATTTTTACTGTTGCAAATAATACAGTGCATATTCTTATATATTTATCTCAAGGCTCTTAATTTCTGTAGGGTAGGATTTCTGGAATTGGAATTTCTAGGTCAACAGCATAAGTATTTTAAATTTAATTATATTGCCAAATTGCCTTGTAAGATGTTTGCCTCAATTTATATCATTGCCAAGTATGAGAATGAACCCTTTCTCATAAAAAATTGAATCTCATTTTTAAAGTTTGTATGCCCTTAATCACTAGTGAAATTGAGCCTCTTATTATATGTTTTTAGCCATCTATGTATTTTCTTTTATGACTTATAATCATTGCCTTTCTGTTGATTTATAGGAGCTCTTTGTATGTTAGGGCTATAACTCCTTTGTTTACATATATTGTAAATATTTTCTGCCAGAATGTTTGTCTTTTACTTCTTCCTATGATGCCATAGCATCTTTTGTCATATAAAAGCTTTCAGTTTGTATTAAATTGCTTTTTAATTGTTTGAAAGTCTTAATGAAAGTAACTGTGGTTGAACCAGTCTTTCAAACAAACCATCTGTTCTGTTAGTCAATGTATCATTGATGCTTGTCTCTCTGCTGCTTTTCCACAGAAAGAGGAGTGTGTTTGCCTACAGTGTCCCTCTGGATACTCTTTGTTTATATTGAAGCAGCAATTAGATTTAAAGATCTGAAAAATTTCCATGTAGACCTTTGTCGTCCATTTGCTGCTCACTGGTGAGTATTATGTACTTTCTTAATCTATAATTCAGTTCAATGTTTTTAATGTAAATGGTAAGTTCAGTTGTAAATTTTTACTTAGAGATTTTATAAGTAAAACCACATAACATGGTGGCAAAGAGCATGAGCTCTTTCTAGTCAGGCAAATGAGTGTTGGATTGCCAGCTCTGTCCCCTACCAGCTTTGTTGCCTTGAACATGTATGTTACTGTCTCTAAGCCGTAGTTCTCTTACCTGTATATTGGGGACTTGTCTCATAAGGATGTAGGAAAGATGAAATGAAGTGATATATGTAAAGTGTTTAACTTAATGCCAAGTACATAGGGATCTGATAAATGTTTTCTGTTTTCATTGTGATCAGTTATTGATTCTAAAAATCTTAATGAAATATATGGCTATTTCATAAAGCATAAATGAATTTAACATTTTCTTACCTAATTTATAAAAGCAAGAAAATATTAATATTTAATGGAATATTATTACTGTTTAAAGGAATATTATTTTTTCTTTTAAAATGAAAATTAATATTAAGATAGTTTATTCACTTAACCTTACCTATGAAACTTGTTTTGTTGTTGTTAATTCTTACATGAGGATATTTTTTCTATTGCTTTCCAGAGACTGATAAGTTTTAAAATTAATGAAGTATAATATGATTTTTGACAGTGTTTGCAGAGGCTTTGAAACAGACTGATGAGTTGAATGAAAGTATTTCAACTTGTATTCCCTCAGGTAGCAAGAAGATTAAATTAGTCACTTGAATTTGACCCTGTTTTCTGGTATTAAAAAACAAATGATGTCCTTTGATTTTTTAACACTTATGATGTTTACTTATGATCCGTACTCCGTTAGATCTTAAAAGCATACAGATGCCCAAATTCTAATATTGCACAAGGCACTTCAATGTTAACAACATTAGCTACTGTATCCAGCAATCACTCTGGTATCTTTTTGAGTTAGCTTGAAGAATGCCCACTCTGATGGGCAGCTTCTTATTGTCTAATGGTCCCTCTGTTCTCTGGGGGTTTGTTCTACATGCCAACTGCTTCTGCTTTTCATAGCAGACATCCCGTTTATTTATGTGTTTGCTGAATGCTCAACTATCATCATCTAGAGTTTATTTCTTTTAAAAAATATATATATTTTATTGATCTTAGAGAGGAAAGGAGAGGGAGAAAGAGATAGAAACATCAATGATGAGAGAGAATCATTGATCAGCTGCCTCCTGCACGCCCCCTACTGGGGATTGAGCCCGCAACCCAGGCATATGCCCTTGACTGGAATCAAACCCGAAACCCTTCAATCTGCAGGCTGACACTCGATCCACTGAGCCAAACCAGCTAGGACTAGACTTTATGTCTTAATTTCAGTCATAGGTGTCCTCATGTGCATGCTGCACATGTTTTTTTGTTTTGTTTTTAACTTGTAATTACTGGCTGGATTGTCTTCTTTCTAGTATTGGGTACCCTGTGGTGACTTTGGGCTTTGGCTTCAAAAGTTATGTAAGCTACAAAATGCGGTTAAGGAAGCAAAAGGAAGTACAAAAGGAGAACGAATTTTACATGCAGCTTCTTCAACAAGCCCTACCCCCAGAGCAGCAGATGCTACAGAAGCAAGACAAAGAGTCTGAGGAAGGTAGGTTTTACCTAAAGCTGTTAGCTCAATAGGTTAGTCATTAATTGTCAGTACAATTTTATTTATTTCTATTTTTTGGAAAAGTTGCTAGGACTTTGGAAGATTAGCAAGGATTTCCTATTTTCTGGTATTCCTCATTAGGGCCATTGCTTTGTTTGGTCATGAAATATAGAGTATGAGTGATGTTCTCTACCTAGGATCTGAAGACCTTGTACCTTTAAATATGTTAATTTTTTAATTTTTATAGCTTATTCAATATTTTTGTATTTTAATTGTTATATTTTAAAATATTTATTCTCAGCAACAAAATAGTATGTGTAAATGAATGAGTTTGTACCTGAAGCAAGCCAAGAATCAAAATTTATATCAGATAGAGAAATAGACAAACAAAATTGTTTTGTAAGTCAAAATTTTTCTGAGTAGAGCTAAGATGGATAAGTCCCATTTTAAATGGCTCATATAATGCAATGTGGAACTTAAGTGGTGCCTCTTCTATAAGGATCTCTCTAATGTGCATATAATTATTCAATAGATGAATTTACAGCAGTATCAGTTTTCTTTGGTTTGATAGTTGAAAATTTGGGGTCATATTTGTAGTTGATATATGCTAAATCTTATTCTCTGGTGTGGTGCAAAAATATCTCTTCAAGTAGACTTTGACAAGTTGGAATGTGTATACCTGAAACAGAAATTTTTTTAGAAGATACCTAGTAAATGATACGAACTTCTTTTTTAAAAAAATATATATTTTATTGATATTTTACAGAGAGGAAGGGAGAGAGATAGAGAGCTAGAAACGTCAATGACAGAGAAACATCGACCAGCTGCCTCCTGCACACCCCCTACCGGGGATGTGCCCGCAACCAATGTACATGCCCTTGACCGGAATCGAACCTGGGACCCTTCAGTCCGCAGACCGACGCTCTACTACTGAGCCAAACCGGTTTCGGCGATACGAACTTCTTTAAATCATTTTTTAAATTGATTTCAGAGAGGAAGGGAGAGGGAGAGAGAGATAGAAACATCAGTGATGAGAGAGAATCATTGATCTGCCTCCTGCATGACTCCCACTGCGGATCGTGCCTGCAGCCTGGACATGTGCCTTGACCAGAGGTTGATTTTGACCTCCTGGTACATAGGTTGATGCTCAACCACTGAGCCACATCAACCAAGCCAGACTTCTTATGTCAAAGCTAGAGTAAAGGAAAATATATATATTTGGATTCTAACATCACACTTCTTTTGTTTAATTTAATCTCTTTGTTTTCAATTATGTTTGTTTAATCTAAACATCTTTTAAAATATGGCCTCTTACGAATATGGTCTGCTTGTGTCCTCTCACCTCAGTGATAGACAATTTTGATTTGACTGATAATTGAAGTATGATTTAATTATAAAATCCTCATCTTATTTTTTAAAATTTCTTTATTGATTAAGGTATTAACATATGTGTCCTCACCCCCCCCCCCCCCATTATCTCCAACCTCCCCACTCATGCCCTCTCCTCCCTGTTGTCTGTCTCCATTGATTAGGCTATATGCATGCATACAAGTCCTTTGGTTGATCCCTCATCTTACTTTTGAGGCAAAGTTTTAGTGGCTTGTTTGGTGTTTATAAATGACTAGAGGCTTGGTGCATGAAATTCATGCATGGGTGGGGTCCCTAGGCCTGGCTGGGAGATCAGGGCCAGTCAGGTTCCCCACATTCCTGCCTCGATCCCTCCTTCCCTCACTGCCCACATGCTGCCACCTTGCGGTTCCCTGCCTCCTGACCTCCGCTCCTCCTCCTCCCCTCACTGCGAGTATCCACCACCACCCAACCCTGGTTCCTCACCCCAGCCCTGGACCTGGCCCTAATCTGGTGATTGGGGCCTGCCGGCCAGGGAGAGGGACTGGGAGGTTGGCTGGCAGGCCCTGATTAGGTGATTGGGGCCTGCTGGCTGGGAGGGCAGGGCTGCAGAAGGTTGGCCATCCAGGGGGGTAGGGTACCAATTGGGGGAGGGGCTGGCCAGGGGGCTGCAGGCGGTTGGCCAGCTGGCCCCACTCCCAAGAGGGGCCCAATGGGGCTGGGCCATTTGGAGGGGGCTTATTGGGAATGGGGCCAGCTGGCCAACCTCCCCCAGAAGCCCCCCTCTCCCCGCTGGTCCCACCCTGGACTGGGATGGGGGGGCCGATCGGGGGCAGGGCTGGCCAGGGAGAGGGGCCACGGGAGGTTTGGGGGGCTGATCAGGGCTCCAATCGGGCTGGTTGGCCGTCATAGTGACCAGTCGTTCCAGTTGTTCCGGTCTCCCATAGTTCCGGTTGCTTCGCTTTTATATATGTAGATGCAATTTTCTAAATATTCAGTTTCTCAGATTTATTTGGATTTGCTTCTTGAAATTAGCATGATATTGTGTAGTTACTGCTTCTAAATGACTGTGCAGATTAATGTAGTGAGTTTCTAAGAGTAGATAATGCAGTTTGTTGAATCAGTCTCTTCTGTGTTTTATACAACTAAAGATTCCGATGTGGATTTTTTGTTTGTTGATTTGTTTTTGGTATTGTAGCTGCCAAAGGATTACCTGATATGGATTCCTCCATCCTTATACACCACAACGGAGGCATCCCAGCCAACAAAAAACTCTCCACAACTTTACCAGAGATAGAATACCGAGAAAAGGGGAAAGAAAAGGACAAGGATGCCAAAAAACACAACCTTGGGATAAATAACAACAATATTCTACAACCTGTAGACTCTAAAATACAAGAAATTGAGTATATGGAAAATCATATCAATAGTAAAAGATTAAATAATGATCTTGTGGGAAGTACAGAAAACCTCTTGAAAGAGGACTCATGCACTGCTTCCTCAAAAAATTACAAAAATGCCAGCGGAGTTGTGAACTCCTCGCCTCGAAGTCACAGCGCCACAAATGGGAGCATTCCTTCTTCATCTAGTAAAAATGAGAAGAAGCAGAAGTGCAGTAGCAAGAGCCCAAGTACACACAAAGACTTAATGGAAAACTGTATTCCTAACAACCAGCTAAGCAAACCAGATGCACTGGTAAGGTAAGTGTGCCTGCTCTGTCCTTACCAACCAACACTTTCCAACAAACTTACCCGAGGTCTTGAAAGACAGACACTTCCGTATGGGCCTGTGGGACTTTTTGGTGATAAGATACTATAACTGTAAGCTGTGGCATTTGACATTTAGTAAATACAGTCAGTATTTCACAAGGGTTTGTTGGCCACCAGTGCATTTGTCCTGAAGCATTGATTCCAGCTCTTTCCAGGGTTTTGAGTAAGAAGTGACAGTGATTACTTTCCACAGTTGACATATTTGCATATAACTTGATTTTCTAGTGCTGTGGAGAAGCTTATCTTTCGTCTTTGTCCTTTTTGCATATTCAAAGTTCTTGTGGCATAGACACAAAGAGCAGAGTGTATGTCCTATTGATGCAAATCTTTGTCAGGTAGATACCAAAAAGGGTGGTGGAAAATTGCCCTTACCACTTTGTGCTTGATTGTTTTTCTACTTAAAATGCAAATGATTCCCCAAATAACTCTGGGAAAGTTAGATTTGAAAAGTAATCTCTTTCTAAAAGTTCCATAGGTAAATACAATGTTAGACATGGATTTAAATCAGAAATAATCCCTTCTCCATCTTTAATAGAATAATAACATATTACCTTGACTGGCTCAGACTTAATTTAAAAAAAATATATATTTTATTGATTTTTCACAGAGAGGAAGAGAGAGGGACAGAGAATTAGAAACATCGATGAGAGAGAAGCATCGATCAGCTGCCTCCTGCACACCCCCCACTGGGGATGTGCCCGCAACCAATGTACATGCCCTTGACCGGAATCGAACCTGGGACCTTCCAGTCCTCAGGCCGACGCTCTATCCACTGAGCCAAACCGGTTTTGGCTCAGACTTAATTTTGCTGTATTTTATATTTTTGTGTATTCTATAAAATACTCAGGTTCCTTGTACCCTCATACCATTTAATTTGGAAACCGGGATCTGAACTAGAGGTTTTTTTTAAAATACGTAACTGAAGAGGGCAATTGTAATTCCCTCTAAAAGTTACCTTACAATCTTCATCCTTTGGCTTGCTTAAGAACAGTGTATTCTAGGGGAGAAGGTTTCCAGTGTTATAACTTATATAAAAAAGATTATTAATTTCTTTTCATTTCTAATTGGTAGCTAGATTAAGGGAAGTCTATTTGGGTCCTACTGCTAAAGGCTCTTGCAATTTTATAGCCCCAGACACTTTTGGAAGCATACCCAGTTGTTGCTGATGTCAGGCTGATGTCCACATCTGTTTGTCATGACATCATGCCCTGTACAGAAAGCACTCAGCAGAGAACCCTCCTGTAGATGCCCATGGGAGAAAGACCAATTAGTAGTTGACCTTTTACTTCAACTATCCCATAGATTTATTATATGCTATAAATAAAAGCTTTTGATATCCTTTTGATATCAAGCTTTTTTATATCCTTTCTCCTATACAATTTTAATAATTGCAGTCAACTCAAAACAATTTTCCTTTGTTGGGTATTGCAGAGAGAGCAGTCAAGGCCCAGTCTTATGACACCATCTCACTTGGGCCTCAGTTGTGGTTGTTGATTGACTCTACTGCCTGACCTACCTTCAGTAAAGAAGTTCAAGGACTCACTCAGATGGACAGTCTTCCAGGATGTGGTGGGTCCAGTGCCCCCTGCCTCTTCCTGTGGTCACTAATGTGATGTGCCTGATCGGAAGGGTCCCAGAATATTACTCTGTTTTAAGGAATACCTTCTATCAAATACATGAATAGAAAGTATTGTATTTAAATAGTTTTGTAAGCTTCCATAGGATTATTTTCAACTTTTAATGCAATATAAAAAAATATGGAGATGACCTAAGTATCCAACAATAGGGGATAAATGTAAATAAATTATGGTTCATCTATTTGATGAACTTTTAATATAGGCATTACAATTATATTTTTGAGCCATGTTAAACAATATAGGGAAGTGCTCATAACAATATTTTATAAAGAAAGTAAAAAGCAATTTTATTCAAAACAGTTTAAAAAAAAAAAAACATACATAGGAAAATGATTTGAAGGGAGAGGAACCAAAATGATAACAATGGTTATTGCCCCATGCTAGTACTGAGGCTTTATTTTTTATTTTTACTTTCATGCATTTTCAAATTTTTCTATGATGAACAACAATGAAAGTATCTGAGTAAATTATCCAGCTTGCTTGTAGAAGGTTTTATCACACTTCCTCTTGCCCTTCTTGGCTCTCTCCTGTTTCCTCTTGTTTGACTTCATGATGAATATTAATAAGACTGTAACTGATCCAAACTTGACATGTTGGAGTTGTTAGCTAGAGAGTGGGTTCAGATGGAGAGGGCTGGACCCAGGCTCCTTCAGGTGCAACATAACGGCTGACACTGCATCTCAGCCCTTTGCTACTGCAGACACACCCAGGGTTGTGTGCAGGTCCAGGCTGGCTATAGGGAGAACATTGAGCTACCCCTTTAAATATATACTTTAAAAAATCGTTTGAAAGCCATTACTGTATTATTAGTAGTAAATTAATCGCAACATATTCTGTAGCTATGTCTTTCTCAATATCATGGTTGAGAACTGCTATATTTAAGGAACCAATTCAGTGGCTTTTTTTTAGGTGGTGGGAATTCATTAGTATACTATGTTCAAAGAGAATTCTTACAGATCACTATAGCTGTCAAAATAAGGTTTTATGTTCATTCCCTAAGAAAGGGCAAATAGTCCTTCAGATTTTTCCCCCATTTCTCCAAGCCCTTTGGATGTTCTCTAATGTGCTATATATTAAAGGCTGTCAAACAGCTGGGCACAGGCCAAATCCGGCCCACTGCCTGATTTTGTAAAACATTTTATTTCTTACATAGTGTCTATGGCTGCCTTTGCACGACAGTGACAGAGTTGAGTAGCCATAATGGCCCACAAAGCCGAAAGTATTTAGTATTTAGCCCTTCACGGAAAACATGCTGATAGATGACCAAGGTTAAGGAATGTGGGTGATGCTAAGGAACTTGGGAATAAGTGTTGCCTGTAGGATCCTTCCCATGAAAAGTTTGGAATTTGGTAAAACCAGCCCAGAGCCCTCTTTTGATTTGAGAATTACATATCTTACAAAATCCCTTGAATTCTGCCAGCTTGGTTTCTGAATTCTTTACCCAAGGTATTTGGCAACAGACTTACAATGTTGGTAGCCAAAAATATTTTTAATTTTGACATGTGAAAAAATTCGAGACAAAAACAGAAAAAGCAATGAGAAAGACCAGTTTTGTGTGAGTGCGTGTGTGTGTTTTAACTAAGTACTGGGCTAGAAAGGAACAAGGTAAATTAGAATGAGAGCCCTAGCTGATTTGGCTCAATGGAGAGATTGACTGAAGGGTCTGGGGTTTGATTCCCATCCAGGATATGTACCTCAGTTGTAGCCTTGATCTCTGGACCCGGTTGGGGATTGTGCTGGAGGCAATCAATTGATGTGTCTCTCTCACATTGTTGTTTCTCTGTCTCTCCCACTCCCTCTAAAAATCAATGGAAAAATATTCTCAGGTGAGGATTAACAACAAAAAATTAGGGGGGCTGCTTAATTTTCCCCCCAGTGTCATTTAAAAAATACTTTAAGTGTGAAATAATTATAGAAAATTTAGGTAGAGAAAAGGTGAAAATAGTCCCACTACTATCACACAAAATTACTGTTTGTTTTTGTGTGTGTTTTATTTTTATTGATTTTTTTTTTTTTACAGAGAGGAAGGGAGAGGGATAGAGAGTTAGAAACATCGATCAGCTGCCTCCTGCACACTCCCTACTGGAGATGTGCCCGCAACCAAGTTATGTGTCCTTGAACAGAATCGAACCTGGGACCCTTGAGTCTGCAGGCTGACGCTCTATCCACTGAGCCAAACCGGTTTCGCCACAAATTACTGTTTAAATGTTGTATTTTCATCAACTACATTTATATAATTGTGGCCACAGTGTTTGTGTAGTTTTTTGTTCTGCTCCTCCCCCCCCCCCCCACACACACACACTTAAATCATATAGAAAGCCTTTTCCCAATTTAACCTAACCCTCCTTTTCACTTGATGTGGAATATTCCACGGCAGGTCTGTGCAATCCCTCAGCAGTCTGAGACTGGGCAGGCGCTGTGGGACACCCGAGCTGCTTTCCTGCAGCTTCAGGGCCTGCAGGCAGGAGAGCCAACAGTTTTGTTTGCACTTGGCACAGAGTCTCCTCTCAAATACAGCTTCAGGACTCGGGGGTTTTTGTTGGTGATTGTTGCTTGTTTTAGTTTTCCTGGTTAAGAGAGAATTTAAAACTTTGACTACAAAATGTAAAGTGTTCCATATTCTATGGAAGTATTGAAGTAGAAGTCTCTACTTGGTTTATTTCCATGCCACTTTTTTGGTACCTAAGGCAGAAGATTCATCTTTTTTATATTTAGTGCTAATTCTTAATAAGATATCAATTATTTAACTTAGTTGAATAATGTCTGGTGTGAAGTCATAAAGGAAAAGTATCCACAGTTTGCCTAGTAGACATGCATCCAGCAAAACGGAGTAGAATTTAGAATGATGATTTTTTTTTTTTTTTGGAATAGCAAGAGATCTAAAAATCTACACCAGCCTCCTCAGCCCGTTAGCAGTGAAGTAAATGATGAATGAGCCTGAGCAGGTTAGTGGCTAGTGCAGGTGACCCAGTGAGGGTGGTGGTAGGACCGGAACCAAAGTTTCCTGACTTCTGCCTTTTCTGTTATACCACGCTGCTTAAAAGAAGTTTATTGACCTGCTTCATTTTTCTGCTTTATATTTTAGTTTTAAATGCACATATAGATAAAGTTGGTTTAAGGGTTGGTACCAGAGCTAGATTTTATGCTCCAATGGTTGTTAACATTTATAGAAAAAAGCTTAGCATTTAAGAATTCATTTATTTTTCTTTCTTCTAGAAAGATGCTGTTCTAAGTGTTTTTAAAATTCTTGCTCTTGTTAAAGACACAGTGCATACTTATCTCAAAAGAGAAGGGGACCACCCTTGTGAACTTACACCCTTGAGAATTTAACTCTGGTTAGGTCTAGCTTGGGAGTTAGTCTGGTCCAGACAGCCTAGACCAGCCGTGGGCAAACTACGGCCCGCGGGCCGGATCCGGCCCGTTCAGCTGTTCTATCCGGCCCGCGAAGCCGAAAGAGCGGAGGGTTCTCTTGCTCTCCCCTCCGCTCCTTCACCAGCAGCCCAAGATGAGAGTGCCAGCGTGGTCAGGTTGCTTTTGTTCCGGCCCTCCGGCCAGTGTAAGAACCCATTGTGGCCCTCGAGTCAAAAAGTTTGCCCACCCCTCTCTTAGACCCACTGAGCATGGAATTTGCCTTTTAGGGATAATTATGAAGTAGAATTAGCTTGACAGCAGCAGACCTAAGAACCCTGAACTGGAAGGATTTAAGACAAGGGATGTAACCATCAGCTTACCCTGAGGAGAGCCCGTCATTGGCTGCTTAGAAGACCTCTGGTCCTGGGCTCTGGGCTTTGCCGAGGTAGTAAGTTCTAAGAAAGTTGGAAGCCATGGAATGGGGAGAGGGGCCTGTTCTTCAGAGGAAATCTGAAATCTGGAAAAAGTTGTAGTATATTGAATACCCGCTCTTTCATTTCTCTCTAAACTCGTTTGGTTATTTCAAATACTAAAATATTGTTACTTATAACTTAGTTTGTTTATACAATTCTGCTTATTTGGAGACTTGAGAGTGTGGCAGGGTTGGGAGGTGGAGGTAGGAAAGAGAATAAGTTTATCAGGACTTTCCCAGCAATCTCGAAGAAGTGGGGTCCTGCCTCAAAGGGGAACGAGGGGGAGGGGAGGAATAGAGAAGTACTTTAAGAATACACATATTTTATTGCTTTTTTATAGAGAGGAAGGGAGAAGGATAAGGATAGAGAGTTAGAAATATCGGTGAGAGAGAAACATCGATTCAGTTGCCTCCTGCACACCCCCTTCTGGGGATGTCCCCGCAACCAACGTACATGCCCTTGACCGGAATCAAACCTGGGACCCTTCAAGTCCACAGGCCGACGCTCTCTCCACTGAGCCAAACTGGTCAGGGCAAGAAGTACTTTAAAAAATTTCATCTCATTCACTTGTACTGAAGACTGTTTTAACTTACACTCATACCTAGGAACTAACTTATATTACCAGATCTAGGTCTTAAGAGAAATTATATTTTTGGAGCGTATATACTTTATAATTACTTACCAATATACTTTATAATTAGGCTATACAATACAGTGTTCTAGTTCATTAGTGAGTCTATTGATGAGTGTTGTGTGTTAGTAGGCTGTGATATGAGTTGAGTGTGTAACTTTCTAATTTAAGCTGATGGGAATGTCACTGCTCTTCATTCCACTTCCTAGTCCAATAAGCCTTTTAAATATATGTTTTATGATTTCAGGTTTCTCTTAAAAGGGAGGATGAAGATAGTAAAAGCTAAAAATAACCAGCTTTCCCCTTTTATTGGACTCTCTCAAATGTGGTTTGACTAGCAGTTTAGTCTTCTATACTTCTGAGTAATCTTATCTTTCAGATACCAGCACTTGAGATTGCTGTGTAACCTCTGACTTAGTGTGGTCTTGCTGTTTGGGGAAAAACAAGAGACAGTTTATAGTACTTCATATTTTTTGTTTCCCCACATTTTAAAGATGTTTATGTACAATCACAAATGATATATTTTGTTCAGTCAATGTGGCTCAGTGGTTAAACGTCGACCTATTAACCAGGGGTCATAGTTTGATTCCTGGTTAGGGCACAGGCCTGGGTTGCAGACTTGATCCCCAGTAGGGGTCATGCAGGAGATTGCCAGTTGATGTCTCTCTCTCATCAGTGTTTCCCTCCCTCCCTCCCTCCCTCCCTCCCTCCCTCCCTCCCTCCCTTCCTTCCTTCCTTCCTTCCTTCCCCCGTGTAACTTCACTGGTTGCTAGACGCCAGTGGGGGGGGGGGGGGCTAGCGACCAGTTTACTGTAAATTAATTTTCATTCTGAGACAGAGCCTGGGGGCTTTATTTTCGGGGAGATGCCTTATATTTCACTCAGAAGGAAACCTGTAAGTAGGTCTTATTTTCGGAGGATGTCTTATTTTTGGGGAAACAAGGTATATATCAAACGGTCAATTGTAGATGATTATAGGGGACTAGAGGTCTGGTTCATGAATTCGTGCACAGGTAGGGTCCAGCCAGCCCACTCCGATAGGGTTGGCCAGAGGGAGGGGCCATAGGCAGTTAGCTGTCTGGCCCCACCACCTGGTGGAACTTTTGGTTGAACTCCCAGTCTAACTCCTTGTCAGGGCAATTTGCATATTAGCCTTTTATTATATAGGATATTTACTTTCTACATTGTTTCTATGTAGTATGAATTTTTCCACAGGTTTATACACAGTGCTTTGCACAAAGTAGATGCTCAATAAATACTTGTTGAATGATTATTACTTTTGTGCAGGGAAACTATTAGAATGAGGATAGGAGATGGGCCTCAGTGATTTCATTGCAGTGCAGTGTAGTTCTCAAAGTTGAGTTGCAGTGTAGCTAAAGGCTTTCGAAGCTAGAAAACTTACAAATCACATTTAGAACAGGCCAAGGACCAGACAGACACCAGTGTCAAACTTAGTTGTTCTTGAGTACATTGTTATCAGTTTTATTTCTAAAATATAGAAGACCTTCCACTCTAAGCTCCTTTCCTTGGTATTTCCCAGAAAATTTTGAAATTCAATACTCTGTCAGTACTTTTTCGAAGGCTGTGCAGGGAGTTCAAGAATTTCTGGAAGATACAAGAGAAGAAAACTGCAAGGGACTGCGGGCCAAAAAGCCATTCGCTTCCGCAGCGCTTGTTTGCCTCCAGGGCCAGGGAACCCAGCGAGGCACCAGCCTCCCTCTGCCAGGAACAGCCAGGGAGGAAACCAGTTTGCCATGCCCTTCATCTTTGCTGATGCGTCTTCCCTCCCTCCACCCCGAGCCCTGGCCATTCTCTTAACCTTTGTGGTATTGTAGCGACTGGAGAGCTCAGAGCCCATGTTTCTGTTTCAAACGTTCCTCCAAGGAAATCTCCTTCACCTGGAAATATGTTAACTGCTTACACATAGGTCATCTCGGTGCTGCAGTGAATTTGTTTGCTCTCTTTCACATTTGAATGCATTTTACTGTGTGTCAGGAACAGTTTGCCGAAGAAAATCTGACCTGGGACAGTGATTTGGGTGTTGGGCTTTTCCCCTGGCTGCTTTCCCTGTATGTGTGGTCACATGCAGCTCTGCCAAGACGGCTGCAAATGGCTTGCGTGACACCCTTCCCAGCCAGTGCTGGCTCCCAAAGCAGGCTGTCCATTTTACAGGTGCGCCTAGTAGTCTATTTGTGACAGTATCATTTCCAGCTGAGAGGTAACATTTAGAATGAAGATTATGAAAACTGGACACGTTCTAACTAGATTAAATTTATTGGATATAGCTGCTACTCAATTACTTGGAAATTAAGTGGAAAAAATAAGGTGTAGAATCAAGTTTGGTGTGTTTGCTTTCTCTCTGTGGGAACATGTATTTGATTCATGTTTGTCTAGCATTGTCTCTGAGCAGATTATGTTCTCAGACCTGATGTATTTTCATTTTCTGCCACGCTTATAATATTTAAGGTACCTATAAGTTTTATTTGGTTAGCTCTGGTTATATTAGTTCACAATATAGTTTGAGTTTATTTTAATAACTGCAGTGATTTAAAACTATCCTATTCATGGGATAAATGTGGCAATAGAAGCATGATCATTTTATACTTAAATAGGCTGTTTTTTGACTTGAAACCCATGTAGCACTTTAGAACCTAGACATTAATAAATTTAAGCCAGCAATTCACTTCATGAGCCCATACCCAGGTGGTCAAGGAAGATACTTATCTATTTTGTATGAATATATGAAGTTTGAAATAACACAAATTATCTGGGAGCAGAGTCTGCATTAGAAAAAATTTTATGTTGAGTACTAAGACTTCATTCTAATCAAACAGATTGCAGTTTCCTCCCTAGAATTCAGAAGGAACTACAATAAAACTTTGAGTCAGTACCCCTGCTGGCACATAATGAATTGAGATTTGCAGCTAAGGGGATTAGAGGTGGATTCCCTGAAGGGGAGGTACTTCTAGCAAAAGGAACTACGTTCTTTAAATGTTACTCACACTATCATTTAGAAACTGGCTGTTTGAATACTCTGACAGTCAACATGAGTATACTTCAGTCTGTGCACATCTTTTGGGGATTTTGAGATCTTTTTTTCTAGCCAGCTGAGACTGTGGCTAGAACACAAAACAAATTTTGTGTTTGTTGTTTTGTTTTTATGGGGAAAATGCAACTCTTCCCTCTCATAAGGTGCATTTCACCTTTTCTTTTTGTATTTTTAAAACATTTTTATTGATTTCAGAGAGGAAGAGAGAGGGAGAGATAGAAACATTAATAATGAGAGAGAATCACTGATTGGCTGCTTCCTTCACGCCTCCTACTGGGGATCCAGCCTGCAACCTGGGCATGTGCCTTTGACCGGAATCGAACCCAGGACCTTTCAGTCCACAGGCCAACACTCTACCCACTGACCCAAACCAGCTAGGGCCACTTCACTACAGAACACTGTAGCAGATTTGAAACAGAAACACAGAATAATGAACTCAAAAGGACCACTGACTGCCCTGACCCTTCCCTTGGCTCTAGAGCCAGTACTACAGACGCACCCACTCTTAAGAAGTGAGACAGGGCATAGGCATGAGGGGGAGGCCAGGGTTCAGTCATCTGTACTTAGTACTGCACCGGGCGCCAGAGCGTTTGGAGCACATACTCTTCCAAACAGGACAGATAATTGTGGATTGAGCGAGGGGGGGGGGGGTGGTGGGGACAGAGGGAACGGGACGGGGAGGGGGTGTTGCAGGCCCAATGTTGCTAAATCTGGTATTTTGAAGAGATGCCGAAAATAGATATCTTTATGTGAAATCTACCAGTTAAAAAAATTGTTTTTAACATCATGCGGGGAAGGGTCAAACAAAACTTATTTATGGACCAGATTAGTCCACCAGTTTGCAACCTCTGCGCCTGACCCTTCTTGTTATTCTTACATTTTGCTCCCTCCTACCCCCTGACCCCACTAATCCACCAATCAAACTTGACTCTTCTAGGAAGGACTTTTTTTTAGGGATTATCTGGTAAATCCCATTAACTAATTTGCCATGTACTATTGGGACATTTTTGCCTCCTCTTCTTTAGTTCCTTGTGCTCCTGGAAAACATGCACTTTTGACGGCATTCCGCCCCCAAAGACTAATTCTTTATTGTTTAATCCTCACACCGACTAGGAGGCTTTCAGACCACTTAGAAGAGAGGGGGCAGCCTGTGATAAGAAGGCAATTGAGGTTTCTGGTATTCCTCAAACAAAACAGAACTGCTTAGGCCTCCTATACCTAGGACTGGTGACTTCTTCCATGCCAAGATGTTTTCTGCTATGATTTTAGAGCAAAACACATACCAAAACTTGGGACATGGACACTAATTATTCACAGATCATACAGGCCAGCTAGTTTAGAATTTGGACATTTTAGTACCATCCCTTGTAATGTCAGGCCTGATGTCAAAGAAATGCCTGCTCTCTTCTTTCCTTAGGGAGCCAGAGCAAGACAATACACTGTAGCTCTAGAATCCAGATTTAGAAGAACTATTGTTTTGATAGGAACTGATGAATGGAATGTAGATTTAGGAACTGAACCATTATCTACTTCGGAAAGTTAAGTCCTTTTTTTGGAATGACCTAAAAAGTTTGTAAAGTAAAAGAGTTGGATTTTCCCTAAGACTTTCAGGATATTCTAAAACTGGTCTATAACATGGGAAAATCTAAGAGCAACAGTGAAAACTATGGGGAGTCCATTAACAGCCTCCTCTATTAAAATAACTTTTCTCCCAATTATAAAATAACAAATTGTTGAAAATAAGTTACATATGTTGATTATATCCAACTTTTAAGATAAAGATAGCCTATATTATATCCTATATAATAAAAGTAATATGCAAATTAACCATCACTCTGCTACGACCACAAGCCATGCTCACAAGCCAATCAGGAGCAAATATGCAAATAAACCCAACCAAGATGGCTACAGCCCCAGAGAGCAGGAGGGAGGCTTAGGTTTCCCCGGTGATGGAGGGAGCCAAGCTTTCCACCTTACCTTGCCTGCCTAGGCCTCCACTCAAGGCTACAAAGTTTCAATTATAGAAGATACATGAGTCCCAACAGAAATGGCCGCCGCCACAGAGCAAGCAGAAGGTTTGGCTCCGCTCCAGGCTACAAAGTTTCAATTGTAGAAGATAAATAAACCCCAGATACTAGGGCCTCAGCTTGGGTTGCCAAGGGGCGTGGCTGGCCTGCAAATCACCACAGGCCCCTCACCCAGGCTCCCCACAACCCAAGGGAACTCCATCCCTGATCTGGGACATCCTTCAGGGCAAACCAGCCGGTTCCCACCCGTGTACCAGGTCTCTAACCTATCTAATACAAGAGTAATATGCAGATTGACCATCACTCCAACACACAAGGTGGCTGCCACCATGTGGTCAAAGATCCTGCCCCCATATGGACACAGGATGGCCACCACAAGATGGCCAGCAGGGGAGGGCAGTTGGGAGGGACCAGGCCTGCAAGGGAGGGCAGTTGGGGGCGATCAAGCCTGCAGGGGAGGGCAGTTATGGGTGACCAGGTTGGCAGGGGAGCAGTTAGGCATCAATCAGGCTGGCAGGGGAGTGGTTTGAGAGTGATAAGGCTGGCAGGCAGAAGCAATCAGGGGCAATCAGGAAGGCAGGCAGGCGAGCAGTTGGGAGCCAGCAGTCCTGGATTGTGAGAGGGATGTATGACTCCCCATTTAGGCCTGATCCCACTAAACAGTTGGACATCCCTCGAGTGGTCCCAGATTGGAGAGATCCCAGATTGGTTGGGAGCCAGCAGTCCTGGATTGTGAGAGGGATCCAAATTGGAGAGGGTGCAGGCTGAGCTGAGGGACAACGCCGCCCCCCACCCCATGCACGAGTTTCACGCACCAGGCCTTTAGTGTTTGTGTGTGTGTGTGTGTGTGTGTGTGTGTGTGTGTGTGTGTGTATTGATTCAGAGAGGAAGGAAGAGAGATAGAAACATCAAGACGAGAGAGAATCATTGATAAGCTGCTTCCTGTGCACAACCCCTATGGGGGATTAAGCTCACAACCTGGACATGTGCTCTTCACTGGAATTGAACCCGAGACCCTTCATGCTCTATCCACTGAGCCAAACCAGCTAGGGTGCCGCTATCTTTATAGCCTCCAAGTCGTTTTTCTTTTTTTTGTTCTTTTTACTGACTGTTTCATTGAGCATGCTCTCTTGTCATTGATTATTCTTCCTCAATGGTTTTTTGATGGTTGTATTTCAGACAGACATATGAATATACAATTTAGCCAATATCCGTTGGTTATTTAAGTGTTCCTTAATTATAAGTAATACTGCAACAAACACACTTTTACATAAACTTTTCTTTTTTTTAAAAAAAATACATTGATTTTTTACAGAGAGGAAGGGAGAGAGATAGAGAGTTAGAAACGTCCATGAGAGAGAATCATTGGCCAGCTGCCTCTTGCACACCCCCTACTGGGGATGTGCCCGCAACCAACGTACATGCCCTTGACCGGAATCGAACCCGGGACCCTTCAGTCCGCAGACCGACGCTCTACCACTGAGCCAAACCGGTTTCAGCTACATAAACTTTTCTATCACCAGTCTTCTGAAGAAATATCTGGAAGTAGTATGCTGCATCAACAGATAGGAACATTTTAAGGACTTTTACAAACTATCAAATCTGACTACATCCTTTAAAGACCTAATTAGAGATAGTAGCTTGTGGCACTTACACCTGTATTCTTGAAGGATTGCAAGAAGTCAGTTGTTCATTTCTCAAAATGACCAGTTGTGTGAAAGTCTCTAGGATTCCTTTTCTGCATTTCTTTGCATTCCTTAATGGAAATGAATGTGTTTCCTTCCGTGTTTGACAGACCAGGGAGCAGAGGCAGGAGCTATTTTGTAATATGCTTTCCCCTAGTAATTAGGTCACCAGGCTGTTGCTTATTTTGGATGCTTGTGCCCGGTAAGCAGTTGTGAGACCCGAGGCAGCTTTATTTTGCTGCTTCCGAAGCTGCGGTTCACAGGATGTGCCTGAGCGGCTTCAAGTCGGTGATGAGATATTTTCACGTTTTTATGAGCATGACCCATGCTGCCTGTCCTCTTAGTGTGAGTGAACTGAAGAGGGGAGAGGGGAAGGAGTTACGGGGAGGATAAAGACTGTTTGGGGGTAGGGGGAACAGATCTTTGATTTGTGAGCTTAGCTTTCTACAGAGACAGCTGTGCGGCCCCTAAGCAAGTCTGGTTTTGTATGATTGATGTGTCCCAGGGGATCTCCTAATGGAATTAGATACTTACCGAGATGAGCAGTTGCTCTTCATTCATTCTCCTCCCGCCTTCTTGATAAGCAAGAACCTACTTCAGCCATTATTTAAACTAAATTTCTGACGCCTGCTGTAGACAGGTTTCTAGAGCCTCCTCTGTCATAGCACTGATCTGTCCTATCTAAGGACAGAGTGGGGCTCAGACATGGACTGGAAGGATTGGAAGAAACTTTAGAAATATAGTTCCAGCTTCTAATTTGATAGCACAATTGGTTCCTGGCTTCAGAAAACTTACAGCCTTTTTAGAAATGAGATACATGGGAAACAAATAAACACCAGAACAATTTTTAAAAAGTACAAGGGAATGAATGGTTTCGTGCCAAACAAGAAGCATCCACAGTAACGGCTTTCAGATTTCAGAAAGAGAGGAACTCTGGGCCCTGGAGAGCAGCACCTCATGGAGAGTTTGTTCAGTTGTTTGTTTTTAACTTTTTAACTGGGCCTTAAAATTTGAAAGTTAGAGTCCGTTCCTCCCAGGTAAGTGGTATAATAAAAGGCAGAAGATGTCTGGAAGCGAGGAGTGGGTGATTTTGACTTCTGCGACAGGTTTTTTTTTTTTTAAAATATATTTTATTGATTTTCCACAGAGAGGAAGGGAGAGGGATAGAGAGCTAGAAACGTCGATGAGAGAGAAACATCGACCAGCTGCCTCCTGCACACCCCCCACTGGGGATGTGCCCACAACCAATGTACATGCCCTTGACCGGAATCGAACCTGGGACCCTTCAGTCCACAGACCGATGCTCTATCCACTGAGCCAAACTAGTTCTGGCGTGCGACAGGCTTTGTTCAGTCACTTGGCTGTATAATTTGGAGAGGACCTGAAGCCCTTTTCTTAGAAAGCAAGCGGAATTGTCAGGGCCGTGTTGTCCTGGAGGGCCTGGAGTGTCCTGTAGGGTCACTAGCACTTAGGAGCTGAGAGAGCCAGCAGGGCCGAGGCTCCTTGTCTTCCTGATGGGCTCACGGGGCCACGCCAGCATAGGTTTTATGGAGTGTGACTCAGGGCATTTAGGGAGCCTCGCTGTCCCTAGGTAAAGAAAGTCCTGGCTGGGAAAGGTCTCCCTCTTTTTGGTAAGACTTGCTTCCTGGGAAATTTACTGCCCCAAAGCCTTACGTTCCTCTGAGCTTCTCAGGCCTCAAAGCTTCGGGCTTTATTAAAACCTTGAAGTTATTGGAGCCTTTTAAGCTTTCAATGAAATCATCTTACTGCGGGCTGTAATTTAAGTAATTCATAAAAGATAAGGATTACAGATATTCAGACATAAATATCTTCCAATGTTTTCCTCCGCTTACTGGTAAAAACAATACCCCTTTCAACTAAAAGCTGACACTTAAATACTGTCCTTTGTGTTACTACCAGGTATATTCAAGGTACTCAAAGATGTTTTTCCTCTTTAGCCTGCCTGAAAGGCTAATATTTGAGATTCATTCTTCTGGAGGTTATTAAAATGTAATCTTTTCCTATTAAAATTAAATAATTATCCACCATTTACATTGTAACTTGGCGTAGGTGAGAAGGTGAGATAGAGTTAAGGTTTGGAGTGGGTTAGCGGAATCCTCAACTTGTCAGTTTTGCTTTGAAGTCAGCTCAGCCATCAGAGTGCAGACCTGAGAAAGTTCTGCTCTGGAAGGTCCCAGCTCTCTCTCTCGCTTGTGAGTTGGAGTTCAGATGTGGCTTCACAAGCTTAGAAGTTGAGTGCTGTCTTCTAAAATGATCAGTAAAGTGCCTAGGAAAGGTGCCTGGCCTAAGAGGTAACATTTTCAGTTGGCTAGAACCCTGGCTTGTCGAATGGCACAAATGGATTTATTTATTGGACATAGACTCTGGCTTTGCCATGGGCCCTGTCTGTATTCCAAGTGGTGACAGCATTAGGCAGCCTTTGTGGGGGTGAGAAGTAGTGCCACAGGAGCTGGGCAAGCTGGAAGTGCATTTATTGCCTGCCTAAGCCTTACCAAAGTTTGCCTAAGATGTCTGCCTGCCCCCCCCCTTTTTTTTTTATGAGGTTGCAGTTCTTCTGGAGGAAATTTGCCTTTACCCCTTAATCTTTTATTATGCAGGCAAGAGAGTAGGATTTAGCTATCAAAAATGGGGTATGAGCTGAAGCCAGTTTGGCTCAGTGGATAGAGCGTCTGTCTGTGGACTGAAAGGTCCCAGGTTCGATTTTGCTCAAGGGCATGTACCTTGGTTGCGGGTACATCCCTGGTGGGGCATGTGCAAGAGGCAACTGGTCAATGTTTCTCTCTCATCTATGTTTCTAGCTCTCTCTCTTTCCCTTTCTCTCTGTAAAAAAAAAAAAAATCAATAAAATATATTTTAAAAAAAGGGGCGGGTATGAGCTCACAGATGAACTTTTTTTCTTCTTTTTTCGATCCCTATTTACTGAAATGCGTTTTAGGATTATGAACTATTACTTCTGTCTCATGTTCTTCCTGACCACTTCCTTTAAATTTATATTATAGTTACTGACATTTTAATAAAATCTCATGAATATATTTTAAGATTTTGCATTAACTTCTTAACACCATTTTCTCAGTTCTTCTTGGTGCATCACATCAATAAATTATATATCTGTACTAGAAGCTCAGTGCACAACATTTGTGCACTTGGGGGTGGGTGTTCTTCAGCCTGGCCTGAGCCCTCTTGCAGTCCGGGAGCCCTTGGGGGATGTCTGACTGCCTTGGAGGTGCGAGAGGCTCCCACCACCACCACCGCTGTGCTCACCAGCCAGGGCTTTTGGCTGAGTGGTGCTCCCCCTGTGGGAGTGCTCTGACCACCGGGGCAGGGAGGGAGGGCAGCTCCTGCATTGAGCATTTGCCCCCTCATAGTCAGTGCGCATCATAGCGACCGGTTGTTCTGATGTTTGGTCGATTTGCATATTAGCCTTTTATTATATAGGATTTTTACCTATAAAGTATTGACCTTCAGCATCAAAGGATTAAGTATATCATTAAGACAGGTAGTAGTTATATGTCTAATAAATGCCCCTGGCTCTTGACTGGTTTGATTCAGTTCAATGTACTTATCACATAATTCATTTAACACTCATTCAGACACTTTTTAATAACCATATGCAAAAACTGAACCTTATCTTAGAAAATAAGGTTGCATAGTACATTCACACAATGGAAATTATGCAGCAATGAAATTATTTATAAAAACTTTCGAATGGATTAAAGATATGTAAACTGTACATGTGTTACTCTCTCACCAAATGTTAAAAATATTTACATGTGTGAAGAAAGATAAAGGAAAAAAAGACAGAAAATAAGTAAACCAAATGTGAATAGGGAGGGGTTCTGTCTGGATGAGAAGATTATGAGTTTATACATTTTTATTCTTCATATTTTCTGTGGTTATATGCAGTTTTTTAAAACTATAGACTGGGTACCACTTCTGTAATGAAAAATAAATCCAATAAGGATTGGGAATCAAACCATGACCTTGACGTTCAACCACTGAGCAACACTGGCCGGGCAGATCAGTGTTTCTTAAACTGGGTAATACTGGTGCTAACTCATAGGTTTGCTGCAACTGTTTGGAAAACAGTAATTCAGAATTTTATAAAATTGATGGTAGCAGTTATGAAAATCTTGAAGCATTTTAGTTCTGTGTCTTGTGAAATTATTTTATTTTTTAAAATAAACCTTTTACTGATTTTTAATACACATCCACAAAAGTACACAAATATTAAGTTACAATTTATAAGTTTTCAACATGCCTTCATAACCACATCATTTTTTATATATATTTTTGTTTTGTGCTGCTATGTCTTTGACAAAATTTTCATAGTTCTACTTTTAAAAATACATTGTTGTTTAGTGTTCTGTGATTTCCATACGTTATATTCTAGGTATTCTGCACTTTTTGCTCTCATAACTTTATTAACTCTGAGTTTTTACATTTTTCAAGGAGCTCTAAAATTTCATTCAGAATATTGCTATTCTTAGTTCATGGCAAAAAAAAATTGGCTTTTATCAATTAAAAATTAAAAAAGTTAATAACTGCAAATTATTGACATCCAGCCTGTGCAGATTTAATTTTTCTTTCATTCCCAGTGTGGCACACGTTTCCCCCAGTTGGCTGGTTGTGTGGAACTTGATTCCTGTGCCTCTGCCTATGATACAGCTCAGGTTGCTAATCTGAAGAAGCAGATCAGCAGCCAGCAGTAAGTGTGTCAAGCCTAGAAATGCTAGACCAGCTGGGAGGAACTTTACAGACATTAGCTTCAGGTGGGGAAACCGAGTCCTGGAAGGTTACATGCTTCCTCCAGGGTCACGGAGTTGGCACCAGAACTGAGTCTAGAACCCCATTACTAAACCATGCTTAGTCCCTATTCTCATCTTAAAATTCACCCTTTCTACCGAAAATGCAATCCTTAGACTGCGAAATCAACTTCTGAAGAAAGGTAAATTACCTAACACGTTTCCAGCCAAACTTCTAAATGGGGATAACTTGACAGCATTGATCTGTTTTGGAAACTATCCCTTGGGTTACTTCGGGCAAATGAGGGGTGGTGTGGGACGGTATGAATGCCCGTCGGTAATTGTTTAGAGCAGTTCTGGGAGGACATTCAACTGGAATAACCCTGGCAGCAGGGAAAGTGTGGCGTGATGCTGACTTGTGACCCTTCCCTGGGGAGCAGCTGTGTCAGGAGACCTGACAGCTTCTGGACACAAAGTCTCCAGTCTGCTCCCTGTCACCGGGCAGGTAGACAGACTGCTGTGCCTGGGCGATGACCATCAATGTTACATTCCCTATTGTTTTTGAGATTTTGTTTCAATTGGCGAAAGGTAGATAAGTAAATAAGGCTGCTCTTTAGTTTGCTAAGAGAGGCCGGGGAATATATTTAGTAAGTACTAATAACTGTGGTGGGCCCCGGGGGATTTAGTGCTAAATAAAACACGTCTGTCAGGACTTAGTCTGAGGAGCTGGCAATCCCAAGGAGAATCACCATCGCTTCCCAGAAATCCTTGGTTCTGTTGGTATGTTGTTTAGGGCACTGCACAAATCTCACCAGAGCACACTGATTTCTGCCTACCTACAAGTCTGTAGAGAATGGTGTCTTCTGAGTTTCACATGGCAGCCATCCTAGGTCTAACCCAGGGGTGGGCAAACTTTTTGACTCGAGGGCCACAATGGGTTCTTAAACTGGGCCGGAGGGCCGGAACAAAAGCAACCTGACCATGCTGGCACTCTCATCTTGGGCTGCTGGTGAAGGATCGGAGGGGAGAGCAAGAGAACCCTCCGCTCTTTCCGCTCCGCGGGCCGGATAGAACAGCTGAGGCCCACGCTGGTCTAACTTCTAGTGCCACTCACCAAAGTGCCATCAGCAGACCAATTTTAACCTTTCTCACCCTGTTCCCGGAGCCTCTTTCTCAGAGGCTCTGTCCCTCAGATATCTATGGCTACTTCTGCCTTTGAGCTTTTGGACACGTTTTCTCCCTTTTTTAGAATGCCCCTTCCTCCCCTTCATTTCTCCAAATCCTGCCAAACTGTTAAGGACCAACTCAGTTCCCATCTCCTCTCCTCAGAACTCGTGGCGTTCTACCCATGCCGTGCTGTGGATGGTATAACTACCCATACTGTGCTATGGATGGTATAACTACCCATGCCATGCTCTGGATGGTATAACTACCCATAACATACTATGGATGGTATAACTACCCATAACATGCTGTGGATGGTATAACTACCCATGCCATGCTGTGGATGGTATAACTACCCATGCCATGCTGTGGATGGTATAACTACAGTTCAGCCTACTGGTGAAGAGTGGACTCTGGAGCTAGCCTGTCTGTGTGACCTTGGCCAGAAGCTTTTCGGAATCTAGATTTCTTAATCTTTAAAAATGGGAATAATAATTACACTTAGCCATAAGTTATGTAGAATGAATGAGTTCATAGTATAAAATCTATAGAACAATGCCTGGTACATAAGTTCTCATTAAATATTAGTTATTATTCCTTCTAGCATGTATGCAATCATAGCCTTAATTGTAAAGTCCTCTCATGAAGAAAGTGGCTTGATTTAATATTTTTTGTTGACCTTTTTTAGCCATCCATGTGCATATAACAGTTCCCCAGTACATGAAACTAATGCTGTATTAAATAAAGAAAATAGGTGGAACGGAAGTAAAGAATTAAAGAGAAAATATAGGCTCCGGTTCACAGACGGTGTTTTCTCATGATTCTTAGAGCGTGCAATGTGTTCTTTTTTTCTTTCCTTGTCATGAGTCTGATGAGCTCTGCTGTCACACTCACCAGAGTATGAACATCATTTAGCAAGGATGCTAGAAATTTCAGGAGGTTGTTTCAGACACTGTTTTCTTCTAGGCCTGTGCTGGGCTGGAATCTCAGACAGTAGATTCTGACCTATCAGAATATCTCAAAGCAGGTGGGTCCTGAGCTGGTGTTACTAACATACGTCCCTCGCTGAAGGGCATGGGCAGTTCATCAGTAGGGAGGGGACCTTACCCGTTAGCTACCCTCTCTTTGCCTTTCCCTCCTCCTCTATTAGCAGCTTAGATGCTCACAAGCACCATCTTTACCTGTCAGTGTTCACAGACTTTTGGGGGAAATCAGAGGTTACCTTCTGGCGGGAAGAGGTGAGGACCCAGGCAGAAGCTTTCACTAAAGAGCCGGTTGCAGATAGGAGTTATGGCGATGGCAGGAGCTGCCAGAGGGGTCCCGCCATTCACCCAGCAGCCTGGGGCGTTAGCCAGGGTCTCCACAGAGCCCCATGGTGCCCTCTCTGTGATGAAAATGCTGTGTTTCTCCTTCTAGGCTGGAACAAGACATTAAAAAGTTAAAGGCTGACCTGCAGGCCAGCAGGCAAGTGGAACAAGAGCTCCGCAGTCAGATCAGCTCCCTCTCCAGCACCGAGCGAGGGATCCGCTCAGAAATGGGCCAGCTCCGGCAGGAGAACGAACTGCTGCAGAACAAGTAAGTGCGCCTCTCAGGCCTGTGTGAGCCACGGGCCTCACTGCTGCTTTGTTTCCAGGGATTGGAGCACAGGATTCATGATGACAAAGGGACTGACTGAGCAGAGGGGTTTTCAAATATATGAAATGTTTAATCCCAGATATCCAACATGTTATAAAATTTGTAAGAACCTATTTCATTTCGACAAAAGTTTATTAATATTGCTATTTTGTCTTCTCTCATTTAATGACTTATCTTAATTTAAAATAGTTACCAAGCTTTTATGATAATATACTCAAAGTTGACAAATATTTCTGCCACAATTCGAAGCTCTTGCTCCTTTTGAGTGAAAGTTTCCAAAACATTGGACTCTATTTACTTTGATTTCCAAAACTAAATGACATTGAACTTTGATTTTACTTGAAGAGGCAGGCAGAAAGCCAGCTCTTCTGTGTGAATTCTTATGCTTTCTATTAATTCATTCTGGAATTATTTCTTGACTCAATATGGGTCTGTCCCTATTTTTTTTTTTTTTTAATTTCTTCACTCTGTGTGTCTACAGTAGGCTTTGGATTTTCTGGGCTTGCCCCATTGAAAGAGTAGTTCTTCATCATTTTTAAGGAATGTAACTCAAAAGTTCAAGCATTATAGGCAAATAACCTCTCCACTGTTTCTGACCCACATATGTGGTGGCTATAGCATTGATACATAGAGAACATCTCACCCTTATTGATATATTTAGATAAACTGACCTTATATTGTTATGTTAAGCTAGGGGGGAGGGTGTGGTAGTAGGCAGGGAAGGGAATATGGCTGAAATTTCCATCTGAAATGAAGCATCCTATGACCCTACAAGATCTAGTTTGGGGATAATCTAGAAAAACCGTCACACAGCTGAAAAGGAAAGTCAGCAGCATAATTATAGTCAGGCAAAGAAAGACATTCCCCCACTAGCCCTTTACCTCAGTTTCATTGGGGCTGGTTCCATCAGCTGTGCCTTGGTCAGACTGAAGCTCTCCCAAAGTGCTTTGGGGCACTTGAATTAGTTTTGCTGTTATATTTCCCGCTGATAGAAACTTGTTTTACCGTATTCTCTGAATGATCTTCTGTAGATAGAGCAGAAGCTAGGTCTGTATCTTGTATGGCAGCTTGATTATTGGTATTTAGAAATTGTTAAATAATTATGACTATGTGTTCTACCTGGGCATTCTGGGAGTTGACATTTATGTTTGCTGTTCAAACCTCTTTTTTGCTTTGGCCTTAAAATGACAAAGAGGAGCCATGTTTTTCCAAGGTTCATAGTGGGCATTGTAATTGTAAAACTCTGTGTGATAATCATTTCCATATAGGTTACATAATGCTGTGCAAGTGAAGCAAAAAGACAAGCAGAATATCAGCCAGTTGGAAAAAAAGCTAAAAGCTGAGCAGGAAGCCCGAAGCTTTGTAGAAAAGCAGTTAATGGAAGAGAAAAAGAGGAAGAAGTTAGAAGAAGCTACTGCTGCCCGGGCTGTTGCATTCGCTGCTGCGTCTAGGTATGTCCGTGTCACCTGAGTGCTTAATCTGTGGTTGGCTTTCCTTGTACCATGGGAATTTGATGCCTTGGGCAGGATTAGAAATACAATAGTCATGCATGAATGGATTGCTTTTAATTATGGTTTTATTAGCTGGCTTAAACTCCATCTGTGCAAGTTTGCACTCTCTTATACCAACTTCATCCTCAGTGATCTCCTCCATAAAGTGGGGGGAGGATATTACCATATGCCTCCCACACCTGGGAGGCAAAGAGCTGCTCATAAAAGGACTTCTTGTTCTAGCCGGTTTGGCTCAGTAGATAGAGCATCGGCCTGTGGACGCAAGAGTTCAAGGTTTGATTCCCAGTAAGGACATGCAGAAGCAGCCAATCAATGATTCTCTCTCATCATCGATGTTTCTAACTCTCCCTCTCCCTTCCTCTCTGAAATCGATAAAAATATTTCTTTTTAAAAAAGAGTTTCCATCATTTTCTTCCAGACTGATAATTACTAAACACTTTGAAAGAACCAATCTAGAATTTTGTACTCTTTATAGAACCCTTACTACACTCTACTCTTTGGTGTGTGTTTCTGAAGTTTTTATTTTAAAACTAGAAGCCCAGTGCACGAATTCGTGCACATTCAATGGAAATTAATTAGAAGAAATATTTTAATACTGCTATTTGCCCTTTCTCTATGACAGAAGTGTCAACCAAATTCACGATTGACAATGACAGATGGAAACACATGAGTGTGATTCGCGCCAGTGAGAACTTTTTATATATATAGATAAACTTGCTTAATTAGACTTGCTTTCTGATTTAGCTGGAAGTGATTTTTTCCAGCTCAGTGAAGCAACCAAACTTCTCTTTCAGATAATTGTTAACATTGCAGCAGTAAATATCAACATGAAGCAGATTATTATTGTAATATCACTCAGGGAAAACAAAGGGTGAAATATTTAACTGCAGCAGTGTTTGACTATATTCTGTGCAGTGAGAAAACCTGAAGTCATTTTCAAGATCCACCATTTCTTACTTCTTTTCAATTGGGTCAAGTTTCTAAGCTTTCTAAATCTCCATTTTCTAATGAAAAGAAAATAGGATTCCATCAAGTCTCCTATCTGCCTATTCCAGGACTTCTGTGAGGATCAAATGAGATGAGGCATGGGAAAACGCTTCACAGACATTTGGTTAAAGTGTGAAATGTTTCCACCTGGCTATAAAGCAAGTTGTGTGCCTGGGCTGAAGAAACTCTAAGGAAGCTAGTCGCTAGGGAGAGGGAGGTGGACATTGCTATGTGACATCATTACCCAGTGTCCATGGCAACTGTTTCCAGGCTGGGCTGGGCTGTAGACCACATTTTGTGCCATGGGGTCTCGGCCGTGTCAGCTGTGATTTGGCAGGGTGTTGCTCCAGGGTGGTGGTGGGGCCTGTGTCTCTCTTGGAGGAAGCCAAGTGTTGCTTTGTGGGCACCAAGTCCATGGTGCTGTTTCTCTGTCAATGGCCAGTGCACATCATGACAGCTCATACGTTGAGTGTCTGTCACCCTGGTGGTCAGTGCGAGGCATAGTGACCAGTCAGATGATCTGACACTTAGCATATTAGCTTTTTATGTATATAGATGGAAGAGAGGTAAAATCCTGGTCCCCAAGTACTATGTACTAACTCTCAGGTCTTTGTTGGATATCAGCAAATTGTCCAATGAGCTATAAAAGATGGGGGAAAGGAAACATAAGTCACTCTTAGATGTCATTGAACTTGTGGAGTGATGTAAATTAGGGACCACTTCCTATACCATTGAAAAGTATGCAAATATTCCAAACTTGGTATGTAACTGCTATCTGAATACAAGCAACGAGAGAAAATAGTTAAGAGCCTCTTTGTTTTTGGTTTCTACTTCACTTTTTCCCTTTGTTTTCTTGACTAGTGAAGTCACTTGCATGTTAGAAGTCAGTTACAGGTTTACAGATGCATTTTGAGGGTAAATCATTATTTCATTTTAAGTTTCTATCGTCATTTGTATCTATGTGATATAATTCTGGCATTCTTTCTTGAGTTTTGCTTTTTGTATTTGGTGTGTTCATAGCCCTCTTTTGGGTTCTGGCATTTGCAGAATAATTGATCAATCCTCAGCTCACCTTTTAGGAAACAACAGTAGGAGAGGACTCTTCCTCCCGTGATATCCTGTCTCACCCCAGCAGACGCTGTTCTGCAGATAGCTGAGCTCACCTGGCTTAGCAGCACCTACACAGACACACAGACCCTTTATTAGTCTGCCTAAGCCTAACCTAATCTGATGTGGAGTTTTTGGTTTGTTCATTGTTTGAAGATGTGCAAGCATTTCTGAAGCACTTGCACTTGCAGGAGATTTTTCTGAATAATAATCTAGTGTGGCCTGTGCTGTCCTTAATTCATCTACCACCTACACCCCTCCCTGTTTCCCCCCAAATCCCCTGAGAAGTATATGACAATTCCTTAGCCATGGTGTGTAGTGCCTCTTATACCTGCGAATCAGTAAGTTGGTTTTCTTCTCTAGACTAAGTCCCTTTTGTTTCCAGTTAAGCTTTTTGTTTTGTTTTGATCTTACCCTTAGATGGTAAGATCTAATTTGCCATCACTTGTGTAGAGGTCGTTTCTATTCTTAACGAAATCTCAAGCTTTTGAGACTCTCACTGGATCTATATTTTTGTGTAGGCAAGACACCTACTTTCTCCATCAGGCTGTTTCTGCAATCTTGCCATCATCTTTTGTAGTTTATCCTTATTGTAGCCTTGAGAAGCCACCTAATGCTGCTTCCTTCTGTTTACTCCAGACCAGTGGCAATCATGATGAAAGAAAGGTGAAAGCCTCAAGTCATAGTCCCTCAAAAGTGAAAAAACATTCTGGCTCACTGCCCCCTGCTGGCCTTGTCCGGCTCTGCCTTGCTCAGTTTGTGTGCATTATTTAAGTCATATGGTTGAATGGGAAGCATTTTGGGAAACCTCCATTTTTATCCCAGTTCTGTGACCTACAAACTTGGTGACCATGAACTAGTATTATACCTTACTTACTGGTAAAAAGTGGATAATATACCTATCCCATAAAGAAGGTAATGTGGGTGAAGTACCTAGCTTGATGCCTGGCTCATATTAGATATCCAGTTAATGATAATTATTTTTAAAGAGTTTGTTGAAATTATCAAAGAATAGAGGGAATACCAGACAGCCAATTCCTGACCGACTTCGGAGTACAGAGAAATACCATCCTGCAATATAAGTAAACCAATCGTATTTTAAGTCCCCTTAATGTCTTCTCTTCTTTTTCAAAGGGGAGAGTGCACCGAGACCTTACGGAATCGGATCAGAGAATTGGAGGCAGAGGGCAAGAAGCTCACAATGGACATGAAGGTGAAAGAAGACCAGATCAGAGAACTGGAACTGAAAGTTCAGGTAATGGGAGAACCCCAGGCTTTCTCGTACTTGGATTCCTCTTCTGCGTTGATTGGTGACCTATGATTTAATGTGGAGATGGTGCTTTTGATACAGGCAAATCCCATTGCATCCGAAAAGCTTTGTGACAAGAGGAAGCTCTAATCTTGTCCAGCTCATTGATGTCATATTTAATTTAGTCAGATTCTAATGCAAGCCAGAAATGTTTGGTGGTCCTTTGACATGTTTTATACCAGAATTTGAATCACTGTAGATTCATTTTATTTTTTTTAGGTTATAGGCCAGATTAGTGTCCTTTGTACATCTCTTATCTGCCCTAACCATGTCTCCATCCCCAGGGAATTGACCATTCCAGGTTGCTCTGAGCTTTTCCAGATTGCAGTTCTGTGCAGAACACCGCGAGGAAGTCTGCCAGTGCTGTGAATGTGGCCAGCTTTGGGAGCCATGTGTACCGTGGCCAACTATTTGGCATTGGCACTTCAAGGGAACATTTAAAGTGAATGTCTTATTATAAAGTTACTGTAATTTGAATCACGTGGAATTGGTAGAAATTACTGGCATGTCAGTGGAATAAAAGAAAACCTAGAGACAATACCCAAAGTGTGTGGTAAAGGTGCCATCGGAAATGGGTGGAAATGGTGAGGAAAAAAACAATAAAATTAGAAGGCCATTTCCATCCTACACAAAAAGAAATTCCAGATGAAGAGTTAAATGCAGAAATAAAAAGACATTTTATTTTAAGCTAGGTGAATGTATAGTAGAATTTCTTTAATACTGAAATGGGAAGACTTTCTAAACAAAAATAATGGAAAAGGTAATGGAAGGAGACTAAACTTTGGGTGATGAGTACACTATGCAATATATAGATGATGTGTTATAATATTGAAACTTATATAATCTTTTTTTCTAATTTAAAAAATATATATTTTATTGATTTTTTATAGAGAGGAAGAGAGAAGGATAGAGAGAAACATCGATGAGAGAGAATCATTGATCAGCTGCCTCTTGCACACCCCCTACTGGGGATGTGCTCGCAACCCAGGTACATGTCCTTGACCAGAATCGAACCTGCTGGGACCTTTCAGACCACAGGCCAATGCTCTATCCACTGAGCCAAACCAGTTTCGGCGAAACTTATATAATCTTATTAACCAATGTCAGTCACCCCAAAATTAAATAAGTTAAAAATTACATTGCAGTCAAAAATATAATGGAAGAAATCACAAAGCAAAAAATACAAAATATACATGAGAATAAACAACTGGGGGAGTATAGATATTGCAGCAAATATAAATAAAAAATTAATACTTAATATATAAATAATTCATAAAAAGTGCTAATCTCAAATATACAGAAAAATAGGCGAAGGATGCCAACAGTTAATTCACAGCAGAAATAGAAATGGCTGATAAAAACATATTACTATATCCTTATTAATCACAAGACATAGATTAAAATTGAGTATCATTTGTCTCCTGTGAAATTAGCAATGAATTTTTAAATGATAATGCCCACCTGAGTGAGCCTACAGTGAAACAGGCCTCAGACATTGCTGGAGAGTAACTTTCTGGAAAGGGTCATCTACTTTTTAAGTATTCCCTTGTTAGGACTTCCACCTAAGGTAAATGCTTTTTAAAATCTTATTGATGATATATATACAGAGATGTTCATCATGGTGGTAATATAAATGCAAAAACTAAAAATAAAATAAAAGGAAACGATCTTAACAATAGGCGATTCATTTAATAAATTATGGTACATATATATGTGGGAGTATTATGCAGCCATTAAGAATTACATTTTCAAAGAACATTTGAGATTATATAAGTTTTTTTTTTAAATTCAAAACTGAACATATACTGTTAAAAAATACACGTGCTTAAAAGACTAAAATAATATGTATCAATTTTTCACAATGTTGGGATTTGGGGTGATTTTCGTTTTCTTCTTTGAACTTTGATATATTTTTAAATTCTCTATAATAAGTGTGTATATCTCTTTTAGAATGAAGAAATTAAAATATTTCTACGCACATATTTATGGTTACATTACCAGATGTTTTAAGTGGACTTATTCTGCAGTGTGCCCTATTAAAATAATTAACATTTTTACAATTGTTAGTGCAAATTGAGAGTAGAATTTTTGGCAAATGTGATTACAATATTACAGCAACATTTGCAACTGGCAGCCAGGAAAACATTCCTTTTGGTTCTGAATTAAGCTTGTAAGACAGTGTCTTATTTGGAGACAGAAAAACCCAACACAGTCAAATTTATCTAACCTGTTTTTGTATGTTCACATTACCATGCGAATACATTCTGCCCTCTAAGCGGTGAGGTCTACACCCGTAGAATACTAGCATTCTGTGTTCTAGGGGCCAGGTCAATACTAGCAGTGATTTCAGGCTAATTTGTAGACATCGATGCCAAAATTACCTTGTAACATTGCTCTTTGATGATATTGATAGGAGCTTCGGAAGTACAAGGAAAATGAGAAGGACACGGAGGTGTTAATGTCAGCGCTCTCAGCCATGCAGGATAAAACACAGCACCTGGAGAACAGCCTGAGCGCAGAGACGAGGATCAAGCTCGACCTGTTCTCCGCACTGGGGGATGCAAAACGGCAGCTCGAGATTGCCCAAGGTAGGAGCACCGGGAAGGGCCAAGGGAGGTGGTGTGGCTGAGAATGCACAGGGTGCAGAGCATTTCCGTTTTCTCCGGCAGCACACAGTTTTGTTGAATCAGAGACTGCAGAGTCACTCAGAGGTGCTGGTGCAGCAGTTCTTACAGGGTCTGTGGGGACAGAGGGAGAGGCAGGGACGAGCCAGCCTGGGGAGTCAGAGGGCTCAGGGAAGCTGATGCCTGAGCCGGGTCTTGAATGATGAGGAAGGCTGAGCTGTGAAGAAGCAGTAGAGAGGAGTGAGGCTAGAGAGGCATAGAACAGAAGAGCAGCTTGCGAGCCCAGGGAAGCCGGGAGGGCCTGGTGTGTTCAGAGCTGCAGCTGGCTGTGCTTGGCTGGAGAGGAGGTTACAGTCCAAGTGGTGAGAGGAGAGTCTGGAGAACTGGCTGTTCACTCAGCAGGTATTTATTCAGACCTACTGTGTGCCAGGTCCTATGAGAATCCCTGAGGGACCAGACAGTAACAAACATTTTGGTCTTAGGGACCTCTGTACACTCTCAAAATCATTAAGTACCCCAAAGATGTTTTTATAAAAACTGGATTATCTCTATCAACATTTATCTATTAGAAATTAAAAGTTCAAACATGTATTTTATAATTTATTTTAAAATAACATAAACATATTACTTGTTAACATAAATAACATTTTTATGAAAAATAACTTTTCAAAAAATGTTTTAAAAAATATATATTTTATTGATTTTTTACAGAGAAGAAGAGAGAGGAATAGAGAGTTAGAAACATCGATGAGAGAGAATCATCAATCAGTTGCCTCTTGCACACCCCATAATGGGGATGTGCCTGCAACCAAGTTACATGCCCTTGACCGGAATCGAACCTGGGACCTTTCAGTCCGCAGGCCGACGCTCTCTCCACTGAACCAAACCGGTTTCGGCTATTTTCAAAAAATTTTAATGAGAAAAGTGACGTTGTTTTACACTTAGCAAATCTCTAGTTTCTGGCTTAATAAAAGATAGTTCCATTCCCATCTCTTTCTACATTTAATCTGTTGTAATTTCGCTTGCATTGTTGTTTCTGGAAGACCCTTTTATGTCCATGAGGGAATGAGTGTGAAGAAGACAAGTCAGGCCTTAGTGCTGTGGACCCTGTGACCCTCTGAGAGGGCAAGCCCGGGGCAGGGCCAGGCTCCTGCCCTCAGACAGAGGCAGAGGGCCTGAAACGGGAGGAGATGTCGGTGGCCCATGAGGGAGGGACTCAGCTGTGAAGGGTGAATTCTGAGAGCAGAGAGTGGCAGGGAAGAACATTGTTTCCGGAGGGAACAGTGTAAGTGAAGGAAAGACGGTGCTGGGAATGTCCGGTGAGCAGACCAGTGGCCCCCAGTTGGGGGCCGGGAAGAAGAGAGTGGGAGCCAGGAGGACCATGAATGAAGCCATCCTGGAGAACTTCTCCTTGGCTTTCAGGAGGAGGGCTGAGATGTTCTGGCTGTTGTTTTGGAAATCCCTTCCCGATAGCTGTGTGAAAGGGGGGTTTGAGAGACAGTGGAGGCAGAGAGGTCGTGTAGGAAGCTCCACTGTCCTAGCTGAGAGCGGAGAGTGGGGGATGAAGCGGATGTCTGGACGGGAGGGAAGGATAAAGGTGCCAGGACCAAGAACGAAGAACAGGAAGGAGTGAGGAATGAAAAGAGAGAGTGAGTTTGGTTTGGGATGTTTCCACTTGGAGTTGCTTCCTGGACACCCAGGTAAAAAGAGTTCATCAGTCATTGGGAGTTTGGGGTCTAAACTCCAGAGAGAGACCAAACCCCCTGTGGGTGTGGGTGGGATAGAGAAGTTACGAGAAGTTAGTGAAGCCTAAGAGGGGCTTGGAATGGCCCAGGTTGTAGAACAAAAGGAGAAGGGAGTTGAGAATCTGGCTTATTAATCTGTGGACTCGGGGAAAGCATTTAAAAAGAAGGGTTCTGGGATCCTGCTTTAAAGCTGAACTGGTCATCCACTGGCTTTTTGCCTGCTCGGCCCAGCTCCCTGAAAAGGGCCACCTCTCTCGGTAGCATCTGTTGACTCCGATTTGCAAACGTGGAGAGATCCCCCTGCAGAGAAGCAGCACCTGGGCTCCGAGTGGCGGGGGGCTTGGCTTGTCAGTCCAGGAATTCTTCCAAAGCAACAAAGAAGCAGAGAGAAATGTCTTTTTCAAAAGCTCTGGGAATGTTTGCATATTACTGATTAAAGAAATCATATTTAAATCTGTGTAGAAAAAAAAAGAGCCAGTGGTTCATGTATCAGATGCTGCCGGTATTTTATCACCGGAGGCTAATTGTTAAAAGGGAAGGAGGGCTGTGATGCTGGCTTAATGCTGAGAAGACACGCAGCAGGTCCCAGCGAGCAGGTTCTTTCTGTGGCTCTTCGCCGCCGCCTTTCCCACTACTTCCCTCACTGTCGTGCTCAGAATATTCTAGTAAGAACCCAACTTTGTAATTCAAATCAAACCCCTGTGTTGCTTTTCTCCTTCCTATTGTCTATATCATTGATTCATCCTGGTTTCAAAATGACTTTCATCTCTGCTGCATCCTTTTAAAAACTATGCCACCATGGGCAGCTGCATTTTAAATATGTTACCATCTTCTGCAGGACTCAGAATGAGGGACTCAAATGCATCCTCCTTCTTTTCTAAGCATTTAAGTTTCTGAGGTGCTACCCTAACTGTTCTTCCTCTGGTGGGCCAGGGAGCTTCAAAGAATGATGGAATTGCATGGCCATTGGAACGAAGGGTCCTGGGTTGACATCCTCCTCAACCTGTTAATAACTGGGCAAGTGCATAACTCGCAGCGCCTCAGCTTTGTACTGGGCTGGCACTAGGAATACCTAATGAGAGAAAAAAGTAGATAGTCGTTTCCCTCGTGGAGCTCATGGCCCAATGGAGAGATGATGAGCACAAGTCATCACCTAAGTGAATAGTTACAAGAGAGGTGGAAGGATGTGAGGCAGACCGCATAGATCTTAATCCTGGCTCTGTTTGTTACTCAACCTCTGTATGCCTGTTTCCTCATCTATAAATGGATGATGCTGATAATAATTTCTGCCTGATAGGGTTGTTGCGATAAATAAATGAGTTTGTATGTGGAAATACTTAGAACAGTGTCTGGCACATATGTGTTAGCTAATATAATTATTAGTAGAGGCCCAGTGCATGAATTCATGCACCAGCGGGGTCCCTTGGCCTGACCTGCGAGAGTCAGCTGAAACTGACTCTTCAAAATTCCCCGAGGGCTCCCCAAGGGACCCCGCCAGTGCATGGGGCTCGGGAGGGATGCAGGAGGTTGGCCAGCGGGGAAGGATTGCAGGAGGGCTCCAGGGCGTGTCTGGCCCATCTTGCTCAGTCCTGATGGAAAGGCTGGACCCCAGCAGCAACTAAACTACCTGTCAGAGTGTTTGCCCCCTGGTGGTCAGTGTGTGTCATAGTGACTGGTTGACTGGTCAGCTGTCTACCCCCTGATGGTCAGTGCACATCATAGAGCAGTTGAGTGGCCTTAGCATATTTTTAGCATATTATGCTTTGATTGGTTGAATGGATGACTGGACACTTAGCATATTAGGTTTTTATTATATAGGATCATTATTACAAAAAGTAAAGTGACAGGAAAGTTTAGAGAGTGTTGAGAATCTACGAGTTGAGGGGATAGGGGCTGATTTAAATGGGAAAATTAGGGAAAGCATCGTAAGGAAGTAGAAATAGAAACCCCAGGAGTCAGCAGAGAGAGAGCAAGGGAAATAGCCCTGCGGCAGGCCTGGCTGCTTGGGTGAGAAACCCAGTGTAGTGAGGGAGGGTGTCAGAGGCCCAGCCCGTGGCAAACTGGGCCGCCAGTTTGAGTCACGTAGAGCCCCCAGTGCAGCAGCCACAGCTCCGGAGCTCCTTCTATTTTCCATATGAGGACCTGGGCAGTTCTGAGGCCTTAGATGTTCTGTGTTTCTTGGTCTGATACCCAGAGATAGCCACCCTCCCAGAAAAATATTGCAGCTCAAGAGGGAGAGCCATAGTTTAAAATCATTCCCTTTTTAAAAAAAAATATGTTTTATTGATATTTTACAGAGAGAAAGGGAGAGGGAATATGTTTTATTGATTTTTTACAGAGATGAAGGGAGAGGGATAGAGAGTTAGAAACATCAATGAGAGAGAAACATTGATCAGCTGCCTCCTGCACACCCCTGACTGGGGATGTGCCTGCAACCACGGTACATGCCCTTGACCGGAATCGAACCCAAGACCTTTCAGTCCGCAGACTGACGCTCTATCCACTGAGCCAAACCAGTTTCTGCAAATCATTCCCTCTTAGGCTGCCATTGGTGACTGCTGTGCTCCAAACGTGGCTCCGGGAAATTAACCTCTTTGCTTAGTCACACCTGCATAGACAGAATCCCTTTTCACTGTGAAACATGGCCCCCAGGCCAACTCTGGCCTGCTGCCTGTTCTCCTACCATCCACTGGCTGCGAATGGTTTCTGTGTTCTCCCATGGTTTAAAAACACACACAAACATGACAAAGACAGTACGTGGCTCACACACCTAAAATGTTTACCATTTGGCCCTTTCCAGGAAAGTTTGCCTACCCTTACAAACCCTGACATCAAAGCTGAGCCACACCCGCTTAGGGCTGGCCTAGGAGGGCATTGTGTTGGGTGGGGTGAGCCCTCCCTTCTCACTGATGGTGGGCCTTTGATCTTCCAGGACAGATTCTTCAGAAAGACCAGGAAATCAAGGACCTGAAACAGAAGATAGCCGAAGTCATGGCCGTCATGCCCAGCATAACGTACAGCGCCGCCGCCAGCCCCCTGAGCCCGGTCTCCCCCCACTACTCTTCCAAATTTGTGGAGACCAGCCCCTCTGGACTCGATCCCAACGCCTCTGTTTACCAGCCCATGAAGAAGTGAAGACCAGCTGTGTTTCACCCAACAATTTGGTTACCACAAGGCATTGCAAAGGAGCATCTCTGGCAGTCAAGATAACAAAAAGTTTATATTGTATTTTGTGGGACTGCATATGTTGTCATTTTTAAAAAGGGGGGAAAGAGAACATCCACATCTGATTAGAACTGCCCATCAGTTTTTCTTGTAAATTTTTAGAAGACCTCACAGAACTTTGCAGTTTATTTTTCTCGGCCAATGCATTAAAACCATTCTTGGATTTCAAGTAGCCAATTTTGCCTTTTATGTAATCTTACAGTTTCCTCTTGAAGAAAGAAAGAAAAAAAAGGGGGGTTTTGCTTCTCAATCCTCTATTTTTGTTCTGTTTTGTTCTTATCTAAGCAAAACCTGCACATTGGATCCACGTGGGGTGATACTGAAAACTTGGTTTTTAAGAGCGAAAGAGTTAAATAACCTAACACAGTTTTGATTGGATAGTTGAATTCAAGAAGGTGATTCTTAATATTACAGAAAACAACATTTGATTACCCCTCTAAGGACCAAACAAATTGAAGGAGTGTCATTTATGCTGAGGGGAGAGACTCAGGCGATGAGACTAGATGTGTTTGAAATGTTTCTGTTCCCATCAGTGTGTTTAGACCTAGAAAATTGCTAGCAGCAGTCTTGTTCACAGTGCCTTGGGAAAAGACATTTCAAGAGGAAACTCGGTGATTTTAGACTATTTTCCCCCTTTGTCATCATCTCTCTTCTTTCTGTATCAAGCTCACTGCGGATCCTGCTGTAAAACTGGTGGGTAGCAGGGCTGTTTGTCACCACCACGCCAGCACTTTCTTTCCTGTCACAGAAGGCACCACCTGCTCCGGGCGCGTCTCAGAGCCAGCACCTCGGGAAGGCGGGCCGGGCGGTGTTTGTGTACGTGAGACTGCAGTGACAGCGAAGAAAAGCTGCAGTCCTAGGTTCTTTGGTTTCTGTTCTGTTTGTTTTCATTTCATTTCACTTAACTGTGCTTTTCACTCTTCATCATCTTCTGTTTGATGATTTAAAACAAACTTGACTATTCCTCAGCTCTTGTGCCAAGGAGGGTTTTTTTTCTTTTCGTTTGTTTAAAAAATTATAAACTCAAAACTCTGCACAAAGATTTCAGTTTCAAGTGTATATTATACATGGATAGAAAAGTGTTTGCACTGGCAACTTTTGGAAGTGTTTAAGAATCAGGGTGGGGGTGGGGGGAGGGGCTGGGAGAGGGAGGGGCCAAGCAAAATTGTATTTGGAAACTAGGAAAATTAAGAAACCAAATAGATTGGTTTTGCTTCCTTGCCGTGGATTCTGGAAGGACATAGTTCTTCTGAAATTTCCTGTTAATTGGCATGTACGTCTCATTTAAAGAAAATTAAGTAGGACAAGCAAGTCAGCAAAATAGAAGTATTAAAAAGAATCATCCTTTTAAACACAGATCTTATTTTGGGATAAAAAAAAAACTTCTAGCTTTAGCCAGGTGTGCATGTTGCTGCCATTTTGCATTTTTGAATCATCTTGTGTAATTGTCACCATGAAAGTGTTACTCAGAATTGTCATAGATTTTTTTCATCTTTGTGCAAAAACATGGAAAACTGTCACTGACTTTGTGTTGAGGTTTCCCCCATTTTGCTGCCTTTTGGGACACTATTTTCGTTAAATACTTGGTCTTGGCTGCATTTTTTTTTTTTCCTGTGGGGTTCAAAAGAATAAACATTTTCTTACAGATAAACTAGTTTTCTGCCTTTTTAACTTTTTAGGAGGGCACAACAAGTTTGATTGTCCTGAATGAACCTTAGATTACTGCTCTTGTTCTCCCCTCATCTCAGCTCCCTGTCAGGTGGCTGTGTCCAGCAGACACAGGATTTGGGGTGAATCCATCCAGTTGGCTTCACTTCATGTCTTACTCAAGATATCTCCATTCTCATTCTCTTTCTCTCCCTCTTCCTCCCCAACCCTTCCTCCCTCCCTCCTTCCTACTCTCTCTCTTTTTTCTTTTTAAACTAAAGGCCTGGTGCACAAATTCATGCAACAGTGGGGTCCCTCAGCCTGGCCTGTCGGATTGAGCTGAAACGACATCCCCTGAGGAGTCCTGGATTGTGAGAGGATGCAGGCCAGGCAGAGGACCCCACTGGTGCATGATGGGGCCAGGGAGGGACACGGGAGGCTGGCCAGCCGGAGAGGAACTCCAGGGCGTGTCAGGCCTGTCTCTCTCAGTCCTGATCTGCCGGACCCCAGCAGCAAGCTAACCAACCGGTTGGAGTGTCTGCCCCCTTGTGGTCAGTGCATGTCATAGTAAACATTTGAGCAGCCTTAGCATATCATTAGCATATTATGCTTTGATTGGTTGAACAGATGACTGGGCACTTAGCATTTTAGGCTTTTATTATATAGTATCTTTATTGTTCAAAGTATTACATATGTCCCCTTCCCCCCCCCCCATTGATCCCCTACAGCCCACCCCACCCCCCAGCCCAGACCTTGAGTACCTCTTTGTGTGTCCATGGGTTATGCATATATGCACACAAGGTCTTTAGATAATTACTTCCCACCCACCCACCCTCCCCTGCCTTTCCTTCGAGATTCCTCACTCTGTTCCCTGCTTCCATGTCTCTGGATCCACTCCGTTCTTCAGTTTATTTTGTTTGTTAGATTCCACATATGAGTGAGATCATGTGATACTTGTCTTTCTCTGACTGACTTACTTCACTTAGCACGGTACTCCCAAGGCCCGCCACTCTGTCTCAAAGGAGAAGAGAGCCTTCGTTACTGCAGCGCAGTATTCCATGGTACAAATGCACCACAGCCTTTTTACCCACTTACCTACTGATGGGCACGTGGGCTATTTCCAGATCTTCTCTATTGTAAATTGCTCCCTCCCTCCTCCTTTCTCTCTGGTAACTGATTAGAACCAAGGCTGACTTGTTTTCCTGTCCTAAAAAAAAAATCAAGTTAGTGTGGCTGGAAGGTAGTTGGTGAGAAAGTCTTGAGAGCAAATTTCCTTCCCATTTTCCAGAATCTTGTCGTCCCACTTTGTGACCACCTCCCGCTACGATCCAAACTGACCTCTAAAGGAAGCACTCGCAGTCCTCCCGTGTTCCCGGAGGCTTTGCTTTCATCTTCTGAGAAGCTAGTGCCTCTCCCAGCCCGGTTTTCCTCGCTCGGCCGTTGTTACCATTGATCTTGGCTCCAGTTTTTGAAAATTCTGCTCTCAGATCTCCCCCATGTCCCTGTTGCTGGATAGCCCCCCGCGTCTCAGCCGTTTAGGGTCCCGCAGACGCCCACACCGTCCCGCGGACAGAGTTCCCCGGGAACACTTTGCCGTGGCTTCGTCCCCTTCGCCGTCCCTGCAGAAATGTCTGCCACAGCGCTCTCAGCAGCACGTTCTTTTCCACCAAGGAAATTTCCAGGTGTCTTTCTTTTCTTTTTAATCCTCACCCGAGGATATTTTTCCATTGATTTTAGAGAGAGAGGGAGAGGCAGAGAGAAACATTGATGTGAGAAACACATCGATAGGTTGCCTCCTGCATGAGCCCCGACCAGAGCCCAGGTTGGAGAGGAACCTGCATCCAAGGTACATGCCCTTGGCTGGACTCAAACCCGGGACACTTTGGTCTGCAGGCCGATGCTCTATCCACTGAGCCAAGCTGGCTAGTACCACCGTCGTCTCTTTAGGCCCATCATGAAATAGTCCCACGTCTTAGTACTTTACAACTTACTCCATGCCATAAAGCAGTGTTGGCCATTCTGGATGGTTAAATATTTACCTAAAGAGCAGGCAGGGTGTTTTAACTGGCCAGATAACCTCTTACTGACATCTCCCAGCTTGACATAAGGAAGAGGCTATCCTGTGTGTCCATTCTTTCTGTGACCATCCATCTAAGAGGTCCTAGAACACGAGAATGGACAGCTCCTCTTGACTCCTGGCCAGGAGGAGAGGAGTAGTCCTTCCTCTGACCACTCGGTCTCCCATGCTCAGCCACCTGCATGCATTGGGCTATGGCCAGGCACCTGGGCGGGCTGAGCATTTCTAAGGGCTGGTATTCGATTGCTTCTGATAGAATTCACATAATACCAGAGGGAGCTGGAATGACAAACTGGAAATCTACCCCGAAGCTGATTAAGTGATGTTCAAGTAGTAAACTGTTTTCACTTGGGCCACGGCAGCTCGACGGCTGAGGTTAAAGGGCCTCTGAGGCCCATAAATGTCTGTTTCCTGTGACTCTGATGTTTCCTGCTGAGCTGACTTCTTCACAGGCCAGCAGCACTTGCCCAAGGGCAGCCCCCACTCTAATGGTCTAGTCCCGTGGTCGGCAGTCTGCGGCTCTCGAGCCACATGCGACTCTTTGGCCCCCTTGAGTGTGGCTCTTCCACAAAATACCACGGCCTGGGGCAAGTCTATTTTGAAGAAGTGGCGTTAGAAGAAGTGTAAGTTTAAAAAGTTTGACTCTCAAAAGGAATGTCAATCGTCGTCCTGTTGATATTTGGCTCCGTGGACTAATGAGTTTGCCGATCACGGGTCTGGTCTGTTGTAGGCCAGCAAGCCCTCTACACAGAGATGAGCGTCTGCTTCCAGCTCTGCCGTCACCTGCTCTGTGACCTCTCTTAAGCTCTGTAGACAGGTGCTGCTCCCTTACCGTCAACAAGTAGTATTCCTGCTGGAAGGAGTTGCTATGGGAACGGGGTGAAATGCAAAAGTGCTCTGCAAATTACCCAGAGCCTCCCGGGTGAAAGTCCAGAACCGTGGCCTCAGAGTCAAGGTGAGGCAGGGACCTGGTGAATTCCTGTTCCGGGGTCAGCTCCACCCCCTCGGCCTGACTCCTAAGGGGAGCTCCTCAAAAGTGTGTGAAGCTGCAGCTTCTCCCTGGGCATCGGCATCTCCGGGACCCCTTTCCCCGACACCCAGCGCAATCTGAATCTGTGTGTCAACGAGATCTCCAGGTGACGTGGTTGCCTAGTAAATGTTTGGGAGCCCTTGTGCAAGCTGCTTTCTTAACTGCAGGAAACAGGCCTCTGTGACCCATCTCCGGCCTAGTCAACTTTTAACAGCAACAGTTACTGAATTCCCCAGAGCAAACTGAACGTAGGGAGGAGGCGAGAGGATATAAGAACAAAGAACTGGATGTGAGCCAGCATCAGGGTGGAAACCCCTCAGATGCCTGCCTCAACTAGAGGGGGGGTGGAGGCAACTAAAAAAGGCCTCAGTCCACCTTTAAAAAAAATTATATATATATATATAATTGATTTTTCACAGAGAGGAAGAGAGAGGGATAGAGAGTTAGAAACATCGATGAGAGAGAATCACCGATCAGCTGCCTCTTGCACAGCCCCCACTGGGGATGTGCCCGCAACCAAGGCACATGCCCTTGACCGGAATCGAACCTGGGACCTTTCAGTCCGCAGGCGGACGCTCTATCCACTGAGCCAAACCGGTCCCGGCAGTCCACCTTTTTTCAATAGCCCAATGGGAGACGTATGAGGAAACAGATGACCTTGTAGTGCTCAGCCAATGAGGACCCGGAGGAGGGGCTGAATGAATGGGCTGTGTTCGCCACCCCAGGTGTGCCTGTGCCTGGGCACCCGCACGGACACCCGTTCTCGAGAACTTACTAAAAGTCTCATTTTTCCATGCTTCTGTCCCCAAATCCGTTGTTTGAATTCGGACAGGTGGGCATTTCTCACACTGACCTGAAGGCTCCACACGGTCACTCTCCTCCAGTTCGGAGACAGCCAACGCACAGGCTCTGAAAATTCAGAATTGAGAGCGTCAGTGAGGAGGGGCACCCGGAGATGAAGACCTCCTAGGGGTTTACACGTGGTGCTCGTTTTGTCTCCTCCCATTAGAATGCAGGCTGCAGGGGGGCAGAGACTGCCTGCTTCTTTACTGCGGTGACCCCAGAAGCTAGAACAATGACAGCCACGCAGGAGGGACTCCATAAATATTATGGAACGAGTAAGGTTAATAACTAGGTTAGACGTGTAATCGGAAATAGCGTGTCTTTTTAGAAAATATTTTATTGATTACAGAGAGGAAGAGAGAGGGATACAGAGTTAGAAACATCGATGAGAGAATCATCAATCAGCTGATGAAACACCCGCAACCAATGTACATGCCCTTGACCAGAATCGAACCTGGGACCTTTCAGTCCGCAGACCGATGTTCTATCCACTGAGCCAAACCGGTTTTGGCGGAAATAGCGTGTCTTCACTGGATCAGAGCATCCCTGTCATCGTTCCGGTGAAAACGAGAGCTGTTTCCAGGAGAGGGGGGCATATTTATCGGGACGTCTTTCCCCTGCCCATCTCTGGTTTCCGCTGAAACCTTGTTTTCCTTATCACATGTCCTCTACCAACGCCTGCTCCCCGTAGCCAGGTGCAGAGACTTCCCGACAGCTGGATTTACTGAGAGTAATTACTTCTCTGTCAGGCAACCTGCTGGGGGCCTATCCATTCTTCTCCGAGACCAGACTTGCCCACGTGCTGGCCCGGCTGCATCTGGAGTCCCCGTGGGGCGTTTTCATTGGGCAGTAATTGAATTAGAAAGCATCTCCTCCAGGAGGGCATCGGGGAAGTGGATGTCTCCCGGATCTCCTCCCATCTGCCCGGGGGGCCGCACTTCCTCCCGGCCTCCCTCATTCTTTGGGCTTACTTGGTTCCTGCTTTATTCCTGCCTCAATGGTTGTTTTTCATGCCTTTGCCTTTGCCTTAGGTTCAAGTCCTACATGCCCTCTGGATGGGCTTGCTAGGGTTCTGGAATCACCCTGTTATTTTGTTGTTGTTCATTTTTTTCCCAGAGAGGAAAGGAGAGGGATAGAGAGCTAGAAACATCGATGAGAGAGAAACATCGACCAGCTGCCTCCTGCACATCACAGCCCCTCCTCCCCGGGGGATGTGTCTGCAACCAAGGTACGTGCCCTTGACGGGAATCGAACCTGGGACCTTTCAGTCCGCAGACCAACGCTCTATCCATTGAGCCAAACAGGTTTCAGTTCACCCTGTTATTACGCCTCTGATCGCTCTCCTATGAATCCCAGGCTTAGCATCGCACTCACATGTGGCCTTTTAAGCCCCATCCAAGAACCTGGACTGCTTTACTCTGGGAGGCGGTCCATTCCGCCCTGTTCCCTACCTCTGCGGCCTCCAGACATCTGAGGGTTGAGAAGGAGGTGGGACTGAGTGTGGGCCAGGGACCTCTAGGCCTGGCCCCAGTGCCTTCGGCATCGCCAGTTTCCACCATTCCCTCCCCTTTCGGCCTCAGACCTATGCTGACACACGACCAGGCACCGGGTCCATTCTTATCAAGAAGAATCGTTGTCAAACTTCGGCGTTCATCAGAACTGTGCGCGTGGCTTGTGAAAGCACGGCTGTCTGGGCTCCACCCCCAGTTCCTGACTTAGGCGGTCTGGGGCCAGGCCTGAAAGGTTGTGTCTCTAACGAGTTCCCAAGTGGAGCTTTGGCCCTGGGACCCCACTTTGAGAACCACTGACTGAAAGAGGAAGGGCTGGCCCCGGGGCCCCGCCCCACCGGAAGCCATCCCTGCGGCTGCCACCAGAGGGCACATGCAGCCTTAGGGAAGGTCTTTTCTCACCTCCAACAGCCAGCTGGGGTTCTGCCTTCAGATTTCTTTCTCCTTAACTGTAATGGTTGTTCCTATGTGTTAGGAAGAAGAAATATGGATCTAAAAAATAACGTGGGTTCTCCTAGTCCGTCTCTGATACGTATCAAAGGCCTGCGGGGCCAGTCTTTTGAAGGTACTGAATATCTCCTGCATTTCTTTTTTTTTTTTTTAAATATATTTTATTGATATTTTACAGAGAGGAAGGGAGAGAGATAGAGAGCTAGACATGTCGATGAGAGAGAAACATCAACCAGCTGCCTCCTGCACACCCCCTATGGGGGATGTGCCCGCAACCAATGTACATGCCCTTGACCGGAATCGAACCCGGGACCCTTCAGTCCGCAGACTGACGCTCTACCACTGAGCCAAACCGGTTTCGGTTCCTGTATTTCTTGAAGCTTTCAAGAAACGGAGCTCTGATCAGTACCAAACAACCTGACTTGCATACCTAGTTTACTTCATCAAAAATAAACCTTAACGCGTTCATCAGAGAGGCCTGGTATGCAATTACGTCTTAAAATAACAATAAAGTTTTCATTGTAAGAGCCAAAAACAAAACAACAACAACAACAAAACACACGGAGCTCTGTCCCCAAGGGAGACTTAGGGGTCCCTCCCTCAGCCCACCCAGGAGGGACTTCCTTTCAGAGGGTCCTGGAATCACCCCCGTATTCAGAACCCATGGGGCAGGCAGTTAAGGTTATATTTTCACATTCTTTATACTTTACCATATGTTCCATGTTTTCTACAATAAATTTAATTTTACTTTTATAGTAGAAAACAATAATGATTTTAAAACACATTTTATGTCCATTGGTTGTACTTATACCAGTCCTTCGGTTGATCTCTTATCTCCCCCAGATCTCCCTACCCTAAGGTATTGTATGTGTACATAGCTTACCACTGCCCCCCCACCTCCCATACATGCCCTCCCTCCCTTAAAACACATTTTAAATGTAACTAAAAGCCAAACCAACTTAAAGAAAAAAAGGAAGAAAGCCAGCAATAACCCCCCCAGGGGGAACTTGGGGTGAGCAGCTGGGGTAAAGTTCCCAGCTGGAATTGCCCCCACTCTCCTGCTTGTTGGTTCTACCCGGTATCTACGGGGGGTGGGTAGGGGGTGGGATCAGAGTGGGTTCCGTGCTCAGGACGAGCTGGCTGGAACCAAGGAAGAGACAGTCACCTGCGAGGGCCTGTCACCTCACAGGTCACCCGCTGAAGCTTGAGGCCTGATGCCCCCTGAGCACTCACTAAGTCACATCCACACCAGGGCTCCGGGCCAGCGGGCGGGAGCAGGCCGAAGACATTCACACTTAGAGCCTGCACAGCCCGCAGGCTCCCACTGAGTGGTCTGTAGGCTTGTTTTATTGGGCCTGCACAGAGTTGAGTAAGTTTGAGCTAACATTTAAAAATCGGGAGATTTCACAGGATCCAGATTTTTGTTTTCTGCCAAAAAATCTGCAGATCTGGGCTGGCATCTCCCTCGATGCTCTGCAGAGCTGGGAGAAGTGGCCTCGGGTCTCTATCGTGGGTGCTCACTAGATCCCCATGGGGAGTTTTTAGAAGTGCCATCCCCAGGGCCTGCCCCAGAGAGCCTGGCTTAACTGAGCTGGGGGGAAACTGGGCTTTAAAAACAAACAAACAAACAAACAAACAAACAAACAAACATCTCCCTAGGCGTTTTTCAGTATAATGAACAGCCAAGGACTGAAAAACTGGGAACTAGAGAGTAGTAAGAGAAATCTTCAGTCTTGACTGTGCCTCGCTTTCTTCGTCTGTCAAATGGGAACGATGAAAACAGACCCGGCTCACAGTGCTGCCGGGAGAACCAGCAGATCTGCCTGGCCAGGCAGGCACCGCGGCTGAGACCTGGGGCGGCTGACAGAGATGAGGGGGCCATGGGCTCTGCCTAGAACTAACCTTCTGTGTGGCAGGCAGTCAAAAGTCAAAACCCAGCGCAGGAGAACCACGTACATGGAAAGTCTACCGTGCAGATGTGGGCGATGGGGTGGGGAGCAGCCACTTCTGGGCCGGGCTGACGGAGACGAGAAGCAGGAGCTGACTCGGTGGCCGGGCTGTGTCCAGCGTGTCCAGCTGGCCCGGGGACATTTGGAATGGGCTCCAGTTGTTGTTGATCCGAGCCAGGCGGGAGAGGGAGGAAAGGCCGCCAGAGAGCCCAACCTTTTGGGTAAATAGACAGATAAAAGTTAAGGGTCAGGAAAAAAAAATTTAAGGGTCAAGGAAGAATGGAACAACTTGTATCCCAGGCATTTTCCCCTTAAAAGACTATCTTAATTTTTTTTTTTTAATATATTTTTTATTGATTTTTTTACAGAGAGGAAGGGAGAGAGATAGAGTTAGAAACATCGATGAGAGTCATTGATCAGCTGCCTCTTGCACGCCCCCTACTGGGGTTGTGCCTGCAACCAATGTACATGCCCTTGACCGGAATTGAACCTGGGGCCTTCCAGTCCGCAGGCCGACGCTCTATCCACTGAGCCACACCGGTTTCGGCTACTATCTTAATTTTTAAAAATTATGTGAAATAACATAGAAATGTAATTCTTTAGAATATTCTCTCTCTCTCTTTTTTTTAAAGAGCTCTTTCAAATCACTTTCATAACCTGGCAGGGAGTCACAATATGAAGAGAAGACCCAAACCTGGTCCCGTTAAGCGGGTGCTATCATGATGGCTTCGCGTGAGCGTGACCAAAGGCAGTGACGGCACCAGCGTCCTAGGAGAAGGGTGGGAGGAAGGCTCAAGGCCCACAGACCGAAAAGCTTGTTTCCGGAAAGTCCCAGAGGGTCGCAGGAGGCAGGAGCCGTGTGAAATCTGAGGGACCCTCAGAGGACAGGGCGTGGTTGCTGGGTCATCAGCACCTTGAAATGTCTCCTTTTTAAATTTTCTTTTTAAATGTAGTATATACATATCATTCAGTCTTTTTTTTCATACATTGTTATTGATTTCAGAGAAGAAGAGAGAGGGAATGACAGAGACGTCAACAATGAGAAAGAGTCATTGATCGGCTGGCTGCCTCCTGCAACACCCCACACTGGGGGCTGAGCCTGCCACCCAGGCATGTGCCCTTGACCGGAATGGGACCTGGGACCCCCTCAGCCCACAGGCTGACGCTCTGCCCACTGAGCCAAACCGGCCAGGGCATTGGAATGTTTCTTTTCTTTAAAAAAAAATATATTTTATTGATATTTTACAGAGAGGAAGGGAGAGAGATAGAGAGCTAGAAATGTCGGTGAGAGAGAAACATCAACCAGCTGCCTCTTGCACACCCCCTACCGGGGATGTGCCCGCAACCAATGTACATGCCCTTGACCGGAATCGAACCTGGGGCCTTTCAGTCCGCTCTACCACTGAGCCAAACCGGTCTCGGCTGCAATGTTTCTTGATGGTGATTCGGTGTCGAGGGCACTTGTGGTCGGGGAGACGGAGCAGGAGGGCAGAGCGGTCTGCTGTCCCATGGGCTGGAGCCTCAGCGTGCAGACCGGGTCTCCCTGTTCATGAGGCAACGTGGAGAAACGTGTCGCCGAAGCAGGAGGTTCCAGTTCCGTCAGCAGCTCAGTCTAAGGGCCTCGCACGTTTTGGATTTTATCTTTTTTGAAAAAGGAAATGTTTATTTTAGTGGTAGAGCGGACTGAAAGGCCCCAGGTTCGATTCCGGTCAAGGGCATGTACATTGGTTGCGGGCACATCCCTGGTAGGGGGTGTGCAAGAGGCAGCTGGTCGATGTTTCTCTCTCACCGACGTTTCTAGCTCTCTCTCTCTCTCCCTTCCTCTCTGTAAAATATCAATAAAATATATTTTTTTAAAAAGAAAAGAAACATTCCAATGCCCTGGCCGGTTTGGTAGCTGATAGGAGCAGTCAAACTACACCGCCACCAGGTGGCAGCACACTAAAGTCCCAGGTTTGCTTTATTTTGTTTGGGATTTACAAAAGGCTGCAAGACCAATTTTTAGACATGACCAGAGATACCAAAGCCATTCCCCTTCCTCCTCCTCCTCTTTCCCCTCCCCCCGCCGCCGCCCTTGCTAACGCTCAGCTTCCACAGTTGAAGGTTCCCAGGTCCCAGCTTTGTGTCTGAGCCCCACCCCCTCCAGTTTCCCAGCAGAAAGGTGAACTGCGGCTCCTCTTCTCCGGCCCTTCCCCAGCCTGGAGAGCCCAGGTCCAGCCACCTCCAGCTCTCCATCCATCAGGCTAACGCCTCCCCTCCCGGGCTCTTAGCCCCACCTCCATGAAAACTGGGGAGTGCAGATGCTGCACTTGGGCTGATGTGGGTTCAGTCCTGGTTGACCATCACTGGTTGTGGACACCTGGCCTTCTCCATGGCCTCTCAGGGCTTCAGTTTTCCCATCTGAAACATGGGATGGAGTCTGGATTCAGAGAGAGATTTCTTGTTCTTTTTTCTCCATGCCTTTCCACGGGAGCGGGAGTGGGCAGAGACAGGAGGTGGTGGGGAGGAGTGGGATGGAGAGGAGCGTGGAGGCCAGATGCCCTCCATTGCACTTCCTCCTTGGGGCCCCTCTGCAGAAAGGGCCAAGGCCCACCCCCGCCTGGAGCTCCCTCCAGTCCCTGGTCCCCATCACAGTCTAGCCCAGGGGTCGGCAAACTCATTAGTCCACAGAGGCGAACATCAACAGTACAACGACTGAAATTTCTTTTGAGAGCCAAAAACCGACTTCAGCGCATGGGCCACAAAGTTTCAATCGCAATGTACGTGTGCATCCACACGTGGTGTTTTGTGGAAGAGCCACACTCAAGGGGCCAAAGAGCCGCAGTTTGCCGACCACTGGTCTAGCCAATTCCCTCTTCCAGACTCTGATCCCCAGCGCCTCGTACCATTTTAAAGTCCACGTAGCAACGAAAGGATGATGACTGGACCAGGCCCTCGCCCTTCCTTGGGGCCCAGAGACCCAAGAGCATGCTTTGCTCTCGATGGACTCACAGAGGAAGCCTCCAGGCCCGTGGGAGGCGGAGAACTTTCCCAGCCGGACTGCCCCAACCCTGGCGGCCACCAGGGCCCGTCCTCGGGCTCAGGAAGCCAGCCTTCCGGCCGATGCTGACTGAGGACGCTGCCTGGGTCTTGTTGTGTAGCCTTGGCCGAGTCATCGGTGCTCCCTTGACCCTCGAACCCCCCATTTGTACAGGGGAGCCCTCCGATCTGGTCCAGCTCCAACAGCATGACGTGGGGGTTGCTGAAGGGGTGAGAAGGGGGTGAGTCCTCCGCCCCTGCCTTCCTGGGGAGCCCCAGGACCCTGCTTGGAGGAGGAGGCGCCGCTTCCCCTGGCGAGGCCGATCCCGGGGGGACTCCGGGATGCTCCCCCACACTCGCTGTGGGCAGCCGGAGCTAAGTGCGATATTAATTATTACCAGCTCCCTCCGGGAAGCAAATTCAAAGTGAGGTCACCATGGTAACCCAGACGTTGCAATGGGACCACATTTTTAAAGTGCTCACCATGTTCCCAGCAAATTACCTCTCCGCGGAAGAGAGAAGAATGGAGCCTCAATCCCTCTCCTCGGTGGCCTCTGGAAGAAAAGCCAGGAGCTCCCACGGAGCCCGGAACCTTCCTACAAGAGCGGGCGAGGCGGGGCAGCGGGGGGAGAGGCCGGGGCTGAGCTGGAAGTGAATGCCGGGAGAGCCAGAGCCCGGGTTCCAGGCTCCACTCGAGCGCCGTCTTATCCACAGCCCCGGCCTGGGCTTTGCCTTCTCGGGCCTCCGGGACAGCTTCCCCGTAGTGTTTCTTCAAGGACCAAAAGACCACATATTGGTAGTGGGGAGCGGGGGTGGGAGTGAGGTGGGGGGTGGGGGGGACAGGGTTCCGGGAGGACCAGGGGGTTTGCTAACCAGGCTTCCAAACAGAGAGACCTGGATTCAAATCCTACCGTCGCCCCCCCCCCCCCCCCCCAGCGGCTGTGTGACTTTGGGCCGTGACTTCACCCCTCTGAGAGCTGGCTCGCTTACCTAAAGGTGGGGGTGTTCGTGAAGTTTAAAGAAGATCCATGGGAGGCACGGTGCCCTGCACACAGTAGGCACTTAGTAAGTGTCCTGTGTGCCAGGCTCTGAGTTGAGCGAGGTACACAGGGTCGCACCACATCCCTCCCCTGAGACAGCCGCTATTATTAACCCCACTAGACGCATGAAATTCGTGCCAGGGGCTTGGCCCTCGCAGCCCCGGCTTCCTCCGTCTGGTCTAATGAGCCTGTTACGCTCTTTTATTATAGATTGTACAGATGTAGACGCCAAGTCAGCGAGGTGAAGCAACTCTCCAGGTCTGTCTGCCTCCGGAACTCAAGCCTCTACCCCTCCCCTATGTGGCCTACGGAGGGAACGAGACACGCAGAGTGCCCGGCACAGTGTGTGGCACATAGTAGGTGCTCATTAAGTAGTCACACACCCAGAGGCACATCCAGTTTTCATGTCATGGCCACTGTGTGGCCCCTGACCCCCCCCATCTTCTGGGGTTTGGTGACCCGGAGGTGGTGGGTTCGACATGTCCGTGGCTCGGGCAGCGACGAAGGAGTTAGAGGTGGAGACCCTGAGCTGGCCCCCTCTTTAGACCACTGCCCAAGGGGGTGCCCGTGTCTCTCTGCATCCTGAGGGCCTTGCCCAATATTCTCACCTGCCCCTCGGGCCCTGGCCGGCCTCCCACGGCTAGAACACAGTTGGCCAGGAGCTGCCTCTGGCCTCATCCCACCCTAGTCTCTCTGGCCGTGGGTGCCCCCACCCGCCATGACTGCTGGGTCAGCGTCCCACTGGCCCGCCAGCCTCCCCAGCCTTTCCCAGGACAGAATGAGGTCAGGCCTCGGGGTGATGGATGGATTAATAACAGCCTTTCCTTCCACCAGCCCATTAGCCCTGCACTGTCCCAGGCCCGTGGTGGGGGCCAGGAGGAGCCTCATCAGCCAGGGGAGCACAGTGAGGAGGGGCAGAGACGGCCCTCCCAGCCCGCCCAGGGTCCTCCGGGAGCCCCCAGCAGCGCCACGTTGAAATCGTGGGACATGGACCCCCAGCTCTAGCCCTTCTCCTTGATGGTGGCATGTCCTTAAGCCAACCGCTGCTCTTCTCCGAGCCTCAGTTTCTCCATCTGCAGTAAGGAGCGGCTAATCCCCATTGCCGGTCCCCTGGGGCTGCTGTGGGGACCGAGCCGGGCGCTGATGTGGTCTCGCCATGCAGATCTCCGAGCTCACAGAAGGGGTGGTTCTGGGTGCCGGGGATCTTACCTGCGTTGGGTTCCCCCAGAAGCGGACTGAGCCGGGGATAAGAGAAGCTCCCTTGGGTGGGGACCCCAAGAAGCACTGGGGGGAAGTGGGGGAGGGGGCAGGGAAGGAAGACTGCAGTTCAGGGTATGCTGATGGGCAGGCCGCAGCGGGCAGTGGGGCAGGGGGCGGGGCTCAGGGGACGGGTAGAGTGGGCTCGGATTTGTCCTCATCTAGAGGTGGCTAGGCTGAGCTATCTGTCCGCCAGCTCCCAGCCACCTGTGGCTGAGGACTGCTCCCGGAGACCACGTGTTCCAGCATTTCCGGTCAGCCCCGGGAGGGCGCCGGGCGTGTCCCCGGAAGAGAACTGAGGGTGGTTGCACGGGAGACGCGTACATGTGCACGGGAATGGCGATGCTGAAGGGATGCAGGCTGGGCTCCACATACGTGACCTCACTCACTGCTGTCCTCACATCAGCCTTAAGGCGGAGGTACTAGCATTAGCCCTGTTTTGCAGAAGAGGAACCTGAAACTCAGAGGTGAGGTTCCCTTGCCCCCGGCCACACAAGGGGTGGAGCCGCCAGCATTAGCGCCATGGGCTGCAGGGTCTTTGGTCTTTTCACTGTCCCCAGATCGGCAGGCCCCACTGGCCTGTGGGCCGCAGCCAGCAGCTGGTAAAGGTTTGACAATGGGAGGAAAAAAAACCACCAACTCGGGCTTAGAGTGTTTGCCGGTTGCCATGGTGTACATACTCCCACCATGGCCCGTTTCATGCTACCAAAGCGACACCTGTCGCTGGGCTCGGAGCTGGGAAGGGATGCTGACAATGGCTCTCGGGAGCGGGTGTGAGCCTGCTCTGGTCCTACGTCCCCCAGGCTGTATTAGTCAGGATCGATAACGCTAGCTGCTGTAACAGGCAGGCCCCTGCAGCCACTGGTCGGACGGCTTTTGGTCTCATCTCCTACCCAGCACGGCCCCAGCACCACTCAGCCTGAACATCTCTCTACGACGTCTCGCACCTGTCCCAGGCCCACCCCTGTGCTCCTGTCAGCCCTCGCCCTGCAATGCCCCTTTCCTCCTCTCTCCGGGCCCAGTTCTCACTCACCTTCTCAGAGCCTGCTCTGGTCCTACGTCCCCCAGGCTGCCTTAGTCAGGATTGATACCACCAGCTGCTGTAACAACCCCATAATCTCAAGAATGTAGCCGAAACCAAGTCTGTTGCCCCCTAGACCTGCAATCCTCTGCAAGTGGTGGTAGTGGTGGTGGTGGTGGTGGTGGTGGTGGTGGTGTGTGTGTGTGTGTCAGGGGAGGGGTTCTTGTCTCTGCAGCCACCGAAACCCATATTCTTTTCACACTTCATGTCCAAGTTCACCTCCCAAGGGGGAAGGTCACGGAGGGCCCGCAGGTTTTCTGGCCAGGCCTGGGACTGGTGTTCATCTCTCTCTCCCGCGGTGTGGGCCGGACCCGCCCCTCCTGACGGCAAGGGGCCAGGCGGGGGGTTCACCTGGAGATGTGGTCTTCCTCCAAGGAGAGAGTGAAACCACGACAACAAATCAAAGCCAGCTTCTGCTTCCACTCCCACAGCTTCCACAGCCTAACCAACTTCTTTCTTTCCTTGGCAAGGGTGGAAATTTTAAGGGAGGTTCCCAGGTTCGAGAATAAACAAGTCATCTTTTCTGTAAAAGAACAGTTTACACAGCCGCCATTTTGGACCATGAGACTTGGCAGCCGCCATGTTGGCAGCCCCCTCCCCTGGGGGCCGCCATCTTGAAATAGCAAAGGTCAACCCCTCCCTTTGAATTGGCCAATTGCAAAAGACTGTGCGCCTGAGCTCCAATCAAGAGCAAAGGACAGGTCATGTGTGCCAGGGATTATAAAGCCAAGCAGATCACCTCCTCAGTGTGCACGCACTTCTAGACCATGTGTGTGCACCTTCTATGTAGAAGAAAAGATGTTTGCCTTGCTGCCTGGCTCCGAGTGTTTTGTATTCTACCAGAACCCCTGACTTGGGGGGCTCGCCTTATTTCTAACATGGGGAAAGATCTCAATAGAATAGTCAGCAGACTTCCGGGTGTGTCCTTTCAGGGTCAAGGTCTCCACTGACTGACTGGCCGGCACCAAACACAGCTGGTCCTGAGGTCAGCCTTGGCCTTGGTGTTACTTGTCTGGTTTTGCTGCTTTTCTCGCCCTGGAGAGGAAACATAACCAAGGCTTAAATGTTATCTGTAGGAGTGAGAGGTCAGCGGGGTGGTCTACACCACATCATCAGCTGCATGGTAGGGGAGGGAAGGCCACCCTGGGATGACCCCGCAGCTGTGTTGCTAGGCATCTGGGGCTTTTCCCCACGGCGACCTTCTGTACCTGACCCCTCGTCCCTGCTCTGCTCTTATCTGACCGACTGGCTTTCGGAGAACCACCCATCTGGTCCAAGCGTCCCATTTCACGGGTATGAAGCCTGAGGCCTGGAGAGGGGGAGGAATGCACCCTGAGCCGTGGTCCAAGTTAAAACCTGACCTGAAACGTGAAGCCGGGGCTCCTGGATTTTAGCCCCGGGCTCTGCCTACACACCGTGGTATAGCGCCCCCAAAAGGCCTGACTGCAGGCTCTAGCACAAGACACCGGTAGATGCTGAGTCTGTCTCTTCCAGCTACTTGGGGTCTCAGGCAAGTCTCTTTACCTCTCTGAGCCCCCGTTTCCTCATCTGGAAAACGGGGAAGATGATAATACCTGTCCCGGCGGTTGGCAAACTCGTTAGTCAACAGAGCCTCGTACCAGCAGTACAACGATCGACATTTCTTTTGCGAGTCAAATTTTTAAAATTTAAACTTCTTCTTGGCCGAAACCGGTTTGGCTCAGTGGATAGAGCGTCTGCCTCTGGACTGAAAGGTCCCAGGTTAGATTCTGGTCAAGGGCATGTACCTTGGTTGCAGGCACATCCCCAGTAGGGGGCGTGCAAGAGGCACCTGATAGATGATTCTCATTGATGTTTCTAACTATCCCTCTCTCTTCCTCTCTGTAAAAAATTCAATAAAATATATATAAAAAAATAAACTTCTTCTAATGCCACTTCTTCAAAATAGACTCGCCCAGGCTGTGGTATTTTTGTAGAAGAGCCACACTCAAGGGGCCAAAGAGCCGCAGTTTGCCGACCACGGACCTATCTCATAAAGTGGTTCGAAGGATAAAAGATAAGGAAAGCGCTCGGGGCAGTCTCTGGGAAGTGTGTGTGTGTGTGTGTGTGTGTGTGTGTGTGTCTGTGTCCTCTTCTCTACACATACACCCTATTGTGCACACATAAAGGCTACAAACTGGGAAGGGTGATTTACAACTACCTAGAGGGATAGACCGGGAAGGAAAAAAATTGTACAGAGAGCACAGGGCCTTAAGTGCGACTTAAAGAGGAAGAAAGAATTGCACGTCGGCGGTCCAGGGTGGCCGGAGTGCAGAGAATGAAGTGAGCAGCCCGCGTGGGAAATTCTTGATAAGCACGTACCGGCGGCTCTGACTTTCTGCCGGGTGAGCGACTGCTCTCAGGGCGCGGGGGCGGCCGCGGACGCCGCCTCCAGGACGAGGCTCGTCCAGGCGAGAGGCTCCGCTGGGTCAAGCTCCAGCCACTGAGCAGCCAGATCTTTTCATGACAATCGGCTCCCAAAATGTGCATGCCAAGACCTTGGCAACTCAAGTCACACAGCTTGGTCTCGGTTGTTGTCCAATTTGGCGCTTAACTAGTTGTTTCAAAACATATCCCGAAGCTGTGCGTGTGTGTGTGTGTGTGTGTGTGTGTGTGCGCGCACATACAAGCCTGGGCTTTGCTTCTGTGCACACAGGCTGCGTGGTCCCTGCCCGCGGCCGGGAGCATCGGTGAGGGGAGGCTGGGCTCTGCTGCGGTAACACATCACCCCTGCGTCCCGGGGGCTCAGAACCACAGGGGTTTCTCTCTCAGTCACGTTGCGTGTCCTCCGTGGCTCCGCTGGAGCTGTTTGTGGTAGGGCCCCCGGCGCGCAGGGTGGAGGAGTGGCTCCCGGCTCAGTTGTGGCTGTGCCCGGTGGAGGAGGGAGCGTGGACGAGGGCTCTGGAGGGTCTCACGTGGGCAATGAAGTGCTCTGCCCCGAAGGGATTAGCATCGATGCTTAAAATGCAGACACACCACCTCACTGAGGCGAATCCTCGGGCCCACCTCCTTCCTTGTCTGCGCAAAGGGGATCAGAACACTTTCTAGCCCTGGTTGTTCAATGGTTAGAAGAGCGTCGGCCCGCATACTGTAGGGCCATGGGTTTGATTCCTGGTCACGGGCACCCACCTGGGCTGCAGGTTCTCCTGGCCTAGGTCGGGGCATGTGTGGGAGGCAACCAATTGACGTGTGTCTCTCTCACATGGATGTTTCTCTTTCTCTCCCTCCCTCCCTCCCTCCTTCCTTTTCTCTCCCACCCCCCCTTCCTCCTTCCCTCCCTCTCTTTCACTCTCTCTAAAATAAATGGGGGGGGGGGGATCCTCTGGTGAGGATTAAAAAAAAAAAGAAAGAAAGAATGGGGAGGCTTTTGAGTTTCCTCTGACCCCCTCCTGCCAGGCAGGTGACGAGCCTGGTGTGTGAGGTGTGGAGGGACAGAGGGCTGGTGGCTTGGGGAAGGCAGAAGTCAGGGGGGGGGGGATCCCAGCCACTTGATACTTCCTGTGTTTATCGTTGCTTTGTTCTTGGGACCCAGCTGTCACCACAAAACTGCAGCTCCAAACCCACTTGCTTCCCTTCACACGCGCCCATCCCCTCTCTCCTCCCCGCCAATGGCCTCTCTCTGGGATCACAGCCCCTCCCTCCCCCTCCCTCTGTGCCCACAGAGTGGGGTTCCCTCAGGTCAGGGATGAGGCTGCATCCTGAGATGGACCAGCCCTTCTGGGAGCCGCCGCTGTAGCCAAGCCCACAGGCTCACTGAGGGTCACACCCACGGACTGGGTGCCAGCGCCCCCGCAGCTGAGGTTAGAGGGAGTGCGCAGGCCGAGGCTGGGGTGCAGCTTAGGGCCCATCCCCTGCCCGAGCCCAGAGCCCAAGGCCTGGCTCCTCCCGCCTCATCCACAAAGGTAGCTCTTGCCTGATCTCTCCTGGACGTTTTTCGCAGGAGGAAGCAGTTCACGGGGAGGGGGCGTGGGGCTCAGACAGGGGGAGGGCAGGATTCACTTCGGGCGTGAAAGGGAGTCTCGGGTGGGTGCTACCCATCGCGAACACCTTGGGGGCCTCTGCTAACACTGGCCCTCAGACCCAGAGCCCTAAAGGGAAGGAGAAACTGCTGGATTAATTAGCGTCATCCTCATGCGACCGCTGGGCTCTGGCGGGTTCCCACTCACACAGCTCCCTGGGAAAGTAAATTACATAAGTAACAATGAGCTGGTTTAAAAAAACACACACCACCACCCAGTAGCCATCAGCGCAGGCAAAAGTGAAAGTGGTTCTGAATGCCGGTAGTCTGAGAAACACAGGCCGAGGTTCCGGGGCCGGGAGGGGGGATGGAGCCCGGGTTTTCTCACCTGAGAGGCCCCGGGCCTGTGTGGGCGGAGCTGACCCCCGAGGCCCGAGGCCCGGAGGCCGCCTCGCCTCCAGACATCCCGGCCTCAGGCTGCGGAGGCCGCCTCGCCTCCAGACATCCCGGCCTCAGGCTGCGTCTGCAGAGCCGTCTGGCCAGCCCTGTGGTGACCCTGAAGGCTGGCTCCTGGGTGGAGGCCGCCGCCCGGTGTGACCTCAGCAGCCTGGCCCGGGGCCACGGAGTGGTTTGTGGCTCAGGACCTGGGAACCACTGGCCTCCTCTCTTCCCACGACCTCCCCATCGCTTCTCCTACGGACCCTCCCCATCACAGGACGTCCGGCCACCCGGCCTCCCCCGCTCCCGGCCGGCCCGTGGCCACCGTTCCAGGTGAGGCTGAGGTTCCCTGGCCCAGAGGGCCTCCCACCCTGCGCTTCCTCTTCCAGGGTCAGCCCCTCCCATCCCCCCAGGTGCTGGCTCCCCGCTGCTGACAGAGCTGCCCCCGGTGAGGCTGTGGTGGTTTTCTGGCACCTTCTTTAAAGCACCATCAGGGCCCAGCCAGTGCGGCTCAGTGGTTGAGTGTCGACCTATGAACGAGGAGGTTGTTAACGTAAAAAAACATTCAAACCTGTAAAGGGTTTTTGTGAGTTTATTTGAGCCAAACTGCTGACAATTGCCCGGAAGCAGAACCTCGGTGGACTGAGATAATGCTCCGGAGAATGGCGGGTCACATCGGTATTTATACATGGCCATCAGAGGAAGGGACGTTGGTGGGTTACATGACATCCACTGGTGATAGACTAGAGAGGTGGGAGAAAGCAGAGCAGGGGGGAAGGGACCCCTGGGATTGGATAAAAAGTAAAATGATAGACACATACTTAGGTGGATGCAGGAACAATTAACATGATAACAATGAAGGACTTTGTGGTATCTGTCCTGGCACCTAGGCACATTAGGTTGTGCCCCAAGGGGTCCGGAAAAAGGGAAGTTACAAGTTACCCAGACATGTTATTATAGATGCAAAAAGACAGATAGACTCGGTTAAGGCAAAGAATGACCTTGTCAGTGAAGATACCAGCCTAGGTAGTTACGACTACCCACCATGACTGCTTTTAGTTAAAGTTTAATTTCAGACCATCCTTTGTGGTGACTTTAGGTCTCTGAGTTTGCAAGACCGCCATGCAGGCCTTCCCTAAGCCCGTCAGGTCAGCATGGGGCCTCTTTCATCCACAAGGTCAAGGTTGGATTCCCAGTCAGGGCACATGCCGGGGCTGCGGCCCGGTCCTCAGTGTGGGGCGCGTAGTGGGCAGGCGAACAACGACTCCCTCTCATCATTGATGTTTCTGTCTCTTGTTCTCCCTTTCTCTCTAAAATCAATTTTTTAAAAATAGCCGAAACCGGTTTGGCTCAGTGGATAGAGCGTAGGCCTGCAGACTGAAAGGTCCCGGGTTCGATTCCGGTCAAGGGCATGTACCTTGGTTGTGGGCACATCCCCGGTGGGGGGGTGTGCAAGAGGCAGCTGACCGATGATTCTCTCTCATCGATGTTTCTAACTCTATCCCTCTCTCTTACTCTCTGTAGAAAATCAATTAAAAATATTCTTTAAAAATGATCATAATTAAAAAGTAAAGAAATAAAACACCACGGCGACCAGCCCCCGTGTCTGTGGGAACCCTGGGGGACAGGGCCGGGACCAGGGTGAGCCTGGTGGGCTGCGGAGGGTGCAGGGTCTACGGAGGCCCCGCCCTCAGGGGCCACCTGCGGGGCCTGATTGGGCAGGGGCCTGATTCTTAATCTTCCCTTTGCATTTGTTTGTTGTTTAAAGTATTACATATGTCTCTCCTCCCCCTCTCTGCTCCCCACTCCCTGCCCCGCCCCCGCCATTGACCTTTCCTCGGCCACTCCCATGCCCCAGCACAAGCCCCCACCACCCCCGTGTCCTTGTCCATCCGTGATGCTAATATGCGGGCCTACAAGTCCTTCTGTTGCTCTCTCACCCCACCCCGCCCTCCCCTGCCTTCCCTCTGAGGTTTCCCCCTTTGCTTTTGATCGCTCCAGTGAAAGATGTCAGAGGACCATTCCCACAGGCAGAGGTAAATCCAGGACAGGGGTGGGTTGGGGGGGGGGCACTTTTATGGACTTTTCTTGTCTGCCCGGCGCAGGCCCTGCCAGGCAGAGTTAATCCCCTCCTTAATGTCCGTCAGCCGCTTGGACTTGCCTCTGATCCCGCGTCCGTCTGCCGGTGGACTGGGAATTCCTGGAGGGCACAGACCGTGTCCTGCAGCCTCGGCCGCGGCTCTGTCTCCAGCCCGGCTTCCTGTGCGTGAGACAGACATCCTGGGACCCTGGGCGCTGGGGCTCTGCACCCGAGGGCAGAGCGTTAAGTAAGACACAGGCCGTGGACCAAGAGCAGCTAAAAACAATCCCGACCACGGCTTGTGTCTTTGAAATCCCTGCCCCTCCGGTCCCCGATCCTCTTCCTCTCACCTTCCCGCTCCAGGCCCTCTGTGACCCGGAGCCTGGAAACCAGTTTGTCCAAGACCCAGAGTCACCTGATGGTGGAGCAGAAGCAGGTGCTGCAAGTCCGCTGGTCGTCCTCCAAGACCCCTTCCTCCTCCTCCTCCTCCTCCTCCTCCTCCTCCTCCTCCTCCTCCCTGGCTCGAGGCGGCGCCCCTGCAGCCTAGAGCGCATTTCCCAGCCTCCCTCGCAGGCGTGGCCACAGGACTGGATCCAGCCGAGGGGATGGGACTGCACGGGACACGGGAGCCTCTTCCAGGCCTCCGTGCTGAGCCACGGTGCCCTCTTCTCCTCCCAGCTGGCTGAAATCAGACCCAGCTGCCACCCCCAAAGATCACTCGCCTCAGGGGGTGGGGGAACTGGGTTTCTGAGTGACTGCCTGGAGCAGACATACCCCCCCCCCCCACCTGGGGCGCTCTCCCCAGGACTGTTGTGTGAGCGAGGAATGCACGTCTGTGCTCTTTTTTCTTTCTTTCTTTCTTTCTCTTTCTTTCTTCCTTTCTTTCTTTCTTTCTTTCTTTCTTTCTTTCTTTCTTTCTTTCTTTTTTCCCTTTCAAATCATTTTAATAACGTGGCAGTCAACGTATGAAAAGCAGACTCACACTTGTTTTCGTTAAGGGGGTGGGGGGTGCTACCATGATTGCTTCACACAAGCATGCTGTAAGCCTGGGTCTAAGCCTTGTATTCTAAGGTAATGATGACCCTGGTTCCAAAGAGCAAGGGTGGTAAGGGGGCTTCAAGGCTCACAGACGGAAAAGCTCGGTTTCGGGAAAGTCTCAGAGGGGTCGCCGGGGCAGGAGAGACAGGAAATGTAAGGGACCCTCACAGCACAGGGCGCGGCTGCTGGGTCACCAGCACCTTGAAACGTTTCTTGATGGTGACTCGGTGCCGGGAGGATTTGTCGTCCGGGGAGAACCGAGCGGGATGGGCCGAGCAGGTCTGTTGTCCCAGAGGATCAAACTTCTTCAGGGTGTAGACCCGGTGCCCTGTCCACTGAGGTAATACTGGAGGGACAGGATCTCGCTGAAGCAGGAGGCTCCAGTGCCCTCTGCGACGCTCCACGTCTGAGCTCTTTAAGCTGCTGTGTTTTGGAGTTTCTTTCCCTCGCAGGTTAGCTTTGCCCCCTCGCTCCCCGAGCAGCGGAGGGAGAGCTGCTGGCTGAGTGGCTGCCGTCAGAATCCTCTTCGGGAGGAAGGGGGCTCGGAGCCTGGGACCACTCCCATGTGATGAACTTCGTGCCACCCACTCCCACGTGACAGCTCCGTGCCACCCACCCCCACGTGACGAGCTCCGTGCCACCCACCCCCACGTGACAGCTCCGTGCCACCCACTCCCACGTGACGAGCTCCGTGCCACCCACCCCCACGTGACAGCTCCATGCCACCCACTCCCACGTGACCAGCTCTGTGCCACCCACCCCCACGTGACAGCTCCATGCCACCCACTCCCACGTGACCAGCTCCGTGCCACCCACTCCCACGTGACGAGCTCCGTGCCACCCACTCCCACGTGACCAGCTCCGTGCCACCCACTCCCACGTGACCAACTTCGTGCCACCCACCCCCACATGACAGCTCTGTGCCATCTCGCATTGCATTGCGGAAGGACTGAGGTGGGCGGTTGCCATTGCAGAGAGAGATGACTGTTTCTTGTGCAACCCAAGGGGGAGGGGGAAGAGTGGGGTCACAGGTCACGGGGTGCAGTGTCGACAGCGACTCAAACTCAGTAGAAGCCGCCTTTTTCGCGCCCAGCGTCCATCCGCTGGAGGCCCTGGGCCCCTGTGGCCCCCCCGGGGGGGGGAGAACAAAGCGGCCCCCCTGGTTTCACCGGGGCCTCCCCGGAGCGCAGTGGCTGGTGTGGCCGGGTCACCCTGGCCGTCAGAGGCGGAAGGGGCCGAGGGAACCCCAGGAGAGGATCTGGTGCCAAAAAGGATTTGAAACTGGAAGCAGATGGGGAAGCCAGCAAGGGAACTTCCCGAGGCAGAAAGATCATCAACTCGAGAAGCTGCCGGGAGGACAATGGATGGAAGTGAGCGGAGGAATTCCCGGAAGGAGAGGAGCCGGGCTGGCACCTGGCGAACCCCTGCCGCTTGCAGGCAGCAATCACTCCCCCGGACAGGGCTGGCGGGAGCGAAGGCTGAGGCACAAGGTCTGAAAAGCCCGGGCGATGGGGACGAGGCCCACAGGTCAACCTGCAGAACCTTGTGCAACCGAGTGAAACCTGGCCCTTGTTCGGAAAGCAGAGAAAATGTGTCATTGAAGGCACAGAGGAGACTTTCTACTTCCTCCTGCAATCTCTCCCCCTCTCCCTCTCCCTCTCCCTCCCTCTCCCTTCCCCTCTCCTTGGCTCTGTGATTTTTATTTGCTATTTAATGTCATTCTGAGTAAAGAAAAGTGTAAAATTTAAGTGATTAACATGAGTATTATCATTCATCTTTATATTGCGCAATATTGGTTTTAAAGGCAAATATCAAGAGCATTAACTCGTATGTGGAATCACAGAAAACACATAATCTGTATCTCATGGCTCTTCCCCCAGGGTGCCCAAGCTGCCCAAGAGGCAAACAGGAAAATACGCCCCCCCCCTGCAAACCCCCCGCTTCTCGCCCCTCCCCCCCTCAGAACAAGGGAGCTAGTGCTCCTGGGGGTAGGGACACCCTCAGAATAAAGACTCATAGACGCCCAGGGGCCCCACCCCACCCCCGGGACACACCCACTCCGGCAGCCCTGGCCGAGGGGCAACCCCCAAACGTTTTCACACCGCCATTTCAGGGTGACCTCCCTTCCCCTGTCCTGAGCCTGAGCCTGGGACCGGGGTCCCGCAGGCACCAAAGACAGCCACAGTGGGTGGGGCCTGGGGTACTCATGGGCCAGGGAACAGGTGGCAGGAGCCGGGACACGTATGAGCTGCAAGCCGGCTCCCTTGTCCCATCAGACTCACTCACAGGACGCACAAAGATACAGTCACGAGGACTTCAGGACAGGGATGGAGGAGCGCCCAGTGCCCGCCTGGGCCCTCCCGCCCACGGGGCCCTGTCCACAGGCAGCGTTCCCGGAGGGGGCCTGGGAGGAGGCGAGCTTTAATCAGCGTTCAGAAAAGGCTTTGTCCACCCAGAGACTGCGATGTCTGCTCGAAGGCTCGGAGAAGGAGAGGGGTGGACCCCTCAGGTTCCGGGGGGAGGCGTGCTCCGGGCTCCCGGCCTCGGGAACTGCGAGAGCGAAGGCCCGCGCTGGGCATGGCCTGGTGTGTCCAAGGCACCGGGAGGCCCACGTGGCCGGGGGGTGGGGGGGTGGGGGGGTGGCTGCTTCTGCTGCATCTGAGCGGCTCACGGCCCCTGGGCGTGGGCTTGTTTAATCACCAAATAATCCCACCAGGTAGGAATCGACAGGTCCTCCTTCCCCCAACCGCTGGGCAGAGTATAACGTAGCCTGCACCTGGGCCTGGACATTCCCGAGCACCTGACCGGGCACCTGTCATGGACTGTACATCGAACCACCAGTCAGCACCTGCCAAATGCCCTAAGCTCCCCAATTCCTAAGCCCCTAATCATGTGCCTTATATGAATCCACCAATCAGCTTGTGCCGAGTACCCTCAGCTCCTTCCCTTCCCATCCCTCCCCTCAAAAGGCATGTACCCCCTGCACCTGTGCCTGTTCTCCCCTGCGAGACAGCCCGGCAGGTCCCTCTCCTCTAACAAGGCCTGCAGTCCTGGTTTCCGGCCCCTCTCCCATCCTTTCCGGCCTGGTCTCCGCTGAACATTTTCCGGGAAGGAGACGGCAGCCTGAGCAGCAGCGTTTGGAGGCGGAGACACCCTGCCCTCAGCCTCGCTCTGCCCTGGATTCGATCCCGTGGCGGCACAGGAAGCGCCGGGTCCTGGGGAGGCGTGACGAGGCCCCGGCACGAGCGGGTTACATCCTCGGTGACCTGGGGACAGGGTTCCTCCAGGTCAGGTTCTCAGGTTCTCCGTATCCACATCTCTGAGCCCCACCTGTGGATGCAGAAGCTCCGAGGGTGCTGCCTAGGGGTGTGGATTATCAGGGAGCATCCCAAAGGAGCCGCGGCCGGAGGGGCAGAGGGCAAGGCGTGGCTGGCAGCGGGAAAGGGGGCCCCAAGAGGGGGGTCTGGGGTGGCTTCTGCTGAGCTGCCACCTGTAACAACGGCTTCTTATAGAAGGTGGCGTATCCGCTGGGTGTTGGAGGGGGTGGGGGCGGGGTGGGGTTTGCAGGGTAGAGACCTGGGAGAGAAGGAGGGACCATTCAAGCGGAGGGAGCCGCACAGGCAAAGATCTGGAGGCCGGGGAGGCCCGAAGGAGAGGAGGAGAGCAGGGGAGAGGAGGCTGTAGACAGACTCTCTTTGCTCCCCACGAGGACCCAGGGGACAGGATGACTGCAAACTGGCCCCTGCTGGCAGCACGGGTGGCCCCTCTCCCCTTGCCTAAGCTCCCAGGATGGATGGGTCACGGGGCCCATCGGCCCAACCTCTCTTCTTCCTTCTCCCTTCTAAGGAAGAGAGGGGTGAGTGATTCCACGGCTTTTATCCCGGAGACCAAAGGGCCTGGAGGGCTGGTGGGATGAGTGGGCTTCGGTGTGGGTCAGGGCTGACCTCATGGCCCTTCCCGGTGGTTGTCTCTCCGCTGGGGCCCCACGCCCGCGCCGGCTGCTCTTCTGCCGAGGGCGGGCACGCCCCGAGGGGCCCCGGAGGAGCCGGCAGCGGGGCGGGTCACAGAACAGATGGTTCAATATCCAGGACCTTTGCAAGCTGGCTGTGAAACGTTGGGTAACTTAAAATTGGACAGGATAGATGCATTTACACCATGGATATTCATGGAAAAAAAGGGGGAAAAAAATCAAGAACTTTTGTAAAACACAAGGAAAATGACTTCCTAAAAAAGAAAATTTCCCAAACATAGGCCTGTTTTATTATGAGCCAAGACATAACATTACTGGGTCCAATCGCTCTGTGAGTTCTCAGCCCTTCGTGTCTGTGTCCGTGTTGGGAGGGATGGGCTTGGCCAGGGGTCTCTGTGGCAGGCAGAGGTAGGCCGATGCGGGCGCTGTGGTCTGGGCTACGTGCCCCCAAACCCTGTACACGAGGGGCTGTCGCTCAGGGAGGGGAAGTGGCCCGCCAGGACCGCGCGGCTGGTGGTGGCAGGGCTCGGACTCAAACCTGTGGCTGCGGCCTTGCTGCCCTCAGCCCATCTGGCAGGGGCGGCCCAGCCCCCCCGCAGAGCCTGCAGCCTTGTCCTCCTCTTACCACGAGGTCAAGAGCCCCGAAGACCGGCAAATGCAGCCAAGGTAAGAGGGAAGCTCCCTGCCCAGAGTCCCACTGCAAGAGGGTGGCAGCCAGCCTCCAGATGCCAGTCTGTGCTCAGCTTCCCCATTTTGCCCGCCTCTGAGTCTGTGTGGTGCCCTCCAGGCCAGGCAGTGCCAAGGCGAGCAAGGGAGAGAGAGGCAGGAAGAGGCAGGGGACTCATCAGTTGCTTTGTTGTTCTTGCTTTTTAAATTTCTTTATTGATTATGGTATCACATAATTGTCCTCATCCCACCCATTCCCATCCCAAACCCCTCCCCACATATGCCCCCACCCCCCTGTTGTCCATGACCACTGGTTAGGCTTATATTAAGGTGACCAGACGTCCTGATTTTTAACGATTTGTCCCGCGTCGTTTTTTAAAACGCTCTATCCACTGAGTGTAAATCCATGGTGTAAATGCATCTATCCTGTCCAATTTTAAGTTACCAAGCCTACCACTGGTTAGGCTTATATTAAGGTGACCAGACGTCCCGATTTTTGTCCCTCGTCCCGCGGCGTTTAAAAATCGGGACTTTTTTAAAAAACGCCGTGGGACGCGGGACAAATTGTTGAAAATCAGGACTGTCCCGCCAAAAGCGGGACGTCTGGTCACCTTAGCTTATATGCATGCACACAAGTCCTTTGGTTGATCTCTCCCCCTTTCCTCCACCCTACCCTACCTTCCTCTGATGCTTTGTTTTTCTTAATTAGCTCAGCAGCTCCATTGGCGGAGACCTCCTGTGGCTGCCCAGGCTTCAGAGGAGACAGCTGCGGTCCTGCCCAGATGGCCCCTCAGGAGCTCCTCCCGCCCCTGTAGGTGCGGCTGCTTCTCCACTGGCAGAGGGCCATCCAAGGGCTGGGCTCACTGGGAGAGCCCCGGGCAGACCTTGCTCCAGTCCTCTGGGCCAGGCGCTGGCCAGCTGCCCCGGGGAACACTGGGGCGTGTGATGGGCTCCGGGCATGCTCAGCTGCTGGGGAGGCAAACAGGTTCACCGAAAACCATAAAAAAAGAGTGATCACCAGAGTCAGCACATGGCGTACCAGCTGAGCTCTTGCCACATGCCAGGCACCGGGCTGAACATGTCCATCTGTGGTCCCACAGAAGCCTCCTGCTGCCCTCTGAGGCAGGCGTTCCCCCACCGTGCACCCAGGGAAACTGAGGCTCATTTAGCTAGAGCCGTGTGTGTGTGTGTGTGTGTGTGTGTGTGTGTGTGTGTGTGTAAGGTGGGAGTGAGGTGTGTGGGTAGCTGTGACGGGGGGTATTGGGGTGGAGGCCAGCTAGATGTTCTGGGCACAGGTAGGGCGGCTGGCAGAGTTGAGCAGGCGATCCGGGGGGATGTTTCTGGAAGAGGAAACAGCGTGGAAAGAGGCTGAGGGTTCAGAGGCAACAGGTTGGGGCTGCTGGGTGGGTGGGGCTCACAGGCAGAGAGGCCCCGGAGACCGGGCGAAAGGTCAGAGCCAAGTCTAAGCAGGAAACCCCTTGGGCTCCTGACTCCCAGGAACCCAGGTTACCTCCGATGCCGCCTCGGGAGAAGGCTGTCTCAGACCCGGGGCCAAGTGGGGAGGAGGTGGCAGGGAGGGAGGGTGGGGCCCTCCGGGGTGAGGCCGGATTACCTACAGCTCAGGCCGGGCCAGGCTGGTTCCAGTCCCAAGAAAACCCCTTCCCTGGGGGCCAGCCCAGAATTAGGACAACAGCCACTCCGTCTTCATTCACTGTTTATCCAACACGGGCCGTGCCAGAAGCTCAGGCCTGTGGAGACACGTAGAAAAGGGATTGCATTTTATTATTATTTTAAAAATATATGTTTATTGCCGAAACCAGTTTGGCTCAGTGGATAGAGTGTCGGCCTGCAGACTGAAGGGTCCCAGGTTCCATTCCGGTCAAGGGCATGTACTTGGTTGTGGGCACATCCCCAGTGGGGAGTGTGCAGGAGGCAGCTGATTGATGATCCTCTCTCATCAATGTTTCTGACTCTGTATCCCTCTCTCTTCCTCTCTGTGAAAAATCAATAAAATATATTTTAAAAACACACATATGTTTATTGATTTCAGAGAGGGAGGGAGAGGGAGAGGGAGAGGGAGAGAGAGATAGAAACATCAACGAAGAGAGAAAATCATTGGTTGGCTGTCCCCTGCAATCACTCCTCCCCCATTGGGGACTGAGCCCGCAACCTGGGTATGTGCCCCCAACCGGAATCGAACCCAGACCTTTCAGTCCTCAGGCTGACTCTCTATCCACTGAGCCAAACCAGTCATGGCAAGGGATTTCAGTTTTATTAGAATATGCAACATATATAACACTTAGTATATGCCAGGCATAATTCAAAAGATGTCCCAAACATTAACTCTTATAATCCTTACGAACACCCATGAGGAATAATCCCCATTGAAAGAATGAGAGAGGCCGAAAAACCAGGACTGCCGGGCTATCTCGCAAGGGGAGAACAGCAACACGTGCAGAAGTGAACACGCCTTTTGAGGGGAGGGAAGGGAAGGGAAGGGATGGGGCTTAGGGTACTTGGCACACGCTGATTGGTGGTTTCATATAAGGCACATGATTAGGCACTTAGGGACTTAGGAATCAAGAGCTTAGGGCAGTCATGGGCAAACTATGGCCCACAGGCCGGATCCGGTTCAGCTGTTCTATCCGGCCCGCGGAGCCGAAAGAGGGGAGGGTTCTCTTGCTCTCCCCTCCGCTCCTTCACCAGCAGCCCAAGATGAGAGTGCCAGCATGGCCAGGTTGCTTTTGTTCCGGCCCTCCGGTCCAGTTTAAGAACCCATGGTGGCCCTCGAGTCAAAAAGTTTGCCCACCCCTGGCTTAGGGTATTTGGCAGGTGGTTCGATGTACAGTCCATACAAGGTGCCCGGTCAGGTGCTCGGGAATGTCCAGGCTGCAGGTGCGGGTTACGTCATACTCTGCCCACCAGTTGGGGAAGGGGGGATCTACCATCCATCTTATTTATTTATTATCCCCATTTTACAGGCGAGGAAACGAAGGCTTACAGATTTAAGCAGCTTGCCTAAGGTCATCAAGTAAAGAAGTGGAGGAGATGGGATCCGAGGCTCCAGTTCCCAGGGGTCTAACCACTGCACTTTGCTAATGGGAGCAAGAGTACACACCCTGCTGTAAAAACTCCCATTTTACGGGGGGGGGGGGGGGGGAACACTGAGGCCTCGCCAGAGGAAGGGACTGGCTGGCTCACAGGGAAGTGGGGAGGACAGATCACGTTGGTGAGAAGGCAGGGCTCCTGACCCCAGCCGAGGCTCTGTCTTGGTTTCCTCTGCAAGCCCAAGTGATGGCCGGGGAGAAGCTGAGAGCCCTCCCGGCTCCCTGGCACCTCCTGTCTCACTGGGGTCCCTTAAGGGCCCAGCGGGGGAGGAAAACAGTAAGATTACAATCCGACACCACTTTCTTAAGGACAAAAGCCAGTTATGCCCACAGTTAGCTTCCCTTTCCCTTTAATTATCCCCCCCCCCTTTCTGATTACTAAAGGATAGATGGGCATTGGAGAAAACTTCCCAAAGATCAGATTTAAAAAAAAAGAGAGAGAAGAAAGAAAGAAAATCATCTTAAAATTCCTTCTTGGACACTGCTATCTTTTCAAGATTACTTTGCTCCCTCTCTGTGTGTTTTTTTTTAAATACATTTTATTGATTTTTTACAGAGAGGAAGGTAGAGGGATAGAGAGTTAGAAACATCGATGAGAGAGAGACATTGATCAGCTGCCTCCTACACCCCCCCCCCCCACTGGGGATGTGCCCGCAACCAAGGTACATGCCCTTGACCGGAATCGAACCTGGGACCTTTCAGTCCGCAGGCTGACGCTCTATCCACTGAGCCAAACCGGTTTCGGCCCTCTCTGGTTTTTTTTAGACACATTCCAGCTGGGAGGCCAGAGGCTTGGTTTCTTGTCGTCCTGGCATGCTGCGTGGCCCCTGCCCTTCTCTGGGCCGCATCTCGCCTGTGAAATGAGAGTTTGGACGTGGTGACCTCAGAGGAGGCCCCTTGCCGCTCTGACCTTCTGTTGCTGCTTCTGTTCCTGGAACTGGCAGAAGGGGCACAGGCTGCCCGTCTGCGGGGTGCGCGCCTGACAGCTTGCAGCGAGTCACCTCCGGAAGGCGTGCCGGCCTGTAAACAGCGGTCATTGCAGGCACCGCGGTCCCAGGCCCGCCCCCTTCGCTGGGCCCGTAGGGTGGCCCCTGCCGGCCGGATGCCACCCGCTGCCCTTCCCCAGCCAGCCCTGAGCGACTGCTTTTCCCATAGGCTCCAGAACGTTCTCTCTACTGTCCCACGACCCAACTGGCATGGGGAAAGAGAGATGGGAAGGGGCTTAGCCCTAAGGACCTACCCACCCGGGGCCACAGCCCTTCGTGGGAGAAGCCAGCCCGGGGTGGTGAGAAGCTGAGGAGAGAGGGAGTGAAGAAGAGAGGAAGGAAAGGAACATGGTGGTTGTTCCAACTCCACGTGGGCCTCTTGTTGGGCATTTGGGCTCGGAAACGGGTCAGAAAAACTTAACGGCCCTCGAAGGACACGAGGTCTAGTTGGCGTGAGAAGCGTAGACACCGACAGCGGCAGCACCTGCCATGCCGGAAGCGCGGGCCCGTGGGGTCCCGGAGGGAGAAGCCAGCGGGTGGCAGTCAGGGAAGGCTTGCTGGAGGAGGCACCCTGGCCAGGTGAGTTCTCAAAGACCGGACGCAGCCTTCCCAACTCCTGTGGTTTCATCCTCACAGACCGCCCCGGGGAAGACATCGGCTCCCCTCTTACAGACGAGGCTCGGAAAGGTGAGCTCAGCCGCCAAAGGAAGGAGCGTTTGGGTTCAAACCCCTGGCACTCGACGCCTGCCCCTGGGCCTGGGTTTGAATGTGGCCCCGGCCTCTGACCCAGAGACCCTCGGCGAGTGCTTCTCTCTCGGCCCTTGGGCTCTTCCCGGTAGAACGGGGCTGCTGCTGGCTGCAGGGTGGTCGGAATGGCCGGAAAGGCACTTAGTTTATACTCAACGGAGAGAGGAAACTCCAGCAAGGCCTCCACCAGCTGGAGATAGCGCAGTCTCTCCCCAGGCACAGAGACAGGCGCAACCCCAGGGGCTGGTGTGCCTTGCTGAGCACCCCCCCCCCCAAATCTGGAAGCAACCAGAATATATGTGCTCTCTTTCAGACTCCCTTTGGCAAAGCCTGATGGGATGGCACGGGACCCTAGAGAGAAGTCTGAATCCTGGAGCTGGAACATCTGTGCTTGAGGAATTCTAGCACCCAGACTCCCCTCCAAGCGCCTCCTAGCCGGCGGGCAGGGCAGGCAGGGCAGGGCAGGGCAGGGTGTACAGCACGCCGCACTTGGCCCCGGGCAGACATGGAGGGTCACTAGAGATAGGAGGACTTCACAGGTAAAGGTGAGGACCCAGAGCAGGAAGGGACTTGTCTGAGGTCACCCTGCAAGTCGGAGCCACGGCCACGGCTTCTTTCCCGCTACCTCGGAGCCTAACACCCAGGCCATACCATCTGGAGGCTACTTGGGGAGTGGGGCTGGCATGGGGCCACCCAGCGTGCCCAGGTGACACCAGGGAGCAGCCCGGGCGCTAGTGAGCTGGTCAAGTGCAACTGGTCTTGCTGAGGCAAACTTGTATGTTCCTGCCCCCTTCGTTCCCAGCAAAGTTCCACACCCTCCACCTCTCATTCTAAGGCTCCCAACGTCCCCCTGGGCGTCTCCCTCCTCTGGAGCCCTCAGTCTCCCCTTTTCTAAAAAATGGTCTCCCAGCACCCTAATGCTGCACGGTCTGGACATCCTAGGCTCCCGCCTCCCGCGGCGGGGGAAGGCGGCTCGCGAACCTCAGACTCCTATGGGGTGAGTAATTATGGGGCTGGAGATGGAGAGGGGGAAAGAAGGGGCCTCCTGGGGCTCCCTACCTTAAAGGAGTCCTTTGTGTGGGCGGCCCGAGGGACCCAGGCAAGGACCATGCGGGACGGGGCGGGACGGGGCCTGGCGGCCGTGGGCGGGGCCTGGGAGCCGTGGGCGGGGCCTGCCGCCCCTCGCCCCGCCCCTCGCCCCGCCCCGCCCCGTCGGACGTCGGCGCGGACGGGCGCTGGGCGGGGAGGAGCGCGGGGCCCACGCGCCGCCCGCCCGACCCCGGCGGAAAGTTTTCCCGGCGGAGTTTCGGAGGCGGCGGCGTCCGGAGCGGCCATGGACGCGCTCAAGTCGGCCGGGAGGGCGCTGATCCGGAGCCCCAGCCTCGCCAAGCAGAGCTGGGGGGGCGGCGGCCGGCACCGGAGTGAGTGTGCGCGCGGCCCCGGACGGGGGGGCGCGGGTCCGGCCGCGGAGCTGCCTCTCGCGGGCGCCCGCCCGGGGGAGAGGCGGGGCCTGACCCGCGTCCCGCGGGGCGAGGGGGCCGCTCGCTGGGGTCGGGTTTGCCTCTCCTCCCGAGCCCGCTCGGTGCGGTCGGGCCGGGGGGACCGAAGTTGGGGAGAGAGGCCGGAGCGGCAGTGGGACAGGGGTTGCAGGTCCGGAGCGGGGACCTGCGCGACCCCTGCGACCCCCGCGACCCCCGCCAGCTCTCCACCCGCCGCCCCGGGCACCCTGGGGAGGCGGGGGCGCAGCCTCGGGGCGGGGGTGGGGGATTGCGGGGGGAGGAGAGTGGGCGCCGCGGCCGGGGAATGCGTCCCCACCCCCTGACCCCCACCCCCTGGCCCCCACCCCCGGCCCGTGCGCCCCGGCGCGGGTTAGCGGCCGGCGGGAGCCCAGCGTGCCCCTCCAGCTGTCCAGCCAGGAGGTCATCGTCTCGCTCCCGGGCGCCCAGAGACCGCCCCAGGTCCGCGCCCGGCCTCGCAGGCACCCACTTGGAGTTGGGTCGAGGTGAGCCTGGGGTCTCAGGGGCCGCTGCCACCCGCCCGGCCTTGGAGACCCCCGCGGCCCCTCCGCTAGCCGAGCCCAGGCGCCGGGGCTGCGCCCTGGCCGTGTCTGAAACCTGTTCTCTCTCGCACCTTCGCCCTCGGGCTTCCAGGGTCCCCAGCACCCTGGCGGCGGGCAGGCCCGCCAGCACCTCTCCCCAGGGCGCCTGGGCGGGGCCTGTCCGCTCCCCCGCCCCCCCCCTCCCCGGCTCGAGTTACTCAAGGGAGCCCGTCACCTGGCACCTTCCCCCGGGGCCTGAGAAACCCAACCTGAGTCCCTGCTTTTTCGCGAGGACAAACCGGGTGGCCTGCCTTCCTAGTGGATGGAGCCAAAGCCGGCTCCCACACACTGCCGCCCCCGGCCACCCCCCTGGCCTCTCCCCCGGGAGGAAACCTGTGACAGCGCAGTTACAACACCGCCCCCTCCTTCCCTTCCCTTCCGCGTCCCGGGCCCAGCCCGGGAGTCCGAGTCCCCGCAGCCCAGAGTGCCAGCGTGTCTGGGCCTGGAGCGCCCGCCCGGCACCTCCCGGCCGGCCGTGCCAGCTGTGGTCTCCTAACCCTGGGCCTGCACCTCCCGCCGTGCCAGCTGTGGTCTCCTAACCCTGGGCCTGCACCTCCCCGCCGTGCCAGCTGTGGTCTCCTAACCCGGGGCCTGCACCTCCCCGCCGTGCCAGCTGTGGTCTCCTAACCCTGGGCCTGCACCTCCCCTCCTGTGCCAGCTGTGGTCTCCTAACCCGGGGCCTGCACCTCCCCTCTGTGCCAGCTGTGGTCTCCTAACCCTGGGCCTGCACCTCCCCCCCCCCCCCCCGCCCTGCCAGCTGTGGTCTCCTAACCCTGGGCCTGCACCTCCCCGCTGTGCCAGCTGTGGTCTCCTAACCCTGGGCCTGCACCCCCCCCCCCCGCCGTGCCAGCTGTGGTCTCCTAACCGAGCCTGGCGCTGGGAGCCTGGGCTTGGGGTGGGGGGTGGGGTCAGAGACCCTTTAGGGCCGGGTGTGCACCATCTCCCGCACTTAATGACTGCAAAGAGTCCCTTTTAAATATCTGTGGGATTTGACCAGGACTTCTGAGGATAATGACCGGTTCTAGTGGGGGAAACCCTGCCATTTTCTCTTGGGATAAGGGAGGGAGGGAGAAAGGGAGGAGGGAAGGAGGGAGGGAGGGGGTAGCTGGGCAAGGGAAGAAAATGTAGAAACCCCTCTGAATTTGGAGACCTAGGGATCTCGGTTGGTAGAAAAGAGTTTCTCCTGCCTGCTCTGATCTTGGACAAGCCACTTGCCCTGAATGATCCCCAGTTTCTCTGTCAGTAAAACAAAAATTCTAACCCGGCAGGTGTGCTGAGGAAGGTATTGATAATCATGCTTCCTTCTGGCCCCTAGTGGGTGGTTTTCTTTCCTCCACTCCCCTCACCTGCCTGTTAGGTGTGCATTGCACATGACTGTTACTGTGGTGGAGCGAGCTTTTGGGGGGGAAGGGGGGTGTCTCAGAGCCTGCCTGTTTTTGCAGAAGAAAGGCGAGGAGAGCCCCTCTCTCCTGTTGACCCCAGTGCGCCCAGAGTGCTGCTCTGGGGCTCTGTGGACCCAGGATGACTTTGCTCGAATCCCTACCTGTCCCTTATGATAAAGTCTCAGTTTCCTCATCTGTACATTGTAAATAACAGTAGTAGTATCTACAATATCACATTTGGGCGGGGGGTGGTGGTGGTGGTGGAGTAAATGAAATGGTCTTTTGCCTGGCACAGAGAAAGAGTTCGATAAATAGTAACTACTGCTTATGTTTTTATTTATTTCAGAGAGGAAGGGAGAGGGAGATAGAAACATCAATGATGAGAGAGAATCATGGATCGGCTGCCTCCTGCATGCTTCCTACTGGGGAGTTAGCCTGCAACCCCAGCATGTGCTCTGACTGGGAATCGAACCCAGGACCTCCTGGTTCATAGCTTGACACCCAACGACTGAGCCACACTGGCCGGGCTGCTTTGTCATTAATGTTTTACACAGTATTTTTGTTTACTTTATTTCGTTTGCTTCTGTGAGGTGGCAGCAAGGATCCTTATCAGACTCATTTTAGAGATAAAGGAGCAGGGGCTCGGGGAAGTGGAGTCACTGGCTGACACATCCCCAGCCCAGGTGTCGACATTGTGCCTCGTGGACTCTGGCCCCGGGAGGAGCAGGTGCAGGCCCATCCCAGGCTGGGCTGCAGCCCTGAGGACAGTGGTGGCCACAAGATAGAGAGGGAAGCTGTGGGGTGTCTGGGTGGGATGTGGGAACAGCCTGGCCTGGGGTAGTGTTCCAGCCAGACCTCAGTCTCAGACCTGGAGGGCCAGGTTGTTTATTTTATTTTATTTTTTATTAAAAGCTTTATATTTTTTAAATTTATTAAGGTATTATATGTGTACATAGCTTACCATTGCCCCCCCCCCCCCCTTCCAGGGCCAGGTTGTTTTGAGGTCAAACTGAAGCCAGTGGAATTAGGGGTACACTTGACACCTCCTGTCAGCGATGACCTGCTCCTCACCCCTCCAGGTCCTCAGCTGGGATTAGCGTGATCACTGGTTTGTTTGTGGAGAAACTGAAACTGTGATCACACTGCAAAGCCAGGACCCCAAGCTTCTTTGCACTGAACCTCGCGGTCGGTCCCTGTCTCCCAGTTAGTCCTGAGGTCAAAGGGGAGACTGTCCCTCTCCCACATGTGGCTTCCCCCATCTCTTCAGGAACCCTAACATTTTCATTCCAGCCCCTGGCCAGGGGTTTTCCTTTCTCCCAGCTCTCCGGAAGGGAGGCGCCCCCTGGTCCCTCAGTCCCCTTTCTTCCAGGAGGGTCCCTCTGACCCTGGGCTCCTTCGTGGGTTGTGCCAGCCTATCACAGAGCTCAGTGCGAACAGCCAAAGGAATTGGAAGCTATTTCATGGTGGAGGGCAGGGGGTACAGGATCTAGTCATACATATCTATGATAATAAAATCATTATATGCTAATTAGACCAGACAGCTGAACGACCTTCCAGGCATCATCCTGGGCATCCTTCCGGATGAAACTGCTGCGGCAGGGGCCGAGGCAGAGGTGGTTAGGGGCTATCAGGCAGGCAGGTGAGTGGTTAGGGGCTATCAGGAAGGCAGGTGAGTGGTTAAGGGCAGTCAGGCAGGCAGGCAAGTGGTTAGGGGTGATCAGGCAGGCAGGCGAGTGGTTAGGAGTCAGCGGTCCTGGATTGTAAGAGGGATTTCCAACTGCAGGCAGACATCCACTGAGGGATCCTGGATTATGAGAAGGTGCAGACCGGGCTGAGGGACTCAAACCATCCTCCCTGCCCCGTGCATGAATTTCATGCGTTGGGAATCTAGTTTTTTAATATTTACCATAAAAGACATAAATGCTCAGACTAATACTTACTGAGCACTGACTATGTGTCAGTCACTGATGGGGACCTTGGGGAGTCTGGTGAGCGAGTTGGTCTGCCTTCAGATGGTGTTTACCGCCTGGAGGAGGAGGCAGGTTGACCAGGGTGCAGATGGGTAGTATGTTGTGGGCAGTGGTGATGCTGTGAAGAAAGAGAAAGTGGGGTGAAGAGATGATGGGGACAGCTTCTTTACCTAGGGTGGTGCTTTCATTTGGATTCTTCTGGAAGCAGATGCTGAGACAAAGAGTGGAGGGTAAGCCCTGGCCAGGTAGCTCGGTTGGTTAAGCATCATCTTGATACGCCAAGGTTGCGGATTTGATCCCTGACCAGAGCACATACAAGAATCAACCAATGTATGCATGAGTAAGTGGAACTACACATCACTGTGTCTTTTTCTTCCTCTCTACTCTCTCTCTCTCAAATCAATACATTTTTAAAAAGATGTGAGTTGCTGAAACCGGTTTAGCTCAGTGGATAGAGCGTCAGCCTGCGGACTGAAGAGTCCCGGGTTCGATTCTGGTCAGGGGCATGTACCTTGGCTGCGGGCACATTCCCAGTAGGGGGTGTGCAAGAGGCAGCTGGTCGATGTTTCTCTCTCGTCGATGTTTCTAGCTCTCTGCTCCTCTCACTTCCTCTCTGTAAAAAAATCAATAAAATATATTTTTTTAAAAAGATATAAAAATATGTGAGTACAAGTCATTTATTTGGGAAGAGGCCCCAGGAAATAGTGTGAGGAGAAGTGAAGGGAGTCCCAACAGTGAACTCTGAATACAGCAGATCCTCGGGTTACTTCGGAGGTCCGTTCCTCCGGGACCCATCTACACAAGCACCGACGTCACTCCCGTGGAGCACATACACAGCAGTAATGAAGTGAAACAGTAAAAAAAAATTTTTTTTAACATACATATTTTATATATATGACAGAGAGCCAGAAACATCGATGAGAGAGAAATATCGGTCAGCTGCCTCCTGCACACTCCCCAGTGGGGATGTGCCCGCAACCAAGGTACATGCCCTTGACCGGAATTGAACCTGGAACCCTTCAGTCCGCAGGCCGAGGCTCCATCCACTGAGCTAAACAGGTTAGGGCTGTAAAAAAAAATTTTTAAAGAAAGATAACAATTCCCGACCTTTACTTGTGGTAAATAAATAAAAAAACACAAAACCCATATGTGCATACGTTGAAATGATGGAACTTTTTTTTAATGCATAAATGGGAGATGCTGACATAACCACCACGAAACGACATACGTTGAGTCCGAGGTAACCCGAGGACTGTCTGTAATCTAACCCCCTTACCAGGGTCCTGTGGGGAGCCCTGGGAGGAGGTGTATTGTAGAATGTGCTCTGTGTTTACCGTTTGAGGGGCCGTACTGTTTGGGGCGGGTGCAGGGCTGCTGGGGATGGGAGCCCTGATGCCCCCGTGCCCAGTCTGCATCTGCAGCAGCCAGAGATGACTGCAGGCTGAGAGGGGTGTGTCAGGTGGCGTGTGTGGAAGATGGTACCCACTGAGGCCATAAAGGTAAGGCACCGGTAGTGTGCGTGCAGGAATCAGGGAGGGCCCCTCAGGCAAGGTGACTGTGGTACATGCACGAACACAGGGAGAGAGGAGTCTGGGAACAGCATTCCAGCCAGAGGGAGCAGCAAGCACAAGGAACATTTAACCGGAGGCTGGGACTCTGCTTCTCACAGGTCTGGCAGCGGAGGGGTATGTGGCTTGAAGGAACAGGTCACCTGCAGCCCACTGAGGGTGAGGCAGACGGGCTCCCTTCAGGCAGTCCTGCAGGGCGGGGTGCCCGCCCCTCCTGGGTGAGCCCACCTGGGTCTGACTCCTGCCTTGCCCGAGAGAGGGTGCGGTGGGCTGCAGGTGTGGGTGAGGAGCCCGGGCTGTGGGATGCAAGACCCCGCACTGTCAGTGGTGAGCCACGGCCAGACTCCGCTGAGCTTCTGTATCTGTGAAACGGGAATCCCGCTACAAGTGGCTGCGTGCGTTAAAGCTCTTTGCACTTGACCCTGGAAATAACAGTAGCTCCCACTTCAGGGGCACGTGGTGTGTCCCAGGTGTGGTTCTAAGCCCACCTCATGGGTGAGCTCCTTTCATTCTTACCACAGCCCCATGGGGTGGGTAGTGCTATTATCCCATCAAGTGAGGAAACCGAGGACCAGGGAGGCGGAGGGACTAGGAACCCCACAGCCCACATCCGGGCCTCATCGTTTTAACCTGGACAGCGTCTTTTTCTTGTGTCGTGTGAATGGGTGCTTAGGAAATGAGAGCTGCTGCTGCTGCCATTTTTTAAAATTTTCTCTAGAAAATATTAACAACTTAAAAAAATTCACTGATGAGAGAGAGAGAGAAGCATTGATTTGTTCCACTTCTTTATGCATTCCTTGGTTGATTCTTAGATAATCGGACCCACAACCTTAGTGTATCAGGGTGACTCTCTAACCAACTGAAATGAATGGTTTCCAAGATTTGCCCAGCGCTTTGCACATCCTGAACTGTTCTCTGGCGATGCCCCGGAGGGACTGGGCCCATTCTAAGGAGACCGCGGCCTAGAGAAGCAGCCGCACTCCAGGTCACAGCAGAGCCTGGGCCTCCTTCTGAGATGTCACTCTGAGGGTTTGGGGGAGGAGCCCCCGTCAGAGGTGCCCCACCCCCATCCTGCCATCGGTTTGGCCGCAGCGCTGATATTTCACAGACCAGCCAGGCCAGGTCACCTGGCTCAGCAGAAGGGCACAGGGCACCCTATCCAGCTCTGCCCCCGGGGCAGGAGGCCTTAGTGAGGATGGAGCACACGTCTGCAGCCTCGAGTTAGACCGGGCAGATGGTCCGTCCCCATCTAACTCTGAGAGCAGGTCATCTGTAAAAACGGCAGCGTTGAAACAGCCTAGTCATTACCCACCACAGGGCCAGAAATAGCCCGGCCGGAACAGGGCTGTGCGCTCAGGCCTGCGCTTTGTCTGGGGCCCCTGGGAGCTCTTCCTGAGGCCCACGCTCCGCCCGCCCGCCCGCCCGGCTGAGGTGGCTGGGCGGTGAGCAGGGTCGTGAGCAGGGTGAGCGTGGCAGGGAATCTCTCCTCTGTGTGCGGAGAGCCCCGAGGGCGTGGGCACGAGAGAACATTCGCTCATTAAGGAGAGGAGTCGCACCCAGGACTGGAGAAGCGGAGGCTGGCTTCCCGGGTGGGCGGAGGGTCTCTGCCGTCCTGGGCGGTGGGCGAGGGAGGAGGAGGACAGGCAGAGCCGCAGCGCTGGGCAGCAGGGCACTTTCTGCACACCAGTTTCCGGGGGAGGCGGGCAGGAATGGAAGTCCTCTCGTGGGAAGACACATGGTGGGCAGCTGCTTGACTGTGGGAGGGAGGAAAGGAAGCCCACGCTCGAGAGGCAGGAGCAATCCGGTGGCAGGAGGGAGGAGGCCCCGTAGGAGGCCTTGGTCAAACAGCCCCGAAGGCCGGGACTGTTGTTTCTTTCTCTTTATAGATGAGAAAACTGAGGCCCAGGGAAGGCAATTTGCTCAAGTCCACTCAGTGTCCGAACTGGGATTCTAGGACCGAGGGCCCTGCTCTTAACCACTAGGCAGTCCTGCCTCAAAGAAGGATTCCCGGAGGAGGCTGGATGTGAGGGGTTTCCAGCAAGGGAGGGCAGGGGCATTCACGGTAGAGGGAACCACTTGGGCAGAGGAACAGAAGTGGGAAAGTGAATGTCACACCACGAGGCAGAAGCTCTGCCTGGTTAAAACATCTGTGTGTGTGTGTGTGTGTGTGTGTGTGTGTGTGTGTGTGGTGCAGAGAGAGATTTGGGAGGGAAATTGGGGAACCTATAGTTCCCCAACAGCCACTGTAGGAATTGCCTGTAGTGGATTGGGAGCTGGGGGTCCCTTTACTGGTACGACTTGGCACAAGTCCCATTCTTCTCCGGCCTTCAGTTTCATCACCTGTCAGGGGAGAGGTTTGGGCAGAAGGTCTCGGAGGCCGATGAGTGGCAACCTGTCTACTCGGGCCCTCTCCCAGGAGGCCACGGACCAGGGGAAAGGTCAGGCCAGGGAACAAGGAATGCAGAAAAATGTCAAGCATTTCAGAGTTCAAGGAGGGCTGGGGAATGTTTTGACAGCAAAGAGGTTGTCTGTGACCTTGGCAAGCGTTGGCCCTGTGGAATGGAGGGAGCGGAAGTGGCTTTGGACATGGACCAGGAAAGGCTGCGCTGGAGGAAATGGGAGAGTGGGAGACATGAAAATGGTGGTGGTGGGGAGGTGTTTGCCTTAGGGCAGTGAGGGATAATGAGATGAATAAGACCATCCTTGATCAATTGGTATTGCCTGCCTGGAGCCTTGTGTTGAGGAGCAGACAAAGCCTGTAAATCAGAGGGAATAGAGAGCTGCAGTTGATTAGCCATGTCTGCCAAGGACACCGGAGACAAGCATGGCGGTATGCACTTGGCCCTCCTTAGATGGATTTCTGGAAATGGTCTAAGGAAGCTGGCCTTGGCCATCTCGGGGGTGGACCCTGGAAACCCAGGTGGACCCTGTCTGAATCCTGTTCTATCCAAGATGGTGTGTGAGGCTGAAGAGTAGTTTCCTCATCTATAAAATGGGTACAGTCATAATACAGTATCTGATACAGCATCCTGTATTACAGCATCCGATAGAGGGTGTGAGAGATGGACAACGAGCCCTAACAGGGAGGGGCATGGACGTCCGTCGTCCTGGTGATGGGCTTGGAAGGATCTGTGGATGCCTGCCTTCTGGCCTCACCGCTCCCCAGCGAAGTGATCTGGGGCCTCTGGGCCTCAGCCCCTGACGGGGAACCTGTCCTGTCCCTGTGCCTGTGCCTGCTCAGAGTCCTCTCTCAAGTGGGTGGGGTGACCAGGAGGTGGGGTGGGGGCTCTTTCCAACTCTACTTCCTGGTCTTCACTCCCCCCCCCCCCCAAAGGGAATAGACGCATCCCTCGTTTCCAACCCTTCTGACCTCCCTCATGGTCCGAGTTTTCAAAGGACCCTTCCCTTGCGCCTGCTCTGGGTCAGAGCTGCAGCCCAGGCATTGTTCACCTCAAAGCGGAGAAGGAATTCTCCAGGACCAGCAGGTGCTGGGGAACTGAGCTGGGTTCACACCCAGTCTGCCGGATTCAGGCGGCCTTCATATGGTGTCATTTGAGCAGTTACCTCCCCCTTCCCAAACCCTTACTCTCACCCGCCCTTACTCTCCTCGGCTGCTGTCTCTTTCCTGGTCCCCTTCCTCCTGGCCTCCGTGGAGGACAGCAGAGCAGGCCGGAGCTGTGGAAACCACCCAGCTTTGAACTCGAACTCCATCCCTTTAACTCCTCGAATGGGGCCTTTGTCTGCGGACTGGTTCTCTGAACCTCAGTCTCCTAGTGAGTGAAGGGGGGGAGGGGATAATTCCACCTTACAGGGTTGCATTAAAGATTCGGTGAGAAATGGTATGGTTTGCCCTCAGCAAGTGTTAGCGTTGAAGTTGAGTTTGGGCTTTGGGTTTGAAATTATGGGTTCAAATCTTGGGCCTTATACTTGCCAGCTCTTTGGACTCAGGTATGTGACTTTGCCTCGCTGGGCCTCAGTGTCTTTGTAAATGGGTATGATAAAGTGATCTACGTTCTAGGTTCTCGTGAGGATTAATGAGAATATTTTATGCAAAGCTTGCTACCCAGTGCTCGGTACATACTGGACAATGTTAGTTTTGCCCTTTATTAACTATCAAGGTCCCGCTGGAGTGGCTCAGTGGTCGAGCGTTGACCTATGAACCAGGAGGTCACCGTTCGATTCCCTGTCATGGCACGTGCCTGCGTTGCATTTGGGGGGAGCAGGGGCAGCTCATCAACGATTCTCATCATTGATGTTTCTGTCTCCCCCTCTCCCTTCCTCTCTGAAGCCAATAAAAATATATTTAAAAAACCAATGGTTGATGGCAGGACCCGCAGCCCCTTGCCGGGTCCGCGGGAGAGGGTCTTCGAGGGCTGTGGCCGTGTGGCCTGCCCACAGGTCTGAGCCTGTCCTCCCCCCGCAGAGCTGCCCGAGAACTGGACGGACACCCGGGAGATGCTGCTCGAGGGGATGCTCTTCAACCTCAAGTACCTGGGCATGACGCTGGTGGAGCAGCCCAAGGGCGAGGAGATGTCCGCGGCCGCCGTCAAGAGGATCATGGCCACGGTGCGCCTCTTCCCGGGGTGCTGCCCGTCCCCCTTCTTACCCCAGGTGGATGTGTCCGGCCTGTCCCTGCCCTTGAGTCCCCTTGCACCTGCCTCGGGGACTCTGGTAAAGGGTAGCCATTGGACCTGCGGGGCGAGGGTCAGTGTCCCCCTCTCTAGCAGTTGTGGCCGTGTCTCCCCCAGTCTCCCCTCCCCACTCGGGTCCCCTGCCCAGCAGCCGGTGAAGGGACGGGGGAGGTGACTGTCACCCAGCCACTTGCTGTGTGGCCTGGGGGGCAGCTTAGCCCACCAGACACCAGATTTCCTCCTCTCCTGCTCTGAGTGAGCGTGACCCTATGAACCCACCGCCCCGGTTGATCTCTGACCCCTCAGCTCAGGCCCTAGCGGGGTCAGCAGGTAGAACAGAGTCCCCAGAAGTCATCCCACTGGGTTGTGGCGGCCCACCCGGAGCAGAGTGTGAGGTCCTCCTTAGCGGTGTGTTACTGGGCTGGTCTCTTAACCTCTCTGGTCCTTCTGGGGAGAAGCACTGCTGCCCGTGAGGACTCGAGGGCCAGGGCTTGGCAGACAGCGGCTGCGCAATGAGAAGCAGTTGTCCCTGTTTTTATTAGAGGAAGGTGTTGGCTGAAATGCCTTCCGGTCACCTACGCTGAGGCCTCACATGGGCTGGAGTGTGGGGGCTGGAGCAGCTGGGCGTCGCCCTGAGGGTGGGACCCCCTGAGGCAGGCAGGCCCCTTTGACCCGTGTCTCCCCAAGGCCAAGGCCAGCGGGAAGAAGCTGCAGAAGGTGACTCTCAAGGTGTCCCCACGGGGGATCGTCCTGACCGATGGCATCACCAACCAGCTCATTGAGAACGTGTCCATTTACAGGTAAGCCCAGCACCACCACATTCACTCTGCCAACCGGGGCATGGGCAGAGTGCCCTGCCCGAAGCCAGCCAGGCTGTGCCACGCACACCCTCTCGAATGACCTTGGAGCCTCAGTTTCCTCATCTGTAAATTGGGGTGGACACAGATCCCGCCTCTCGGGGCTGTTAGGAAGCCCTGAGTGCGCAGTACCTGGCCCGGGATGGGCGCTTGGTTAAATGGCAGCAGCTGCTGCTGCTATGATTCCTGGTTGCAGCAGGCACTGAGGCTGATCAGGCCTGGGAACCGCCTCCCCAGCCCCTCCTCCCCTCCCAAGCGTCCTGCTGAGTCAGGCTTGGAGCAGACAGATGCAGAGTCATGGTCCTTTCCTTCCGCTGTGAAAGCAGCAGCTCTGCTCTGGCCATCTGGCCGGGCGTCCAGGAAGGCCACTGAAGTAACGGGGGTGGTATCTGAAGGCAGAGTGTGAGGCCAGAACGTAGGTGGTATCAGTGGGGGGGTGGGGGGCAGAGCCCAGCCCTGGGAGCCTCGGGCTGTCCCCATCCTCTTCGCTGGCCAGTTGTAGGATTTCAGAGCTGGCCAGTCAGCAGAGATTCCTATTACAAATGGAGAATCTGAGGTCCAGAGAGGCCTCGGGTCGCCCAGGGCCGCACAGTGAGGTGGTGGCCAGGCGGGGCCAGGACACCGAGGCCGGTGTTCTGTCCAGCAGGCCCTGGTCTGCCAGGCATCCCTCCGCCATATTGCTTTGTCTCTAAGCAGGCGGCTTAGCCGGTTGGAGCGTGGGCCAGTCCTGGGGCTGGGGTGGTTTTAGAGTTTCTGGCTGCTGTTGTTCACCTTCTTGGCTTTATCTGCCTCCTTTACCCAGGTGAGGCATCAGACCCGGCTCTGCCCTCAAGGAGCTTCCAGTCAAGGCGGGATGGAGAGGAGGAAATAGGAGATAGAGTATAAGCGTTTCCCAGGAGGGCCAAGGAGAGGCCTGTGTGGGGAAACCTCCCAGGAGGTGGTGGGTGGGTGGGGGGCTGGATCCACTGGATGAAGAAGGGATAGCTAGGGACCTGGTACCCATCGCTCTGCCCATACAGGGGCTTCAGTGGTGCTAACCCCTATGCCAGTGCCTGATTGAAGCTGGGGCCACACTTGGGGGGGGCGCGTCTGCCAAACCCGCTCCATCTGAGCTGCCAGCTCCTCCGCTGATTGCACTTCTCGCGACGATGAGCCAGTGTGGGGGGTCAGACAGGGGAGGAGAGTGTCTAAGATGAGGGAGCCCTGGACCCCTGGGCTGGCCGTCTCCACACTCCCCCCCCTGCTCCCACCTGCCGCTCCGCCTTGCTCCAGGAGAGTCTGCTGGCAGTCTCGGGCGCCCTGGGAGGGACAGTCTGGAGCCCCTCTGGCCTCTGGTCAGGGGCACGTGGGCAGGTAGGGGAGGGGGTGCCGGCTAAAGGGCCTCAGTGGGTGGGCAGTGTCCGCTTTCCCGTCCACCTGTCAGCACAAAACCCTTGAGAGGTAGCATGGCGGTGGGCACGGCCTCTGGCATCAGCGGTGAGGTCAGGTCTCAGCTCTGCCACTAGCTTGGTGGTCTGAGACTGATAGCTTCAGTCTTCTCATCTGAAAAGACCCTCCTCGGGGGCAGCTCTGTGTTAAGTGAGGTGACAGCTGAGCATTGCCCGGTGCACAGTAAGGCTCAGCTATTACAATTTGGGGTGTGGCTCAGTAGAGGAGGGAAGTGCCCTTTCTCCAGTCTTTCCCCCAGTCCTTCTTCCGTCATGGATGGCCCAGGGGGCCAGGCCCAGAGGCCGAGGCCATCTCTCCGGATCTGCACCGGAGGAGTGGGGGAGCAGGCTGTCCGGAACCCCGGGGAGATGCAGTACGGGTGTTCTGGATGTCGTCAGTCCCCCCCTCACCCCCCCCCCCCATGCAGGGCCCTGGTGCCATTGCCCACTTGCCTTTCAGGATCTCCTACTGCACAGCGGACAAGATGCACGGCAAAGTGTTCGCCTACATCGCCCAGAGCCAGCACAACGAGAATCTTGAGTGCCACGCCTTCCTCTGCACCAAGCGGAAAATGGTCAGTGGGGAGAGGCTGGGGCTCGGGCAGGCCCTGCTCGCCTCGGCAGCCTGTCCTTGGTGGCCCTGTCTGGTGGGGAAGGCAGAGCCAGGGTGGCACATCACTTAAAATAGGAAATCCTGGGAACCCCGAGCGGGTGGTGAGAGCTGAGGGCGCCTGTCAGAGTGGGCTGCGAGCAGTGACAAGCCCGTGTCCCCAGCGATTGCCGGCCCTGCCCCTCTATCATGATTTGGGTTTGAGATGTTCGGGGTCTCCTGGAGGTGCAGGGCCTCGCAGGGATCCATCCTTGGAGATTGGTGATGGAGGGGCCCAGAGTGAAGGGGGAAGTGAGAGCCTCGGAGGACCCGGCCTCCTGTGGCCAGAGCGGGAGGGGATGGCCGTCTTCCGGTATGCACCACGGGCTAGTTTCAGAAGCAGGCTTGGAGGTGTCTTCTTGTTTAATACCACAGTGCTGTGAGTGGGACCAGTGCTGTCTTCATTGTTTTCATTTTTATTTTTAGTGAGAAAGCAGACTCATAGGTCAGCTGGCTTATTGAAGATGACACAACTAGCCAGGCAGAGGGAGGGTTTGAACCAGGGTGTCGCCCCTCCCTGCATGACTGTACGGAGCCAGGGACTCCGGGCCCCGTGTCCAGCCCCGGCCACACCTTGAGGGGCCAGTGGGAGTCCCGAGGTCTCTGGCATTTGTCTTGAGCTTCGGGGCAGGCATCGGGGAGTGAGTCAGCCTTTGGTGTTGGAAGCCCCTTCGTGTCCAAGGCCCCCGAAGCCTGACCATTTGCCCTGGAAAGAGGTTCCAGACACTCACTGGTATCGGCCTCGGTTAACCTGCATATGGAGCCAGCGTCCCAGTCCCCAGGCCTGACCTTCCTGGGAGCCAAGGGGACAGTGGCGGAGTGGGGAGACCGTGCTCTCTGAAACTCAGGGGAGATGGCCGATGGGGTGTCCCCTCCCCATCAAGGACATCACAGTCTTTACGTGGGCCCCCAGACTTCCGGCTACCCACACCAGCCACGGTTAGATATAAATTTCCTATTGTTGCTGGAGGAAATTACCACAAACGTAGCGTTTAAAACAGCACAAATTTATTCTTGTCTGGCTCTGGAGGTCAGACGTCTGAAATGGGCCGGCGGTGCTGTTCTCCGTTTGAAGGTCCCAGGGGAGGTGCGTTTTCTTCCCGGCGTTCATAGTTTCAGAGACCTCCTGCCGGCCTTGGCTCGTGACCCCCTTCTCCAGCCTTGGGGTCAGCAGTGTGGCATCTGCCAGTCTCCCTCTCCGCTTCCCTCATCACACGACCCTCCTGCCTCCCTCTCATATGGCCCCCTGGGTACCCAGGATAATCCCTCACCTCAGACATCCTCCATTTAATCACATCTGCAAAGTCCCTTTTGCCCTGTGAGGTGAGGTTCCCAGGTTCCAGGGATTAGGATGTGGACCTCTTCGGGGTCACAGTTCAGCCGCCTGCGGGTCCCTCGGAGGGAGCACTGCAGGAGGAGACAGACGTGGGTCCGATCCCGGCGCACGTGCTTTCTGCGTGACCGCGGACAAGACCCTGCCCTCTCTGGGCTGCCTGCCCATCAGCAGAGCAGGACTGTCCCGAGGGGCCCGGTTTCTTTTGGGCACCGCGATCCTTTCCTGCAGGCTCGGTGTTGCTGGCCCCCCGCCGGGGCCTCGTGATGCCCCTGAGCTGCGGCGGCTCCTCCCGTGGCAGTGGCCTCCTGGCTTTGTTTCGCGTGGGGCCACAGAGACTTAAAATACATGCTCCTTACGTCCCCATTGTTTGTCTCTTCCTCCCCAGTGACCAGAGCAGGCGCTGGCAGGGCAGCTGGCCATGGCCATTGCCGCCGGGTTCCTCTGGGAAGGGGAGGGCGGGGGATAGAAGAAGGCGGACGCCGGCCCAGCGGCGAAGGAGGCCTGGTCCGGTACGCGAGGCCCAGGGGACATTAGACGGCCCCGACCAGAATCAGCCCGCCCAGGCCCAGAGGTCAGCTCCCGAGGAAACAGCCCGGCCGCTGCTTCGTGCCGACAGCAGAGCACCGATGGGCACGGGCACAGACGCCCACTCTTCTGGGCAGGTTTTCATCCGTGTCCGGGATGACGGGATCACGGCTTGTCCTCCTCCTCTACCTTCCCCGACCTGGCCTCCCCCTCAGGGAGCCCTGGGGCAGCCCCTGAGGAGCTAGCCCAGCCCAAGGTGGTGTGAACTGACCATCTGATGCAGGATGGTGTTCTCCTGGTCCCCAAGGCTGAGCCCCAGCCGGCCTGGGGCCTGGCCAAGATGGAAATCCCAAGATTCTTGGGGCTTAGTGGACGTTTCTGAGGAGGAGGCAGCAGGTGAAATGGGAGCCTCAGGTTTTGCACCCCACCTGCGGACAGGTACCCCACAGATGTTTGCTGCTGTCTGTCCTGGGCCGAGCCCGGTGTAGGGCTCTGGGGACCCAGGAAATCAGCCATGGGGATACGAACAAGGTGGTGGGCGGGGAGGGGCCGGATTCAGCAACTGGAATACAGGGTCTCGGTTCTAGCGTCGAGGTTAGTAAGCCTCACTGGAAGTCAGCAAGGCTTCCCAGAGAAGGAGATGTTTGTTTTTAAAAATATATATTTTATTGATATTTTACAGAGAGGAAGGGAGAGAGATAGAGAGCTAGAAACGTCAATGAGAGAGAAACATCGACCAGCCGCCTCTTGCACACCCCCTACTGGGGATGTGCCCGCAACCAAGGTACATGCCCTTGACCGGAATCGAACCCGGGACCTTTCAGTCCGCAGGCCGACGCTCTACCACTGAGCCACACCGGTTTTGGAGAGAAGGAGATGTTTTGAATTGGGCTTTGAAGGTTGAGAACTAGGTAGGCATTTTCCTGGCCAAGGGAAAGGGGATGGGATGGCGAGAGGGTGAGCACAGAAATTAGCAGTGGGGTGAACGGCAGCTGAGGGGCCCGGAGGGTGGCAAGGCCCCGTCCTCAATCCTGCAGGGGAGCCTTGAACTCGGATGTTGACACCGTCCTCACTCCCTTCGGCCTGCACCCCGCCCTTTCTGGCCTGGATGCCTGAATGAGCCCGATGCCTATGACCCATCCGGGATGGGGGTTCTTTTCTGGGTTGTCCACCAGTTCAGCTCAACTCAGGCGGTACCAGGCCTCCCTTCCCCAGTGCCCCCCGCCTCCCCTCCCCCCAGGATAAATTTCTCTACAAAGAAACGTTTCCTTCATCTGCCCACCTGGGACGCCTCCGCGAGCACTTCCTCCTCCGGGCTCGGGGTGAAGGCGGAGCTGCTGACAGCGCCCAGGGTTTCGGTGCAGGTGCCCCGGCATGAGCAAAGTGATACCCTTAATCCTGCCCCGGGCAGGGGGGCGGCGGGGGCGGGCAGAGTGGTTCTCCCTCACGTGGCCATGGCATTTCTCAGGTGATCCTTTTGTGCAAAGGTTTAAGCTTCTGGGGCTGCCTAGGTCTGAGTCCTGCGCTAGCGGCTGGGATCCCAGGTCCTGGCCCAGCCCTGCAGCCCTGCGCTGGCCCTGGCCCCTTGGAGGAACTAACAGTCTGGTTACCGGCAAGAAGACAGAGACACGAGAAAATGGGCGAGGTGGAACCTGGTCAGGGCAACAGGCCCACAGGCCCACAGGCCGGCCCACTCGGAGGGATGATAGGCTTTGTCCTGTGGAATCCAGGGAGACTCCGCCCCTTCCCCCCCTGCCCACCCCCTGCCCGCGGGCAGGCTGGAGCGGTCCTTTCTTAGCTGCTGCCCAGATTCCTGCAGCCGCTCTGAAAGCGGGCCCAGCCCCTCCCCGTCTGCCAGCCTGGGCGTGTGGCCGCCTGTACACCTCCCGATCTCGGGTTATATTTGGTTTAACTGGTAGCTCCGGACTTCAGGGAGAAAGGGCAAGAGTGTATGCAGATGAACAAGCGGATTCATGCGCACGCAGGCTTGTGCCCCCAGATTTCCTGAAGGCAAAAATCCCGGTGTTCCTGTCTCCCGGCCACAGCGGATGGCCGGCCTTGCTTGGGCGTGTACTGACTGACTCGGGCTTGTAATTAGTCCGTATTTTTAGTTCATGGGCAATTCTCAATAGTAACAGAGTCTATTCAATTTGATTCAGTTGTGACAGCTTAAATTGTAAACAGCTGTGAAGAGTTTCGCACGTAATTACCATATTTAAGTTTTGCCATAAAGTCCCCGCACTTCCATCAAAAATGTAAATGATGGAGACATTCAAACGAGATTTTATACTTCGCGACGTTTAATTGGCATGGATCAGTCAGCTTGTTTAGGGATTTTAAATTAAAAAAAAAAAAAGTTTTCAAGGCAGTCGCCGTGGATTCATTCCTCAATTAAATTGAGCTGTCTGGCGAGAGGAAGGGAGTGGGCGGAGGCTGGGTGAGCCTGAACTTGTGCACGTGAGAGGGTCGGTGCTTTCTCCCCCGGGCCCGGTTTTCCTTCGGGAGGAAGCTAGCTGTCGCCTGCAGCCATAGCTCCACGCTGGGGCTTGCACTCCCAGAAGCAGAGCTGATGAAGACTGGACTGCACTCAGAGAGGAGGGGGCTAGGGTAGGTGCTGGCGGGAGTGGGAGGCCTCAGGATGCCCGCCTGGTGGGAAAACGCAGTTCAGCCGGCGTGTTGCCGCTCTGGAGGGCTCTGGGGATCGGGTGATTCCTGCCTGTGGGGAGCACCCGGGTGGGGTCACCCAGGTGGGGTGGCACAGGCGTGTGAGCTGGTGACATGAGAGGGGGGTGATGTTTGAGGTGGGTTGGAAGAGTGGGTGGGAGTGCCCCGAGGGTGAAGGGCCACGGTGTGGCCCCGCCTTACAGGTGGGCGATGGCACGGACGGAGGGGTTTTCGCCCCTGGCCGCGGTGTTCATGGAGAGCTAACTGGCTTCCGTCGGGAGGTGTGTAAGCTTCTCTCTGCCTTTGTGGGGTTCGGCTAGAAGCCCTCTGCCGCTGTGTAGTCCTAACCAGCCTGTGCCCCCGAGGCTCATTCAGACAGTGGCCAGACCCTTTCCAGCCCTGGCTTCTCTGTTCCTCACCTCCGAGGCTTACGTAGCTGTGTGCGGCCCTTGAGTGGTCGGGGAGGGCTTCTCGGAAGACGGGAGCCTCACCATTAATTGAATTCAGGAAAGCCCAGAGGGAAGGGGGGAAAGTGGAGGGGAACAGCCATTGCCAAGGTTCGGGCTGGAATGAGGTGGAGAGGGCGCCCCAACTGCCTGGGGAGGGTGTGGCCTCTCTATAACCCGGCTGCTCTGTGACCTGGGAGGGGCCAGGACTCTGCCTCCATCCATCAGGCATTCCAGAGCCTTGGGATGGGGCCAGGTGGGCCTGCCCCGGAGCCCCCAGCCTCCAGTTCAGACTTGCTGTTACCCCCTCCCCCCCCCCCCAATTCCGCACCCCTCCCCTGAGCTCGCTTCCTGTTTTTCAGGCCCAGGCTGTCACCCTCACCGTGGCCCAGGCCTTCAAAGTTGCCTTTGAGTTTTGGCAGGTGTCCAAGGAAGGTGAGCCTCGTTCACAGGCGTGGTGAGGGGGGAGGGTGCAGGGGTGCAGGGGAGCCTTGAGGAAGGCTGGCGGGGGGGTCCCGTGGGCTGGGCAGGGGGGGGGGGAGGCCTGGCCTGACTCCCACCCTCGTCACCTCCCCGGTTTGTGACTTCGGACAGGCGCCCTGAGGGGACGCACTGGGCCCTGCAGCTCCTCTCCTCCCGCTGGAGGGAGACCGGCCCCCGAGGTCGGCCACGGCCCCCTCCCTGCCCAGCGGAGGCTGGGGGCAGAGGAGTAAAGCGCTGTGCCTCTATCCCACAGAGAAGGAGAAGAGGGAGAAAGCCAGCCAGGAGGGAGGGGACGGCCTGGGCGGGGGCCGTGGCGGCAGCACCCCCTCGCTGAAGAACCGTGAGTCTTGGGCTCCGGGGGGGGGGGGGCGGGCTGGAAGCCGCGGCGGGTCTTGGGGTCTGCCCTTCACCCAGGGGCCCTGCTCCCTGCTGGGTTGGAGCTGACTTTTGGTTTTTTATTTTATTTTTATTTTTTATTTTATTTTATTTTTTTGTTAAATACGTAATACGTGGCCGTTATAGATAGATTAGAAAATGGAGACAAAGGAGAAAGTTACTCATCATGGTGCATGTTCTCCCAGATGTGTCCCTGTGCAAAACTATGAGCCTATGCAGACCCCTCTTCCGTCTGTACTTTACATGCGGTCTGGGATCCCTTCCTGAACGTAACGCCTGGTGTGACCATAAACCACCGCCGGGGCGAGGTTCTCACGTCGGGGACTGCTTTAGAGCAGTCCTCTCTTCTGACGCTGGGTGCTCTGGGTGCTCTGGGAGGGGCTCTGGGTGCTCTGGGTGCTCTGGGTGGGGCTCTGGGTGCTCTGGGTGGTAGGCCTGGGAGAGGCCATGTCCAGGGAGAGAGTTGGGGCCAGGACAGGCCAGCAGGCTCCAGGAGGGACGGGGAGATGAGGCGGGGAGACAGGAGGCTCCTCTCCCACTGACGCCGCCTCTGACCGGACCCCTCATAGTGGTCGCCACTGGGAACCTGCTGGACTTGGAAGAGATGGCCAAGGCCCCGCTGTCCACCGTCAGCGCGAATACCACTAACGTCGACGAGGCGCCGAGGCCTCCAGCCCTGAGTAGCGGCAGTGTTGTCTGGGTGAGTGTCCTGTGGCCTGCTGACCCCACGGGGATCTGGCGAGCCTCAGCCTTATCCCCGGAAGAGGCCCCAGGGCGGTCCAGGGCCTGGCACCCATGACTCGCAGGCCTCTGGGAGGGCCAGACCCAGGCCGGGGTGGGCGATGAACAATGTCCCCTTTGAACCCGGGCTGCGGCCCCCGCAGGCTCGGCTCCCAGCACAGCTGTCTCCGCACAGCGCCGGCCTCTTGGCCTCAGCACCCGCAGACCGCGGGACGGGCCAAAGGCTCCCTTGTTCTCGGGGTGGGCAGTCTGCGCCTGACCCGCCGCCCCCGCCGTCTGACTGAGGAGTCTGAGACGTGGGCAGCCAGCGGCCGGCCCCTGACCCGCCCTGCGACGCTGGGCAGGCCCCTGACCTCTGTGGTCTCAGCCTTTTCATCTCTCCGGCGAGGAGGATGGCCCGCCTGCAATCTCCCAGAGGAACCGGGTTTTTTAAATTAAAAAAGTATCTTATTTGGAAATAGTTTTAGAATTGTAAAATGTTACAAAAAATAGGACGAAGAATTCCTGTTCTCCCTTCATCCAGATTCCCCAAATCCTGGCATCTTACGGGACCACATTACGGTGATCAAAACCATTAACGTCAGTCCGGCACTTACATAACCTCCAACGTCCTTTTCCTGGTCCAGGCCCCGTTGAGAATCACACATGACTTGTCATATCTCTTTAAGAAACTCTGGCACCTTGAAGGACACGAAAGACTGTCAAATCCCTCTGCCTGTCAGGGCCACCCAGGTGCCCTCCCCCCCCCCGGCTCCCCCCCTCTTCCCCCTGGTCTGGAGCCACCCTTGGCAGGGGCCCAGGCTCTCTGGGAGACCCATTGTCCACCTAGGCACTTGTCCCCTGAGCGTGGAATTTGGGCTGGGCTTTTGGAAGTGGATGAAAGCAAGCAAACCTTCCCCGCCCTCTTCCTCTCAGAATGTGAAGGTCTAACCCTCTCCTCTGATGGGAGGAAAAGCTGAGTCTCAAAGAGGAGCAGTGACCTGCCTAAGGGGTCGCTGGAGTAACGACAGAGCTGGGGACTGAACCCGCCCAGCTGCCCTTTCTCCTGTCCCACGTCCCGGTGTGGGTCCACGGGCAGAGAGGCTGTTGGCAGCAGCTCGGCGGGAGGCCTGCCTCAGCCTGTTCTTCCAGGCGCCCCCCAGACTCCCGTGCTCGTGTCTCCAGTCCCTGTAGCTCACCCAGGGCGGGGGCAAGTCCAGCCGTGAGCCCCCCCTCATCCCCCGCCTGGCCTCACGTCTCCCGCTTTGTTTTCCCCAAGGAGCTGGATGACGACCTGGATGAAGCATTTTCAAGGTAACGTTACCTGGGCTCCTTGCGCTGGGGAAGGAGGCCTGGCTCTTGTGGGCAGGTCTCTGGGGACCTTTGCCAGCTCTGAGCACCTCCAGAGCAAAAAATCTCAACTTGAATACCTCCCGGGGTGGGGAGCTCACTACCTGGGTTGGCCTTGTCTGCCAAGAGCTCTTGATGTTAAGTAAACAACAGTTCCTCGTGGCTGCTTTACCACAGTCTGAGCTGAACTAAAGACATGGCTGCAGCCGAGGCTGGTTTCCTCCTCCTCTTCCTGCTCCTGGTGTAACCTTCACAGATTGGCTCTTAAATTAGATAGATAGATAGATAGATAGATAGATAGATAGATTTCAGAGAGGAATGGAGAGGGAGAGAGATCAATGATGAGAGAGAGTCATTGATCAGCTGCCTCCTGCGCACCCCACTCTGGGGATCGAGCCTGCAACCCAAGCACGTGCCCCGACCAGGAATCCAACTGTGACCTCCTGGTTCATAGGTCGATGTTTAACCACTGAGCTACCACGGCCGGGCCAAAAATTGGCTTTTTCCCCCAGCCTTTGTTCCCTCCAGAGATTTTCCATTTATGGAGGAGGGCAGGGGGAAGGTGCTGCTCACGTAAGCCCCCTCCATTACCTAGGGGAGGAGTGGCCGGCACGGCAAGGAGCTGTGTTTTCTAGCCTCCCCATCTTCCCAGGCCACCCCTGCACCCGCGGCTACCCTTCGCTTGGGGGAAGGCCCCTGAGAAGGCCGAGGGGAACCCTGTGCAGCTCAGGGTTCCCGGTTAGGCCTCCCTTTCTCCCGGGAGCAGCCCCTCCATCCCCCCCCCCCCCAGGTCCTTCCTGCCCGAGCCCGGTGGAAGCCCCGGCCCTGGGCGGGGGGGCAGCCTGTGTGGCTCCTCCCTGTACCGGCTCCCTGCTTCCCTGGCGGACTGCCTCCCCCTCGTTAGGAGAAAATCTTCCGTCTGCTTTCTCCAGATTACCCAAGAACCATGCTCCTTTTATTAAAACCTTCGAAAACCAGCAAAGCATTAAATTGGAAATGATACCATCCCATCGTCCCACAGCCCAGGCTTTTAGGCTTAATCCTATACATATACTTTTTTATTTTTTTGCATTGATCAGCTTGTCCTATTTGCATTTGGGATCCTGATTCCCACTTTGGCCGCTGACCTATCGGGAGCAGCGCCCCAGGTGCCACTGGGCACACATTCCATCCGCCGCCTGTCATTTACGTAACTCTCCCCTCGGGCTGCCCCCCTTTTAAATTCCTTTTCGAACAGACTGTGCTGCACGTAGCTATAGCCGATAGTCTCAGGGTGCACCCTCCCCTCCGCCGTGTGCCTCTCTCGTGCCCTCACCAGCACGGCCCTCCCCTTCTCTGGGGCATTTCCTGGCGGAGCCGTGGAGGGTGTGTGAGCCCCCGTCTCTCTGTGGAAGGAATTTCCTGAGTCATTTACCCTCCAGAGCAGGCTCTCTGCTCAGAACCTCCACCTTCCCTGACACCCGGGACCTTCTCCTCTGGCCCCGGGTCCTGGCATCTTCCTCCTCGTGCCCTCTCGTGTCTGACCCTGGTGCTGGCCGGGCTGGACCGGCTCCCCCGGCCCCCGCCAGCCCCTTGCCTGCGCCTCGGCTCACCCAGCTCTGCCTTCCAGGCTCGCCCAGTCCCGGACGAACCCTCAGGTCCTGGACACCGGCCTGACCGCGCAGGACATCCACTACGCCCAGTGCCTCTCGCCCGTCGACTGGGACCAGCCCGACAGCGGCAGCCCCCAGCAGGAGGACGTCTTTGGCTTCTGAGCGCTGGGGCCACAGCCACCTGCAGCCGGGGTGGGGCGGCCCCCGGCCCCCGGCCCCCCTTCTCCGGCGGGCAGCCCCGTCAGCCTGCGGGTCCGAGCTGCAGCCAGCCACGCAAAGGGAAGGAGACGCGTGTTCTAACCCTGCTCTCTAAGAACTGAAAGGGGCCTCGAGTATTTATTCAGTGACTTCTGGTTCAGCTCGGAAGCTGGGTGTGTGTCAGCCACGGACAGTGTTAGAGCCGCCTCCCGGGCAAGCTCTGCTCCACTGTGGGCGTCCGCACTGCAGCGACCAAAGCATTTCTTGTCCCTTTTCTCTGAGGACCCAGGTCTCCCCGGGGCGGCGGCGGCTCTGCCCCTCCCCGATGGTAGCAGAGCCCTCTTTTCCGTCTTCTGAGCACAGGAGGGCCCCGCAGCCTCCGCAGAGGACTGCCCCCCGGCTCCTCTGCTGCAGGGCCCCCAGCAGGCCTGGGTGTGCACCCCCCGCCCCTCTGGGGGTGCTCAGAGGCAGAGGGGCAGCCCCTGACCAAAGACGACACAGCTGGCACTTTATAACGCACACACAGCAGGGTGGCTCGCAGGGTGCCCCGTGGTGCTGCCGGGCAGAGGGCTTCCTTGCCGCCCTTCCGAGAGCGCGCAGGGGCCCAAGTCCCCGCGGAGGCCCCGTCAGCGCCCAGCCGGTGCGACTGGCTGCCACGGACTCCCAGAGCCTGAGTGTGTGCCTGCCCCCCGTGGGCGCGCCCCGCTCCACCCCGGCCCCCGTGCGGATGAGCTGTGCTCACGCTTCCCCTTTGTCTGTGTCTGGGTGAGAGTCCCCGGCCTCACCCCCGTACTTCCTGGACGCGAGGAAGAATGTTTTGTTGTTGTACAGATGAGGACACCGAGGCCACCAGCGGGGGTAGAGTCTAGAGCAGAACCCCGGCCCGATGCCAAAGCTGCCTTCTCACCTGTGCCTCCCACAGTTCACACATCCTTTTTTCTAGCTTTGTTGTCTCCCCAGAAACCAAAAAAAAAACCAAAAAAACAACACAGCTATTTTCCGATCAAAATGTGTTTCGTAACAACCATCTGGTGCCTTTCCACACGGAACTGGCGGGAGCCCCCTGCCTGCTGCCTTGTGGCTGTTGATTTCCGTGAAGATGGGATTGTTTGAGGACTGCTCATTGGGACGGTTCAACAAAACCAAACCCTAAGCATCGGGACACGCTGGCCCCCGGTCGGGACACACCAGCAGCCAGATATTTTCAGGGTTCCTTCCTGCCCCCTCCGGGGCTCCCGCACCCTGACACCAGCCGAGCTGCCGGCCCCTTCTCCGTCCCGAGGTGCCTTCCCGGGCCTGGCTTTGCTACCCTCAAGTAAGACACTGCCGGTAGTTGGAGCGGCCCAGGAAAAACACACCATTTCTTAGAATCTACTTATCTAAGCGCTTAAACCAAAATACAGAGAAGTGCCTGGGTGAGGGCTGGGGTGGGATTCGCAGGGTCTTATCAGGACAGAACAGCCTTTCCCTGCCCAGCTCCTGCACCCCGCTGCCCTCCCCGGCCGCTGCCAAGGCCGAGAGGTTGGGCCTGACACGCTGTCCTGGCTGCCAGGGTCCACCCGGGAGGCCGGGCTGTGAGTGGGATGTGGCCTCCGTCGCGGTCTCTTGGCCACCAGCGGTGGGTGTGCTCCCTGTGTGTGCACAGAGAAGTCTTACTGTGCTTTTCTTTGTGTTGCTGTCAAGGAATTTATAAGGAAAAGGATAAGTAATAAATGTTCTCTTTTTGAATACAAAGAGCACGTGATGGAGTGAGTGACCTGGGGCCGTGCCTGCCCTCCAGGGGTCGGAGCAGCAGTGACCTCGGCCCGGAAGTGGGGGGTGAGGTCTTTGGTTCTAGAAGGACCCCTTTTCACGAGCAGGTGGGGATGTGATGAGGTCATCTCTAGACAGCTCAGCTTGAAGAATCTGGGCTTCCTAACCAGGGTACGTGAGCCCCCAGAATTGGCATACGATTGTGTATTTCTGTGTACATTTTTCTTGGGGAGGGTGGCGTCCATCATTTCCATCACATACTCAAGTGGGCGCCCAAAATTTATTCAGTGACAGACGGTGCCAAACAGACCAGCCGGGGGCTCAGTGCTGGGCTGGCAGTCCAGACAGGGCCCAGTGGACTCGGGGTGTGTGGCTTGGGTGTGGCGGGACTGGGAGGGAGGGGGCTGGTGGGAAGTGTGTTTCAGTGACGTGGGAGACCTCAGGTCTAGCTCAGGCTCTGCCTCTTAGGGGTCTGACCTTGGATCAGTAACTCCTTTAGCCTCAGTTTCCCTGTCTGGGAAAAGGGGATAGTAAGCTTTCCCCTTCCTACCTCCCTGGGTTTTGTGAGACTCAGAGGTGACCATTATCATGTTGGTGATGTGATTGGAGGGCTAGCTAAAGGTTATCTCAGGGCGAAGGCGGTTTGGATCAAATGTGTTTACAGGTGTCAAAGCGAAACTGGTAACTGACAGTTCCTCTTCACTGAGCTCCTCTCTGAGCCCCGGGCTCTGCTAAGCCCCCAGTTTCACCTCAGGCCGTAGCCTGTTGTCCGCAGGCACCAGGCCCTGTGGCCGGGGAGGGAGGCAGTCACTCTTCCAGCACTTGGCAGAGCCACAGCCCAGACTCAGAAATGTGTGACCCCTGACCCCCCATGTCCTGGCCTCCAGGAGCCACGTCTGCGGTGGTGCCCTCGCCCTCCCGGCGAGCCCCACGGAGCCTGCGGGAAGGCCCTCCAGGCCCCCGTGGGAGGTCTCCGCGGACTTTCTGCCTTTGTTCCTCTCAAACCGATTCTCCAAACGTTCTGAACCCAGAGGCAGAGCCCTCTGAAGTCAGCCGTCTGGAGGATTCGCCATGAATGCTGAGTGGATCCTAGAGGACTTACAGGCTCTCCTTTCTGCTTCCCCCGTAATCTGGAGAGACACCCGACAAGTTCATCTTTCGGTTTAAATTTGGCCAATGTCTTTAGTCTCCCGATGTCTCAAATTATGGACCCCGAGCGCCCGCGGCCTGCTCTTTCATGCGGAAGGGAAGAGCCGGGAGAACAAAGCGCCTTTGAGACTCGATGTGACCTTCAGCTTTGCTGGTGGATTGTTGGGGGGTCTTCTCTCCCAGGAGGAGATTCCGCCCCCATTCAGTCTCTCCGAGGACTGCCCACAAACTCGGATAGGCAATCTGGGGAAATCTGCGCCCTCGGTGCTGGCTTGGGGTTGGGGCTGGTTTGGGGTCTGGTCTGCTCCTGGCCACCTGTTGAGGAGGGGTCACAGCAGGTGGCCTGTTTGCTTATTCAGAAGCGAGCCTTTCTCCGGTGCTAACTCCATGCCGCTCTGTTGGGTTCTTTGTATCTCACGTCAGCGTCCTGGCGACCGCGCTCTGAGGCAGATGATGCTGTCTCAGGTTGGAGAGGGGACGACTGAGCGTGAGGGGGGATCACCGCCCGCAAGGTGTGGACCTGGGACTCCAGCCCCAGGCCTGACTCCAGAACTTCTCTCCACGGCACCACCCACCCCGTGCAGGGAAGGGCAAACCCGAGTTGAGCTGCCCATGCCGTAGCCTGCTCTGCCAGCAGCCCAGCCATGGACGGACAGGAGCTGCTGAGCAGTGGGTGTCTCCCCGGGAAGTTGTCAGGCCCAGGCCAGGCCGGACCAGGGACAGGGCTGTCCCCACAGACTGGCTGGAGCAGGTCCTCCCCCCTCTCCCCTCCGGGGCTGCTGCTCTGGACTTGCCCAAGTTAGGGTTCAGCAGGGTGTGTCCCGTCACACCAGGGCCCGGTCTTGCCCCAGTGGGCGCTGCCCAGCCTACGGGGTACAGGGTGGGAGGGGGCCCTGAGCCGACTCGGTGTGTTGCCGGTGGTGGAAGCCTCCTCAGAGGGGCCAGGAAGGAGGGGAGCATGCAGCACTTGCACACGTCAGCTGGTTTGAGCGGCTGCAGCGACTGCTAGCAGGCAGTCCCAGCCCATTTTAGAGGCGATGACACTGGGACTCAATGCCTGCGCTCTCCTCTGTCCCTAGGATTCAATGCCTGTGCTCTAGCACTCGGCAGGGCATGTGAAACACTTGGACGCCACAGTGATCTGGCTTAGGAGCTCCTCAGGGCGCCCAGAAGAGCCTCAGCCGAGGGCCCAGTACCCGGATGCTGGGTCAGGTTGGTGCCTTGCCTTCTAGCCTGGACAGGTGTAAGCTCTGTCTCAAGATCTTGTTGCCAAGCAACAATCCTGACTATACCTGCTGAACCCCTGCATGGGGTGGGCTGCAGGGATCTGGCTTGATTTCTTCATGTCCAGGGGCTGTGGGTCATGGTGCCCTGGAAAGTTCCTGGGCATGAGCTAGGTGTGCACCACACCAGGGGGGCATTGGGAGCCAGGGTTGACGCCAGGGGGTATGTTCCGCTGGGCCTTGGGGGGCAGAAAGGTTGACGTCTGCCTTTGCCAGCCTGCGAGCTCCGAGAGGCCCCGGCCTGTGTCTGATTCACCCTGTGGCTCCCGTGTCCAGCACAGAGGGGCCGTCAGTGGCTCCAGTCAACTTATCAAAAGGGGACCAGCCAGCCTGGCTTCCTAGGAGAGATTGCTGAGAGAGAGGGTGGTCCTGGGCCAGCTGGCAGGACCGGCGCCTCTGCAGCCGGATGGACCACCCCGCTGCTCTCTGCTCCACAGGCAAACCCATCCTGCGGCCAACTCCCCCACACGCTGAGCTGTGACTCTAGTTCTCCGCCCTCGGCCCTAGCCTGGCACACCAACCCAGCCCGGCGTGGTAAAATTGTGGCCCACTCCTCTGCCCTAACCAAAGCTCTTGGTTTTCACAATGTCCTGAAAGCAGGGTTTGGGATGTGGATGCCAGAAGAGCCCCTAACAGTCCTCCAGCCCACCCTGTGTGTATAGGTGGGGACCGGGGCCCACAGAGGGCCGGGGGGACCGAGGCCCACAGAGGGCCCCTCCCCAGGCCGCAGGGCAGGCCAGCAGAGCTGAGATCTGAGCTCTGCTTTTCCGCAGAGCCCACGCCCAGTCCACCATCAGCTCGCAGAGGGGAGAAGGCCCTTCTCCGGGTGCCGGAGGTGTGCCGGCCGTGAGGAAGCGGCAGTGATTACGATGAGAACAGGCTGGAGGAAGGACTTTGGTGGATTCTCAAGCACATAATGAGCATCAGCTCATCACCGTCCCTTCATTCTCCCTCCCCCGGGGCCCCGTCTCTGCAGCTCGAGCTGCTGGCGCAGGCGCCTGGGAGAGCACAGGGAGTGTGAATGTGAGTGTGAATGGGAGCACGGCCTCTGAAACCAGGCTGGCTCTGCCATGTACTAGCCATGGAGGTGCGTTGCCAGCCATGGTGCCGAGACACCACCAGACCCCTGGCACCCCGCCTGCCCGGCCGTGCCCGGTGGGGCAGGGGGTGAGAAGTCGGTGCTTAGTCCAGAGCAAACCGCTGCCATAGGCGCGATGTGGGCATCACACATTGTCTCTGCGATCCTCACAACAGCCACGGGAGAGCTGAGACTCAGAGGTTAAGTGACCGGATAAAGAAGTGACGGGACCAGGTCTGTACCCAGCTCTGTCTGCACCCACTGATGGAGTGCCAGGCAGCTTTAGGTGCTTGGAACATGTCAGCAAACCAAATGACAAAAAGCCCACCCTCGTGGGGTCGCCATGCTTCTGGGTCGGGGAGACACAGCACCTCAGACATGCACACGCCGTCTCCGTGGTGCTCAGGACTGTGGGGAGAAGAGCCGGGGTGGCCAGTGCTGCTGCATGTGTGTGGTCAGGGCCACCTGAGCGGCGACGGAAGGAAGTGGGGAGGTGAACACGTGGTGCTGGAGGGACAGAGGAAATGGCAGGCGCAGAGCCCCCGAGGCGGGCGGGAGAGGGGAACCTGCACCGAACAGAAGGGCGAGGAGCGCAGTGGGGCTGCGGGGAGGAGGCCTGGGCCGCGAGGGCAGAGAGCAGGGCCTGCGTGGGCCAGCAGGGCCTGCTGTGGGCCCACCACATTTCTGAGTGATGTGGAGCCTTGGGGAGTTCTGTGCAGAGGAAGGCGGGATGGTGGAGGCTGCACGGGGAGGGATGGTGCAGAGACCCCGGGGGACGAGAGCAGTCGTCCGGGGTCAGGCCCAAGAGGAAGGGGCCTGAGGCTTGACAAGGGGCAAGCGGAGGCTTGAAGAGGAAATGGCATTGGGTCCTTGTAAAAGGGAGGAGGGAGCCGACGTGTGCCGGCCCAGGCCTGGGTGTGGGGCTGCTCCCAAGTCTGTGTGTCTGTGGGTCTGCGTCGGGTTTTGTTTGTTTGTTTTTTATTTTATTGATTTTTTTTTTTTTTTTTTTTTTTTTTTTTTTACACAGAGAGGAAGAGAGAGGGACAGAGAGTTAGAAACATCGATGAGAGAGAATCATCAGCCAGCTGCCTCCTGCACACCCCCCCACTGGGGTTGTGCCCGCAACTAAGGTACATGCCCTTGACCGGAATCGAACCTGGGACCTTTCAGTCCGCAGGCCGACGCTCTATCCACTGAGCCAAACCGGTTTCGGCTGCGTCCGGGTTTTGTGCTCCCTTGTGTGATGTGGGGAGCTGGCCAGCTGTGAGGGCGTGGTGCAGAGTGTCCCCTGGCATGTTGGGTCATTTCTCTGGTTGTGTGGAGCAAATGTGTGTTGGCTCAGCAGGTCTGAGTGTCTGCAGGCATGCATACCTGAATGTGAGCACGTGGACCTGTGAGTCGGGCTGAGCAGGCGTGTGTGTGTGTGTGTGTGTGTGTGTGTGTGTGTGGTGTGTGATATCAGCCCATCTGTGGCGGGTAGCCATGCGGAGTGTCTTTCCGTTTGCCTCATCATTGCTGGGCCCCCTGCTCGCTTGACATTCCACAGAGCTCAGCTCCAGTTTTTACAGTGAACCAAACCTGAAGGCTCCTGGGACCTGGAGGGTTAGTGGGTAAATTCTTGGAGACTTGGGTTGAGGGCCGGCCCCTGGAGGTCTCTGACAGCTGACGTGGGGAGAACTCCCAGCCCCCGATCCCCACAATGCATGTTTTAAACCCAGAGACCCCCATCCTTCCCAGCCGTCCTCACCCCCCAATCCAGAAGACCGTCTGATGTCTGGGCCCTGCCAGCCCGAAGCGAGAGTCAAGTTTCTAAACCTGGGCACCTTCAGGAAAAGCCAGGGTTTCAGCACTGGAATGAGCACAGAGGTAGGAGTCAGAGGAACCTGGGCTCAAATCCCACCTCTGTCACTTCCGGCTTCCTAACCTCGGTCAAACGACTGCTCCGTTTCCTCTCTGTAGAGCAGGGACCCACCTCCTGGGGTTATTAGGAAGATCAGATGGGCACTCACTATGTGCCAGCCACCGTGCTGAGGGCACAGTGAATCATTTAATCTGCTCACAAAACCTCCGGAGTGGGTACCATCCCCGTTTTACAGAAGAGGAAACTGAGGCCCGGGGAGGGGAGCTGACCTGCCCACAGACGCTCAGCCGGGAACGGGCAGAGCCCGGGTTTGGACCAGACAGTCTGACGGCAGAAGCAGCCGCACGAGGCCGTGAGTAGGGAGGGGAGAGTCTGGCTTCTGGTACGCGTTCGGCCAGTGGTGGTTACTGTTATTGATCCCAGATGGCTCTTCAGGACCAAACTCCTGGCCCTCGAAGGATAGCTTTGAACTCTCTCTTCTCCTTTTAAGTTTAAAGAGGGTGGAAGAAAAGCACCAGGCTTGGGAGACCAGGGTTCAGACCCCGCCTCTGTCTCGTTCGCCTTGTGACCTGCCCCTGCCCCGCCCCCAGCCTCCGTTTTTCCCACCCGTAAAACGAAGACACTCATTTCCCACCAGGGATCCAACGCGTACAAAGGAGTGTGCTGCCCGGTGTGTGCTGACGTGTGTCCTCCCAAAGAAGATACGTTGAGTCCCAGCACCCGGTGCCTCAGAATGTGACCTTTTTGGGAAATACGGCCTTTCCAGAGGAGGTCAAGGCGAAACAGGGTCATTAGGGTGGGCCCCACGCACTCAGACTGAGGTCCTTATAACGGGAGATCTGGACACAGGGACAGACGGGCACAGAGGGTCACGGGGAGGGCGCCCCGCACAGGTTGGCGTGATGCTGCCACCACTGACCAGCGGCAGGGGCAGTCAGTGCCTGGAAGGGGTGAGGCAAGGTCCCCCCTGCGGGTGGCAGGGAGAGCATGGCCTGCTGACGCTTGGATTTGGGTCTCTGGCCTCCCGGACCGTGAGAGAACACGTTGTAAGCCACCCAGCTAGTGTGCCTTGTTAGGGCAGCCCCAGGAAACGAGGGCACCTGTGACAGAGCAGCCACCATGCCCACCAGTATTTCTGGGATGCAAACCCCCCCCCCCCCCGCCCCGCCATTGACCCCGGGAAGAGACCGAGGCCCAGAGAGGTGCAGTCAGCAGCCCCGTCACATATCAAGGGGGCGTAGTGCCAGGACTCCTACCCAGGTCACCCCGACCCCAAGGCAGTCTGCTCTGCCCAGAGCAGGGCCCGAGGCGGGGCGAACCCAGAACGGCCCGGGAACCAGGGCCCAGACCTTCGGCTTTGCTCTTGGCCCGAGGCCCCTCCCGGTCCCCTGGGTCCTCTGGGCGGCTGCCCTGTCCTGCGTGTTCCAGGGCTGCGGGCTCTCGGGAGGGTTAGCTTGACACCCAGGCACCCAGCGGGCTCCAGGGAAGACAGAGGCAGGCGGGACGGAGGCAGGCAGGGCCGTTGGAGCCAGCCCAGCCACAGGCACCAGCCAAGCAGGAGAACAGAACAGACTTAGACTCAGAGCGGAGGGCACGGGAAACTAGGGAGGGTCTGCAGCCACAAGGCGCGTGAGTGCATGGAAACAGCAAAGGGCAGGCCGCGGCTGGGCTCGAACAATCGAGGGAGGCAATCAGGTGGCGACACAGGTAGACGCAGAGCAGGCTTGCAGCACGTGTAAACCCCTTTCTGACGAGCTTCATGGGCAGCCCATTATTGTGGGGAGTCTGAATCTGCTTGCAACAAATTTCCCACTTTTGCATACATCGTCTGGTCTGAGGAGCTCATTCTTCGGCATTGTGAGACACGACCCCTGAAGGAAAACACCTCGGCTCACCATTCCGGTTATCGTCATGGCTGGGGTCACCGGGACCCACAGAGTGTCTCTGGCCTCATGGCATTTGTAAGGGAGGGGGGCAGGCAGGGGGGGCTTCCTGGGCTGAGAGCCAGAGGTTTGGGTTCAAGTTCTGACCATCACTGTCTGGTTATGTGACTTGAGTGAGTCACCACCCCTCTCTCTGAGCCTTAGTTTCCTTGTCTGTGAAATGGGACCATGCCTGGAGCTCTGCCTTCCCTGCAGGTGGTTGTGAGAGTCCAACACGGGCAGAAGCTTTGGGGGGTTGGGGGGAGAATGCTGTAAGTAGGGACTGCTCCAGGCAAGGCTGATGCCTGGGGCCAACGGGGCACCGTGTCCCCAACCCTGGCTGATGGGTCTGATCTAACCAAGAGGGGAAGGCAGGTGGGTCAGGTTTGGGGAAATTCTAAAAGATATAACTTCCTTCTTTCGCCTCCTGTACCCTGGTCATCTCTCAGCCCCAGGGTTGCCATGGGGACAGGGAGATGGATTAGGATAATCACGATCATAATTTATCAAGTACGTAGCCTGTGCCTTAGTTTCGTTGTAAGGTGATTTCTCACAACAGCTCTGCACAGGAGGTGAGGTTGGTCCCATTTTACAAACGAGGACCCTGAGGCTCAGAGAGATGAAGTGACTCGCGTCGGGTCTCACAGCCAGGCCAGGGCAAGGCCAGGTGCGGAGCCCGGCAAACTCCACACGCCAGCGCGCTCTCGTTCCTCGCTGCCCCCTCGCACCGCACCAAACTTGACATTTGGTGGAAACCTTGGTGTGGCCCAGGGTGGGGGTAGGTGAGGAGAGAAAGACTTGTGTAAGGTCACATAGAAGGGCAGGGGCCAGACCTCAGGGCAGAGGCCAACACCTGCACATTAGCAAACTCCAATTGCAGGTCTGGAGACCCCCCTGCCCTCCCGGTGCGGAGGAAGCTGCATGCCGTGAGACTGGTGCTTGGTGCTTGGTGCTTAGTACCTAGGAGCAGAAGGACTCCGGCTGAAAGCACGGAGCCGCGGGGGGGCTCGGTCGGGGAGGCCCGAGCTGGGCCGGGTGCTGCCCTCAGAGCGTGGCATTCGGCGCCAGCCCTGCCGAGTCACCCCGGGGGAAGCCGAGGCCCAGTGCGTTCTCGCTTCCACTTCCCGAGAAACACCAGGAGAGAATGTCTCGAATGCTGCTTTATTGCAATAAGTTTGTCGATTCAGCTCATTACATTTAATTAGAATTATTTAATTAGAATCTTAATAAAAGAGTAAAGCAGGGAGGCGGCTGGGCACGGAGGTAAGGAGATCCGTGCTGAGCGTGTGAAGTAGCCCCCGTTGTAGAAGGGGTGGGCTGCCAGGACATTTGTCTGGAAGTTTGGGGGAGGGGTCTGCAGGTGCCAGGATCGCCAGGGCCCGGGCCCGGCTCTTACTCCCCCCCCCCCCATTCTTTACCAGGTGGCCCCTCTGGGCCTGCCGGGCCCTGGGCTGAGGACTCCGGGCATGCGGCGGTGAATAGGACCCATTTCCTGCCCTCAAGGGGGACTGACAAGAAGGCAGATAGTCACAACACCCAGCACCAGAGGCCGTGATGGAGGAGGCAGAGGGCACAGAGCCAGACACAGCCCCGCGGACCTGGCCTGGGTGAGAAGGCCTCGGGGGGCAGAGGTGCCTGGGAGAGGCTGAGCACAGAGTGGGGGCTGGAGGAGGAGGAAGGGGCCCCGTGGGTTCGGAGGGAAGGCCGGGAGTGGAGGCGTCGGTGGGGCGGGGTGGAGTGGGGTTCTGCACAAGGACCTGGGGCCCGGCGGCCGGTTCCCTGCCCGGCACCACCACCACCGCGGGCTCGGCGAGTTACGCCAGCTCTCTGAGCCTCCTCACCTTCCTCCTCCGGAGGGGGCGGCATGGGCCCCTCGGGGGCTGTTGTGTGTTTAGATGAGCTGACACAGGAAGGCACTTGGAACACCGCTGGTAAGTGCTCAATGCGACGCGCACTAGCTATCAGCGTGGTGATTGCTCTGTCGTCCGAGAGGGCATGTCCAGTGGGTAGTCGGTTACGCAGCCTGGGCGGGGGCTGGTTCTGGTGGTGGTCAGCGAGACCACAGTGTGAGTGGGCACCCCAAGAGAGTATGGTGGGGAGGCACAGCGCCTCCTTCTCTGAGAGAATTATTTTGTTGGGAGATCTGCCTCCAGCAGAGTCCTCGCTCTTCGGGGCAGCTGGCCGCACAGCCCGGCCCCTGTGGGATTCAGCCAGTCAGTTTAGGGCGTCCCTGCCCCCACCCAGGGCTGGGGTCCCCTGCGGCTGGAGAGTGACCTGGTTCCTCAGTCAGGGGAGAGCTTTTCCCCTGATCCCCGCCCCCGTGACCTCCCTCTTTGTTCAGACTCCCTCTCCCGGAGGCGTGCATTCACAATGGAGCAGCTCCCCCCCCCCCCCCCCACCGGCCCTTAGGGAACCGAACTCAGCGAGAAGCCCATGGTGTGTTGGTGGCACGCCATCTCTCCAATCACAAAACAAAGCCGGCGCTGGCTTGTAGCATTTACTGATTTCCACGCTGTAAACAGCCCTTCTTCCGTGGCCAATTTCAAGCTGCCGACACGCGCGTCACTGCACATGGAGATCGGATGCTCACCCTCGGCTCTGGCCAGCCAGCACACGGAGGATGCCGCCGGAGGAGGATGAGGGAGGGAGAAGGGCACCAGCCCCCTGACAGCAGTGGGAGCTGTGGGGGAGCGGGGCCCCTCCAGGAACCCCCTGTCCCGGACCTCCCGTCTCCCTGAATTTTCTGTTTCTGGCAGCCGAACGCGTCCCGCGTGCTGCAGGCATGCAGAGCGACGGGAGAGGGCCCAGGACCAGCCCTGACGAGCTGTCAGCTTTCACGCAGCAGGCAGAGAGAGAGGCGGCGGGGAACCCCCCTGCCACGGGGATCTGGCAAAGCGATGGATCGGACTTCGCCGTTGGTTTTCCACAAACCTAATCCTGCTGCGGGGAGAGATAAGAGGATGTGCAGCCCCGCTACGCGAAGTTCCTAAGCTCCAGTCTACGCCGGGAGCCAAGAGCTCAGAGATCGAAGCTTGCTGTGCTTCCCTTGCCATCGTCCAGGGTCACGGGGGCCGCCGGCCGCCCCGTCGTCGGAATCTTCCTGCCGCTCGCCGTCCGCGTGCTCAGGGGCAGCGGCAGCTCAGGCCCCCGCGCTTTGCCTTCGGAGGCACTTTTTCCAGATGGCCACGGGCCATCGTGTAATTAATTTAATTTAATTTAATTAGCGGTGTCAGCGCTACGTACTGCAGGCTGCTAGAGCCTCGTCCTCACGTCCTTTCGTCCTCTCTAGGCCGGATCCCTGTCCCCCCACTTCTCTGTGGGCGTCTGGTCTGAACCCACCCCCTCAGCTCAGGCTCCAAACCAATCAGGCTTCCTGGCCGGAAACAATGGAAATGACGCCCCCCCCCCATTTAAGCAGAATGGGGATGCATGGGCAGGACCCCACGGAGCTTGCAGAATTGATTAGAGAACAGGATCCGGGAAGGGGCAGAGGTGGCAGGGGGCTGGCATGAGGCCCTCTCTCCCCCCAAACAAGAAAGGGAGGGGAGTGCTGATCAGGAAAAAAATAAAAAGCAAAACAGCAATGTCCCCCTTGACTAACGTTTGCCTGCATCATCTCAATTTCCTCCTCACAGCAATCTTCTCTCAAATCGGTTTCACCGCTGGGGAAACAAGATCTGAGTTTCACCGAAACCAGTTTGGTTCAGCGAATAGAGCATCTGTCTGCGGACTGAAGGGTCCCAGGTTCCATTCTGGTCAAGGGCATGTACCTTGGTTGCGAGCACATCCCCAGTTAGGGGGTGTGTAGGAGGCAGCTGGTCGATGTTTCTCTCTCATCGGTGTTTCTAGCTCTCTATCCCTCTCCCTTCCTGTCTGTGAAAAATCAATTATATATATATATATATATATATATATATATATATATATATATATATATATTTTAAAAAGATCTGAGTTTCTTCCTCAGGAACAGCCCCAGATTTGTGGGGTCCTGGGAGGGCCAGGCTGGGTGCCATGGATGCTGGACAGCTCCGAGCGGGGTTTTTGGGGCGATTGCCTGTAAGTTTAGGCCAACCTCGGCCTTCGGGCCTCGCGGAGGCGGGGAGAGCCTGCCCAGTCAGCGCTTGCTGATTCCAGACACCGCCGCTGTGGCCCCGCTTGGGAGAGGTCCGGGACCTGGGGTCACCATCCCGGGGGTCACCATCCTGGGGGCCACCATCCGGGGGGCTGGCAGCCACAGCCGAGCCGGAAGCTTCTCACCAAAGGCAACCGGCGTAACGGGACCGAGCTTTCTGGGAGGCCTCCGCACACGCCCATCTGTCCTGACCCCGGCTGCAACCCAGCCTCACGTGGGGCCCTGCTGTGGACGCGGGGAGATGCCGGTTCCGCGAAACAGAGGAGGGAGCCCTCCGCCCACGTCTGGAGAGAGGAGGCGGTGTGTGAAAAGGAGAGAGAGACGGACCAAAGCCCGAGCATTGGCCCGGGGCCTGCTGCCGGACCAGGTCTCCCTGTCACACCAGGAGTTCCTGAATCGGAGGGGGTCCCCCTCCTTAGCATGGGGGCTCCTTCGCGTAGAGTGACATCCCTCCCGATGGATCCAGAGGTCCCGAGGGCCAGGCCGTGCTGCCCACCTCACCCCGGGGCTGCTACAGGTGTCCCTGCCCTCAGACTGGCAGGCCGAGGGTCCTATGTCAGTGCAGCCGGCGCCAGTGATGACACTGAAGGGGAAACAGACCCACAGGGGCGGGGACGCGCTGAGTTCATCCCTGACCAGCACACGCTCCCAGGGCCCCCACCTCCCAGCCAGGAGGAATGGGGGTGACGGGGCGAGGTGTGGCCTTAGGAACGCAGCTCCCAGAGCCTGGCCAGAGGAGGAGGCGGCGGCCCTGGGGGGGGGGGGGGGACACCCCGCTGCCGACCTGCCCCTCGGAAGAGCCTCGTGTTGTCCTGCCTGCCCCGGGACGTCTGACTCCGGGGCCGGGCTTCCAGGCCCCTGCCCCGCCCTGCGAGGCCGACAGATGTGCGGGGCCGCGGAGGGGCCGTCCGCGGAAGCCGGCCCTGCCCAGCGGGGGCCTGGGCCATCGGAGGTTGGCATCTCAGCCCAGTCCCGGCCTCCACTCCTGCCTGACTGTGCTGCTCTGGGCAGGGCCACAGCTTCCCCGGGCCTCCCTTTCCTTTTCTCTCTAACGAGGAAGGTCTTCATTCTTTCGTCGGCCACTGACCCGTGATGCGGCCGGCTTTGTGCTGAGCACAGCGTGAGCCGGTCCCGGCAGCCCGGCCTTCAACACGTTGGCGCTCCGTGCAGAGCCGGCACCTGTGGCTGGTGGGCCGAGCCCTCTGAGCACGGGGAACTGTTTCGTTTTGCGGATCCACCTCCCTGAGCCCCAGCCATGACTTAAGGCTGAGGCTGACCCTGGCCGTGGCTGCACTCTAAGCCTGCTCATAGTCCCAGGCTGAGCCCTAACCCTGCTCCGGGCGAGTCCTGGCCTTGTTCTAAAACAGAGCCTCTTTTTCTTTTTTTAAAAAAATATATTTTATTGATATTTTACAGAGAGGAAGGGAGAGGGATAGAGAGCTAGAAGCATCAATGAGAGAGGAACATTGACCAGCTGCCTCCTGCACCACCACCCCCCACCCCCCCACCGGGGATGTGCCTGCAACCAAGGTACTTGCCCTTGACCGGGATCGAACCTGGGACCTTTCAGTCCGCAGACCGAAGCTCTACCACTGAGCCAATCCGGTTTCGGCCGGGGCCTCTTTTTCTAGACGATTCTTTGACCCTGGTTCCAGGTAGGGGTCCTTACCATAGACGAAGCTCTAAACCTACCCGCCTACTAAATCTTGACTCCGGTTAGAAATTCAGTCACGATCCGGCTCTAAATCAGCGCCGACCTCCATCCTTGGTTGAACTGTGACTGTGGCCACCGACTGACCGCCAATTTCCAAACAACCAACCGACCCTTGACCTGAAGCCTAACCCAGCGGGAGCCCAGGGCCCTGCAAATGGCAGAACGTGTGCCGGAACCAGAAGGGATGGCAGTGTTTCCCCGGCGGAGCCGTGGGACCTGCACGAAGTGCGCAGGGGCTGCACGGAGGGAGCGAGTGGCCGTTTGAAAAGAAGAGAACACAGTGGCCAACGCCTGGCATCCAGACTGAGGGGGCCTGGGCGGACTCCGGGTCAGAGTGCAGAGCTGTGGCTCTCATCCAAGCTCCAGTGTTTACTGAAACCTGACCTTGGATGAGTCCATTGTCTTGTTGAGGTTGTTTCTTTATCTTAAAACTAGAGGCCCAGCCGAAACCGGTTTGGCTCAGTGGATAGGGCGTCGGCCTGGGGACTGAAAGGTCCCGGGTTCGATTCCGGTCAAGGGTACGTACCTCAGTTGCAGGCACATCCCCAGTAGGAGGTGTGCAAGAGGCAGCTGATAGATGATTCTCTCTCATCAATGTTTCTAACTCTCTATCCCTCTCTCTTCCTCTCTGTAAGAAATCAATAAAATATATATATTTTTTAAAAAACTAGAGGCCCAGTGCACGAAATCATGCACAAGTAGCTCGCAGCTGCTTGCCACTGCTTGCTGCTGCTCCTTGCTCACAACCCCACCTGGGGTGGGCTGGGGGTAGGGGTAGGGGTTGGAGAGGGACCGAGAGGTTGTTCCAGTCATTATGCTTTGGTCCCTGGCCTTTTATTATATGTAGCTTTCCTCCTGGGTTAGGTGGCTCAGGAGAGTTACCTCTGCTCTGTGGCCTTTAGGTCTTCTTACATACTGTTCTCCTTGGCTGGACCACTATTCTCTCCTTGTCCACCCTGCATCCCCAAGGCAAGAAGCACCTTCCTCTAGGTCTGGAGTCTAGGAGGCCTCCCTGAAGCTCCTCGGGGTGGACATAGGGGTGTCACCCAGACCTCCCTCTGGGGGAAGACTGGGTGCCCAGGTCTGCAGGCAGCCCTCCCCCTTCAGCGGTCACCCGTCAGCGCGGCCCGCATCCAGTGACTGAGCACTGAGTGATGGCGGGGAAGAGGATCAAAGACCCAGCCATCTCCAACCAACTCAGGACAGCTCGGAGGGGCTCTCCTAGCTCCACAGCCCCACCGGGTCAGCCACAGCTGCCATTGGACCTGCACTGGGGTCTCCCCTCCCCCCTCAGCTTCCTGCCCCTCCATTCCGCGGGTGTCGATCTCAGAACACCCCCTAAAAACACCTGCAAGCTGACCTCCATCTCAGAGTCTGCCTCCGGAGTACCCGCCCCATGATGACATTCCCAGTCCAAGCCACAGGCTCCTCCCACACTCTGGGAAATCTGTTAGTAACGTTCAGAATGGTTTAGGATTCTTCCTTGTTTCCTGCCCACTCCCACTGGGCTTGTCATGCAAGGGGGAGTGGACACACAGCACCGGCACGGGGCCGAGAGAGGTCACGGGAGGGCACGGAGGGTGGAGGGAGACTTAGAAGCAGAGACTCCCGTCATCCTCCCGGGCTCTCAGCCTGGCCGACGTGTCCTCCCAGGGCCGGTGCCCAGCAGAGGGGCCCCTCGGCCAGCGGGCTGGCTGTGCCCCAGCTCCAGGAGGAAGGACCTACTCACACCGCCTGCCGAAGAGAGGAGACAAGCCATTGCTCTAAGTAACAAGAAAGGATGAAGGGTTGTCTGGGCGTGGGCGGCGCCAGGGAGTGTGCTTACGAAGGCCAGGGCCGCGCCCCGAGGGCGGGAAGAGCCTCGGAGCGTGTCTGTGCCCAGGAACGCTGATGTCTGTCTGTCCGCCAGAGCCGGGCCGGGTTCCCCGCAGGCCGGCCTGGCGCCCAGCCCAGCCCCTTCTCCGCAAGCCACCAAAGGCAAGCGGGGGAGGGGGGACGGGCCCCCAGGGCCCTGCAGACTTGTCTTTCATCAAAAATATATGCTTCATGAGGGTAGGAGCTGAGCCTGCTTGTTCCCCGATCAATAAATGACGTGTGCCGTGGATAAATAAATGAGAAGATCAAAAGAGAAGGGCTGAAGAAATCAATTAACAAATCTGAAACATTATGCAAGGCAGGGGATATAATTGGGGAGACATGCTTCTTCTAGAAACGATGCCTTACCAAGGGCCAAAAAGAAAAAAAAAGCTATTAATAGACCCGATTAATAAACATCAGCCAAGGTAAATGTTAACAGGAAGCACCTCTGCCAGCGTCGGCAGTCTCTAAGGCAGGGCGGGGGCTCCCCGCTCCTGTTTGCTCACAGCACAGCCTCAGTCCTAGGGGAGCCCCCTTCCCGAACCCGGAGCACGGGGCGGGCGCAGCCCAGGCTGTCTGCTTTCCGGACGCTCCCCCTGCTCCAGCCACCGGCCCCTCAGATGCTCCTTAAACACAGCACGCCCGTGAGCACCCCAGCACCTTGGTCCTCACTGTGCCCATGGGCCCTCGCCCCCTCGCTTCCTTCAGGTGTTTGTTCAACCGTCGCCTCCTCACAGACCCCTTTTCTGACCCCGGTCTGAAACAGAGCCCATGTCCCCTTTGCTGCCATCTTTTGTAGAAAGCAAGATTTACACAGCTCTGTTTTATTTTATTGCCAAGGACTTATTAAAACCTGCAATTGTGTCTATGTAATAGATGTATTTTATTATTTGACTAGAGGCCCAATGCATGAAATTCGTGCACTTGGGGGCGGGGGGGGGGGAGGGTCCCTCAGCCTGGCCTGTGCCCTCTAGCAGTCTGGGAGCCCTCAGGAGATGTCCAACTGATCAGGGAGCGGGCTCAAGCTGGTCAGTTGGACATCCTTAGTGCTGCTGCGGAGGCGTGAGAGGCTCCAGCCACCATCGCTGTGCTCACCAGCCTTGAGCCCGGCTCTGGCTGAGCGGTGCTCCCCCTGTGGGAGCGCACTGGCCACCAGGGGGCAGCTCCTGCATTGAGTGTCTGCCCCCTGATGGTCAGTGTGTGCTCCGCAGTTCAGTCTATTTGCATGTTAGCCTTTTGTTATATAGCAGTGTTTCCCAAACTTTTGACATATGTGTACCCCTTCTATAATTTTCGTAACACTGAGTACCCCTCGTCAAAAAAAGGATGTATTTTAATAACAATCAAAATATATTTATTTTTTCTTTTTGTGGTACATATACAAAATAAATAATAAACGAAAAATAAAATTATTCATAATAAAATATAAATAAAAGTTATAAATAACATTTATTTGCACATCTCACACCTCACAAGACTGTCTTGACTGGACTCATGAGAAACCGGTTTCGGCTGGAAGACTCTTTTGAACAAAGGTCTTGCTGCAAAGGAAAAGGGTTAAGACTGCTGCTCTCACCCAGAGGCATGCTTTCATGAACGCAGAAGCAGGCTTAGCGGGGAAGGCGTTTGCCCAAGGCTGCAGAGCCGGTAGGTGGCCGGGCAGGCTCGCTAACCCAGGTGCCCTGGCCTGTCTCTTTCCTTTGCTGGGCATCTACCTGCTGGCTTAGCGGGGCTGAGTCATGGCGGCCAGGGGCAGGGGTACTGCCTCTCTACCCCAGGAATTCCTACACCTCACGTAGAGAGGAGGGCGCGAGAACTGAACACACTTTGTTCGCTGTGGCTGTGGGTTTTGCCGCTGAAGCGGATAAGGCCTCTGGGGAGAGGCACGCGATGCGTCCGTCCCCCCCCCCCCCCGAGGGTGCCATTGCCCTCTGCTCCCTCCCCGGTGGAGGGTGACCTGGCAGGGCCCTGTGGACTGCGTGCTCAGCTGTGTTTGACGTACTGCTGTTCTCTGGGGGCCGGGGCCAAGCCCTGCGGGGCTGACCTTGTTCTGAGACCTCTCACCTGCACGTCCTGTCGCTCAGAGTCTTCTGAGCTCGCCAACATTTGCTGTAGCTTCATCCTGCGTATTTGCTGGGCAGCTTTGTGCCCCGCCCCAGGCCAGCTCGTCTTTGCTTAACGTGATGCAGCTGTTAAAACAGAGCGTGCTCTGGCGTCCATCCGCCAGAGTTCGCATTCCAGGGCACTCACTGCCGACTGGCCGCACGCTCCTGGGGCAAATTGCCTAACCTCTCTGGGCCGTGGCTTCCTTGCCTGTGACATGGAGATATAAAATAACATTGTGCTAGGATCGAAGAGAGAGGGGGAGGAGGGGAGAGGGAAAAGAGTCGTGGGTAGAGGGAACGGCACGTACAAAGGCCCTGTGGCAGGAGAAAGCAGAGAAATTACCAGGGGCTGCGAGAAGGCGTAGGACTGGGGAGCTGCGGCAGCAAGGCCTGCTCAGCAACTTTCGTGTACCAGAGACGCCAAGAAGCTAGACTTCCAAATCCAGGTGTCCAGAGGAGATCTAGGTTCTACTAACCAGGTGCAACGTGGACATCAGCCTTGGAAGGCAAAGGCCCTGAGATTTAGGCAAGCAGAGTCATGGGGATATTTAAAATTTTTTTTAAAATCCTCATTCAAGGACATGCTTAGAGAGAGGGAGAGAGGGAAAGAGGGAGAGAGAGAGAAAGAGACAGAGAGAGAGATCAATGTGAGAGAGAAACATTGATCGGTTGCCTTCCGTACATGCCCCTACTGAATTGAACCAGCAACCTTTTGGTGCGCAGGACAACACCTACATACCAGCTGGGACAGGTTTTTTGTTTGTTTGTTTGTTTGTTTGTTTTACCAGCCCCTTTGCTGTCTAAAGAGATTCAGATAAAAAAAAAAAAAAAAGCTGCGTTAGGCAGCTTCCTGAACCTTAGCATGACCACCTTAGTACCCATGACCACCTTAGTACACATGGCCACCTTAGTACATGTGAATTAAGTGCGTCGGACAGGAGGATCCCAGCAAAAACCCGGGTGGCCCTGCAAGAATTTGTTTACCAAACATTTGTTCTTTCTCGTCTATCTATATATTGCCTGTCTCTCCCTCCTTCGTCTAAAATGACATCTGAACCTCATTTTGCCTCAGGGTCTTGGGACTTTTCATGCTTATGTGAGTCCCCCATGCGCATTCTAGAATTTGATTTTCTCCTGTTCATCTGCTGTGTGTCGGGTAAACCATTCAACCAGCCAGGAGAACTAGAGGGGGAAGTTCCCCCGGCTCACCCCTTGTCTCCTGGTGATAATGCAGGCAGGTGCGTGGCTTCCTGGCTCCTTCTGGTCAAAGTAGCAGTCTCATCTTGGGAATTAAAACTCACTTTCAGGAACTAGAAAGTCCGTGTAAAATGTTGATTCACATCCAGTTCAAAGTGCAAACAAACCCCTCCTTCAATGACCACTTGCTAAGCGCGAGCCCAGGTGCTGGGCGGGATGTGTGTGTGTGTGTGTGTGTGTGTGTGTGTGTGTCGGGGGGGAGGGGGCGGGGGGAGTTGCCAGATAAATTACAGACAGCCACATTCCATTGGAATTCCAGGTGATTGATAGCTAGTCTATTACTACATGTATGTCCCTAAGATTGCATGGAGTATACTTCAAGTGAAAGGTATTGGTGGCTCATCTGTAATTCGGATGTCGCTGGACTTCCTGTATTTTTATTCCCTGATCCAGGGTGCTGGCCCTCGGCCTGGGGGAGCACCGCACTCCCTACCTCTGCCAAAGGCATGGGGAGCACCACACTCCCCGGGAACACCTTCCCCCTACGTTCTCCTCAGCACAGTGGACGCCATCTATAGAGCTGACCATCGGCAGGTGACATGTGAGCCATTATCCTTGGCCCACCGGACGCCCGCCCGCCTCCCGCCTCCTTCTCTGGCTTTGATCTCCGGGAGCGTTTGCTTCTTTTCACATGGCCGGGAAACCGCATGCCTCTGAGAGGGCTGAAGCCACACCAACCAGCTCTGGAAGTGACAGCTGGTTAGGAGGCGGGGGTTTCTGAGAACAAGATTCGGTGGTGGTTTCCTGGAAGGGGGTGCGACCTCTGAGGATCCTGGGCCCAGGTTCAGGCTGAGCAGGGCGCCCCCACACCCCTCGGAGCCAGGGCTGAAGAGAAAGCATCAGGCTCAGGCCCTGCAGCGGCCATGTCTGCCGGGGGAGGAGGAGGCAGGGAGCGCGAGGGGGATAAAGAGTGTGGATCTGGGGCAAGGCCCAGCGCCCCCGTCTGAATGTGGGCAGCCTGTGTGAGGCCTCTCTGTCTCGTCCCCTCTAACGCCCACGCAGGCTGGCCTTTCTGCTGGGTCCTACGCCCCGGGTCTCCCTCCCACAGCTCCCGCTCTGTTTCTGTGTCTGCCACGTCCCTTCCTCCTCCTCCCACCACTGGACATCTGGGGCCCGGCAGGGGGCTGGCTGGGCAGGCCCCCAGGAGGAGCGGCCTCCTCATACCTGTCCTCGGGCCCACGCCTGACCCTGGCTTTCTACCCAGATGGCGCCTGCGTACAGGGGCAGGCGGGAAGAGTGGGGCCCCACGCTCCTGTTTTTAGTTCCCCCTCACCCTGACCTATAGATCATCGCTGAGCCTTTGGGGTGAGAGGTGGAGGGTGGGGTCCTAAGGTATAAATCCGGTTACTTCTAGTTTTCCCCAATGGCGATGTAGGGTTCAACGAAACTTCAGGATTCTTGGTTCCCCTGAGTTACAGCCCATGGATTTGCACCTCTGCCTTTCCAAGGTTGTTAGTCACCCGCGCGCCCGCCTGTGCTAATTGCCGCCGAGGCTTTATGCCTTTAGAAAAACCTCTTTCGCCTCCTGTTCTCGGCGCACCGGGAGAGAGCAGAGCTTGGTGTGTGCGTGCTCCCTGTCTTCTTTAGCCAGGATTTATAGGCAGGCTAATTTAATCTTCACAGCGATACCGAGGGGCCGGCATTATTGTTCTCATTTCCCAAATGAGCCAGCTGAGCTTAGAGAGGATGTCCATGGAGCAATCAGTGGCAGGACCTGGCACGGCCCGGGCCCTCCGTCTTTCACTCTGTCCCCCTCTCCCCCCGCCTGTCCCCCCAGCTCTTCCTGTGATGGATGCTCAGAGAGCTGTGCCCTCCTCTCCGCCACAGAAGCTGGTGTCCATGTGGTCAAACCCCACAAAGGCCAGGAGGGTGCCCCGGGGGCAAATCACGCCTTTCTCTCTGAACACGTCCTCCGACCTGCTTTCTGCAGAACCGCAGGCACGCTGAGAGCCGTAAACTACTGTCGCGTCAAATGCAATGACAATCAGAAATGACCTTACTGTCCAGCAGCACTGGATTGGGTAAATAAAGCATGGCGTATCCATTTTGGAAATACTTTTGGCTGTCAGAATGATGAAGTAGAAGAATATTTAGTTTCATGGGGAAAAGCGCCCGACATATTGGTAAATTAAAGATCCACATCTCCTCCGAGGCAGGTGCAGTGTGATCCCACTTTAACAATAACACACATAAATAATCACAAATTAATATGAAAATAATTAATATCTACCTGCAACCCGTAATCCTGTTGTACAGGTCCCAACTCAACATCCCAAGTCAAACGCAATTCTGTCTTCCCCAGGGTATGAGACCAAGTTCGAATGAAGGCCTTAGTCTCACCCTCCTCCCACCCCATTCCTCCATCCCTCAGGACCTCGAAGCCTGCAGTTCAGATCCTGTGAAGAAAGTGCAAGCTATCCCCCCCCCACACACACACTATCCCCCCTTCCCACCACCCCCCTCCCCAACCCTGCCAACCTGCTCCTGGCATCTAGTGGATTGATAGCCGGGTTTCGGCACCATATGATAGATTAATTAAGGTAGCTGAGACTGGGAGACCAGGACAAGGGCTTTTATTGGAGCTGGGTACCCCCGGCCGGCTGCTTCCAGAGGGAGAGAGTGGAAGAGGCCGTAAAACACCCGGTTGTCTGCTTTTAAGGGGAAGATAGGGGGTGGGGTTTAGGGTACCCTGCAGGTGCTGATTGGTGGTTCAGAGTCCAGGTATGTCTGGCCACAGGTGGGGTTTGCGTCTATCAATCAACTGGGGAAAGGGAGGATCCATCATGGATAGCAGTCAAAGATGCTATTAAACATCTTACAATGCACAGAACACCCTCCACCCCCCACATCAAAGAAATGTCCAGCCCCAGATGTCAACAGTGCCAAAGGGGAGAAAGCCTGGCTTAAGGCCAAGGCTTTGAAGTCAGAGAGACCGGGGTTTGCATCCTGGCTTTGCCACACATTGGCTGCCCGACCGATCGTGGCCAACTTGTCTGGCCTCTCAGAGCCTCGGTTTCTTCACCTGTCAAATGGGGTCAGTAGTAGCGACGCTCCTCACAGAGATGACGTGAGAATTAAATGAGATAACTGGCTACAGAGAGCCTGAAGGAGGTGTCACACTCACCCTCCACGTGAGCAGGGGCTGGGTTAGGCTTATTATTGGGATCGACCTCCCAAACCTGAGTCCTCAGGATGCTGGAACACTGTGGGTACTGGGGACATTTTAAATATTCAGACCTCTCTCTTTATTTTCAACCTAGGCCTCTTAAAAGCCCCCCTCCTTTTTAAAAAAAATATATATATTTTACAGAGAGAAAGGGAGAGAGATAGAGAGCTAGAAACGTCGATGAGAGAGAAACATCAACCAGCTGCCTCCTGCACACCCCCTACCGGGGATGTGCCTGCAACCAATGTACATGCCCTTGACCAGAATCGAACCCGGGACCTTTCAGTCCACAGACTGACGCTCTACCACTGAGCCAAACCGGTTTCAGCTTCCCCTCCTTTTTTTTTTTTTTTTTAATTTGAGAGAGTGGAGGTGAGCGGATTAGCGAGAGGGAGGGAAATGGCAGCTAGCTGTAATGCAGGAAAGAACCCCCACTGCAGACTAACTGGGGAGAAATGGACCTGAAGTCTAGCCACAGCCTGTGCGAGGAAACGCAGGATTTCCTTTTCTAAAGATCCTTGGGCCAAAGATAAAGATCTACTATTTATTCAGGATGCTTCAGGACAATGGGACTCAAATGAGGGTCATTTCCATGGCAGCCGTGCTGTCCAGCTCCACAGCCACCTGACTAGCCACACACGGGGCTTCCGGCAAACTGGGGCCGGGGCTGGCTGGATTAGGAAGTATTGTGAATGTACAGTGCACCCCAGGCCATGAAGATTTAGTATGGGGGGGAAAATGTAACCTACCTCATTCCTGGTTTTCCAATAATAATGGAAATGATACTATTTTGTATGTGTTGTATTAAATATAATATATTATTATTTTTTTAAATATACTATATTGATTTTTTTTTGCAGAGAGAAAGGGAAAGGGATAGTTAAAAACATAAATGGGAGAGAAACATTGATTAGCTGCCTCCTGCACACCTCCCACTGGGGATGTGCCCGCAACCCAGGTACATGCCCTTGACCGGAATCAAACCCGGACCCTTCAGTACGCAGGCTGATGCTCTGTCCACTAAGCCAAACCGGTTAGAACGAATAAAATATATTATTAAAGTTAATTTCACCTTGTGATTTATTATATAGACAGGAAGGGAGAGGGATAGAGAGTTAGAAACATTGATCCTGGGACCCTTCAGATTACAGGCCAATGCTCTATCAACTGAGCCAAACCAGTCAGGGCCACCTTATGATTTTTTTTTTATGTTGAAAACGTTTTTAAAGCCCTGGGGCCTCAGTGGCTTGACACAATGGGTATTAATTCCTCACTTAAGCTCCTCCGTGCCCCGCAGATGTGCAGAAGCCTCTGCTCACCACAGTCACACAGGGGCCCTGGCTGACGGAGCAGCTGCCACCGCAGTCCCTGTCAGTCACCTTGCCAGAACGAAAGCTAGAGCTCTGGAGGATGTGGCACTGGCAACTACATGCTCTGGACTAGAAATGATGTCATTTCTGCTAGCAGCTCATTGGCCAGAATTAGTCAATTGGCTCTCTACTCAACCACAAGGGGGTGGAGCCATCCCATCATGTGCCCCAAAGGAAGAGTTCCAGAGATATTTGGCAGACAGGACAAATGACTAGCTCAGTTCCTATCGGCTTTTTTCTTTCTTTCTTTCTTTCTTTTTTTTAATACATATAATAGGATGTTTGGAAAAAAGTAGAATGGGATAAAATAGGAAATATAGCAGGGGGCATCACAAAAACTTTTAAATCATGACTGAGTCTCAATAAATATATGTGGAATGATGACAATTATTTTTTTAACGGGATCTAACCACAATGAACATGTCTCCTCTGCATTAACACTAACCAAGCGCCTACCCCCTGGTTATCTCATTTAGGGTATATGGGCACCCCTCACGGATGAAGAAGCTGGCTCAGACAGGTGAGTGATGTACCCATGCCACCCAATCAAATGGAGAGATGGGACTTGGGACAACAGGGTAACTGAAACGCCCTCTTCAAGCTTCAATCTTTTTTCTCTTTTCATTAATCAGAATCTTAAGCTTGTTGGTTTTTTGCTTCTTTAAATATATATATATATATATATATATATATATATATATATATATATATTGATTTCAAAGGTGAAGAGATAGGGAGAGAGAGAGAGAAACATCAATGATGAGAAAGAACCATTGATCGGCTGCCTCTTGCATGCCCCCCACTGGGGATTGAGCCCGAAACCCAGGCATGCTTTGACCAGGCATCAAACCATGACTTCCTAGCTCATAGGCTAACGCTCAATCACTGAGTCATGGTGGCCAGGCTGCTGCTTTTTTGTTGTTTTGAAATTAAAACTTACATTTTATTTATTTATTTTAATAATTCTTTATTGTTGAAAGTATTATGTATGTCCCCCTTCCTCTCCCATTGATGCCCTCCAGCCTGCCCTCACACCAATGCGCCCTCCTCCCAGCCCCAGGCCTTCACTACCCTATTGTTTATGGCCATGGGTTATGCATATATGCGTACAAGGTCTTTGGTTTATTACCTCCCACTCACCCACCCTCCCCTGCCTTCCCTCCGAGATTCCGACTCTGTTCCATGTCTCTGGATCCATTCTGTTCATCCGTTTATTTTGTTACTTAGATTCCACATACAAGTGAGATCACGTGATGCTTGTCTTCCTCTGAATGACTTATTTCACTTAGCATGATACTCTCCAGGTCCCTCAAGGCTGTCTCAAAGTGCTTCTTTTAATAATACTGACATTTGTCATACACTGAGTTTAGTAGTATTATTACTGCTATTCTTATAGCCAAGGAAACTGAGGCTTAAACAGATGCAGTGGCTTGCCTAGGGTTACACAGCCACCAAAAGGCAGGTCCGATTCAAGGCTCCGCCCACAATGCTCTTTCGAACCTCTGGCTTATGGATCTGGTTCTAGAGAATACGTGGATGGCATCATGAATAAGGTTTGAGGGAATTTCCCACGACTGTTTGGTCCACGTGGTCTTCACCCAGCAAGACCTGCCTGATGCCTTGGGCCCTTCTCACCAGCCTAATCCCGGAAGGGCAGAGGCTCTGAGACCCTGCATAGAAGTGGGAGCTTCAATAGCCCATGGACATTAAGCAAACAGACCCACCGACAACCCCAAACGCCTTGCTATTAGCAAGTGGAACCAGATGACTAAATTATGCCAGGCTTACATTTTGAAGAGACGAGTTTATTTCCTGCTTTCGGGAGGAATGGATGCAAGCTCTTGGAAATGTATTTTTATGAGATTCAAACGTTACATGCCCTTTAAAATGTACCAGCACCATAAATAATAATAACTAACATTTAGTTCCTGCTATTTGCAGGCACTCTGCCTAGAACAGTAACATGGAGTATTTCATTCAGTCCTCACCGTGTCAGCGAGGTCACTGTGACCTAGGACTGTGGGGGTGAGAGGCACCTTGACCCCCGTAGTATGGTTGAGGAAGTGGCCGCAGCTGGGACTCTCAAGTCCCGAGACCCAGCGGCCTGCTCTGCCTCTACTGCGAGTTACTGATTTATACACTCCGGTCCCGACATACCACATCTGCATCAGTCTACCATTCAGCTGGATGGTCTAGCACATTCCCTAGAGAGGAGGGGCTTGCCCCGGTCTTGCTGAGCCCAGTGCTCACCACATCAGGACTTCATCAACGCTGCTATTATTGTTATCGAGACAGGGACCATAGCCTCAGAAATGACAGGTCCGTGTGTGCAGCCTGACAAATGAGAGTTCTCACAGGGACTCTGGACAGGGTATGTGAAATTGGAGCTTCCCTGGAAGCTGAGTTACAAAGGTTTAGTTTGGGCTGCTAGCTTGCTTGCCATTAGGAAATGAGGCAACACTGATTCTTTTAATCTTTAAAATATATATATATATATATATATATATATATATATATATATATTTATATTTTATTGACTTTTTACAGAGAGGAAGGGAGAGGTGTAGAGAATCAGAAACATCGATCAGCTGCCTCCTGCACACCCCCCCCCCTCACTGGGGATGTGCCCACAACCAAGGTACATGCCCTTGACCGGAATCGAACCTGGGACCCTTCAGTCTGCAGGCCGAAGCTCTATCCACTGAGCCAAACAGGTTAGGCTGATTCTTTTCGTCTTTGGTTAGACTGGTTCACATTTCCCCAGTGCTCACTGCCTCCCGGTCTCTGAGCTCAGACATTTACCTTTAGTCCCCATCACACCCTAGGTGGTGGAAACTGTGATTTTCTCCATTTCGCAGACGGAAGACTGGAGCTTCAAGAGGTGAGCAATTTGCCCAAGATCTCACCGGTGGCAGGAGATTGAGTCGAGACTCAAAGCGGGTACTCCGGGGGGTCCTCTTTCTTATGGCCCCCCTTACCCTTCTCCAGCCTACCGAGGACCTAGGATTGGAGTGGGGCAGATCCAGAATAAGTCTAACCCAGCCCCTGCTCCCTAGGAGGATGAGTGTGACATTGGCTTCAGGCACTGTATTAGCCAGTTATCTCATTTAATTCTCACCTCATCTTTATGATGTGAGAATTGGCCCGTTGGGCAGATGAAGAAATCGAGGCTCTGAGAGGTCAGATAAGGTGGCCAAGGTCAAGTAGAGGATTATGTGGCAAAGCCTGGATGCAAACCCAGGCCTCTCTGACTTCAAAACCTTGGCCTTAAGCCAGGGTTTCTCCCTCTTGGCACTGGTGACACCCGGGGCTGGACAATTCTTTGTTGTGGGGGGTGGGGGGAGGGCTGTTCTGTGCGTTGTAAGATGTTCAATAGCTTCTTTGACTGCTATCCACTAGATGCCAGTAGCACTCCTCCAACGGTGACAACCGAAATTATTTCCAGCTGTGGCCAAATGTTCCCTGGGGGCTGCATTGCTCCTGGCAGAGAACTCTGGCTCCTGGTTGACCGGGCCACCTCTGATGGGAGGCTGGGGACTCTGGCAAGGAGAACTGAAAGGAGACTTTCGTGGTCTTTTCAGAGTCTGAGGGCAGGTGCGCTGGGCTCTGTAATCCCGAAATCAGCCGCCGTGCACAGAGAGGTACCGATGGCAGCCGCTGGAGTGAGCCTGGCACAGCCGCGGGCCCTCTTATCTGGGGACTGACCCGGTGTGCTCTCACCCCGCGGCTTCTGTCATCAGCGTCTCTCCCGCCCGGGGCTGAATCTGTCTGGAGGCCGTTGCGGAAGCAGCCTGATGATTATCTCTTGGCTCGACCTTGGCTTCATTTCTAGTCTTTGATTCTAAATGGGACTAATGACCATTGGAGATTCAGATTCTGCACCAACTGTCTCGCCGCGCCTTCCTGGGCAGACAGGAAGCCCTGCCTGGCTCACTGCTCCCATCTCAACAAATGCCATGGCCCCCGGGCAAGTGAGAGACCTGGGAATCACTGCAGGTGTCTCCCCCTACCAACATCTACTACCAACCCATTACCAAGTCCTAGCAATGTTGGATCCTAAGTCTGATTTGGATCTCGCGGTCCTGCCCATCCCCACTTGCCCAGTCCAAGACTCCACAGACTTGCAATACCCTTGGAGGGGCACCCACTTCATTCACTCCTGCTTTCCTATTCTGTTTCACACGGTAGCTAGAGTAGCTTTTTTAAAAAATGTGACTATGAACCCACCCACCCACCTACCCCTACACACATTCTTACTCCTGCCCTAAATCATCAGTGACATTTCCTCTCTCTCTCCATCATTCTCTCGACTGGCTTGTCTGTTCTCGAAAGCTCCATGGTCCTCCCACCTCAGGGCCTTTGCGTGTGCTGTCCCCTCAGTCTGAGTGTTCTGACTACCCCTCTTTGCTTAGGTAACTCCACTCATCCTTAGGGGAGGTGTCTTCCCTGACCACTGAGGGCCCAACACGAGCCAGGGCGCAGACCCATTGTTACACATTATGATAGCCGCATTTCTGTCTCCTTCCTTTCTCTTATCTCAGCTTGCATACATAGTTGAGGGTTGCTTATTTGTTTTAACTCCTCTTCCCCATGTAACTGTAAGCTCCACAATGGGAATAATGTGTCTATTTTTGCTCATCATTATATCCCCAAAGCCTACTGTATCGCATGGAACGTAGCAGGTCCTTTATACATACTTGTGGAATGACTGAATGAGCTCATATAATCCAACAAGCCTGTGATAATTTCGCCTGAGGGTAGTGATCTTTTTTTCGGCCATGCCCTTTGACAGCACCTGCTGTTGGGGCATTAAAAGATGGAGAGCAACAGGTCCTGAAAGACAGAAGGGGGCCTGGAGCCTGACCCCCTGGGTTCAAAATCCTCCCTCTGGCACTTCTCAACTGTGTGACATTAGGCAAGTTACATAATATCTCTGTACAATGTTGGCAATTATAGTACCTGTCTCATGGGAGGTTGTAAGGATCAAATAAGTGAGCTGTAACATGCTTTTATAAGGGCTTGACACACAGTGAATACCTCGTTAATCATACTTATCATCAATACTAGAGGCTCAAGGCATGAATTTGTTGCATGGGTGGGGCCCCTCAGCCTGGCTAGCTATCAGGGCTGATTGGAGCCTGCTGGGCTTGGGGAGGGACTGTGGGAGGTTGGCCAGCCACAGGAGGTTGGATGTGGGAGCACACCGACCACCAGGGGGGCAGACTCTCAATGCAGCTGCTGCCTCCTGGTGGTCAGTGAACATCATAGCTACCAGCCAGTCATCCGGTAGTAATGGTTGCTTAGGCTTTTATATATATAGACTAGAGGCCTGGTGCATAAAAATTCATGCACGGGGGCGGCATCACTCAGCCTGGCCTGCCCCCTCTCACAGTCTGGGAGCCCTCAGGGGCATGGGGAAAGGCAACACCCCCATCACACCTCTGCTGCTGCCACTGCTGGCAGCACAATCCTCCGCCAGCCATGGTTACCTGAGCCTGGGGTGGCCCTGGGCAGCTGGGAGGCTGAGCAGCCTGGGGGACTCTGGAGGCAGGCGCGCAGAGTCCTACCTGCTGCTCTGGTAGGGCTGGGGGGACTGGGTGCCGCTATCTTTGAGGGAGTGGCAGTCAATTAGCATATTCCCTCCTTATTGGCTGTGGGCGCTGCCATCTTTGTGAGGGCATGATGGTCAATTAACATATTCCCTCTTGATTAGATAGGATAGATTATTAACAGAAAAAGAATGGGTTCTGGGACAAGTCTGGTTTTCTCTCATATTTACAAATTATTCCCTACGGGACTTTGGACAGGTCATGTCATACCCCTGAGCCTCAGTTTCCCCATCGGTTAAAATGAGATCTCAAGGTCTACTCCAGAGAGGACCATTGTGAAGGTGGGATAGGATGAGAGTGAAGGGCTTAGCCAGTGCCCAGTGTCTAGGGTTCCCTTTCTAACGGGCTGAATTGGTCCTTGTTGCCTTTCAGACAAGCATTCCCTGAAGACAGGCCTCATGCCTGCCCTGGTTAGGGCTGTTATGCCAAGCCCCTCTGTGCCTGGCACATAACAGGTGCTCAGCAACCAGTTCTTCACTAAAAGGATGAGTGAATCAGCAATGAGAGGGACCATGCTTTTCTCATCTTCGTGTCCTCTCAAGGCTAGTGTAATACCTAGCATCTAATGTCAATAAATGTTTGTGGACAGGATAAGTAGTTTTTTAAGTAGCTTTCGTTTCTGCACCCAATCCCACTTGATTTTCTAAATTAAACTGAAAAAGATACTTGTTAATTGACTCTCAATATATCTAGGCCTTAGCATTCTTATCTGTAAAACAAGGCTATTCACAGCCTCATAAGATTGTCTTGAAAAGTAAATGAAGCAATATGTAATTGACACATAGAAAAGGTTAGTTCACTATGATTCCCTATCCTGAGCCCCAGTCTCCTCACTTGTGAAATGGGCATCCACTCATTCATTCATTCATTACTCAACAAACACAGTTACCCATGTGCAAGACATTGTAGTGAAGGTCTAGGACAGTTAGAGAGGCGAACAAGTCATGGTTCCTGCCGTGCAGACCCCAGTCTACTATGGGACAGCATATCGATAGTAAAAAAATCCAGTGAGAAAAGACTGATCATACGTGTAAGGTCTCTGGGGGCTCGAGGTTCGAGGGTGGGTTGGGGGTGGGATAGAGACCTCCATAGTTTCAGTGAGCTTGTTGAGGAGATTGTAAAGGTTATGGTATCACCGACTCAGCGTAATCACCGAAGGACGTTGGTTGGAAATGGGGTTGTCCCTGCTGGGCTCTGGTTTCTGTAGCCTGAGTCTGTGGAAGGCATGTCAGTCTTACTGCAGCCCCACTCTCTTAAAAAATTAAAAAAAAAACATATTTGTATTGGTTTCAGAAAGGAAGGGAGAGGGAGAGATAGATAAAAACATCAATGATGAGAGAGAAATCATTGAGCGGCTGCCTCCTGCACGCCTCCGACTGGGAATAAGCCCACAACCCAAGCATGTGCCCTGAATGGGAATCTTAACTGTGACCTCCTGGCTCATAGTCGACGCTCAACCACTGAGCCACACCAGCTGGGCAGCGGCCCCATTGGATGCCCTGGTTCACCAGCATACCACAGACTGGTCCAGTGAGCATCCAGTTCAAACAGACATGCCCTCCTGAGCCTCAGCCTTGCCTTCCTCCATCCTCCTGGGTTCTACCTTCTCAGGGGACTGAAAAGTGATTTCCTTACTCCTTCATTATGGAATGTGGGGTACTTTCAAGGAAAGCTGGGTTCCCTCCCTGGTTCTCCAGAGACAAGACTGCCGCTTCTGGAGGTCAGACCCAGCGAGGAGATGCTTCGGCATTGGGAAGCAGCAGCGGCCAGGCCGGGTTTCTGGGCTCCCGTATTCATCTGGATCGCATCCTTGTCTCTGATGATGCCAGCCAGGGAACTGACTCCTGCCAGTCAAACTCGGCGAGGACTGAAACGTCTGAGTTAGAATGTGTGGGGTTGGAAGAAACTGTTCAACCCCATGGTCAAGTTATTTTGTACCTGTGACCCAGACCAGCTTTTATTTCCAACTGAAAGAGAGTTACATGGCCAGGGTATCGAAATACCAGGGGAGGGTCTGCTGTCAATGGCCTGGCCAGAGGCACAAGGATTGTCTGAGTCCCTCGAGCCCATCCGTAGCAGGCCTCAGGGAAGAAGCAAGATTTAGGAGGTGAGAGTCTGCCGGGGCCAATTCTTCTGTCGGGAAAGGCCTCCCTGCAGTATTTTCTGTCTCGTCAACGCTGCATTTCATTTTAAATTGCAGCTGAAAGCAGATATTTTCCCTCTTGCCTATTACACCTCTTAATTTGTCTCTCCCTCTGCTGTTATTTGTCTCAATAAAGTGTTTTGCATGAAAGACCCACACAGCACAATGCTGCTTTGCCCTGGGTTTGATTTAACAGGAAGGAAAAGACATAGAGAGACTTAAGTCCGAGGAGGAAGGAGTGAGGGCCTTGAGGTGGAGACACAGGTCTGGGCAGTGTGCGCATGTGCTTGGGACCTATCTGTTGTGCATCTGTGGGTAGGTGAATGCACGTGCCAATAATTGTACTAATATGTGTCTATGTAGGCTTTGGTATAATCACTTGGTGTCCACACCTAAATTGTCATCACACGTGTATGTAATCCATGCATAGGAACATACAAATGCCCATAAACACATGCAGGCATCTAGGTACCCATGCCACGCGTGTGTGGTCCTCTGTGCGCACGACCAGGTCTCTCTCTTGCCCTTCTACCGCTGCGGTTAGCATCTCTCCCTGCTCCACCCCGGGGTCCCGGCCCGGTTTGGGGCTGAGGGAAAAGGAAGGCGGAGCCAGTGGTCTGCAGGAATCCAGTCTACACACTGCCTTAACCCAGGCCCAACAGCAGCCACAGCTCCCGGCGGCGTGGCCACCCCCTCCTCACAGCAGCACCACCGCAGCTTCTGCGGAAGCTCTGGGGTCCCTGGGCAAGTCCCCAGCACCCTGCCAACCTGGACTTGACCCTGAGGGGTGAGAGAGGTTTCCTGGGGCTGGCCAGAGCCCTCTAGAGACTAACCAGACCTCCGGCCCCGCAGGGACCAACCACCAAGTGGCTGGGCGCAGCGGGGAGGTCTCGGTCGCCTCCAGGCCAGCGAACCCTGGGCACTAACCAATGGGCGACTGGGGAACCCTCCGAGGCAGCCAATGACCTCGCTCCGTTCGCGCCCCCCCCCTCCGCCCCCCTCCCGGCCGCCCCGCCAACCCCGCGCCCCGGACCGTTGGTGTCGGTGGGATGTGGGGAGTGTGCACGGCGCCCGCCGCGGGAGGGACGGGGCGTGGCTTGGAGTCAGGTCCGGCTCCCTCCCGCGCCGGGGCCCCGCGCGCCCTCCCCTCGTCTGGAGGCCGGCGGCCCGGCTGCGGCGCCGCGGCCGAGGTGGACCGCGGGCGCGCGCGGGGGGCGTGGCCGTGGGCGGGGCGCGGCGGGAGGCGGGGCCGGGGCGCTGTCTCCGTGGTCGCCGGGCTGCGGCGGCGGCGGCGGCGGAGGCGGCGGGCCGGCCGGCCGTGCGCTCGCGTGGGGCGCAGGCTCGGCGGCGGCGGCGGCGGCGGCTCAGCCTGCGGCGCGGCGGCTCGTCCGGAGCGGCCGCCGCGAGCACGCCCGTGGCTGCAGCGGGGGAGGCGCCGCCGGGGCCGCGCGCTCCGCGGAGCCGGGCGGGGGCCGGGAACAGGTGATCCCCGCGGGAGCCGGGAGCCCTCCCGAGTTGTCGGGGCGAGAGCCCCCCGCTCCCGGGCGCAGCTGCCGCGGCTCCGGACCCGGGCTCGGGAAGCCCCTGCCCGGCGGGCTCTGAAGTGTCGCTCCCGCGCCCGGCGCCGTCCGCGGAGGGCAAAGTTGTGGCCGCGCGCCCGGCGCCGTCGCCCCCTTGGCCGGTGGGCGCTCGGGGCGCCGCGGACACGCCGGCCTCGCCCCCCGAGCCCCGTGCGCCCCGGAAACTGCTGCTGAGGTGAAACTTCGGGCGGAGGGGCTCGGCGTGGCGGCCAGGCCTGCGGGCGCCTCTGCGTCGACAGCGGGCCCCGCGGACGGCATGTGACGGCTGGCTCGGGCGGGCGGGCGGGGAGAGGCTGCGGCGCGCGGCGGCCCCCGCGGGCCCGGGCCCGGGGCCGTGCCGCCCGGCTCGCCCGGGCCCCGCCGAGGCCGCGGCGCCCCCGCCCCGGCGCGGGGAGACTCCGCTCCAAACTCCCTGAACTTCCTCCGGAGGCCGTCCGCGGCCGGAGACACCCGGGGCCCCCGCCCCGGCGGCGCCCCTCGACGCCCGCCCCGGCGGCCGGCCGGCAAGTGCCGGGACTCGGAGCCCCGAGGCCGGCGGAAGCCGCCCGTCGCCAGCCCCGGGCCGCCGGGCCACGATGCTCCTGAGGAAAGTGCCCGGCTTCGTCCCGGCCTCCCCGTGGGGGCTGCGGCTGCCGCAGAAGTTCCTTTTCCTCCTCTTCCTCTCGGGCCTTTTCACCCTGTGCTTCGGGGCGCTCTTCCTGCTGCCCAACTCCTCCCGCCTCAAGCGCTTCTTCCTGGCCCCCCGGACCCAGCGGCCGGGCCTGGAGCTCGTGCCCGAAGACCCCGGGCTCCCCCCGGCCGGAGCGCAGGAGTCGCCCCCGAACCCGGCCCCCGCCGCGCCGGCCCCGCGGGAGGAGGACCCCAGCGGCCTGGCCGCCGGTCCCCGCCGGAGGAAAGGCTGGACGCGGCGGACCCAGCCCACCAGGCCGCGGGAGGAGGCCACGGCGGCCCGCAGCGGCATCGGCGGCCGCGCGGAGGCCCCCCAGGAGGGGAGCCTCCCGTTCAGCTTTGACTTCCACGCCTTCCGCAGCCGCCTCCGCCACCCGGTCCTGGGGACCAGGACCCACGGCAGTGAGGAGCCCCAAAGCCTGGTTCAAACCCGGCGAGAAAAAATCAAGGAGGTAAGGACTCTCCTCCCTCCCCCCCTAAGAGGAAAGACCTTCTTGGGCTTCCATCCACTTCCCGGCCGGCCGTCACTCACGCCTGGTCCCTGGTCCACTCTAGAGTCGCCTGGCACCCTCTGCACCCCCTTCTCCTCCTCCTCAAACTTCCCACCTCCATTCCCACCTGCTCACTTCCCCACCGTTGGGTTCCCTTAATGGTCCCTACTACCCCTGGCAAAGTGGCAGCTCTACCACTGGACTTCCCCCACCCCCAGTCTCTGGTCCTTCCAGCCCAGGCCCCAGCCCAGGTGGGCTCCACTCTGACCTACGGGGCTGCTAGTAGAGTTTCGTGCTGTTTCTAGAAAGGTTCTGGAATTGACATCCTATCTGCTTGCAGGAGTCAAGGGCCGTGTTCTCACTGGAAATCCCGACTTCCCCCAAACGCCTATAGGATCTGCTCCCGGGAAGCCCAGGGTTTGGGGGGGTGTTTGGTGCCCTGCAAATGTTTTGTAATCTGGTCAGGAACCTGCAAACCAGAGTGTGACGTGCATTCTTGCTAACTATTGCTGGTGAGCCTCGGAACAGTTGCACATAACAGTATGTGATGCAGGAAGAAGTGATCAGTAAGATGGTAGCAATCTCACAGACGCTCCAGGATTATTGGTTTAATGAAGCGGTTCTTGGACTTGTTCCCTGTAGGGATTGTAGTGGGGAGTGGTTTGGAAGGATCGCTTTGATCGGAATCTTAGTCTTAGTTTAAGAAGCCAAAAGCAAACGCAGCCTCACGGGGGCTGGAAGACCGCTGCCAGGCTGCCACTGCTACCTAAACAGTCTGCTCTACCACTGTTGGAGCTGCCGGTGGGTGGGAGGTTTTTGCCCAGCAATACAGAGGGGGCTGCGGTGACACCCCAGACCACCAGGGGGCCTTGGGCATGCTGTGGGCCTAGAAAGGAGAGAGGATGCTCTTTCCTGCAGCCCCACGCCCCTCCTTCTCCCATCCCCTCCCCAGGAACCCAAGAGGAAAAGGGCTGCTTCTCTCTGGACTTCTTGGCTTGGGGCAGTGCAGTGAGCAGGTGTGCTGTGATCTCCAGGGGGAGGGCAGCCAGGTCAGGACCTGCCTGCTGAGACCTACTCAGCCAGTGGAGAGCCTAGTTGTCCCCCTCTCCTTTCCGGATTATCCTTCCCAGCGCCACCTTCTCCCCACTCCTTGGGTCTCTTCTGCTCTAAGCCCTGTTTGGAAACTGTCTTAATTAGTATTCGAAGGACATTTTGTGACATCAAGATAGAAAGCCACAAAGATGAGTCTCTGTGTGTGTCTCTGTGTGTGTGCATTCTCACCTTCCAAACTGTGGAAATCTCAAAGGTGAGTTAAAGGCTGGGACTTGCAGTAGGTAAGGAGGGGTTAAGAAACTGTCGTCGAATACTCACCTGGACCACACACCGCCCCTTTCTCAAAGCTGCCTTTGGGTTTCTGCCCTCTCAGGCCTCCTCAAGAGGGCACTCACCCCCAGGGAAATGACGTATAAACAGCAAGGATGCAGTTTTTCACGGGGTGCCCAGAGCTGCCAGAGATTTCCCAAAGGATCCCCAAAGTATTACATATTGACTACTGTCCTCTTCAGAAGAGGTGTTTCCTGCATTTGTATCTGGATGTGTGACCTATTTCTGAAAGCCTGTGCTTGGGGTCCTGGTGGCCAGGCTAGCGAGGACTTGGTTTGCCCCTCTGTACAAAGACAGCCTCCCTTGCCGGCGGAGGCTGTGGGCGGGACTCGCTGCAGCAGCTGAGGGTGGGTGGGAGGTGGGAGGTGTGGGGACTGTGCTTTGCAGGTGGGTGTAAAGTAACACAATGGGTGGAGGTCCATGTTGTGTGCCACCTGTCTGGATCTTTCCGTGTGGCATCTCTGTGTGCCAGGCAGTAGCTGGAGGCCTACTTGCATTTGCCTGAGGTTGATGTACAAGGAGCCCTCTCTTACTATCTTGAAGACCTTAAGCTCCTCAGAATGGAGCGGCCTGGACTATATACATTATTATGTTTTGAAGTCTATTGCCTCTTCAGACTTCCTGAGTTTGGACTCCCCTCCTCCCCCAGCCCCCGCTCTTTCAAACAACCTGAATAATGTGGGGCTGAGTTTTTGGTTTAACTCTTAACCCAGCGTGATCTTGTTCCCGGGTGTCCTGCCTGACAGGGAATGCATATGACTGTTCCGGAGAATGTCTTTATTTCCTCCTCACTTAAGTTTTTACCTGTGCCATGCCCAGGGGTGGATCATTTCAGAAAGGTGCCTGTTTTCATAAAAGGTATTGTAGCTTTTCTCTCTGGCTTATTTATTTCCAGACATGGATTGATTAGACCCCAGGAGCAGAGGGGGAGCTAGCATCAGATAAAAAGGGCTCTGTTCTTATAAGATAAGATTTTTTTTTTAAGTGAAAGTAAACATCAAGAGAGAGTCTGAGAGGTTGATAAAAGAGAGTAAATGAAGACTGGACACTGGGCTCTAGAGCAACGAACTGTATTTATAAACTTTCTGCTTTGAAAGATGGACGTGGGCACAGGTCTGTGCTGATAAGTTGGGTTGGAGCTGCATGCTCTGGTACACACATCAGGAATCAATCTGTCCCGCAAACCAACTGTTCCTCCTCACTTTGCGATTTTGGAACCTTAGAGGAGGCAATGTGGTGTAAAGGGGAGACCCAGAGAACGTGGGTTTGCAGTTTAGCTCAGCTGTCAGCTGTCTGGCTCTGGAAAAGTCACTTCATCTCCTTCCTGGACCTTATTTTCCTTCCGTAGAATGGGGTGAGGGAGAGGATAATAGGCTGGCCACATACACTCTTGCTTCCAGATCCAGCCTCCAAGATAGACCACCAGTCTTCTCTCTTAGCATATGGGCTTTCCCCAGCTCAATAGTCAGCATATCTTAGTTCCATGAAGTCAGGGAAAGAAGTGTGTTGCTGTTGATGGTGCTGGTGTCTATGTTGTACCCCTAACACCTAGTTGAGAGCAGACGTTTATAGAGTTGATTAAGTTAATTATTCCTGTCCCCCATAAATTTAAGTTTAGGGGTGAGATTGGACAGTGACAGATCCTCAGCTGGGATCCTGAAGAGTAAAGGGCTGGCGAAAATGTAAAACGCCTTGCTAGCAGTCTTTCCTTTCAGATCTGATGATGATCTAGGAAATTATTGTTAAAATAGAGACCTCAGCTATAGGTGGGATTCTGATGAATTTAAGTTCAACAGACGCTGGGGAGCCTCAGTTGTCCCTTCCAGCGAAGGGGCTTTTGTTGAAGGGAATTGAGCAGTCTGGGACAGTGAGTATCTGAGCGGGGCTGCCCTTAGCCCTATGAAGAACATGGGTTAAATTTCAGCCTCGTTCCCATCCCCTCTACCCTTACACACCACTGTATGTGCAGCCCCACTAAGAATCCAACCTGTGTCACACTACCAACCCCAACCCAAGAGGAAAATCCCTATTAATCACCGTGCCTCGGTGTTCATGGTAAAATGAACAGACTGGCATTTAGAGGATTCTTATCACTCCCACCTGTTTACTGTTTTGTTTATGGATCTGCCCAAGTACCTAGAGTAAGGTATGGTACGTAGTTGGCTCAGACACTTGAATGAGTGGCTACAGAAAAAAAATCTATAAACTAACAGTTAAGGTTCCTATGGCAGAGGCTGGCCCTTCTTCCTAGGGTTCTTGATTCTGAGTCTCAGAGTAGGGGGCCACAGCCAGATTTGGGGGCTTCTAAAAGACTCAAGAGATCTTACAGAAGTGCAGTAATTTTCCAAGTTCAAGTTTAACTCTAAGGGAGTGGGGAGGGGGCAGCCATGCGTGAAATCTTTCATGCCTGGATAGCAGGCATCTGCGGGATGCCCGAGTCGCCCTGGAATGCCTGCAACTTGGCAGGGAGTGCCCGGGCTCTTGCCGTCCATGCCTGCTGTGTTAAGCCTCCAGGATATTGCTGGTTATGATGTGTGGCCATGTCTGAGTAAGTCATCTTGGCAAATGATCTTTGCTCCCCATTAATGGGCTGGTTCGTCAGTCATGTGCGGTTTCTCTGTATGTCTGATTTATCACCGCCAGTGTCGGGGACAGGTAGGAAAATTAAAAGGCTTTGTGTTCTTTGTAGCATGTGCATCTGAGCCTGTGAGATGTTAGGATAATTAATATTAGGAACGCCTCGGATTTACATAGCTTTCCTTTGAAGAGCTCTGTTTAAATTGCAAATCCATCGAATGTTGGATGGATCCCTCCCCTGTCCTTCAGTTTTACTCTTGTCCTGCTCTGTGATACATTTAACGTAGATAGGAAGAGTGGCCTATAATAACTGGAAAGGTCCCCAGGGAGACCCGCGCATCCTACTCTCATTCCACACCTCATCCTTTCTCCTTAGAGCTGCGTTCTGCAAGAGAAGCTTAGAGCGCGTCCCCGCCAGGTGTGCAACTTACCACCTGCAGGTTGGGTGGATCTCACTTTCATTTTGAGTTGCACCATCACTTGGGGGAATTAGGAGTAGACATTCCAGGAGCAATTAATTGCTGCTTGGGCCTCAGATCCCTAACTTTCTTTAGTGTTTGGTGTAGACACGAGTAATACAATGACTTTTAAAAATCAGCTGCTTATTTCACATTGTAGTTAGCAGGGGGGTAAGAATATAGGTTCCCATGCAGTTTTCAGAGTGACTGATTTACATCCAAGCTCAAGAAATGCCTTTTCTCTAGCTTTCCCTGAAGACTGATCCATTACTCCACCGAAAATAAATATTGTGATAGATATCAGGCATACTTTGCTCAAAGGGACTTACATCTTTTCTCTTATTGAAAAAAATAAATCAGGTGTGCAGATTGGAAGGCCCTGTGTAGGGAGGCTGTTTGGTAATCTAGGCGGGCTCCCAGCCTTGAGGTACTGCCTCTGGCTGGGGGAAGGTGCCTGCCTCTGCGTCCTAAGCTGATCTGTGTTAAGGGAGGAGGTGAGCTCTAGGAAATTCTCTCCTTACCTTGCTTTCATGGGTCAGGTGAGGAAAGCCTTAGCAAGGAAATGATGGACAGGATTCAGGAGAGTAGTTGCCTCAGGTGAATTCATGGGCATTTATTACATTTCTTCAAAAGAAGGGCCATGCACAGGGCTGGGATGAATGTCATAAACCAAGGATTATTATCATTCCAATTCTGTACACCTGCAGTCCAAGAAAAAAAAAATCAAACAAAAAACAGGCTCATCTAACAATAAGCCCTGGCTCTTGATTTCCCATTACCCTAGGGCCAAGGCCTTATGCACAAGTGTTTGCATAATGTGGGGCAATTTCAGCTTTCTTAGCTCTGTATTTTCATGGCAGGTGATGGTAGGAAACAAACTGGAGATTCCTCAAAGAATTTTGAGGACTCAAAATTCACCCTCACTCAGACTAGTTAATAGGTGAGGCAGCATACTTGGTTCTCTCTCTCTCTCTCTCTTTTAAATCCTCACCTGAGGATATTTTTTCCATTGATTTTTAGAGAGAGTAGAAGAGAGAGAGAAAGATAGAAAGAAATATCGATGTGAGAGAAACACATCCATGGTTGCCTCTTGCAAGAGCCTTGATTGTGGCCCAGGCGGGGGTGGGAAGTGCAGGGGGGAGCCTGCAACTGAGGTACACACTCTTTACTGGAATCAAACCTGGGACCCTTTGGTCCGCACGCCAACACTCTGTCCACTGAGCCAAACCAACTAGGGCCATACTTGATCCTTTTAAATGCAGATATCACTGTAAGCCACACTTGCTTTTTGGTGTCTCTGTTCCTGGAGAACAGAAGCTATAGAGATCACATGGCCGCAGTGTGATGGCCCAGTTGAAGGAGTCTCTTTCCCTGAGAAAGCTGTTTTTGAAGATTTGGGGTGAGACCTCCGCAAACTCAGCAGCAGAACAGCTAGGCTACAAGGGGTCTGAGTATGCCTTTTAACTCTGAATTTTCATTAATTAAAGGCCAGGCAATAGTCCATCTGTGTTAGCACGGCACTGTTAGTGGTCACTTTTACCAAAGAAACTTGGACATACTGATTAGTTTCCTCCTTAATAGATAAGCAATATTTATGCTCTTATCGGGAATGTTCTGGGAGTCAGCTGCTCCACAGGTGAAACTTACAGGCAAACAGTTTTCACTCCATAGCAACCATTTTCAAGGACTGAAGGATAGATTTTGCTTCTCTTCTTCCATCTCTGTCATAAAATCCGCTGTGCAGTACAGCGATGTTTTATAATAGGCCCGAGGAGGTGCATAGGTAAGACTCTTGGCCTCTCAGTGCCTGTCCCTTGTGTTCTCATCTTTTTTTTTTTTTTACAACAACCCTATCTATTTATTTAAGTATAATTTATATATAGCAAACTGCACAGGTCCTAAATATACAGTTTGGTAAGTTTTAACAAATATAGAAAGCCATACAAACCACTCCCCTATCAAGATATGGAGCATTTCCACCACCTCAAAGTCCCCTCTGCTCCTTCCCAGTCAATCCCCCAAAATCCACCTCCAACCACTGTTTTGATTTGTCACCAGAGGTTAATTTCACCTGTTCTAGAACTCCACTTAAACAGAATAGCACAATTATGCCTTTTTGTACAAGGCTTCTTTCATGCATGTGGGATCAGTACTTCATTCCTTGTTATTGTGCAGATGTATCCTGTTATATAAATATACCACAGTTTGTTCATCTACTGACCTGTTGTTGGACTTCTTGGTTGTTTCCAGTGTCTGGCTATTATGAGTAAGCTGCTATGAACATTGTATGTACAAGTCTGTGTAGGCATGTTTTTCTTTCTTTTGTGCAGATATGTATGTTTTACTTTAAAAGAAACTGGGACACTTCTCCAAGTAGTTAGATTATTTTATACTCCCATCAACAATGTATGAGGATGTCTTCAGCAACACTAAGTATTTTTTTAAAATATATATTTTATTGATATTTTACAGAGAGGAAGGGAGAGAGAGAAGAGCTAGAAACGTCGATGAGAGAGAAACATCGACCAGCTGCCTCTTGCACACCCCCTACCGAGGATGTGCCCGCAACCAATGTACATGCCCCTGACCGGAATCGAACCCGGGACCCTTCAGTCCACAGAACGACGCTCTGCCACTGAGCCAAACCGGTTTCAGCAACACTAAGTATTGTCCACCTTTTTAAGTTTAGCTATTCTGTGTGATATGTACTGATATTTCACGGTGATTTTAATTTTTATTTCTCTGTTAACTATCTATAGTGAACATCTTTTCATGTGTTTTATTTGCCATTTTTGTATCTTCCTTTTACGTGCCTATTAAAATATATTGCCCCTTTTTGTTAAAAAAAAAGAGCTCTGTTTATCATCTTATTGAATTCTAGAAATTATTTCATATTCTAGATATAAGTTCTTTGTCAAGTATATATGTATTTGCTCCACTTCTATGGTTTATCTTTCCATTTTCTTAATGCTGTACTCAGCGAACAGAAGTTTTAAATTTTAATGAAGTCCAATGTATCAATATTTTTTATGGTGATTGTTTCTGTGTGTACATAAAAGAAAATCTTGCTCTGGCTGGTTTGACTCAGTGGGTAGAGTGTTGGCCTGCAGACTGAAGGGACCTGGGTCCGATTCCAGTCAAGGGCACATGCTTGGGTTGCGGGCTCGATCCCCAGTAGGGGGTGTGCAGGAGGTAGCCAATCCATCTCTCTCATCATGGATATTTCTATCTTTCTCTCCCTCTCCCTTCCTCTCTGATATCAATAAAATATTTATAAATAAATAAATAAATAATAAAAGAAAATCTTTGCCTACTCTAAGGTCATGAAGATTGTCTCTTTTTAATTCTATAAGCTTGATAATATTAGTTTTGACAGGTCTCTCATCTATTTCAAATTAATTTTTCTATATGGTGTGAGGTAGGGGTTGCAGTTCATTATTTTCTACTTAGATGGTCCAGTTGCTTAGCACTGTTTATTCCCCATTGATTTGCTTCGATGCCCCGTAAGATTAATTGACCATATATATCCAATGTGGTTCTGTTTTAGGACTCTTCTTTCTATTGATTTATCTAATGCCATTTCATACTATTTTCATGCTGGAGCTTTAGTAAGTGTTAAGAACTTAAGGTCATCTGATTCCTCCATCTTTGAACTTCTTTTTCAAAATAGATTTGGCTATTACATATGGTTTTACATTTCTACATATATTTGAGAACAAGCTAATCAGTTTCTATGAAAATTCCTGTTAGGACTTTGATTGGATTTTCCTTGAATTTATAAATCAACTTGGGAATAATAGATTTCTTAACAGAATTGGGCCCATGAATGTAGTATCTCTATTAATTTAGATTTTCTAAAATTTCTCTGAACAATGTTTTGTAATTTTTAATGTAGAGGGCTTGAATGTCTTTTATTAGTCATATCTCTAAGTATTTTATATTTTTATGCTGTTGTAAATGCTTACTTTAAATTTTTTATTTTTCAATTGTTGCTAGTATATAGAAATATAATAGATTGTTTTGTACATTGACTTTTCATCAAGTGACCTCGTTGAATTTATTTATTAATTTTTAAACATTTTTAGGATTTTTTATACATATACTCATGTTGTTTGTGAGCCAAGACAGTTTTACCTTTTCCTTTCCAATGGTTATGCCTTTCATTTATTTTTCTTGCTTCATTGCACTGGCTAGGCCTTCCAGTTCAATATTAAATAGATGTGAGAATTGACATCTTTGCCTTGTTCTTGAGAGCAAGGGAAAAATGTCTAAGTATGATGTTAGATACAGGTTTTGGTAGATGCCTTTTATCAGATTGAGGAAGCCCCCTTCTATTCCTAGTTTGCTGAGAGTTTTTATCAGGAATAGGATTGAATTTTTTCAAAAAATTTCCCCCTATATTTACGGAGATGATGATCATATAATTTTCGTTTTAATTCTGTTAATATTGTTGATCATATTGATTTTAACAGAATGTTAAGCCCAACGTGCATTTGATTTTCTAATATTTAATATTTTTTGCTGGATATAGAATTTTCCATTAATCTTTCTTTCTTTTTTTTTTTTTTTTTTTTTTTTTTTTTACATAAAAGGCCCATTGATTTGTAACTTGCATTGTTTCTGATGAGATTAGGATATATTTCCTTGTGTGTAATGTTTTTCCCCCTTTCTTTCAATGCTGTTAAGATTTTCTCTTTCTCTTTAATTTTCAATAATTTGACTATGCTGTGCTTAAGTGTGGATATCATTGTTTATCCTTCTTGGGGTTTGTTGAGCTTATTTGAGTAATATTTTTTTCATCAAGTTTGGAAACATTTTGCCCATATTCCTTTTTTTTTCCCATAAAGAAGAAATTTCATGATTTTTATTAATATATTCAATTTTCTCCCTGTTACTAATAGAATAAACCCAAAGTTTTTAGTATAACAATTATGTCCTTTCATCATTGATTAATATATATAAATTAAATATATATTTAATTTTTATTGTTGAAGTTATTATAGATGTCCCTCTTTCCCCGCCCTCCCACCCCCATTGCCCCAGTTGTGGTCCCACCCTATTGCCTGTGTCCATAGGTAATGTATATATGCATGCAAAGTCTTTGTTTAATCTCTTCAGGCCTCCCAACCCCTTCCCTCTGATAATCATCAATCTGTTCCATTTCTATGCCTCTGATTCTATTTTATTCACCAGCTTATTCTGTTCATTAGATTTCTTAATTATTTATTTTGATTTTTAGATTCAATTGTTGATAGGTATATATTTGTCACTATTTTGTTTTTTATATTTTTTTCTTTTTCTTTTTCTTCTTCATCTTCTTACAGAATACCCTTCAACATTTCATATAATTCTGGTTTTGTGGTGATGAACTCCTTTACCTTTTTCTTGTCTGTGAAGCTCTTTATCTGACTTTCAATTCAAAATGATAGCTTTGCTGGGTAAAATAACCTTGATTGTAGGTCCTTGCTATTCATCATTTTGACTACTTCTTGTCACTCCCTTCTGGCCTGCATAGTTTTTGTTGGGAAATAGCTGACAATCGTATAGGCATTCCCTTTGCTTTCCTCTTGCTGCTTTTAAGATTCTTTGTCTTTAGCCCTTGGCATTTTAATTATGATTTGTCTTGGTGTGGTCCTCTTTGGGTTCCTCTTGTTTGGGACTCTCTGTGCTTCTTGTACTAATAAGTCTATTTCTTTCACCAGTAGGGGATCACCAGAGCAGAGCAAACAGAAATGGTTATCAGTCAGCCCTGCAACCTGGGCGGTCCCAGCATAGTGACAATGATCCCTGAGAGCACCTCCATCTGGGAGAAAACGGCCTGAGTTCCTGCCCTGATGCCAGACAATCCAGTTCCTCCTCTGTATGTGTCTGTATCTTCCAAAGCCTCGCCCTGGTGCTGGAGCTCAGAGGAACTTACAAGTGGGACCTTGTAAGTTCAGTTTGTGGTGCTGGCCTTTTAAGAGGAATAGCTAGGTCTCCAGCAGCCTCTGTGTCGCTGAGCCCCAAACAGCCCTGGTTTTTACAGCTTGTAGTTACGGGGACTTCTCTTCCCAGCTCTCGGACCCTGGGCTGGGGATTTGGTGTGGGACTGGGACCCTTGCTCCTCACAGGTGGACTCTGTAGAGACTATCTTCCTCCAGATTGAAAAAGCAGCACTTGTGGGTGTTGGACCAGCCCATCCTGTGCCTCTGCACCTCCTACCAGTCTCAGTGTGCTTGCTTCTTATCTAGTTGTAAGACTTCCATTCTGCCAGCTTTCCGGCAGTTCTGGATGATGGTTTATGTATTTTGGATGTAATTTTGATGTGGTTGTTGGAGGCAGTGAGTACAGGCATTACCTATGCCGCCATCTTAGTTCCTCTCCTGCCCATATTTCTTTAATATTTTTTTTTTACCCCAATCTATCTCCTTTTCTTTTAGAACTCCAGTTACATGTAAATTAGATTTCTTAATATTTCCCTAGAGGTCACTGAGTCACTATTCATTTTCTTTTCAGTCTTTCTTTCTCTCTGTGCTTTGGTGTGGATAATTTATATTAACCCACCTTCTAGTTTACTGAACTTTTCTTCTGTAGTGTCCAATCTGTTATTAAGCTCATCCAGTGAATTTCTTATTTCAAGTAATTTTTTTACTTCCAGAATTTTAATTTGGACGCTTTCTTTATTGTTTTTGTTTATCCAATATTCTCTCTCCATTCACTCGTTGTTTTCAAAAAGTCTTTGCTATTTCCTACATCTTTGTCATCATTGGGTCTGTCCCTGTTGACCATTTATCTCCTGGTCATTGCTCACATTTTCCTACATGTGTCTACTCAGTTTTTAAATTTTATGACAAACATTGTGAATACTACTTTTTTGAGATTCTAAATTTGTCCGCTTTTAAGTAGTTTTTCTTACCCTTTATGCTAGGCTATCAGCTGTCAGTGCTTTTAGCTGCCAGGATACCTGCCTCTTGCTGCTTTATTCTCTGCTCTTCCTATTTTGCTATTTTCTAATCTGCAGTTAGCTAGGAAACCATTCAATCTAGCTTGTTAGCATTATGTAAAGTACAAATAAGCAGATTTGAGTAATTCTCTAAGGACTCCTGAATCAAGTGCAGAACTTTAATATACATATTTTAGTGTAGTTTAGATATTTAAAGATTCTTATTCATTTTTGGTAATTGGTATTAGATGCATGAAATATACTATTGTGTTGAAACCATGCCCCGAATAGAAACAATAGTTCTCAGAAGGGCTCCTAATTTCTGGTTGATGTCATCTTAAGTTATGTGCGCATATTTTTGCTTTTCTGCTTTTAGATGTTAGAAGAAATATTTGTTGATATTGTGATGTTCCAGCAGCCTCCATTAGTGTGACTTTCCTCTTAGGATTTTTTAACGCGTCTAATATTTTCTCTGGCTCTTTGCCTTAAGTCTAATGACGGCACTTTAAAATTTGGTTTGTAAATCCTCACATTAAAAAAAAAGTACTGTTTGAGTAGGCCAAATAGCTGAATTACTGATCAGAAGGAAGCTGAATGTACATGGCTAAAGGATTTCCAAGGTGCATCTGTGAGATTTCCCCTTGTTCAGGAAAGCTCAGAATGAAATAATGTAATATCTTTTTGAAAAGGCTACCTTCAATTGCATTTGTCTCATTGGGGTATGTGGGAGTTGAAAAAAAGTTATGTCTCTTACTACTTAAGATCCTTCTCCCCATTTGCATTCGTAGAATGAGCCTCTTAGAAGTTAAACCTACATTTTACCAAGTAAATGCTGGTTTCCTGGGAAGACATTTTGGCAGCTTTCTGTTTTTCTTTACTTGTGTTCTTGACCTAAATTAGCAAGTCTTCCTCTTTTCCAACTCTTCCCGAAGACACTCTTCATGTCTTGTCCATGTCATACCTGAAAGAGTCCGGTGTACTCTTGGTTTTTAATTACAAGAATCATGGGAAAAGAAGACTTTAGTGTCTTGCTTTCAGAACTGGATCTTTTAGAGAACAGCCTATCAAATACAAGCAAGTTTGCTACTTTAGATTATAAGGAAACCCTCTATAAGAAAGGTTCATGTATTGACAGAAAAATAGAAGCTTGGTCTAGAGGCTTCTAGCAGTTTCAGAAACAGGCCTTCCCGGGTGTATAATACTCTGTAAGGGACTTCACACTGCTGTCTCTCAAAGGTGGGCTTGTGTAATAGCCTTCCTATTATCATTCTAGGAGGTCTATGTCTTTAAGTAGTGAAGAATGGCACCGGAGTGGCAAGAGTCCAGATGGGCCTGAGGGGTCAAGCCATGTTAGACATTTCCTGTGATTAGGCTGGATTAGATTGAAGCATAATAAGATTTTCTGTGCTCTGAGTAAAGTGCTCTTAAACTTGGCACCTGTGGGAACAGAATTCCAGTTTGTAAGCCGTGGAATTTGAAGTCTTCTTGCATGGTAGAAAAAGGGTTTCGGGCTCTCTGGCCTCTGTATCACCCATTGTCTTTTAAATCCCCAGGAGAATCTCTAGGGGGCCTGCTCTGGAGGGAGCGGGGCCTGGGCTGGGCTGATGCCCACCCCCGCATAGACAAATCAGATCAGAAATTCCTCCAGTGTGTGATATTCTTAGTAGAGCCCCAGGTTCCTGTTAAGAATTTAGCTGATCCCCACAACAGCCTCTGGCCTACAGGGCACATACTGTAATTCCCTTTTATAGCGAACATAATGAAGACCTTGAAAAGGAAGTGACCAGCTCCAGGCCCTGCCTGTTTAAATTGTGATGCACTGACTTAAACCTCTTCCCCTGACGCTTAGGTTGACATTCTTTCTCTTACATCATCTGATAGCTAATGAGTGATAATTAGAGGAAGAGTTCACTTTGGGATGGGATAAAGTTTCAATTGTCATAGTCTTTGTAGATATTCAAAAGAACTGGTCTCATTAATCTTCAGAACAGGGATTTTGATCTTCATTGCAATCTGGAACCCACTAGGAGATCTTAGTAAATACTGAGGCCCCAGTTCCTCCCCCCAGAGAGGCTGATTTAATTGGTCTGGGGTGAAGCCTAAGCAATAGAATTTTAAAACCTTCCGAAGGGGTTCTAGCACGCATCATGCTTTAGACTCCTCTTTGTCAGTTCTGTCTTCACATGGGCTGTATCTCTTTTCTGGCTAGATTTCCCTTTTACCCATTTATGGAAGAGGTTGGACATTTTCTATATTTATTAAGACCTCAACCAGGATTAGGAAGAAAAAAATGAGCTGGGGAAAAGACTCCATTAAAATCGAATTTTCTAGAGTTAAGAGCACATGCTATTAACATGATCAACAAAGGCCATGAATTTATTATAACTGTTAGAAAAATATTGAAAACAACAACTACTTGAGCCCAGTTACACACTGAAAGCTATATGAGCTGAAGAAACAGCAAAGACATCTCTGGCTTTAAGACATCTTATAGTATAAGATTGCCATGTGTCTGGATCACTTCCCACCACACACAGACGTATAGAGGGAGAAAAACATTGGTTAGCTGCATAAATATTTGCCTGTTCCTTCTAAATCTCTTTTGGGGAAGCAGGTGGGGCATAAACATCTGAAATGAAAATAGGTGTTTGCCCAGAAGTAGATTTCCCAAAAGGCTATCGCCCTCCCTCCTGTGGCTGCTGCCTCTGCCGCATTCTGGCTAACAGAGCAGCCTTTTCACTGTGCTGCTTGGGCCTTAAAATCGAGTAACGGCTGCTCAGGAAAAAGGAGATATTGAAGGAGTAAAAGAAGCCAAACCCAGTCCCCGGTGCTCACATTCACAGCAGCTGCAATCATATCTTCTCCACCTTGCCAGGAGCCGCATGTGGCTTAGCCTGAGGATTGCTGTCCTGGGTTGATCAGATCAAATCTATCCTGGCCACTTCCGGGGGAAGCTGTATGTGAGTGTGAGTGTCCTCCCCGCAGTTCAGGGACAGTCCCCTGGAGAGCTGTTTCCATGTAAGAAACCTTTGCATTCTCAACCAGCGCCAAGTTGCAATCTTTCTTCAATCTGTCCCCACTACTTCTAGCAAATTCTTTGGCTGATGTGGACGATAGAACAAGCCCCTTTTATCCTGAACGTATTTCAATCCAGCTTACAGGGGGCGGGCATTTAAAACTAATGGAGAGTCAGACTTCAGAGAAGAAATTTCCTTCTGTGGTTCAATCTTATGTTTGAGTGAGCTCACTCGGAGGCGCTGGCTGCAGGAAGCAGTGACGAGGATGGAGCCTGGCAGATGGCTGTAGCTGCGGCTTCCTGCAGGCCTGTGTGGGGAGATGATTGTTTGTATATTGGTTTTCATTTATGTGTTGGTCTTATTTTCATCTTCCTGAGGTACCCAGATGCTATGGTGATAGATTGGTTGGAAACGACTCATTTGTCAGGGTTCCATGGGGGACGTGGCTTTCCTTCCTGTGTGCAGTGGAGTCTAAAATGTTTAATTAGATGCTGAGGCATTTCTGCAAGGGTCCATTTCTGCCAGTTCTCCCAGGTGGATGCCAGTCCTTAGGTTGGAGAGGGTTTGGGGCTTTTCTGAGCCCAACCTTCTCTCCCCTCATTTCTGTCTTGATATAATCCTCATCTACCTCCTTTTAGCTACCGGGGTTTTATTCTCTATCGTTTTTGTTCTAGAAACTGCCTTCATGTGACTGTCAGAATTTGCAGAGCTGATGCGTGTTGGAAATCTAGTTGTCAAACAGGCTCAAACCAGACTTTATGAAATAATGTAGTTGAACGATGTGTAGTGAGAGGAATATTAACAACCTGCTGCTTATCTGTCTTGTCCCAGTTCAACTTTTCCAGGGGACTTACCTTGTTCTGACTGTGTGCCAGGCAGTGCCCAGAGGCTGAGGATACAGAGATGAGGTTTCTGCCCTCAACGAGTGCAACAGCGTGTACACACTGTGACACCATGAAGGCGCCCAAACGAAGGGCTGGGGAGTCCTGTCAGCTTGGTGTGAGCTTCGGGGAAAGGATGGCATTTCAGGCGAACATGGAGAGTAGGGGGGCAGTGGGCTTGTAAAAAAAAGCAAGGATCTCCATGTGCTGGGTCTGGAGAGGTATCATAGGGTGGGTGTGGGAGGGGAAGTTTGAAATAGCTAAGGTTTCCACCTGGGATAGATGGAGACATCAGGAATTGGGAACTGGGAGAAATCAAGGGAAGGGGACAAGAGTTGAATTCTAGACAGGATGAAAATGATGCGCTTACAAAATCTAGGTGGTTGAAAATGTGGGTGTGGGCCTGATGGGGTGCTGGCCCAGGAGATGCAGATTTAAAAGTTGTCATATGGTGTGCCAGGGGTTGATGCTTGAGCACAAAGCTACCTAAGGAAAACCTGGACACAGGGGTCACAGCCTTTAGGACAAGGGAGAGTTAGGTGGCAGGGGGACCAAGAGAGCTGTGCCCACTCTCCTTGTCCTTTCACCAGCTGGTCGGTCACACCTGGTTGCCCATGGAGCCCAGTGAGCAGTTTTCAGCCTCATGCAAGCTTGCACCAGTGCTTCTCCTCGCTGCTGGCATCAGGGACAAAGGGTCTCTCTCCTCTTTGCTTCCTGATAGGATATCAGGGCTCACCATCAGACCTCTGCTAAGAAGAGCTGGGTGCTCTGAGCTGTCTGTTCTGACCTCTGACCAAGAGCCCAGGAGCCAGCCTGGTGTGTGACTTCTGGCTGATGCTGAGTGAGCTCAGCCTTATAGCTCACTCCCTCCTTGCCCAGCAGACATGCAGAGCTATTCCCCTGCTCCTTTCAGGAAGTGGGATGTGTGCATTCCTGGGCCACTCACTGAAGATTCACAAGCCAGCTCCTCCATCAGTAAAAGAGGGGCCACCTGTGGTGGGAGAAGGCATAGTTTAATCTTCATTGCTGTTGAGGAAAGGAAGACATTGTGGAATGGTGAGGATGCACGTTGTCTTTTCTAATGACCACAGCGCAGGCAGTGGCCACACAGATACCACCAGGTCCTTCTCAGGTTGTGGCCGGAACCCTCCACTCAAGTGGGCAGATTTTTTTTAAACCAAGCCCCTGACCATCGAAGAAAGGGTCATTTGGCAGAGTCCCCTGCCATCTAAGGGGTGTCTAAATGGCATTCTCACCCTGGCCACCCTCCTGGATTTTCTCCTGTCCTCACCTGGGAAGCCACCTGCTTCCTGGCCCCATCCTGGGGTTAGGTTCTGAATTGTAATCTAAGCATGTATGGCCAAAGCCTTTGGAGGCTCCTGGGATCAGAAACAGACTGACTCCTCAGCTGGGCTGTGTGTCTAGAAGAAATCCAGAAAGCTCTGGTGCCAAAGCAGTCCCATATGTGGCAGCCAGGTAGTCTTAGCTTTTTCTGTCTTGCCTGACTTTTCCTGTAGCGGTTTGAGTATCCTGACGTCTGAATGTTTAAGTCTGCTCATCCCCTGAGTAACTGGTGAAAGGCTGAGTGCTGGTCAGTTCTGGTTTATTGTCAAAGAGCTGAGAGCATGTGGCGCTTTTCTACCCTGTGGTCACTGTGATTCCAGCAGCAGCCTGTGTTGGGTTTGCCAGCCTCCTTGAAAGGGTGCTGAGAGTTAAAATGAGTTCCTGTTCCTTCATCCATGCCCATCCTCACCCAGTCTTTTGTTGGCAGGAGATCTTGTTGCAGTCCCCAGCTTTGTTGAAAAGTGTTTGACTTCATGATGCTGTACACACTTGCTGTCCCCCACTGGACCCGAACTTTCTGTCCTCGGTACTGTTCTCCAGTTCTGGAGCTTCCGAGACTGCACAATCTCACTGGAGTTAAGGCTGCAGAGCCTGCTGTGTGACGTGGTAACTTTTTAAAAACAATATGCCATTCTAACCACTTAAAAGTGTACAATTCAATAGCAATAAGGATATTTATGGTCTATTCATGACGTGTGACCATCACCACTGTTTGGTTCCCAAACCTTCTCCCAACAGAAACCCTATAACCATTTAGCACCACGCCATCCCGACCCCCTAGCCCCTGGCAACCACTATTGTGCTTTCTGTCTCTGTGGATTTTTCTAATTCTGAATATTTATAAATGGAAACATATACTTTGTAGCCTTATAATGCCTTTAGGGTTCATTTCATGATGTAGCATGTGTCAGTTTCATTTCTTTTTATGCCTCAATAATGTTCCACTATTTCTCCATTCACCTGTTGATGGACATTTGGGATATTTCTACCTTTTAACTATTTTGAGTAATGCTGCTATGAACATCCATATATATTTTTTTGGATGGATATATGTTTTCATTTCCTACATACCTAGGAGTGGACTTGTTGGGTCACATGGTAATTCTGTGTTTAACTTATTAAGGAACTACCCAACTTCCACAATGGCTGCTCCATCTTCCATTCTCATCAGCAGCCTCAAGGGCAGTGGTGACCTTTGGAGCCAAGTGTGTCAGCCCCACTGGCATAAGCCAAAATAGGTATTTGGGGTGAGCTTCAGTGTAGGGTAGCTGGGACCAGTGAGGAATGAGCAAGGAGGGAACACAGGGCCTGGGGAGCACTGATCGAGCTCAGGACCTAGCCCTCAGGGATGGTGAACCTCTCCAGTCTGATGGGAGTGTGTGATGTGTAGAGGCAGGTGACTTGACTAGTTTAAGGGACATATAGTGGGCTTCGGAGGGCTGGTCCAGGTGGTGCCTGTTGTGTGAGGTGTTAGACCCTGAGCCTGAGATGGTGCCAGAGTGGCCTCACCCTAGGGAAGACTGGTTACCAGTAGAAAGAGGGAGCCACAGAGGAGGCTGATGGGGGCTGGGGATAAGGAGCCCTGCAATGGAGGGTGGGGTACTTCCTTGGGCTCAGTATGGAGGTGCCATGTCTTACTGCAAAGCAACACCCCTCTCCTGAGGCCAAGACAACGGCCCGGAATCTGGGGTAAGATTCGAATGGGCATGTGATTGTAATCTAAGCATGTATAGTCAAAACTATCTTTGAAGATCTCTCATTGCCAGGATCCAGGCCTTTAGAGGCTCAAAATAGTAGCTTTTTGTGTTTGCCTTTCAGGGGTAGTTTCTCTTCCTGGAGCAGAGGAAGCCAAGGTCTTGTCTGAGTGGGAAAAGGGTAATAGGGAGAATAAAGAGATGAAGTGGAAGATAGGTAGGATTGATTGTGTGTGAGTTAAATGTATACATTATGGGACTCCTCCGTCCTCTCCATTGTACTGATGGCTGGAGACCTAGGGTAGGTGCGGGGCTGGGGAAGACCAGAAAGGCTGACGTCAGAGGCTCTGGGGCTGTGGCACGTGCTGCAGGGATGTCCTCTCACCCCGTATCATATCGCTCATGGAGAGATGGAGTCAGGCCATCATAAAACCACAGCAGGGGTGAGCTGAGTCCCTTCACCAGAACCAGTCCCTTCACCGGAACCAGCCTGCATCTGGCAGGGACCTCCTCTGGGGCAGGTGAGCCAACTCAGTGCCACCTCGCATGCAGTGTGACAGTTTAACAGCATTGCCGTTTAATAGTGATGCGTCTACATTCACTGCCTCCTTGGAGCATCTGGTAATCAGGAAGCATATTCCCAGTTTACAGATTGTGGCTGAGAAAAAGAGTGGCTTTCACAGTTCCATGATGAGGAAGCGACAAACTAGCATACACACCTGGGACTTCTGACTCTAATTCAGCACTCTTTTATTGTGTTCCACTTCCTGGGGAAGCTGTGTGATGTTGGTGCTAATCTTTTCCTACGTTCTCTGTTGGAACAGATGAGAGTCTGGGAGTCATGAGGTGCTAAGAAGCTGGGGAAGGATCAGGGTCATGTCTGATTCTTACACAGGTGGCTTTTGCTCTTCCTGGGCTCTGGTCAGACATGAGATGCTTTCTCTGCTTTCTCTGGCTCTGCCAAAGCCACCTTGACACTCCCCCATTTATCCCCCCCTCCAACCTTTCCTCCATCTGTCTGTGTCCCTTTCTGGGCAGCAGCCTCCCAAAGAGACAGATCTTATCTGAAGTTGGCTGATATTTTGGGGCCGAGCCTTGGTTCTGATGAGGCAGAGTTAGCATCTCCTGCGGCAGCCCCAGCTTTCAGCAAATGGTAAACGCTACTTGAGGGCAACATTCAATTATGAAAATCTATTTCTCTTGCCACATTCAAAAAGTCTAACTTGCCTTTGTGCACACACAAATTTAGTGACACATCACTAAATGTGTATGTGGTTGCCATGGAAATGTCTCTCTTCTAACATGGCATTCCAAAAGCAAAGAGGAGGGAAGTTTTCTTTGTAAAGAGAAGCAGAGCAGAACTTGGCTAATTGTCACCGCACTAATCCCCAAACTGTCACTCTTCTCTGACTACCTGTCTCCTACTTCCTGTCAACAGTGGAAGCGGAATCAGCCTGCTGCTGTGCTTCCTTAGGAATTTCACAAGCCTTGTTCTAACTTTTATGCCAGACACATACCGGGAAGGACCCCAGGACTCGCGATTTGAGTTTTCACCTGACTTAGTGCACCGTCCTCGATCGCCTGGCACTTGAGTCTTATGCACACACACACTCGAGTCTCTGAAGAACTCTTGGCACCAGGTCTTCTGAAGATGCTTTGTGTTTTCCACCAGAGACTCTGAGCCTCAGTTTTAGTCTTTGTGACAAATGCACGGTATGATGGCGTACACAGTGCGCTAACATTCAGGCACTTTTTGAATGTCAGAAACCCCAGACGTGTTCCTGGTAGCGGTGTGAATCGCAGAGGGTGGAAAAGACGAAAGGCCTCAGCCTGACGAGTGCCTTCTGTGTCTCTGGCCCATGCTCACCCCGTGTTCACCTCTGCCCAATTGACTGTCTTGATTGGGCTTCTCTTTGGCAAAAAAGTCCTTGCATTTCTGGATTTTACCAGTACCTTCTGGGGGATCCTTGGTCCATATTGGCTGATCCTATCTACGTTTAACTCATTGGACTGTACCAGCTTCCCCAGTCTTGGAGCTAGGTATCTGTTTTTTGTGGTTCTGAAGTTCAAGTTGTTGGGTCGTTTTGCTACTATAGTTCACCAGTGGCGAGCTCTGAGGCAGAAACCTCAGCATCTTGCCCTCAATACCTGCCCTGGGAACCTATCATTTCTATTCTCAGTGGCTTTGCATTTCTTTGTAGGCCCCTTTGGCCTCTGAGATGCCCAGAGGCCAGTTCGTCAAGGGGCATGTGTCTGTCCCTGGAGTACAACACACGGGTGGCTTCTAGGCTGGAGTGTCCCAGCACACTGGACTCCCTGCCTCCCAAGGGGACTTTTGTGGTTCCTGGGTTTCTGAGAGCCCGCCTGCTGCTCTTCTCCAGCTGCCCTGCCTCTGATGGAAGAAGCATCTGGTCCCTGGCAGTGTCACAGGATGAGCTCCAGAGGTTAAGTGCATTCCAGCTTTGTTGCTTTCAATGCTTTTAAAACTCTAGATGCTCTATCTTGTCCATAGCTGTACCGGCTCCTAAGAAGATCGTTGGCCACAGGCCATGCCGAGTTGCCAATGGGGTAGGACAGAGCTTCTGCCTCTCAGAGCAGAGGATATAAATGCTGGCGGACCCCGTGTACACAGATCTGCACTCCTGGTGGGGTCCTGTGTGTCTCCACTTGCCATGGGCATGAGGCGGGTCTTTTCTACCAGAAGACAGATGGTTCTTCTTCCTTTTATAAATCAGGTCCTCAGCATTGTTTCTTGCCCAATATTTATTTCTTCTGCCCTCAAGGAATGAATAAGGAAGCATCTGGCTCATTGCTGGGCTGTGACCTTGTGGAACATGTGTAAGTTTGACCCGAGAGCCAGAGAGTTGAGGGCATTCAACTAGCAACTGTGTAGGAGTTTGGAGCCTTTTGTTCCCAAATCAGTGCCCAGTGCTCACCATGCTGAGGCCTCTAGGAGACCCGTCAGCCTCTGCAAGCAGCCACCGCTGCAGGCTGCTTCCCTGTAGTTGTTGCTTCTGAGGTTGTGCTGAGCGTATTTTCGGTCTGTGTTGAGAGCTCGTGGCCTGCCCCGAGAGAGGCTAAGTCCAACATTGCCTGCTCGACTGTGTTCCCTCACTGGCATAACCCAGGTCTCCCCTGCAGCCAGGAACAGGGGCTTTTAACAATAGAAAACTCTATTTGGGACAATACAGAAGTTATCTCTGACATAATCATGTTCTGATTTCTCTCTCTGCCATTTTAGACGCTGATAAATCTGCCACACTTGGATGTATAAATAGCTGTTAGGAGAGCTGGCTGTCCCTTTTTGCTCTTGGCTTGTGCAAGTAAATGTCAATTTAGTTCTTATAGAAGAAAAATAACGGAGGTTTGGTTGTTTTTCTAATCCACAAACCCTGTAATTCTAACCTGGAAAATCTGGCTCTCCTGTTTCAAATCAGTTTTAATGGCAAAGGCTCACAGAGGCTTTATTGCTCTTATCTAAGCTTATTTTTAAACTTTTCCCACTTGTTTGTTCAGTAAATAAGAACCCCTCAAAGGAGAACCGGAGGGGACCGGCTTAAGAGAAAGAGAGTACATGACCATAGAAAGAGTTGGGTGAGAAGCTTGGTTCTGGAGAGATTCCCACCGCTGTACACTCAGAACGGTATTCACTAACCAATGACCAACCTTTCTAGAAGTCAGCGGATGCCAAGAACCGGGGGCTGCTCAGTGGGCCACTGCTGAGGTCCGGAGTGCCAATTGGAACCCCCTCCCATTCTTTCTTGTGTCCCAGAGGGGAAGTGCAGACTAGCTCTTGCTGGGGACTTCTGATGATAACCGACCCACCTGGCCAGAAAGACAAACTGCCATGTTTGAGAGGAAAAGGGTTCTTGGTTGCAGACCTGGCTCTGAGCTTGCTTAGCTCGTCAGCTGTACCTTATGCCCCTCCCAGCTCACTGTCCTGTTCCTGGGGCTGGAGGGTTGCTTCAGGCTGCTCGTGGTCCTGTATGAGCTGGACAGATTCCTGTTCCCATTTTGCCTGTGTCATTGTGAGCAGCTTCCCAGCAGGTGGGAAAAGACAGCCATGCCCAGCGATGTGACAAGACTCCGCAAAGCAATGACCTGCCCTTCTGTGTCCATGGGGCTGTGACCCAGGAACTACATTTCTCCAAGTAAGATGCTCTTTGCAGGGAGAGACTAATGTATGCGCCTCTCTGTGGCTCCTGTCACTGAGCAGGTCACACAGAATTAATGTGTTCGTCCTTTAACCGCAAACTGATGCTCCTGCCTGTTAGTGGGCATTCGGATCCCCGCCCTGGCAGAGGCCTGAGGTCAGCTGTCAGAAAGAGAGTCTCCCTGGGAGAATATGTGCTTTCTATCAGGCTTCTTACAGGTGTTCCCTCAGATTCCTGGTGTGGGGCTTAGAAAAGCAGTGAAGTGTGTTCTCTCTGAGGGGTGTAGCTACATGGTCCACATCAGTGTCATGGGTCCTGAGTGGGAGGGAAGCCCCCGCAGCCCGGCAGCCCACAGTGGCTCTAGACCGGCCAAGCAAGGGGGCTGAGTAGTGTAGGGGCTCAGCGGGCCTGTCCTGCTTCCCGGCAATGGCACCCAGAGCCAGGTGCTTCATTTTCCCAATTTGCCCCTTCATCGTAGCTCCTGACTCCTAGGAGTCTGACCAGCTGGCAGCCAGGCCTCCAGGCCCTTCCCGGGGACACTGGTAGATACTCTACTCCCAGGTCCCCAAATGGGATCCTTTGCCCTGGGTGTCAGGGCTGGAAGGCTGTGTGGTTCCCGGCAGAGGCCTCCCTGACCAGAGGTTCAGGCAGCGCCCGTGACTCCTGCCACAGGAGGGCTGCCACCTTCCTGGTTGCTGTTGGGAAACAAATGGCTTCTCTAAGGGACACAGGAACTCCTGTGAGTACTATTTGCTGCCAAAGAGTATACTCAGTGTGGTGAAATTGCGCTCTCCTCGGAAGTGAGACCCTGCTAATGTTCTCAAGTTCTGTTCCAGCTGGTGCCAGCTGTTCCTGCCCCACCAGCTAGAAGGCCTCTAGCACCCACTCGGGCATGGGGCTGAGCTGGTGGCAGCACTTGGCACGTAGCTCTTTAGCAAAGACTGCTGCTGCCTCCAGTCATGCCATCTCCCCCCCCCCCCCCCAACGTTGGTGGGTTTTTCGAGCTGGGGCCAGAGCCCCAGGAGGCACTGTCATGAGGTTGCCTCCTCCTACAGCAGAGCTTGGGTGCACAGACATGCAGGATGAGCAGGGGCCTCAAACAAACTTAACTGCTCTGCTACCTCAGTTTCCTTTTCTGCACAACAGGTGATAACCTTGGGGTTAGAGTATTCATAAATTACTTAGCATAATGCCTAGCACATAGAAGGTATTTAATCATTATTAGCTTCTATTGTAATGTCTCTGCTGAGACCCCTAAAAATTTCCTAGCACTGCTGGTCATGGCCTGTCTCTCCAAGGATCCCTTATAGAAAACCATCCTTTTGTTTTGTGATGTGACTGTGTTCCCCTAATTCAAATGCCTTCTAATCGGCTGTCCTGTCACCCCACTTGGATGCTCAACTCCCCGATTTCTCTGAATCTGAACCCTCTTGCACCCAGCAGGTGTCAGTGACCTAGGCTGAGGGCCCACGTTGGAGAGCGTACTGGTCTCAGGCTATTTCCCCAGAATCAGGCTGCTGTTGCTGGCCTCAGCTTCCCTCAGCCTGACTTTTACAGGAAACTTGCCGAGTGGCCCAACTGTTTCCTAGGGGGCAAGGCACGTTTGGGAGGACAGTACAGGTAACTGCACTCTCTGAAATCTGCTGTCTTTTCCAGTTCTCAACTGGACTAATGCTCCCTCCCTTCCAGCCCTCCCCCCCACCCCCCAGCCCAGGGGAAGGAGACATTGGCAATGCCCAGAGACATTTTTATTTCTTTATTTTTATTTTTTTATTTAAAAATATATTTTATTGATTTTTCACAGAGAGGAAGGGAGAGGGACAGAGAGTTAGAAACAGGTGAAAGAGAAACATTGATCAGCTGCCTCCTGCTGAGGGGGTGTGCTCGCAACCAAGGTACGTGCCCTTGACCTGAATTGAACCCAGGACCCTTCAGTTTGCAGGTGATGCTCACTGATTAGGGCCAGAGACATTTTTGGATGTCACAACTAGGAGTGCTATTGGCATCCAGTGCGTAGAGGCCAAGGATGCTGCTGAACATTAAAAATGCACAGATTAGCCCCTACAGTGAAGAATTATCCAGCCCAAAATGTCAATAGTGATGAGGCTTAGAAACCCTGATCTATTCTTGTTTGAATAGGGAGATAAGTTTGGGAACTCTTAAGAATTGTAGGAGCTTCGTCACCCAGATATTCAGCCTGAGTCCTTCATTCATTCCTGCTCCCTGCCCCAAACCTAGAACTACTTATCTACAGAGATAAATAAGGGTTCAGCCGAAACTGGTTTGGCTCAGTGGATAGAGCGTTGGCCTGCGGACTGAAAGGTCCCAGGTTCAATTCTGGTCAAGGGCATGTACCTTGGTTGCAGGCACATCCCCAGTGGGGGTGTGCAAGAGGCGGCTGAGCCATGATTCTCTTGCATCGATGTTTCTAACTCTCTATCCCTCTCTCTTCCTGTCTGTAAAAAAACAATAATAAAAAAAAAGAATAAGGGCTCAATCTCCAGTAGGGGACACACCAGAGGCAGCTGATCAATGATTCTCTCATCGTTGATGTTTCTATCTCTCTCTACCTCTCCCTTCCTCTCTGAAATCAATCTCTTTTCTTGGCTTCAAGGGAACAGGCTGTGCAACTATGGACAAATTAATTAACCCTTCTGAGCCTTGTGTACAGTGACACTGGGGGTTGCCTTTCTAGATGAGGATCTATCAAGGGCTTCAAGTCTAGTGTAGAGATTGTTGTCTTAGGAGACACTATTATATGGATTCATGAGGCACCTGACTCCTTCCAGAGCTTAAGGCTTTGTAAAAGAAAAGCAGTTTTGACTTTTATTTTTATTTTTTATTTTTTAGCGGGGGAGTGTTGGATTGGATCCAGTCTCTGAGTTAAGGAAGTTATGACCCACAGGTTGAGTGGACCTCCCCACCCCACCCCCAGCTCTCCCAGGCCCCATGACCTAGCCATTGCCGAAGCAATTTTTCTCTTCTGCAAATAATTGTCCTTTCTTCATGCTTAGTGGAGCTTTCACCATAATCTGTGTATGGCCGCATTGGGAAGACTGACTTTATGGCAGATGCTATGGAACGTAATCTGCTCACATTTAGGTTGTAAATTTTCCACGGTTCCACAGTGCTGTGGAGTTCACCGGAACACATGCTGTTCTCGGAAAATTGACGTGGCTTAGAACAAAGCAAGGCCTTATTGGCTTGAAATAAACATCTTGTGAGCTAGGCTATTTTAAAATAGAAACAAAACTTGAGTCTATCTCTGATAGATGCTCCAACCTGCTTCATCCCCAAAGGTCATGGATTAAGGAAATCATTTACTCTGTGACCTTGGGTAAGTCCTTCAGCATCTCCAGGTCTGAGTTTTATATGTAAAATATGGGGCCCCAACTATTTCATCTCCTGCCGCAGCCTCGCGCTCAGCTCCTGGAGGTTATGGAACTTGGGGAGGGAATCTGTTCTCCGTGGCTGCTCTTTCAGAGCTGAAATCACCCTTCTAATAAGTGTGGGCAGTGCTGAAGAGATGACCCTCTCTCCTCATCTCCATGATTACAATTCTCAGGTGCTCTTAAGAAACGAATCATGCCTGGCGGTGTGGCTCAGTGGTTGAATGTCAACCTATGAACCAGGAGGTCATGCTTGGATTCAGGGCACATGCCCTGGGTTGTGGGCCCGATTGCCAGTGGGGGACACACAAGAGGTAGCTGATCCATGATTCTCTCATCGTTGATGTTTCTATCTCTCCCTTCCTCTCTGAAATCAATAAAAATATATTCAAAAAGAAACTAATGACTAGTTTTAGTTACACTGAATGGACAACTCTTATAGTTTAAATCTTTTTTCTTGGCTTCAAGGGGGTGGGCCAAGTTTGACAAACATAAATGGAAAACTGTCCTCTGTTCCTTGGGGCAGAAGATGACCGGTGTGTGGGGCAGAGTGTAGCAGGTTAGAAGGCAGGCTGTTCCTCTCCCATCCATCCTCCACTCCTCGTTTCTCTCCTCGGGTCTATTGCTGGCCTCGTATCATGGATACTGACTTCTAAGTCTATTGGTTAAAATCTCTTCCTTTTACAAACTATCTAGAAGAAGCCACTTTTCCCTCAGGGAATTGTGCCAGTGGTTAATAGGACAACATCAAGAAGTTCACTCTTACCCTGAAACCTCAATTTTTCCTGTTTGACTTAAAGAAAAAAAATCTCATCCTGGAGCCTGACAGTGTGAAATAGCTCCCCTGTGCTGAGGTGGGCGGGCGAGCCCAGGGCCTAGACTGGGGGAGCTGCTTCCTCTTGGGGTAGGGGGTGTCTGCAAATGGATTGTGTGCAAAGGACTGTCTACAAAGCTCATGTGGGTCTTAGGTTGGCTCATCGTGTCCCTTTAAAGACATCTTTTCATAATATGGCTTACAGGTGCATTTGGCACCTTCTCTAGGGCTAGCGATTTTAGTAGTGATTTGCCAAAGTGTTAGCTGAAACACTTGCCTCAGTTTTATAGGGTCAGCTTCATATTTGGAATAAGTAAGCCTGAGTATTAAATTCCTTCTGGGTCTCTACCTTCTGCAGGTAATTCTGGGTGTGTTTCTCTGCTGTCCAGCTGTGCCTATGCCTGTCTAGTTGTAGTGGTTCTTTTGTGGGTGCTGTTAGAAGTAGAAAATTAAAGGACAAGACATTTTTTGATCATGCCCACGCTGGCCTCTTGCTATCTGTTTAGATTCATTGGCCAGGAAGGAGCCAGAGATGAGATAGGGGTTGAGATAGACCAACTTGGGTTGTAACTAGGCAGAGAAAAGGTCTGAAATCTGGATGTAAAATGAATCCCAGGGCCTCAACCTTCTAAGTAAGAACCTGTCATTATCATGAAACTCACTAGGAGTGAAGAATGTTCCTTCTGAGAAAACCACCCTCAATATGTGCCTTTTTCCAGAGGTTGGAGAGAAGGAGGGACAAAAGTTATAAGGATGGGGGGAGGGTGTTTTTGAGGGGCAGAGGAGCTTGAAATATAGGAACAAAGCTATGAAGCAAGGCCCCGGGGTGACTTCCTTTTTCAGTCTGAGTTGCTCACCTTCTAGTGAATCATCCATACACACAGCAAGTTATGGTCTTCATTATTCTTTAGCAAAAAATAATTTCCTACTCATCTGTCACTTTGAGACTAAGGGCCTTACACTTCCTGTGCTGAGAATATAGTAGCTCTTTGTACATCAATTCTATTTATGTCCCATTTGGGGGCTTGGGGATGCCCTTTGACAAACATACAAAAAAGTGATTTAATACAGCAAGAGCCATAGAAAAACGAGAAGGCAGAACTAGGGAACTCTGTGACCTAATGTTAGGCCCTGTTACCCACAGGGCTTTGGCCTCAGTAAGTTATCACCGCCCCCCACTGTCTTCCTTTTATATATTATTCTTATAGAATAAAAACATCCGTGTAACTTGCACGGCAAATCACTGCCCTGTAGTAGAATCAGGGTAGTGAAGTCTAAGCCGCGGCCTGCCTCCAGTTTTCAAAAACTATCTTCCACTCCAGGAAAGAATCTGCTCACATCATTGACAAAATAAATTCTGGTATGTTTTTGTTATTTCATTTTTGTCTTAGTTTTTTTTTAGTCCTCATCCCAGGAGTGAGGATATTATTTCCATTGATTTTTAGAGAGAGAGGGAAGGGGATGAAAGAGAGAAACATAGACATATCAATCGGTTGTCTCCCACATGTGCCCTAACTTGGGGGGGGACAGGAATCAAACATCTGACCCTCCAGTGTGCAGGCCTACACTCTAACCACAGAACAATGCCGGCCAGGGCCATTTTTGTCTTACTTTTTAAGATAAATGAAAATATCAACCAGTGCTCACGTGGGAACTACATCTTTGGCAGGACACCACTAGGTACAGCTTTGCTGCATGGCCCATCTGTGTTACCACTTCGGGGCCTTGACTGGCATGCCCAATTCCCCTTTCACTCACTGACTTATTTATTTAACAAATAAACATTGAGTGTATATTATGTGCCAGGCACCAGACATGCAGCAGGGAACAAAATAAACAGTAATCAGAATCAATATGTCAACCCCACAGTTTGCATTTCCAACCTCTTCCCTCCTTCGAGGCACAGGTGCCCCTTCCCCTCTCTGTGTCCTGTTCATCCCCACCAAGAGCCAGCTCTGCCTCCACTGTGGTCACGTCTGTCAACTTTGCATTGATGGGAATGAGCCTTGGCTCAGCTCGAGGACGGAGTCTGAGCAGTCAAGTGTACATGGTACGGAGCTTGAATGAAGCCCCACGATTGAATATTAAAGAAGCTTTGTGGGAGAAAGCCAGTAAGAGGGAAGCAAAATCACAGTGTCTTTAGAGTTTGTGAAAATGAGATGCACCCTCTCAATCTAATGATTTGTTAGCTTTTCTCTGTGCTATGAGGTTGAAGGACATCTAAAATGAGACCTTTGCACCTGAAAGGGCTTAAAAATATTTAATATAAGAAATATTACAGAGTAGCCTGCTGATTCACTCATTTATTTGTTCAGCAAATACAAATGCCTACCCGGAGCCAGGGGCTTACAAGCTGTATGAGCTGCCAACCCAAATTATCCACGGTCTCTCCCTGTGAGGGATTTTCAGACTCGTGGGGCAGTTTATAATCCAGATTGCTGGCCAGTGAGCAGAAGCCGTTCTTGTCTCTTTGGAATCTGGCCCCGTGGGTAATCTCTTCTTTCTCTGTTCTCCCCCTGCCTAGCATTCATCTCAGTGTGCATTTATATGTCTCCGTCTATGCTTGATGGATGTCTGTCTCTCACACAAGAATGTTGGACCCAGAAGGGCAGAAACCCGTGTCTGTCTTGTTCGCAGAGTACAAGTCGGCGCTCACTCAGGAGAAACTTGTTGAATAAACAAAAGGAGGGAGGAACAAGCATGGAGGAGGGGGATTGATGTGAATGAGGGGCCCAGAGGGCATTGGAGGAAGAGACTTGAGCTAGAACCCTGGTCAGCAAACTGTGGCTTGCAAGCCACATGCGGCTCTTTGGCTCCTTGAGTGTGGCTCTTCCACAAAATACCACGGCCTGGGCTAGTCTATTTTGAAGAAGTGGCATTAGAAGAAGTTTAAAAAATGTGGCTCTCAAAAGAAATTTCAATCATTGTACTGTTGATATTTGGCTCTGTTGACTAATGAGCTTTCATTCTTTGACTTGGGCCAGGTGAAGCCAAACTCATGTACTTGTCAAAGTCCCACCCAAGCATCACCCTTGTTGCATAGCTTTGTCTTATTCCTTCTCTGTGGCTAGATCTCTGGGACAGAACACAGCAATTTGCATTAAAGCTTTATGCGATTCTTAACCTTTTTTGAGTCACAGATTCCTGTATTAAGCGGATAAAAACTATAAACCTTCTTCCCCAGACTAATGCACATGGTGTGCACACATGTACACAAAAAACCCCACACAGTTTTCCTTTCATTTCAAAGGATTCACAGGCTCACCTTCCAACCAAAACCCCAAATCAAGAACCCTGCTTTTAAAAATTATTCCCCTTGACATAGGCATGAATCTTGTTCCTCTGTAGCCCCAACCTCAAACATGGTTCTGACATAGAGGCAGTACTTAGTGTGGAATAGTGGGTAGATGAATAAAAGGATGGATGGGTAGATGATTATGTTAAGAAGTGCCCTGATTTGCCCTGATATGATTATAGAATTGAGCTAATAATTCCATTGAGGTCATCAGGGGGAGACTTCAGCTTTGAGCAGAGAATGTAGCATTCTTTATACCACTGCTCTGTCCTTGCCCTAAGAGTGTGGTTCTGCCCACACCAGAGAGGCCCACCAATTCCATAAGACCATTTTCCAAATAAAAGCTTAGGACATTGTATCTGACACATTGATAATGGGAAAGAATATTTGAAATTTGGCCTGTCTCAGAAAATCAGAGATTGTGATTCTAAAGGAATATAAACTCGTCCTGAGGCCAATTGGCTTGTTCTTGGAGCTTCTTCTTCTTCTTCTTCTTCTTCTTCTTCTTCTTCTTCTTCTTCTTCTTTAAATATTTTTTATTGATTTTTTACAGAGAGGAAGAGAGAGGGATAGAGAGTTAGAAACATCAATGAGAGAGAATCATTGATCAGCTGCCTCTCGCACACCCCCCACTGGGGAAGTGCCCGCAACCAAGGTACATGCCCTTGACTGGAATCGAACCTGGGACCTTTCAGTCTGCAGGCCAATGCTCTATCCATTGAGCCAAACCGGTTTCGGCTTGTTCTTGGAGCTTCTTTAAACCCAGAAGGGGATGATCAGGGACTAGGCTGCACTCGCTATAGAGACCAGGTTAATCCTCCAACTCTGGGTAGAGGGCCCCAGCATGGCAGGCCGTCTGCCCTCCAGATTCTCCTCCGTGGTCCCTGTGTTGAATGAGTGATCCCTAGAGGTATCTCTAAATGTTGTCCATCTTTTGTTCATTACTGTGCCCCACGCCCCAAAAGGCAGTGTAGATCCCTGGCTTTAAAAATATTCAACTCTAGAAGCTTGAACATTTTTTTTTTGCTTCTATTTTAATCCCTATTTTTCACATTAGGGCATTTGACAATGTTGATTTTTAGACATCAGAATAGTTCAAAACCATGGGGTAAAAACCCCCACAATACTATCATTTGCTTGTAAAACAGTCATCAAGGAAATGGATTTTGCAAAAACACTTCCTCCCAGCAGAGCTCTCTTTCCATGTATCCCCATGTTGAACATTATTGGCCTGTGCGATATTGATAGGCAAAGGTACCGTTGGCAGGTAGTTTGTCTAGCCAACATCTCATCATGAGCTGAAGACTTTGCTGGCAGGTTCTCAGGTCAACAGCTGATGGTAGACGAAGTTCAAGTTCAATTTATAGTGCATCTGAAATGTTCTTGGACTTACAGGAATGACGGAAATGTTCTTTGCCCTGGCTATAGACTGGGGAATAGGGCCCGTAACCAATGTACATGCCCTTGACCGGAATCAAACCCGGGACCTTTCAGTCCGCAGACCGAGGCTCTACCACTAAGCCAAACTGGTTTCGGCAAGGCTGGCGGGTTTAATTATCACTGGAAAGAACTTGGTCGAGGAGGTGCTGCCCCAATTAGAGTTATGGCCACCAATGCTAGTAGGTTAATACAGTCCCATAGAAGTGCAATGTCCATGTGTGGACAGGAGAGTTGCTGACAAAGAGGCAGAGAGATGGCTGTGTCTCCATTATTCCCATTTGTGTGGGGATCTATTGTATTTGCGGTAATCTTTAATTATAAAAGCTATTACCAAGGGACGGATTATCAATGTTATTCATTTTTGTCATGTTGCCTGGTAACATCCCTTTGTGCCCAAGACACACATTTCTGTAGTTACAGGCTGAAAAAGTGAAACCTTCTTTCTTAGCCATTTTACCATCACAGTATTATAAAAAGCTATTTTTAGAGATAGTCAAGTCCTATCTGGGGGGTAAAAAATGGACCTAATGACAGCCTGAGTCTTTAAAATTCTTTAAAGACTTTTTTAAAGCTGTTTGCTGGGGACTGAATGGGAGAACTCCACTGCACCAGTGAAGCTCCTCAAGGGCCGGGACCAAGGCTCAGTCTATCTTTTTAAATTTTTTTTAGAGAGACGGAAGGAGAGGTAGAGAGAAACATCTATGTGAGAACAAAACGTCAATCGGGTGCCTCCTGCACACCCCCTACTGGCAATTGAGCCCACAACCTGGGAATCAATCAGCAATATTTCAGTGCACGGGACAACGCCCAACCAACTAAGCCACACTGGCCAGGACTTCTTTTGAACCAGAGTAATTCTTTATGATGCAACATTTCCCAGTAGCAAGACAAAAAACCAAACCAAACCAAACCAAAACAAAACAAAACAAAATAAAACAAATTAAAAACACCACCCTTCTAAACAGTTGACTGCATTCTGCTCTCCTATTTCAGATAATATTCTGCCCTATTACACACCTATCTCTACTACGGGATCCATTCTGCACACCCTTACAGCCTGCATGAGAAGGAAGAAGTTGTGAATCTTTAGGTTTTTGATGATTTCCAACCTCAGAAATGATCACCAATGGAGAAAATAGGAGATCAGATAGTGAAGTAGAGTCTATTTGCGCTCCTGTGAAGTCAGGTTATCTCCATCATCCTGCTGGTTCTGAAAATGCCCCATTAGTAGAAGAAATGGTGGCAAGTTATCACCAGAAATACTCAAAATCATTCTCTTTAAAGGTCACACTGGTGGAATTTCCAGATAACACTTGGCATTGCTATTTTTCTTTTAAGTTGGAGGCAGCTGCTCTGGGCATGGGGAGAGGTCATATATTGGGTTTCAGATCTCTAAGGCTTAGCCCCACAAAAGTGGTTATCGCTTAAAGATAATTACATTCTACATTTTCATGCTAAACTCTTGATATGGACTGATTGGCATATTTAAATCTCATCTTCTAGGCATTTCCTAATCATCATAGCCTCATTGGGGGGAAAAACACCTAATCAAATAGCTGTTTAGAGATGCTTTGCATTTAAAAATTTTGCTGGGTTTATACCAGGAAAAGAGGAAATGTGCTTCTGATTTTCATCTGGTTCTTTCCCTGACCTCAGGAAAGTTTAAGCTTCTAATGGTTAAATAGCCAAAGCGAATCACTCAGGAAATATTTTTGCATTTACATTCTCTGTCTCTTTTGCATCATTTCCACCCCTGATCCCCTTTCATCACCCCAAATGAAGCTTTCTCACTTAGTGACTTCCCAGCCGTGAGAGGGGGCCGTGGAATTCCAGCTAATGAGGCTCATCCTTTTTTTTTTTTTTCCTTTTTTTTTTCTCACTCTAAGTGGTACCCGCCAGGCCTGGAATCAGATCTGAGAGTGAACAGTGACTCACATCTTTCTCAGGTTCATAAATGGGACACCAAGTCCACAGTAAAAGCAAGAGGACTTTCTTCCTCTTGCCCAGAAAAAGACAGACACACAGAGCAGCTTCTCAGTGCTGCAGGGTGAGCAGAAGCTAACCTCCTTAGAAAAGGCTTCCGAGACTTGAGGTTATTTTATTTACAGTAGCTGGAGAAGACCCCATCCCGCCGGCTGAACTGATATAATTTTATGCAATTTTTTTCAGGATTGTGCTCAGAATTGAGAAAGCAGGATGGTTTTCTTCCTTATACAGAATATACGGCTGTCAGTGACAGAAATTTCACCAAGGCCTTTCTTTTGCCGGGAATGTTTGAAAGGACCTGCCTTTGAGATTTATGAAAGAGCCCCAGTGAGCCACACCACCCATAGTTGTACCTCAAAAGCAAGACAGGGAAGAGAAATTGTGTGAAAGCTCCATCACCTGTCACAGCCATCAGTCCGTCTGTCTGCCTTCTGTGAAAGGGTCTGTTTCGTCAGCTCTGCGGGAGCTGCCACCTTCCTGCCATAGGTTCACAGGCCCCAGCAGGAAGCTCAGATCTGGTGGCAGCTTAGTAAAGAGAAAATCCTGATTCCATTAGAAGCCACAGCAGCGGAGCTGGGGCCAGGAAATTCAGTTCTTTGGGAGTGGGGTGTGTGCATTTGAGGGAGGTGGGAGGGGAAAGCAGAAAATCAAGCCAGGCCTGTCTGAGCTTTGATTCTGATCATTCAAACAATTCAAAAATCTGTGACACTTGATGATCTAAGTTCTCTCTCTCTCTCTCTCTCTCTCTCTCTCTCTCTCTCTCTCTCTCTTCTCGTCTGTCCCATTCGTTCAGCCTTTTGGTTTTCTTGTTAATTATTCTGTGGTATTCTATTTCAGGGTTTTGGAATCAAGTTACTTGATGTTTTACTCTCTCCCATGTGATTAGGTGATCTTTCATAATAGAGCTGTAGGAATCCTTTCAAGATCACAGCACTTCAGCTCAGCACCATCAAGGAACGTGCCCATGAAATTCAGTCTTATAGGAGTGAGAAATCTCCACCAGCCCCTGATTATGAATCCAGAATATCCCTGCACACCATCCATCTTCACAGACCTAGAAAAAGTGAAAAGAAAACCTATGCTGAGCTGTCTGATCAATGGAAAATCAAGGAGCTTGCAGGATGGCAGCTACTTGGCTTCCTAGGACCAATGAGCTCCAAGACCTGAGTCACTTAAACAGTTTTTTTAGGGCTGAGGCGAGTCTGTTTACTGCTTTGAATTATCTCTCTTGGTGTGAATGGGTAACCTTATCAGTGGATTTTGCAAGCCTTTTTAGCCAAAAACAAAACAAAACCAAAACCAAAATGTGTACTTTGAAATCTCTGCTGATGGGCACCTAGGAGGAATGAAGAGAAAAGTCAAATGCATTTCTCAGTTACATGTGAGAAACAGAAGGAGCTTTTATTTCAGATACTAATTAAGATCTCAGTGCAGATGTTCTCTTGGAGGCCTTCCTTGGTCACCTCCACCCACTGTCATCCCGAATCCCCTTCTCTTGCTTGATTTTTCTTCCTAGTGCTTGTCACCGTTCAGAGTTACCCTGCTAATTTGCTTCTTTCTTACTGTCTCTCCCACAGAAAACACCAGCCATGAAGGCAGGAGTTTTGTCTGTCTTATTTACTGCTGTAGGTACCAGAACATGGTGTACAGAGAGGATGCTCAATAGTGGATGCTCAATACATATTTTCTTTTTAAAAATATATTTTTATTGATTTCAGAGAGGAAGGAAGAGGGGGAAAGAGATAGAAACATCAATGATAAGAATCACTGATCGGCTCCCTCCTGCACGCCCCACACTGGGGATCAAGCCCACAACCAGGGCATATGGCCTAACCAGGAATCTAACTGTGGCCTCCTGGTTAATAGGTCAACACTCAACCACTGAGCCACACCAGCTAGCCTTAATACATATTTTCTGAATGGATTTCAGATAAGGGGAGGTTGAGGAAAGAATGAAAAGAGGCAAAGGTTGGAACCAGACCTGGCTTTGAATCTAAACCTTCCACTTATTGGTTGTACAATGCCCTTGGAATAATTTCAGAATGTCTCTTAACCTCAGTATCCTTATCTATAAAATGGGCATAATACCTGCTTCCCAGAGTAGCAATGGATGATTAAATGAGATATATGTGATGAACTCTGACACAGGGGCTGCTACATGGAGATGCTCAGTGACTCATTCTCCAAGCTTTGATTGACACACGTTTATTGGACAAGAAACAGGGCCTTTTCCTGCCCATGAGTGTCTAGGAATTGAATCTCCAAGGATTCTGTACCCAGAGCTGGTTCCTCAGAGATAGCGATACTGACTGGAAAACAAGGTTCCTGTCCACCGGGAGCCTTTGCCCTCATCCTCAGCCGAGAGCTTCCCTGTGAACCCCAAAGGCCCAAAACAGGACACCCAGGCCGCTGACAGTCTAGAAAGTGATTACCAAGGCTGACCTTCCATATTTCAAATGGCTTCGCCTCCCTGGGAAACCTGGCAACGGAAGTTACTCCTCTCCATGGTCCAGTCCAGGTCTTTCTACCTCTTACTTTGCTATTTTTCTTGTTTTCACTTAAACCTGTGTTTCTTTGTTTTTCATCTCTAATTCTTGATGTTTAGGCAAAAGAACAGATTCTGTCTCTTTCTCATTTCCAGAGGCTCCAGGCTCAGCTGGGCAGCTTTAAAGCAGGTCATCCATTCCCTCTAGCAGAGTGAGCTTCTGGGAGCAGGGAATTTGGGCATTTCTTGTTTTCCAAGAGATGCAGAACCTCAGGATGGGCCAGTTGGCCCAGGCACAAGGCAGCAGCTGGTTCTCGTTTTGAGTCTAGGAGGGCCATGTGCTGTCCATAGGTGGCAGGTTGATGTTTGGTTCATTCATTAGGCAGCCAAGCAGCCTTGTGGGATGGAAAGGATACCACGGGCTTTTGAATCAGCCAGACCCCAGCTTCAAACACTGGCCCTTCCATTTGACAGCTGCATGGCCCCAAATGCTGGGAAGAGAGGCTTGTTGAGTGGGAGGCAGGGATCTGTCACAGCGAGAGTGCAGGTTCCCGGCCTTCCTCCTGCCTCCGTTGCCTGGCTGTGCCACTAATTTGTTCTGTGTCCTTTGCAAGTTATTTAACCCTCCAGGACTTGATGGCTTCACCCAGTAAAATAAGGCTAATAATGGTAACCTGCCATGAAAAGGTTAGTGCTCGGCGCACAGTAGGTGTTCAACAGATGTCCACTACTAGAAAACAGAGGTCACACATATAGCCATTATTATTACTATTAGACTTCCTCTGTTTGGCCAGGCTCCGTGCTAGGGGTTGGGTTGCAGAGATGAATAGGTCACAGAGCTCAAGGACAGGGGAGGCAGACATGAAAGGAATTATCCTGCGGAAGGGTTAAGTGTTATTGATGGAATCTTCGAGTAGAAAGGCACCATCTTCTCTGGGATCCAAGGAGAACTACCAGGGAATGTAGACGATGCTGATTCCCATGCTCCAGAATATCAGAATTTCTTGTGCACAAAAAGGGTTATGGTGGAATGGAAAGTGCATTGGAGATGTAGTAGTTTATTCATTCATTCAGGCCCAGCAAGTGCAAGGACCTCAGGATGATAGTCAATTTCCTATTACTACAGTAACAAATCACACAGACTCTGTGACTTAAAACAACATAAATTTATTCTGTTATAATTTTGAAGGTGAGAAGGCCAAAATGGGTCTCACTGGTTTAAAATCAAGGAGGACCTTTCACTTTGCAGTCGGGGAACCGATCTCAGTGCAGTGACAGAGCTCGAATTTGCTTGTGATCTTCTTCATCAGCTTCTTTTGTCCATTTGCGAACTCCATACCAAGATCCTAAAGGTTCTCAGTAGGAAAGTGTCTCATCCATTCTTGCTGCCCGCTGTGGCCTCACAGTTGGAGCTATTCCTTTGTTGGGCCTTTGGTAAATTCCTGTTGAGGCAAAGCCACTGGGCAGTGTGTTTCTGTCCCAGACATCGCCATTTTCTCATGGTCCTCACAGCAAAAGGGAGAAGGGGAGGGAGCAGGGAGATTCCCCCTGTGTTGTCACCATTCTTGGGCATTTATTCAGCATATTTTGATGGAGGGCCTCTAAATGCTAGGCACTCTGCTAAGTGCTGGGGAGCAATAGTGAGCAAATGTAGTCTGCATTCTGGTGAGGGAAATAGGTACTAATTGTGTGAATCAATCACACAATTAATATAAAATTCTGATTTTAATATTCCTCCTTAATAGGGGCATTCAAATGAGCTAGGAGTCTGGGCTTCACTAGGACATGGCAGCTAAGCCGAGATCTGAAAGATAAGTGCTATTTGCCAGGCCAAAAGAGGAATGATGAATGGTCCAGGCAGTGGGGCTGTGGTGTTAAGAGGCCCTGTAGCAGCAGGAGGAGTGGATTTTTGAGGAACTGAGAACGGAAGCTAGTGGGCTGGGACAGAGATGGGGAGGACAAGCTGAGGCTGGAGGCATGAGTGGTGGGGCTCTGCAGCTCTTGGTGGGCTTTAATGAGTTTGATCTTTATAACTGACAGAAGTGTGTGAGTGTGTGCTGGAGGGGGGCAGGTGGAGATATGAATAAATTTGCATTTCAAATAATCTCCCAGCTACAGTGTGGAGGAATGTGTAGGAGGCCAGAAAGGACTCCTCCAAACCAGTTACAGGCTGCTGCAGGAGTCTCTTGGAGAAATGCCAGGGGCTTGGGTTAGAGTGCAGAGAGAAATGGATGGAAAGATACTGAGTAGGTAAATTATCTAGCAACCATCTATGGCTGCTTTTTATTAAGCACTTATTTTGTACCGGCTGCTGTGCTAAACATTTCACATATGTTATCTTATTTACTCTCAGGGCTATTGTAAGGATTAAATATTCCTATCCTTTTACAGATAAGGACACTGAGTCTCAGAGAGGTTAGGTCACTCATTCAAGGCCACACGGCCAATAGGTGGCAGAGCCCTACAGCAGTGTCTAACTTTATTTTTTTATTAATCCTTACCAAAGGATATTTTTTCCATTATTTTTTAAGTGGGAGTGGAGGGAGAGATAGAGAGAGAAACATTGATGTGAGAGAGGCACATCAATTGGTTGCCTTCTGTAAGCACCCTGATGGGGTTGGGGATGGAGCCTGCGACCAGAATTGAACTTTCTACCTTTCAGTCCAAGGGCTGATGCTCTAACCATTGGGGGCAGTGGTGTCTAACTTTAATGTGCTTTTGGATCACCTGAGAATCTTTTTTTTAAAATATATTTTATTGATATGTTATAGAGAAGAAGGGAGAGAGATAGAGAGCTAGAAACATCAATGAGAGAGAATCATCAACCAGCTGCCTCTTGCACACCCCCCACCGGGGATGTGCCCGCAACCAATATACATGCCCTTGACCGGAATTGAACCCGGGACCTTTCAGTCCACAGACCGACGCTCTACCACTGAGCCAAACCTGTTTTGGCTCACCTGAGAATCTTGTTAAAATGCTGACTATGGTTCAGCAGGTCTCAGGTGAGGCCCAGGATTCTGCATTTCTAACATACTCCCTGGGTGTGCCCATCTGCTGGTGCTAAGACCACACTTCGAGCAGCAAAGGCCTGTCTGCCTCCAGGACCCACAATTGCAACCATGGTGCCTCAGAACGAGAGATGGGGTAAGATTTCTGAGACTGATCAAATCTGAATCCCCATAGACAGGATGTGGGAGACCTGTGAACCTCAGATAGGTAGGGAGTCATATCACATTTTCATTTCCTACATGTGCCTCTTTTTTTTTCTTTCTTTTTAATATACTTTTATTGATTTCAGAGAGGAAGGGAGCGGTAGAGAGATAGAAACATCAGTAATGAGAATCATCAATCGGTTGCCTCCTGCATGTTCTCCACTGGGGATTGAGCCCACAACTCGGGCATGAGCCCTAACTGGGAATTGAACCTGGAACTCTTCAGTCCACAGGCCGATGCTCTATCTACTGAGCCAAACCCTACATGTGCCTTTCAATAACTCATTGAAACCCAAAAGTGAGAGGGTTCTACTCCTTTCCCCACTCCCAGCATATAATCAAATTCTATCTACATCCAGCTTCTGAACTATAGATTGGGGTTATGTCTCATCAGCAGCCACCTATAAGATCATTTTGTGGAGCACCCATAGATGGGGGTGAATTGAGAAATCTAACACATGATGTTCAGGTACCAAGCTGTCTGGTGTTTCCCTGAACTGTGCTAAAAGTGAAGGAAAAATATAATCTCAATATTCTGATCTCCCTATCTGTGTGGTCATTAGATTCCAGGATTATTAGAGATCAAATCCTTTTCCATTCTGCCCCTGTTAACAGGGCTAGGTGTCTCTGCTGGGAGATGCAAATAAGGTATGAGCACATCTTTAATGACTGGGAAAATCCATTTCCCTTCTTGGCAGCCTCTAGTTGTTGCAACAATGGTTCTGGGCCAGACTTGATCCTGTCTCTGTGTGTGTGTGTTTTATTTTAAAAAGAGGAGGATAGCCCTAGCTGGTTTGGCTTAGTGAATGGAGCATCAGCCCATGCACCAAAGGATCTCCGGTTCAATTCCGGTCAAGGGCATATACGTTGGTTGTCAGAAGGCAACCAATCAAACTGAAATTCTCACATCGATGTTTCTCTCTCTGTCTCTCCCCCTCCCTTCCACTCTCTCTAAAAATCAATGGAAAAATATCCTCAGATGAGGATTAACAACAACAACAAAAAAGAGCAAGCAATAAAGGGAGAATATCTCACTGCTTACCTCCTTCCTCCCTGGGCGCCTTTAGAGAACTTTCCAATGCAAACTTTCTATTAGTTCTCCCCTCAGGAGGCGGTCTGTCAGTATTCCCATCTCCTCCCTCCTCAAATGCAACCTTTCTCTCTTGGTTCCATTGTTCTGAGGCTCCCTGGCTGGGGTGGGCTTCTGTGCCTGGGTGACACACTGAATTCTAGTCACTTTTCTGTAGGAGAGAATCCTAGAGTTTCAAGACAGGTAGAAGAGCATCTTAAATAAAATATAATGTCTGCCTCACACTAGTAAACTGTTTTCCCCTTTAAGATTTCATGTCATTGTAATTTGTTCCAGTGGACAAGAAGAGCTTTCGTCTGAGAAAGAACTGACAGGATGTCTTGGGACTCAGCACCAATTGCTCTGCCTGTCTCTCTATCATTGGAGCTTTGTTTGCTGCCTTCACAGGACTCGGTGAAGGGAAGCTTTGCAGGCTATTGTTAGGTGTTCTGTGAATCCATAAATCACAGACTGATGGAAGGGAGGGGCTTCCAGACACCATCTAGAGCTGCCTTCTGTCTCTAGCACAGACATGTGCACACGCAATGATAACTGCCTGTTGTGTAGTTGTAGGACCCAGTGGGAGCAGAGGTATAGTTTCTCTTGGTATTTACTTCTCATGTCTCTTGATTCTTACAGTCATATTCTTGAGTCTGTCCCAAATTTCGCGCCACAGCTCAGGCCGCCCCTGCCCCAGTCAGTGGCTTCACTGCCCGGGCCCATGGTTTGGAGACACAACTACCCCTGTGCGAATGACATCTGTGTCCTGGCCATGACCAGTCACTTCCCCCGTCTGGTCTCACACGGTCCTTGTACAAAGTGGCTTTGGGACTAGATGATGTCTCTGTTACCCCGATTCTGTTTGACTCTGAGATTCTGGTTCTTGCTTCTACTTATGTTGTTTCTCTTGCTGATTGGCCTTCTCTCTCATCAAAACCCAGCTCCATCCCATCCACCCCGTGGCCAACCACCAGGCACTTCCTTTTGACTTACGAGTAGCACCTTATCATTTATTCCTATGTTTTTCATTTTAACAACCTTTAATTTTCACATTACAAACATTTTTAGATATTAACTATAAAAAATCCAGAAAATCTAGGTCAGTAAGAAGAAAAAATAACTTCTGACAAACATAAACACTGTCAGCATTTTTGGTATATTTTCTTCCAGTCTTTTATTTTTTAATTTATTAAACTTACACATAGGCCAATGAGTTTCATACTATATAGTTTGGTATCCTTCTTTTCCACTTAATATATAGTGAGCATTTTTTATTTTACATCCTTAACATTGGGAAACATCATTCTTTTAAATTGATCTGAGAGAGAGAGAGACAGAGAGAGAGAGAGAGAAGAGAGAAACATCAATCAGTTGTCTCCCATATACACCTCAACCAAGGATTGAACCCACAACCTGGGAATGTGCCCTGACTGGAAATTGAACCCACTACCTTTTGGTGCATGCGATGACACACCAACCAGCTGAGCCACACTGGCCAGAACTGGAAACATAATTTTTTATATCTGTTTAATACTTTACATCTCATACTTTATTTAGCTCTTGCATGGTTATTTCTGAATGAGAGCAATACTTATCCTGTCAAGCCCACTGGACTATCCAGATCAAAAAGGACAAGCCTTTCTATGTGTTGTCCTCTTCTTGTGCCCCTCACAGTCCTACTTGGCCACTGGGACACTTGGGTACCCACAAAGCTCCCTTGAGACACAGGCTTACTCTTTTTGGAGCACCTCTGTTGCTCATAGACCCTCCCCTCTGACCTGTTACTTATCCTGTGCCAAGTATGGTCCACATTGAGTCTCCCAGCCATATATTAAGCTCTAGAGACAATTTTCTTGTGTGATATTCGTTCAGCAAGTACTTAATGAACACCAGTCATATGCCTGTGATATCCCTGAGTGAGTTGCTGGGCTTGTGGCAACGAATAAGGGTAAGGGGACTGACCGAATAGTTGCAAGCATGAAAGCTTGGCTGCAGGCTGCTAAGTGACTGGGTATCGGGAATGTGGGTAGAAGGAGGTTCCTGACTTGGGCTTGGCTGGCGAGGAGGTCTTTCTGCAAAAGTGCTCTTCCAGCTGGGATCGGAAGGAAGACCAGCAGTTGGCAGGGAAGTAGAAGGTGGGAGTCGGAAGAGCACTCCCCCATAGCTGCAGTCCAAACTGCGGCCAAGCACAGACAGGACATCTGGTGTGTGCTGCTTTGGGTGCGTGAGGAAGAGAAATGAGGACTTCTTGGCTGGGGGGGGGAGGGGGGCGTCTTTCCTGTTTGTTCACTGCTCATCCAGTGCCTGGGCTGAGCCACTCATGACTCAAGGTAGGAGACCCATGCTTTGCGAGTCTGTGCACTGTGTGTGTGTGTGTGTGTGTGTGCCGCGCACACATGCGGTTGAGAGAAACTCGGATGGCCTTCTGAATCCAGTCCCCAGTGACATGGAATCACTGGTGCCATCATCCCCTTCATTGATGTGGATGGCTATGAGAACGTCCCACGTTCCAAACATCTCAGCATCCCTGCAGTGACAGCCTCTTTGAGAATATGTACATACCTATGATTTTCTTAATTACTCCTGTACACCCACACTTCTCTCTTCCTCCCTTAAGCAGGAGGGCATATTGAGGATAGGGTACTGTCTTTCCCCCTCCAGACCTCTGCTCCCCCTTTCCTGCTGTCATTTATGTTTAACAGCCTCCTGCTGCTCTTCCACCCACCACCACCCTTCTCTCCCCTCACACTGACTTACTCAAGGGGCTCCACATAAGAGAGACTGAGGGAGGAGACTAGACTCCCTCAAGTGCTCATACCCAGCAATTAGTTTCTGTTATTGGCAATTCAAGATAAATAGAAAATGAGAGAGGAGCCCTGATGGGTTTGGCTCAGTGGATAGAGCCTGCAGACTCAAGGGTCCCGGGTTAGATTCAGGTCAAGGGCATGTGCCGTGGTTTCGGGCACATTCCCAGTGAGGGGAGTGCAGGAGGCAGCTGATTAATTTTTATCTCTCATTGATGTTTCTAACTCTTTCTTTCTGTAAAAAATCAATAAAATATATTTTTTTTAAAAGAAAGAAAAAGAAAATTATAGAGGAATGGAACCAGGACCAAAGCCCATACAAAGTGCTTGGCATGCATTATCATGACATTTACGTGTGTCACGTGGGCCAGGCACAGGGCAGGGCGTGAGGGGAAGGTGTCAGGTCTGCTGGCCTGGGAGTTGAAAGAGCTGGATTCCAGCCCTGCTTGCTGTGCCGCCCTGAGCATTTCCCATTTGTGGGCCTCAATTTCACCAACAGTGAAATGGGGAGGTTTTAGGTTATTCTGCCATTTGATAGAGAGCACAGGTCATAGATGTGTCACGTCTGCCCTCCTGGTCTGTGCAGCAAGCACAGCAGAAGTTACTGTTCTGATGTGTCTAGAAGAGATGGAGCTGCAGAACACAGAGGATGCAGGTGGAAATGTCCAGAATGGGGGGCTGAGGCAGGAAGGGAGGCCAGAGATAGAAGAAAAACAAAAGAAAGCCTGGAAGTGAGGTTACAAAAAATAAATACATAAGATAGGTCAGTGTGCTCCAATGTGGCCCGTGGACCAGCGGTGTGACATGGGAACTTGTCAGGAAAACAAACTCTTGGGCCCACCCCAGGCCTGCTGAATCAGAAACTCAGGAGTGGGGCCCTTTTTACAAGCCCTCCAGGTGACTCTGGTGCGCTCTGAAGTTTGAGGACCTAGAGGATGGATGGGAGGAGGGGTGGACAGAAGAGTGTTTGTTGGTCATTTGCTGTGTCAGGTCAGAAACCGGGCATTTCATTTGAACCTTTCAGGACTGTGGTAAAGCAGGCCTGTTATTCCCGATTCAAAGATGAAGCAACTGAGGCTCAGAGATGTTTAGTCACTGGCCAAAGTCAAAGAGATAGTGACAGAGGTAGAATTCTTTCCACTGTTCCAAGCTGCTCCCCACCCATCTGTCCCTTGGCTGCCTGCCCTGGTTCCCTCCTCGGCCCCACAGTCACCCCAGAGCTCTGCTCTGCTCTCCTGCTGCAAAGGCAAAAGGTGGCACCATAGAGGCAAATAAAGAGACCAGGGAAGTGGGCTGGGGCCACTGTCACCTTGCATTCCTCCAGCTCAGTGCCACGTGCAGCCAGGGGACCAGGTTCCAGTGTAATGCTCCCAAGGAGCTGACATAGTTGCCTTAATGTAGTAACAGCTCACATGCTCGATGACCAAGTTGACAGATACTCATCGCTGCCTATGTGTGCCAAGCCCTGTGCTGGGTGCCGTGGGAGAAACTGAGGCAGGTCCAGGTAGTTTCTGACTTCAAGGGGTTTATAGTTCAGAGCCAGGAAAACAAAAAATAACAGTGACCAGCTGGGGAACCAGGGAGCCTGGCACAGCCAGGGTAGGTCCAGCCAAATGTTGGAAGAGTTCGGAGCGACTCACGTGGGGACAGCACCAAGGCTTTGGGGACAGTCTTAACGCTTTGGAGCCAGAGGCATGAGTTCAATTCGCAGCACTGATACACTGTGTAACCCTGGGCAAGTCGCCTCATGTGTGACCTGTCTCCTTTTCTACAAAATGGATTGCGCTATCCTTTGCTCGGGGATTGTTCTGTTTGATTGAAACGGGCATCATTCAGTGAGTTTTTCCTTCCTTCAGAGGTTCATCTGAGGCCAGAGCAAAACAGAGGAGCCTTCTGGACAAGGTGGGCCTTTGCTTTGGCTCCGGCTGTCTTCTCTAGGAAATCTATGCCTAGGTTCTGGACACGTGGGGTTGTCTAAGGACAATGGCCTTCGGGGCAGCTGTGACTAAGAATAAAATTATAGCAAGAGGAAGTCATTTTCCTCAATCTGGAAGATTATTTTTTGAATGTGATTTCAAACTCTGTTGCAAAGGGCAAAGCCGGGTGGCCAGCCTGCCCTTTTGGGAGTCGCCCCGCTCACGTTGCCCACCTTTTCTTATAGATGATGCAGTTCGCCTGGCAGAACTACAAGCGTTACGCGATGGGGAAGAACGAGCTCCAGCCCCTCACGAAGGACGGCTACCAGGGCAACATGTTTGGTGAGTGGCCGTCGGGGAGGCCCACTGCCCCCCTGGTGGCTGAGCTGAACTTACTGTTGTTGCTGTTTTTACCTCCTGAGCTGTGTCCCTATTTCTCCAAGTCTGGGTTCCTTCTGGACTGTTTAGGTTTCTGAGGCTTCTAAATCTGGGGCAGCCATTACTCTCCTCACACACTTCTTTGTGTGCCAAGATCACTTATTTCTTAGCTCGAACAAACTTGGAAGTGTAAGTGGGGACCGTGAGTGATGGAGATTCGTTTAACCCACCTTCCAAGGACAGCTGTAAAACGACATTGGGTGTTTTCACAGAGAACTGAACACATTTCCAATGAGATGGCCGCCTTTAGGGTCCAGGGGGGTGTCTCGCTATCTGACTCGGTGGACGTGTGAGGGAGTAGCACAGGTTCTGCTGTGTGCTGGTGGCTTGTCTTTGGCCTGCGATTCTCCTAACCCAGCGCCTCAAAAGCCTCTCTCAGCCAAAGAGACTGCAAGTTGCCTTATTGTGGGCTGGGCCTTGGGTTTCAAATTTAACACTCATCCAAGTGCCAGATCCCCTCTGTGCAGGTCTCGTGTGAAAAGATGCTGGGGGCAGCCTGACTCCCTTCTTCCCTGGGAGGAAGGAACTAGCTGAGGCTGGAGATGGAAAAATTCAGGACCTGTATTCCTTACTCCCCAGAGACATAGGCTCCTGAAATAGAGACCCAAGAACCAAGTCAGATCAAAGTCCCAGGAAAATCTCAAAAGCAGGTTTGTTTATAAGGGACAGCTCCCCAATGTACGGCCCTGGCAGAAGGACTTGTGTTGTGGGAAAAGGAATCTCCCTTCCTTTAACCATCCAGCTTCACAACTGTTCTGGCTGTTCAGACAATTCACTCCCCTTGTGAGGAGGTGGGTGTGTATTTGGGTAGCTCCCCTACCTCCCAATTATCATAGGACTGTAGGGAATTGAGAATGTATCAAAAAAATGTAAAGCAGGCCCAAAAAACCTCTTTCTACCACATAGATGCAGCCTCTACTGACATCTTGGCTCTTATCCACCCAATCTTTTCTTCTGTGTGCCTTTCTCTCCTTCTATATACTATTTTATGTCCTTTCTTTTTGTTTTCTTGACTTAATGTTATATCGTAAGTGTTTCTCTAACTCATTTAAATTTTTTCATAAAGAATGCTGTTAGTGGTTGCAGTTATTGCCGGGATGTGCCATAATTCATTTAACTATCCACTAATGTTGGACAAAGGTTGTTTCCAATTTTTCGCTCTTAAAAATAATGCAGCAATTATCATCTCTGTGCATAAAATGTTGTCTTAGGATAACTGCCTAGAGAAGACTCCTGAGTGAGAGGGGAGGGTGACAGATGTTTCTTTACTCTCAAATAGGCAATATGTGGATTCCAGGTTAGGTGCGCAGCTGCCTTGCCCGCCTAGAACACAGACCTTCCCTCCCCACGCCTACATCCACACTGGGCTGGTGTGGATCTCGGCTGTTGGAGCTTTGGCTTCTAGTTAGTGTAAGTCAGGGATGTGATCCAGGAGGCTTCTCTCTTTCTTCCTAACCGTTTGCGGATAGTCAGGGGATTGGTGGAGGTTGGGGCAAAGCTGTTGATTTCTGACCCTGCACAGCATGGGTGTAGCTATTAATCAAACTGTCAACGGGGGGAGAGAGAGTGCCATGGGAGTACTCTGGAAGGGATTAGGCTAAACCAAGTCCCATTTTGCAAAATTCCCCAAAGCCCCAGATATAAATCTCAACCCCCCTGCCGCCTTTCCAATCAGTGAGCCTGGAATGGTGGGAAGACACTGGGCCTTGAGTCAGAAGACCTGAGTACAAGTCCTCACTCTGCCTGAACTATCTGTGTGACTAAGTTCAGGTCCCTTAACCTCTCTGGGCCCCTGTTCGTTCATCCTTCACACTGGGCTGCTATGAAAGTGTGCCTGAACCCGCAAATATATATGAGTGATTTACAATTTCCGTTGCAAGAAATATGTTTGGCAATTGCCTATGTGAGTCCATAGAGGGTTCTGAGGTCCCATGGGTTATCTGTCTCCCAAGTGTGGCTTTGGCAGAGCCCTGGCTGCCCCAATACCCCTGGCAGCGAGCAGAGCCTTCCTTCTGCAGTCAGAAAATGAGCCACAGTGAGTCCGGCTCCTGGGAAAGGAGGATGTGTAAGGACCCAGGCACCAGCAGGGAGAGCTGGTCTTTCTACCACATAGATGCAGCCTCTACTGACTTGGCTCATATCCACCCAATCTTTTCTCCTGTGTGCTTTTCTCCCCTTCTATATACTCACCTTTTCACTCAACAGATGCTCGTTGGGTGCCTTGCCCTATGCTGATTACTAGGGATATGGGGTAAATGGCACAGCGGAAACTCCACCAAGTCTGCCAAGACATACACTGGCACCCCTCCCCAGGTCCCTGGGGTCTGTCCGAGAGAGAGCTCTCAGAGAGAGGGACAAGTAGGTGTTCACAGGTGAGCACGTAAGCAGTCCTTCATTGGCTTTCCTAGTAGATTCTGTGCCTCAAACCCAACAGACCAGGGTTCAAATTCAGACTTCTCAACTTCCTGGCCTGTAACCTTGAGCAAGTCATTTCTGACTGAGCCTGATTTTTTTTCCTGTAAAATAGAGCTAATAAAGACATCAACCCCCAGCCCAGGCCTGCCTGACACACAGGACCTGCTTAACTGGTAGGGCTATGATTACTGTTACCACAAATGGGTCCTGTGATGCAGAGAAAAGTGCTTACAGACAATCTAGGAGCCTGGGGGAGACAAGTTCGGGGTAGACCCATGTGGGGCTTTGAAGCCAGGCAATTTCCAAAGATAAAAGGAAATGAACTGGCCTGATTACACTGCTTGTCTTATCCCACTTCTTTTTCTGAACTCATGGGGGTAGTTTGGCAACATCATTCCTGGACCTTGACTGCTGCCGTCATCAGTGACCTCCCACTAAACTGGATCTCTGGGGAATGATCAGGTGGCAGCAGTGCCCACCCTGCCCACCTGGCTGAGTGGCTGTGCAGGAGCCCCTGGGCCCCTGGTGCTGTTTAGACACGGCTCTTGCAGCCTCCCCTCCAGGCCTGTGGGGCCAGGAGGGCTGGATGTGGGGAAGGGTAATGAGTTCACACCAGTGCCTGGCTTTGCAGGATTTACAGGAGCTGCAGTGAGGACCTCAGGTGGCAGCCTGGTCTTCCTGTGTGGCATTGCACCAAATTGAATCCCCCTCCCAAACAATCATGTCCCCTCCCTGAATATGTTCTTACTTTGTGACAGGACCGCTAAGTGAGGTGTCTCTCAAGCCAGTTCTTATGTCCTAAGCCAGTGTTTCCCAAACTTTTGACATATGAGTACCCCTTCTATAATTTTCATAACGCTGAGTACCCCTCGTCAAAAAAAAAAAATGGATGTATTTTAATAACAATCAAAATATATTTATTTTTTATTTTTTTGTACATACACAAAATAATACCGTATTTGCCGGCGTATAAGACGACCCTTTGGCCCTGAAAAATATGCCTCCAAGTGGGGGGTAGTCTTATACGGCGAGTATATAACAAACTCTGTATTTTTAGTGGAAATGTTAGGGGGCCGTCTTATACGCCCAGTCGTCTTATACGCCGGCAAATACGTATTTTTTCAGGGCCAAAAATCGTCTTATACGCCGGCAAATACGGTAACAAATGAAAAATAAAATTATTCATAATAAAATATAAATAAAAGTTATATTATAAATAACATTTATTTGCACACTGGACCATCTCACGCCTCACAAGACTGTCTTGACTTGACTCATGAGAACGTAGAATTAGGCACAGCTAAGCACAGTGCAGTCCATATCCCCACCAAACTCCAGTGCAATGCGTACCCCCACCAAACCCTTCCCGTACCCCTGGGGGTACGCGTACCACACTTTGGGAAACACTGTTAAGCAATTCATTGTCAAATGGCTTTCTTTTTACCATCCTCCTGCTGAGCAGGCCCCATCAGGAAATGTTCCCAAGACTCCAGAGGCTGTGAACAAAGAGGACAGGGCATGCTCCTCACCTGGGCTCCGGCCCCTTTCCCTTTCCTCTGAGAGGCGGCCAGGTGGGGCAGAAAGTGTCCAGTGGGGTGGTGGGAACAGCATGGACTTAGGACCCAGTGGGCCTGAGTGGAAGCTCTGAGTTGCCATTTGGCAGCTGTGTGGCCTCTGACTGCAGTGGGTCAGAGGCCACTGCCTCCTGGGCTTGTGGTGACAGTTAGAGAGAAGACGTGCGTAGGACCTACTCCCATGCCAGGCACAGAGCTGGCACTTGATGGCAGTGCTCTTATCACCATTAAGCCACAGCATAGAGCCTGCCACTTGCAGAATGGAATCCAGGAGTGGAGAGTAGAGACACCAGCTCTAAGCAGCAGAGGCCCAGCTTCCTCACCTATAAGAAGGGGCTGCTGCTAGAATGTGGGGGGATTTCAAATAAGCTAAGTGAAGAGCATCGACTCTTGGGGCCAGGAGCTTGGATTTGTATGCTGTTGTGCCGCTTATTAAATGTGATCTTGGGCAAGTTTCTTAACCTTTCTGGGCCTTGGCATCCCAGCTATAAAGTGGGGACAACAGTACCTATCCACAAGATTGTTTTAAGAACTAAATGAGTCAACACATGAGAAGTGCTCATATTCATGCCTGGTACATAGCAGCAGCATTCTTCAAATGCAGTTGCTCTGAGGAGGCTGTAAGGCCCTTGGAACAGTGTGTGCTTCTCCTGCTTTGACCAACGTGTGCCTAAGCCCTCTGGACCCAGGGACCCACATCAGGACTTTGCCAGCCTGATCTCTCCTTCCGTTCCCCCAGCCCTTGGGTGTCCATGGCAGAGATTGTGTATGGACAGCCCACTAGTAGGCATTGTACCTCTCACCCCTTCATTTAAGCAGCTTACAATTGCATTTTTAACAGGGGAGAGGCAGAGGAAGATTTGGGTTCATGGCCGTGAGATAAATCGGCCTCCTGCTAGCATTAGGGTTTCTGGGCGAGGAGTTAGTGACACCTCACACTGGGTGCCAGCTGCCAGGCTTGAAGCACTTAATGAGCATTCATGCTCCCAAGAAGCCAGAGCAGTCTGTGAGAATTTCACCCTGCTTGGCAGTGGGGAAATCTTCATAGGGCACAGAGTGTGAGGAAGTGGCCACCGAGAGGCCCTCCAAGGCAAGTCTAACTCCCTCATCTTAGAGTTGGGGAAATCAAGCCCAGAGAAGGGCAGGGTGGCCGAGCATATTAATTCTAGGACTGGCACCACCCACTCTGAGACTGGCAAAACGTCCAGGGCCAGATTGTTGAAACATGGGCCTGTGGTCATGGCCAAATCACCACCAGGAACTAGACATTCTCAAAACTTTAGCAGGAGCAAACTGTGAAGAAGTGTATGATTTGGGGGCCAAGATGCTGCCGCTCCCTGGACATGCGTCACATGAGGCATTGTTGCTACACTCCCCTGTATTCTCACAGCCCTTACCTGTCTTATCCTCATTTCACAGATGAGGAAACTGAGACTTGGTGACTTTTGGGACTTGCTTGGTCACACAGTTATCAAGCGGGGAATTGATCACAGGTCTGTTGGATTCCAAAACCCAATTCATCAGCCACCATGCTGCCCTGTGCCCCAGTGATCACATACAGTGGCCATGGAGAAGGGAACCGGGCAGAGGGGTGGCCTCATGGTGTTGCATCTTTACTCCACTGCCCTCCTGGGAGCCGGGGAAGATGTGTACTTCATGGCCAGGTTCTGCAGCCACCCTTCTGTAGGCATCAGTATTTATTGGACATCAACTGAGTGTTCAGGGCTTGGGAAAAAGATCCAGGTTTCCCCCCTTTCTCCCAGCACAGGAAAATACTTAACCCTGTCCAATTACCTAAAAACACCTAATTGAAAACAGAGGTGCATGGATTTGGGAACCAGACAAGCCCGAGTTTGAATTCTGGCTCTGACAATTACTAGTAATGTGGCCTGGGCAAGTTTCTTAACTTCTCTGCACTCGGTTTCTCCATCTGTACAGTGAGGATAATACCTATTTCACCCAACAATTGTGAGGATTGTTAGATAGAGTAGATGTGTCTAAACACCTGCCCATTTACACTCACTAGCTATAAGCTGCTGCCATTGTTATATTTATAATAAAATAATTGTGAGAATAATTATATTCCAAGAAACGGATCATAATAGACTCCTAGTAAGTTTTGTAGAATGAAAGAATTGCCTCTTACAGTCTCTGCCTGCCCTTTGTCCTTGCTTTGGCTGGGGAAGGGATGGGCCCTGCTTTGCTCTCTCTTCCTCGCATGCTCTTCGCTGCCTTGACCTCTTCCTCTGTCACAAAGTGCAGTTAGAATCAGCGAACTGACCCTGAAAGAGCAGCCGTCCTGCCTGGTCAGCAGATGTGATCTCAGGCATTTTCTCTGTGGAGGACGGAGGTGCTTGCATGGCCAAAAGCAACGCCCCCTCTCGAGCTGGCCCAGGATGACTGTGTGAGCCCCAAATTGGATCTGCCTCTACCCTGTGAATCCCTGATGGAACTGCCAACCAAATCCCTATTTCCAGGGATGATTTATGGCCTTGGGTGAGTTAAGAGGCAAAATGAACAGAGCATGATTTTCAGATCACAGGCTGGGAATGCTTGGCCTTGGCAGAGAGAAAAATCATCTTTGCCTTGTAAACGGAGCAAATATGATGTTGAAGAGGGAATAAATCCAGGCCCCAGGATGTCATTTTTACAATTGCTTTTTGGCGTGTGACTCAGTAGTGCCTTCTGCAAACTGTTCGCAGTCTTCTACACATCCACACCAGTCTCCCTGGGTCTTTTTGTGGGTGACAGTTTCTCCACCAGTGTGGCTGCCTGGGGAACTGCACACTTTGCCAGTTTGTGAAAACCACCTGCTTCCCCAGTTTTCCTCGAATCTCCATGTTGTTTCCACGGATCTCTGACTTTGTTTCTGGCAGGCAGCAGCTTTGACTTTGGATATACACCCAGGTCCAAATCCCCAGCATTTACCAGCTGAATGAAATTGGGCGAGTCACAAAGTTCTCTGAACCTCAGTTTACTCACCTGTAAAAAGGGCAGGGGGCAGGGTTAGTAGCCCCAGCACACTTTCTAGCACATAGTAAACCCTCACAGAACTTGAGTGTTTTTTCTCTACACACACACACACACACACACACACCTTTCCTAATTTCCCTTCCTTCTCCCTTTTTATTGGGTAACAGAGCACTTTGATGCATCTGGCTGAAAATACTGCAACCTCTTTTTATTAGTTTTGTTTCATGAGTTCTTTTTCTTTTCTGAAAAAGAAAAACAAAATAGCAAGTGTGCATACTTCTTGGGAAATCACTGGCACGCCGTTGCGCACTTTCCTGACCCAGGCCTTGAATCTGTTTGGAGAAAGAGCTGTCATCAGCCTCGGAAGTGGTGATGCTGCAATTCCTTGGATAGAATGGGTCAGTCTTAAGGGCAGCAGAGAAACCTTCCTGGGAATCACATGTTTTTGGAGCCCTAGTTGCTCCAGCTGGAGGCCAGAGGCTGTCACATTGCAGAGCAAATGGATTGGAGGCACCTGGTCCCAGCAGACGGGCCTTTAGCACAAGGAAGGGAACAGGATAAAACATGAGCCCCCCGTATGGGAAGGACAGGCAGAACTAGCAGTCACAGGTCAGCTGCTGTCACCCAGGGTGGTCTCCCTGTGGCCTTGAATGGCACATCCATGAGTCTTCAGCCACCTTCTGAAGACCAGAAGGTCCCATGGGGGCACACTGGGAATTATCAAAGCAAATCATTCATCTCCAAATTGGCCTGCTTATTTTCACACTGTGGTCCTGCTGACCATTCATGGCATGGCGCTCCGCACCCTCCTGCCTCAAAGATTTCTTCCCAAGCAGTTTCTAATTAAGATGCGTCTTGGCTGTTCTCTTTTACTTTTTGTTTAAAAGGCTTCCTACCAGCACAGAGCATAATTTATTTCTCTAGAAAATATAGTAGCAGGTTGTTGTAAAAAGAAAACTCGAGTTTAGGAGTCTTGGGTCCCCGTCCCAGCCCTGGCGCCAGCAGCCTCCTGAGCCGGCATCCTCCTTTGGGCCTGGAACAAAGAGGTCCGTACCCTGGGCCCTCCCTGTCCTCTCTGCGATCCTGGCTGGTTACTAGGTTGGTTTTTGTTGTTTTTTTCACCTCTGCCAGGCTATTTGGGCTCTGTTGGTTCTCTTGAACCTGAAATTTTAGTGGCAGGTCTTGTTCCTGTCGGGAAGGAGTGAGTCAGGGTATCTATTCCCAGAACAAGTTGCTGGGGATACATGAGATGATTCATATTGAAACTGACATTCCTGGTGGCGACACGCTCCCACCCACTTTCCATAGATCTTCTCTCCCTTAGAAACGAGGCTGAACCACAGCAGCCAGCAGCCCCCTTTCCTTTGCATTTGCCGAGTTTCCCAGCAAACTCAGTGACAAATAGGTATGTGAATTCCCAAAATCTCAGACTGGCGGTGCCAGTCGGATTCTTTGAAACCAGCTGGTCCAGTTGTCTGGTGATGGGATAAAGGGCACTGAGAGGGACAAGGACTCGCAAAGCTCTGACAGCCAGGACTTGAATGAACCCTGCTTTTTAATTTTTCCTTTTCCTTGTAATTACTTTTTAAAATTGAGATGTAGCTTATAACTTGCATACAGTAACATGCAGAAATCTTAAGTACACAGCAGAACGAATTTTACATACGGATTCATCCCTGTAACCAACCCCGCAGACAAGAGCATTTCCATCACCACAGAAGGTTCCCTCAGACCCTCCTAGTCAGTACCCCCAAGAGTCACCACTGCTCTGACTTCTATCACCTTAGATTTGTTTTATCTGCTTTAAAATTTCACATCATATTATATATACTGTTTTATGTTTTACTTTTTTCACTCATAATTATATTCTAAACTGTAGTTCATTTTTCAAGTTTACACATTCTAGTCTTGCTGAACAGTTTTGTTTCTAGTAGTTGGTAATTATGAGTAAAGTTGCTTTGAACACTTTTTTTGTTTTTGTTTAAAATTTAGTGACTGGTTATATCATTAGCCCTCAGCCATTACTAATATACTTTCCATTCCTATATAGCTTTGTCTAACCTGAGCATTTCATATAAAAGGAATTATATCTGGCCCTTAGCATGTTTCAAGGTTCATTCACATTGTAGCCAAATATCAGTACTCCATTCCTCTTTATTGCCAAATAATATTCTACTGTATGGACATACCACATTTTATTTATCTATTCAGCAGTTTTGGACATTGAGATTATGTCTGCTTTTTTGGCTATTATATATAATGCTGCTATGAATATTCATGTATAAATTTTTATGTGGACATAGATTTTCTCTTGGACATATGCCTAGGAGTAGAATTGCTGGGTCACTTGGTAACTCGATGTATATTTTTTTGAAGAACTGCTAGACTATTTTCCAAAGTGGCTGTGCATGCTTTTGAGAGTTATAAACACTTTTTGCACATGTTTTGGCAGAAATAAGCAGTCATTTATGTTGAGTTCCACCCAGGATATGAATTGCTGGGTCATACTGTATTTTAGTATGTTGAGCTTAGATTGAATGCTGCCACTTTTCCAAAGTGAATAAACCAATCGGTAGTCCCACTAGCTATGATGAGTTCTAGTTGCTCCATTATCTTCGCCAATATTTGTTGTCATCAGTATGCTTAATATTAGCCTCTTGCTGAATGCTACCTCCCTCCTAATCAAGCCTCCACCTCACCCTGTGTTCAAAGCCCCAGCTTCCTGGGCCTGAGCTCCCTGGGGCTGAGCTACCCTGCACTGCCTGGTGTGGAGAAGGTCCTTGTTCTTCCTGCCTTAACTTAGTGGGCAGTCTGGGCTCCCAGGCCACCTGCTCAAAGTGTTCCTTGCAGAAGGAATGGTTGGCAGTGTCCTTCACTATCCCTGCTCCACCTGTCTTCCCAGTGAAATAGGATGGCCTCTATGTCCCAGCCCACCCTAGCTGAGACACACAGGCCCAAGAGGGCATGAACTAGAATTTCTCTATTCAGTTACTGTGCCTAGAAAGGGGAGAAAATGTAGACCTGGGAGTCACAAGGCTTGAGTTCTCCAAGCTCCATCCATGACACTGGGTGAGTGTCATGTTTCCTTTCTGGGCCTTGATTTTCTCTCCCGTGGAATGGGGATGATGACACCTTCTTACCTGACTGTCACGGGGATCACAGGAAAACATTTCCTTATCTGTCAAGGATTGTTCAGTGCCTACTGTGTGCCAAACAGTATTCTAGACACAGAGGAAGCAGCAGGGAGCAGATGGACACCCTTATGGACTTCCCAGGTTAGTGGGGAAATGAAGGCATGGGCTTGTAATTTCAGTTAAGGCAATATACGTGCTATGATATACAAACTCACTATAAGGACTCTTTAACTCATTCTGAGAGGGATCGGCTTCAAAAAGGTTTTCCGGGGGAGGTAACCTCTACACCAGGGCCTGAAACATAAATGAAGTATAGGAGGCCCTGGCTAACTAGCTCAGTTGGTTAGAGCATCATCCTAATATGCCAAGTTGCAGGTTCGATTCCTGGTCAGGGAACATACAAGAATCAGCCAATGAATGCATAAATAAGTGGAACAACAAATTGATGTTTCTTTCTTTTTAAAAATCAATAAATAAAAGTTATTTTTAAAAAGAGATAAACTTTTTTTAAGAAGCAAAAGAGAAGGGTTTATAGACACAAAAATACATGTGCACAAGCCTAGAGGGGCGATTGAGCAAATCCATGGCCCCTTGGGGTCTGAAAGACGTTTAGTGGGACCATGGCCAGTGTGGCTCAGTTGGTTAGGCATCATCCTATGCACTGAAAGGTTGCTGTTCAGGGCACATGACCAGACTGGGGGCTCAATCTCTGGAAAGGATGTGCAGAAGGCAGCTAATCGATGTTTCTCTCTCTCCCTCTAAAAATCAATACAATTTTTTTGAAAAGTGAAGTTTTCTCTGATTATCTCATTATTCACCTTGGGCTCCCTTAAAAAAAAAAAAAAAAAAAAGGCTGTTCAGTGAGGTGCGGGGGTAGGGGGCTGTGGGCAGCATGGTAAGAGACATCTGTGAGCACTGCTGGCATATAAATAGGGCCCCAAGAATGTAGCTCCCCAGTACTTTCTCCCCACCCCAGGCCCCAAGAGCCAGGAGACCTGGCTTCTAATTGCTTCTTGGCCATCTATCTGTTCTGTGACCAGAAAAGGCATGTCCCTCCCTGAGCTGCTCTCTCCACATACAGTGTGGGTGTCTGGCATATGGTCTCTCGTTTACTTGTAGGTCCTAACATAGGAGTGATTAGGCCACTTTTGGGTGTGTTTCTCCCTGGCTGAAGAGAGCCTGGTGCATCCACATGGGCACTTAACTCAGTGACGGAGGCAAAGATGCCACACTAGTCACGGCGGCACCACACAGGGTGAGGACCAAACTAGAATCACTTTTCAGGGAGGTGGGAGACAGGACTCCATTCCCCCCACCCCTCGGGGCCTCTGACAGGCAGCTCAGATCCCTGCTCCGCAGAGGGCTGCTCTCCAAAGCGTAAACCGTCCGATGAGAACCATACAGGGCTCAATGGGAATTGTTGAACATTTCTGAAGAGAGCCTGGAGGAGAACAAAGAGACCCGGAAGTGTGTTGTCAGCACAATTTGGGGCTAATACTCAAGTTTGTTTTTCTTTTCATCAAGTCTGCAAGGCGGTTTGAACTCCAAGCCTCTTGCTTTTTTATTTTTAATCACTGGATAAAGCACAATTGCATTTTCTCCCCAATAACTTTGAATTCTGGAAATAGACCATGTGGGGATAATTGCTGTTGTCTAATCCTCCCGATGGCCAAGCGAATGATTAGGACGAGGAGGAAGGGAGCCACCGGGGCGGAGGCCATCCGCCTGTTTCTTATCCAGCAGGCAGGGCTCAGCTACCCAAATAATACCCACTGTTCCCGAAATAGAAATCGCCCAGAAATGCATCTGCACATTGTTTTGCAACAAGTAACTGATGGCATGTGGGGACATGGAGAGTTTAAGTTATTTCTCAAGTTTTCATTTGATTCCACTACTTTGCATTGAGTACCTACTATGTGCCCGATTCTGAGCTGGGTATGAAGTGAGAAAGAGGGTGCAAAAATGAACAAGACACGATGAGCTCATTGGACAGGAGGCAGATAACATCTGGCTGTGCTGCCAGACAGAGTGCGTGCCTGAGACACATGAGCAGGAGAGAATGTGTCTCTCTGGAGAGTTGCTGAGCAAGTTCCTGAGACTGTTTACCAAGTTTTCATGAAGTTCCCACATTTCATTGCAGGGGAATCACAAAGATAGTGGCATTTGAGCAGCATCATATGGGAGAGGTTGGGTTTTGACAAACAGCAATGAAACGTTATCGGTGGAGGAACAGCACAGGCCAAGCGTAGGAGGTCAGGCTGGGTGGAGTGTTTTCTCTCAGAGAGAGAGGGATGATTGAGGGGAGCCAGAGGCTGCAGACATGGAGTGAAGGGACTGACTCTGAGCATCCGGCAGCACCCAGCTAGGCACCCCCCAGCTGCCCCTGCACTGGGCCAAGGTCTCCATTAGGCACAGTGCCAGTGTTCACAAAAGTACTTCAATTTCTTTTAAAATCAGAAGGAAAATATGAGTATAATAATGAGCAGATAATAATGACTCCAGCCTGAATTATATTCAACTTTATATCAATGCGATTGTAAAAAAAAAACAAACAAAACAAAACAAAACAAAAAAAAAACGTTTTTAATATATTTTTTTATGGTAGTAGGGTCCACGGAAGCCCTGCTCCTGCGTCCTTGTCTTCCTCGCCAGGGGAGGGCCTAACAGCCTATGTCTGCTCAGACATGAGGGGCAGGATTCCCTTCCTCTCCTTGCGATGCTTAAAGCTGGCAGATAAAGCCACCAACAGTTCAGGTTCTTGGTTTCCCTTAGTGGCCCGAGGGAAGGGTGTCGCTGCAGGTGCCACCTGGTAGTACAGGCGCCTTTTAGTGAGTTCCCTTTATTCCTCGCGGTATTCCTCTGAGGCAGGTGTTGTTATGACAAGGAAACTGCCACTCTGAGAGGAGTAACTTGTCTGTGCCTGCAGAGTGACAGTTCAAACCACTACATCCGGAGCCCACACGTCCGGGTTCCTGCCTCGTTCATCACTGGTGTAGCATCAGGCCCAGGGGTTTTGGTGGGACCCAGAGGTAACAGTGAATGGCAAAGCAGGGTCTTTGTGTATATTGATTGAAAGGAGGTTGTGACGTTCTCTGCTGACCCCGTTCAACCTTGGTCCGTTGTCCCTCTCCCCTGCGTTAGGCTGAAAAAACAAAGCCAGCGTTGTTATTTATCTTCCCCAAACCACCGAAGGACAAAATCCCAGGCACCCCCAACAAGGCATGACCCTCTCCACGGTCTGAGGGGATGTCAGGGGGCTGGGCTGGGAAATGCCACCTCTCCTGTTCTTCCCACTACGACGTGGAATTCCTGGGCCACGAATCACATCTGCAGCAACTTGAATTCCTGGGCCACGAATCACACCCAGACCCAAACGTAAGTGCAAAAGCAGGTCCCTTGGCCAACAGCCAATGAGACCCACTGTCTAGGCTCCCCCAGGTTCCGAGGGTCAGGGCTGCGGCTCTGCCTCCTCCTTCAGGGTGCAAAGCTGGACTGCTCTACAGAGATCATTTCTCCAGAAACATCCCAGAGTCTGAGTTCAACTCACTCATAAAAGGAAGCAAAACCCCTGAGAGAGGATCCTGGTGATTTGAGGCAGTTACACCAACTGGTTAGGATCACAGGCTTTGGCACCAGGCTTCCTGGCCACCATTTCACCGCTTTCTCACTGTGTGAGCTTGGGCAATTGAATTAACCTCTCTGTGCTATAATTTTCTCCCATAGGGGGAAAAGGGGGGAATAACAGTACCTACCTCACAGAGTGGTTGTGAGAATCCAATTAGTACATGTAGAGGCTTAGAGTAGTATCAAGACTAGTAGCTGTTAATACTACCATCACCATCATCCGTTAAACTGTCAGAGCTGCTCAGGAAGCAGGAGAGTTGTGTCCGTCCTGCTCTGCCAGTGATTGCCTGTGTGGCCTTGGACCCCACTCTTTCCCTTCTCCTCCCTGGGATGGTCTTGCTTTCTCTGAGATGAGTGGTTGGACCAATCTGTGGCTCTTAACCAGGGGAAAGCATCAGAATTATCTGCAGGGCTTTTGCAAACATGGACTTCTGGGTTCCACCTCATAAATTCTGATTCAGTGGATCTGGAGCTTGCCCAGGATCTGTATTAAAAACAGAATCTCCATCAGTGGTTCTGATGCACAACCCATTAGGAACCACAGGACCCTCCTCGTCTCAAGTCCATTGCTCCTGAAGTGATCAGGCCCCCTCCCACAGTCCCGTTTGCCAAGGTGCCTTTGGCAAGGGTGATCCCCTGCCCCTCTGTGCTGAGTCTGCCGCCTGGGTTGGGGTCCCGCTTTGTCGGAGACGGCAGGCCCCGGGTCAGCAGGAAGGCTGTGTGCCTGGAGAGCATCTGTATTATGTGAGTGCGTGGGTGTGTCCAGGGGTTTTCACTCAGCAGATGTTCGGTGAACAGGAGCATTTGCAAATGGCAGCAGAATAGTTGCAAAATGGGGGTGCTTGCTGGCATTGGTACTTGGGAGCTAGCCCGCCCTTAGGTAACGTAGTTTATTCTCCTGTTAACTTTGCACTGTTTCTGAAATGTGGCTGAGAAGGGCTGGTAGAGCGCATGCGTCAGCCCCACCTTCCTACATACCCAGCAAAAATACTTTGGATGCTTTTGATAAGAAAAGTCTCAAGGAGCTTTTTTTTAATCATAAATGGCCTGTCTCCTTGGGCACTGTTGGACCCTTCCTTCCCTGGCAGAGCTCATCCCGTTGCCCAGCCCACCTGCAGACCCCTGATTGCCCTTCCAACCTGCTCCTTACCACCTTAGCATCTCTCTGCTCCCTTCTCTGATCAGTAAGAGGGAAAGTGGGCAACTTTGCCCCCTTTGTCTCTCCTGAGGCTCAGTGGCAGGACAGCCTCTCCATCCCCTGTGTCGTCCTTCCTGCCTCCAGTGCTGCTGTTCCTTTTGTGAGGAATGTTAGATTGGTGTTTCTGTAGCACAAACTGCTTCCCGAAGGCAGGCACAGCTCTGACTGACCCTTACATGCAGTGCTGGCTTCAGCACTTCAGATGCTGGCGGTGGGCAGGTGAGTAAACCAGTCAGCTCCGGTCCTGAGTCCAGGTGTGGGGGGCAGAGACAAGCAGGCCCTGCACGAGCTTGCTGAAGAAGCTCCGTGGTGACTGTAGCTTACCCATCTAACCCCCTCAATTTGGCATCTGTCCTGAGGTGCTGGGTAAGCATCTTGTCAACTTCAGCACAGCTGACAAAGTTATGACACGGAGATGTTTAGATTTCTGTTTCCCCCAACCTCCAGCTGAGCCTGTTAAAATGTCTCTCCTTCCAGAGAGCTGATTTATGCCCCAAAGTTCCTCATCTCAGCGGGAAAGGTCTCTTTTTGGAGTCAAATAGAAATTTGCTGTCATCCTGATCCTCCGATGTTGGATTCCCCGGGAGGAGGGCACGGTTCATCTCTGGTTTGTTGCTGACTTTCAAGGTTGGTGCCCCACGGGACGGAGCGATGGGGAAGGACACCTAAGGATGCGGAAGACACTTTCATTCTGAAGCCACTCTTCACAGACACTAAACCTTGAAACGTGGATTTTCCCTCTTCTGAGGCTGCTGTTCGTCATGCCTCTTCCCAGTTGGAGAGTGATGCGTTTGAACAAGTCCCTTTATTCCTGTTGGAATTATCTGAGTGTGAAAACCCTTTTCTACCCTAAAAATTACTTTATCTCTTTTTTTCCTTTTAAAAAAAGTTAAATGTAATATATGGCCATTGTGGAGAAATTAGAAATTACAAGCAAGAACTAGAAAAAAGGCTTCTGAAATCCCACCAGCCAGAGGTGGCCCATCGCTTCATGTGTCTCTTTAGATACATCCTGTGAAAATGAATAGATATAAATATGTATTTTTGCATCAATAGAATTATATGATAATACTGTCTTGTTTTACTTATTAGTATTTTGTGATTACCTTTTCAAGCTGTTAAATACTAAACACCTATATTGTCAGACTTAATGGCTATGTGATATTCTGTTGTATGGATGGATTTTATATGTATGTGTGTGTGTGTGTGTGTATATATATATATATATATATATATATATATATACACACACACATTTTATATACTCATTCCTATTACTGCAAATTTAGATTATATCTGGTTTTTTTACTGTTCTAACCAATGCTGAGATTAATTTCCTAATTCAATTCACTAATCTTTGCAGACTTATCCTAATGTTTCCTTAGGATACATTTTTAGACCAGGACTAGCTAGCATGTCCAAGCATTTACCACATGCCACTCTGCTGAGTGCTTTAGATATATTGTCTATTAGATCTGACAAATGATTCTGTACAGAAATAGCTACATTTTACAGATGAAGCTACTTAGGGCCAGAGAGGTTATGTACCTTGGCCAGGTCACACAGCCAGCAAATTATAGAGTCAGGATTAGAACCCAAGCCCTTTGACCCAGAAGCTTCTGATACAAAAGGTTAGATCTGTTTCACCTCCCACTGTGTGGTGAAAGGCTGCCTGTCCCCTCCTTCCTCCCCAGCAGCTCTTACTCAGTGATTGCCTGGCCCGAGACCTGGCCTCTCAGACTCCCCTCAGGCCCACAATTGCACAGTGGGAACAGGAAAGGAAGAAGCAGTGGTATTTGTGCTGTATCACTGTAACCTAGAGGTGGCTCTCAGCCCCTGGGAGGTGCCTTCTAGGAAACCAGCAGGGCAGGAAGAGGCAACTGGAGACCCACCACAGGGAGCTTGAGCGTGCCTGCACAGCTCAGCAGGGTTGGATGGCCTAGCCGGGGCTGAAGTGTAGCCGGGCTGACTGAGCACTTGTGCTGGGAGGACCTGAACAGGCTCCTTGCAAACACTGGGCTCTGGCTGCGGGATCCTTGCAGGCCACTCTGGGGAGAGTTGGGCGTGCACAAGGCACCTGAATGCTCAGCAGGAAGAGCTGGGAAAAGAAGGATATGAGGGTGAGGCAGATTCTGGAACAAGGGCTGTGGGCTGTGCTGGGGAGATACTGCTAGACTGGACAAATCCAAGGTCAGGGCCAGAAGGTAAGACCTGTTTTTCAGGGTCTTACCAGTGAACACCAGGACAGGCTTGTAGCCTGGAAGTGAGACCAGGGCTCTCTTCTCATGACCCTCACTGGTCTGGCTCAGCAGCTGCAGCTCTGCCCGCTGAGGACAACAGAGGTCCCGCTGTCTCAGACCTTGGAGCTCTGCTTGGAGCTGGGGTACGAGGGTGACCAGCCCTGATACGTGGACATTACAGGGAAAGCATCTCCGAGGATTCCACTTGGCAGGGAATGGATGTCTTGGCCCAGCAGAGGAGCTGGATGGGGAGGGCTTGCCCTCCACTCGGCCCAGTTTTCTCTTCCTGATTTATCCATAGATTGAGCTTGATGATCCAGACTCATATTCATTCAGCTAATCACGCGAGTTATTTCTGCAATTTAGGTCTTCGAATAAGTGCACTTGGTTGCTGAATATGTGATCAACCACAGATTTCTCATTCTTTAAAACCCAGGGAGCGGAAATGCCAACATAGAAAGCCATCGCACAAAGGCAGCGATTTCTGAAGCACTAAAATCAGGCCATTCAGTGCCCTGGCCTCTGGACCTTCCATCATGCTGCCTCTTGGCCCATCAGTGCTCCATGCAGAGCTGGGGGGAGGGGAGATAAGGTGAGAAGGGATGGCTGTTAATCTGTAACACTCCCCGCCAGGGAGTGGGGGGACTGACAATCAATAGATAATCTGCTCACATTCTCTTTCCTTAACCAGAGAGTTGGGTGCCTCTGAAGTACTTTATCTTGAGGAGAAAATGCACTTGAGAGCTTCAAAAGGTATAGGACGACTGAGAAAGCTACTGCAGGCTTTGAAGTTGGAAAGGTCAGCATCTGTTCTCCTTGCCCAGACGCCGTTCTTCCGCTATAACCTTGAACAATTTTACCTCTTCCTCCCCGTGTCATCCTCACAGTCCTATTCAGCTGTGCCCCTAGTAAGGCAAAGTAGTCACTAGACAAGACTTATCAGTTATTGACTTATTTGTCTACTCAATGAGCCATTGTTGAACTGCAGAGTTCCAAGCATTGGATTAGACACGGAGATTTCAGAGTGAAATCAGACCCGGGGCCCTCTTACATTGCTCGTAATCTCACCGGGAAGACAGCTGCAAACGGCCAAGATGCAGGTGGTGGAGGCAGAAGGCAGCGGGTCTCCAGCCCCTGCCCCGGGCAGGACCTCAGCTTCTGTTTCCCACCCACGGAGGCCTGGGATAGATCGCGCCTGAGGTCTCAAACTGGCTGTGGAGAAGCTGTTTCTGCTCATTTCTCTGTGGAGCGTTCAGATGCTGCAAACTGGAGTGGTTGATAGAAAAGGTGTTCCGAGAACTGGTGGCAGCTTCACTGCCTACCTCAGCTGGCACCTTCCCACTGCCCAGGGCCAGGAACACTCACCCTCAGCCCCAACGCATGAAGGAGGTGAAGGTCTGCCAAAATAAGTCCAAGAGCGTGGCCTGAGATGATACATACATAATACATAATACATACATAATACATAATAATACATAACTCTGGGGCAGCCTTCTTCCTTCCAGACTGACAGTCTCATTTTATTTGACCTTAAAACTTACTGTCTTTAGCTCGGCAGGTGTGGCTCAGTGTTGAGTGTGGACCAGTGAACCCGGAGGTCATGGTTCCATTCTCGGTCAGAGCACACGCCCAGATTGCGGGCTCAATCCCCAGTGGGAGGCATGCAGGAGGCAACTGATCAGATGATTCTCTGTTATTATTGATGTTTCTATCTCCTCCTCCCTTTCTCTCTGAAATTAATAAAAATATATTTTAAAAGCATTGTTTTTAAAAACAAACCTCCTAGGATAACATAAGTGACTCATTTTTTTTTCAAGGTGGGCTCCTTTCGAGTTCCCTGATGCCACCAGCCTCAAACAGCTCTACTCTCCCATCTGAGAACGGCTTTCAGAAGTCAGCATGTGACCCACACCTTATTTTGTCCTACTGATTTCTTGTCTCTCACGGACCAGGACCCCATTAACTCTGTGTCTAGAAAGTAGGTCTCTGCCTGCCATTATGGAAATTCAAAATCTGGGTTTGAATTTTTGCTTTACCACTTGTTACTGTCATTACATTGGGCAAATCACTCAGCTTCCTTAGATTTGTTTCCTCATCTTGAAATGGGCACAATAGCATCTAACCTGAGTGTGGTGCCTAATGTGGTGTCGGGCACACTATAGTACTAACCCCACCCTCCCTGTCTCTCTGCTCCCCACCCTGCCTTATTTATGAGAGGGCATGAGATATTTAGTTGAAAGACCACTGGACTGAGCCAGCTAGGAAGACTATGTGATCCTAAGGAATTCATCTTCAGACCTCAGTTTCCTCATCTGTAAAATGGGAGGCTATTTTCTAACTCTGGCGGCCAGCCTCAAAGGGTTAGGGTTAGAAGGATGAAACCAGAAGACTCATATGACAATATTTTTTAAATATACAATGTTAGAAAACTACATATGTGATCTTAGAACCCAAGGTGGTGGTGAGTTCAATCCCAAGTCAGTACCAAAGAGCTTGCTGTCTTGGAAAGTATTTGAGAAAGTCCCTGAAAAAATATATTATTCATTCAGTTCAAGCCAGGCTTAGGCACTAGCGTCTTCCTGGACCCAGGACCTGGGAATTCATACATCTGCCCGGATGAAACATAGCCAATGTCCACTGCCATGCAGGAGTCCAAGACCTGCTGAACTGAGTAACCCTAGGGCACTAAGCAAGGGAGCACTGGAGGGGGCGGAAGAGCATCTTGTCCCCACGAAACAGCATCTGTCCTAGTTAGCTGGGGCTGCTACATATAAAAATACCGCAGATCCAGTGGCTTAAAGAACCAACACTTATTTCTTAAAATTCTAGAGGCCGGGAAGTCCTGGATCAAAGTACCAGCAGATTCATTGCCAGCTTGAGAGCTGGCTTCCTGGTTCATAAATAACCATCTTCTTGCTGTGTTCTCACATAGCAGAAGCGGTGAGAGAGCTCCCTGGGGTTTCCTTTAAAAGGGCCTTAATCCATTTATGAGGTTTTCACCCTTCTGACCTAAGGACCTCCAAAAGGCCTTACCTCCTAATACCATCACTTTGGGAGTTAGGATTTCAACATGAAATTTGAGGGGACACAAAGATCCAGTCCATTGCAGCATCACCATGTTCCAGGAGGGAGCAGGTTTTCCTGCTTGAGAAAGGAGAGGCAGGTATGGATGGCAATCCCTGTTGCTTTGGTTATTTCTAAGCTGGTGAGGCTTGGATTGTAGGTGATATTTCCTGCTCTCAAAGAGAAGGACACCCAGGGACCTGTAGAAGAAGAGGTGGCCAAAGACCAAGGAGGCCATTTGAATTTTAAAAAGTCCAATAGGCCCACTACTTATTTTGCAGTCATAACAGTAGCAGCTCCAGAGTCTCAGTGTTAGCATATAGTAGGTGCTCGATAAAGTCCGTAGAGGCCATGAATGAGTCCTGTGGAAAGGAACAGTACTGGGTCAAACTGAGGCTCTAGAACAATGGTTCTCAACCTTTCTAATGCCACGACCCTTTAATACAGCTCCTCATGTTGTGAAGACCCCCAACCATAACATTATTTTCATTGCTACTTCATAACTGTAATTTTGCTAGTGTTATGAATCATAATGCAAATATCTGTGTTTTCCGATGGTCTTAGGCGACCCTGCTAGCGGTTCTCAACCTATGGGTCGCAATCCACAGGTTGAGAACCGCTGCTGTAGAGCCTAAGACCATCGGAAAACACAGGTATTTACATTACGATTCATTAACCAAGAGGGCAGCAACCACCATATCTGATTGATTAACACAACTAAGCATAGACCACAATTATTCACCTGTGTTCTCTCTAGTGTTTAGCCTAGAGTGAGTACTGGAAAAAGTGCAAAATGAATGAGTGAATAAGTAAATAAATAAATAAATCTATCAATCTCTCCCTCGCCCTTCCTCTCTGAAATTAATAAAAAAATATTTTTAAAAGTCTTATTGAGTTCCACAATTTTTTACAAATTGTAAAAAGGCTATTGTGGTTTAAGTTTTATGGCAGGACACAAGGTTACAATATGTAGGTACCCCATGGCTTCCTAGGAGTATGATTCTAGAACCTCAGAGGTAGCAAGCTGATATATAGTTTGCTTCTTTATGACTGCTCAGCAACCTTCAAGATACCTGCTCCTGCCCTTTTGCTCAGAACTTGAGGGCTTACATGGCTTACAAAGATGAAAAAGAGGTTCTTGAAATAAGGTCAGCATCCAGTATAGTTGAAAGAGCCCTGGTGAGTGGTTCCGTATTTGGATTCTTGTCACTGGCAGATGTGGTTTTAGGGACTGTCTCTTCCCTGTATGGACCTCAGGGTACCCATCTGTTTGGAATGCTGAACTCAGTCTCTCCTGATGCTGTGGAACAAACCATCTGGAAATAGGGACCAAAACCCATTTATTATTTCTCATGAGTCTGTGGGTCTTGGCTATGCTGACTCATGTGTTTACAGTTAGTTGGTAGGCCACTTGGGGGCCCATTGGTCTAGGACCACCTTGCTTGGATGACTAGCTTTGCTACACGTGGACTTGGACTTCTTCTCACTGCAGAGGCAGGTGGAAGCAGGCACAGCCTCTCAAGACCCAGGCTCAGACCTGCCAGTCATTTCCTTCACATTCTGTGGGTCAGGCAAGTTAAAAGGCCAGCCTAGGCCTAGGAGTAAGGAGTAAATTCCATGTCTTGATAGGAGCTGCTGCTAAGTCACGTTGCCAAAGTCATGGATACAGGGAGGAGTGGAGAAACAGAAATATTTTTTCAAACCACAACACTGAGATTCCTTCCTACTCTAAAATCAGATAGCTCATGGATCAATGTGAGAGAAAGAAGTTAGGGTTCCATCCTCTCAGGCCAAGGCTAGGTATGCCTTTTCTGGAATTGGAATAAACTGACCAGGTTCCTAGTCTCTGTTGGTGCTGAGTTCAGCTCCAAATGGACAGAACTAAAGAACAGGTTTCCCTCAGTACCTCACTCTGCATTTGTTGAGCACCAGGTAATGAGCTAAGGCTAAGCCCTAAGGAGGCAGACTGGCCTCTGCTGGCAAGGCACCCTCAGGATCACAGACACAGAAGCATTGTAATGCAGCACACACAGGTGTTCACGGGGGTCAGGGAGATGGCACTATCAGAGACCTCCCTATAATTTGGCCTTCCTTTAGCCCAGTGCTGAGGCAGATCCACAGGCCTCTTTTCAGACGACTTACAGATTAGGAAGCCTTCAGGCCCAACAATTCCACTTAAACTCCATGGCTCTGGAGTTAGCCCCGTCCAAACCCCTCCAGCACTGGGAAGCCAGGAAATAGGAAAAAGCACAAGGTGTCCAGAAGCAGCGTGTGAACTTATTAGCCTCCTCCTGTGCTCCAAAAACTGTCTCCTTCTGCTATTTGCAGCCGCAAAAACCCAAGCTACAGGTTGGTTACTCATGCACTTGCAAGCAACTGGGACTTCAGAGGGGGTTAGCAGCCGAGGTTCCTGCAGCCCCTCCTCAGCTGGAATTTTCCCTTAACTACCACTCATTTTTAAAGGGAGTACACTGTTGGAGGCATTGAAATAGATCACATTTTAAAACGCAGAGTCCGTTCAAATTATTCTCTTAATAGAGTTTTTCAGAGTGAGGAAGTGGCAAGGGCACATAACCGCTCGTTTGAGAAAATCTAAGGACTGCAATCCATTCGTCTGCAAATGTCTCTCTTTGGTACAAATTGCAGCAAGCCATCCATTCCCAGGGTAAATGGTCTTTAATTAAAGTCGGCCAGTTGTCCCTGGTGTTTGAGGGGAGGGGAAGGTTGTTTGAAGCCTCCTTCCCTTCAAAAATGAAAAAGAACATATTTTTTAACTTATTTTTTTTCTTGATTTGAACATTAAGGAAAAGCTTGGTTTATGAATAAACCTATTCTGGCCCTCATTCATGAATAAAAACTTGGGTAGTAAGGCCTCAGGAAAGCAGTAGAAGAATTTCCGTAGCCATCCTGGTAAAAATGCATCCTCCAGTATTGATTTTTGTGGCTGAAGTGCATTATGTGTTTTGCATGAGCTTTTGAAAGCTTAGATAAATGAGGTGGCTCAGAAAACAGATTTTAAAAATGGGAGGAAATTATACCGATCCAAAAGAAGATAAATGTCCACTAATTCCCAGATTAACATTTTAGACTCCTGTGTTTTTATAGGGGGATTTTTGCAATGCTGATAATGTGAGATTGGTTTACAATGTCACATACCAGTAGAATCAAGGAGGCCTTGTTTGAGTTCTGAGTCAGCTACACTCGAAAGGAAGTAGAGTTAATGCCACAACCTGGTAGTGCCCTGGCACCTGTGTTAGATGGCAGCACTGCCCCCAAGATGACATATTTTAAGGGTGACATTAACCTCAAGGTCAGCTGTGTTTGTGTGCTCTCTCTGAGTTGCAAGAGACGAAGACTCAAGCCCATTTGGTTTAAGCCCAAAATGAACTTACTAGATCACTTATTAGAAACCACTAGGCATAGACTTCAGTCACAGCTTGATCCAGCATCAAATGAAGTCACCAAGACTCAGTTCCTCTGTCCCTGGCCCCACTCTCTCTGGGTTGTTTTCATCCTCAGATTGGTTCTTCCTCCATGATGTTACCGAATGAAAGAGGTTTGTTTGCCTGCATGCTTCAAAGCCCAATCAAATGCAAACAGGAGTTTGAGCCAAGAAAGTAAAGCTTCATTTTTTAAGGAAATGGCACTATGTCTAGATTCACAAGTGAGTTTGTGCTCAAAGATGTGGCTTCCTAATGGCTTCCAGGGAATGGGTTATATGGGGGAAATCATTAACCATGGTGGCTAAGGGAGTTAGAGTCATGGCCAGGGTCATGGTCTCTACTAGGGTAGGGGGTAGTCTGTCATATCTCTGGTCCTGATATCAGCCATGGCGTCACTGTTTTCACAAGTGTGTGGTCAGTGAGGTTATCCCGATTTTCTGGAGCTGAAATACAAATGAGGCCTAGACAATATCTCTAGTTTGACTAAAACTCTGTCTCTATGGTCTGTAGGCCCAAGGCTTTGTTCTTAAGATTATTTAATGCTGATCTCATTGTCATGAGAGCTTAAAGATGAAGGGAGTAGACTTGCAAGGGAAAGGGAGTCAGGGTGCTCAGGGTGCTAGGTAAGGGCCAGTTTTAATAAAAGGAAAGAAAGGTGAAAAGTTCATATTAAAGAAATGAAGTTTCTGTATAGTTACAACAACATGTTCCAAGTTACTCTAGCTTTAGTCTGTGTGTGGTATAAAATAGCTATTGCCACTTTCTTGATTGTTTCCATTGAAATCCCAAGATTAGCTCTGACAAGCTTTAATTAGGCCCATGGCTCTGTCTGTCTCTAACTAATTGTGTTCATGTCTGGAGAGATGAAAGGTATGGATTGGCTGAGGTCTAGTCCACCTGCTCATTCCATTGCTGAAGGTTGGCCGTTCCACCCCAAGAAGGGCATGGACCAAAAGGGAGGGAGGAGAGGAGGTACCCCAGATGGCAATTTGGGGACCTGTAAACAAGAAAGATGGGTGGATGTTGGCCTTGAAAACTCAGATTTCTGTTACATCAACCTTTCATTCTTCCTTCAACAAACACTTGAGGTCCCATAATAAGCCTTCTGGAGCTGGGTGCAAGGGTTATGGTGGGGGACGGGAGGTCCAGACTCTCCCTCAGAGAGCAAACACACAGTCCATCCTGTGTGTGTTAGTCATCTCCACTACCATAGTATAATGCCATAGATTGGGTGGCTTAAACCACAGAAATTTATTTATCTAAGTTCTGGAAGCTGGAATACTAAGAATAAGGTTCCAGCAAAGTGGATTTCATCTGAGGTTTCTTCTCTTGGCTTGTAAGTGGCCACCCTCTCTCTTTGTACTCACATCTCATGACTTTGCGTACATGTGGGAGAGGGAAAAAGGGAAAGAGAGAAAGAGTGAATGCTCTCTAGTATCTCTTCCCCTCCTTTTCCTTCCTTCCTCCTCCTCCTCCTTCTCTTCTTCCCCTTCCTCCTCCTCCTCTTCCGAGGATATTTTTCCATTAATTATTTTTAGAGAGAGTTCAAGAGTGGGAGAGAGACAGAGAGAAACACTGATGTGAAGGACATCGATTGGTTGCTACTTATACACCCTGACTGGGGCCAGGGATCAAGCCTGAAACCAAGGTATGTACCCTTGACCGGAATTGAACCCAGGATCCTTTAGTCTTTGGGCCGATGCTCTATCCACTGAGCCATCTCATCTAAATCTTATTATTCCGCAAAGACGCTTTCTGCCAGTATCATCTTATTGGGGGTTAGGGTTTCAACATATGAAGCTGGGGAGACACAAACATTCAGTCCATGGCATCGTGCTGGAGCTTGAGCCATGTTATGGTCTTCCAGGCTGGAACTTGTGCATAAGCCTACACCTAGCTGCAAGGGAGGCAGGGAGATGTAGTTGTTATTCTCATAGCCATGAGCTCAGCTAAAATTATGCCTTTTATTTCTGAAGAAATAAAGGAAGAATGAATATTAGGGGGCATCTAGCAGACACAGCCACATTTACACTGTTTGCTCTACTTGACAAGTCCATGCCCTTTCTTCTGTATGGCTCTCAAATTCATTTTGTGGACTTTTTCAGTCTGGGAGTCCTTCAGTTCTGGAAAATTTTCTTGAATTATTTTTTTTTAATTACCGTATTTTCTGTGTATAAGACACCTCCATGTATGAGGCAGCCCCCACTTTTCCAACTCAAAATTAAGAAATCAATATTTTAAACATTTTGCTGATTTTCCTCTTAAGGCCTTCTTTTTGGGGGGATCTTAAGGAGTTGTTCTTTCTGTTTTCTCCACAGTCTGATCATACACTCAGTGGGAGGAGTCTCTGTAGCTCTTTTTCCACGCTCTATTGCATAGCTGATTAAATTCAGTTTGAATTTTGCAGAGTAAGACAATCGCTTACTGGTATTTATCTTTTTATTTTTTTTACATCTTTATGGGCTCAGAACGCTCTGGTCCCTGTTGCATCTGCGCACTCTCCACCTCCACCTCCAATTATAGCATCAACTGACGTCAGTAACAATAAGGCTCGTGATTGGAGGAAGCCTGTTTGACAAGGTATGGGCAAGGTGGCTCTCTCCTCAGCTGACTTGCATGGCTTCCTCCTCCACTGACTTCTGTGTATAAGACACCCCTTGATTTTCAGTGTACTGATATTAGAAAAAAATAGTGTCTTATACACGGAAAAATATGGTAATTTTGTCCTCTATTTTATCCACTCCTAGAATTTCTGCAGTTTGAATATTAGACCTCATGATCTGGTCTTCTAATTTTCTTATCAATTCTCTTCTGTTTTCTCCCTCTCCTTCTTCTTTCCTCCATCCCTCTCTCTTTGGTTCTATTCTAGGAAATTTCCTCAAGTTTATCTTCCAACACTTGTATTGAGTTTTCCATTTCTGCTGTCAGAGGGTGTATTAATTCCGAGAGTTCTGTTTTATTTTATGAATGTTCTTTTTTGAGCATCCCTTTCTTATCTCATAGATGCAACATTTTACTTTGTGTCTCTGAAGATATTGTTTGTAGTTTCCTTCTTCTTATAGAACCTCCGTGTCCTTTAAATTTACTTTTCCTGTTTGTTTCTTCCTTGCATGTTAGTGTTTCTCAAATATTTGGGGATTCTTGACTGTGTGCTTGTGTTAAGTGTGAGCAAAAATAAGATGAGCTCCAGGGTGGTGAGTGGGTTCTGTTGGCCAGTGCCTCACTGTGGGGTGACGGGACAAGGACACTCGATATAGGTGTTTGCGATCTAGGGCTGGTCAGGTTCGCATAGACAATGTTTTCATTCTCCTGTCCAGAGAGTGGACTCCTGGCTGCAGCTTGCTGAGAGCCAGGTGATCAGAAGGGCTGAGGGACACAGTGGGGCAAGGATGGTGCCCTCTGCCTCTGCCACGTGTCCCACAACCTAGAGGACCTTTGTCTTACTCCCTCCAAAGATGTAACCCCTAGTTTTCTGCTGGGGCGAAGGGGACATTTTCTTAGCTGGGTAGAGGCAGGGAGGAGACCTATGGGTCTTACTTCCTTTCATGCTGACTTTCAACAAATCCTCCTGCTATTCCACTTCCAGAGATGCCTTGTGTTGCCACACATCCCAGAGCCTCAGGGGTGTCTGGTATAGACCCGAGAGCCTGTTTGTTTTCGGTGTCGTGGCTCAGATTCCTTCTTGGCTTTGCTAAGTCACTACTACATGTCTTTCTCCTTCCCAGCTGCCAAGACTTGGTTGCTAATGTGTTTCCCCTGTTTGCTTTGTCGTTATGGGTTATGCCTTAAGAAAACAACAACAACAAAAAACCTCATACTGAGGTGTTAGTACTGTTTCTGTGGGGAAACAGAAGTAATGCATTCCTTCAACCCACTCTCTTTAACCTCAATCTCTTGCTCTTCTAATTGCTTGGTTTCCTGAGCCTCATCATCATCTGTCAAATGGGGCAAATGATCCCTGTCCTGACTACTACCCAAAAGCCTTTGTGAGCATCAGATGCATTTTTGCATAAAGATGTACTGTTCACACGCCAAGATACTTGGCTGAGGGTACGGGGTACCTTCTAGAGGCTATGGCTGGAAAATGGGCCACCCTGGGCTGAGAGATACTATATCACTTATCTGTTGTCACAGTGATACTGCATTACAAACACCCCCAAACCTCACAGCATGCAACAGGAAGTGTTCATCGAGCATGGGAGTCTTCATGGCTTAGGCTGGGTTGGCTAAGTGACTGCTGGTCTTGAATGGGTTCATCCTCAGGTCTGGAGGCAGCTGACTTAGGTGGTCCCCTGGCTGGACAGCTGGGCAGCACAGGTCTCCTCCAGGCGTCTCTCCCTCTCAGGAGTCTGGTCCAGCCATATTCCCACGGAGATGGTAAAGGGGCAAGAAAGCAAGTGGGAACATGCAAGTGCTTTTTCAAGCCTCTGCTTAACATCACATTTGCTCCCCTTGGCTAGTGTTAGCCACATGGCTAGCCCGGAGTAAGGGGACAGGGCAGGACACCCTGCTCAGAGTGGCAAAGGGTGTGGACACGGGTATGAAGACACTGGTGGCACTGATTCTGGCTCTCTGCCACGGTGCCCAGGCATGGCTCTGGAACAGAGCGCTCCCCACCTTCAAGTTTTCTTCTGTTAAATCCTGAATTATTTGCCTAAACCAGTAACGTAGGGTCCTGCCACTCTGATGGATACTGCTGAAGAGTCACTCCTTTACTCACCACTCAGAAGAAACCGCTCCCCATCTCGAACCCGATCAGAAATGCTCCCTCTGACAGAGAAATGCACTCTCCAAGCTCGGGCTGGGGCTTGGCAACTGATGTAATCTGCTTAATTATTTGATTCAATCACAAGTTGGCTTAATTATTTTCTTGCTTCTCACCTCTTTTGAATCCATTCTGGAAACTAATCGTGTCTTTCACATCAGCCCAGAGAGAAGCGTTTCAATTGGGAAATGTAATTAGCCAAGGAAAATGAACGTGGGCGCTGCCCTTTGTCCAAGCACCATTAAAACCCAACTCTGGTCAATACCAATGTAGTCCGGAGACAAAGGCACAGTTTGTCCTCTCCTGACTGGAGAGGGCAGGCCCGGCAGGAAGAGGGGAGTTAGGCATCCTGGGATCTTAGCATGAGGCTCATTCATTCCCTCATAAGCCATTTCTAGGCCAGTTCTGGGCTGCTGCGGGAGATGCAAAGGTGAGATAGCCATGTCCCTTGCCCCCAAAGAGTTCTCCTAGAAAGAAGGACCCACAGGTAGTTGAGAGATGCGGAGGGCTGGAACACACAGGAAGGAGCCGCTGCCTCTGCCTCTGGGGCGTTACCAAACTGGGACAGGAAGGATGAGCTGGAGCTTCCCCTGCAGAGCAGAGCAGGCTGCACTCAGGTAGAGGACACAGCATGTGCAAGGGCACGGCGCTGCGAGGGCCCAGGAGCTGTTCATGGCGGGCTGGAGCAAGGCTCCCCGGGGCCTCTTCTCTGCATGGGAAGGTCATCCCGAGGCCTCCGGAGCAGGTGTGCGGTGTGTCCTTGGGCCATCCCATCACACTTTTCAGTTCCTCTCTCCCCTTCTTAGTCCACTAGACAGTAATCTGAGCCAGGTTCAGCAGGCCCCATAACAATCATGGTCACTGGTTTAGGACATCCTACATTCCATCCACTAAACTGAGCATTTTATTCTTTATCCTCATCACACTTTACTGCATAGCAAATTATGTTATCTCCATTTCCAGATAAAAGAACTGAGGCTCAAAGAGGTTAAGCAACTTGTCCAGGGTTACCCAGCAAGTATGCACTTTGCCTTTTAAAGTGTTTAACACAAGCTTGAGGTATTTGGCATTTACGGGAGGCTCCAAACAATCTGAAAGGTGGAGGATGGATTCAAGGCAATTAGAACAACAGATGTGTGCTCTAGAGATGAAGAATAATAGGAGGGCAGGGAAGGGAGGGCATTCTGGGCAGACGGGCAGCCTGGGCAAAGGCTTGGTATGCTGTGTTGAATTGAGTGTGACTGTAACCTGACATGAAACGTGGGTAATGAGCTGCCCAGGTGGGCAGGGGCTAGGTCACAAAGTGCCTCTTAGAGGGTAATTGGAGACCAGCTCCTTGGTCGTGGTGTCTGTGATGGGGGGACTGCAGACACGGGGCCTCTTGAACACTGCGTGGGTTGTAGCTGCTGCTTCAGCCCCTCTCCTGCAAGCATTCACTTTTTCTAAAGCCCTGCGTCCCAGAGGAGTGGTCGCTGCCTGAGCCTGACCCTGTCTGGAATGTGGTGGGTGGAGAGGTTACCTGGCCAGGTGGCTCTTGCACCTGGGGGGGGGGGGGGGCGGGAGGACCTGCTGCCACCACAGCCAAGGAAGGTTGTTGAGCCAGCACACCTGCACCCACTTGGTTCTATTCACCTTAACGCCCAGCCATCCTTACAAAGAAAAATTCAGCCAAGAGAGACTCTGAGCTAACATGTTGCAGGCCCTGCCTCACTCTGAAACACACACCACTGATGCCATCTGATCTGTGCACACTCATGGTTTTAATGGAGTTCTGACCTGCATGCGTGCAGTTTTATAGCCTGCTTTTTCACTTAATAGGATCTTATAGTCTCTTTTCCTCCCTTGGCTCCTGCTTACTTGCTGTGTAACCTTGGACAAGTTGCTTAACCTCTCTGAACCTCAGTTTTGTCATCTGGAAATGGATATAAATAGAATTTACTATGCTATAGAGTTGTTACGAGAATAAAACATAAAATGCTCAATTTAGTGGGTGGCAAGGCATGTAGGATGTCCTAAACAAGTGACCGTGATTGTTATGGGGCCTGCTGAACCTGGCTCAGATTACTGCCTAGTGGACTTGCTGAGTGACCTTGGGCACCAGTTTCCTCCTCAGTGAAATAGGGGGGATGGCACCCCTTGGGTGTGTATAAGAATCAGCACGTGCATTATTGTGTGTGAGAAGACTGTGGCAATGGATGTTTTTGTCGTCGTTGTGGCTTCATAGAGTCTATTTCAGGGAGTTGATGGTTTCACTCCATCAGGTGATTTGAGAGCTCCTCAAAGCTCCTGGCTGGAGCTGGCAAGAGGGCAGAGGGCAAAGGTGAGGGAGCACGGGAGGGAGGCCAGTGTCTGCACCTGCTTGCCCAAGAAGAGGGCAGTGGGGCCAGATATACAAAATGATGTGGCCTTGTCGAAACTGGTTTGGCTCAGTGGTAGAGCATTGGCCTGCCGACTGAAAGGTCCCAGGTTCGATTCCGGTCAAGGGCATGTACCTTGGTTGCGGGCACATCCCCAGTAGGGATTGTGCCGGAGGCAGCTGATCAGTGTTTCTCTCTCATCGATGTTTCTATGTTTCTAACTCTCTATTCCTCTCCCTTCCTCTCTGTAAAAAAATCAATAAAATATGTTGTGTGTTTTTTTAATGATGTGGCCTTGCCTCTGACTTCAGGCTTAAGAGGCTGGGGATGGGGCATTTGCCATTCCCTGCCCTCAAGACACGGGAAAGGAAAACCCCAGCAAAAGGACATGTAACAACCAGGGTCCTGTTATCGTTGCCCAGGGCCAGATCCAGCTCAGCGTGTCACTCACTGCTCAGGCCTCGCTCCTGGCTTCCTTCCTACGGGGTCTCGTCCCAGTCCTGGGCTGGACTGCAGGACTCCTTAGAAGTGGAGTGCGTGAGCCTCGCCACCCACACAGGCTTCCATCCAGAGCCCCTGCTGTCTGACAGGACACTTCCTCCCTCCTCCTCCCCCCCCCCCCCGGACTGTCTGACAGGACACTCAACCACACAAGGTTCTGGCATCTCCAAAGGCAGCAAGTATGTGCCCTGAGCAACAAGCCTGGCAGGAGGGCACCAGAGCAGAGAATGTGGGGGCTGTGCAGAGACAAGACAAGGTTTTGATAACAGTGTCTACCTGACATGTCTGAAGAATCAGGCGTGCCTCTTCCTGGCAGGGCGTGCAGTTTCCTGGTAATGAGTTGTGAGAGGCTGGAACAAGTTACCGGGAGGCTGGGCCGACTCCCCAGGAGATGGAAGCCAGGCCCCAGGGGACTCAGCTGGGTCAGAATCTGCTGAGGGATCTCAAACCCTTGTTTCTTCAAGCCTGGGCTGCACTCCCGCTGCCTCAGCAGTGGCTGGGCAAAGTCCCCCTCCTTCAGGCTCTGGACGAGCCCTAAGCCAGGAACACTTCTATGAATGGCATCTCTGTAGTGCTTCCCGGCTTGCAAAGCATCGCTCCCATTTGTCGTTTGAGGCTTCACAGAAATATGCAGCAGAGAAGCTGAGGCTCAGAGAGGTGAAGGAACATGCCAAAGGTCATTCCGCTTATGGGGTGTATTTATTTAAGGTAATACTAGCTGCTGTAACAGATAACCCCGAGATCTCAGGGGATTGAGAACAGGCATTTCTTTCTTGCTCATGTAAAATCCAGTTGGTGGGAGGAGGAGGGAGTCTGCTCCTCACGGTCACTCAGGGACCAGAGTGACGGAGGCTCCATCTTCTTCGGATTGTGACTCTCAAGGTTGTCTCAGCCTTGGAGGACCCCGTAGCTGGTGCTAACGGACCCGGCCTCACATGGCTCATGCCCACGTTCCACTGGCCAGAACTGGGTCATAGGGCCCCACCTAAATGCAAAGGGGGTGGCGTGCAGTTCCTGACTGGGAAGCAGTTTCCCCACAGCGCTGTGCTCTGAGGAAGGGGAGCATGTGTGTTGTTGGCCATTGTAAAGGGTATTTTCCTCAAACAGTGCTGGGGACCTTGGGTCAGTGTGATGGGGGCAGTCATTTAAAAGTCAATAAACCCCAACATGGACTGAGACCGGAGGAAGACACAGGTGTCCCTAACCCTTTGAGGAGCCTGGATCACACACCGTCCCAGCTTTCTCCACCTTCCCCACCTTCTCCACAGCCTTCTCCTTGCCCCTTGATTAGATCCTGATCCACACAGCTGCTCATGGGCCTGGCCCTGCTAATACCCCCCCCCCCCCAATGGCTTCCCCGTGCCCTCTCGGTAAGGCCCAAACTGCTTAGCCCGGCATCCACAGACCTTCACAGGCTCCAGCTCAGCTCGCAGCATTCCCCTCATTCCCCTTCCCACACACCCTGCGCTCCTCCTCCCCGACCAGTCTCCCCACTGGGCCTTGGCCGGAATGTCCTCCCTCCAGCTCTGCCCCTGCGGACTCCTCCTCATCCTTCCGGATCCAAATCACAGGTCATCATGGGGCTCCTTCAGCAGTGGTAGCTGCTCAGCCAGCGCTGAGTGAGGACTTGGGATATACCAGGCAGTGCCGGAAAGGCTTCATAATAATTAACTCATTCATAACCTTCCAAGCCTCTGAGATGGGCATCCATTTTATAGGTGAGTCTCTGAGATACAGGAACTTGTAAGGACACAAGGCTAGTGAGTGACAGAAACAAATTCCAAACCCAGGCCTGTATGTTCCCAGCTGAGACTTAACCACTGGGCAAACTTCTGCCTTTTATCAGCACCTGCCACAATTCATCCTAACGACTCGTTCACTGAATAGTTTGCTGTGAATTTGCTATTTTCCCAAGAAAGCAGCTGCAGACTCCTCGAGGGCAGAAGTCACAGCTGATCCGTCCTGGACTCCCCTCCCCGCCACCGCCACGCCAAGGCCTGGGTGGCGATTTTCTCCCAAATAAATCCCTCACCCTCCTGAGAACCAGAACCAGGAATTCCTCAGATTATCATCTGTCATAATCCCCTCCCTGCTTGCCTGTCAGGGTTTGAAAGTTAACCTGAAACGATTTGAAAATGATCTAAGAGGCATGGACCAGCCTTCCCTGAGCGTGATTAAGGGCGATGGCTTTTTAATGATTTGAGCAGTGCCTTCCTGGATTGACAGAAATGGATTACCATAAATTTCTGAACACTGCGCCGCCAGAATCAGATCTTTTTTCATTTTCTCAGTCGTCCTCGCAAACCTTTGTTGAGAATGACAAATACCCGGGCTCTAATTGTTCGGTCGCGTGAGGGCGGCGCCTCCTGAGTTCCCAGAACTGCTCTCGCTGGGAAAACCGTGCCAGGCTCCTGGGGCTCCCTCTTCAGGAAATTGAACTGAGTTTTCTCTGAAGCAGAGAGCTGTCTCCTGGGCTGTGACAATTTGCGGCATGTGTGAATTGCTTTGGCCCCGAGATCTAGAACAGAGGCAGTTCTCACCCAGGAAGCATGCTCAGGGCTGTCCCACCAGGGGCTGAGGCCTGGGTGGGCATGACAAGTCTAGTAGGGGCTTCTCCCTGCTCAGCCCATGCCCAGACCCTCCACCTCCTGCTCCTCCTTTCCGCCAGACTTTGTGCCTCCTCCAAGCTGCCCACACCTACGGCTCAGAGAGGTTAAGTAACTGGGTTGTGGTCACACAGCTGGCAATATGCAAAGCCAAGATGCGAACATTTTAACCAGAACCACTCTTACTTCTGCCTCTAAAAGAAGTAAAATTAAATTGGGAAGAAAAAAAAAAGTGACTCACAGGCATCCCCAGAAGCCCATTTACATTTAAAGAAAAGAAAAAAACAACCTTTACTGTGCACCTTCTAGTGCCAGCCTCTCTAATATGCATTCTCTGACATTATCCCCATTTCACAGATGAGGATGTTAAGGCTCACACGGGTGAAATCGCTAACCAAAGGTCACACAGCTAGGAATAGCCGATGTAAGATTTTATACTGTGTCTACCTGACTCCAAAATAAGTTCCTGCCTGGTTTCTGTAGGGGATAAAAATCTGTCTCAGGAGGATGTGGTGCCAGGCTGGTCTGAGTATATCATGGGCAGGGTTCCTGCAGGAAGAGATACCTCTTCTTTTGCAGTGCCTGCTACTGAGGGCCATTGCCCAGCCCATGGGTAGGAGGCCCTCAGGAGATGGCCTGGGGGTCTTGCGGCCGTGGGCACCTCCCTGGGATCCTCGTGAACCTCTGAACCTGGCCAGGTTCTCAGATATTGCACAGGAGCAGGATGTGACAGTAATGAAATGCAGAGCCTCCGAAACAGTTGAACTCTGGCTTCCCCATGCATCAGCCTTGAGAAATGTACACAACCTCTCCCCGTCTCAGCTTCTGCATGGGTAAAACACGCACACGAAGCACCCTCCTCGTAGGCTGTTGGGCTTAAAAGAGGTGCTGCCTGTGGGGCGCTTGGCAGCACCGCGTCTGCCTCCACACGCGGGTCGCCGTCGCCGAGGCCTGCCGTGGGGCAGCTGCTGCGCCCGTGTTCACACACACTGTGTGCTCTCTACGCCTCTGATAGTTCTGCAAGGTGGAGGTGTTGTTGCTCCCATTGTACAGATGAGGAAACTGAGGTAGCTAGAAAGTGTGGCTCCAGGGCTCAGCCCTTTCTGCTGTCCCATACTGCAAAGTTTGCCATCTCAGTGCCTGGAAGGACCCTCTGCTAGGGCTCCATTCTGTACCAGGTTCTCCCAGCACTGCCTCTGCCATCTCTTTGTTTCTTGGGTTGAATAGGGCCTCTTTGATTTCCTTTCTTTTCCCCTTTCCAATAATCATCATTCATCTTACTCTCAGAGCCACGCATCTGCGCCTCTTGGCTCTGGCCCAGAGACTAACTTTGCCACGATCAATGCATAACTCTGTGTGGCCGCAATGTATATCCAAGATGGCATTGTGGCCCTGTGCCTGCGGGCCTAGGCTGCAGAGGACAGCTGGCATCCCCCCTGATGAGGCCGAGATGAGGCAACTGCGCTGTGCTCTGGGTTAATTCATCCTGTTCCCTATGTGGTAAGCAGCTACCTTCCGGGGGTCTCAGTGACGGGCCCAGGTGCTCCCTGCTCCCTCCTCCCTCCGTAAGTGACTCGTGGGCTCTCAGCAACCCAGATGAATGACCCACATGGGGTACTCTCTGGGCCACTCTTCACTCGGCCGCAGGAGGATGATTTCAAAACACCCCTCAGTACAGGTTTCTAGGCCAACCCCACAGCCCCAAGGCCCTGTGTGGCCCGGCCCCTCCTCCTCACCGCCCACTGCCTTCCCTCTTTCTCACTGCCCATGACCTCTCTGCTCCGCACACACAGCGAGACTCCCCACCTCAGGCTGTTCTGTTTGCTGTGCATCCCGCCTGACGAGCTCCCACCCCCTTTCCTCGTGTGCTTCCTGCAGGCTTTCCTATCACACACATTACTTTGTAGCCAGATGTCATCCATGTGGCGCCTAATGGCGTCTCTCTCCCAGCAGCCCTCTGAGGGTGGAGACCAGGACTGCCGTGCCCCATGTGCTCCAGCATCAGGCGCAAACCCAGCACTCAAAAATGTTTTTGGTTGAATAAATCTTGAGTAAGTGATTCGATTCCTTGAAGTCTCACTCTTCGTCTATGAAAGAGAGACAATAATAGAGTTGTCATGAGGTTGAAAAAACAAGATGTGTGTGACATGGAGCACAATGCCTGGCACCAACCAAGTGTTTGGTCACTGGTAACCGCGACTGTTTCTGTTAGAATGGCGTGGGGACTGGCGTTTAGGAGAGCTCCACGTCCCACCAGCAAGCCTTTGTGGCTGTCTGCCCTGGGCCAGGGGCTTGGGGTTGACCTCTGCCCCCAGGACCTCACACCACCAGGAGCAGCCTGTGGCAGGGGCACTGCTCTCGGGGCGGCTCCTCGCTGGGTCTGAGGCAGCGGGAGGAGGCTGCCCCGCCCTCTGTCAGCAGGTCGCGGTGACACCCGGACTCCTCGGGGCCTGTGCCGGCGTGGAGTGACCAGGCTTAGACTCGGCCTGCAGACACTCGCTGCCTGGGACGGACCTAAGAAACTCCAGGAAAGACCCAGGTTACTCTATTCAAAGTTGGAAAGCAGGTCTTTTATTAGAATTCAGAGGAAGAAGACCTCGGGTGCCCGGGGAGAATCAGAGATGTCTGTGTGGTCCTGGAGGAAGCAGCCTTTTCTCTAGGACTTCACATCCATGTGTGGCTTGGGACACGGTGGGGACATGTTGGGTTAGGGAAGGGCATTTGACGCAGAGGGGACAGCTTGAGCAAAGGGCTGGATGGCTAGGAAGAGTGGACCACGTAGAATCCATTTTCTAGCTGGAGTATGAAAAACATGAAAAGACTATTAAGAAATTGGGCTAGAAGGGCATATTATATTAGTCAGCTGTTTCCAAAGTAACTCGTGTAACAAATTATCTCACAGTGAGTGGCAGACAGCAGTGAGCATTTATTTCTCATTTGTCCAGCGCAGAGCCTGTAGTTGGGTTATCTAGGCTCCACTCAGCGCAACCCAGGTCTGCTCCACCTGTCTCTCATCCTTCCTGGACCAGTGCCTCCTGAGGCTGACCTTCTCATGACGAAGAGCAGGAGCACAGGAGGGGCATGTCCACTAATCCCATTGGCAAGTCTCATGGCCAAGCCTAGAGTCGGGCAGAGTTTAATGCCCCACCAACAGGAGGCCAAAGCAAGCTACATGGGCAAGAGCGCCGTTGATGGGACAGGGATGTTTACCCCTCCCATGGAGGTGCAGAGTACTGAGCAAGCAATCCTCTGATTTACAGGTAGAAGCCAGAGCACGGAGTGACTCTAGGTCTGCCCCGAGGAGCTGCTGAGAGTAGCCATTGTGTCTTAGTGTCTCTTGGGGTGAGAGCTCAGGGCTCTGGCTCTGGCTCCTCTCCTCATTGAGGCAGGAAGAGGATTAAAAATGCCAGTGCCTTCCTGCCTGCCTGGCACAAAGTCCTGCTGAGCAACGACTGATCTGCAAAGGGTCCTAGCTTTGCCATCCCTGGTGTGGCTTCCTCGACTGGAACTGAGCCTTATGATAACAGCCCCATGTTTTGAGCACCTACTGTGTGCTGGGTATATCAAGTTCTCTTACATTGAGTGCCTGCTGAATGCTCTTGGTATACATTTGTCTGAACTGGCCACACCGTTCTAAAAAGAAGACCTCATTGTCCCATTTTCTGAGGCCCAGAAGGGTCAAGTCAGTTGGACAGGGTCACACAATTGGGAAGGGAGGGAGCTGGGATTAGAGGCACTGACTAGAATCCATCTAGCTGGGGTATGGAATCCATCTAGCTGGACCACTGCAAGGTCGAGTGGTCCAGAAGGTGGTATCTGGTTACAGCTCTGCCCTGAGCGGCTGAGCCTCTGGGAGAATCACCGCAGCATCCTGGGCTCCAGTTCTCTGTCTGCCTGTCTGCTCTGAGATGTTCTAAGATAAAAGCCGTGCAGAGCCTGATCCACAGCACTGTCAGAAGGAGTTTTTTTTTTTTTTTTTTTTTTTTTTTTTTTTTTTTTTTTTTTACTCTTTTTTTTTTTTTTTTTTTAATAAATCTTTATTGCTCAGATTATTACAATTGTTTCTCCTTTTTCTCCCCCATAGCTCCCTTCCACCTTATTCCCACCCCACCCTCTGCCCTTACCCCCTCCCCCCACTATTGTCCTCATCCATAGGTTATACAATTTTAATCCAGTCTCTTTCTGCACCCCACACCCCTTCACCCTGATAATTATCTATCTACTCCCTTTCTTTGCCCCTAATTCTATTATATTCACCAGTTTATTCTATTCCTGAGATTTTTAATTCACTTGACCTTCTTCCTCTTCTTAAGTAATACCTTTCAGCATTTCATATAATACTGGTTTGGTGGTGATGAACTCCTTTAGCTTTTTCTTATCTGTGAAGCTCTTTATCTGCCCTTCAATTCTGAATGATAACTTTGCTGGATACAGTAATCTTGGTTGTAGGTTCTCCCTATTCATCACTTTGAATATTTCTTGCCACTCCCTTCTGGCCTGCATGGTTTCTGTTGAGAAATCAGCTGATAGTCTTATGGGTGCTCCCTTATAGGTAACCAACTGCTTTTCTCTTGCTGCTTGTAAGATCCTCTTTTTGTCTTTTACCCTTGGCATATTGATGATGATGTGTCGAGAAGAATTTTTCTTTGGATTCCTCTTGTTTGGGGTTCTGTAGGCTTCCTGTACTTGTAAGTCTATTTCTTTCACCAGGTGAGGGAAGTTTTCTGATATTATTTCTTCAAATATGTTTTCAGTATTTTGCACTCCCTCTTCTTCTGGCACCCCCATAATTCTGATGTTGGTGCGCTTGCAGTTGTCCCAGAGGCTCCTTACACTATCTTCAACTTTCTGGATCCTCTTTTCTTCTTCCTTCTCCAGCAGAGTGTCTTTTGGCTCTTTGACCTGATTCTTGTGTTCTTCCATTCTGCTGTTGGATCTCTGCATAATATTTTCCAATTTAGTCAGTTTATCTATACTTTTTAGTTGGGTCTCATGAAGTTTATCGAGCTTTTCTAGAATATTGTTGCATAACCTTAGAACCGTAGTTCTGAACTCTATATCCTCCATCTCTTTTGTTTGAGATCTATTTCCTTGTCTCGGCATTATCACTATTTTTCAGAGTTGGTAGGATGGCTTTGTGTGTTTGGTGTCCTATATAGCACAGTGGGTCAGCCTCCTCAGTTACCTGAGGTAGACACTCTTGGTGCTCCCCTTTGTGGACTGCGTGCACAGCTTTGTTGTAGCTAAGTCTCTATTGTTGTGAATTGACCTTCAGGCCAATTGGATGTGGGTATCAGCTGTGTCTACTCTGGGATAACTTCTGTATTGGAGACAGTCTTATAGGATCAGACTTGAAAAACTGCAGAAGCCTCTGCTCAGCTTGGATGGGGCGGAGTCTCAGAGCTGAACTGACAGTCTAGGCTTCTGCCCTGCCCTTGTGCGCTCGCCTGAGTTTCCGCCTGACCGGCCCAGTTTCCCCAAGCAAGAGCGTGGGTGCCGCAGGGGCTCGCCCGGACTTGGGCTGGTCTCTGTAGTCTGGAGCTTCTGACTCCTTCCGCTACAGAGAGGCCGCCATCTTGTACATAGAGGCAGCGGCAGCCTCCGTGGTCAGACTGGAGCTTCTGACTCCTTCCGCTACGGAGAGGCCGCCACCTTGTACAGAGAGGCAGCGGCTGCCTCCGCGGTCAGACCTGGAGCTTCTGACTCCTTCCGCTACAGAGAGGCCGCCACCTTGTACAGAGAGGCAGCGGCAGCCTCCGCGGTCAGACCTGGAGTTTCTGACTCCTTCCGCTACAGAGAGGCAGCGGCAGCCTCCGCTACGGAGAGGCAGCGGTCAGACCTCAGCGCGTACTTGCTCACGCGCACGAGTCTGTAGACCCTGCAGACTGTGACTGCGGCTCCCGGTCCCCGGTCTCCCAGTCTCTGAGTCTCTGGGTGCCTTTCTCCACAGTCCAGACTCCACCCGTATGAGCCTGGGACCACGGAATTTCAGCCGGGGCTGGGTTCAGTGCAGTCGGAAAGGGTTCCGTGCAATCGGGGATTCCTCCCCTCCCACCGCCAGGCAGGTATTCGGCGGCCGCGTGAGCGAGCGTCTCCCTACCTCAGTGCTTTTCGGCTCCCAGTCCGATCCGTGAGCCTCTCTCTTTCTTTCTAGTTGTAGCTATTCCACTCCGCCAGTTTTCCTGACGTTTTGGTGAAGTCCTTTTTGATTTTAGTTGTTTTATTAATTAAATTGTTGATGAGGCGGCAGCTTAGGAGACTGCCTAGGCCGCCATCTTGGATGTTCTCCCAGAAGGAGTTTTAAATACAAGTTTCCAGGGCCGACAGCATCCTCAGTGCTTATTTAACAACAAACAAACAAAACGTTAACATTTAAACAACAGACCCTCATTTCTAGCGGAGGCCTGCTCAGTAGACTGGTTCAATGAACCATGTCCAGCCTTTCGTCACAGGGAACCTCATCCAGCGTCCACCCCAGCGGGCATTCTCCAGCCCGCCGTGGCAGCCGAGTGGCATCTGTTTGGGAAGGCTGGAGGAAGCCATTAGTTCCACCAGGGCCTGATGTCTGCGGCCACCCATCTTGTCCCTCCAACAGTGTTTTCCTCGGAAAGCTGACCCCTGCTGCCCGTGGTGTGTTTTCTCCGAGGCCTGGGGCCCTGTAAAAAGTATTTGGAGATCCCTGGGAAAGCACTGTAGGCATTGCCACTAGCCGATCGTTCATTCAACAGTTATTTGTTCCCATCTTCTCTGTGCCTGGCCTGGGGACGGAAGCTGGGGCCCTGGGGAGAGCTGGGTACCGTCCCTGCCCCGGGACTCACAGGCATGTCAGCACAGGGACAGGCAGCACTGGGACGGAAGCACCTGCCACAGGGCAGGCCGGGCTTGCAAAGGAGGGGTGTTAGGTTTGCTCGGTGTCTCAGGGACTCGACATTCGAGCCAACGCCAGAACGATGAATAGTTGTTTATTAAGCTATTTCGTAAAAGGAAGGCATGCAGGCATAAGTACCCGTGTCAGCAGACACTCCAGAGCTTTCGGGGAGCTGATAGTGATCTGATGTGGGTAGAGCATGGCATGCAGAGCGAGCAGTGGAGACTCAAGGTCTGAGAGGTTGGCAAAGCCTAGACCACAGGCATCCTGCTCGCTATGCCCAGGCCTTTGAACTTGGAGATCAGGGGCATTGGCAGCTTTTAAAAAGGGCAGTGACATGGTCAGATCTGATCGTCTTTTATTAATTAGCCTCTAGTAAAAGCATTTTCTTGGATTCCAGAAATAGTTCCTAAAAAAATATCGTTAGTCCTCCCAGAGGCTCCAAGAAACCTTTGCCTGGAAACAGCCTCTGAACACAACTTTGTGACCCAGCAAATAGCCATCATGGGAGGATTCAAGAAAAACCCCTACTGAAGGGGAAAAAAACAACACAAAACCCAGACCTGATAGAAGTGGAGAGGTCCTAAACCCTACACGAATTTCATGCAGCCAGAAGACCTCACCATATACTAGTTAGATGATGTGGTTTTAAACAATGTACTTTGGGGTAGTGGGGCTATCACTTTAATTAGTCTTCCTAGAAACCCACGTGGCAGAACATTCCAGTTGCTACTGCTGTATATCAAATCACTCCCAATCTTAGTGGCTCGGAACACTTAGTTTGTTATGTTCACAGATTCAGCGAGTCAGGCATTCAGAAAGGACTCGACAGGGACAGCTTATTTCTCCACCGCCATGTGTGGGCCCTCGGCTGGAAGGGCTGAGAGGCTGGGGGTGACCGACGGCGGGAACCTTTTTCACGCACATGTCTGGAACTGATGCTGGCTGTTGGCTCAGAGCTCAGATGGGCTGTCAGTCAAAAAACCTTACACATGGCCTCTCCCTGTGTTCTCTTCTGTGGCTGCCTTGGGCTTCCCTGCAGTATGGTGGCTGTTTCCAAGAGAAAGTGGAAGCTACCAGTTTCTTAAGGTCCGGGCCTGGAAAGCAGCACATGATCCTCTGCTCTATCCTGTTGTCCAGGTGGCCCCACAGGTCACCCAGGCTCAGGGAGGGCAGCCCTGGGAGCAGTTGCTCTTGTGGGATGGGATGCATTTCCCATCTTTGAAAGCAGAGAAAAGCAGTTGTGTTGTTTCTTTACAGACTAAGAAGTCTCTGCGGATTATATCATCAAGTTAAATGCAACCATTAGTATATGGCTCTGGGGATGCTGTGGTAATAGGCTACGCCTTGGGTGGTTTTTTTTCTTCTTCTAAGTGTTCTTCCTGGAGCTTATGTTGCCCAGCCTGAACCATTTATCTTTGCTAATATAAGATCACATAAAATAAAAAAAACCCACCACTGTCATTAATATGGCAGAACCAGGAGCGAACAAACCACAGCCCAGCAGGGCAGCGTGGTTCCTGGTTACAGGCAGCCCTCAGAGAGGAAACTCCAGGAGCTGGGCCGGTCCCTGTAGAGCTCACACACACACACACACACACACACACACACACACACGACAACTAGCTTTGCACAGGGCAGTGGTGCCGAGCACATGGTTCCCGCAGACAGTGGGCTCAGTTTATTCAATGGACATTTAATGCCTCTGGGGACCATGCACTGAGAGATGTGAGTGGGCCTCTGCCCCGTTGAAGCCTCCCCCAGGGGGAGTGGCCCCTGCATTCCCAAATACTGATGGGGCCCCTGTGATGGGCCGGAAGGGGTTCTGGGCAGAGGAGGACACGTGGATAGAGCAGAGCTCTCCCTCCAGCAGCGTGAGCTGTCAGCAAACAGAAAAGCAGATCCTTGTGTGCCATCCTGGATAAAGGGGCTGAGGAGTAAGAAAGAGGATAAAGGGAGATCAAGGGAGGGCTCTTTGGAGCCAAGGCCTAGGGAGGGAGCAGGCTCTGGGAGGGTTTCAGGAGCAACAGGAGACTGGAGGAAAACAAAGCCATGGGAGCATTCTGAACAGAGGAGTCGCATGACATGACTGGCGTTTTCAAAGGCGGTAGCTGGAGGAGGTGAGAAGTGGGTGGAGTCTGGAAATGGTGAGGATAGAGCCAGGATGTGGGGGTTGGAGCCACAGCTCTTGGGGGAAGGGGGTTGGCATTAACCGAGGTGGAAGACTGCGGAGCAGGTTGGGAGGGAGGAACAGGACTTGCGTTCAGAGAAGTTGAATGTAAGATGCCCGTGGAGCTCCACATGGAAATGTGGGAGGGGAGTTGTTGGATAGGCGAGTCTGGGTTCAGGGACAAGGTCCTGGCAGGAAGTTTAAAGCTGCGTTCATCAACATGTGGAGGGAATGTAAGCTGTGACTCACTAAGGGAATGGAGGAGGATAGAGAAGAGAAAAGGCTCTAACAGAGCCCTGGGCACCCCAGTCTTTAAAGGCTTAGAGATGAGGAAGAACCAGCAAAGACAGCTGCAAAGAAGCAATCACAGGGTCTGGAGGAGGTGCAGTGGGAAGAGTGGTGCCGCCCTCCGCCTTCCCACTTTCCCTCTCAGATGCTTCTGGAGCTTGGAGAGACTCTGATGCACACTAGAGCTCCTGCCATTAGGGAGGGGCAGGCACAAGTAAATCGACGATTCCTTTACAGTGTGATAAGAAAGGGGGAGCACTTGTGCTAGAGATGGGGGTAGAAGACAGCTTGGGGGCATCCAGTGTGGCCCCGGAAGGCCCAGGGAGCAGTTCTCATGGAAGAGAGTCTGGGAGGCTGAGACTCCGCGTGGACCATGGGGTGGAGATCACAGTGGCTTCATGGGCCAGGGGTGGGCTCTAGATTTCCACAGGAGGAGGTGGAGTGGACTGGCAATCCCTAGCAATTTGTAGAAGTGTCACAGAGCATGGTGGGCGGCCCATTTGGGTTGGGGTCTCTGGCCTTTGGGGTTGCTTGGAGACAAGGAGGGGAAGAGGTGCAAGAGAGGCCATGAGAACCTTTGACCTCAAAGACACAAAGCCCTCCAGTGCAGGGTGGGAGGAGGTTGGCTGGGCAGGGCTTTGAGGAATGTGTGGGCATTGAGTATGCCAAGATGCACAGAGAAGCTTTCTTGGCAGAGGAGACCATACGCGCAAAGGCATGGAGGCCGGAGCTTGCAGTATGTATCCAGAAAGCAGAGTTTGATGGCAGATGAGATTAGCCAGACCTTTGGGAGTCAGACCCGAAAGGTTTCACCTCCTTATTGCACGGTTACTGGGAAGCCCTTACGGGTTCCTGAGGTGAGGAGGGACACAGTGGGGTCTGCTTTTAGGAAGACAGGCCAGGCAACAATGTACAGGGTGAACTGGAAGGAAAGGGAGGGGGTCCCGGAGGTAGGAAGATACTCAGGCAGATACCCAGGTCAGGGGTGGTGATGAGCTCAGCAGTAGACACAGGTCGGTCCCATGTGACTCTTTTCCTCTAAGTTGGGCCAAGGGTTTTTGCAAATTGCAGTCTCAAGACCAGACTGCCCTGCAGGGTGTGGGAGAGGCCAGAAATGCAGGAGTCACAGGCCACCGCGACCCCAGAGGACTTAGTGTGGAAGCTGCCCAGACCAGTTGGAGGGAAGGAGGACCACACTTCTATTTACTAGGTTAAGCTCACATGGACCTAGCATCTTGGGTACTTTCTGTCCACTCCCATTTAACCCTCCCGGCAGACTTGAGGTGGGTCCCACTGTCATTCCATTTGCAGATGAGGCTCAGAGAGGAATGAAGCTAGTATGTGATGGAGCCATTTTGAACCTACATCTCCCTGATTAGACCAAGGTTTCAAGATGAGCTAAGGGACCACAGAAAAAACCAAGGAACTGATTTGTCAAGTACTTGCTCTGTGGCAGGCACATACAAATGTCCTTATCAGGTGTATATGATGCATTTATGCAGGCTCAGGAACCTGCAGTGTGTCCCCAGTACCCTAGCCCAGTGGTCCAACTTCATTTACAGGTGAGAACTTGGACACTTAGAACAGATGTGTTGCTGGCCTGCACTGAGATTTGAACCCAGGGCTATGTTCTTTTAAGACCCTCACTTCCTCCTGCCCTGGCAGGGAGGGGATGAGGAGGGGGTGCTTTGTGAGCAGCAAGTGTTCAGAGCTGGAGTTGGGGGAGTGAGCCAACCTGGAACCCGCCCCAGGCTTAGGCCCAGTCCATGCTGGCTGCCAGACTTTTGTGCCCTATTGGTTCTTTGCATGTAAGTCATGGGCCTCCTCACTGAGTGGCCATGTGTCTTCCCCCCTCGGGAAGCTGCCCAGGCTGCCACAGGTACAAGAAGAGTTGAATTCAGGATAGGGCCTTCTTTCCTGCCCAGCCTGGCCGCTGAGTAACCTCCGGCCTGGAATGAAAGGCTTTCCAATAAGTGCCTTGCTGGCCCCCAGCCCAGCTGTGTGGTAGGTGGGTGTGAGGGTGAGAGATATACCAAGAGAAGGATTCAGGAACCTGAGAGCAGGGGCAGAATCTTGCCAACAAATCTCTTAGCAAGCTGCCTTCTCAGCCGATGCCTCCAGAGGGTTCGGGAATGAGAGCTGGTCACGAGGAGCCCTGGCCGCCTTCCTGGCCCCGCCAAGGGCCCGGGCCTCTGGGCTCAGGCTCAGCCCGGGGGAGGCAGGTCCTGTGGGGTGAAAACACTAGCAGCCCAGGGCAAGAACCAGAAATCAGATATTCTGGGCCACCTCTCCCTTGACCTTGAAGAATGCACAGCACACAGTGTGGGTTTCTCTCCAAGCCTTCCTGCTCAGAGCAGCCTCCTTCCCCTGCAAGGGTGGGGCGGGGGCAGCAATCAGATCTGATAATTGTTTTCACAGGGAGCCGGAAGGCATCCTTGTCATGAAAAACACATCAGCTCAAGGGGGGCTGGGGCTCCACTCCTCCCTTGGCCTAAAGTCTCATCTTGGGGCATCCCGCCCTGCTCTGTGGTCCTCATCCATGACATGAAGGGGTTGGGCAGCAGGATCTTGAAAATCCCTTCGGGCCCTTAGAAAGTCAGTCTACGGCTCTGTGGTGTAACAGCGGCCTCTGTGGCCTGGACGCGTCTCCGACTGTCATTGTGTCTCCTCAGGGTCTGTGCCTGAGCACCTCAGGAGAGCAAAGAGCTCCCTTTTCACCTACATGGGAAGCAACTGGGATAAACCAGCAAAGTCAACACAAGTGAGTAGTTAGGGCACACTAACTAAGGAGATGAGGTGCTAAGTGAATGCAGAAGTGCCCACAGAGACAGCTGGAGACTCGAGTGGGGCTCAGCGCTGTCAGCAAGCTCTGGAGTTCCACTGGGAAGGCCGAGCCTGCTCTTCTCAGTGCTTCCAGCCCCTTGCAAGGAGGGCACTGAAGAAACTATTACTTCTCCTAAGCTACCCTCTGGTCCCTAAAGGAAATGGCTGCTGACTGCAGTGACTATAGTAGCACGGAGTTGATGGGAGACCCGCCCAGCCACCTCTTCCAGGAAGCCCTTTTACCTCCCTTCCTCCTCAGCCCTCTACTCTTAAGCCTCTGGTTGTGCACATGGGGAGGTCTCCCTCCTCTTCTCTCTTGTTTGTGGTCTGGAAAATTCATTTTTGCACATTTTTCTCAGCCTTTAGTCCCAGGACAAGATTGAAGTCCCGATGGCAAGGGCCAGGCCCAGAGCAAGCATCACTATGAAAATCTTTGGTTTGTGGATTTGTGTGGTTTCTTTGGCCAAACTTTCTTTCTTTTTTTTTTTAATGGAAATAAGTTTCTCATTATAAAAATAATTCATGGTTGAAGAAATCAGAAAGCCTGTAATGCCAGCACTGGGACTGACTACGGAATCATGTCCTGCAGACAGTTCTGTGCAAACACATCCACATTTGACATACAATAAAGAAATTATACTGTGCTTTTCATTTGTTTTTACAGTCTACTTTTTAGAAATGATTTTATTAATTTTTTTTTAGAGAGAGAAAGAGAGAAACATTGACTGAACCCACAATCTATGTATGTACCCTGACCTGGAATCGAAACCCCGCCACCTTTTGGTATACAGGACAATGCTCCAACCAACTGAGCCACACTAGCCAGGGCAAATATCCTCTTTTATATTTGGGCCACAATTTATGTAACTAATCCCATATTGTTGGACCTAGGATATACCCACCATTATATATGACACTGCAATAAATACCTTCCTAAGAAAATATTTATGAACATCTTTTTAAAAATATATATTTTATTGATTTTTTTTTTTACAGAGGAAGAGAGAGGGATAGAGAGTTAGAAACATCGATGAGAGAAAAACGTCAATCTGCTGCCTCCTGCACATTCTTCCCTGGGGATGTGCCTGCAACCAAGGTACATGCCCTTGACCGGAATCAAACCTGGGACCTTTCAGTCCGAAGACCAATGCTCTATCCACTGAGCCAAACTGGTGTCAGCTTTATGAACATCTTTATATTTTTTTTCTTAGATGGGATTGAAGAGCTAGAGGACTGTCATGTTTGTTAAGACTGTGTAAGCCAAATGTCAGTTCACCCTTGCCCCCAGAGGAGTGGTAGGTGTCCGACTGGCACTGAGGGTGGGCTTGCTGGCACGTATCAGTGGCCCCAGGTCTGGGAAGTGGCTCAGCCCATGAACTCAGTCTCCCCTGCCCACTGCCTGCCCTTTACTGCCCTGAGGAGCAGCAGCCCCTGGGGGACACTGGGTCCTGGGTTTGCCTTCCAAGGATGGTGGTACTGGATTCTCCCTGGATTGTTCCTGAGCTGGCCTTGGCCTTGGAGACTGGCAGGCATTTAGAGGAGACCGGGGAACGGAGGCGTGTGTGGCTGGATGGGAAGGGTAAGAATGACCCTGGGTCATGCCTTCGATCTTCTGTGCTGCAGGAGGCCTCAACGGGGCGACGGTCATTGACTCCCTTGACACCCTCTACCTCATGGAGCTGAAGGAGGAGTTCCAGGAGGCCAAGGCCTGGGTGGAAGAGAACTTCCACCTGAATGTGGTGAGTCAGAGCCCGGGGGGTGTTAGGGCCAGAAGCAGCTGGAGGGGTCAGGGCTCCACCCTGTCATCTCTGCGACCCAGAGGTGTGGAGGCTCTGGCCCCAGGCTGCCTCCGAGCAGTGGAGCTGTGACCCTGCCTTCCCCTCCGTGGGGCTCCAGGCACAGCGCTCACACCCAGGGAGACCCTTCTAGGGCTGCATGTGCCACAACAGCAATAGGGGAAGTGACTGTGGAGAAGTGACTAATCTGCTCAGAGTGGCTCTTAGCTGGACCCCCTCCCTCCCCCCACCTACCGTGCTGCCCTCCTGAGCTAGCTGAGAGGCCACGGCCAGGTCTGAACCCTCTTGGTTTCCAGCCTCGCAGGCATCCCTGGGCAGGGACCAGAACCGTGGGGAGGAGATGGTAATGTGTCCGGATGACACAAAACCCTTCACTACCATACCTCACCCCCACTGACCTCCCAGCCCAGACTAAAGTAACCGATCCACCTGGAGGCCTCTGCTCACATGGGGCGAGGCTGCTTAGATGGATTTGGGGAGCAAAAAATTGCAACAGATAGGAGGGGGGACCCATGGGGCTCCACAAGTGAGAGGTTCTGGAGGGAGTGGGGCAGCTCCTGCAGCTTATGAAGAAGTGAGGCCAACATCAGCACAGAGGGGGCAGAGAGAGCAACAGGGAAGTCTGGGAGAGCAGCGCTGCAGGGGTGCTTCCCTGACTCGGCAGGCGCCTGGAAGAGGCGCCTGGGCCTTAGAAATTACACGGCAGCAACAGTAATGATGCCCGGCGTGCAGGCTTGTGAGCCTTAACTATCACGGAGGTTGTAAAAAGCATTTTATAACCATAAAGTCCAACACAGATGCAAGTGGTGCCGTTATCATCATCACCATCATGATTATTTTGAGGCTCGTTATGACTTCCGATGGTCTGTGTGATTCTAAACCTGTTTCCTACTGCATCGAAGGGAAGAAAGGCAGAGGTGGAGGAGGGAGGTGTCTTCATAGAGCCACCTTGTCTCTCTGCAGATGAGGGGTACAGAATGGGCGTCGGGCAGCTGCCTGAGGACCCCCATGGGGACATTCAGGCAGCTGGGCAGGTTAAGGGGGTCTCCCTGGAAGAAAGCAAGACATGGTCACTGTCCCTCTCTGGGCCTTGGCCTTCTCATCTGAAAAATGGAGTGATGGCACCGCCGTGCATTGTGAGGCTAACGGAGAGTATGGCTTTCCAAGTGCTCGGTCAAAGGGGAAAGCTCTCCCAGATAACGGGATGACCATTGTCCTTGTCAGTAATGAAAGGCCATGGCATGGGACGTGCGCCAAGGAGAGCCCTGGGGAGGGAGGCAGCAGCAGGCACCTTTCTGAAGCGGCTCCTGGCACTGGGCATTCTGCACCGGCACCACCCAGCCTCTCAGCCCTGCCCTGCCCGACAGAGGCACCGGGAAAGGGAAGGCTGAATGTCTTGCTCAGAGTCCCAAAGCCGAGGAAGTGGCTCAGGCAGATTTTCACCCAGATCTGGTCCTTGGCATAATGCCCAACACCCCTGATTTACAGACAACATTTCAGAGAGAAAATAACAATGATTCTGGAAGGTTGGGCGTGCCCCAAGGGCTGCAGCTCCAGCAGAGAAATTGCTGTTTACCTACAAGCATCTGCTTGGCGCGCCTCCCTCTCCGTCTCCGCCCTGCCCCGTGTGTGTGCCCCACAACCTCCTCTGAGACCCTTCCTCTGGCCCTGCCACCTCAAGGAAGGGTCACACCATCTTCCTGCTAAGCCTAGCGGGCCGGCTAGAGGAAGATTGCCTCCCCTCAGGCTAAGCTTCAGCCAGCAGCTCCCCGTGTGGGTTCTGAAGCTCCTTGGAGAGCAGCCAGGCAGAACTTTGCTCTGATGGCCTCGGGCAAGGGCTGGGGAAGGAAGCCAAACCCGGTGTTTATTTGGGATGTTGTAAATGTGCAGTGGCTGCCCGGTAGGTGCCTTTTGTTCTCAAACCACCACTGCATCTGGGGAGCCAGCCCAGGTGCAGCCAGATGAGCAGGGTGGGATGGGGTGCAGGGGTGCCTGGCTGCCCCTGAGAGCCCAGCAGGCATCTCACCAGTGTCCCCGCTGCCCTGCCCCTTCTTTCTGCCCTGCAGAGTGGAGATGCATCTTTGTTTGAGGTGAACATCCGGTACATAGGAGGACTCCTCTCGGCCTTCTACTTGACAGGAGAGGAGGTGAGTTGGTACTTCCGGCACTGGACCATCCCGGCTGGAAAGGGCTTGGGAGAACATCCATCCCATCCCCTCACTTCCCCACTGAGGAGACAGGATCCAAGAGGATTTGCCCGGGGCTACCCATGCCCCCACCTCCGTGATGCCACCTGCAACCTCTTCTGTCTGGTTCTTCTATTCTGCTGCCCCAATGGTAGTAAATTCTCTAAGGGCAACGACTAGGTCTGCTCACCATCCGGGCAGCTCCTTGCAGGGCGTGCAGCAATACCTGGGCTCAGTGTGGGCTTGCAGAGTGCTGGGCTGGTTATTGCAGGTGCTGGTTCGCAGAATGGATGGAGCCAAGACCATTGTTTCCCCATTTCTACCCGGGGGCCCCTCGATCTTGCTCTGTACTCCACAACCACCCTTTGCCCTCCTTTCTGGGCCAGCCACCAGCTCCAGGTCTCGGGGGCATAGGGAAGGTGGAGCAGCCACATGTTGTGAATACCAGGTGCACTGTGCTGCCTTCCAGAGGGCCTGGGCACAGTCAGAAACCTGGACCTCCTCCCACCCCACCCCTGCCGGTGGCCTCAGCAAGTCCCTGCTCCCATCCGTGGGCCTCACTTCCTTCTCCACTACGGGGTGGTCCTGGTCCCCCCTTGAGTCAACAAGTCTTGTGAATGGGGCTGGTCCTTTGGCCTGGGCTCTTTCCTTTCCTTACATTCCCCCTCTCTGTCCACCCAGAAATGAGTCATTGAGCCTGTGGGGGGCCGTGGAGACGGCCCCTGTCTGAGAGTCAGCTCCCCTTCACTTCATTTAAGGCGCACGCACGGGCCGAAGCCAAGAATTTAGAGGCAGCGGGCATGCGCTTTATCTCTCCAGTCGCTTTAGGCCTCTCTCCATCAAAAATAATCTCCTCAGCGGAGATTACCGCTTGTACCAATTTGTCCCCCAAATAATTGTAGATGGGAGCCCTGGGCTTGGAGCCACCCAAGGCCTGAATTTCATTTGAAAACCCCAGGACAGGAAATGACACATGGCGCAGAAAAAAGCATTCGTGTTCTTCACGGGCCCTTGCCCACCTCTGTCTAGATAGTGGGAGGAGGGGTGGATGCAGGGAGGGGGAGGCAGTGATTCAGGGGCTTTCGGGGCTGGTGTGGGGGCCAGTGGCTCAGGATGGAGCTGGTGCTCCCCAGACCTGCTGTCCCGCTCTCCCTGCTCTGAGGTGTCTGGGATTCTGAGAGCTTATTCTGAGGCCTCGGCTCCTTAGAAGGGACTGTCAGCCTGTCCTTCCAGAATGCAGACCAGACAGTGGGATGTGGATAGGAGCACCTGTGACTTAGAAATAGTTTAAAAGACCCAAGGAGAGGCCCAGGTGGCTCCGAGTCCCTGAGCAGGCAGGCTCCTACCTTCCAGCCACGCCTTCCTAGTCCCCTCTGTCCCAGCACCTCCACGTGGCAAAGATGGGTGTGCACACCATGTCCTCGTTCCTCAAACAGCCCATGGAGTGATGTCTTCACCGACTTGCAGGTGGAGGATCTGAGACCTAGAAGTCACTTGCTCAGGTCACAGGCTCTGAGGCTATTTTGAAACAACTTATGACCGTGTGACCTCTCTGTCATGGGCCCTCGTTTAGCCTGGCCCAGGGTCACCCTCCTCTCAGTCCTTCATTTCTTACACAGAAGGTGCCTGTGGATTGAGGCTTTCTTATAGTCTCCCATGAGTATTTGCAGAATGAATGGTGAAAGAGACCCCCATCCTGGGCAGAAGCCTTTCTTTGCTTCAGAGGGAACCTGTGGGAGAAGAGACCCCTGCTGGGTAGCCAGCCCTACAGACACTCCCACGGGAACCACAAGCACAGCCACCACCACACCAGGTGGCACTGACATAGCCCTCTACAGTTTACATAGCACATTCACTATACACATCCCCTTCTTTGATGTCTAGAAGGACCTTGTGAGCTGGGGTAGCAATACTTATATCTGACAAAATAGATCTCAAAGTGAAGGCCATAACAAGAGATAAGGAAGGCCACTTCATAATACTAAAGGCATGGATACAACAAGAGGATATATCTGGTAAACGTATCACCCAATACAGGAGTATCAAATACATTTTTAAAAAAATTCTGGACGATATCAAGAGAGAGAGAGCGACAGCAATACAATCATAGTAGGGCACCTTAAAACCCTATTGACATCATTGGATAAATCTTCTAGACAAAAAAATCAACAAGGAAACAGCAATCCCAAATGACTCACTAGATCAGATGGAACTAATTTCAGAACATTTCACCCCAAAGCTACAGAATAGACATTCTTCTCAAGTGCACAAGGGACATTTTCAAAGATAGAACCACATGTTAGGACATAAACTAAGTCTCTACAAATTCAAGAAGATTGAAATCATATCAACCGTCTTCTCAGATCACGATGCCATGAAATTAGAAATCAACTACAATAGAAAGTCAAAAGCAATAGGAGGACCCTGTGACGCAGCCAGGGTCGACACCATTCCATTGTGCGAAGGAGGCTCAGAGACAGTGCATGGCTTACCCACGGTCACATGCCTGCCGAGTGACTCCCAGAACAGTGTCGGTTTTGCTCTACAGAATGTAGTTCTTGCTGGTTTCTTTCATCTCTGTCTGGAGCCAGTAGGCCACTGCTCGTTGCTTACTGTGGCTGCCTGAGGCCTTTCTGTGTTGGAAAGGCAGCTTGATGTCCTGGAAAAGAGTCACTTCATAGCTCCTCCTCTCAGGCAAATGGCTTTGCTGAGACTCAGTGTAGTCCTTCTCCAAGTGGGTCAACACCTTGCCCGCGGCGGCTGCAAGGGATGAAGGTCCTGGAGAGGAACACCTGGCACACTGTGATGTTGTGACTTCTGAGAAATAGGTATTTGGTCTTCATCCTGTTTCCGGCACAGAGTTCCTAAAACCATAGGCATTTCCTAAGCGATGACAATGATAAGTGCTTTTTGTTATGTTATTGAGGTGACTTTTGGGCCCCAAGTAGGATGGAGGCTGGTTGCCAGGAGTAACAGTCATGTGATCAGAGGGTTGGAGCTTTCAGGCCTTCAAGGAGGGGAGAGAGGCTAGAGGATGAATCAGTAGCCAGTGGCCAGTGATTCCATCCGTCGTGCCTGTGTGATGAAGTCTCCATGAACACCCGAAGCACTGGGTTCACCACGCTGCTGGCTGTGAGCAGGTGGGGAGCTGGGGAGAGTGGACTCAGAGCACAGAGGCTCTGTGCCCGGCCCATGTCTTGCCCTGTGGACCTCTTCCATCTGGCTGTTCCGGAGTTATATCCTTTTATAATAAACTGGCTCAGTAAGTAACATGTTTCCCTGAGTTCTGTGAGCCACTCTAGAAAAATAATCCAACCCAAGTTGGGGTTCCTGGGTAACACCTGCTCTTCTGTTGGCAGCCAAAGAATTGGGGGGGGAGGGGCGCGGTCTTGTAGGCCTGAACCATTAACATATGGAACCTGATGCTCTCTCCATTGTAGACAGTGTCAGAATTGAGTTGAATTCTTAGACGTGGAGCCGGTGTCTGGAGACTTGCTTGGTGGTGGGGGGAACTTCCACACGCACATTGGAATTGGGTTCTGAACCCCTTACACACCCACTCACTTCCAAGATGACAAGGAGGAAAGTGGTCCTGCCAGAGTCTTTCCACATCTACAAGGGTTCAAGAATCTGGAGAAGGGGCTGTGCATAAATTGAGAGATTAGAGAAGAAATATGAATTTGGGAGGTATTTTGGGGTCCCAGATGGAAACTTAGTTCTAGTGACTAAGCTCCCCAAGTCTCCAGACCCCTGGCTTCTTATTCCCTCATTCTGGACCCCTGGCTTTTTATTCCCACATTTTGCCATATAGCAGAGCAGGTGTACATACCAAAGGTATACAATAAATGGCCATTAGACTGGGGGAACTGCCCTCAGCTGTCTGGCAGCAGGCAGTAATATATGCAGATCTTCAGCCCTGCTGAAGCCCCAAGGTTCATCAGCCTTCTGATGAACTTCTTGCATTTATTATGCTAACTACTGGAATTTGCTTCCAGCATGGCCCCCACTCTTGTCCACACATACACTCATTCAGCATCCTCCCCCGGGGTGTGGAGGCCTGCACTGCCAGCGGGCAGTAAGACCTTCCGAAGGAGAAGACAGGGTTTGCTGGCTGGCGGAGGAGAGTGTCTAAGAGGAGTGAGTGCAGAGTCCTGCGGGCAAAGGGAGCAGACAACAGCCTGCAGCCTCAGCCTTGGGCTCTGGCTCAGCCTCCTCTCTGGCTCAGGAGCCTCACAGGAGAGCTATTTATTTATTTATGTATTTATTTATGTATTTATTTATTTTTATGAGAGTTCTTAGTTGTTGTAAACCAATGGGTTTTGTAGTGACAGGGGACTTGAAATCTGGATTCTAGACAAGCTCCCAGAAATTCCAACTTAGGTGTCCCCGTGGCCACTTCTGGAACCTGCTGACTGGCACTGACATTAGCATCTTCTTTTGTCCAGCACTGCCAGGCCTCATGTGGTTCTTTCCTCCTGCTCCTTCCCTCTTACCCTCCTCTTTCACCCCTCCCTCCCCCTTCCTAAGCAAGGACCACATCCACTTCCCACTGCAGTCCCTAGACAGCTGACTCACCATTAGTAAATTGCGTGTGTTGGGGTGGGGGACCTCAAGATGACTTTGTTTTGCAACGGCACGCACGAGGTCAGCAAACTGGGTCACCCTCGAGCTGCAGAAGTAAAAGGAAATGTGTTGTCCCACTGGGAGCGGTTGCTTAGGGACTTGCATCTCATCTTTTAAAAGATACATGACGTTTATTGTGGGCTTTGTTTTATGATAAAAATGGCACAGGAAATAGATACGCCACGAGAAGGAAATGAAAGTGTGAGCCTACCCCTCCCAGGAGACCTTGGCTAATATTTTGGTGCACTCCATCCTTTCCCCAACTGTCCATATGAACATAATTTGTATAAAAGTTGAATTACACTATTTTGACATACTTTTCTCTTAATACATTATAAACTCTTTCTTTGCTATTACTAGTAAATATTCTCCCACAGCATCATTTCAGTGGCTGCATGGTGTTCCCTTGCAAAGATAAGCCATCATTTAACCACTTCCCTATTGTTTGCTGTTTAGAGTATTTCCATCTTCTCCTCTAACAATGCTGGAATAAATAGCCATAAAGTTAAATCTTCACAGCATCCTCGATAATTTATTTCCTTAGAATAAATTCCTGCGAGGGACACTGCTGAGTCAGGAGGTCACAGGTGCCTTTGAATTAATCAGAAGAACAGTTTGACAGGTCAAAGCCTCGGGCAGGGACCCTGAGGCCTGGGCCTCCTCACAGCTCCCTGGCCATCATGTGGGTGGTTCAGGATGACGCATTCTCCTTCTCCTTACTCCCATCTATAAAGTGGAGACAGCAGGCAGAATCCAAAGGGGAAAGGGAGAAGGCCCTCCCCTGGTGTTCAGTTGGGAAAGTTGTCCAGAAGGAGGCCATGGCTCAGTGAGAAGCACACTGATGCCAAACTGTGAGACACGGCCTGGAACCGGGTGGGGTCTGGGCTCCCCATCCAGTGCTCTTTCTGTTCTGTACACAATGTGTTTCCCACGAGCTCAGCCTGTGACAGCGGGTCCCACGGTGTGGGCAGGCATAGACCCTGGTGACCCACTGCCCTGATTGCTTCCTCTTCCCTAGGGCCACCCAAATCACAGTTATAGTCACTGAGCCTTCATCGTGGTCCTGGCACCCGGCAGGAGCTTTATAACTGTTACCTGATTTGTATTCCTCCCAATAACCCTCCGAGGCAGGCAATATTGTCATTATTTTATGACCAAGGAAACTGAGGCTCAGAGACAAGTGCCTCCCCTCAGACCACAGAACCAGGAATGAGGGGAGCCAGGCTCACACCCCACCTGTCCCTAAGGCAGTGCCACCTCTGCTGTGGGGCCGGCAGTGTTGGCGGTTTATCCACTAGTGGCACCCTCTTGCAGTGCCTGCACCCCACCCAGCCCAGATTCACAGTGCCCTTTGACCCTTCCAGGTGTTCCGAATGAAGGCCATCAAGCTCGGAGAGAAACTCCTGCCAGCCTTCAACACCCCCACGGGAATCCCAAAAGGTGTCGTGAACTTCAAAAGGTAGGACATGTTTGGCTGTATCTGCATGGAAACTGAGGCACAGAGAGAGAGGGGACCTTGCACGCCTCTGGAACCACAGCCAGTCAGCGGCAGAGTGAAAACTGGCTTCCTGGGAGGGTGTTTGTCACCAAGCCTGGCTCTTGGGGGTTAGGAGGGCAGCTGTTCCTCGTGATTGTCTCACAACACTGCCTTGACTCAGCCCTCCAGTGCCCTCCCTCCCAGCCAGGGTCAGGCACACCACACCCTCCTGCCGTGAGAAGGGACCCAACGCTGCCAGGGGGTCTCAGGACCCTGAGCAGAGGGACTCCTGGTCTGCCGCCCCACCCTCAGGCTGGGTCTCAGGAGCCCAGAGTCAGAACACAGAGGGGTTCTGAGGAGTGTCAAGCCCTCCCGGGAGGAAAGGATGTGACTGGCTAAGATCATATAAGACTGTTCCAAGGTCTAAACCCAGGAGTTAATAATCCTACCTAATAAAAGTAATATGCAAATTAACCATCACTCCGCTCCACCAGCCAATCAGAGTACATATGCAAATTTATCCTCTGGGGCTGCAGCCACAGAGGCTTGGGTTTCTCTGGCAATGGAAGAAGTCAAGCTTTCTGCCTGCCCTATCAGGCCTAAGCCTCCACTCTAGGCTACAAAGTTTCAGTTATACAAGATACATAAGTCCCATAAGGGTTGACCGAATTTTGTGCACTGGGCCTCTAGTTTTTAATAACGATATTGGGATTTCCCCTCTATAAAATAATAAATCCTCATTGCAGAACAGATGGTTTATATAAAAAATGCTGGATAAGACTGAAAAGAAACATGTGGTCCCACTAGTAGTGTTTTCTTCCTTAGCTCTGTCTTAAAACATCAATTTTTACTGTCCACTTTCATCATTCCCCTCCTGACCTGTTGCTTAATTCCGTGTGTGAACTTGGATCTCTCTGGGCTGTCACTAAGTCAGAGCCAGAGTGACAGCCAGAGAGGGGGAGCCAGGGCTGCAGCTCCGCCCGCTCACCTGTCCCCTCGGCGTTCCCCTCTCATGGGCTGGGAGTGTGTTTATATCCACCCGTTTTCCAGGTGTGGCAACTGAGACTGAGAAAGGGTAAAGGTCAGGGTCAAAGCCAGGAAAACTGATGGCCCAGCCAGCTTTAAAATACACTGGGGAGCATGAACCTTGCCCCTGGACACCACCGATGTGCCCTTCTTGCCTTCTCTCTCTCTCTTTCTCTCTCTCTCTCTCTCTCTCTCTCTCTCTCTCTCTCTCTCTCTCTCTCTCTCTCTCTCTCTCTGTTGCTTCACTGGATTTCCCATCTCTCACAGCTTCCCTGGCCATCAAAATTCAGCTCAGATGCCACCTTATCATTAAGCCAAAAACGTCTGTGCCTGTCCTGGCCTCGGGGCACTTTATCTCCATTCTCCCGGCCCTGGTCACACTTGTCTTCATGTCGTCGTGTCCTCCCCTCCCCCCCACCCCCCACCCCGGGAGCTTCTGCATGGCAGGATCCACATCCAGTTCTTTGTGCCTTTGACACATATTCCTGCTAGACAGTGTGTGGGGGATAGGAGTGAATAACAGCAGTGGTCCTACCACTTCCTAAGCACTTACTATGTGCCTAGCATTGTGCTAGGAGTTTCCACACATTGCCTCACCAACCTTACTGCTCTCAGCAATCCTTTGAGGGTATTTATATTATCCCCATTATGAAAACGGAGTCTCAGAGATGAAGTAACTTGCCCAAGGTCTCCTAGCTAATAGGCAATGGGGCTAAGAGCTAAACTCGTTTTGTTATGATCCAGAAAGCTCTGCTCTTGCGGCCTGCCAGCCGGCCCTCGGGTGGGAACCCTGCTGCCCTGAGCTGCGTGGAGTGGGCCCCGGGAGACCTTGCAGAAGGCACCGAGAGAACCCGCTGGGGCCATCCTCGAGCCTCACGGCCCTCCTGTGACCCAGGCCTGGGAGGAAGGCTATGCCATTTCCCTCGCACAGACTTCCCCCTCCACCTCTTACAGTGATTTATCTCAGGGCTCTCAGCCCCACAGGGGTTTCAGCTGGCTGGGCAGGAAGGAGGACACTGAGGGGAGGGGGGCCCAGGGCCCTGGTGAGAGGCCCACGACTCCCTCTGGGTTCTGGGGAGGTCCTGCCCTCGCTCAGCCTGGGCCTTGCAGGGGAGAGAAGACTTGGCATCGTCTCTTACTATCCTCTGTGGCCCAAAAGCTTTCTCAGGGTGTGGCCTCACTTAACTCTCACCAACATCTCTGGGGGCTGGGGAGGGGCCCTCAGGGCCAATAGAGTCCCATCTTGGGGCCAGGGTTGACTCCCCAGGTCTAGACCTTGGATCTCTGCTCAGATTCCTTTCCACAAACACTAACCCTAAAGAAACGGGACTAGCTGGCGTGGAGCCAGGACACAAACACCCTCTCTTTCCAGCTCTCCCATGTGCAGCTTCTGGGGCCTTGCTGTCTGGGGTCCCTAGGATCCTAGCTCAGGCATCCCTCCATCCTCTGTGTGTGGCACTGCCAATCTACAAACCACAGCCCTGGCTATCTGTATTACCCAAGTCCCTCAGTGCCTGGAGCTGATACACGCAGGTCTGCCATTTCTGATTAAGAAAGCACACGTATTTGGGGGCTGTTGCATGCTGCCGGTGCTGTACACACAGATATGCATGTACTGACTTCCTGGTAGCACCCCCTTCCATTTTCTGGGTCCGGAGTCTGTTGCTAAAAGTGTGTCCCTGTTCCCCAGGGAGAACCTCAGGGATGTATGCGGCCCGAGTGGTGCTGACTCTGCTCCTTGGAGGGTGTCTGGGGAAGCTGGGCCACACGCTGCCCCTATTCTGGGCAGGGCTGGCGACGGGCCCCAGCAGGAGTGGGGACTGGCCCTGCCCCAAAACTGTCAGTCAGGAGGACCTGAGAGGAGGTGGTCCCCTAGGGAGCTTCGCTGCCCCTCCTCCCTGATGGGGAGGTGTGTCTCTGCAGCCTGGCCGGGGAGGCATAGGCGGGGTAACCAGGGCCTGTGACGTGCAGGGACCCCTGGGCTATGGGGGGAGAACAGCAGTGGCCACTCCAAGGCCCGCTGCAGCTGACTCACTGGTTCTCACACACACATTGCACTCTACTGCCGCCCATCTAAACATAAAGGCTGATACACAGCTCACCTTTGTCACACACACGCTCACATCTATAAATGTGTGTGCACATGCATACACAAATATGCATTTCCATATGCATACACACACTGGGGTACATAACTTATATATATACTAGAGGCCTAGTGCATGAATTCGTGCAACTTGAAAGGAACTGTGGGCCAAGAGTCTGTGGTGGGCACAGGGGCAGGTCTCGGTCCATCTTCCGTGCCCCTGCCGGGCCCCTCCCACCACAGCCCCTGGTTCCCTGTCTGCCAGCAACCCTGCTCCCATAGCAGCTGCTCCCCTCAGGTGCCAGTGGGGCCAGGGGAGGCAGCAGGTGTGAGTGCCCCGGTGGGACCGTGGCACACAGGAGCAAAGAATTTTCAGTAACCACCAGAGCCTCACCCTGATGAAAGCAACCAGTGCCCTGTCTTGGTCTGGAGCCCCTGCTCACCTGCTCCCCCATCCCACCTCAGCCGATGCCTGCCATGTTTCACGTATGCCCCCTGGTGGTCAGCGCACATCATAGTAACCAGTTGTTCGTTTGGTCTATTGCGTATGAGGGCATATATAGTAATTATATATATGTATGTGTATACACACACACACACACACACACACAGTATCGATTTCAAAGAGTAAAGGAGAGGGAGAGATAGAAACATTAATTATGAGAATCATTTATTGGCTGCCTCCTGCACTCCCTCTACTGGGGATGGAGCCAGCAACCTAGGCATGTGCCGTGGGACAGGGAATCAGACTATGGCCTCCTGGTTCATGACTCCCTGGTTCATAGATTGACACTCAACTGCTGAACCTCACTGGCCAGGGGTACACATCTGAATAATTGCCACCATTCAGTGAGTTTTCACTGTGTGCCAGGCCCAATATGAGCCTGTGACATAGATTCTCTTTTTCAGTCTCACAGTCACCACATGGATCCCATTTTACCAGGGAAGAAACTGAGGCTCAGAGAGGTGAGGTATCTTACTCAAGGTCACTCGGCAGCAAAGTGAAGTTAGAATCAGAATCCAGGTCTAGTGGCAAAGTTAATGATTACATCATCCACAGGGTGCACACACAGGCACACACACAGACTGCCAGGCTGGGGAGGGCATTGTGAAGCGGCCCCTCCCACAGGGGAGAGAACACAGGCTGCAGGCCCCTTGCAGGCCTCACAGGGCTGACCAGAGGACCTCCGGGCTCTGGGTGCTGCTCAGAGAAGAGGCATTTGGGGGTTTAGATTCAGCTCTGCCAGCTTATCGCTTACTGTGTGGCCTTGGAGACAGTGTCTCCCTCTCTGAGCCTGAGCATCCCCACCTATGAAATAAGGATTGCGGTATCAACCCTCCCAAGTTGGAGGTGAAGTTAAAATAAGATACCACAGCTGCCTGGCACATATCAGGAACTTAATAACTCTAGCAAACAACACGTAATTTACATGTGCATAATTACATAATGACAAAATGACAGTAATTACATGCATAATTTATACCTCACAATGACTCTGTGAGGTGTGGGTGCTGTCATTTAACGGATGAGGAAACTGAGATCCAGAGAGATTAACCAACCTGCCTGAGATCGCCGGGGAAGCCAGCATTTGGAGCCAAGCAGCAGAGAGGGAAGGCACCTGCCCGCTGCCCGCTGGGCCCTGGCTGGCGTGGCCTGTCTGCCAGAGCCCCCCAGGGAGGGTGAGCAGTGGAGGGCGGAGGAGAGGAAGGCTCGTGTGGGGAAAATGGGAACAAAAGACGGATGGTGGCTTTCTTTGTACCTTGAATTTCTCTGCAAGCGCAGGAAGCACCGATGATTCAGGAAACCTTCTGCCCACTGAGATCACGAGCTGGAGAGAAGTCTCGCTTGTGAAGAGGGACAGTGGGGACAGCGTCCCCTTTCCTCTGGGCAGACAGGGCCGTCTTATGGGAGACCCCTTAGGAAGTGCCCTGCAGATCTCCGTTTGAATCCCACCCCCACCACCTACCAGGGTGACCTTCGACACTCACTTCCCTCTCTGAGCCTCAGTTTCCTCTTTTGCATATTGGAGTTAATGATGCTTTACCTGTGGGCTGTAAATGAAATAATGATGCAGGCAGCTTGCCCCAGTGCCTGCCATCTCTAGCAGCTCAATAAACAGAAGTTGTTTTATTTATTATCCAGGAGCCAAGTGACCCCTCTCTACGAACCCATCCCTCCCCACCTGCCCCCCGCCCCCAAGTCAGGGAAATGCCCCAGGAAACGGGGACAGGAAGAATGGACTGGTGATCTCCTCTGTGTTTACTGAGGTCACCTGCCCCAAAAGATCCCAAAACGAGTGTCCTCTCTTTCTAGATGCTAGGAGACATGAGTCCCCTGACCCTCCTGGAAACCACATCCAGGCCAGAGAATGGAGTTTAGAAAGGAGAAGGGGAGCCCCAGCCCCACCCCAGGAAAAGCTGCCGCCTCAGGGGGCAAACTGTGACCTCTCACACCCACACCTGCCTTCCTAGGCCTCACCCTGGGAGGCAGAGGGACAGACGGGCTATTCCTGGGAGCCTGAGCTTTCACAGCAAGGAAGCAAAGGGCTTCCCCAGCTCCCTCACACTCACTGCACCCTGGAGCCCCTGCAAATGGGGGGCTCACTCCACCCCACTCTGCCCCCACCCCATCCTCCGCCTTAACAATCTCTTGCAGAGGAAGGTTGATCCCTGCAGCACCCCCCCGCCCTAGCCCCAAGTTGTCCTAAATGTCCCATAGGAGAGATCATGATGCATATGAGGAAATTGAGGCACAGGGAGAGGAAGCAGCTGGCCCAAGGCCACCCCCATTCTGCACCTTCGTCTTCTCTCTAAACCCCCCCAAAGCCCTAGGGCGGAGACTGGGAGGTACTGTCCTTGCCCACTTTGTCCGGGGCAGAAGCGAAGTGCTCAAGGAGGCTCTCGGCTAACACACGGGACCTGTGCTCCTGGCTGTGAACCCCAGGGAGGTTTAGTGAAAGCCCCCGGGAGGCAGGTCCTGGCTTATTATGTAGCTAAAAGCATGGTGATTCGGTGGTTAGGACATCAGCCCAGCGTTGGGTCCCAGCTGCTTCACTTGCTGTGTGATCTCCGTGGGTGGCGTTACTGCCCTGTGCCTTGTTTTCCTCATCTGTAAAAGGGGCACGTGGGAGGGTTACTGGAGGCCCTGAGTCAGCACTCCTCTCTCTCTATATATTTAATTTGGTGTGTGTTCTTTTCAGGGAGGAAGGGAGAGGGAGAGAGAGAGAGAAACATCAATGATGAGAGAGAATCATTGATCGGCTGCCTCCTACATACCCCCTACTGGGGATCGAGCCCACACCTCGGACATGTGCCCTTCACTGGAATCGAACCTGGGACCCTTCAGTCCACAGTCCAAAGCTCTAGCCATTGAGGCAAATCAGCTAGGGCTGCACTCTTCCTCCTTGAAAGCACCCAGTGTGTGCAGAGTTCTTTGACAGCCTTGTCTGGTGAGTGCAGTGTGCTAGTATGCCTCGTTGGCTTTACCTAAAGTTCTTATAAAGCGCATGGCTCACCAGAGAGGAAATCTTTGCTTCTCTTACTCCTAACCTTGGCTTCCCCGGGGTCAGGCTGCAGGTGTGTGGGTGTATCGAGCTGCCTGCCTGTCAGGTGTGGGTTCCATGACACTCCTAGAGGGGGCATTGTGTGTCGTTGGGCAGCATTGGCAGTGAGGGGAGAGGAAAGGGCCTGCTTCTCATCTGCCCCTGCTCAGACCCTCCCTCTCCATGCAGCGCCACTGACTGAGCCACCGGGCTGCCTTCGCCACAGGGTGGAAGTGGAGTGTCTGTGGGTCTGTATGGCCCATCTCAGCATTACCGACGTCACCTATAATTTCCAAAGCACGTGGCCCACATTTTATCCACCGAGACAGCGTTGTACTGTCCTGCTCAAGCCCAGTCTAACAGGGACAAAGACCATTGCAAGTCAGACAGGCCTGGGTTCAAATGACCTTCAGCAAGTCACCATCTCAAGCTCAGTGTCCTCATCAGCAAAATGGGTCTATTACTAGTACAGACCCCCAGGGGGATTACTGCGATTATGTGGCTAAAGCTTTTAGGACAGTGAGAATCATTGATAGGCACAGAGTAGGTCTTCCCCTACTAAGCAGGGGAGTTAGCTCAGTAGAGGAGCCAGCCGGAGGCGGGGGGACGTGGGGGTGACAATGGCTACTCATGTCTTTCCAGTGGCTCCAACAGGAGCTGGGGCTGGACCACGACCGGGAGCAGCAGCATCCTGGCAGAGTTTGGATCCCTGCACTTGGAGTTCTTACACCTCAGTGAGCTCTCCGGCAGCCAGGTCTTCGCTGAAAAGGCAAGTCTTCTCCCCGCTCCCTCCCCAAACAGCCCCCGCCTTCTCCCCACAGAGAGCAGAAGGGTGGGCACTCAGCCCTGCGCGGCCACAGGAAAAGCTCCCAGATCAGCACAGTGGTGTGTGGGGAACACAGAGCCCCCTAAGTTACTGTGGGAGACCGGATTGTACCCAGTCCCAGGGGGCAGGGAAGGCGAGCACGGGGAGTAGCCGGGACCCTACAGGGGCAGGGAAGAGACAAAGCTGCCGGGAGAAGGTTCTCGCCGGCATGTGTCAGCTTCTGGCAACCACCCCATACATGGGTCTGCAGAAAGCGCAGCGGCTGAAACCTAGGCACCAGCTCCAGTTGGCAGGAATGGGCCACCGGCTGCTAAAGCCGCCTTCCCAGAGACATTTAACTTTTTCCTGCGCGATCTGCCTGGCCTTTCCTTCCAGATGCCCGTCTAGCTCATGCCATCAGCAGGCTGTCAAAGCGATTTCCACCTCCGGGAGAGGCACGTGGCCGCTCCTACTCACTGGTACCAGGCTGGCTAAGGCCACAGGAAGCTAGAGATGGCGCCCAGGCTGCCATCCATCCTGACAGCTGCCGGTCCTCTGTGAGGCCCTCCAGGGGGACAGTTTCTCCCAGCCTTGGCAGTCCCACCGTCTGGAAGTGTCACCGTGGGTCTAACCCTCCACCCTCAGAGGACACTCAGGCTCCATGGCAGGGAGATGAAGCCCCGCCTCCAAGGAGAACCCTCTGGAGGGCCCCACTCCCAGAGCCTTCCTTTCCCCTCACGGTTAGTTAGCCTGGGGGCTGGGAGCCCCTAGAGCCACTCTACCCAGTGGCTCCCGCCGCTCCGGCCTCAGAGCATCACCCAGCAGGCCCTGGGCCTGCGATCTGCATTTTTAATAAGCACTCATGTACTTTTTGACACGGGTTTAGAAGCACTGCTTATTCGTGTGGGAATCGACCCGAATTCTTGAGATAACACTTCAGAAGAATAATTCAAATCTTTGATCATTTTCTCTGTACTGGGGCTCACCACCCTTAAATAGCCCACCACATTGTCAGACCTTGTATGGAGGGGACTCTGCCTCCCTGTGACATTCCACCTCAAAAGGTTAGTTTAATCCCAATTCCCAATGAATCTTACTGGCTGATCCTTTTTCCCACCTCCACGTCCTCTCTCCCCCCAGCCTCCCTGTTTCCATTGCTCTTGAGCCAACTCCTCCAGGAAGATTGTGGCCGGCTCAGAATGGAGAAGGACAAGCAGCTCCCGCTAGTCCAATGGTTCTCAACCTTTCTAATGCCGGGACCCTTTAATACAGTTCCTCATGTTGTGGTGACCCCCAACCATAACATTATTTTTATTGCTACTTCATAACTGTAATTTTGCTACCGTTATGAATTGTAATGTAAATATCTGTGTTTTCCGATGGTCTTAGGCTCTATAGCAGTGGTTCTCAACCTGTGAGTTGAGACACAGGTTGAGAACTGCTAGTAGGGTCGCCTAAGACCATCAGAAAGCACAGATATTTACATTACGATTCAAAACAGTAGCAAAATTACAGTTATGAAGTAGCAACGAAAATAATGTTATGGTTGGGGGTCACTGCAACATGAGGAGCTGTATTAAAGGGTCGTGGCATTAGAAAGGTTGAGAACCACTGCTCTAGTCCCTGGCTAGTCTGGAGGTAATTAGCTACTACTGCCTGAGCACCCACTGTGTACTGGTCACCTTAGAGGGTCTCTAATCCTCCCAACAGCGCTAGGAGTCAGGTCTTCCTGTCATCCCCGTTTTACAGGGAAGGAAACTGAGAGAGGTTAAGTCACTTGTCCTGGATCATCCCTCTGGGAAGGGCTAAAGCCAGGATTCAAACCCAGGACTTCTTGTCTCTGGAGCCCACGCTCATTCAAGAGCAGATTAACACGACCGGCTTCAGGCCTTTCCTCCAGGCCCACGCTCCGTTTCTCTGTCTCCCTCTACATTTACATTCTCCAGCCATGTTCATCCCCCGCCATGCCTCCCACAGAGGCGATTATTGGCAGTCAACAAATTGGCCCAAATTCTAGAAGCGTCCGCACCCTCTCGGGGAGCTCATTTAGCCTGCTCCGCTGCTTGCCACCAGGATCGCCGGGAATAAGTCAGGTACAAGCACGTTCCTGTCCCCATAATGGACTGCATTAGCATAAATGGATGTGAAGTCCGATGCGGCAAAGCAATGCCGTCCCTGAGAAGAAAGGGCTGACAGTCAGAGGCTGCTTCCCTGCTCCTTGCCCTGCAGGTGAATCTGTGAGCATGACACAGGCGGTCCCCACGGGCTTTCTCTCCCGCAGGTCTGCCCCGGGAGGGTTTCATGTGTCCATGCGGGATACGGCCTTCCCACTTTTATAGCCCAAAGCCCCCTTGCCTTTGGTATCCCCAAAGGTTGCACATCTAGCTTCCTCTTGCTCAGGTGAGGCAGCCTCCGATGCACGTGGCTGCACGGTCCCCGCCTGGAACTGCTGTGTTTGGTCAGAAATGGTCCTGGCCCTGACACATACTGGGTAGCCATGGCAATCACTGAATCTCTCTACGATCGGGTGCCTTGTCTGTTAAACTGAGCTCGTAATACCACATAGGATGTTGGATGATTGGAGATGATGTGTCTAACAGTATGGCTCAGAGAGCTGAGAAATGTTGTTTTTAAAAGGGGCCTTTGGTGTATTGAGGAGCCCAGGCCTCCCCCAGCCCCGAATGGTCCCTATGGTGTCAGAAAAAAGAACAGAACGTATTCCCAGGTTAACCATAGGAAATTGCCAATGTTTGACCATTTCTGACCTATTAAAAAGGCTGTTTTACCTGGTACTTACAAAACAGCTACCATCCCTTATATGAATCCTCCCTCCTATGAAGACCCTCCCCACCAAAAGCAACATGCAATGAGGAAGGGGGGAGATGGGGAGGAGTGGGGGGTGGGAAGGGAGCCTGGCAGACCCCAGGCAGAGTGGTCAGAGCAGACATGTGGGTCAGGCGCCTGTGGCACTCCTGCAGCGCCCGCACGTGGGCACAGGTCAAGGTCGTCCCAGCAGCTCTGGTTGGAGCCTGCTGCTGGTTTCACAGCTCCCCTTCCTGCCTTCTTGGAATGGTTGCCTCAGGCTCTGAACCAGCTGCCCGGTCCTTGGCGAGCCGGGAGGGGGCCGGCTTCTTCGGAGAAGTGAAGGTGTGCCTGGTGTCCATCTCTCGGCAGGTCAGGAACATCCGGAAGTTCCTCAGGAAGATCGACAAGCCATTCGGCCTCTACCCCAACTTCATCAGTCCAGTGAGCGGGAACTGGATACAACGTGAGTGCAGAGACACGCCCCGTCCTTCGGCGGGTTCCTGCCCAGCTTCCGGGTGTAATTAGCTACTACTGCCTGAGCACCCACTGTGTACTGGTCACCTTAGAGTGCCTCTAATCCTCCCAACAGCCCTAGGAGTCAGCTCTTCCTGTCATCCCCATTTTACAGGGAAGGAAACTGAGGCTCAGAAGTTAAGTCACTTGTCTCCTAGATGAGCTCCTAGATGCCCCGCCCCGCTCGCCTGGTAGCTGGGGAGCTTCACTAAGGTTGTCACAACTGTGGTGACGCCCTGCGCAGCCCCCTCCCGCCAGCTGTCTCCAGCCTCCATCTCTGTGCCCACTGACGCCGCCATCCTCCCTCACCCTTCCAGGAGTGTTCCTCTCCTAGCCCCTTCCACTTTAGATTTTTAAACTTAAGCAGAACCTAATAATACAATGATATAAAAACCACGAATCCACTGCTGTGTCCTGCACGTGCCAGAACTGGTCCCAGGGCTTCCTGCAGTTCTCCGTGCAGAGACTGCTTCTCAGCCAGAGATGCTGGTCACCCGGTCACCTGTGGAGCCTCGTTCACAGCCCCAGCTTCACCTGCTGAAACAGAAGGGGGGTTGGGGGACACTCAGGCCCCTGGCACTGCCCCTGCGGAGAAGCCCTGCTCCACCTTGCCCTCCTGACCAAGGCCCGGTCGTGTCTGTGGTCATCGCACACACTGGGCCTTCCCAGAGCCCACGCCTCGCTGCCTCTGCCAACAAGGGCCCCTCTCCCTCTACCACCCTCCTGCCCGCTGTTAGGGCATCAGCCAGGCTGGCTCAACGGAGACATGGGTCTGATTCCCGCATGGCTGGGAGGGACAGGGGTTCATTTTATCTCTTTGAGCCTTGGTTTCCTCTCCTGCAAAATGGGAGCAGAACTCGAGATACGTTCTTTGTGCACTGTGGAGGGGGGTGGAGTAAAGGTCAAAAGCTGCAGGAAACAGATTGCAGTTGAAAGAGGGCCCATGAGTGACAGTGTGCAGGCAGGGCCGGCAGGGGGTGGAGACCGCTGGGGCCTCGTCCTTCCAGCCCAGCCTCCCAGCCTCCCTGATCCGCAGGTCTAGAGGCCCAGAAAGTTCAACCCAGGACGTCTCCCTGGCGATGGCCTCACTCCCAAGCGGCCTACTGCAAAAACCACTTCTAGAAGCGCACAGTATTTTTAACCAAACATGCCATGAAGCCCAAAAGTGCAGGAGAAAACGGAGGTTTGAATTACGGATTATGGCCACAGGAAGAGACAGCTCAGTACTGTTACTGCTTTTAATTGCGAGGCCTGACTGGACAAAGATAAACTGCCCAGCTGCTGGCCTCAGCTGCCCCAGGACAATGAGCAAAACCCACGAAAGGAGGGGGTGTGGCTCCCAGCTGACAGCTACCTTGGCAAATTACTGGGGAGCCCCCACCGAGACGCATAATTTTCTTTGCAGGCTGCGCCAAGGGCCGCAGGGCTGGGCAAAGCCGGTCACGTGTGAACATTTGTTTCATATTAGTAACATACGAATCCACAGCCCGCTAAAGAGCAGAGGGGGTACAAGGCCGGCTCCTCTGGGCGCCTGCTTCCTCCCTCCCTGGCTCTGGTGCCGGGGTTACCTCAGTTCTCATCAGGGTGTGTTTTTGTGATTGTGTATTTTTCCAGATGATAACACTCCCTACTTGCATAAGCTAAGTGTGTTCACATTCTTTTTTCTCCTTGAATCCTCTGTTTAGCTGATTTGCAACCATAGAAATTGTAGCTTAGAGAGGCAAAGGAGGAACTGGGGCGCTCTTGGCAGCTCCCCACTCCTGCTTGAAGCTGAGCTTCGGGGAAACAGGGAAGACCAAGACGTCTGGCTGCCAGGACCTCAGCCGGAGAAGCCGCCAGGCTCCTGCTGGCACCCCTCTCGATGAGAGCTCAGAGCTGCCAGCCAGAGGGCTCGGCCTCCTGTCCACTGCCTGATCCCTCTCTCCTCGGTGGGAAGGAAGCGGCAGGTCTAGATTCTCCCAAAAGGGAGCATGAGCTGCGCGTCAGCCCCAGCCTGGCCGCCTCCCAGTGCGTGCTGTCTTCTGTGGCAGAGTTCCCGGCTGTAGGGTGGCTGCTGCTTGCTGCTTGCTGCCCAGTGTGATGTGTGTTGGCATGGTCAGGAAGCAGCAGAACCCACCTGCTCTAAGGCCCATCTACACCAGTGGTCGGCAAACCGCGGCTCGCAAGCCACATGTGGCTCTTTGGCCCCTTGAGTGTGGCTCAGCATTAGGACCACTTCTTCAAAATAGACTCACCCAGGCCAAAAACTGACCTCTGCACATGAGCCACAGAGTTTCAATCGCACTGTACGTGTGCGCCCACACGTGGTATTTTGTGGAAGAGCCACACTCAAGGGGCCAAAGAGCCGAATGTAGCTCGAGAGCCGCGGTTTGCCAACCACTGATCTACATTAACTCGGACTCCCCTTTTAAAAGTATTGTACTGGAGAAGACTGAGGACTGGCAGGGGAAATGCCAGCATTGAGCGGCACCACACACACACACACACACACACACACACTGGCTAGAAAGCAGGGGGACCTCCAAGTGAGAACTGCCCACTTCAGTCAAGGTCCCGGAGAGAAGATACACATCTCCCCACGCGCCTTATCTCCCTCTCCCTCTGCTCACCCTGCAGGGAGGGCTGGATGGGAAGGGGTCATGGGAACACAGGGGAAAGCCTTTCTGAGGGAGGAAGCTGAGGTGTCCAGTGGGGAAGCCTAGCCACACAAGGTGGTGAGGGGTGGTCACAGGTGAGAGACAGCCTGGGGAGGCTGGGGCAGGAGATTTGGTGGGGGGAGGGGGGAGAAACAGTGAGGGGAGCCGGTCCGGGAGATCCGTGTGGAGGTGGCAGTTCCCTGGCCGCAACCTGTGAGCCAGGGCTCCTTCTGTGGGCTGTGGGCTTCAGCGGCTCTAGGCAGAGGCTGACTCAGTTTGCTTACAGCCTCCCCCATCCCTGCTCACACAGACCTCCTGCTTCAACATGGACACGCCATCGACATGCTGGGCCTGGCACACCCGTCCCCCCTTGGTGCTTGCCCAAGCTGTGGCAAGGGATGGGGTGAGGGTGTGCTGTGCTGGTTCTCTTCCCTCTTCCCTGGCAAGGTCCAGCCCACCCTGCCCCCTCCCACCCCTCGGACTGAGGCTTTATCTGGTTGGTTCCAGTTTTTGCAAGTGCTTGTTCCACTCCTGAACCCTCGCTCGCCAGGACTGGTTTGAGGAGGAGCCGAAGGGCTGGTTCACGGCGGGGCCTCCTCTCGGCCCCTCTCCCCGGTCCCCGCTGCCCTCACCCTGGTCCTTCTGGTGCACCGCCCTTGCTCTGAGCATCTTCCGTCCCGTCCTCGGCTGGCTGTGAAGTGCGGAGAGTGAGCTCTGCCCCCTCGTGGCCGCCGGTGAGCGGTTGAGGCTCGCTCTCATTTTCCCGTCTGGCAAATGGGGTTGATAGTGCTCACCTTGCAAGCTTCGGGAGAAGATGTTATAAATAATACAATACATCTCCTCGCCCACCATGCACCTGGTAGCTGTCGGTGTATTCTCTATTTCTTTCTCTTTTTACTGTTTCTGCAAAGGAGCTGAAAATATTCTTCCCATTCCGCCACCCCCACCTTAATCCATCCCCCACCCCTCCCCCTTCCCCTGTCTCTCTGCTTACGTGATTCTTAACAGGGAACTGACGCTGGCTCTGAGGTATATCATTAAAGGCCTGTGTGTTTCCCGTTGTTACTTTTTAAAGCATGTCCGTGTCTTGCTTCTGAGGTTAAGGGTCCCTTGGTCACCTCATTCCCCCACACACACCCCCACCCCAGACAGCCCGGGGTGGAGATGCCTCCTCATTCAACCACAGCCTGGTGGGGACTTCGGGCTATGCCACCAGGCAGAGAGGGGCGTCCTCAAACCCATGTGTCCTCCCCTGCTCCTGCGAACTCCATGCATCCCAACTTGCTAAATTTAAACTCAGGTTTTCCAGAAAGGCTCTGTACGCTGGCCGCCTAAATCAAGCCTCTCCTTCCTCCTCTCCGTGGCCTTTTAGGAACCTTCCCGGCATTAATTACCATGTTTGTCACCAGGTAATAAAAATCTCCACTCCCTGCCACCAGATTATATTCTTAAAGAAATGCAGCTCATTTCCAGTTAATAACCAGAGGCCCCGCTGTCCTCGGCCTGCCGGAGCGACGTGATTTATAGCCCCTGGCCGAGCCCCGCACCTGTGTGCAGGGCCCCCACGCCGGAGGGGGCCGGGCTCCCCGAGGCGCAGGCTGGGCCTTCCTCCCAGCCGCTGTTCCGGGCTGGGGGGCTGCTGATTACACGCTGGCTTCACCCCCGCGCTCCGCCCGCACGCACCACCCAGGCCGGGGCCCGGTGGGCAAGGTGTGCGCTCCGCTGGCCCCGGCGCCTCGGCGACCGAGACAATGTTCTGTCTGCTCTCCCCGCACAGACCACGTCTCGGTTGGAGGACTCGGGGACAGCTTTTATGAATATTTGATCAAATCCTGGTTGATGTCGGCCAAGACAGACACGGAGGCTAAAGACATGTACTACGAGGCCCTGACGGTAAGACAGCACCTCCACGGTCCTGCGCCTCCCGGGTGCCGGGGCCTTGCCCGCCCACCCCCACAGCGCGCGGGCCGGGAGCCGCACACAGCCGCGGCCATCGGTCACCGCACACCTGCCTCATAACTCTTCCCGGCACCTGGGAATTAGGGCCGTGCTAGCATCCTTGTTTCACAGAGAGAACCAGGCGTGCTCATTTGTCTGCGGCCTCACAGGCAGCGGCAGGCAGTCTGACTCAGAAACCTCCGGCCTGTGCTTCAGCTGATGTGTCGGAGCCCAGAACGCAGCAGGCGGTGGGAGGTGCTAAAGCAAGACCCTCAGCCGTCTTCCTGCCAGGCCAGAGGCGGCCGCTCGTACTTCCACGTGGGAGGGCCTCTGTCCGTGGAGCACCCAGTTCTGTCCCTTTTCTTTAAATAGATGGAAGCCAAGGCCCAGAGAGGGGAAAGCCCTTCCTCAGAGCCCCCCAGCACGGAACGGGCAGAGCTGCAGCCAGAGGGAGGCGCTGGAAGGATGGACAGTGGGTGGTAGGGGACATGGGTGGATGGTGGATGACCTCTCGCTGCCCTCTGATCACAAAGGCAGTGCTTAAAGGACACACATTGACACAGGCCTGCGGGGCCGTGGGCTCCTCAGCTCCAGCCTCCATCATGGGTTTACTCCAGTCCCAGCTCAGCCTGGCTTAGCCCCATCCATGAGGTTCCTGGCTGAGCCCAGCCCACAGCCAGTGTCTCCCGTCGGATCCGGTTCCGCTGGGGGCCGGGTGTGCTGCCCTCCTGCCACCCACATGCGGTTCCGGAGCAGCCTCGTGCCCTGCCCTCAGGCGCACGGAGGTGGAGGCTTCAGGGGAAGAAATGGCCACTAATTATTTAAGCAAACAGGGAGCTTTATGGAAACACTTGACTGAATGGGAGACACCTGGCCCTGCTCCTGTGTTTGATCTTCCCCTGCAGAGTCCCTGACCCTCGAAAGGCTGGGCCTGTGCCAGGTTTGGGGCTTTGAAGAACTTTCTGGTGGTTGTCCACCTTGTTGGCCTGTTAAAAATCCTGATGTTCAGCCCCGGCTGGTGTGGCTCAGTTGGTTGGGGTGTCATCCCATGTACCAGAAGGTCCAGGGTTCGATTCCGGGTCAGGGCACATACCTAGGTTTCAGGTTTGATTCCTCCCATCAGGGCACATGCAAGAGGCAACTGATCAAGGTATCTCTCTCACATCTATGTTTCTCTCTCTCTTTCCCTTCCTCCCTCTCTAAAAATCAGTTTTTAAAAAACGTTTATCCCAATGGCCAGTCTGCACCCCAACAAGCTTACATCAGGACCTCTGGCCGGTTCCCAAGCAGCAGCCTGGAAAGCTGCTGGGCTGGGTCAGTGTGCAGGTTACACCAGCATCTCGCATGGGCATGGGCTTCAGGCCTTTTCCTAAGGTCAGGGGAGAAAGGACAAGGACAGTGCTAGGCACTAAAGTCATTCTGGCCTTCGCTGGGCAGTACATTTAGGGCCTTAGGTCCCATCTCATAGGTGATGAGACAGAGGCTCAGAAAGGCTCGAGATCACACAAGTGTCAGAGCCAGGGTGCAAACAGGGTTCGACTGCCTCGAGGGGCAGTGCTCCTGCCTCCACTTATCAGCGGCCAACTCCCCGAGGAGCCTGGTTTGCCAAAGTCCCTCTCAGGCAGACGCGGGGCTGGGGGGTGAGGGAGGGCCCGTCCAGAGCCTCTGAATAGCCTCACAGCCAGCCCAGAATTAGTCTCATTTCACAGGTAAAGAAAGGGGGTCTTCAGAAAGGTGGACCAGAGTCATCCAACTCTCAATATGCAGAGCTGGGCTTCCAGCACAGCCCGCCTCACTCAGCTCTTTGCTGTGTCTCTTGCCATGATTTAAGCCTCCTGACCACTCCATGGCCAGCCTGTGCTGTCTTGTGTTTCTCTCAGTTTTAGAAGCCTTGGTTTTTGTGTTGTTATTTTTATCTTTGCATCTGCTCTCTCAGTTGTCTCTTCAAAGAGAAGCTGCGTTGTCATTTCCTCTTTAGCAAAGTTACTTAGCTTGGGGTCAACCCCACACAGAAATAACCTATGGGAGACAGCCTTGAAGATGAAGATTTTCGGCTGCAGTGTGAGACTTTCTGGGATCCCCTCCAACTCCTGTCTGTGTTCTCTCCCAAGCATTAACAATGGGCAACCGAGCCATGTTTCTGCGCCTGGACTAGACCTGCCGCCCGCCCCTGCACCTGCATGCTCAGGGGTGCAGAGCAGCTGCCTGGACCAGCTCTGCCCAGCCGTGGCCAGCTGTCCACGCCTCCTCCCCACGTGAGCAGGTGCCTGGCCTGGCCATCAACATTGCTCCCCCTCTGCTGCTCAGCGAGGGCCCTGCAGCCAACCCACCAGCCAGACCCTACAGAGAAGAAGGGAAAAGCACTCGGGGAGCAAGCTGGGTTTGGGCACCTTCCGTGTGCCAGGCCCTGGCTGGAGATTGCTGGGGGTGGCCTCTGCTGTCACGTGCCACTCAGAGTCCTGGGAGAGACATGTTCCATAGAAACATACATGAATGTGTGTACACACGGTGGAGACAGCACCGTGTAGGAAGATAGTGGGATAGTAGAATAACGTGGCAGCAGTGGTGTGGGCCAAGCTGTCCTCTCCGAGGATGCACCCCGAAGAGGCCCCGAGGCCGGGCCGGAGTTAGCAGTGGATCGGGAGCAGCGGGCAAAGCCTGAGGCAGGAACCCTCATCTGCTTCACGCACATCAGGTCAGAGACCTCTGACCTCACTGCAAAGCAGGACCCCTCCCCACATTTCCCCGGCCTGTCCCCTCCATTTGTTTCATTCAAAGTGCTGATCACAAATGGTGATGTTCGTGCATATTGATTTGGGGGAAAGTCTCTGCTCACGAGAGAGCTCCCCAAGGCAGGTGCAGGCCCATCTTCAGGGGCTGTTTCTCTTGCGCCTCCACAGCCCTGGCACCAAGGAGGTGCTCGCAAAACACTCATTGGGGCTGGGGTGCGGAGCGAAGAGGCCAGTGGGCTGAGGAGGGAGGGCAGGGCCAGCTGGAGAGCAACTGTGAGGCTGTTTATTGAGGACTCTGTGCTGGGAAACCAGCTGAGCTCTACAACACATCTCATTTAACCCTCATGACCCTATGATGTGGCTCACGTTCTTACCGCGTTTTATACGCAAGGAAGTTACAGCATGGAGAGAACATAGCACCCGCCCAGAGTCACACAGCTCCGAACTGGTAGAGATGGGGTTGAACCCAAGATGGGGTCCTTGTCCCAGTCCTGGTATGACTGCATCACCTGGAATAAGGCACTCGGCCTCTATGGGAGCACTGCAGACCACCTGGCTTGTCCTGGGCGTTAAATGGAAAGGCGGGTAATGAGGGACTGTAAAGAGCACCTCTCAATTTTCTATTGTTTTCTTGTTTTGTTTAGATTCGATGAAATATATGTGCCCTTGTCCCATGAAAATGCACATACAGCCCTGGCTGGTGTGGCTCAGTTGGTTCGGCATCATCCTATGCACCAACAGGTCACAGCTCAATTCCCAGTCAGGGCACATGCCTAGGTTGCAGACTCGATCCCCAGTAGGGGGCATGCAGGAGGCAGCTAATTAATGTTTCCCTCTCGCATCAATGTCTCTCTCTCTCTCTCTCTTCCCCTCTTATTTCCTCTCTCTCTAAAATCAATAAAAACAATTTTTTAAGAAAAAGAAAATGCACATACACAAAAGTGTCATGTACAATTTTAGGGGCATTTGTGATACCCTGAAGCCCATCCATGGGTTAAGATTCCCTAACCAAGGAAGGTAATAATTCTTAAAGATACTTTGACATTTTTTTGTATGTAGAAAATTTTCAAGTCTGTGTAAGAGACTCACCCTGGGGAGCTACCTTATGCCTGAGCCTCCAGCAGGCTCCAGGCCTCAGCGGGGCGAGAGGCAGAGCGCCCATGGGCCCCATCAGGGCCAGCTCGGTGAGGTCAGTGGGCCGCCTTTGCCTGGGATGGGGGCTCGGTAGAGCCGCGTTTGCTGCTGTCTCCAAATACTCACTTTCTGTCCTCTCCGCTCCTTCCCTGTGCGCTCCCATCCACCCCCCCTCTCCCTGCCCAATTCCCACCTTGCTCCCAGGCAATAGAGACCCACTTGGTGAATGTGTCTCCGGGGGGGCTGACCTACATCGCCGAGTGGCGCGGGGGGAACCTGGACCACAAGATGGGGCACCTGGCCTGCTTCTCCGGGGGCATGATCGCCCTGGGCGCCGAGGATGCTGAGGAGGACAGGAGGGCCCACTACCGAGAGCTCGCAGCCGAGATCACAAAGACGTGCCACGAGTCGTACGACCGCTCAGGTAACGCTGCCAGGGGACAGGCCGGCAGGACACGCCGAGGCTTGACACCAGGGAGCACCGGAAGTCCGGCAGAGTGGGGGGTGCAGGGAGCCGTGGTCTCAGGGAAGTCTAGCCTTCTGCGGTTAGGCAGAATTTGAACAAGGGACATGCTGTCTGTGCACTGAGGCTGTAGCCTAATCAAAGGGAAATAGGGTGATGCATTAAGCCCTCTGTGTGTGCCAGGTATTATTGTTCAGCACTTAAAATGTCATTGCTGAACCTCACAACACAGAGGAGGAAACTGAGGCTCAGGGATGATGTGGCCACAGATCACATGACGTCGCCATGTGTGGGGCACAGAGCAGAGGGTCCTCTGGCCCCTGAGGCAGAAACATTGGCCTCCCAAGCCTAGAGAATTCCTACTCCCTGACCCCCTAGCCCCCAGCACCTCTGCTTTTCCTCCCCGGAACCCCTCCGTGTAGAGGGGCTGGGCACCTCCTGGCACCTCCTTTATCACCCTCCTTGACCCAGGCTTGAGCGCTTCCTGACCATCCGCTCAGCACTCATGCGATGTGGTCAATGCCAGAGTCAGAAGTCACGTTAGAGGACACGAACCCGGCTTCCATTTTACACACGGGAAACTGAGTCAGTCCAGAGCTGAAGGCACCGCTGTGAGTGGCTAAGCCAGGCCGGAACCCAAGTCTCCTGATGCCCAGCTCCCTCCTGTGTGCTGCCTCTGAACAGCGGCCCTCAGCACTACCCCCCGCCCCCCAGGGCCCCAGGAGGTGCCCACTACTCGGAGTTCAGCCCCAGTCTTGGCTGGAGGAGATGACCCAAGATTTGCAGTAAAAAATGCCTGGTTCAGGCGACACTCTGCCACTCACCAGCTGGTGGCCTCCGTTTCTTGTCGTTCAATGTGAACAGGAACACGGGTCTCCAGGACAGGGTCTCCGCCTGATCCCAGAAAGCACATGGCCAGCGCCCCCAGCCAGAGCACGGGGGCGGGGGGGGGTGTTAGGTCCACCGAGCTGGGTCTGTGACCGCAGCAGCTGAGTCCTGACTGTGCTGTTCAGAAAGCTAGCAATTCACAGCGGGTCCTAAAACTGGTCTTCGAGTCCCCCCCCAAGAGCTCTCTCTGTCAGCACCATAAACAAATAGGAAATCTCAGGAATAATAAAAAGCTTGCTGCTTGTCTGGGACAATCAGCCGCGACCATAAAAGACGGCCTGTGTGACAGAGCACATTGTTCCAGCAGCCTGGCTCGCCGCGGGCGGCTGCAAGAGGCGCTCTCGCCCTCACCCCATTAGCAGCTTGGCAGGACGGCCGTTTCCGAAGGTAGGAGTGCGGCACCAGCTGAGAGGATCGGAAGGGCCTGGTCTGGCTGGTTCCTCTCCCAGGACGCCCTCCACGGGAGAGTAGGACATCCTGCAAAGCCATGTCTTGAGGGAAAACAGCTCCAGGCCTCTTGGGTCCTGAACCGTGGTGGGAGGAGGAAGGGCTCACTACAGACCCAGAACCAGGCCCTCGGTCAACCTGGACAGGATGTGCAGGCATTAAAAAGAGGAAGACCCAGCCCTACTCTAAACTCGAGGCCTGGAGAGTCAGACTCAGAAGGGAAAGAGAGGATACAGCCTAGAGAGGGGGCATCAGACAAATCCCCGTAACGTCCCAGCCCAGCCGTAGCGCGCCACGTTCCCCTGGACAGACTCCTTAGCCTCCCTGATCCTCGGTTCCACATGCATGGCAGAGGGATAATAGCACCTCCCTCACCAAGAACACACTTCGTTAAGGATGAAGCAGTAGAGCACTCAGCACAGCTTTGAAATCACAAAGGGGTGGCTGCGGTAGTGGTTATATAATTGTGGTCATCCACAAAACAGGAATGGCAGTAAATTGTCCACAAACGAACAAAACAATGGCAGCAGCAAAGCCAGACCTCACCAGCCTTGCTCAGTCCGCCCTCTGCCCGAGTATGAGTGAGCGCGTTCCGGGCAGCCTTCCCCTCGTCTCCCTGTCAGACTGTCGGCTCCGGAAGGCCGTTCTGAGAGGAGCTAACAGCAGCCCCCTGAGGTCTGAGGGGAAGTTCTTGCGTCTGAGCTCGTTAAAGGAGCTGATGAGTCCTGCAGGAGAGGCTGCTTCACCTTTGTCACCACTGCTCTCCAAGCGTTGTCCATGTGCTCGAACCCTGGCGTGGCTGAGCTCTGACTGACATCTTGCAGGGCTTCTATCTCAAAATACACGGTTAGGGAGCACCACCCCAGCTTTGTCTCCCCAGACTGCCGGGTAGTTCATTTGGATTCTGAAATTCTAAAACTACAAAATTTTGAGGCCTCAAGGGTCTTGCTTTGGCCGGTCTGGGCCCAGAGGGAAGTTGTATATCTACCAGGCTCAGCCTTGTCAGGCAACCCAGGCGGCCCACCCCTCACCCTCCATCACCAACCACCACCCCAGATCTACCCTCCCAGCAGGAGAGCCGTCTGACCCAGGCCTCTGGTTGGTCATTCCACAGATACCAAACTGGGGCCCGAGGCCTTCTCGTTTGACTTCCGCAAAGAGGCCATGGCCACGCAGCTGAGCGAGAGCTACTACATCCTGAGACCCGAGGTGGTGGAGAGCTACATGTACTTATGGCGACAGACCCACAACCCCATCTACCGGGAGTGGGGCTGGGAAGTGGTGATGGTGAGTGGGCTGGTGGGAGGAGGGCGGGGAGGCTTAAACGGGTGGCAGGTGCCCCTGAGAAGTCGAGTCCAAAACCCCGTGCTCAGGCGCTGAGAGGAAGGTCAAGCCGGGTTGGCATCTGGCTAGAGTTCAGAAGTCAAAGGTTAAGGTTATAGTCGCAGAGCCAGGAATCCCCAGCTGGGCACCATCCAGCCAGGAGCTTGAAGGCGGTTCTGAGGCCCGTAGCCCCGGCGCCAGCACACTTAGAGGGGCAAAGGCAGGGCAGCAGCCAAGGGGGCCAGGGCACACGCGGTCACTGCTTTCTGACCCTGAAGCCTGGACCAGTGCCGCCGATGTCGCCTCTCAAACAGGAACAGCTGCCGGCCAGCAGCTCCCCTCCCTTCTCTCCCCAGAGCCAGCCCAGCTCCTTGCCAGCCCGCCTTCGCTGGGCTCTGCTCACCCACCCACTCACCCTCCCTCTCTCCTCTTGTCCCCAGCTACCTAGTGGAAATCTCATGCCCACTCTAGGGCAAGTGTCAAAGGCAGGTGTAGGGGCTCTGGAAGGTTCCTTGATGGGTGCTGAGCCTTCTCTGTCCTCCCCTCCTTCCCCACCCACTGCTCTCAGAGGCAGGTGCTGTCTGGGGAGCCACACCCCGAGTGGCATACTCAGGTGGGCACAGGCCTGCTCAGGACCATTGTCATGGCTCTCTGGCCAGAGTCTCTTGCTCCCCTAAGGCCTAGTTCTTGGCCTCTGGAAGCCAAGTGTTTGTGCTTCTGGGTCCCGTCTGCAAACCTCAGTGGGTGAGAAATGCATTTCTATACAAAGACAGAGAGCCCATGGCCTGCCCACGTCTTCACGGAGAATCCTGGGTGACAGTCCCACATCCCAGCCCATGCACCCCACCAGCACCTTCCTCTGTCCCACTGGGCAGGTCTGACATCAGTCTGTTCCATGAGAGGCACAGAGAAGCCTCTAGGCCAGCTGTGGGCAAACTATGGCCCGCGGGCCGGATCCGGCCCTTTTGGCTGTTCTATCCAGCCCACAAAGCCGAAAGAGCGGAGGGTTCTCTTGCTCTCCCCTCCGCTCCTTCACCAGCAGCCCAAGATGAGAGTGCCAGCATGGTCAGGTTGCTTTTGTTCCGGCCCTCCGGTCCAGTTTAAGAACCCATTGTGGCCCTCGAGTCAAAAAGTTTGCCCACCCCTGCTCTAGGCTCACACCAGCTGGAGAGCCCGGGCACAGCTCTCCCATTGGGACCGAGCTCCTGGCATCAGGACCCCAGCCTGGCTGCAGGCGCTGAACCTCGAGAATAGCTTCGCCCTCTGCTTCCACAAACACCAGGGGTCTCCCATTCGGGGGTCAGGGGCCTGCCTATCAGCGAGCTTGGGGTCCTCTCCTCTCCCCACACCCAGGCCTTGGAGAAATACTGTCGGACAGAAGCGGGTTTCTCCGGGATCCAAGACGTGTACAGCAGCATCCCCAACCACGACAACAAGCAGCAGACCTTCTTTCTAGCGGAGACGCTGAAGTGAGTCGGGGCTCGGTCACTGCTCTTCCCCGCGGACAGCGCGCTTTCCTAGGGAGGCGGGCGGTCAGCAGTCTGTCCCTTCCCCAGACCAGGGTCTGCAGCCACAGGAAGGGGCCCTCGGGGTGGGGCCTTAGCATAGTGAGACCCTGCCCCATGGGTGAGCCTTGGCCAGGCCAGTTTCTACTCAGAGAGTGAGACTGGGTTGGACTCTACCCCTAAAGTATTAGCTGTGGGACAAGTTCAGTTCTGTACCCTGTCTCCTTAAGTCCCATAAAACTGAGCTCCTCTGCAAAGTAAGGAGAACGGTGATGGCGTCCATGTGCTGGCGACCTTCCTCGGCAGCACTGCTGCCCTGCTCCCTGCGCTCCTCGCTGGTCCCCAGAGCAGCACCCTTGAGCCTTAACCCTTCAGGGTGAACTGGAATGGCCCATTCCTTCTCATAAAAACCCCCAGGGCTTGGGAAGCTGGGGTTCTGGAGTCACCACTCCAGTGCCCTAACATGAGGGGCAACAGGGGAGCAGCCCGGGAGCCTGGCCCGGCCGGGCGCCCTGCACAGAGAGGGGAAGCCAGGCCCTGCGGAGTGCTGGCAGGACTCCCACAGCCGGGGGAAGGGCCCGAACGAAGCTGTTGGCTGCGAGGCCTGGGCAGGCCAGGGTTAACCAGGGCTGTCTGCCCCAGCCCAGCGCTCTTCTCGCGTCCACAGCATCTTCCCTGGGTCCCCCCCTCTGCGTGGACTTGGGGTCTTGGCCCGCCCTGCACCGTGGCCACAGGCCTGTGGCAGAGGCCCCCGGGGTTCATCCCGGGGCCGTTCCCAGGGCACCGACCGCTGTGTCCGCCCCTCCCTGCCCGGCACAGGTACCTCTACCTGCTGTTCTCGGAAGACGACGTGCTGTCCCTGGAAGACTGGGTGTTCAACACGGAGGCCCACCCGCTGCCCGTGAACCACTCGGACAGCGCTGGCAGGGTGGGGGGCCAACTCTGACGCCCAGGGACTCCTCGCCTTTTCAGGTCTGGGGACCGTTCTCAAAGGGACTGGGAACGCAGGCCCCACTCCAGACGGATGTGCTGGACACGCCTCTTCTCCTCCGTGAGGAGACAGCCGGAGACGGCGATGTCACTCCAGGCCACATTCCTTTCTAGGGAGAATTTCTATGAAACCCACTCAGTTGCCATTCCAGGGCCAAAGGACTGGAGGTTTGCTTATCGACCCCGTGTATTTGGTTCACTTCCTTTCGTATTGGGGGTATTTTGGGTTTTGCTTGATTTTGCCTTTTCTCTACAGTTGTGCTTTATCACAAATTATAAGTTAGTTTTCAAAATCCCATGCTTTCAAAAGCAATCACCTTGATCAACTAAACCTTAAAGTATTTGTACACATACAAAAACCTTATTTCTATATTTTAAATGCCTCTTGCCCAACATTTACTATTCGTTCCATTACCTGTCATTTACCTTATCATTTGAGGAGGGGTTCCCCTTTGATTTGGGTTTAAGTGTTACGAATACTAGTGCTATTTTCATTATTGTAATGGAGAAATCTGAAAACTTACAATAAAAGAGTTTATTGAATAAGAAATACGATTGGGTTCATTGCACATTAGTGATTCCTGGGAAAACTATTGCAGTGTTTTCAGAAAAATCAACCAGCAGTTGGTTTAAGGTATAATTTAGTACATGATTCCAACTTCTATTACCTTCCCTTAAGTAGAACCTAATATATTCAGAAAGGGGGAAATACTTTGAAAGAGTTGGATATTTATACTTAGGTCTAGGCTTGGAAGAGGCCCAAAGAGAGGCAGCAATTTGCCTGAGGTCACATAGCCAATGAAGGCAGGGGTGACCAGCCCCTGTGATGTGCCCACCACCCAGTCCTGTGTCCATGTGCTCCATCCTCAGCAGCTGCTCAGGGAGATGCCAGAGACACTGCCCTCAGGAGGCCTGCAGGTCAGGGAGGCGGAAGCACAGGAAGTGGCGTGCCTGCTGGTCTTACAGAATGAAATGCCGCAAAGGAGACAAACTGCTGACGGGCTAGGGCCTGTCTTGGGGTCACGGAGAGCCTCCCTGACCAGATAGCCTTCAAGCTGAGACCCAGAAGCTAAGAAGGAGCAGTGGGATGAGCACCCACAAATCCACCCCCTGTGCTTGCCTGAAGCCCCGAAAGGAATCCAGGTCCCAACAGTGAGGTGAGCACTCGTCCTCTTCTCGCCCTCCCCGCCTTCCGCGCCCCCCCTCAGCCCCCGGCAGCTTGTCCTCCCAGCTCACTTCACAGGGACATGGCGGGCCCCGCCGCGTGCTCAGCCGCTTCCTGTTGGCTCTGTTATGGACCGAGGAGCCCCCGGGGCGGGGGCCCAGGGCAGGGGACCGGCTCTCCGGTCATCTTTTCCTGCACCTCACACGGTTGCTGTGAGGGTAAGTGGGAGGCCACTGGTGCCTGCGGGAGTGGGAAGTGGAGGACAGAACTCTGGTGTTTCCAGCCGCTTCTCACGCAGCAGCCGGAGCTGTCCGAGGTCCCCTGTGGCAGGAGCCCTGGCGCTGGGCGAACAAGTCACTTCACACCTGAACCCATGGCTTTGGTGGCTCACCTGTGCCCACGAAAAATAAACACAAACAGCCTAACCAGTTTGGTTCAGTGGATAGAGCATCAGACTGCGGACCAGAGGGTCCCGGGTTCGATTCTGGTCAAGGGCACTTACTGTACCCTGGTCAGGGCATGTGCAGGAGGCAACCGATCCATGTGTTTCTCTCACATTGATATTTCTCTCTGTCTTCCCCTCTCTCTTCGACTCTCTCTAAAAATCAATGGGAAAAATATCCTCGGGTGAGGATTTTAAAAAAGAAAGAAAGGAAAACAGAACACAAACACTATAGAAAGGTTAGAAAATAAAGATAAGCTTAAAGAAAAAGCATTCACTGCCCTCCAAGGTGAATACCATTATATTTTCTTCTAGACCTTTTTTCTGTGATTGTGCAGGATATATTTTTTGTAAATACTGTGCACCCTGTTAATACAATCTGCTTCTGTGCTAACCTATGTATTATGGATATATTTTAATGTCAACAAATATATATTTATCTCATTGCACAGTATTCCCTTATATGCTGTCTCATGCCATGGGTTTAAGCCCTGATTGCTGGCATTTGGGTTCTTATCTACAAATAGAAGCCAACCCCCTCTGACGTAAGCAGTAATATAATCCTATCTAATAAAAGAATAATATGCAAATTGACCATCATTCCAACACACAAGAGGGCTGCCCCCATGTGGACACAAGATGGCTGCCACAAGATGGCCAACAGGAGAGGGCAGTTAGGAGGGACCAGGCCTGCAGGGGAGGGCAGTCAGGGGTGACCAGGCCTGCAGAGGAGGGCAATTGAGAGGGATCAGGCTTGCAAGGGATGTCAGGGGTGACAAGGTATGCAGGAAAGGGCAGTTGGGGGTGACCAGGCCTGCAGGAGAGAGCAGTTAGGGGCAATCAGGCTGGCAGGGGAGCAATTAGGCATCAATCAGGCTGGCAGGGGAGTGATTAGGTGTGATCAGGCTGGCAGGCAGAAGCAGTTAGGGGCAATCAGGAAGGCAGACAGGTAAGCAGTGGGGAGCCAACAGTCCTGGATTGTGAGAGAGATGTCCGACTGCCCATTTAGGACCGGGCCTAAGAGGGCAATTGGACATCCCTCAAGGGGTCCCAGATTGGAGAGGGTGCAGACTGGGCTGAGGGATACTCTCCCCTCCCCCCACCACCCCCAGGCGTGAATTCTGTGCACCGGGCCTCTAGTAGTAGTAGTAATAGTAGTAGTAGTAATAATGATAATGCTTTGAAATGCCTTGGTTGGGGGGGGGGGGGGGGACCTCCTGAAATCCCAAGAGAGTGAACAGCCAGACCTTAAGAAGGACGAGGAAGAGGATTTGCCCGGGGATCCAGGCTGCGGGAGCCAGGAGTACCTCCCAGGCACGCCACCAGGACGGGTGAGTCCAATTGTCTCCAGATCCGGCCTTTTCCCTTCAGGACATGAGCCTCCAGTTGGCCTGTGTCTGTGCCCCAGCCAAGGGAGGGCAGGCATCTCCACTGGAGAGAAAAAAATAAAGTTGCTACCAAAATAACAGACCTGCACGGGGCTGGGCACCAGCAGTGGACTGTTCGAAGGTTTTGCTTCAGTGTTTTTCAGGGCCATAAAGAGCGTTATGAGAGCATAGTTAGCCATTCCTTTCCCTCTATCCAGCTCCTCAGAGTCCATTCCTGGAAAATCTCCCGACTGCAGAGTCGCTTCCAAGTTCCCCGCGGCCCCAGGCTCCCCGCCGGGCCCATGTCACTGTCCTCGTCTTCTCCATCTTCTCTGCTATTGCTGGGAGCAAGTTGTAAAAATGAACATTTTAAAATTCATCCTCCAGGGGGGCCCTTGCAGGTGAAGAAACATCATCCTTTAGGCAGTTTAACTCCGTGCCAGGGATAAAAAATAATAATAATAATAATAAGTAAGACCCAGGGCAGGCTGAGAGGAGAGGGGAATTAAAGGATGAGTCATCCTCACTGAGGCAGAATCCAAGCTCCAGAGCCAGGCCCTGCGTAGACCCTCCCTCGGAGCCAGGGTCAGCGTGACGCTGGGCTCGCCGACGCCGCCTCTCTGCCCTCGCTGTCAGGGAGGGAGCCCTCTTGCACCTGCTCTCATTGTCATCGTCGAGTAACAGCTTGACGCTGGTTCCTTCCCAGGAAGCTTCCCCGGCACCTGGCTCCAGTCGCGGAGGCCGCAGAGTAGCGCGCCCCTGGGAAGAGGGGGACACGGTCATTTTTCAGGCGCCCCTCTTTAAGTGACTGTCTGCTGGTTCCGGCTGGCTTCGCACGCCGCACTGTGTCTTTGGCAAGTTACAGAGTTCAATAGCCAAACGCTCTGGAAAGAAACGCAGAAACAGAACATCTGATTTAAAGACAGCACCCCCGAGATCCAGAACGGGATTCTCGGTTCTGTTCCCTGTGCTTTGGGGAGGTTTCGTGGTTTGAGAAGGTGCTGGGGATGGGAAATGGGCCGGCTGCCCCCAGCTGCCCCTTTTGGGGGTCTTTCCCTAAAAACATACTCCGATGCCTTTTATTTTGTATCTAAAAAATATCTGTTTAGTTTCCTACATTTGGGACAGTATATTGATGATCCTGCTCAGCCTGTCTCTTAAATCGGAGCTGCTCACACTTGAATGCGCACCTGAACCACCTGGGGATCTTGTTAACATGCAGGTTCGGCCCTAGCCGGTTTGGCTCAGTGGACAGAGCATCAGCCTGTGGACCAAAAAGGGTCCTGGGTTCGATTCTGGTCAGAGGCAAGTACCTAGGTTGCAGGCTCCTCCCCAGCCTGGGCCCTGGTTAGGGGAGTGCCAGAGGCAACCAATCACCCATCCTGGTCACGGATCTGGACAGCGCAGCCTCAGAACTTAGAAAGCCTGTCCTCTCTCACTGACTCCCTGGCCCTCCACCAGTGGCGTCCTTACAAAAATAATCTTCCCTGGACCAGACCCGGTTTGTTTTTATCCTCATCCGCCAAAGCCTCTGGCTTTTATCTTGTTTTGTTTTCTCACTCCGGCCTCTCTGCAGACCATTGTGCATTAGGGCGGGTTGCAGGTGAGAAAAGCAGAGTGGCAGGGCAGAAGAGAGCAGGGAGAAACCGTTCCCTGGGCTGTGTGACCTTGGGCAAGGCCCTTAACCTCTCTGAGCCTCTGCTTCCCCCATCTGTGGAAAACGAGGGTGATTTCACGGCTTGAGCTCCCCAGTGTGGAAATTCAATACATATAGTGATGATGGCTATTATGTGAATGTCCTTTGTAAACTATAAAGCCCTGTGAAAATATGAGGCAAAACATCGCTGTCAAAATTCCTTTAAAAAAAAAAAAACAACAACAACAAACACAAAATGCTCTGAAACCTGAAGGAAGCTGCATCAACCAGGCCCGGGAGACAGACCAAACTCTCAAAGCAATAAATCTGAACATTTCATGCCTTTCGCATTGAGCAAGCATCTTGTTGCTGTGAAATTGGGAGGGAGATTTGTTGACTTTACCAGGACCTTGGGGGGGCCGGTGCTCAGATCGGGGTGCAGGATTGAAGGAAGATGCTGAGGGTGTGCCGGGAGGTGTGTCTACTTTCAGGGAAGGTTGAGGTCCAATTCACATTTCCTCTTCATGGAGTCTGGAGTCTTGACAAGTGCTGTAGGCAAAGATTCACCGAGGAGGAAACCGAGGCCCAGCGAGACCTGCTCAGGTCTAACAGCTGCTCTTGGGCTCTGGGCAGCTCCACGGAACCCCAGAGCCGAGTCCCAGGGGTGATCCTTTCCCCGGAGGCTTGTAAACCCACCGTCCCCAGCACCCGGCTGACCTTCCCAGTCTCTCCAGCCCTGGGTCCAGAGCCCGGCGGGGTGTCTGTGTCTTTAACAAAAAGCCACTGTGATAAATAAAAGTTATCTGGTAAAGAAAACTTCCCTCGTTTATTTTCCAGGGGCTTTGGCTCATCAATCTTCCCCCTCCTAACCTGCTTTGTGCTCTGTTAGTTTTGCTTCCTGATAGAACGGAATTTGCTTTTCTAATGGCATCTGCCGTATGCTGGGTGTCCCCAAACATTAGTGGTAACCAGCTGGAAGAGGCGCAGTTGGAAGCCTTGGGAAGCCAGCACCAGATGCCAGGCCCTCAGTGGGTGCCACTGAGGATGTGGGGCCAGGGTGCTGGGCAAGGGCCGGGTCCAGGATCCACGGCTCCTGGGGGCCATTCATCCAAAAGACACAGGCGTGCCCGCCGTGTGCCAGGTCCCGCGTGGCGCTGGGAAGACAGGGCCCTGCGTGCATGGTGCTGCCGTACCCACGGAGGACAGCACTGGTGGGAGAGACAAGCCCCTGACCCCACGCAGCCGGCGGGGTCATCCCCTGGGAAGTATCATGGCAGGAGATCTGACTCAGGTAAGCCTAGGCCCCTTCATTTTAAAATGAGGCACTTCATCCCCCCCCCCCCTCTCCTGGTGGCTTGAGAGCAAAATGAGATCGCCAAGGGCACCCAACACCCAGCGCCTTGCACAGTGGGCGCTCAGTGCCTGCTACAACCCGCTGACCTCCCACGCCTGGCAGATGCACCGGCGCCGGGTTGGCGTCTCCAAGGACGGCGCTGCTCCCCTGGGCTCTGCTGGGACAGTGCAGACAGAGCCCCCAGCTCCTGGGGACTTGACAGACAGGAACGTATTTCCTCAAATTCCCCCACCTCCTGGCCCCGTCGCTCCCCAAGCCTGCCCGATGCTGCTCTTGGGAAAACCACGCCAGCGCCACTGCAGGCCCAGCAGGGCGGGGGCGGCCAGTGGCAGCCCAGCCCCACCAGGTAAGGTTTGCCCTCCTCACCTCAACCCACAGAAGGACGTCTTGGCGCCTCCTCGCCGCGGGGCAGGCCTGGCCCTGACAGGTGGGGTGCCCGGCCCGCACCCTGCCTGCGTGTGCCAGGGACACGTGCTCTCCCCCCCTGACCCACTGCGGAGGCGGCCTTCCGGCTGCACCGGGAAGGAGCGCGCATTAAACTCTGCCATCTTTCTAGCCCACATGGTAGAAGCCAGTGGGTAAGAGTGGAGAGGGGCTGCCCATCTGCTGCTGGACGGGCGGGGCCAGCGGGGTGGCCCGGGGGCCGGGGGCCCAGGACCCCCATTCCCAGGACCCCGGTTCCCCCCTCGCCCCCATCCCAGCCCCTCCTCCTCGGGGAGCCCCCAGCCCCTCCTCCTCGGGGAGCCCCCAGCCCCTCCTCCTCGGGGAGCCCCCAGCCCCCTCCTCCTCGGGGAGCCCCCAGCCCCCTCCTCCTCGGGGAGCCCCCAGCCCCTCCTCCTCGGGGAGCCCCCAGCCCCTCCTCCTCGGGGAGCCCCAGCCCCTCCTCCTCGGGGAGCCCCCCGCCCTTCCTCCTCGGGGAGCCCCCAGCCCCTCCTCCTCGGGGAGCCCCCCGCCCTTCCTCCTCGGGGAGCCCCCAGCCCCTCCTCCTCGGGGAGCCCCCCGCCCTTCCTCCTCGGGGAGCCCCCAGCCCCTCCTCCTCGGGGAGCCCCCAGCCCCTCCTCCTGGGGAGCCCCCAGCCCCTCCTCCTCGGGGGGCCCCCAGCTCCTCCTCCTCGGGAGCCCCCAGCTCCTCCTCCTCGGGGAGCCCCAGCCCCTCCTCCTCGGGGAGCCCCCAGCCCCTCCTCCTCGGGGAGCCCCAGCCCCTCCTCCTGGGGAGCCCCCAGCCCCTCCTCCTCGGGGAGCCCCCAGCCCCCTCCTCCTCGGGGAGCCCCAGCCCCCTCCTCCTCGGGGAGCCCCAGCCCGGAATTGCGCCCAGCCTCCGCCCGCGGGTGGGGTGCGGGCCCGTTTGGGCTTGGAGGCTGAAGAGCCCGGAGGAGGCGGGAGATGGCGGGGGACGGGCTGAGGACGGCGGGGCCGGCCCGGGGCTCTGGATCCCGTGCCGGACGCGCGGAGACCGGCGCCAGGGCGGGGCAGGCGGCGCCTCGGCTCGCGGCCCCCGAGGGTCGCCCGCCCGCCCCGCCCATCGCCCCGCCCCCCGCCCATCGCCCAGCCCCGCCCCGGGCCTCCCCGCCCACCTCCCGCCCCCCGCCCCGCCCGCCGCCGGACGCCCCAACGGCCGCCCGCCCGGCCCCGCTCCTCCCGCCGCGTCCCGCCGCCGGAGCCGCCGCCATGGGCCGGTCCCGGCCTGGCGAGCGCGGGCCCCCCAGCCCCGGCGCCCCCGCGCCCCCGCCGCGCGGCGCCCCCCGCGCCCGGGTGCTGCTCGGGGCCCTGCTCGCGGCCGCCGCCGCCGCCGCCGCCGCCCGGGCCCTGGCCCGCTACTCGGAGGCCCAGGCGGCCGCGCGGCAGGTCCGGGGGGGCTGGGGGGCGGGGGGCTGGGGGCTGGGGGGGGGGGCCCGGAGACGGGGGGGGGGGCGCTGGGGCCGGGAGGGCGGGAGGGGGCCGGGCCTGGGGGCCGGGGGGCCGGGGGCCGGGGCTCGGCCTGGGAGGGACGGGCCCAGAGGGTCCCGGGCCGCCGGGGGGCCGGTGGGAGGGGGCGGGCGGGGCGGTCTGCAGGCGGCGGGGCGCCCGGCCCCCGGCGGAGCGAGGCGGGGACCCAGGGCGCCTGGGGGGGGAGGGCGGGGACCGCAGGGAGGGAGGCGGGAAGGATAGCGGGCCTCTGCTGGGCGGGATGGGGATGGGGATGGACCCGGAGGAAGGCTCCGGGAACCCGGGAACAGAGCGGCGAGGCGGGAGTAGAGCTGGGGCCGGAGAAGGGGCCGGCGGCGGCGGGTCTGGGTTCGGGGGGTGGGGAGGGCCGGAAGGTGTGGAGAGACCCCGGAGCTGGTGTCCAGCCCGCCCTTGCCCCCGCAGGAGGCGGCGCTGCAGGCCCTGGGGGCAGAGGGCCTCTTCCTCTTCTCCTCGCTGGACGCGGACCGGGACCTGCACCTCAGCCCCGAGGAGTTCCAGCCCATCGCCCAGAAGCTGACAGGTACCCGGAGGGAGGGGAGGGAGGGCCGGGCGGGAGGAGGGAGCCCGGCGCCGCCCTCTGTGCTCTCCGCCAGGCCTGCTCCCAGCCCGGGGGTGGAAGCAGAGGGAGGCTGTGGGTCCTGGCAGCCCGGGGCCACCTGGCCCCGACACTTTCAGCTGCTGGTGAGGGCAAGCTGCTTGCACACACACACACACACACACACACACACACACTCACACACACTCTCACTCACATGCACTCACGTGCACTCCATTCTGTGCTCCTCACTTGCGAATTACTAGTTAGCATCCCCTGACCACTTCCTCGGGCCAGACATGGCTTGAAGCACCTCGTGTGAGTTATCTCTTTACCCTTCGCAATGCCCTGAGGCTCACACTTCACATCCCACGTTTACAGTCTGGGAGGCCTGCCCGGGCCAGAAGGTGCACAGCAGGGCCATCTGGCTCCGGGCCTGCCCCAGCTCACAGGTGTCAGGGTTCGACAGAGTGTCAGCCAGGGGCTGGTAAGCAGTCGATGGTCCATAGGAGCTATTCTGATTATTTTATTAACATTAGTGACAAGAGGCCAACAGTCTCTCTAGTTGGTAGTTATAAGTGTTTAATTTTCTGCTTTATACCTTAAAAGTTTCACAAACTGTCTATAATGAGCAACTGTTACTTATAAGTCGGGAAATAAAACTTTTTATTAAAAAACAAAAGGGCCATAAAATGCTGGGCATTATTATCTTATCTAATAAAAGAGTAATATGCAGATTGACCATCACTCCAACACACAAAAGCTGCCCCCATGTGGTCAAAGATGGCTGCCCCCGTGTGGACACAAGATGGCCAGCAGGGGAGGGTAGTTGGGAGGCACCAGGCCTACAAGGAGGACAGTTGAGAGGGACCAAGCCTGCAAGGGAAGGCAGTTGGAGGCAATCAACCCTGCAGGGGAGGGCAGTTAGGGGTGACCAGGCCGGCAAAGGAGGGAAGTTGGGGGCAAACAGGCTGGTAGGGGAGCAGTTAGGCATCATTCAGGCTGGCAGGGAAGTGGTTAGGGGGTGATCAGGCTGGCAGGCAGAAGCGGTTAAGGGCAGTCAGGAAGGCAGGCAGGCAAGCAGTTGGGAGCCAGCAGTCCTGGATTGTGAGAGGGATGTCCGACTGCTGGTTTGAGCCCAATCCCACCGGAATCGGGTCTAAACAGGCAGTTGGACATCCCTCTAGGGGTCCCAGATTGGAGAGGGTGCAGGCTGGGCTGAGGGACACACCACCCCCACCCTGTGCACGAATTTCATGCACCAGGCCTCTAGTTAATAATAATCTGGACAACAGTAAAATAACCAATTAAGTGCTGCCCGATGCCTTTCCCATTCTTGCTACCCATTTTTGCCAGGCTGTACCCAGTGGTTGTTGGGTTTTTGTTATTGTTGTTGTTTTATAAAGATGAAGGCCTGAAGCATCTAATCTATATACATAGAAGCCTAAGTGACCGAACGACCGAACAACCGGTTGCTATGACACACACTGACCACCAGGAGGCAGACACTCAACACAGGAGTTGCCCCCTGGTGGTCAGTGCACCAATGGGTCCCGATCGGGAGTGGGCAAGACCCCGATTGGCCCAATCACTGGCTAGGCCGGGGGACCCCACCCATGCACCAATTCATGTACCAGGCCTCTAGTGAACATGCTCTCTCACCACCACCACCACCTCTGTGTCCATTTCTGGTGACATTTCTTTCTTTTTCTTTTCTTTTTTTTTAAATATATTTTATTGATTTTTTTTATAGAGAGGAAGGGAGAGTTAGAAACATCAATGAGAGAGAAACATCCATCAGTTGCCTCCTGCACACCTTCTACTGGGGATGTGCCCGCAACCAAGGTACATGCCCTTGACAGGAATCGAACCTGGGACCTTTGAGTCTGCAGGCTGATGCTCTATCCACTGAGCTATACCAGTCAGGTCATCTGGTGACACTTCTTGAACTTATGACCTTGGGCACCTACTTGTTACCCAAGTGGCCCAGGGTCAGCAGGTCAGTTGATGGGAAAGGCAAGAGAGACGCCAGCTGCTCTGCGTGAGGAAGGCCCGAGGCCCCGGGCTGAGCTCTCTGGGTCCCGGCATGGGCCGGGGCTGTGGTCACGGCCAGAGGAGAAGACTCAGAGGGCAGCTGCTGATTTGCCAGAGCGGACGCAGGCCAGGGTCTTGGTGACAGCCAGTTCTGTGGTGAAAGCAGAAGGCAGGCCTGCAGGCCAGCCCCCGGAGGATGGCTCCCAACGCTTAACTTGGACACACTCCGCCACGCACCCACACAGCCACCTCCTCGTCCTTCTTCATGGCCGGCGAGCAAGATAACGCCATGTTGGCCACGCCTGCTCGGCTTGGGGGCCGTTTTAATTTTTAAAAGATAAATCCCCTTACCTTTGAGGCCACTGTGAGTGCAAAACTGGACCAAGTTTTGGGAACACAAAATTAAAAACAAAAACACGAAACACCAAATCTAAGCAGTGACAAGGGGCCAACAGTCTCTAGTTGGTACGTTTAATTTTCCGCTTTATACCTTAAAAGTTTCACAAACTGTCTATAATGAGCAACTGTTACTTAGAAGTCAGGAAATAAAACATTTTTTATTAAGAAACGAAAGGGCCATAAAATGCTGGGCATCATTATTAATAATAATCTGGACAGCAGTAAAATAAGCAAGCAGGCTAATAGCCCTGTTCATGCCTCTTTCCCTTCCTCCGAGGCCCCCGGTTGCCGGTTTTAGGGGGAGATTTGCCGGTTTTAGGGGGAGATTTGCCGCAGTGACTTACAAAGGCAGGAATGTCAGTGACTCTAGGACTGGGATTCGCATCGGGAGCTCTGGGGGTGCCAGTTAGAAGGGCAGTTTGCTGATTCCAGCCCCTTCGGGTTCCTGCTCAGTAGGTCTGAGATGGGCTCTGGGCATCTGGAAGTGCAAAAAGCATCCTGGGGAATTCTGATAATCCCGGTTAAGAACTGCTTCGAGCCTTGACTGATTTGGCTCAGTAGATAGAGTGTCGGCCTGAGGACTCAAGGATCCCAGGTTCGATTCTGGTCAAGGGCATGTACCTTGGTTGCCAGCACATCCCCAGTAGGGAGTGTGCAGGAGGCAGCTGATCGATGTTTTTCTCTCATCAATGTTCTAATTATCCCTCTCCTTCCTCTCTGTAAAAGAAAAAAAATCAATAAAATATATTTTAAAAAAGAAGAAGAAGAACTGCTTCGAACACCCCCAGGCGGTCGGCCAGCAGATGCCACCAGGCGTGGTCCCTGCCAGGAGCCTGCCTGGGAGGGCAGGTGTGCCGGGACCCACGCTGCTTTATTCTGTCTGTGTCCTGGGCCCTGCCCTTCCCTTGGTCACCTCCTTTCTCCCGGAAACCTTCATCAGGACTCCTCCTGCCCTGAGGGGTTACAGGCTTAGCCGGCCCTCGGAGCAGGAAGAGATCTGAGAAGTCACGGTCAGCCCTCCGCGCACACACGAGGCTCCTCCTTCCCAAACCGGCGCTCCTCCCACGACAGCAAAGATGGCCTGGTTCTGTTCCTTGCTTCATTCTTCTTTTTTTTTTTTTTAATATTTTTTATTGATTTTTCACAGAGAGGAAGAGAGAGGGATAGGGAGTTAGAAACATTGATGAGAGAGTCATCAACCAGCTGCCTCTTGCACACCCCCCACTGGGGATGTGCCTGCAACCAGGGTACATGTCCTTGACCGCAATCGAACCCGGGACCTTTCAGTCCGCAGACCAACAGCTCTATCCACTGAGCCAAACCGGTTTCGGCCCTTGCTTCGTTCTTGGAGGATACGGAGGCTCTGAGATCTTACCTCCCCCGGGAGAGGGCCGTGGTTAATCGTGGGCTGGGAGTGACACGGGCCTGGGTTTGACCCCTGACTCCCCCGCTGCCCCGCTGTGTGACCTTGGGGAAGTGGCACCACCTCTCTGAGCCCCCAGTCCCTCATCCATCACATGGGAGTTGGCGGTGACGTTGTCCGCCTCCCAGGGCTACTCTGACACGGAAATGGGACACGTGCTCACCGCTGCCCCGGCTCCAGGCCTGGCTCCCGCGTCGCAGGCCAGAGTGGGGGCCAAAGCGCAGGGCCCTCTCGTCCGTGTCTCGTAGGGTCCACTCCTACCACCAGCTACGAGGAGGAGGAGCTGCCCCCCGACCCCAGTGAGGAGACACTCACCATAGAAGCCCGCTTCCAGCCGCTGCTCCCAGAGTCCATGACCAAGAGCAAAGACGGGTTCCTAGGGGTGAGTTGGGGTTCCTAGGGGTGAGTAGGGGTGGGGCCAGGGGTCCCCACGGGTGAGACTTGGGTAGGAGGGCCGTCTGTGCGCCCGCCGCCTGAGGATGGGCTGTGCTCGTCTTTCCGTCCCGTCTTCCTCCGCCAGCCGCCCTCTGTGCCCGGGTGCCAGGCCCTGGGGCCCAGAGGCGGGTGCGATGCCTTCCCTGCGGTCGGGCACAGCCGGTGGGGGAGGCAGGAGGGATAAGCGTGAGCCCGGACCCCAGGCGGGATCGGGGGCGGCTTCCTGGAGCAGCGACGCCTGGCAGGTGCAGGAGGAGGAGGGTGGCAGGTGAGGCAGGGCAGGCAGGGCCCGGTGGAGGCCACGGCCGGCCGCGCACGGGAGACGCTGGTGCCGCCGCCTCATTAGAACCGTTGCTTTCCGCCAAGCGGGTCTCTTCCCCGCAGGCTGTTTGCCGAGGGCCAGTCTGCCACCCCGTCCCCAGCCCTTAGCACGAGGCCCCGCGCCTGCCTGGTGCTCCGTTGACTCGGACCTGAGGCCCTGCCCCCCGGCGGCGGGGGCTGTGGGAGGGGAGGATGCCTGGCCAGGTCCGCTCCGCCCGAGGCCCTGTGGACAAGGTCCCGAGGTCCAAGCCCACCCGGGACCTAACCTCCCGGCCGAGGACCCTGAGCGGGCGGCGGAGGAAGCACGGCCTGGGGGACGCGGGGGGGAGGTGCAGGCGTGGCTGCGGATGGGAAGGGACCGGGAGGATGACTCGGGCCTCTGGCCGCTGGCCCCACAGGCCGGTGGGGACCGAGGGGGCAGTCTGGACAGACTGACGTGGAGGCGCTTAGGGGCTGCCAGTGGGGAGCCCAGTGAGTGGTTTGAAGCCCGGGTTTGACCTTCCATGCAAAGTGCTGGGTGGGGGTGGGTTTGGTGGTGATGAGCCTGGAGTCGGGTTGAAGCTAAGTGAGCACGTGAGTCCCCGCAGAGCAGTGAGCACCGCACTCACAGGGGAGGGGGGAGGCGCAGCGCCCGGTCCGCCCCTCGCAGGGCGCCGCCCCTGCAGGTCCCGGGAGCGGGACCCTGTGAGCTGGACCCGAGGGGGGAAGGGTGAGGAGGGGGCGATGCCGGCCCTGCACAGCCAGTGATGCCGGGAGGACCCGCCCCTCTCTTCCCCGTCCCCCCTTCTCTCCGAGCCCGTGCCCACCCACCGTCCTCACCTTGGAGGTGGCACGGGAGAGGGACCCGCTGCTGTCCGAGGCAGAGGCAGCTTCCAGAGGCTGTGTCCCGGGAGCCGGGCACGCGCTGTCCTGGGCTGAGGCCTGGGCGGGAAGGGACAGCCGCCTGAGCCCAGAGGGCAGGCGGAGCTGCCGGAGGGGTGCCCCTCGGGGCCTGCACACCCCCCTCCCTCCAGGCCGGTCTCCGGCCCTCGTTCCTGCCGTCGGCTCTTGAGATGGAAGTGAGCCGGGTACCCCGCTCTCGGGGGCTCCTTTCCTCCCCCAGAAGGTGGTGACCGCCTCTCTCCTCGGACTTGGCCCCAGCCCCAGGCGCTGGCCTCAGCCTCCTCCACACACGGGGCGGGGACCCCGAAGCCGCGGTGCGCGCGCCCCAGAGCTTCTGCTTTCCCGGCCCAGGTCTCCCGCCCGGCCCTGTCCAGCCTCCGCAACTGGACGGCCGCCGCCTCGCCCCGAGCGCAGTTTGCCGCCCGCCACTTCCGGCCCTTCCTGCCGCCGCGGGGCCAGGCGCTGGGCGAGCCCTGGTGGGTCATCCCCAACGAGCTGAGCGCCTTCTCCGGCTACCTGTCCAACAACCGCTTCTACCCGCCGCCGCCCAAGGGGAAGGAGGTGAGGGGGCCCCGGGCCCTGGGCCAGGCCGGCCCCCCGCTGTCCGCCTGCCCCCGAGCCCCCCAAACCCCCACCCCCGCTGTCCACCTGCCCCCCGAGCCCCAGGCCGGCCCCCCGCTGTCCTCCTGCCCCCGAGCCCCCCAAACCCCAGGCCCGCCCCCCGCTGTCCGCCTGCCCCCCGAGCCCCAGGCCTGCTCCCTGCTGTCCGCCTGCCCTCGAGCCCCCCAAACCCCAGGCCCGCCCCCCGCTGTCCGCCTGCCCCCGAGCCCCCCAAACCCCAGGCCCGCCCCCCGCTGTCCGCCTGCCCCCGAGCCCCAGGCCGCGGCCCCGCAGCCACCCGCCGCCCGCTGTCCTAGGTCATCATCCACCAGCTGCTGAGCATGTTCCACCCGCGGCCCTTCGTGAAGACGCGCTTCGCCCCGCAGGGCGCAGTGGCCTGCCTGACGGCTGTCAGCGACTTCTACGTCACCGTCATGTTCCGGTGCGCGGCCCGCCCTGGGCACCGGGGCTCCTCAGCAGCGGGAGGCAGGCCCGGCTCAGAGCCCTCCACCCCTGGCACCCCGGGGTCCTGGGCGCTCTGAGCCGCAGCTTCCTCCCGTGAGGATCAGGGCGGGGGACTTCCTCCGGGCTGGCGGCCGTGATGGTCGCCCACGGGAGGGGGTGGTGGAGCCGGGACGCCCGTCACACACTAGACTGTGAGCTCAGGAGGGCCGGGCGAGGCTTCCGAAGCCGCGGGTGAGCCAGGCCCCGGGACGAGCGGCGCCCGGAGGCCCGAGCCTTCTCCTCCCCACGCGCTCCGGGCCCTGCCCCCGCCGCCCGGCACAACGCCCCCTCCCAGGCTTTGGGGCAGACTCGGGGGCCTGCTCCCAGCCGCTCCTTCCCCCAGGATCCACGCCGAGTTCCAGCTCAGCGAGCCGCCTGACTTCCCCTTCTGGTTCTCGCCCGGCCAGTTCACCGGCCACATCGTCCTCTCCAAAGACGCCACCCACGTGCGTGACTTCCGGCTCTTCGTGCCCAACCACAGGTGGGAACTGCGGCCCGAGCCCCCAGCCCAGCTCCAGGCCTGGGAACGGCGCCCGGGGGCCCCTCAGCCTCTGCCCCTTTGCTCCCCGCGCCGCCTCTGCAGGAGGGGCCTGGCGCTGACCGGGGGGAGGCAGCCGGAGGAGGGTCATTTCTCCACCGGACAAGCTTGTCCCGGGTGCGGCACGGGCCTGGCCCGCCACTCTGTGCCCGGGACCCAGTGCCGCCGGCGCCGCCCGCCCTCTGGTGCCCTCAGCCACAGCCCGCTCCTGCCACCCCGGGGCGGCCAGCAGCTGGGCAGGGGCTTGGCTGGTGGGGTCCAGAGGCTTCTCGGAGAAAGGGGCATCTGAGCAGAGGCCTGGGAGGGAACAGCACAGGCCCTCACTGCCATTGTTGCCACCGCTGGGGCTCAGGGGCTCCTGGGTGGCTCAGCCACTGCCTGCCCGCCCTGCCGGCTCAGGGTCAGCCTCTTGGGGGGGGGGGGGCGTGGAGACCTGGAGACCCGGGTTTCAGGCCTTTCCTGGTTCCCAAGGGGCTGCTCGGTGACTGTACAGGGACGCGGTGTGGGCTGGGAGCAGCGAGGCCCAGAGTTAGGTTTCAGACGTGACGCCAGCGGGCCGGATGCCCGTGGGCAAGGCCCTGGCCCGCTCCGGGCCCAGACCCCTCGTTTTCTGGACGGGAGGCTGGCAGAGGCGGGCGATGGTCAGGGTGACCTGGGAAGAGAAAGTTGCCCCGAGGAACAGAGTGGCCACCTCTCGCTCCTTTTACTCCTCCCACCGCTCAGCAGGCAAGCACCTGGGCTGCCCAGCTCAGCCCGGGCCACACCCGCCTCCTCCCTGGGCTGGAGGGGGGGTCCTGGGCCGGATGAACCGGAAGGAGGGCGCAAATGACAGGCCCAAGGCACCCAGGGCACCTGCTCACTGTGCCCAGTCCTCGGGCGCCCCCATGTGGCAGACCTGCAGGTGGCACCTGGTCTGGCCAGACCTGGAGGACTGCAGGGTTTTTCACACACACACACACACACACACACACGCACACACACACACACACACACACACACACACACCGTGTCCTGGGGGAGGCACCGTGGCCTCGGCCTGGAGGGGCCCAGGGAGAGGCAGGGGCCCGGGCTCTGCAGACCGCGTCCCAGCGGCTCTGAGCCCCGGGTGCAGCCTGCCGGGCCCCGGTGTCCTCCCCCGTAAGACGGGACAGCTGTGTGCTCTCAGCACCACCTCCAGCCTGGGCCCGTGGGCCTCGCTAACGTGCCGTGTCCCGGCCCCAGGTCTCTGAACGTGGACATGGAGTGGCTGTACGAGAACAGCAACATGGAGGTGGACATCGGCTACATCCCCCAGGTGAGCGCCCGGCCCTTCCTCTGCGAGGCTCTGGCTGGGGGGCCCCGCCGGCAGGAGCTCGGGCGGTGCAGGGTGGAGGGCGGAGCACCCAGCACCCAGCACCCCGCGGCCTCAGACGGCTTCCCGCGGCGACGGGGCCCGGCTGGACCCTGCCTGCCCTGCGCCCCGGCTCCCCACCTCTGCAAGGAGTGGGGTGTCCCTGAGGGCCTCTGGGGCCCATCGCGGAGACGCCCCTCCCTGGCCTCTGCCTAGATGGAGCTGGAGGCCACGGGCCCCTCCATACCCTCTGTGATCGTGGACGAGGACGGCAACGTGATCGACAGCCGCCTGCCCTCGGGGGAGCCCCTCCCGTTTGTCTTTGAGGAGATCCGGTGGCAGCAGGAGCTGGGCTGGGAGGAGGCTGCCCGGCGCCTGGAGGTGGCCATGTACCCCTTCAAGAAGGTGAGCTGGGCGTGCGTGAGGGCAGGGCAGGGGCTGTGGGGCAGGGGCTGTGGGGTGGGGTGGGGGCTGGGGGGCAGGGGCTGTGGGACAGGGGCGGTGGGGCGGGGGCTATGGGGCGGGGCAGGGGCTGTGGGGTGGGGTGGGGGCTGGGGGGCAGGGGCTGTGGGACAGGGGCGGTGGGGCGGGGGCTATGGGGTGGGGCAGGGGCTGTGGGGTGGGGCAGGGGCTGGGGGGCAGGGTCTGTAGGGTGGGGCAGGGGCTGTGGGGCGGGGTCTGAGGGGTAAGGGCTGTGGGGCAGGGGCTGTGGGGCTGGGGCGGTGAGAGCAGCAGGGGGGCGCAGGCCGCAGGCTGTGTGTAGGGCTTGCTACTTGGGCTTTCTCCCTGCAGGGCCCAGGGTCCCTGGGGAGCCACCCTTTGCCATTTAGAACTTGGAGGAGGTATCCCCCACCTCGGCAGCACCCCTTCTCTCCCTCCCTCTCTCTCTCTCTCTCTCTCTCTCTCTCTCTCTCTCTCTCACACACACACACACACACACACACACACACTCTCTCTCTCAGCACTGAGTGGGACCTCTCTCTCTCTCTCTCTCTCTCTCTCTCTCACACACACACACACACACACACACACACACACTCTCTCTCTCTCAGCACTGAGTGGGACCCTGGCCGCCCGCAGTAGCTTCTCTCTCGGCTTGGCCCCAGGTCACCTACCTGCCGTTCACCGAGGCCTTCGACCTCGCCAGGGCCCAGAACAAGCTGGTGCACTCGATCCTGCTGTGGGGGGCGCTGGACGACCAGTCCTGCTGAGGTGAGAGGCCGGCCCCGGAGGATGGGACCTGCACCCTTGGTGGGGTGCAGGGGCTCTAAGACCGGGCCTCCCTGTAGGAGCACGAGGGGCTGCCCGGGGCAGGGGCAGGGGCGGGGGCGGGGGGAGGGCGAGGGCTTGGGAGGTTCTGTGCTGAGCTCAGAGGAAGCTGCTGGATACAAGCTGAGCCCAATCCGCCACCTTCAGCTTAGAAACCGGCCAAGTGACTGCTCCCCGAGCCTCCGTTTCCTCAGGAGGAAAGGCGGGACCGCGCTTACCTCCGGAGGGGGGAGGAACGGCTGTGCAGGGGCCGGGCTGCCGGGGTGGCACTCGGTGAGATGGCAGCCGGAGGCAGCCGGCATCCGCGGACTCAGACCACTCGCTGGAGACCCGCTGGGCGCCAGTCCTTTGGGGGTCACCCCGGGGGTACGAAGACGAGTAAAACGAGGAGCCTGGCCTCGCCCATCAATGGGCAAACAGCCTGGGGCCTCCTGCCCGCCTAGGCCGGGTGCCGGGCATGCCGGGGTGAGACTGGGTGCCAGGGGGGGCCTCTTAGAGAGTGACAGTTAGGATGAGACCGAGGCATGAGCAGGAGTTTGCCGAGTGACAGGAGGAAGAACAGTCTGTGCAAAGGCCTGGGCTCCGTTCTGTGGAGTTGGGACTGCAGGCCCCTGGGTGGGGCTCACCCTGTCTCCGCCCAGATGCCAGGATGCTCTAGGCGAATCACGGCTGCCGTTGCTTCAGCACCTACAGACTCTGCTACGTCGCCCGGGCGCGTAGTCCGTGAGGCCATTTGCCGAGGGAAACCCGGCGAGACGGGGTGCCTCACTCTCCGGCCGTGCCTCTCCCTGCACAGGTTCCGGGCGGACTCTCCGGGAGACCGTCCTGGAAAGTTCGCCCATCCTTGCCCTCCTCAACGAGAGCTTCATCAGCACCTGGTCCATGGTGAAGGAGCTGGAGGACCTGCAAGTGAGTGGAGGGGGGCTGTGTGTGTGTGGGGGGGACAGCCTCGTGGGAGCCCCCAGGACAGTGCTGGGGGCCACGGCCTCAAGAGCGTGCCCCGCTGTCCCCCCAGAACAACCGGGGGAACCCGTCCCACAAGCGGCTGGCAGGCCTGCACCTGGAGAAGTACAGCTTCCCCGTGGAGATGATGATCTGCCTGCCCAATGGCACCGTGGTAGGTCCGCCCCCCCCTCCACCCCCCCCCAGCGCAGGCTGGCCCCGTGGGGGGGAGGCAGCGGCCGGGCCCGGGCCCAGACCGCATCGGGCTTCGGGTCCGGCTCCCCCACTCCCCAGCGGGCTCTTCGCCAGCCTGCGCCTCAGTGGTCACATCTGTAAGATGGGGATCCTGATGCCCAGTCCGCCTGCCTCGGGCAGGGTCAGGACGCTCCTATGGGGAGGGGCACCCCAACAGCACCTAGGGGGGCCGGGGAGCAGTAGGCACCGCGTAGCAGCAGCGTGGAAAGGCGGGGCCTGGAGGGAAGGCTCACCTGGACCACTGCAGTCAGCCCTGGGTGGAAGGAGGAGGGCCAGGCCAGGCCTTGGGACAGGTAGAGGGGACCAGGGTCCCCACCCCACCCCAAGCCCAGCCAAACGTCTAGACCAGGGGTGGGCAAACTTTTTGACTCGAGGGCCACCATGGGTTCTTACACTGGACCGGAGGGCCGGAACAAAAGCAACCTGACCACGCTGGCACTCTCATCTTGGGCTGCTGGTGAAGGAGCGGAGGGGAGAGCAAGAGAACCCTCTGCTCTTTCGGCTCCGCGGACCGCATCCGGCCCGCGGGCTGTAGTTTGCCCACGGCTGGTCTAGACCCTGCCTCTCCCTGAGGGCCCCTCTCACGCACCCAAGCGCACCCTGTAGTTGGATTCTCGCAGCAGCTGGGAGCTAGATGATTACAAACACCCGCATTACCAACAAGGAGCCCGGGGCTCAGAGGCCCAGAGATTGGGGGACAGTTGCACAAGTAAGGAATGTGCTGGGCCCTAGCCGGTGGCTGCATTGGTCGGAGCATCATCCCGGACACCCAAAGGCTGCAGGTTCAATTCCAGGTCAGGGCACATGCCTGGGTCTTGGATTCAGTCCCTGCTCGGAGTGCGTAAGGGCATGTACAGGAAGCAACTGATCCATGTTTCTCTCTCACATCGGTGTTTCTCTCTCCTTTCCTCTCTCTAAAAAAAAAGAAAGAAAGAAAAAAAACATATCCTTGAGTGAGAATTTTAAAAAGGGGGGGGGGGGGGCAGCAGTGTAGCTGGCTTTGAAGTGAGGTCTGCCTGGGCCTCACGCCTCCTGCTCTTCCTGACGGGGGGAGCGAGTTCAGGGGTCACGGGAGCAGAGAAGAGGGTGGGGGCGAGGGAGAGGGGAATCGCAGGGCCTTAGGTTTTCTGCTAGTGGACGGGGAGGGTGAGCTCTGAGGTCGGGGCCTGTGTGAGCAGTCAGAGAGGGAGGCAGCCGGCCCGGGGCCGGGTTCGACGAGGGTTCTGTCCGGCTGCCGCCGCCTCGGCGAGGGCCGCGGGGCCTGAGAGCGGCCGAGCGGGGGGCTCTGAGCCCGGGGCTCTGCTCCTCACCCGGCCTCCCTCCCAGGTCCACCACACCAACGCCAACTACATCTTGGGCATCACCTCCCTGAAGCCCGAGGACGCGGAGAGCGGCGCCTTCAGCTTCGCCTCCACCTTTGAGGACCCGTCGGCGGCCGCCTACCTGCTGTTCCTGAGGGAGGGCCTGCGCCGCGGCCGGCCCCTCCTCCAGCCCTAGAGGCCGCCCGGGAAGGGCGGGCCGGGAGGGGGGGGCGGGCGGAAGGGCCTCCAGCAACGGGGCTCCTGGCACATCGGCTCCTGGCACATCGGAGCATGAGAGGACCCCAAGCCTGTCTGGGGACTTGCTGGAGGCCAGCTGCCTGGAAAGATCTACTGCCCTTAGGAAGGGGGGTCCCTGAGGCCCAGACCCAAGGCGCCACCCCCGCCCACCCCAGCACAGGGTCCCAGGAGCACTGCCGTCCGCCCTGCAGGGTGCTGACACTCCCTGGCCAAGCTTGGGGGCCTGTTCACATCCCAAGCCACTGACCACGGCCAGTCTCTTTTTTTATACATGCAGGAGAGTGTTTTTTTTACGTGAACTTTCTCACCGTTTGTAGGTATTTTTATAGCCCCCGCGCTGAGGAGAAGGAAGGGGCCGAGGCTTCCTCCAGCAGCTGCCCATGATGGCGGGGTCTGAAATCCCAGATGGACCCAGCTTGATGTCTCTGCAGCCGCAGTGCGGGAAGCCACAGTCCTCTCTCCCTTCTCTCCTAGTTTTTTAAACAACAGCCTCAGAGGGTCAGCGCGCCCTTGTCTCCCTCAGCCCCTGAGGGGCCGGGCCTTTGGCTGAGGCCTCGCAGCCCAGCCTGCTCCCCACCGTAAGCCTGGGAGAGGAGGGCAGGCAGACGCTCCCCCAGACACAGTCCCGCCCTCTCGGCGGAGGCGCGGGGTTAAGATTACATGTCTTTTCCATCTAATCCTCACAACTAGCCTGGCGGGTGGGTATTAATTGTCCCCATTTTGCAGATGAAGAAGTAGAGCCTTGGGAAAACAGGCTGGCTTGCCCAGCGTCCCTCAGGGGTAGAGTTGGGATGCGGCCTGAGTCTTTTTTTTTTTTAATAAATCTTTATTGTTCATATTATTACAAATGTTCCTCATTTTTCCCCCCTCCAATGCTCCCCTCCACCAAGTTCCCATCCCACCCTCTGCCCTTTCCCATCCCCCATTGTCCTCATCCATAGGTGCAGTTTATGTTCAGTCTCTTCCCGCCCCCCCCTCCCCATTTCCCAGAGAATCATCAGTCCACTCCCCTTCCATACCTCTGATTCTATTATATTCACCAGTTAATATTGTTCATGATTTTTACTTCCCTTGGTTTTTAGACTCACTTGTTGATAGTTACGTGTTTGTTCATAATTTTTATCTTTATTTTCTTCCTCTTCCTAAAGAACCCCTTTTAGCAATTCATATAATTCTGGTTTGGCAGTGATGAACTCCTTTAGCTTAAATTTATTTGTGAAGCTCTTTATCTGGCCTTCGATTCTGAGTTATAGCTTTGCTGGGTAGAGTATTTTTGGCTGTAGGTTCTTGTTATTCATCACCTTGAATATTTCTTGCCATTCCCGTCTGGCCTGCATGGTTTCTGTTGAGAAATCAGCTGACAGTCGTATGGGTGCCCCTTTATAGGTAACTGCCTGCTTTTGTCTTGCTGCTTTTAATATTCTCTCTTTGTCTTTAGCTCTTGGAATTTTAATTATGATGTGTCTTGGTGTGGTTCTTTTTGGATTCCTTTTGTTTGGGGGTCTGTGTGCTTCCTGGACGTGTAAGTCTATTTCTTTCACCAGGTGGGGGAAGTTTTCTGTCACTATTTCTTTCAATATGTTTTCGGTATCTTGCTCTCTGTCATCTTCTGGGATGCCCATAATTCTGATGTTGGTTCGCTTGAAGTTGTCCCAGAGGTTTCTTACATTATCTTCAACTTTCTGGATTCTCTTGTCTTCTTGCTTCTGTGGAGGAGTGTCCTCTGGCTTTGTGTTCCAAATCTTGGACTTGATTCTTGCAATCTTCCAATCTGTTTTTAGGACTCTGTATAATATTATTTATTTCAGAGATTGTATTCTTTATTTCTAGTTGACCCTTCATTATTTCTTGTTGATCCTTTATCATATCCTCATAGGTCTCATTTATTTTATCCGCCTTTTCTAAGAGATTGTTGAACAACCTTATAAGCGTGGTTTTGAACTCTATATCCAGTCGCTTTTTGTCCTCCATTTCTTTCGTTTGTGATCTGTTTCCTCGTTTCGGCATTTTCGCTGCTTCCCTGAGTTGGTAGGTTGGGAGGATCAGCTGTGTCTATGCCAGGAGACAACCTTATTCCACTAGACTTGGGAACCTGCAAAAGCCTCTCTGAGTTCAGCTTGGATGGGGCGGAGTTTCAGGGTGGAGCCTACAGCCTTGGCTTCCGGTTAGCCCCGCCCTCTGAGGTGCCTGAGTCTCGGTGTTCCTCAGTGTCCTTTGGTACTCATTGCAAGCACCTCTGAGAGAAAGGCGCCCTGGAGCTTCGCCCGCTACCAGACAGTGTAGTCTCTCCCCCAACACGCCCACAACTGGGGTTCAGAGCAGTAGGAAGTGGGGTTAAGCACAGTCCGGAGCTTATGTCTCCTTCCCGCTAGGGCGATCTCGCGGCCCAATCAACCGTCTGTCCTCTGTGCGCGCAATGTGCGCGACTCCGGGGCTCTGCCTTTCGCCGCTGCTCCGCTGAGCTTCCGCCTTACAGCCCAGTTTCCCTCTGTATGAGCCTGGACCCCAGGGTCTCGCCCATAACTGGGGTTCAGTGCAGTCGGAGTTGGGGTTCAGCACGGTCCGGAGCTTTTATCTCCTTCCCGCTAGGGAACGCCAGCCAGGCACTCAGCCGCCCCTCCTCTCCGGCTCCGTCCTCTCCCCGCGCGCGCACACCGCGCCTCCGTACCTCAGGCTTTTACAGCTCCTCTGATTGTCCTTCAGGTTTTCTCTTTCCTTCTAGTTGTAGAATTTCCAGTCAGTAACTTTCCTGTAGTTCTGGATAGTGTCCACTCTATATTTTAGTTGTATTTTTTTTAAATTGTTGAGTGCAGCTGCAGCTAGGCATTTACCTCTGCCGCCATCTTGTTGCCCATTCCGGCCTGAGTCTTGATTGCGGGTGTTTCGCACCCTCACCACGCCCCTGCCTGGCTCCACTGAGGTGAAAGAGAAAGCCTTTCTCACCACCGTCTCGTTCCCTCCTGATCTCTAGACCAAATGAGGCATGAGTTAGCGAGCTCAGCCAAGTTCATGTCCTCTGGGAGCCATGCTTCCATGTCCCTCACAGGGAGGGACAGGCCCGAAACCCTTCCCGCTGCTCCCAAGCACGGGTGGCAGTGAGGACTGATTGTCCTGGCTCTCGGCATCCTCATCAGGTGCTTCTGCCTGACCTCCATACGCCTCCAGGCTCGTGGCGGGGGAGGCCCCCCCTGCCCTCTTGTCAGGCCTCTGCCACTTCCCTCCCTGTCCCCAACACGTCCTATAATAAAATCAAAGATACGAGGGTGGTTTGAAGTGCCTTTTCCTCTGAGTGGGATGTTAACACTTCAGTTTTGTCCTTGATGTGACTCTGGGATTCGGCTTGCCAGGTGGGGCGGGGAGCACCGCTGGAATGCCTTTGGGGTCTATCTCTCCTGTCACCAGAGGGCTTGAGTGGCTTTCTGAAAGTAACTTTGTGATGGCCCTCCTAGTGGAACTCACTATATTTAGAATCCGATGCTGTGTTTATAAAGTTAAACCCATTGTCTTAAAAGCACAGCTCAAGACAGGCACTAGGTAATTTTTTTTTTTTTTTGAGGGAGTGCACGTCAGAAAAAAAAAAAAAAACTATAAAAAGAGTGAAACAGAAAGGGGGAAGGGGACGCGCTGGGCAGGGATAGAATCAAAGCCTGGCCTTGGCCTGCTCACCGGGAAAGGCTCTGGAGCACAAACCACACCACAGAGTTTAGGCAGCTTCTGGTAACCTGGGTCAGTCAGTCATTGGCTGGGAGGGTGGAGTAATTAACTTCCCAGGATGGGGCATCCGTTCTCCCTCCTGCAAGGGCAATTTTCCAGAAGAGGGGGCAGCTGTGAGCCGCTGACACAGCAGCTGGAGAATGGATTCCCTGGCAGAGTAAAGGGGACCTGGGTGGGGCACCACGGCAGCATCTACCACGTACAGGAAAGACAGCTAGGGTGCATTTGCAAGGTCTGCCATTGCCCTGGAGAGTGAAATCAATGACTAAGCAACAGCTTGCCATCCTGGAAAAGGGGCTGGACCTAGACGTCAACATCATTTGAGATATGGTAGGGCTCAGGGTCAACCTCTGAGGTCTCTGGCCAAGAGCACCTCACATAATTTGCAGGATCCAGTGCGAAATGAAAATGCTTGTTTTAAAAAAAATAAATTTCAAGAGGGCAATAGTAGAACATTAAAGCAAGGCCATTACCCAAGGCCATGTGTGACTGGCTGTGCCTGGCAGCTGGAACTTGAAGGATTTGGGACCAAAAAACAAAAACAAAACAAAAAACCCTGCGACCTGAGTGTCAGGCACAGCCACGTGTAGAGGTCTGAGGAGGGCATGTGACCCAGGCCTGAATGCCATGGAGATCAGAATCCGGGTGAGTGGGCTTGGAAGGAATGTGGGAATGTGGGCGGTTCTCTTTCCCAGTGCCTCTGGGATCTACCCTACCCATCTGGTCAACCAAGTCACTGAAAATAGCTTGAGAGAGAGAGAGAGAGAGAGTGTGTGTGTGTGTGTGTGTGTGTGTGTGTGTGTGTGTAAAATACACAAAGGCTAAAATAGGAGAAAGCTACAAAGCGCTGGAGGGCAGGAGTCGGAGAAGCCCGTTCTTGCTGGAGAGAAGGCTGTCTTGGCTGGGAAGTATCAACTGTGAAGGGGAGCAGGGCGGGGCACTTGCAAGGCAAACTGCAGCCGCAGGACCGGGAACGCCAGGGTCCTCAAGCTTGCTGACGGTGGGGACAGTAGACACCACTTACTTGGGGGCCCAGCAGCGACAGACCTCGGATTCCAAAGGCCCTACGATCACTGAGAGCCGACGGGGGAGACCCGAAGGGTTTGCATCCAATCGGGCCTCTGACATACGGAGCTCCGACGAGGGGGCGTGGCCTCTAGGGGCGTGGCCTCCCCGGGCCCGCGCGTGCGCCCGCCCTCCGCCCCGCCCACCGGGAGCCGCGCTAGCCCCGCCTCCCGCGGGGCCGCTCGGGGGAGGGAGGGGGTGCGGCTCGGTGCGCAGGTGCGGAGGGCCGCTTCCGGGGGCGGGCAGCGGAAGTGAGGGCGGCGGAGGCCGGGCGGCCGGCCGTAGGAGGAGGGGCTGTGCGGTGAGGGAGCCCGGGAGCCGGAGCCTCAGGTGAGAGGCCGGGTCCGAGTGCCGCCCGGGAGGAGGGAGCGCGGCCTAGTGCGGGCGCCGTGCGGGCCTCGCAGCTCCTGTTCCCGCGCCAGTTCTCGCGGGAGCCGGTGTTGTCGGCCTCGTTGGGCCAGGGGGGGAAACTGAGTCCCCGAGGGGTAACTGCCCGGCCGCGTCACCGGCTTCGGGGGGCGAGCTACCACCGGAGGCTTCTCGTCCCGACCGCGGGCCCTGCGGGCCGGGCCGCCGCCGCCTCCTCGCCCTCCTGGGCCTGGCCGCTGCCTCTGGGTCCCGGGCCGCCGGGCCGGCCGCGAGGACTTGGCCGACCTTGGCCCCGCCGGGTCGGGCTGCCGCGGGGGAGGGGAGGCGTGGCCGGGCAAGGTCCCCCGCGGCCCCCGGCGCCGCCGTCCGCGCAGCGAAGTTCCGCCGAGCGAGCGCCGCGGTCCCGCGGGGCGCCCGGGAGGGACCCGGGAGTGATGAGGCCGGGCCCGGCCCTGCCCGGCCCCCGCGGGAGACCGTGTGTGGACGCGGCGGCCGCCTCGAGAGGGACCGTGGGGGCGCGGAGGCGGTACGAGCCAGCCCGGGGCCCGATGCCGGTAGCCGGTGACCGGGCGAAGGTGGTGGGGAGGGAGGGAGGCTGAGCCGGTGCTCTCGCTCATTCATTTCCTAACGGGCCGATGTTGACGTGTGTGCTGTGGCCCGGCCTCTGTGCGGTGCCGAGGGACGCCCCTGCCCGTGGGACGGTGGCCCAGGACCGTTAGTTACGGAGGAAACACGGGGTGCCGGGGTGGACGGGGAAGGGGAAGGGGCGCTGGGGCTGAGCTCGGAAGAACCGTGGAGAATGAGCTCGGGGAAGGGAAAGTGTGGACCCTGTGGACACGGCCTCAGGGGCGGGGTCAGGGCCGAAAGGAGGCCAGGGTGGCTGGAGGGCCAGCCCAAGGCGGGGTTTGTGCCGGGCCAGATTGTAGGCTGCGGCGAGTTTGGTGACTGAGGTTGGGAGGGCCTCCAGGAATCTAAGTCTGTGGGGATTTTTAAGTACAGGAACAATATGACTAGCAATGTGTTCCAGAAACATCGCTGGCTGTTGTGTGAGACTCGGGCCCAAGGGAGTCCTTGGAGGTTACGTTGGGAGAGGAACGGGGAAGCATGCCGCGTGGCACCGGCAGGCGTGTTCCGCACAGCCCGGCACACGGCCCGGCACACAGCCTGGCACACGGCCTGGCACACAGCCGGGCACACAGCCGGGCACACGGGGGCTTTGACAATAGGCTGAGCTGCGCCTGGACGTTGAGCCCAGGCAGGGCAGCAGGGTGGGGACCAGACTTGAGGTGCTTCCCACTGGCAGTGACCTTAGACAAGTTCCTTCGTTGTTGCGGAAAGTGGAGGTTTCCTCCCCTTAGGATCGCTCCCTGTCGCCCTAATTAAAGTGTTGGGAAGACTTGGGGGTTTTCACCAGCGGCCCTCTCAGCCTCACAGAGTGAAAGGAAGACAGATCTCTGGCTTCCTTTCCCCGTGTGAATAATTCCTTCTTTCCAGCTTTCTTTCTCCACGGTGAGTGATAGCTCCTCTTTCGGGGTGAAAGAGAGACTCGATGAGGGAGGTTTCCAGAAAGAGCTGCGTTGGTGGTCCAGTCCATCCGGTTCAGAGCCTTCCCCGGGCCCCCCAGCCACTTCTCACCTGGGCGTTCCAGCCCTCATGACTTGATTCCGTTCATCTCTACCCCTGATCATACTGTGCTCCTCTCGTACCTCACCTTCCTGCCCCGGACCTATGCCACTGCTGCTGTTTTCTTACCTTCCTCCCCCCTCCAAGCTCACCATGGGGCCTTGAGATCAGGACTAATTCACCTGGCCACCTGCCCCGGTGCCATTCTCACACAGTGCTTGGTATTCAGCCGTGGCTAGAATTATGTATTCAGGCGCTGTCTCTTCTGGATTGTGAGCTCCTTGGGAGAGTGGCTGTCTTACTCCTCCACAGCCCCTACAGTGTCCAGCACAAGGTGGCCATTGTTAGTGTTTGAAGAACAAGGGAATGAGAGCTCATCGAATGTGAGCATCTGCTCCCCACACAAGGGCAGCTGTGAAGAATCCAGCCAGGAGTGACCCTACCCATCTGTCACATTTTAACAGTTCATTAAGCCCTTTAAAATTCCCTCCTTCACTGACGGATCCGATCCTTAATGGATCCGATCCTTAAGGTAGCCTGGAGTGGCACCTGTTCTTGTCCTCTTTTTACAGGCGGAGAAACCAACATTTGGAAAGGTTAAGAGATTCAAAAGGTTAAATGACTTGCCTGTGACTGCAAAGCTGTAGATGGCTGAGCCAGGATAAAGAATTTGGGTTTTTTCCCTGTAGCCTAGTACAGTGGTCGGCAAACTCATTAGTCGACAGAGCCAAATATCAACAGTATAATGATTGAAATTTCTTTTGAGAGCCAAATTTTTTAAACTTAAAACTTCTTCTAATGCCACTTATTCAAAATAGACTGGCCCGGGCCGTGGTATTTTGTGGAAGAGACAAACTCAAGAGGCCACAGAGCCGCATGTGATTCGAGAGCCGTAGTTTGCAAACCACGGGGCAGGAACAAGCTGTTCATTCTGTGGTCTGTTTTACTTCTCTCCCGGTGGGTGACACATGCTGGGCTTTCGCATCTCATTTTCAACAAGGAGTGTGAGGCTTGGGTGGTAACTACATTTTGCCTTTCCCATGAGCTTTTTAACTCCCAAAGGGTTCTATTTCATCGTTAGAAGTTTTGCCTCAGGAAACCAAGGGCCCAGGAGGGCTTCCATGGTCGTCCAAGCTCCTGCGACAAGTCTGAAACAGAACTTTTAAGGGTCTGGATTTGGAAGTCATTAGTGGGTGAGGGCAGTCTCTCGAGCTGGTTTTCTCCCCCTGTGAAATGTAAGGGAAACCTTGGTGTTAGCCATTGCTCTGCCGGTTTTGTGGGGCTTATGTGGTGGCCATCAAGTCCCCACTGAGGGTTATTTTACAGGAGGGGAACTCTGGTGTTACGTAAGATGGCCTGATATGAAGGAATCACGCCTCCCCAAGCTGCCTTGTCCTTCCAGCGCAGGAGCCGGCTGAGATGTCGGGGATGGAAGCCAATGCGGTAAGGGGCAGTCCCGGGGCGGGGTGTGGGGGAGGCGTGCACAGGCCGTTGTGAGTGGAGACTCCCCAGGTGATTCCTTTCCCCGGAGGCCTGGAACTGGGAGGAGGCCATCCTCCCACCCTCTCCCCCAGGCAGAACCAGCTAGGACCTGGGGCAGTTTAAGGGTCCATGCGTTTCTTCTGCCTTTCTGTGCGGAGGGAAAGGAGGGAAGCCTGGAGGATTCCCACACCGGCTAATCCCTCAGGCCTTTACTGAGCCCTCCCAACGTGGACTGCCTTGGTAGCAGCAGGTGTGCCTTAGGCGGCTTGCCAAGGTGAAGGCTAACAACTGGGAAAACTGCCCTCACTGATAGTTGAGACTTAACTTCTGCCCACAGGGTGCCCCTTCCTGGGATTGAGGAATCCAGGCTCCCTGGTGAGGGGGAGAGGGGGAGAGGATGGGGACAATGCTTGAGCTCATCTCTGAGGTTGTGACTGCTCCTCTCTGCTCTAGACCATCCCAATCTGGCAAAATAAACCGCACGGGGCTGCTCGCAGTGTGGTGAGAAGAATCGGGACCAATCTGCCCCTGAAGCCATGTCCCCGGGCGTCCTTTGAGGTGAGTGCCCTGGAAGGGAGGTGACTGGAGGCTCAGAGAGCATAGAAGAATGGTGCTGCTCTGTGCCCGTCTCCTGGGTTTGTTCTTCCTTTTGTAAATGCTTACTCATGGATCCTGGTCATTGTGCCTTCCTGATTACACCTTTGACCACAACAGTCAGGTTCCCAATTTACTCATAAACTCATAATCTTAAATGTTTGATCCCTCTGCTTAACCGCTCAGATTTCATCAGACTCTAGCAGTTGTTTCTCAGAACAGGCCAAAGGCCTGGCTGAACCACATCCCCACACTAGCCAGGTCTGTGTTCTGAGGTGTTGCCTACAACTCTGGCAGATCCCCACGTGGGACACTGAGTACTGTGCTGTGACTGTGAACTCTGCTTTTCTTTACTAGCCCTAAGTCTTGGCCACTTAGCCATCTATTTCTAGTTTCACTGATGCCCCGCCTCCTCTTTCTGGGCAAATCTGGCCTCTCCTTTACTCGGGTACTTCAGTCTCACCTCCGGGTCTATGGGCCGTTAGCACCCACTGTGCAGTAGAGGTTCTTGCCTGGCAATGCGCGCCAAGTAGTGTTTATTGGTCCCAGCTGCCTCCCTCTAATGGGTAAGCACCAGCTTCAGGCTACTTGCTTAAGGTGTGTGTATCTGGGGAGCTGGGACACAAAAGAATAACTTCAACTCTCTGCCTACACAGAAGAGGCACAAATACATGCCTGAAAAGACATGGGCCCAGTGGTTACAGAAATGAAGGAGATGAATTTGTGTATTAGATGTTGACCCGCGAAGTCTGTGTAGGAGCTGGATCTGGAGTGAGAAGTAGTGTTAGGGCTGGTATTAGAGTCAGGAATGGGGTTAGGAGTGTGTGTGTGTTATGGGATGGAGGGGGACCATCCCATGACCCAGTCTATCCAGAATTGCCTAAAAGGCACGATCGGGATGTGGCCTCAAGTGTCAGAAACAAGGGAAGCACAGCTCGGGAGTTTGGGGGAGTTGGTGGAGGCTGCTCAGACACTTGGTTATAATCTCTCCGATCCTTTGGCCAGATGCTGCTGGGCAGAGCTAACCAAGGGCACAGGTTCCCACAAGGGAGGGGGAGAATGTGTAAATAGTACAAGCATACCTCGAGATATTTTTAGGTTTGCTTCCAGATCATAATAAAGCAAGTTGTAATTTTTTACTCATGGTCTTGCCCTCGGTTGTAAAAATGAAGTATCTGTGAGGCTCAATAAAGCGAGGTGTGCTTGTATCAGTAATACCAGGTAACATTTACCGAACACATACGGTATGCTAACGCATTGTGCTGACTACTTAATGTTCTCATTTAACTGCCAGCAGTAGAGCACCGCTCTAATCCAGGAAAGCTTCCCTAAACGGCCCACCTGGCTCAGAGGACGATCACTTCACTCCTGTGAGACCCAGGCTCCCTATCTAAAAGTGATCCTCCTTCCAAACAATTGGTAGCAGAACAGCTGAATTTAATTCATGTATAGGTGGCTTTTTAAGAAATTATCCCTGAATTTCTGTGGTAAATTACTCTAAAATATTACTTAAGGAAATCTTCATTTTTTAAATATACCCACATAAAAACATTGTTATGGAAAATTAAGAGAAAAGAGCCCAGATGGGGTGGCTCAGTTGGTTGGAGTATCAACTAGTATTCCGAAAAGATTGCAGTTTCAGTCCCGTGTTGGGGCACATATGGGAAGAAACAGATTGATCTCTCTCTCAAATCAATAAACATATCCTAGGGTGAGGATTAAGAAGAAAAAGGATAAAGGAAAAGATATGACCTATAATAACATAATCATGACAGCAATTATTGTTTGGTATAGTTCTTTTTCTAGATGTATGTTTTTTGTATTCACATTCAACATGATTGAATACTCCTAGTTTTTTTCATTTAATTTTAACAGTGTCACTCAGACTCTATCCCCTGGTTGTTGTTCATTTGGGTTGAGGGGTAATATTAAGGAATCCTACTACATTCCTTTTATATAATTGTGTCTTTTTTTTTTTTAATATATTTTATTGATATTTTACAGAAAGGAAGGGGGAGAGAGATAGAGAGCTAGAGACGTCGATGAGAGAGAAACACCGACGAGCTGCCTCTTGGACACCCCCTACCGGGGATGTGCCCACAACCAATGCACATGCCCTTGACCGGAATCGAACCCGGGACCCCTCAGTCTGCATACCGATGCTCTACCACTGAGCCAAACCGGTTTCGGCTAATTGTGTCTTTTTATTCGTCTAAATGTTCAAATTACTAAGTTTGCTTAAAACAATGTTGCGCCCTAGCCTGTCTTGCTCAGTAGATAGTGTGTCGGATAGTGGATGAGGACTAAAGGGTCCCAGGTTCGATTCCGGGCAAAGGCACATGCCCTGGTTGAGAGCTTGGTCCCAGCGGGGGTGTGCAGGAAGCAGCCAATCAATTATTCCCTCTCATTATTGATGTTGCTATCTCTCCCTTCCTCTCTAAAATAAATATATATATTTATATATTTTTTAAGATTATATATATATAATCTTAAAAAAATAAACATTGTTGCTATAACAGTGTAAATCCCAATTAGCTACAAAAGTGTGGTCAAGAGTTAGCCAGAGGAAATTTCCTGTTGATGTAACAGATTATTGATATCCTTGCACCTATATTCTCACAGAGAGCAAGACACTGGTAGACAATAGCCATTTCTGTTAAAAGGTAACTGGCCTGTTCCACTAAAGGACCCCCTTTTCTGTAAAAGACAAGATTATAAACATTTAGGCTGTGGGCTGTAAGTGTTACAACTTAAAAGCTATCACAGACAACACATAAGTCAGTAAGGCCTGACTGGTGTGCTCAGTTGCTTGAGCGTCATCCCAAGCACCAAGAGGTCACTGTTTGGATCCCAGGTCAGGGCACACACCCAGGTTGTAGGCTCAATTCCCAGTAGGAAGCATGCAGGAGGCAGCCAATCAATGTTTCACATCAATGTTTCTCTCCCTTCCTCGCTAAAATAAAAAACATATTCTTAAACACACACAGAAATTGGTGAGACTTGTTTTTCAAATAAAACTTTATTAAAACAGAGCCCATCCCTCCTCTAAGCCACCTGTTTTTGCTTGGATCACAACCTCATAACTGGTCTGTCCACCCTCCCAGCCATGTTCCAGACAGCAGCAGAGTAATCTTTCAAAGCCTAAAATCCTTACTTAAAATTTCGGGTGGCTTCTTATAGATCTTAGAATCAAAGCTCCTAGTTTTCTGTCCAACCTCTTACAATCTCCTCACCCCATCCTCTGTTTTAGCCATGCAAGATTATTTGTAATCCCACAAACTTTTGCTTCTGGCCGCTTATTCAAGCTGTTTCCATCCTGGAACCCTCCTCTCCATCATCTGAAAGAGAAAACAGTAGGCATGGATGGGGTGGCCCAAGAAGCCTTTCTGACACCCCAGTGCTGAATTAGGTGCCCTCCTATGTATTTTTCCCAGATTGATTGTCTCATCATGATGTTTGTTGGTGAATTTTGCACCCCTATAGACCCTGCCCAATGTCTCTGATCTGTGTCTGAGAGATGTGCCCCCAGTCCCTACTTTGGCTGACATCGCCTGGATTGCTGCAGATGAAGAGGAGACATACGCCCGGGTCAGGTAGCCAAGGCAATGGCCAGACTGCTGGGGAATGGGGGGCTTCTGCCCAGATGAAGCAGGCAGCAGGGGGAGGACTGAGGGCAATAGGAATGAGATCTCTGGGTTCGGAATGGAAGCAGAACCTGGCTGTTAATCTTGTAGGGGTGGGTGAAGGGATTTTAGAAGGGGCGAGTGGCCAGCTCACTCTGATACACCCATCTTTCCCTGGTCCAGGAGCGATACACGCCCCCTGAGGCACACTTGGAAGCCCAGCCCTCTGATTGTCATGCAGCGCAATGCCTCAGTGCCCAACCTGCGTGGGTCCGAGGAGAGGCTCCTGGCCTTGAAGAAGCCAGCCCTGCCAGCCCTGAGCCGCACCACGGAGCTGCAGGATGAGCTGAGCCACCTGCGCAGCCAGATTGCTAAGATAGTGGCAGCTGATACAGGTAGGAGGCTGAGTCAGGCCAGAATATAGCAAGCTGTTCCTTTTCCCCCGGCCTTTGGACAGGATAGTGGTAAAGAAAAGGATGGTCCCTAGCTCAGGGGGACTTGGACCTAGGACTCGGGTTGCTCTGAGGCCTGGCTCATCTTTGTCAGTTATTTTGAGCTTGACTAGTTTGGTCAGGAACAAGATCTTCACTTAGCCTGTGACCCCAAGCAGGTTCTCTTCCTGGGCCACAAAACCATACCTCTGCCAAGTGTCTCTAAGATCGTGTCTTCCATGAGCCTCAGCAGCTTTCCTTTTCCATATAAGAAATAAGCACCCCTTTGAGCACCTGTCTTCTCTTCCTTGTCCTGTCTACCAGAGACCACCTCTCCATCCTTCCACTCTGTCTGCAGCCAAGGCAGGATGGGAGCCTGCCTTTCCTGGTGCATGAAACACCAATAAGTGTCTCTCCCTAGCAGCTCAGGTTTATTTATCCCCATGTTCCTTTTTTTTTTTTTCCCCTTTCTTCTAGTTGAGCTTAGTTCCTAAAGCTTACCAGGAGGTAGAACATGAAAATTAGTGTTCTTTTTGAAATCTTTTTTAACAGAGGAATTGCATATATTGGCAGCTAAGAGACAAGCTAAAGTAGTTTATGAAAAACTAGTTTCTTAAAAAGTGAGGAAATTTGTTACAATTTGGGAAACTAGGATGGTCACCATTCTATTGCTACAGAATGCTTCTTCCAGCCACAGACAGCAGTTAAAGAGGGTAGTCAAAAGCACTAGCCCACTTAGGAAAGGAACAAATTCAGGCCTTGGTCCTGTCGTTGTTTCAGTCTAAACAGGCTGTTACTACAGAGCTCACTGCAGAACGGCAGCTTTTGGAGCCAAAGTCTTTATGGGGTGAGGGAGGGCGGTGCTGTGCTCTCCGGGAACATGGAAGAGCCCTGCTTCTACATCTTAAAACCCTGAGGGAAGCTTAGTGGGGGAACCTTCCCCCAGCCAACAGAAACCACCTGGCTCTTCTGGGATGCCATGTGTCAGCCCAGGAAATGAATGTTTGATAGCAGTGCTTGTGAGCAGAAGATAATACTGCTGCGCTCTAGCCCCATGTCCATCCATGCCTGTTGTTTTCTCTTTCAGCTTCGGCTTCATTAACGCCAGATTTCTTATCTCCAGGAAGTTCAAATGTCTCTTCTCCCTTACCTTGTTTTGGATCCTCATTCCACTCTACAACTTCCTTTGTCATTAGTGACATCACTGAGGAGACTGAGGTAGAGGTCCCCGAGCTTCCATCAGTCCCCCTGCTTTGTTCTGCCAGCCCTGAATGTTGCAAACCGGAACACAAAGCTACCTGCAGCTCATCTGAAGAGGATGACTGTGTCTCTCTGTCCAAGGCCAGCAGCTTTGCAGATATGATGGGGATCCTGAAGGACTTTCACCGGATGAAACAGAGTCAAGATCTGTAAGTATTTGATAATTAGCTCTAGTGATCTATTTATCATTTTAGTTACCTGTGGCTAATGATCTATTAGAGGGTTCTTACATAGGTTGCCATGTGTAACTTCATTCACAAACCTTGCCACCTGCTGGCTGATACCTGGGGCCCCAGTTTGAGGAGTAACACTTCACATTTGTTGGGGAATTTTACAGGGTTCATCTAATCTCGCTTCTGTCCCAGGGACCTTACCATTTCCACACTGCTACTAAGTGTCCCCATATCCCACTCTTTAAAGTTGGATTGACTAATAATTACTTTAGTATCTCAAATTGGTAGACTTCTTTGGTGGAAGAATTTCATCAAGTTGGGAGTTTCTGCTTTGAAATAGTGGTCTGTTACTAACCCTGCAATTTCAGAGACTTGAGAACAAGCATTTTTTGAGAAATCCCTAAACCTGGCTGCCCATCAGAATTGCTCACATTGGAGGGAGTGGCCACCTTGCAGTGTCCAGTGAGGTCTGAGCACCTGCATGGGGCACATCAAAGGAGCTTATTTGCAGGTTTCTGGGCTTTAAAACATTAAGTTTGACATCCAGACCTCAAAGGCCAAGATGTGCCGTTATTTGTTAATGTAGATTAAAAGCTCTTGTGAGAGAAGAGGGCTCTCCCCCAAGTTCCTGTGGAAGGGAAGGTTGCTACCTTGTGCAGGGACCCCTTTTGTCTCTGCCCGTTTCTGTCTGAAAACCAGACGAGGCTGTCACTCCCTCCTTGCTTCCTAGTAGTTGATCCTTTAGGGAAGTCACCTTCCCCTCCCTTCTCTGGCCCCAGGTTGGTCTTGGTCATACCTTCAGTTCTTCGGTCTCCTGCATTCCCAAATTCGGCTGCTACTCTGGAGCTGCCCCGAGTCCTTCTCTTCTGGATGTTGACTCCCAAACTTTACTTGCTTCCTGCCCCATATTAGATCCAAGCCCCTCTTCCCACTGTGTCCTGGGACCTTGACCCTTATATCTAGCAGAACTTCTTGAGGATATATGTACGTGAATATAAGTCCACCAGGATTTCAAGCAACTATTTTCCAGATATCTAGAATATACTTTTATGATTTGTCAGGTAATTTGAACCTACATCAATTTGGAGTGGGTTTTGTTCCCACAGGTCCTTTATGTGAACATTTTATTATAAATTCTAGGTCTCGTTTTAAAAAGCTCACTGACCCCTTGATGGGGAGACAGAATAGTAGGAAACTTTCTGAACACCTTTTCCCTGGAACAAATAAAGATCAAAATGGACAAGAGACATGTCACTTCATGCGCTGATCTGGGGAAATGATACTAAGAAAATATAACACCAAAGATGGGAGCAGAATCTTCACCATCACAATCAATTCTAACTAGTTGATGGTCCTTTACTTTGTCCACATTTTATAGCCATCTCGGGAAATAGTAAAGCATTCTAGTTAAGAAATGAGATTTATAACCAGCAAGGCTTGCTTTTGGACTCTGGATTCACCACTGACGGACTTAGTAGCTTTGAGGAAATTGTATAACCTTCCTGTGCTTCAATTTCCTTGTTTGTAAAAGAGGACTGTAATAGCACCTAACCTCCTAAGATTGTTGAGAATTAACACTTTTGAGGAGTAACACATTTGTTGGAGTTATCTAACCCAACCAAATGTTAGACTAGTATTGAGATCGTAGTCAAAGACATGGAACACTGCCCAAGACAGAGCAAGTACTCAAATTATTAAATTATTATTAATTAAGCTATTATTATGTCTCTAGTAACCGGAGTTTACTGAAGGAAGAGGACCCTGCCATCCTTATCTCTGAGGTTCTAAGAAGGAAGTTTGCTCTGAAGGAAGAAGATTTCACTAGAAAAGGAAACTGACAGCACTCAGCTCTGCACACTCAGTCTCCTGCTCTTGGAGTTCCTTCAGTAGCTGCCTTTCTCACCACAGATGTTTCTGTCTCTGCATTAGAAGTTTTCTGCAAGTCTTCCTGAAAGCTAGAGCCTGGGCTGAAAGAAAAGAGCTGGATTATTTGTTTCCCATACTTCAAACCTTTGCAGGAGCGAAGGCCTATTGTGAGCTGAGACACTTATTACAGGTAAATGTATAGATTGGAATGTTTCGGTCTAAAGGCTGAGCTAGAAGTTTCTGGTTTTTCCTTGCCCCTGTGTGAAAATAGGTCCTGAATGACTGACTTCACTGCATAAGACCCTATAACTGGTCTTACCGGACACTTTGTAGCTCAGCTGTCACTTACTCTTAGCAGCTTTCTTGCAGCAGACAGCTATCAGTGTTTATGTACATGTTCACAGGGCAAGAAAAATCTTATGCTGCTCCATCACAAACCAACACCAGTGCCCAGCAATCACTCTCTTCCCGTGTCTAACACCTAGATGTAGAGGCCGGCCCTCTGGACCAGCTGGCATTTGGGCTGCTTCTGTGAGGCCTGGGCTGTTTGTTTCTTAAATATATTTTGTAATACCGTACAACCAAATCTACCCTCCAAGGCCTCATTGGTTCCACTGACTGAACTCTTGCTCTTCCGTGGACTTTAGTTCAAGCCCAGTAGGAAACAGAAATGGGGAGGGGAAAGAGAAGACCATCTTTCTTTGAGGCCCTTGACTTCTTTGTATCGGGCCAAGGTTTGTATCCACACCATGCATGACTCTGATGCCCTCAGGTCCCTTTCCCTGCAGTATGTATCCCGTGTGTGTTTGGGTTGAAGTACTACCTGACATTAAAGGTTTTGGCAAGATACTGCATTTCGCTGTGTCCATCTCTGAGTTACAAACACCTAATGTACTCAATGGGTATAGGATTCCTATTAATTTTGTAGTATATGAACTTTCATTAACAGGCTCCTGACTTCCCCCCTTTTCCTTATAAGGTCCTGCCTTTTATTTTTTTTTTAAATGTATAGATTTTGCCCCAAGCTCTTATAAGCTTGCCCCCTAGGAGCCTCTTAAATACCACACCTGCATCACAGAAAACTGCGACCTGAAGGATAAAGTCTTGGATAGAACAAAGGTCAAACTAGACTCCTGTTTAGTTCAGACCTACTGCAGTGACAGCATCTAATATTAAAAAGTTGCTTTTTCACCCTAGCTGGTTTGGCTCATTGGACAGAGCGTCAGTCTGCAGACTGAAGGGTCCCAGGTTCGACTCCAGTCAAGGGCACATGCTGAGATTTCAGGCTCAATCCCCAGTAGGGGGTGTGCATGATTCTCTGTCATCATTGATGTTCCTATCTCTCTCTTAAATATTTTTTTCAAAAAGGTTGCTTTTTCAAAAATAAAACTGGTAATGTTTTAATTACCACAAGAGCCACTTGGTAAATAATCATTTATTTGGACTCAGCTTTATAAAGGGAGTTCTCACCCACTTTGTAATAGAGGAGTGTTACAGTCACATCTAGTTTGCTATACAGCTTATGCTTTTTAAAGGAGAGATGTTTAAACAGAGTCTATAACTTTAAAATGCTATAAAGTCACCACAAAAATAAAATAAATAATACTGCTACAATTCTACCTTCTATCTATATTTCTATCCCCCTGCTCCTGTTTACCACTCAAAAGTGTTAGGAATTAGTGGTCCCAAACTTAGGTTGAGTATGATTACAACCAGAGATTAAAAGTATGCACATCTCGGAGAAAACAAAGATGCGGCATAAGTAAACGCCTAATTGCAGCCCGCACAATTTCAAAAAAAATATAACTAAAATACAAAATGGATATTATCCAGAACTACAGGAAAGTTGACTGACTGGAAATTCTACAACTAGAAGGAAAGAGAAAACCAGAAGGAAAATCAGAGGAGCTGTAAAAGCCTAAGGTATGGAAACACGGTGCGAGCATGGGGAGAGGACGGAGCCGGAGAGGAGTGGCTGAGTGCCTAGCTGGCGTTCCCTAGCGGGAAGGAGATAAAAGCTCTGGACTTTGCTGAACCCCAGTTCTGGGTGAAACCCAGGGGACCCAGGCTCATACAGAGGGAATCTAGGCTGTAAGGCAGAAACTCAGGGTAGTGGTGAAAGGCAGTGTCCCAGAGGCGCGCGCGTTGCGCTCAGAGGAGGGACTGTTGACTGTGCCGCTGGATTGCCCTAGCGGGAAGAAGACAAAAGCTCCAGACTGCACTGAACCCCAGTTCCGGGCTCATTGGGGGAGAGACTAGGCTGTCTGGTAGTGGGCGAAACTCGAGGGCACCTTTCTCTTAGAGGTGCTTGCAGCCAGTACCAAAGTAGCAAGAACCAGAAGACACTGAAGAACACAGACTCAGGAACCTCATAGGGCAGGGCTGATGGGAAGCCAAAGCTGTAGGCTCCACCCCATCCAAGCTGAGCACAGAGGCTTTTCCAATTTTCCAAGTCTAGTGGAATAAGGCTGTCTCCAGACATAGACACAGTTGATCCTCACAGCCAATTGGCCTGGAGGTCAGTTCCTCCCAGTGATACCAACAACAATCAAGACTTAACTACAATAAGGCTGTACACAGTCCACAAAGGGGTGCACCAAGAGTGTCCACCTCAGGTAACTGGGAGGCTGACCCACTGAACCATATAGGACACCTTAGCACACAAAGCCACCCTACCAACTCAGGGAAGCAGCGAAAATGCCGAGACAAGGAAACAGATAACAAACGAAAGAAATGGGGGACAAAAAGAGATTGTATATAGAGTTCAAAACCACGCTTATAAGGTTTTTCAAGAATTTCCTAGAAAAGGCCGATAAAATAAACGAGGCCTATGAGGATATGAAAAGGGATCAACTAGAAACAAAGAATACATTGTCTGAAAAAATATACAGAGTCCTAAAAACAGAATGGAAGATCGCAAGAATCAAGTCAAAGATTTGGAACATGAAGAGCCAAAGACACTCCTCCTCAGAAGCAAGAAGACAAGAGAATCCAGAAAGTTGAAAATAATGTAAGAAACCTCTGGGACAACTTCAAGCAAACCAACATCAAAATTTCAGGGGTCCCAGAAAAGAGAGCAAGATACCGAAAACATATTGAAAGAAATAGTGACAGAAAACTTCCCCGACCTGGTGAAAGAATTAGACTTACAAGTCCACAGAACCCCAAACAAAAGGAATCCAAAAAGGACCACACCAAAACACATAATTAAAATTCCAAGAGCACCCAGGGGAGCCGTGTTTCCCGGGGAGGGGGGGGGGGGGAGTTGTGCCCCGGGGGAGCGGTGTGTCCCGGAGGGGCAGTGTGAACCAGAGGAGGAGCGGATTCTATTCGTGTGGTCCTGAGAAATTTGGACAGTCTGCAGCCATTTGCTACAGAACACTTAGTTGTATTTCCTTACAAACACAAATGGGAGAGTGTCCCACTTGAAATTCAAATACAGAAAGAAAAAAAAAGAAAAAAATCTGAGGAACAGAATAAACTGGTGAATATAATAGAATCAGGGGCAAAGAAAGGGAGTGGACTGAAGGAGCACCCATATGATTGTCAGCTGATTTCTCAACAGAAACCATGCAGGACAGACGGGAATGGCAAGAAATATTCAAGGTGATGAATAGCAAGAACCTACAGCCAAAAATACTCTACCCAGCAAAGCTATCACTCAGAATCGAAGGCCAGATAAAGAGCTTCACAAATAAAAAGGAAGCTAAAGGAGTTCATCACCGCCAAACCAGAATTATATGAATTGCTGAAGGGGGTTCTTTAGGAAGAGGAAGAAAGTAAAGATAAAAATTATGAACAACAAATACATAACTATCAACAAGTGAATCTAAAAACCAAGGAAATTAAAAAATCTGATGAACAATATTAACTGGTGAATATAATAGAATCAGATATGGAAGGGGAGTGAACTGACGATTCTCGGGGAAATGGGGAGTTGGGGGTGGGGGGTGCGGGAAGAGACTGAACATAAACTGTGCACCAATGGATGAGGACAATGGGGGGTAAGGAAAGGGTAGCGGGTGGGGTGGGAACCTGGTGGAGAGGAGCAATGGAGGGGGGAAAAATGAACATTTGTAATAATATGAACAATAAAAGATTTGTTTAAATAAACATTTTTTTTTAAAAGTGTGCACATCTCTAAGAAGGAATGTCCCAGTTAGGCATTGAAAGAGCAAAGAGTTGCTTGAGTAATAGGCCCTTTAGTGGAGATGTGAATTCCTCCCCTGCCTCCTCAGTGCTCCCTGAATTCATACAAGGGATTTACTAGCCACCTGTTCTTCAGGAAAAGGCATGATGCCAACCACACAGTCTCAACAAGTATCACCACTGGCTTTATTTACACAAAATGTTCAACAACAATAGCTTCATTCCATACCTCCCCAAGTAGTATTTTTAAGACCAAACCTTCAAAGATATTTAGACTTGGTGTCTGATAACTTGGTTACCTTCAGAGTCCTGGGTAAAGAGTAAATCAGGCTGCAGGTTTAACTGAGTGAGCCTATCCTCGCATTGAGCCCAAGGTCTGTTAAGAAACTGCCCTAAATCCCGATTCCTATTGTTGGTTACCTCTTGGAAAGGAACCCTGAAGTTGTGAGCAATGACCCGCTGGCCCTGAGAATCCTCAGTGAAAAGCTGACTCCAGGAGTCCCTGTCATTCTTCTCACTGTCCAAGGAGACCACAGGAACAGAACAAGATTTTTGTTTCACTACTTCTGTGTTTTCTCCACTCCAGGACTCCCTGTAAGTTTGAAAGCGGACAGGAGCCTGCCTATTTTCTTTGGCAGACACCTTTTCCAATGTAGGCTTGTCCAAAGGCTGTTGGCCCTTGCCCCCAGGTGGTTTACTGCGTCTCTCCATACTCCGATGATTCCTTTTCTTAGATCCATGAAGCCATTCCCTTTTCCAGGAAGAATCCTGCTCGCCCTCCTGGTCCAGCAAGCAAGAACTTTCCAAGTCCTGGGTGAAGGAACAAGCCAGTGAGTCTTGACTCTCTCCAGCACAGACTATGTTAGTCTCAGGCTGGATCAAAGACAGCCCAGTCAAGAATGGGGTTCCCAGTCTGTGGTGGCCAGAAGCCTGGAGGGACTGAGGAGAAAGTCCAGCTTCCTGGATGTCTGTAGGGGTTGAAGTGGCTACAGGGGGTGCCACACAATCATCGCCCAAGCCCTGGGTCAGTTGGTCTAGCTGGGTTGCCTCTTTCTTCGACTCTCCGTTGGTCTGACTTTCTATATATGATGAGACACTCCTCTGATCACCATTTTTCTTTCCTAATGAAACAAACATGGACAAATATTATTCTGCAAGAAAACTCTGCCCTGAGCAGGATTTAGCTGGTTCTTTCTGAAATCAGTATCGGCTATTATCACTACCTGTGCAGGGGTCTTAGACTCTTCACATCCCTTGTCACTGAGCTTCCAGCTTTCAATCTCTATTCTTGCCTGATCTTTCTAAAACACAGATCTAATATATCCGCCTACTCAAATATATAGATGCTTCCTATGAGCTCCCTAATAAAGTCAAACATGACATAATCAGACCACTTTTCCAGCTTAGTTTTCATATGTGAAGTTTGTGTTACTGATTGCTTTACTAATCACATTGCAGAAACTGTTTTGTGAAAGATTTGTCTATTTGCCTAAGAATTCTATATAAACAAATATACCAGAATTTTACAATTTGAAGTGCAAAGTGTTTTTATTATTTTTAAAAGCCTGTCTTTGTCAAAGCAAAAGAGCTTAAGTTTTTGTTTGGGGTATGGAGAATGGATTTTGAAAGTTTATGTAAAGCAATCCTGGGTACCGCACCAAGAATTAGAGCTCTCCTTTCACCTGGCAGGAACCTTGCTCGGTAAGCCCCAGCCTGCTCTGAGTCAGCTGGGCCCCTGAAGTAGGACATGCAGGCATAGAACTGTCAAAGGATGTTGAGACACAAGCCAGGTTTATGCAAACCTTTATTTATATATATATTTTAATTGATTTCAGAGAGGGAGAGAGAGATAGAAACATCAATACTGAGAGAGAATCACTGATCGGCTGCCCTCTGCATGCCCCACACTAGGAACCGAGCCCGCAACCCAGACATATGCCCCTACCAGAATCGAACCTGGGGCCCTTCAGTCCACAGACTGACACTCCAACCACCAAGTCAAATCAGCTAGGGCAATGCAAACCTTCCTAAGAAAAAAACATTGTTGAACCTTGACTGTTTGAAATGCTTCATACAAAAATATCAATTATCAATCATGCAGATTACTTGTGGCCAATCCAATACATACACCTAACTAAAGGTCAGCTCCCTTATATACCCTCAACTCCCAAGTATACCCTTCTTCACTGCTCTGACAGGGAATACAAATACTTAATATTAGACTGAGCAAAACAGAATCAGAAAAGTATGTTTGTAAAAGCATGTATATATTGATTTTCAGAAGGCGATTTTGTTTTATAACTTCTTCTAATAGGAGAGCTATGCACTGGTGTCACTTATAAATGTTCCAGCATGGAAAAAAAAAAATGAATGCACTCCTTTTGCTCCCTGGGTGCTCCCAGGCAGGTCACCATACCTGACTGCAACGTGAAGAAGGAAGCAATGCTGGTCTGCCGAACACCTGCAGGTGGAGTTCTTTGAGGAGCCTTTCTCTCTCTAGGCAAGAGTGTTAGCATTTTGGTGCTTGACTTGATTAAATGTGTCTGAAAATTAGGAGAAAAAGAATAGAAAGTATTAATATCAAAAACAGTTGCCAGTCAGGAGAAATTCAGTAAACACCAGTGACCCCCTGATGAACCCTTTGGACTCTCCTCAGATCCTATTTCCTAGATAGTTTTTTGCTGTATATCATCTTCCATCATTTCTTGCAATACTGATGGTGTATTTTTCTCAGGAATCACAAATTCCAACTATAGCCCAACCATTCTGCTTCCTCATGGAAATCAGGCTGACTAAACAAACAGGGTTTGTTGAGGGGATTCCGAGGATGAATTTACAGTTAAAAACAATGATTCTCCATCAGCAGCAGTTGATGCATTTCAAGTTTCCAAATAGTCACACAGTGGTTAAGAGCGTGGCGCCTGAGTCACACAGCTGGGGTTCAAATCAACTCCAATTTTGCCACTGCCACTTAGCTATATGACTCTCTGCACGTTGCTTAATCTCTGTGTCTCATTTTCATGTGAGAAATGGGGTCAAATAACATTACCTATCCCATTGGACAGTTATGAGGATTTGATGAGTTAATTCACATAAGTCTTACGCAGTTCCTGGCACTCAGTAGGAGGAAAAGCAATGAAACAGCATCAGTCTTACCATACTTTAATTTCAGGCCCTTGTATACTTTATAGAATGAATTAGAAGATGGACCAGAGTGGTTTTGAAGTGTCAGCTTTTATAACTTCATCCTTATTTAGTGTGGTCTTTTATTTCTATTTGTGTGCTATGGAACGCCTGAGAACTAGTGAAAACGGGGTTGTATTCAATTTAATTTAGCTATAAGTCAAAGAACAAATGGGATTTACTACATTCACGCAGCAAGTTAGAAGTAGGCGTGAAACCTGAACCCAAATTATTAATTCTAGCCCAAAGCTGACTTCATTTTATTTTTATATTTGGAAATTAAAAATGTGATCAAAATGATAAAAGAAATCCTGGTTTTATTATGGCTTGTCGCAGTTTAGGTTCTTGCAAGGGTATTTCTTGGATCACATGATCTCACACATCTAGAGGAAATAATGAACAACATAAACTGATGAACAAAAACAGACACAGAGAAAGAGAAGCAGCGATCAGACTCTCAAACCTCAGGGAAAGTAGGGGAGGGTGCGGGTAAGGGGAAGAGATCAACCAAAGGACTTGTATGCATGCACATGGGCCTAGCCAGTGGCCATGGGCAACAGGGGGGTGGGGGCATATGTAGAAAGGAGTCTGATATGGGAATGGGGGGATGAGGACAATTATGTGACACCATAATCAATAAAAATAAAAAAATAAAAATCCTGGTTTTAAAAATTCATAGTTTGACTTATAATAGTGTATGTAACTTTTCCTTTATATATATATTTATTGACTTTTTACAGAGAGGAAGGGAGAGAGATAGAGAGTTAGAAACATCGATGAGAGCGGAAACCGGTTTGGCTCATTGGATAGAGCGTCGGTCTGCAGACTCAAGGGTCCCAGGTTCAATTCCGGTCAAGGGCATGTACATTGGTTGCGGGCACATCCCCGGTGGGGGATATGCAGGAGGCAGTTGGTCGATGTATCTCTCATCGATGTTTCTAGCTCTCTATCCTTCTCCCTTCCTCTCTGTAAAAAATCAATAAAATATTTTAAAAAAGAAAGAAAAAAGAAACATCGATGAGTGAGAAACACTGAAATGCTGCCTCCTGCACACCCCCTACTGGGGATGTGCCCGCAACCAAGGTACATGCCCTTGACTGGAATCAAACCTGGGACCTTTCAGTCCGCAGGCTGACACTCTATCCACTGAGCCAAACTAGTTTTGGTAGAACTTTTCCCTTTTACCATACAAAACTATGGTAAAAGGGAAAAGTATGGAAATCTGGATAAGTTACATGAAACAACTATGGAAATCTGGATAAGTTACATGAAACAACTGGTTTTAGGCAATGGGTAACATACAGTGCAGGACTGTGATCCCTGAAAAGGATTTTTAAGAAGGAAAACAAATAAGGTGAGCCCTGTGACCACCCTAGTTTTCTATTTGGAAGAACTTGCCAGACTACCATGTATAGAGTGGCAAAGCGCCATATCTCACTTGATGAATAGAGTAAATTGAGATTAGAATTTGAGGAAGCTGAGGTGGCTGGGATTTGCAGCACCGAGAAATACATCCAAAAATCTATGTAGAGATGATCCCTTGAGTCTATTATTGCATACTAACCTACATGTGTGTTAGGTGACAACCTACAGGGCCAGACAAAGAAATGCCAGGATTGCAAATTGAGTAATTCCCAGAGCTCACACAGGTCTGGAACAGTTTATAGACAGAGTAGAGGGACCTCCTTGAATTAGGTGGAATTCTCAGAAGGATCACTCCTAGCCTTAGAGCTAAACTAGCCAGAGCAAAAGCTATTCCAAAACAGCCTTAACAAAGCTTAAAAACAAGCATTTACAGTAGCAAGCTGATTAGCAAGTAACTACCTACCTAAACAAGTTTCAGTATTCTTTAAAGACAACAAAATCTAGACACCTAAAAATGTAGCACTCAAGATGCTAGCATACAATAAAAAATTACTAAATATATGAAGACGCAGGAAAATATCCACAATTTGGGGTGAGGGGAATTCAGTGAATAGAAGCAGACTCAGGGATGACGGAATTAGCAGACAAACCTTAAAACGAACACACACACACACACACACACACACATATCCCTAATATATTAGCAAATAGAACTAACAGTAGAACAACCGGACAACCGGTCACTATGATGTGTGCTGACTACCAGAGGGCACATGTGCAGAACATGGCAAGCATTGGCCGCGGCAGGATGGATGGTGGAGCAGGTGAGTGGGCGTGCCCTCAGCAGGTGTGACTGGGCTGGCACCGTCAGCACATGGGAGCAGTGGCGGCGGGAGTGGGGCTGCCCGCAGACAGAACTGGGGGCTGCAACAGGAGGGACTGGGCAGGGGCGTGGAGGATGGGCTGAGACCCTCCCCTATGTCCACCTCAGACTTGAGGCCCACAGTTCCTTTCAAGGTGCGCAAATTCATGCACTGCACCCCTAGTTTACTATAAAAATGCTCAAAGGTTAGAGACTACCGAACAAAATAGTGGTGAACCTGAAGACAATATAAACTATTCAAAATGAAGAGGGGAACAAAAACTAAAAAGAATAAAAGTTTTAATGATCTATGGTATATCAAGTATACATATAATTAGAATTCCAAAAACAAGGCAGATGTGAACAACATATACTTGAAGAAATTATGGGTAAAATTGTTTTTTAATTTGATGAAGACTACAAACAACTATAATTGACTGTCTTTGTCAAACATGGCCAATCCAAGATCTCCCATTTCACATGCTCTTATAATATGAACTTGCCACTCCTCCCATCAAGTGGTGAGATCCATAATGCCTCACTCTGAACTTGGTTCTGAAGAACTCGTCACTACCTGACAAAGTATGATAGAAGTAACAGTACATGATTTCCCAAAAGAGGTCACAAAAATGCCTTGCTTTCTTAAGATGCTGACTATTGGAACCTGGCTACCATGCTATGAGAAGTCCAAGCAGGCACAAGAGTCTCTAGATTTTTATGAGACATACATCCTAGATATTTGAAATAATATGTTAGTTTGTGAACAAGTAAGTATTTGAGCACCTATGTGATAACTACTGGGAATATAGTGATGAACAAAACAGACTGTTTCTGCCCTAGTAAAGATTATAGTTTAAAGGGGTGGGGGGAAGAGTCAAACTAATAATAGCTACCGTGTTTCCCCGAAAATAAGACATCCTCCAAAAATAAGACCTACTTCATGGAAACATAATACATCCCCTGAAAATAAGACCTAGCGCATCTTTGGGAGCAAAAATTAATATAAGACACTGTCTCATTTTCAGGGAAACAGGGTATTAAAATTACTACAAGTAGCCCAGCTGGCATGGCTCAGTGGTTGAGTGTTGACCTATGAATCAGGAGGCCACAGTTCGGTCCCCAGTGTGGGGCATGCAGAAGGCAGCTAATCAATGATTCTCTCTCATTCTATCTAATAAAGAGGGAATATGCTAATTGACCATCACATCCTCACAAAGATAGTGGCACCCACAGCCAATAAGGCAGGAATATGCTAACTGCCACTCCCTCAAATATGGCGGCGGCGCCCAGTCTTCTCAGCCCCCCAGCTGCCCAGGGCCAGCCCAAGGCACAAGCAAGCCTCAGTGGTGGCTGCCCAGCTTCCCAGAGCCAGCCCGAGGCATAGGCAAGCCTCAGATGGCAGCTGCCCAGCCAACCCAGGGCCAGCCCGAGGTGCAGGCAAGCCTGCCCAGCTGACGCCTGAGGCACAGGCAAGTCTCGGATGGCAGCTTCCCAGCCGCCATGGCCGCCCAAGGCGCAAGTAACCAGGGTTGGCCAAGGCTTGCGCTGCTGGCAGTGGCAGCAGCAGAGGTGTGATGGGGATATCACCCCTGAGGGCTCCCAGACTATGAGAGGTGACAGTCTGAGCTGAGGGAGCCCCCCCCCTCCAGTGCATGAATTTTCATGCACCGGGCCTCTAGTCATTAATGTTTCTCTTTCTCTCTCTCTCTCTCTCTCTCAAATCAATAAAAAAAATATTTTAAAAATTACTACAAGTATGCTAAGTCCCATTTAAAATAAAACTGTTTATCAGATGACACAGTAAGACCTCAATTAGCAAAACATCCTATCTAATAAAGAGGGAATATGCTTATTGATCCTCATGCCATCACAAAGATGACAGCACCCACACCCAATAAGGAGGGAATATGCTAATTGACTGCCATGCTCTCAAAGATGGCAGCGCCCAGTCCCCTCAGCCCTGCTGCGCCTGCCTCCGGAGTTCCCCAATCCTCTCAGCCCCCCAGCCACCCAGGGCCAGCCAAGATTTGTGCTGCCGGCAGTGGCAGCAACAGGGGTGTGATGGGGGCATTGTCTTCCCCTGATCACAGGTCACCTCCCACCCAAGGGCTCCCAGACTGTGAGGGGGCAGACTGGGCTGAGGGACGCCCCTCCAGTGCATGAATTTTCATGCACCAGGCCTCTAATCTAGGAATAAAGCTTTTCACCAACATGACCATACTTAGCAGGAGTAAATGAGTCGTTTATTCCTTAGATCAGAATGATGTCCTAAGTGATGTTGCCCCAATTGTATATTTCTTAGAAGGATCCACATTTATCTCAATGGAATGTTAAGACTGAGTAAGAACAGGTCATCTGGAACTGAGAGGGGCCCAGTCTCAAAGGCCTCAGTAGATTATCCCCCACCTCAAAATAAAGACAGCCCCAGAGTATACCATATGCCTGTCTAATAGGCATAGGGTTCCTACAGAATCAAACCCCCTTGGTGAACCATAACCTAGGTATTCACAATCCTTACCCTATAAGAATGCCCTAAACAATACAATCTCAAGGAACATATTCCCTCCAAACCAAAGAATCTCTAGTTCTTTGTTATATCACATGCATGGTCCCACCAAGTTTTCTTCTTTCAGGAAGACTGACTTCCTACAATGACAGCACTCCTGCTCTACTTGTATTATAAGTATCATCTATGCTATCTTCTTATAGAGTGTGATGCTTTTTATTTTTTTATTTCTTGGCTGCAAATCATCCCCAAACTGTGACACTTTCTTATACTTCCTCTTTGGAACTTGACATTTATCACTTGATATTTCAAGACTTCTCAACTAGCTTAATATAGTAAGCACTCAAAGAGTATCAAAGCAGATCTGGGATCATATACTTCACTCCTCTTATTGTTAGAAAATGTTTTATTCTTCCACAGAATTTAAGTTCAGTTTAGCCTTCATTCTATCTTTTTCTCTTCTGATTATCTACCTGTAAGTGCGTCTTCAAGTCCTGCTTTCAAACCAATTTAATTCCTTTATGATTCATGTGGCCTTCAGTACAAGACTAGTACATAATTTGACCCAACTTCTTTTTTTATAATGGTCGCTCTGGTCTTGAATTTATGTATGAAGTCTCACTCTCCATATAAACTAACATAGCTGTGAAATATATGAATATGTATATTTCACTCTTTTTGCCCTACTACCGCCTTTACGCTTCCCATGGCTCATACTAATTTCTTCCCGCTTCTAGTCACTGACAGCACCATCAACAAGTCCCCCCTTCCTCCTTAGTCTCTTATAGCATTAATTTGATGACATTTTGAACAAAAACCTTTTCCAACCAGTCACTATCATGCCTCATCAAGTCAGGCTGAAAGGATGTGCTATCTAATAAGGAAAATTATTTAAGGAGTCTGACCAAGAAAAGCTATCAGATTCTCATGATCTCTAGAAGTATAAATAAGCTCTGTTAAATTAGTAACTGTTTTAAATCAAAACTTACTTCAAACTTTCCAAACCTGCAAAACAAGTAACACCCTACCCTAGTTTAGGATTTCATAAACTCTTGCCTAGTCCTAGACCAGTGGTCAGCAAACTCTTTAGTCAACAGAGCCAAATACCAACAGTACAACAATTGAAATTTCTTTGGAGAGTCGAAAACAGACTTATGCGCACTGTCCATGCACACCCACCCGCACATAGCATTTTGTGAATTGAGTGAAAGAGCCACACTCAAGGGGCCAAAGAGCCGCATGTGGCTTGCAAACCGCAGTTTGCCAACAACTGTCCTAGACTATTACAACAATCTCTTAACTGGTCAGATTCCCATTCACTGCCTATTCAATCAGTCCCACATATAGATCAATCTTCTTAAAGAACAACTGTGATCATACCATCACATTGTTCTGTCAATAGTTTCTCTGCTACCTATACTCTCAGACTACACACATGCATATTCCAGTTTACCTTTTCCTTCATTACCAAAAACCCTTCATGCACCCTGCCTCATAATACTCAGCTAGATGCCAGTCCCTATTATGGCCTCCACCTTCCTCACTTTTGTGCTTCACACAGAAGGGCCTTTTTTACACCCAGCTCTGAAATGCTACATATTCTTCAGCTCACCCCCAAACATTTCCGATTCCTACAGCCATATGTGACCTCTTCCTCTTTTGAACTTGACATTTATCACTTGATATTTCAAGACTTCCACAAAACCCTAGGATCAACACTGGACTCACTTTTCTTTCTATCCTCCACACAACTAGCTTAATATAGGAAGTACTCAATTCAATAAATATTTTTACAAAGAGGATGGATATATAGGAAGGATACATTCCTGTTTCTGTTTTATATATACCTTCTCATTACATTTTCAACAACACTGTCAGAAAACACTAAGGCTTTTCTAATACTGTAAGCAGGCCTAAGATGAGCTCCTGTAACTGTAAAACTTATGTCACACATAAGGTCCAAAACAGATAGGATGAAAGAGTATAGTCACTGAAATTGTGAATGTAATGTAACAAATTACCAAAATAATCTAGAAACTGATATTTGAAGGAGCCCAGAAATAAACCCTCACAGAAGATTCAATGGTGAATTGACAGTCTTTTCAATAAAAGGCAACAAAAGAAAAAATAAATAGGAATTTATCAAAAGTAAAAATCTTTTGTGCCTCAAAGGACACTATCAAGAAAGTGAAAAGACAACATATAGAATGGGAGAAATATTTGCAAATCATATTATCTGATAAGGGATTAGTATACAAAAAATACATTATGTAAAGAACTTCTACCCTAGCCAGCTTGGCTCAGTGGTTGAATGTCGACCTATGAACCAGGTCACAATTCTACTCCCAGAGCACATGCCCAGGGTTCGGTCCCCAGTAGGGGGTGTGCAGGTGGCAGCTGATCAATGATTCTCTCTTATCACTGATGTTTCTATCTCTCCTCCTTTCCTCCCAAATCAATAAAAAATATATTTTAAAAAAACAAAAACAAAACTCAAACCTGTGTTCATTTCATAGCTACTTTAGGAGCAGGTTTCTACATTGTGTAAAAGGGAACCTTTAGTACTTTGCTATGGGCTAGAAGGCTTAACGTCAGAGAAACAGGAACTAGTTGAGGAATCCAACAAGTTTTAAACAGGATTCTGGGAATAAACTAACAGGGTAGGAAATGGTATCAGTAACTTGTGGTCATAAGGTTCAGGCCTTCAGAAATCAGAGGATGGCAAGGGCCTAGAGATCTTGGAGAGAGGATTCCCGCCACACACCAGATCAGCAGAACAAATGTTTTCATCATTAACACCATGAAAGAAAATGCCCTGGCAGGTGTTGTTCAGTGGCTAAACCAGGGGTGGGCAAACTTTTTGACTCGAGGGCCACAATGCGTTCTTAAACTGGACCGGAGGGCAGGAACAAAAGCAACCTGACCATGCTGGCACTCTCATCTTGGGCTGCTGGTGAAGGAGTGGAGGGGAGAGCAAGAGAACCCCCCGCTCTTTCGGCTCTGCGGGCCAGATAGAACAGCCGAATGGACCGCATCCGGCCTGAGGGCCGTAGTTTGCCCACGGCTGGGTTAAACCATCGATCACCCTGTGGACAGAAGGGTCTCCAGTTCGATTCCTGGTACAGATTCTATCTCTAGCGTTGGTCGGGGTGCGTATGAGAAACATCCAATCAATGTGTCTCTCTCATATCAATGTCTGTCTGTCTCTCTCCCTCCCTCTTTCTCTCCCTCCCTCCCTCCCTCAGGTGAGGATTAATAAAAAGAGGGGGAGAAGGGAGGGATGAAGAAGGGTGGGAGGGAGGGATGTAATTTGGGGTGACAGAGTTGCAGACATGGAGACAAATTACTGGCACTCCTCTGTGGGTTACTCCCTTTCTCTCTCCTGAACTCTTTTTTTTTACAGAGAGGAAGAGAGAGGGAGAGTTAGAAACATCAATGAGAATCATCGATCAGCTGCCTCTTGCACACCCACATTGGGATGTGCCTGCACCAAGGTACATGCCCTTGACTGGAATTGAACCTGGGACCTTTCAGTCCGCAGGTCAAAGCTCTATCCACTGAGCCAAACCAGTTTCGGCCACCTCACACCTTTTAGACCTCATTCACTCGTTGCCACTCTGTTCCAGCCATACTGGCCTTCTTGCCAAATATACACAAATCTCAGAGATATTGCAATTTGGTTTGACAAGAATATTCTGAAAAGTCTTAAATTAAATTTCAGCAAGCCAGAGAGTGGAAGGAAGAGACAAGAAGGGGTTAATCAGTTAACAACTGCAGGCAAAAACCAATAAGACTGCTTACATTCCTGAGTGTGAGTTGGAACTTTTTTTTTAAATCCACACCAGAGAGAGAAGAGGAAAGGGAGGCAGGGAGAGGAGAGGAAAAGGGGGAAAGAGAGAGAGAGAGAGAGAGAGAGAGAGAGAGAGAGAGAGAGAGACCAAGAGACCCAGATGTGCCCTGACCAGTTGGGAATCAAACCAGGGGAGGGGAGAGTGTGCAGGGGAGGACTCTCACAGCCACCCATGTGTTAGAACTTTGAATTAACTTCCAGGTGGCTATTTCTGTCTTATCCAAGAGAACAGCCAGGTGCAACTGAACCCTAGGAGCCATCTCATTATGCATATGCATGAACTTTCTGGACTGTTACCTATCCATCCAAAGGAGCAAACACTTCCTCCTTATAGACTGTGCTTATCCCAGAATACCTCCCCTTCTCCCACTCCTTTTATCTATATAGCCAATGCAAATTCTTTCAAAACTTACACCTTTGTATGCGCCCCAACCAAGGTCGAACCCACAACCTAGGTTGTGCCCTGACAGGGAATCAAACCCAAAACCTTTTGGTTTATGGACTGACCCTCCAACCAACTAAGCCACCTGGCAGGGCAATCCTTTTTTTTTAAAAAAGACGTTCAGCTGTGGAATTTTTTTTTTTTTTAAGTTTCCAGACCACCTCAATAAAATGATTATCAGAGCCGAAACTGGTTTGGCTCAGTGGATAAAGCATTGGCCTGCGGACTGAAAGGTCCCGGGTTTGATTCCGGTCAAGGGCATGTACCTTGGTTGTGGGCACATCCCCAATAGGGGGTGTGCAAGAGGCAGCTGATCGATGATTCTCTCTCATCGATGTTTCTAACTCTCTATCCCTCTCTCTTCTGCTCTGTAAAAAATCAAAATATATTATTTTTTAAAAAAAACTTAAAATGAGTATCAGAACGGTAATCTTTTTGCTAGCAGAGGATCTTGCCTTCAACTTGTAAAAATTGCAACATCTGAGAAGAGCAATTTGTATCTCTTCTCACCCCCATCTCTCCTTCTCTCTTCCCCACTTTTCCCCCTTCTTTCCCCCCCAACATGCACCAAGGAAAGGCCACCTGAGCACATAGTGAGAATGTGGCCATCTGAAAGACAGGAAGAAAGTCCTCACCAGAACTTGACCTGAACAGACTAAAACAATAATGTCTCATTAATGGATACTGTTCCATGGAATGAAATGCTATATAGTCTAAAAAGAATGGAGCAGCTCTTTAAGAATGCATATGAAATGATCCATAACATGCAATAAGTGAAAAAGCAAATTGCAGAACAATGAATAATATGATTCTATTTATAAGAAAGAAGATATGATTTGCTTACAGATGCACAGAATAACTCTAGAAAGATACATAAGAAAGTCGTGGCCTCCGAGATAGGGAAGGATGGTTAGGACTATTAGGGAGATACTTTACTGTATATCCTATACATTTTAAATTATGTGCCACATGACTGTATTACCTATCCCCAAAACATTAAGTTTAAAAAAAAAAAATTAAAGGAGCAGGTGGCTCATTTGTTACTTCTCAAATGGCTTTAGTTGTAAGATGTGTTTGGTGTTTGTTTCTTTTCCTCTTTTTTAAAATATACTTTTATTGATTTCAGAGAGGAATGGAGAGAGAGAAAACAACATCAATGATGAGAATCATTGATTGGCTGCCTCCCACACCGGGGATCAAGCCCACAACCGGGTCATGTGCCTCGTCCAGGAACTGAACTGGCGACCTCCTGGTTCATAGGTCCACACCCAACCAACCACTGAGCCATGCTGGCTGGAGTTTTTTGTTTGTATTGAATTCAGAGAGACAGAAACAACAACGATGAGAGAGAATCCTCTACCTCCTACACACCCCCTACTGGGGATCCAGCCCACAACTTAGGCATGCAACCCAAACATGAGCCTGGACGGGAGAATCGAACTGTGACCTCCTGGTTCATAGGTCAACGTTCAACCACTGAGCAATACCTGCCAGACTGTAAGAGGTTTTTTGGTGTGTTTTTTTAAACAATACTCAATTTTTACTCAAGCAAGCTGTAGCCAACTAAAGAAAAGACTGTCGTTCATGATTTCGATTAGGTTAACCACCTGGTCTGGAGACTATTATCCAAACTATCCAAATTCAGCACACTTGGCTAATCTCAAATCCCTTTCTACCTGCTCAGTTAATCTTCTTTGTTAATCCCAAATCTTGATCATCTCTCTCACCTCCAAAATCACGTTCCCCTGGAAACCCCTCACCTGGGCCATATTCAGCTGTGTAGAGAGCAAGAACACTGGCCTCTGTCGCAGTAAGCACCGGGCTGGCGCGGGAACATTTCTTAACCTACGCCTCAATTTTCTTCATCTTTAAAAAGAGATAATGGCGGTATCTACATCACTGTGTTTTTGTGCAGACCTACAACCATTAATAAGTCATGTGATTCTTCAGCAAAGCGCATCCCTTTTCTTCCCCTTAAACTGGAAGCCACGTTAGAGCCGGAATCCTGCCTTTCGTGTGTGTGGAGCCTCGGTTTTCACGTACAAAACGGGTATCTTTATTCTCCCTACCGCAGAGAGCTCTGCCGAACAAGACGACGTATGGGAAACACTTAGCACAACGCCCAGCAGAGAATGCTCGATAATGGATAATAAAGAACATTATAAACTAATGAACAGAAAGATACAGTGACAGTAAAGCAACGAGCAGACTGTCCAATGACAGCGGGGAGGGGAGGGAGATCTGGGGGAGATAAGAGATCAACCGAAGGACTGGGGGCAATGGTAAGCTATGTACACATATAATACCTTAATAAATAATAAAAATAATAAGATATAAATAAAATAATAAAATGCTCAAGAAGCATTAGAGATCTCATTCTCTTGTTCCTTTGTAGTAATGACTAACACCGAATCTGGAAAGGTGGCCAGCCCGGGTGTGATTTCCAGCCCTCCCTGGCTGGGTGCACCCGGGAGAGCCACCCCTCAGGCTCCCCATCCCCTCAGGGGGGTGGTGCACGTGACGCCGCGTCTGGCCTCCCGTGGGGGCTCGCCCCTTCCCCGCCTCCCCCATTTCCCCCCTGAAGTTCCTGGTTCTCTCAGGTAGACCGCCTGCAAGCTAAACTTCCCAATACTTCGGCCTTTTCTTTTTCCCTTTTTATTTCATTTTTAATGTTGACAGTATTCAGCCCCCCCCCCCCGGCCCCCTTTGCCCTCCCCTCAGCCCCTCCTCCGGCCGCCTCGCGGCGCTCCGGGTTCCTGAGGAGTCGCCCCCGACCCGACCCCGAACCCTGCGGTCCCAGTCCCTCCACCCCCCAGCCTGCCAGCCTTCCTCCCGCCCCCCGTCCCCCCGCCCTCCCCAAACTCCACTGCTCACCCTTCTTCAGACCCCGCTCCCTCTCGCCTCGGAATTCCCAAAGCTGCTTCCTTCTCGGTCAGTCCCCGACTGGGCCTTCATCCCCTCCCGGCCCCGCGAAGTGTCCCTCCCCGCGGCCCTCCACCCCACCTGCCCTCTCCGCCTCTTCAGCGCCGCCGCGTCCAGCCACACGCCGCAGGCCTCCTCCTCGGGGCCTGAGCGCCGCATGGCCGCGGAGGAGGCCCCGCTCCCCTCGCGCCAGGTCCGGCTCCGGCCGCCTCAGGAACGGCCGCCGCCGCCGCCTCCGCCGACGTTCGGATCTCCCGCCAACGCGGGGGGCGGGGCTACGTCGCCGACCTGACGCAGGCAACGCCCCCGGCGTCCGCTCCGGCCGGCCCAGGCCCCGCCCCTTCCTAGGCCCCGCCCCACGCCGGATCTAAGAGGGCAAACCCATCTTATGCATGGAGCCCTTTTCTCTTTATGAAGGGACTTGGTGTGTTCTCTTTTCATTCAAAGGTTGTGATCCGGGAAATATGCTGTGTGGACGCGTTCGAGACTCTGCATAAGAAACGTGCCTTTTCTTCTTGCTGAGTTACCGTATTTGCCGGCGTATAAGACGATTTTTTGGCCCTGAAAAATACGTATTTGCCGGCGTATAAGAGACTGGGCGTATAAGACGACCCCCTAACATTTCCACTAAAAAATACAGAGTTTGTTATATACTCGCCGTATAAGACTACCCCCCACTTGGAGGCATATTTTTCAGGGCCAAAAAGTCGTCTTATACGCCGGCAAATATGGTAGTTGTACTTCCTTATTGCAAATACTAGAGTCCTGATGCACGACAAGCATAGGCCTTCCTTCCCCCAGCTGCCCGCACCAGCTTCCCTCCAGCACCGGGACCCAGGCTGGCTTCCCTCCAGGCGGCTTCATCAGAGAGGATGTCTGGAAGTCCAGTCTAATTCGCATGTTACCCTTTTATTATTATAGATTATCGACTAGTAGCCCTGCACACCAATCCATGCTCCCTAGGTCATTGCCGCCCTCCTGTAGCTCCCCCCACCCCACCCCCAATAGCTTGCTGCCCTGCCTCCTCCTGTAGCTCTCTGCCTCCCTCTTGCTTGCTGCCCTGCCCCACTTGTAGTTCACTGCCCCTCCCTCCTGCAGATCCGTGATTGGGTGGTTATGCAGTGGGTCATTACGCTTCAGGGCATAACGGATAATTAGTATATCCTCTCTTATTATATAAGATAACTAGCAGCCCAGTGCAAGAAAATTTGTGCACTGGGGGGGGGGGGGTGTTCCTCAACCTGGCCTGCCCCCTCTCACAGGGGATGTCCTACTGATGGCTTAGGCCCACTCCAGGAGCCGCAGTCTGGCCTCCCTCTGCAGGAGGCGACTAGGAAGATCAGGGGGAGGCGCTGCCCCCATCACCTGTTGCTGCTGCTGCCTCTGGCCTCCCTCTGTGGGAGGTGACCAGGTTGATCAGTGGAAGGTGCCACCCCCATCACCCCACTAATGCTGCTGCTGCTGCTGCCACTGCTAGCAGCCATGGCTGTGAGGCCTGAGCCCTGGGTCTCGCAGCACAAGAACTGCCCACCACACCGAGCTGCGCCATGAGAGCTGCTGCTCATGGGCCGGGGGAAGGACCAAGAAATGCTCAATGGACCTCATGGTGACCAGTCATTTGGTCATCCAGGTCATCAGAGACACTGGCTTTTTTATATATGTAGTGGCCTGCTACACGAAATTTGTGCATGGCTATGGGGTGTGTCCCTCAGCCCAGCCTGCACCCTCTCCAATCTGGGACCCCTCGAGGAATATCTGACTGTCCGTTTAGGCTCAATCCAGGACTGCTGGCTCCCAACTGCTCACCTGCCTGCCTTCCTGATTGTCCTTAACTGCTTCTGCCTGCCAGCCTAATCACCCCCTAACCACTCCCCTGCCAGCCTGATTGATGTCTAACTGCTCCCCTGCTAGCCTGATTGCCCCTAACTGCCCTCCCCTGCAGGCCTGGTCCCCCCCAACTGCTCTCCCCTGCAGGCCTGGTTCCTCCCAACTGCCCTCCTCTGCTGGCCATCTTGTAGTGGCCATCTTGTGTCCACATGGGAGCAGCCATCTTTGACCACATGGGGAAGCCATCTTGTGTGTTGGAGTGATGATCAATTTGCATATTACTCTTTTATTAGATAGGATAACTACCCCTGTGCTCAGGTTTTTCTTTATCTCAAAAAGGAAGAGTGGAGTCGAGGCTCAGATCCACTGGCTCCAAATCTGGGGTCCACAACCCGATCCCTAAATGGTTAACATGACCTGGAGTTTATGAGTTATTTTTGTAATTCTAAGAAAGGAAATCCAAGCTTGACTATGAAACCACATAGGAGAGGATTTAGAAAATGTTCAAATGAAAACTAAAAATTTGGAATCAAGAACTAGCTTTCATTTCTACCTTTTGTGACTTACTGTGGATTTTAGAGAAGATCAAGTGAAGTTAACAATTATGAAAATACTTTGTAAATTCTGAAAGCCTCAGAAATGCAAAAAATGATGGCATCCCACCCTGTCCTTCCATTCCTAACCACAACCTTCATAGATGTCATATATTTCTTTGGCATTGGGAGGTTCTCTTACCTATACTTTTTAATTTTCCTTTACATATACTGCTTGTGTACTCTGAAGAAAGCATTATTATAAAAGTTAACATACAGCATGCCATGAAAAAGTGACATAAAATCCTCCTTGACTGCTAGCCCCCAAAAATGAAATCTTAGTCAAAGTATAAAATGGGATGCTGTATATTTTTAAAACATCCTTTTAACTTCTAAATTTTACTTATACTAATAAAACTGTCCCCCACTTCCTTCCAAAAAAAATGTAAAAGTTCATTCATATGGTAGACAAGGCCTTAATGTCACCTCAGGCAAAGATAAAACAAATAAAACAAAACCACACCACGTGCAGGCCCCTGGGTCTCCCCGGAACAGGAGACAGAAAACAAAGAGGCAGCTGTTATCACAGTAACTTTATTGCACCCAGGGCATAGCAAAGTCCGGACCACCCCTCGCTCCAGCCCCACGGAACGGAACGCCTTCCATACCCCTTGGTCTTTGTGCAGGTTTTCGCCTCTGCCCGGAACACCTTTCCTCTTCTCCATCCGCAAACTCCTATTCGCCCTTCCCTGGGGGCCCCAGGCCACACCCATTGTTCCCTCCCCAGTGCTTCCCCTGACAGCTCATCCCAATGCTAAAGTCTTTGATCCTACACTGATCCGGAGGGCCCAGTGGAGACCAGGAGAATGGCTGGGAACAGGACATTTGGAACAAGGAGGCCAAAGCTAGGAGGGTGAGCTCGCTGCAGGGGACAGTGGCTGAGGAACATGGGGCACCGGATGGGATCCGCCTGCGCCTAGCACCGTCTTCACCTTTGGGGACTCCGAAGCTCCAAAACTCCAGGCTGGGGTTCAGACAATGGTCAGATCCTGCCCCTTTCCCCACCCACCAATGAGATTGGACACATGGGACTCGCTGAGGCCTCCTCTGCTTCTCAGCTCAAATCTAACTCTGGCCTAAATTCCACCTTCACCTCCTCTACATAATCTGGAAGCCCCAAACCAGAGTCCTGGCCCCAGCTGGCACCCCCCCCCTCAAACCCCCCCATCCTCACCTGTAGTGAGAGGCAATGTGGGGAGGCAAGCCAGGGTAGCCACATCTTTATCTCTTTCCCTCTCCCAAGTCAGGAAGAAGACCTCCAGAACTCCAGGCCGATCCCTACATCCAAGGACGAGCCGATGCCGCCCTTGGTAGCTGAGGCGTGCGCACAGAGACCCGGCAGTGCAGACACAAACAACTTTACCAGGCCTTGTTCCCCCCAGATGGAGCCGAGCCCGGACCCCTGGGCCCCCACGCTACCTCCCTCCCGACCAGCTTGCCACCTCCCTTCACTGGGTCTTCTGATCGAGTTTGCGCCGTACCAGCTGGCTCAGAAAGAACGCGGTGAGGATGCTGCTGCCCACGGTGAGCAGGAAGAGGCCGGAGAAGTTGTGGGGCCAGCGGGTGTGCAGCGGCTCGTAGATGGGCCGCCGGGCCTCGTAGTCCAGCGCCACGGCCTCCAGCTGCGCCAGGGTGCAGAACACCAAGAAGACGTGGAAGAGCTGGTGGCCCTGCCCAAAGAGGTGGCAGCTGCCGGGAAACCAGCGCTCGGGCATGAGGGCCGAGAAGAAAGCGGCGGCCAACAGGAAGAAGACGACCTGGCACTTGTGGTAGAGGAGGGCGAGGTCATCGGTGGCAGGGTTGGGGGACACCAGGATGCGGTGCGCCACCGGGCTGATGTCCAGCGCGTAGGCCAGCGCGGAGGGCACCTCCTGGCACGTGCGGCCCAGCAGGCCGGGCTTCTGGATGTACTTGTTGTAGCACGAGCCCGTGCAGGAGAGCCAGGCGAGGAAGGCGGCCGTGGGCAGGAAGATGGTCTGCACCTGGGCGTGCCAGGCCGGCTCGATGGCGTAGTAGAAGTGGGCCAGCGCGCTGCCGAACTGGTACACGGCCACCCCCACGTAGTCCAGGAAGAAGAAGCTGTAATGCCAGAACTCGGACTTGGCCTGCAGGAGGTGGGCCAAGGCGCTGAGGAAGAGGTAGGTGAAGGAGGCGAGGACGATGATGAAGAGGGGCAGCGCGTGCGGGTCCCCCCAGAAGTCCACGGTCCCCACGAAGACGGCCAGCCGCAGCAGCAGCACCAGGGCGGCCAGCAGGTGCGTCCAGACGTTCACCGCCTCGTTGTGCTGCTGGAACAGCGTGCGGAAGTAGAAGCGCCAGGTCTGGTGCAGCGGCCGGTAGCCCACGTAGATGTACGGCTTCCAGTAGAGGGGCGGCACCTTGGCTCGGTCCACCGTGAAGACGGGCTCTGGCGGCACGGAGGGCGGAGGCTGCCGGTGGGCCTGCGGCAAACTGGGCAGCAGGTGGCTAAGCTTCTGGGCCACCATGGTGGCCATGGCGGCGGCGGCGGCGGCGGCGGGCTGGGAAGGGAGCTGGGAGAGGGACCAGAGCAGAGTCAGGAGCTGGTGTCTTCACCCCCATGCCCAGTGCTTTACCCCCTCCTGCCCACCCCCTTATCCGGCGCTGAGTTTCGGAAGAAAGGAGGCGTCGTCCGGAGGGAGAGCTCGGCTCTGATTCGTGGAGGTCCTGCCCCCCTGGTGTATCCCCAATGCCTAGAACAGTGCCTGGCCCTGAACAGGTGCTCGGGGAAACGTCTGAGGAACGCATGCTCACTGCCTCAGCCACTTCCTTTTCTTTTTTTTTTTTTAATATATTTTACTGATATTTTACAGAGAGGAAGGGAGAGAGAGAGAGAGCTAGAAACGTCGATGAGAGAGTAACATCGACCAGCTGCCTCTTGCACACCCCCTACCGGGGATGTGCCCGCAACCAAGGTACATGCCCTTGACCGGAATCGAACCCGGGACCTTTCAGTCCACAGACCGATGCTCTACCACTGAGCCAAACCGGTTTCGGCATCAGCCACTTCCGTTCGAGTCCACGCTCCACACCACAGCCCCCTGGGTCCTCCTGTGTTTACGCTGCCGGGCGGTGGACACCTGGGGACACCTGGTGGTGACAGTGACCTTGCTGCTACCAGGCCAGCTGCCTCTATGTTTAGCCCCGTTAGTCTCCCACCGACCCTCCAGGATCTCTCCCTGCTGTCGTTTCCAGCCCCGTATGGCTCAGCCACCATGTGTTCAAATCCAGCCACAGCCTCGCCAACCTCCGGGGCCTGTTTCACAGACGTACAAGTTTGCATAAGCTGTGCCCTCCACCTGAGACAGCGTCCTCCTCTTGCTTGTCCGGCAAACTCACATTCATCCCTCAAAACCCACTCCCCCTGTGATACTATCCCCGGCCCCCGGAGCCTCAGATGATGACCTCTCTCTCCATCGGAATCCCCACCAGCACACACGTATCTTTTGACCACGGAACCCTTCGCACGGACGTTGACGTTGGTCATGCGAGCGCGAGGCTGGGCAAGTTTGCCTCGTTATTTTGTGAACCCCTGGCGCTTAGCAGGTAGCTGACACTCAGTGTTTGTTGACTAAAAAAACAACTAACTGCATTCTGATAAATACCTCATATACCCTTTGAGACCCAATTAAAAAAAAAAGCCACTTTTTTTGCTGAAAGTTCCAGGAACTTTATCCTTATAAAAACAGCCCTTGCCGAAACTGGTTTGGCTCAGTGGTAGAGCATCGGTCTGCGGACTGAAAGGTCCCAGGTTCGATTCCGGTCAAGGGCATGTACATTGGTTGCGGGCGCATCCCCGGTGGGGGGTGTGCAGGAGGCAGCTGGTTCATGTTTCTCTCTCATCAACGTTTCTAGCTCTCTATCTCTCTCCCTTCCTCTCTGTAAAATATCAATAAAATATATTTTTAAAAAAACAACAACAACAAAAAAAACACAGCCCTTCCCCTCAGCCACACCCCCACTCAGGAGTTCCCTCCTCCAGCCCTTCCATTCCAGCCATGGCTGCCATTTCAAAAAAAAAAAAAAATCAAATCTAACCCCTCACCCTAGCCTTCAAGACCTTATGACCTGCTCCCACTCCCATTGTCACACCAACTTCCTTTCCCTCCACAAGTTGCCACCCCAGAGGACTTCCTTACTGTCCCCTGCCCACTTTCCCCTGTGGAAAACTTATAATGGGTTATACGAGTTAGCATCTAAAACTCATTCATGCCGAAACCGGTTTGGCTCAGTGGTAGAGCGTCGGTCTGCGGACTGAAAGGTCCCAGGTTCGATTCCGGTCAAGGGCATGTACATTGGTTGCGGGCACATCCCCGGTAGGGGGTATGCAAGAGGCAGCTGGTCGGTGTTTCTCTCTCATCGACATTTCTAGCTCTCTATCTCTCTCCCTTCCTCTCTGTAAAAATATCAATAAAATATTTTTTAAAAAAATAAAATAAAACTCATTCATTCCTTCCTTCATTCAGCAAAATCTGAGCTCTTCTCCTACCTCAGGCCCCGTGCTGGATCCAGGGGAGGACAAAGTGGAAAAGGATCTGGGCCCGGCCCCCAGGAACGTCATGATGTGGCAGAGATTATAGAAAGGAAAACAAATCATAGCAAATGCTCGCACTGCGCGTGCAATGTGCCAGACACTGTTTTAGGCATTTTAATGGCCTCGTTTACACTTCATAATACCCTGTGAGGTTGATACTATCCCATTTTTTTCAGATAAGGAAACTGAGGCACAGAGAAGTTAAGTACCTTATTATCCACCTAGCTAGGAAGCCGCAGAAGTACAATCTAAATCCTGTTTCCAATCTTTTATTTTAATAGATTTTTATTGATTTCAGAGAAGAAGGGAGAGAAAGGAACGTCAACGATGAGAGAGAGAATCATTGATTGGCTGCCTCCTGCATGCCTCACACTGGGGAAATCAAGCTCAAAACCTGGGCTTGTGCCCTGACCGGGAATCGAGCTGTGACCTCCTGGTTCATGGGTTGACACTCAATCACTGAGCCACGCCGGTCAGGCCTATTTCCAATCTTAACCATTACCCTACACTGCTCTTTGAAAAGCAAGATGGCAAGTGCTATTATAGGCTACCGTTTTTTTAGTAGCATTTGTCGGTACCAGTATCATAATTATAGGCTACCGTTTTTTAATATATTTTATTGATTTTTACTGAGAGGAAGAGAGAGGGACAAAGAGCCAGAAACATCGATGAGAGAGAATCATCGATCAGCTGCCTCCTGCACACCCCCTACTGGGGATGTGCCCGCAACCAAGGTACATGCCCTTGACCGGAATCGAACCTGGGACCCTACAGTCCGAAGGCCGACGCTCTATCCACTGAGCCAAATAGGTTTTGGCAGGCTACCGGGTTTTTTTAGTAGCATTTGTCGGTACCAGTTCCTTCACCCAGGCTACCATTATTCAGCATATCACTCATTAAACCAAACACCTTTTGAAAAACCTGCACCTGCCAGACAACTCCCCTCCATCAAATGAGTTCCCTCCAACCAGCGTCCTGAACTCAGCAGCCAGGTCTTCTGTCCACCCTTCAGCAGATTTATTACTGCTACATTTGCATCAGGTTTTATTACAACTGCTCTTGCACTGCAAGAGGCAAGGAGACCTGGGCAGGAAGAACATTCATATTCTCTACCACCAGCAAATGGTCCAGGCGGCCCACACGCCTCCCCGCCCCCACCTAATTTGCATATGTAAGCTCCTCCCACGTGACACTTGGTCTGTAGCCTTTCCTAGTCCAGCGGGGAGGACAGGTGTGAAAGAAGTCATTACTCTGCCATACGAGGGTCCAGGACTCTCCCACTTCCTGTTCCCCACACAGAACAGGTTTGGGAAGCAGACCTTGCTGATGGACTAATTCCTGGGACCACTGCCATCCCAACCATGGAAACCCCTGTCCTGCCTTGCTGGTTGGGGAACCCATATTGGACCTTCTCCTCCTCAGGAGAGTGGGCTACCACCTCAGCAATCTGGCCTCCATCCTCGGCGGCAACTTTTTCCTCCCAACGCAGAACCTCGGGGATCCAAAAGGGCCTCTGAAAGCATCTCACGCGGCTCCTTTGTGAGGAAACAGGAGCCCAGGGGCAGAAGACTTTCCCAGAGTTGCCCAATCCTGCCAGGGTTCCATCCCGCTCCAAGGGCAAAGACCAGAGCAGGCTGACCTGCCGCGGTGGCCTCGTTCCTGGGTCTCTGTGAGCCATTACGTCAGTCAAATGCTCCCTGCCCCACGCTTAGGACTTCCCAAGGCTCTGAGAAGTCTGCAGCAAAGAAGCCTGCTTCCTTCTGTTATTGAGCCCGCATCTGCCAAGCTTATGTGACCGAGAACTCCCTTGTCAGGAATAATCTATATAGATAGATAGATAGATAAATAACAGAGACATATGCTAATTAACCGGGATGCCATAATAGGTCAACCGGACAGGAGGAGGTGGCGTGCGCAGCAGCAGGGGTGGGGCACAGGGTCTCCGCACCTGTCGGGGAAGGGCCTGAGCAGCAGCTGCTTCAAGGGCCAGAGAGGGAGGCAGGGCCGGACCGGTGACTCGAGGTGGATGGCGCTTTGCGATTTCGAATCCTTAATTATATTATAAAGCTAGCTGAAATGTAATAAGTGTTCATGCTTACTCTTTACAACCTTGTTGCAACTCATTCTCATAACTAGTCTGTGAGGGACGTGGTAGTATGCCATTTTGCTGGTCGGGGCGGCGACATTCAGAGGCTAGCTTCTCTCCCCTCGGTTACACAGGGACACACAGGGAGAGGTGGACTCGGGGCCGGACCCAGCGCTCTGACTGCAGAGCACAGACTCTCAGCCACTCTGTCACCCCTCTCTGCGTCCCACAGAACTGCTCTGGGGAAATACCGGTGTGAAGCGGGCAACCAAGTCCTCGCCTGTAAAATCATTCTCTCAGGCTTCTCGCCACTGACTCGGGTCCAGGGACCTGTCTCCCCCAGGTGGCAGCTCCCCGCTGGCTCACAGCTACCTCCTCACTCACAGCCTTCCCCTTCTCCCAGGCACAGTGCGCCCTGCACACAGAACCCAGAGCCACGCCGAGATGGCAGAGGTCCTGCCGCCCGACTTCCTCCAGACCGCAGCCGGGGGTGCGGGTGGGTACACCCTCGGGCAATCTCGGAGGGCGTGCCCCCCAGGAGGCCAGGCCCCACCTCTTCCAGGCCCCCTGTCACTGCTTACCGAGGGGTTTCTCTAGAGCCTGGGGTTGATGACGTCTGTGGGACTAGGCAAATCCACCAGATGCCAAGCACTGGGTGGCACTTCCCGCAGGTCAGGGTCACCAGGGGCGGGGTTTCAAGGGACTGGAGGTGTCTTGTGTGATGTCACCAGAGGGTGGGGCTAAAAACAACCTCCCCTCCCCCCCATCACCACTCCCACACTGGCCAAATCCCGGCTAAACTCTCGGCCCTCCTAGATGGGCCCGAGCTGCAGGAGGAAACTTCACCGTTAGCCTCTGCATGAAACATCCCGGGAAACCAAAAGCTGGCGGACAAGCTGTGACTTACCCAAGACCACACAGCGAGGCAGGCAAAGTTGGGCTGAGACCAGGTGACCAGGGCCTGGTTGATGGATATCAGGCAAACTCGACTGGGCTTTTGTCCCTTATCCTATATAATAAAAGGCTAATAATGCAAATTGACCAAAAGGCAGAACCCTGTGACACACATTGACCACCAGGGGGCAGACACTCAATGCAGGAGCTGCCCCCTGGTGGTCAGTCACTCCCACAGGGGGAGCGCTGCTCAGCCAGAAGCCCCGCTCACGGCTGGTGAGCACAGTGGCAGTGGCGAGAGCTTCTCCTGCCACCAGGGCAGCGCTATGGATGGCTGACTGCTGAGGGCCTAGGACAGGGGTGGGCAAACTTTTTGACTCGAGGGCCACAATGGGTTCTTAAACTGGACCAGAGGGCCGGAACAAAAGCAACCTGACCATGCTGGCACTCTCATCTTGGGCTGCTGGTGAAGGAGCGGAGCGGAGAGCAAGAGAACCCTCCGCTCTTTCGGCTCTGCGGGCCGGATAGAGCAGACGAATGGGCCGGATCCGGCCCGGGGGCCATAGTTTGCCCACAGCCGGCCTAAGCCATTAGTCAGACATCCCCTAAGGCAGCCGTGGGCAAACTACGGCCCGATCCAGCCCGTTTGGCTGTTCTATCCGGCCTTCGGAGCCGAAAGAGCTGAGGGTTCTCTTGCTCTCCCCTCCGCTCCTTCACCAGCAGCCCAAGGTGAGAGTGCCAGCATGGTCAGGTTGCTTTTGTTCCGGCCCTCCGGTCCAGTTTAAGAACCCATTGTGGCCCTCGAGTCAAAAAGTTTGCCCACCCCTGCCCTGAGGGCTCCTGGACTGCGATGGGGTGCAGGCTGGGCTGAGGGACACCCCCCCACACCCAAGTGCATGAATTTTGAGCACTGGGCCTCTAGTTCAGAATAAAAGGAAGTTAGGAATAAAAAGCAGATGCTATAAAGGCTCATGAATGGACTTCAGACTCAGACAAACCAAGTCTGTCTCCTGATTGCACAACATAGTAACTGTGTGACCCAAGACAAGTGATTTACCTTCTCTGATCCTTAGCTCCCTCGTGGCAATTATAATATCTACCTTGTAGGTTGCTGGAAAAAATTAAATTTATTAGAACAAAGTTTTAGCACATTTTAGGAACTCAATAAATGACTGCTATTGTTATTAATTATTAATAGTAGTAGTAACTAATTACTATTAATAGCGGTTGCAGGCTCTGCTCTGTCTTTCCCTCTCTTTCCCACTCTCTCTAAAAATCGATGGGAAAATATCCCTGGGTAAAGATTGCTAAAACAAAAAACCCAGTCCTCTTTTAACTCTCAATCGCTGGCTCCACTGGATTTGGGTCCTTTAGAAAGTTAACCGTGTCTCTTTAAACATTTACCTTTCTCTGAGGGTGCATTTAGAGACAGGGAAATTTGGCTAGAGTTTGGGCTTCTGGAACACTGACCTTATAAAATAAATTGTTCTCACCAAAGACCATATAGAGGAAGCCCTCCGGATTCACAGAGGCCCCAAGACTCATACGTGGCCCAAAGCCCCAATGGGGAGGCTGGGAAGGGTGACCCCCAGGGAAGGGCTGCAGCCCCACAGCCCCACAGCCCCACAGCCCACAGCCCCACAGCCCCCAGCCCCCAGCCCCACAGCCCCACAGCCCACAGCCCACAGCCCCACAGCCCCACAGCCCACAGCCCCTTCCCTGAACACGTAGGGGAGAGAGTCAAGGAGGGAAACCGTGCTAGCAGGTAATCCAAAAGGCGTGTGGCCTGGCTGGGCATGTCTTGCAAGTTTGGAAGGCTTTCAGGTTGGCAGGGCCTCAGAACTGAGATCTCAGGAATTCCTGTCAGTCTGAGCAGCTCCTTCCACCTCTCCCCTCCCCCCTCCCCAGCCCTCCCAATTCCCATTCCCCTTTTCCTAAACGGAAGGTCCATCTCCTCGCCTCGATCCCCAACCAAGGCTCACCACCCTCTGTTCCCTGAGGTCTCTCCACCAGATCCACCACCAAAGGGCCCCTGGGGGCAAAGCAGAGGACCAGGCTGTGGGGAGGGGCAGTAAGTGAGCTTTGGAGGGGGGGAACGCCGAGTTAGACCCATCCCACAGGCTCTACTCGGTGCCTGCTACACACCAGGCACAAGGACCACGGCCGGGGCTGGGGCACACGGTGAATGAAGCAGACGGCAGCCTGCCTGGCAAAGCCAACAAACCAAAAGCCCGAGGGCCTGGGGAAATCCAGCCCAGACAGAAGCCACCCGGGTGGTGATGGCAAGGGAGAGAGGGCATCCACCACTCACCTGAGCGGACTGGTTCAAAGGAAGCCGGCCCCCATTTTCACGTGAGAATTGCGTTCCAAGACTGGAACTTCGCAGCCGTGTGGCTTGCCTCTCTGAGCCTGCTTTCCTCATTTATAACCAGAGCCTAACAATTAACCACCCCAGGGCTCTTGCAAAAGCCAAAGAGCAAAACAGTCACGGCTGCTGGGTGTTGGCCCTGGCACAGCCTCGGCCCCACTGTTTCTGCCGGGTGCTGCTCCCGGCTCGGCCACGCGGTCCCCGCGTGACCTTGGACAAGTCCATTCCCCTCTTGGCTCTTTCCCCCCAAATGTCAAGGAGAGCGACTTGTCCGGGAACTTCAAAGGGCCCTTCAGCCCCTGAGACATACCAGCGTCTGTGTTAGGCCTTACCGCGTGCCAGGCCTGGAGCGTCCACATGAACAAAGCAGTTTAAATACCACCCTCAGTGGAATAATAGCCCAGCTAGTTAACAGTAAAGGGTGACGCCTAAGGATATTCATTTCTTGACCTTTTGGAGTTTAATAGCCTACCTAAAAAAAAAAAAAAATAACATCTATTCATAAATATTATTTGGTTATAATTCCACTTTTTCTTTTGCTTCCTGGTTTGCAAAATGCAATTGGCCCTTAAACAAGGCTGGCACTGTGCACGTCCATTCATACATGGGCTTTTTATAAATGCATAAGCACAGTATGTAAATGTATTTTCCTTCGTAGCACTTTTGTTTCCCTAGCCTGTTATTATGAGAATACAGTATATATAGTACATACAACATACAAAACACACGCGAATCAGCTGTCTACGTTCTTGGTAAAGCTTCCCGCCAACAGGAGGCTATTCGTCGTGAAGTTTACACGCAGGTTTTTGACTGGGGGGTGGGGAGCACCCCAACCCCCTCCTTGTTCAAGGTTCAAAGACACGGTTGCTTCTCTAGGCTCTGATGGTGCAGCGAACTCTTCCCCTTAAAGACCACCTGAGCTCGCCATGGAAAGCAAAGTTTGCACGCACTCAATACCAATGGCAACCAGGCCAGACCTGAGTGCACACTGGGGTTGTCAGGGGTGAGCCCTCGGAGGGACACTGCCAAGGATGACCTGGTATGACACAGCCCGGACCGTTCGTAAGGTTAGGCACTGGCATTAATAATTTACAGTCGCTTGCTGTTTACAAAGAACTTTAATAATTTACAGTCGCTTGCTGTTTACCCTTTCGACCTGCAACCCAAGCCGGTGTCACAGCCCCAGGACGGCGGGCCCGGCCCGTCCCTCTGCCTCTGAGCCAGCTCTCCTGCCCGTCATCCTCCGCGGTCAACTCCCCGGCAACCCGTGGGTGGCCACAGGTGCCACAAGCCACGTCTTCATCCCTGGCTGGCAGCAACTGGGTCACCTGCCTAAATGCAAACCGCCCCAACTCAGCCCCGTGCATTTAAAAGAAAATATCTTCCAAAATTGAACAGAAACCATTTTTGCTTGTTTTTTTTTTTTTTTTTTTTTTTTTTGTAACTGCACTTGGGGGTCTCCGTCTGTACTGAACAATGCCATCAGAATGAAGGAAATAACTTCAGGGAGCCCTGGCCGGTTTGGCTCAGTAGATGGAGCCTAGGTAGTAGGCCTGCGGACTCAAGGGTCCCAGGTTCAATTCCTGCCAAGGGCATGTGCAGGAGGCAGCTGATTGCTGTTTCTCTCCCATGATGTTTCTAACTCTCTGTCCCTCTCGTTTCCTCTCTGTAAAAAAATTATATATATTACAATTATATATTTAGTTATATAATTATTAATTTAAATGCATATAATAATTATATATATTTATTTAATATATATATATAAATTATATATATTAAACAAAAAATAACTTCAGCCGAAACCGGTTTGGCTCAGTGGATAGAGTGTCGGCCTGCGGACTGAAGGGTCCCGGGTTCGATTCCAGTCAAGGGCATGTACCCTGGTTGCGGGCACATCCCCGGTCGGGGGTGTGCAGGAGGCGGCTGGTCGATGTTTCTCTCTCATCGACGTTTCTAGCTCTCTATCTCCCTCTCCCTTCCTCTCTGTAAAATATCAATAAAATATATTTTAAAAAACTAACTTCAGGGAACTCTTCTGGAGCTCAGACGCATAACTGCTCCGAGCACAGGGACGAGCCTGGAGGAGAGCGGACCCGGAGCGGGCGGGAAGCTGGCTACAGCCTCTGGGCAGAGACAGAACCGGCCCGGGTCCCACCACCGACAGCCAGAAGCCCCAGCGCGGGGGACGGAGCCGAGGGGGCAGTCCTTCACCAAGCCCCTCGACATCCCTTCAGAAAGCCCCCCAACCCCCCAAACTCCCACCCCCCACTCCCTCCACACCCCAGGGTGCAGCCAGGCCCCGAGAACCCATCCAACTCAGACTCCCGGGCCTGACCTGGGCCATGGCCGGCCGCAGGGAAACTTCTGGGTCCTCCAAGCCCGCGGGCTGGAGGCGAACGCTGAGGGCGGTGCGGGGCCCACCGTCCCCTCCCCGCACCGGGTGTGGGGACCCCCGGGCTCCCGGACACCAGCCGGGCTTCCCATCGCCGGGGGCTCAGGCTCCGCGGGACCCGGAGCCTCTCCCGCCCCCGCCGAGCCCGCACCGTCCCCGCTCGGCGGCTCACACCCCTCCCGCCCATCTCCCTGGGCTCCTCCGGGAAGCCGCAGCCTCCCTCCGGCTTCCCGCTCCCCGCCTCCGCCCCGGGTCCCCGCGATGCTCCCCCTTCCCCTGCGCCTCCGGCCGGCCCCCCCTCCCGGCGGGGACCCCCTCCCGGGTTCCCGGGGCGCCCGGAGCAGCCCAGCCCGCGACGCGGCCCTGCCCCCCTCGCTCTCCCCGCGTGACCCCCGCGCCCGCATCGCAAACTCGGGGCCCGGCTGCCCGCCCGCTCCTCCCCCGCCCCGGCCGGTACCTGCGGGCGGAGCGGAGCGGAACCGGGCGGCGGCCGAGCGCGTCCGGCCGAGCGCAGATGAAGGGGCGGCCCCGCCCCGACGGAGGAGGGCCGGGCGGCGGCGGCCGGAGCGAGCGGGGCGCGCGGACTCGGCCCGGCCTCCGTCCGCCGAGCCCTGGGCGACGGCCAGCTTACTCCGCCCCCATCCCTCTCCCCCCCTCTCCTGCCCTCCTCCTTCCCCCTCCTCCCTCCTCCTTCCCCCTCTCTTCCCCCTCCGGCGTCCACTTGTTGCGCGCGGAGGCGGGAGGGTCACCCCCGCCGACGACGGAGTCCGGAGCTCCCGCGGTGGCGGTGCAGATGGGGAAACGGAGGCCCGAGCCCCAGGCCTCTCCGGCGGCCTCGAACCCCCAGCTCTGGGGTCTGGGCCCTCCTTGTTGACTGGGCCCGGAGGGAGCCGGTCGCAGCCGGAGCAGGACCGGTTCCCAGCTAGTGCTCACCACAGCCCACACCCCCCAGCCCACCCTCCTCCCCTGCTTCTGCCGGAGCCGGTCTAGCCGTCCCCACCCTCATCGGTGCGGGGGGCGGGGGGCGGGGCCCCACCCCACCTCTGCACCCCTGCCTCACTCAGGTGCCCACCTACAGCCCTGTCCTTGGGCAGCGCCTCCGGACCTGTCCACCCCCGGCCGCTTCGTTGGAGATGTATTGACACGCCCACAAAGTGCCCCCTCGTGTCAGGGTCCGTCTCCCAGGACGGGGAGCACGGAGAGGGGGGGTCCCTACGCACAGGGGGCCCTCAGTAAGTGTCTCACTGACTCAGGCACTGTCCGCTCCGCAGGTGTGCAAAGACTTGGACCCGGCAGAGTGGGGAGACCCCCGCCCCATCTTGGGAGCGCACAGCCAAGCCCTTGCCCTGCCCCTAACTGGCCAGTGACCTTGGGCAAGTCCCTGTTCTCTCCGGGCCTCACTTTTATTACCTGTAAAACGGAGACAGCACTGCCCTGGCCCGGGGCTCAGTTGGCTCCAGCGTCCTCCTTGTGAGGAAAGGCTGCGGGTTCCATTAGAAAAGATAAGCAAGCCCTAACCGGTTTGGCTCAGTGGATAGAGCTTGGTTAGGGTGCATATGGAAGGCAGTCAATCAATGTTTCTCTCTTCTCTCCCTCTTTCATGCTCTCTCTCTCTCTCTCTCTCTCTCTCTTTCTCTCCCTTTCCTCTCTCTCTGAAAATCAAATTTTTAAAAAACATATCCTCAGGGGAGGATTGAAAAACAAAAAAAGAAAAACACTGGAGATTATACCAACCTGACTGAGTTGTTAAGGGGATGAAATAAAAGTGGCTATAAAGATTGTCAACTGCAATGTACTGGAGAAATGTATATTTCTTACTGTAACAAAATGTATATAACTATAATATGATGTGATGAAACAAGTCTCTGCTTCAACAGGTTTAGACAAATCCATAGAAATTAGTTAAATCATCCAAAACCGGTTTGGCTCAGCGGATAGAGCATCGGCCTGTGGACTGAAAGGTCCCAGGTTCGATTCTGGTCAAGGGCATGTACCTTGGTTGCAGGAACATTCCCAGTAGGGAGTGTGCAGGAGGCAGCTGATCGATGTTTCTAACTCTCTATCCCTCTCCCTTCCTCTCTGTAAAAAAAATCAATGAAACATATTTTTTAAAAGAAAAGAAATTAGTTAAATCTCCATTGCTCATGGGAATAGGAAAAATGTCATAGAAAATCTTATAAAATGTAGGGTATAGAAATGAAAACAAGTAAGGACGTTATGGAGATTGTGTGCTCTACGATGGGATATATTCTACCATAGTGAATAAAATGTAAAACTTGGAAGGTTACTTGGATTCAGCTTCCATGTTTGGAATACCTTCTTTGTACTGGGCTTAATTTTATATTTTTTAAAATGCATTTTCATTGATTTCAGAGAGGGAGAGAGAGAGAGAAACATCAATGATGAGAGAGAATCATTGATTGACTGCCCCCTGCACACCCCCACTATGGATGGAGCCCACAACCCAGGTCTGATTGGTCACTGCTATCTCCCCAGGACTAGAACAGTAAGTGCTCAACAGAGATCAATGGGACAGAGATCAATGGAGGGATAAAGGAAGGGAGGGAAGGGGGAGGGATGGAATGCAAAGATGTCTTTACATGTGGAGCAGGCCTAGGCACGGGACCGAAAACCTTTAAATAGTCTGGAGCTGTGCCTCTTACACTGTCAGAGTACTGAAACTGTTTCCCGACTTACAGTGATTGGAAACTTTTTTTTATTAACCTGAGCTTGTCCGGTAGAGTGACGGGACCTGCTCCAGGTTTTAACCCAGGGACAAGAAGACCCAGCCCGCAGAAAGTGTCTACACAGGCCACGGGGGTCAAAGACAAAGCTGTTTTCCTTGCTTCTCCAGTCACACGTCCCCCCTTGTTCCACATGCGCATGTATGTGAGCTCCCCTTTCCTTCGCATAAACGTAGTTACCATTCAGATTTGCTGCCTTCTTTTTCTAACTACTCTTGAGGTCATTCCTATGTACACATAAAAGACTTCCTCCTTCCCATTTATGGCTGAACAGTTTCCACTGTATGTATGGATCATAATTCACTTAACCAATCTCCTGTCTATGAACATCTAAATAGTTTCCAGTTTTTTGCTTATAAACAATGCCTCGATGAGTAACCTCCCGTTCACCTACATCATTTTGCCCGTGTGCAAGGACATTTGTAAGATGCAGTCCTAGAAGCAGAATGGCCAGGCCAAAGGGAATCTTGGGAGATATGGCTAAGTTGTGCTTCGCACTGGGCTAGTTTGTCGTTTACACTCCCTCCAGCAATGCATAAAAAGTGCCTGTTCCCCAACCTTTTGGTCTCTGCTAATTTGCTAGGTGAAAAAATGGAATCTTGGTTTTCTTTTACTTCGCATTTCTTTAATATATATATATATATATATATATATATATATATATATATATATATAATTGATTTTTTTTTTAACAGAGAGGAAGGGAGAGGAAACATCAATGAGAGAGAAACATTGATCAGCTGCCTCCAGCACACCCCCTACTGGGGATGTGCCCACAACCAAGGTACATGCCCTTGACCAGAATCGAACCTGGGACCCTTCAGTCCACAGGCCGATGCTCTATCCACTGAGCCAAACCTGTTAGGGCTTACTTCCTATTTCTAATACTATGGTTGCTTCCTGTAAAACAATGGTTTGGAACGCTGCAGAGTGGAGGGTGTGTCTAGTCAATGCGGGGCCCACAGCTCCCTGGGGAACAGTCACGGAGGGCTGCACATGGTCCAGGCACACGGGACGTTATTCCCAAGGGCACAGCCAGCATGTGGATTGGATAAAAGCCGCTGTGAAGTCTGTTTACCCCTGGAAGGGAGACTGTCCATCTTCCCCTGTTAATGCCAAGGGGGCCACCCAAGATGAAGCAGCTGATATGCTTTGCCTGCAAGCCATTGGGGACTGGCTTTATGATGAGCCGATAGCTACCTACTGACTATGCCCATGACCCAGGTCGTGGTAAATGTTGTGAAACAAACATTTGGTGGCTGACACTACTGGCCACCACACCGAGCATCTGGCTTGTGCCTGGCTCTCTGCTCAGTCCTGGGGAAAGGAAGATGAGTTACATGTTGTCCTTACCCTCAACAGTCGTCATCATCAGTGTGATTTTTCCAGGGAAACACATAATCATTTTTTAAAAAACACACAGAAAAACCTCTATGGATGAGAGAGAGAGAGAGAGAGAGAGAGAGAGAGAGAGAGAGAGAGAGAAAGGGAAAGAGAAAAACATCGACTTGTTGTTCCACTTATTTATGCGTTCGTTGGTTGCTTCCTGTGTGTGCCCTGATGGGGGATCAAACCCACAACCTTGGCGTATGGGGAGGATATTCTAACCAACTGACCTACCCAGCCAGGGCTGATCCTAAAATTTATATAAAAATGCAAAGAATCTAAAATAGCCAAATCTATTCTGAAAAAGGAGAACAAACCAGAGGATTTTCACTTCCTGTTTTCAAAAGACAATATCAAACTATGTAACTAACGCACTGTGTTACTGGCATGAGAATAGAGATATAGATCAATGGAACACAATCAAGAGTCCAGAAATAAACCCTTACATTTCTGATAAAGTAACTGAAGAAGGATAAATCAGACTTACGTTTTCAAATATCACATGTCTGCTAAAAAAAAAACAACACCTGTATCTAGAATATAGAAAGAACTGTACATCTCAATAAAATGGTAAACAATTTGATTTAAAGAATTTGAATAGACTTTTCACCAAAGAAGCTATCTAAGAGGCAAATACACACAAGTAAGATGCTCAGCATCATTAGTCCTTGCGAGAAGGCTAAAACGGGCTAATTCCAATGTTACTCTGATATTTGGGGCTAGTGATCTGAACCCATGTCAGCAAGCTCAGTGTGCATTCCTGATAACCTATAATTAAGTCACTACCTCCTGCCCAGATACTGGTCTTGCAGAACCTGTTACTGTGAACAGTGCACTGCCCCGGAGGGGAGGGTTATTAATGCTGGCGCCAGGTCGGATCTTCAGATATGGCCTGGAGACCCACAACACCTGGGGGCCGTCCTGCAAGGCCCGAGAAAAGGACCGCAATCATAATCCATCTCTGCGGGACAAAGACCACGGGGAGATGTAAAAAGAAGCCCCATGCATGTTTCTGCACTCAGATTTGGAAAGTTATTCCGAGTCTGCCGGTGTATTAAACAGTGTCCCCCCTCTTCTTTAAAGCATTGCTTGGTTTCTCGGCAACAGTTATAGGAACACAAGTCAAAACCACAATGAGTTTTAACTGCTCACCCACTAGAATGTTTATAATTAAAAAAGAATAGAAATAAGTGTAGAGGACATTGGAACCTTATACAGTGCTGATGGGAGTGTAAAATTGGTGCAGCCACTTTAGAAAACAATTTGGCACCTTCTCACAGAGTTAAACACAGTTAAATGATCCAGCCATTTCACTCCTAGGAATATACCATAAAAGAGAATTGAAAATATACATCCACACAAAGACTTACACAAAGGTTCAGAGAAGCATCCTATATAATAAAGAGATAATATGCAAATTGACCGTCACACCCTCGCACAAGATGGCCGCCCCCATGTGGTCACAAGATTGCTGCCACAAGATGGCTGGCAGGGGAGGGCAGTTGCGGGCGACTGGGCTGGCAGGGGAGCAGTTAGGTGACAATCAGGCTAGCAGGGGAGTGGTCAAGGGGTGATCAGGCTGGCAGGCAGGCGAGTGGTTGGGAGCCAGCAGTCCTGGATTGTGAGAGGGATGTCTGACTGCCAGGTCAGGCCCAATCCCTGTGGGCAAGGGAGAAGGAAAAATGGTGTTTCCTCTCCAGTTTTGCCATATGAGGCTGGATGGAATCCAGATGATTCCCAAACCCCTGAATCCCCAGCAAGAGCACCTGGGCAGGAGAGTTGGGGCTCTCTAAGCCACTTTGGGGGCCACAGTGTTTCTAGATGAACCAGGTAGCCAAATGCTGACTCTGTCCCCAGAGGAGCTCTCTTTGATTCCCAAGAGAACACCCCACCAGGGACCTTACTCTACACTCTCTGGCAGAATGGTGGCACTCTCTAGCTGACCCCTCTGACCTCCAGCCCTCTGCTCCTGCACCTCTCCCACTGCCTTGTCCTCGGAGGAGGCCCCGTGGGCGGGGTCCTTTTCAGAAGGCTCACAGCCGCCTTCCTTCCTAAGGTTCTAGTTCCCACCCATGGGAACAATAACCACTCCCCTCCATCAGCCTGTTCTCAGAGCAGCTGGTTTGTGAGCTGCTGGGCCCTCTATGTCTATTTGGTCCTGGCAACAAACTACAAGGTGGGCATTTTCACCCGCCCCGTCCCTTTCACAGACAAGTAAACGGAGGCCCAGGCATGGCAAGCCGAACTGGTTGATATTAGAATCCAAGTTTTCCTGAACTCAAAGCCTTTTTCTTTCTTCCATGTCAAGGATCCTCTTGGCCAGACTGAGGTTACTGCCATCATTAACAGCATATTTTTTAAAAATATGGTTTTATTGCCCTAGCTGGTTTTGCTCAGTAGTTAGAGGGTCAGCCTTTTGATCAAAGGGTTGGGGTTTTGATTCCCAGTTGAGGGCATGTAACTCCGTTGCAGGTTCTCCAGCCCGGCAGGGGTGCATGGGAGAGGCAACCAACAGATGTGTCTCTCTCACATTGATGTTTCTCTCTCCCCTCCTCTCTCTTCCACTCTCTCTAAAAATCATTGGAAAAAAATATCCTCTGGTGAGAATTTAAAAATATGTTTTATTGATTTTAGGGGGAGAGAGTAAGGGAAAGGAAGGGAGGGAGAGAGAGAAAGAGAGAGAGAGAGAGAGAGAGAGAGAGAGAGAGAGAGAGAGAGAGAGAGAGAAACATTGATGAGTGAGAACCATGGCTCTACTGCCGCCTGCACACCTCTTACTGAGAATTGAGTCTGAAATGCAACCCAGGCATGTGCCCTGACCAGGAATCAAACCAGGGACTTCTCATTAGATGGGATGACGTCCAACTGATTGAGCCATAGCAGCCAGGGCAACAGAAAATATTTAATAACCACCTGGTAAAGGTCAGACCAGTTAATCCAAGCAGACTGCAGGCCCAGGGTGAGGCGAAAGGCAGGAGCAGGAGGGGGAAGGGGTTCAGAATAGGCCTCCCCAAGATGTACCCACACTTGGGCATGACAATTATCTTGAACTAAAGACCCTGTGGGTTCAAGAGCAGCCTTCATCTCTCCCTTAAAGAGTGTAAGTTGGAGGCCTTGCTCAGATTAAGAGCTGTTGCCAGAAATAAATGTCATGACCTATCTGTATGTCGGAGCAAGCATATCTAATCACTGAACATCTCCTATCATTGTCCTTTGAATTACCCTCCTCCCCTCTGAAATCCCAAGACCCTATCCTATTCCCTGGTATAGAAACGTCATATTACTTTCCATCTTGGAACCTGTCTCCTATGTGGAGCTCCCAAATGTACAAAATTAAATTTGTTCTTCTCCTGTTAATCTGTCTCGTGTCAATTTAATTATTAGACCAGCTGAAATAACCTTTGTATTAGGGAAGAGTTCATACTCCCCAACAGAGAGATAGGATTGCTCAGCCAAGGTCTGTCCTGGACCCAGGCTCATGTATTCAGAAAGATCTGGGGGTGGGGATGGGGGTGTCAGCAGCTGATCTGTAGTCTGCGGTCCAAGGGACAGGAGGTGGAGGCGCCCTCGTTAAAGCTAAAACAGTGGCCTCCAAACTTTGCGGCGAATGGGATCACCCTGAGATCTTTAAAAGGCTGATGCCTGCACCCCACCCCAGACACTCTGACCCAATCGGTATGAGGAACAACCTGAGCTTCGGGGTTTTTAAATGTGTAGCAAAGTTTGAGGCAGGTACAGGGCGTGGGGAGGAGGGGCAGCGGCTGCGGAGGTCGGATGGGAGGCAGAGGCGGTGACATAACCTGCAGGGAGCCTGAGGGTCCAGGGCGGGGACACTGCGCTGGGCCCAGGTGGCACTTGGGAAAGATGAGTTGGAGGAGTGTGGAAGGGTAAGAGGGAGGGAATGGAAGAGAAGCAAAAACTCAGGCAGTGCAGGGAGTTGGAGTCCACTGCCTGCCACAGACTTCCTGTGTGACCTGGGACAAACTGCTTCCCCTCTCTGGGCCTCAGCTCCTCCAGCTAGAGGAGGAGGAGACGGAACTTGATGATGAAAGATCTCTGGCTCCAGGATGGAGGGTGCTCCGGGCCCCGCGGGCTGGACGCACTCAGATGGAGTTCCTGATCTGCAGATGGTAAACAGATGCCGGCCACCATTCTGGGCAGGGGGCAGGCAGAGGTTCATGCACCCCATCCCCACCCTCCCTTACCCCGGCCACTCTGTCACCCTTCGAGAAGGGTTCATGGAAATTTCCTCTTCGTCCTTCTGGCCCAGCTGGGGAACATCGTTGTTTTTCCATCTCCAAGTGGAAATTTCCACTCTCCCCTGACAGCTGGTGGGAGACACGGTGCCCTGGCGCTGAGACAGAGAGCATGGCCACGGCGGGAATGGCCGGCCACAGAGAGTGCAGCACGGGGCCAGGCATCCTCCTTCCACCAGGCATCACCCACGGAGCACCTCACCTGCCGGTGCTGGGCCCTATTCCGGGCGCCGGGGACACAGGACAGGACAGACACCATCTCTGCCCACAGGACACCCATCTCCTAGTGGGGAGGAGGATGGATATGCATACTGTGAATACAATGAGGCAGGGTAGGGAAACCTGCGTGATGCTGGGGCAGGAAGGTGGCTACTTGGAGGGGTGTGCAGGGCAGGCCTGGATTGGATAAGGGGATGTGTGTGCTTACAGGGGACAGCAAGTACAAGAGGGGCCAGGCTGGCATTCTGAGGGTGGCAGGGGAGGAGGGGAAGGTGATAAGATCAGAGTGCCCTTCAGGGGCTTCCATGGTAAGGACTTGGGCTTTGATGCTTAGTGCTACGGAGTCCACTACTGACTTACTTTACAAGCCAGGGCTGCTGTGTCTGTCGATATCAGGGCGGGCTCCTCCTCAAAGGCTTGCTCTCGGCTCGCGAGGCCAGGGCAAATTGCACTGGCGAATGAACTCGGGCAACCAGCCCGATGCAGTTGCATCATTGGGAGGCCTTGCGGTGGACAGGGAACGGGCCCAACTCCTCCTGCTTCTCGCTGACCCGCATCTGCGGGACGGAGGTTGTGCCATCGGTCACGATGTCTTCCTGGCTCCTGCTGGCACCCCAATCATGTCGTGTGGGACGCCCAGTTCCTTCCGGATGTCCACGCCACACTCCAGGACGGAGTTGAAAGCTGTTTCCTGAAATGCCACCAGACTCCAAGGAGATGCTTTGGACATCTGGACCCCTCTTGTTGCCAGGGAGACCTGACCATCACAGGCTCACAGCCCTTCTCCAGGGAGGACGCAGTGGGGGTGTCTCCCGCTCCGGGTCCAGAGTGAGGGAGCACAGCGCCCCCTCCATGCCCCACACCATCCCCTCGCAGCTGGGTGGAGATTTAACCTCTTTCTGCCAGGGTGCCCGTGAGGTCCCCTCCTGGTCAGCCGTGTGCGGATGCTGGCATGGGCAGGACATCACCTCACTAATGGGCCCAGAGGTGGCACCACAAGCATCCTGGTGGTGTGAGCGGAGGCACACAGGGAGGCCAGGCCTGGGCAGCAGCCGTGTGGGAGGCAGTGAAGGTCTCAGACCTGATCTGGGTCATCCTCTCCCTGTTGGCCTGAGAGCCCAGCTGGGGAAGAGAACAGGGCATTCCTCCGGCAGCTGTGGGGAGAGTATGGTGCCAGATCTTTCTCCCTGTCAGCCGAGTTCAGGGGGGCACTTCAGGGTCAGGACGCTCCTCTTGCTCTGAGCTCCTCACCCACACATCTGTCCCGTTCCATATTTATGATGACTCTGGGGGCACCATTCCCACTAAACCCAGCTTTGCCCATGCCAGAGCCAATGAGGGTGCAGCCATTTCTTCTTTCATTTGTATATATATATATATATATATATATATATATATATATATATATTTATATATTTAAATTGATTTCAGAGAGGGAGAGGGAGATAGAAACATCAGTGTGTATAGAGAATCACCGATTAGCTGCACTGCCTCCTACACACACCCTACAATGCGGATGGAGCCTGTAACCCAGGCAGGTGCCCTGACCGGGAATTGAACCATGACATCCTGGTGCATAGGTCAACCTCAACCACTGAGCTACACAGGACGGCTCTTTTCCCATTTGGCTGTAGCTGAGGCGGCAAAGGCATTGGGTAGGGTGGGCAGCCTGACTTCAGGTCCCCGGGGGGCTGAGAGAACACACTGCGGAGAGGCCAAGATAGCAGGGGCACTGGGGTGGAGGATCCCCCCAGTGAGTGATGGTGAGGCCCCAGCAGGGAGGAGGTGGGGAGGGAAGTGGTTGGCTGGTCTACAGGCATCGGCTTCCACTGCCAGGTCATTTAACCAGCCCCTCCCTGTGGACACATGCATGGAACCCCACAGCCATTCCTTTCATGTGTTCATTCCATCAAGTAGGGAGTGCCCAGACCTACCCTGCTCTCTGTCATTGGCTCCCCAGCGCTTACCAAACCAAACACAACTCCTTGTCCTGGGTGACAAGGTCTTTCATGACCTCCCAGCCTCATGCCTCCCTGCGCCCTCATACTCCACAGTCCAGTGGCCCCCACTCACTGTTACCTTGCCTCTCTCAGCCTTTTTTATTATTATTATTATTAATATATTTTATTGATTTTTTTTACAGAGAGGAAGAGAGAGGGATAGAGAGTTAGAAACATCGATGAGAGCCGAAACCGGTTTGGCTCAGTGGTAGAGCGTCGGTCTGCGGACTGAAAGGTCCCGGGTTCGATTCCGGTCAAGGGCATGTACCTTGGTTTCGGGCACATTCCCAATTGGGGGCAGCTGGTCAATGTTTCTCTTTCATTGACGTTTCTGGTTCTCTATCTCTCTCTCCTTCTCTCTGTAAAATATCAATAAAATATATTAAAAAAAGAAAGAAAGAAACATTGATGAGAGAGAATCACCCATCAGCTGCCTCCCACACACCCCCCACTGGGGATGTGCCTGCACCCAAGGTACATGCCCCAGACCAGAATCAAACCTGGAACCCTTCAATTCGCAGGCTGACACTCTAACCACTGAGCCAAACCGGTTTCAGCTCTCCCAGCCTTTTTTGTGCTGCTCCCTTTGTCTGAAATACCCACCACAGCTTTCTTCACCTGCTTGACTCCTGCTTCTGCTTCTCCTCTGGGACTCAGCTCAGGGGTGGACTCCTCCAGGAAGCCCTCCCTGAGTGGTCCCCGCCACTGTGGTCTGGCCTGGTTGCTCTTCTCTGATACCCTACCAGCACCCATCACACTGGGATGCCTGTTGATTGTCTGCCTGCCTCCTGGTCTGGGTGTGCTGTTCTGTGACCTGCCCTGTATTCCTAACACTTAGTGCAGAAAAAGCTTCTTGAAAAGTGGGATGAATGAATGAAGGGTGTCAGGCCCTTGTTAGATGCCTGGAATAGAGAGATGAACAAGAGACACAGTCCCTGTCCACCAAGGAGAGGGGAGAAATCAGGAAGCAATCTGCCAGAGAGTGGCCAAAAAGGGGGCAGGAAAGAGGGGCCAAGAGCCCTAATTGGTTTGGCTCAGTGGATAGAGCGTCGGCCTGCGGAATGAAGGGTCTCAGGTTCGATTCTGGTCAAGGCCATGTACCTTGGTTGCGGGCACATCCCCAGTACGGCATGTGCAGGAGGCAGCTGATTGATGTTTTTTTCTCATCGATATTTCTAACTATCCTTCTCCCTTCCTCTCTGTAAAAAAAAAAAATCAATAATATATATATTAATTTTTTTAAAGAGAGGCCAAGAGTCTACCAGGGGGTCAGTGAGTGCAGTGGCATTTCTGGAACCCGAAGACCCGGGTTCACATTCCAGCACAGCCACTGTGTGAATGAGGCTAAGAATAGCCTCTCCCTGCAAAGTGGGGTAATCACACCCCCTCCCAGAGCAGAAGGTGCCCCATGGTCGGCTGGTAGAGAACATATGCTGCTCATTATGATCCGCTAACGTGATGGGTGGGTGAGGGGGACAGACATGCCACATTCCTCCCCCATCTCACGTTTACACTTCAACCCAGACCACCTCTGGACCAAAGGGAGATGCGCGGTCCAGAAGTCAGGTCTGGCTTCTGGATGACAGCAGAGTGTCAACGCCTCGAGGGCAGGCATTTTGCCCCTTTGATCGCTGAATTCTCAGCACCTAGGTGGTAGGTGCTCAAGAAATATTTCTTGACAGAAATGGCTGCATTCTGGTTCATCCTCCAAAAACCTCAAGCTCAACATGCCTCCATAGCCGCAACTAACTGATTTCAGCAGCAAGCAATGAAAAGCCACAAAACAAGTGGCTTAAACAAGTAAAAGGATTCACAACAGGAACCCGAAGTGGGGAAACCACGACTGTGGAGCCACCCCGGAGCCAGAGCTCTCCTCCCCCCTCCTCCCTCCTCCCTCCTCTCTTCCACTTCCTGTTGCAAACAGTAAAGCCATCCGGACTGTGAAGCAGCAGAGAGAAAAGAACTAGGCCACCCAAGACCGGCGTGTCGGCTCAGTGATATCATCAAGGACCGAGCTTCATTTATCTCCCAGCTCCAGGCATGCGATCGTGGCTTCTCGCCTCGTGATCACAAGATGGCTGCTGTGCCTCTCACACCCTGTCTCCGTGTAGCAAAGAGGACGACGAGAAAAGGGCAAAAGGCAGAGAGGGGCCAGACAGGTCAATACGTACACTAGAAACAAAAGAAATGAAATAAAAACTCAAAACCTTCCAGCTTCTGTTATAATTAGAGAGAGAACGGAGACAGCGGGGGCTTGCCAGGAAGGCTCGGTGGAAGCATCGCTTCTCTCTACCCCTCCCCCCACTCAAGCGACCCCTCGAGGCTTCTTCTTCGTTGGAGCAGATGGCACCTCCATTCATTCATCTTTCCAAGTGAGAAATCCCAGGGCCGTCTCTCACCCCACGGCCCACAACCAGTGCGTAGGCATCCCATTGGCTCTGCTGTGGCGTAGATCCTGAGTCTGGCCTGGTCTCTCCACCCTGTGGGCCCTGCTCTAGTCCGAGCCACCCGCATCCCTTCCTCCGACACTCCTGCTCCCCTTACATCCATTCTCGTCCTTTCCAAACATAATCGCATGACGCCACCCCCACTGTAAAGCCCCAAAGGCTCCACATCACACACAGAGAATGCAGTGCAACCCCTCGTCACGGGGCCTTGTGTGTGCTCCCACCTCACACCTGCTGGCACTGCCACTAGGTCTTTGTACCAGCTGTCCCCTCCGCCAGGAGTACCCTGCCCCCCCCCACCTTGTCTGTAGAGGCCTTCACCCCTGGGCAGCACTATCACATTGCCCATTTCCACTTTCTCTATTGCACTCATCATCACCATCTTTTTGTCCGCCTCCTCAACCAGAATGTGAGCTCATGAGGACAGGGGCCTCATCTGCTGTGTGCACGGCTCTGTCCCCATGGCCTGAGCCGTGCCTGGCATGTAGGGGGACTCAGTATTTGTCCAATGAATGAATGCATGAATGAATGAATGGAGAGGTTTGTTTGGGGCAATCCCTTAGGAGACCTTACTGCCCTTGGACATCTAAAGATGGAGAGGAAAAAGATTCGGAGGGAACATAACACCTGAGATACAGGTCAGAAACTGGAGCCAACAAGTAACCATCTTTCCACCAACAGCCAAACCCTCCTCCCGACGCCCAAGTGACCCTGCCAAGGATGGGAGTTGAGTCCACCTGGGGAAAACAGGAGGGAGGGGTGAGCATTGGAATATTGAATGGGACCTGACCAGCTGGGGATTGGAGTTAAGAACCACCGCCTGCTGGCTAGTGCCTTAACCTCTCAGGACCTGTCTCCTCATCTGGAAAATGGGCTAAGAATAGTATTGACTTCCCAAAGATGTTTTAAGGATCCAATAAGATGGATGATGTAAAATGCATAAACTGCCCGTCCAGCATGGCTCAGTGGTTGAGCATCAACAGGAGGTCGTGGTTTGATTCCTGGTCAGGGCACATGCCCAGGTTGTGGACTCGATTGCCAATGTGGGGCGTGCAGGAGGCAGCCAATTAATGATTCTCATCATTGATGTTTCTCTCTCTCTCCTTCTCTGAAATATATATATATATATATATATATATATATATATATATATATATGTGTGTGTGTGTGTGTGTGTGTGTGTGTGTGTGTATGAGAGAAATGATACACATGCTTCTTTAAAAAAATAAAAGAGAATGCATATACAGTGCACAGCAAATAGTAAGCACTCAGAACACCTCTGCCATAAGAGAGACAGAAGGGAGCAAGAAAGTGCCCAGAGCGACAACAGAGAGAGGGACTAATAACCCAGGGCCAGCCCGGTCGGTGCTGGGAGTTTGACTCTCCCAGAAAAGATACAGAACTTGAAAGCATCCACACTTTACTCCTTCCCAAGATGGACTTTTGAGTTCTGGTTCAACTCTCTCATTTTACAAATATTCTGAGTCCCAGAAAAGACAATTTCTCTAAGATGCCCAGAGAGTTGGCAGAACAGACGAGCAGAGAGTGGCGTCTGCTCATGGGGGGCAGGGCGGTGGATGATGAGACCGGTCCCCTCTGCAGCGGGGGCGATGGCAGACGGAGAGCCCTGCAGTGGGCAGGAGCAGCGAGGGGCAGCGAGGGGTGGGGAAGGACGTGGAGGGCAGGGGACTGACTTGTCCTGCCCGTCCCCCAAGCGCCAGGCCCTGTGCTGACGCTTCATTAAACCCAGCACAGGCTCAGTTCCCTTCAGCCTGGGAGGGACTGTCCCCATTTTCCCAATGAGGGTGGGGATGCCCAAGGCCCCTGAATGGCTAGCTAATAGCCGTTGAATCCCATTGTGTGTGACCCCAAAATTTGTCCTGCTTCTGCCTGGAAATGGAAGGCCTGGATTAGGACCACAGTTAAATGGCTGTAATGTTTGTTGGACAAGTCCTTTCTCTCTGGACTCAAGTTCTTTCTCTAAACAAGGAGGGGAGGCACCAGGCCCTTCCAGCTGGAGCTGACATTCTTGGAATTCTCTCAGCTAACTCCTCCCAGTGTCCTTCCGGCTGAGTCACAGGAAAGCCTGCCAGCGTGCCCACAGCTCTCACCGGCCCTCAGGCCCCAGGAGCCCTGCCCAGGGGAGCCCGCCACCTGCTGCAGCCCCAGGCAATGCGCTCCAGAGCCGTGCCCATCCCTCTGCCTCTCTCTCTCTCTCTCTCTCTCTCTCTCTCTCTCTCTCTCTCTCTCTCTCTCTCGCAAATCTCAACTCAGCAGTTTGAGGAAATGAAGCCAAACAATGTATCAAGACCTCCAAGAGCCAGGCGCCTGTCCCCCCAAACCTTTGAGGCTTTGGGAAGCCCACAAGGTCAAGACTTAGGCCAGCGCTTCTCAAACTAAATTTGAAAAATGGTTTTAATTGTTAGGAATTATACTTTTGTAGAAATTAAATATAGTAGGTCGTAGTAATGGTTACACAACATTGTGAAGCTACTTAATGCCATTGAATTGTACCCTTACAAAGGTTAGAATGGCTCATTTTGTTCTGTATATTTTACAATGACTTGTTGATGAAAAGATGCAGCTTTCAGCGCCCACAGAGCTCTTGCAAACAGGATGAATGTTCCTGAAATCAGCCAGACTTCCTGGAGGAAGTGTGGCAAGCACCAAACCCACACAGAACAAGAGGGGCAGCGTCCTCTGTGCGCAGGGAAAGCTGTGTTGGGACAGGAAGCAGAGCGGCTGTGGTGGGCAGACTGAGATGACTTTCTGCAAAAACACTAAAACTACAAGGAAGATTATGCTGAGGCTTGACTGCAGCGAGGCCAACTACAGATCGGAAGGAATGCTGGCTACTGAGAGAGGTGAGCATTCGGAGTTGGGAGGACATAGGAAGACAAAGGGCCAATTGATCCAGTTCTAAGCTTCCTACTGTGTCTTTTAAAAAAATATATTTTTTTTATTGATTTTTTTTTTTTTTTACAGAGAGGGAGGGAGAGGGATAGAGAGTTAGAAACATTAATCAGCTGCCTCCTGCACACCCCCAATTAGGGATGTGCCCACAACCAAGGTACATGCCCTTGACCGGAATCGAACCTGGGACCTTTCAGTCCACAGGCCGCTGCTCCATCCACTGAGCCAAACCGGTTTTGGCCCTACTTTGTCTTTTTATGTGACAATAAAACCTTGAGGATATGTTCGCTTAAAAAAAAAGATACAAAATACTAGCCTTTAATAGTATTCAACAGCATCTAAGTTTTAAATGCTTACTCTGTTTTCGTGCGTATCTCCTTGCAGACCAGGAACTCTGTGACGGGCAGTGCGAAGGAAGGCTGCTCTGTGACTGCACCGAGCCGGGCTGCTGGGAGGAGGGTGCTGGCTTTACAGAGCCCCTGGGCGATGTTCCAGAAGTGACAGTTCTGCATCTGTTCCTCCAAGCAGGTGCTCTGGATGCCGGGCCAGTCAACCCCGTGCAGCCTCAGGCGGACACACTGGTCCACATGAGGCTGGACTCCTCCTTCCACCCTGTCCGTTCATCTCCCTCGTGCATCGTCAGTGTCCCCGTCAATGGCCCCGATGGCCATCGGAGTTGTGGGGTGGGTGAGCTGGGAGGGAACGTACCGGGTAGAGGGTGCCTTCTTTGCTTGTAAGCCGTTTACCAGACTTGGCCCAAGCATCGCCTCCTACAGGAAGTCACCGTGGGCCTGAGGATGAGGAGCCTGTCTGTGCCCCCACCTCACCGCACAGATCTGCCTGTATTTGCATGGAATGGCTAATCTGATACATTTGAAAGCAGAGCCTGCTCCTCCGGGGGGCGGGGACACTGCTGCCATGCGCCTTGGTCCAAGGGGACGACCAGATTTCAGGCCTTGGCTGGGTGCCCGTGCAGCATTCTGTCTGCACAACTCTAAGCAGATGGTTGGAGCTCCGGGCCCGACTCCACCAGACTATGGGGGCCTGAAGAGCAGGAACTGGGTTTGGGACATCACATCTTGAGTACAGTAGTCTCTGCCTGGCTGAGCAACAGAAAAGACTGTTGGCTTTAAAAAATAAAAAATAAAAACTATAAAATAAATTGCCCAGCCAGTGCTGCTCAGTGGTTGAGCATTGACCCAGGAACCAAGAGGTCCCCAGGTCAATTCCCAGTTAGGGCACATGCCCAGGCTGTGGGCTCGATCCCCAGTAGGTGGTGTGTAGGAGGCAGCCAGTTGATGCTCTTTCTCATCATTTCTATCTAGCCCTCTCCCTTCCTCTCTCTCTAAAATCAAAAAAATTAAGACACCTCGCTTCCAATTTTAGAAATTCTACCTTCAAAGGTGAGACAAGGGTCCTGAGTCTCTGAATTTTGAAAAAGTGCCATGTGACTCTGGTGCCCAGGTGGTGTCTGGCCCACGAGAGATGACAATGATCGTGGCTACAGAGGAGCAGCGTGTCTGTAGAGGAGGAGCTGGGGGATGTCAGAGGGAGGGGAGTCACTTATTATACTGTTTACTGTTTATTGCATCTTTTCTACTGACTTTGGACCTAAAAAATAGTTTGACTGATTGATGAAGTGGCTGTCACCTGTCAGTTACTGCAAACTCTGGGCCTACAGCGGGGAGGCGCCCACAGTCTTTAAAGAACAGAAGTGGGTGGTCCAGAGGAATGGAGAGCTGTGGAGTGCACATCCTACCTCAAGGGGGCAGCAGCTGCCCAGCCCTGCTGGTTGTGCCCAGGTGGGAATGTGAGCCCTGTGGTGCCAGATCTTCCAGTTTTTCAAGATAAGCCTGAAATTAGATTTCCAAGAGGAATTCATTATCCACTAATTCAAAAATGTAAAACACGACACGCGCTGAGCACAACATGCCTGCGGACGGAGTCTGGCTGCGGGCCACCAGCTGGTGCCTTTGGATCTAGGTTGGCAGCAAGGACTGGGCACCTCCGAGGCAATCTGCAAAGCCAGAGCAGGGCCATCTTTGCTTCTAGGAAAACTGACTCCCCATGAGGCGCACAAAGAACGAGGGCAAAGCAAGCGCCTAGAGGTGGCCCAGGTGGCCCACAGGAGTCACTCACCCACTCACGCCAACATTTAATTGGATACATATTTCTTAACCACCATGTGCCAGAGAGCCAGGGGTGAGATCCTGTTCTGGGGAACCCTCTGCTCTGGCTAGGGCAGGCATGGGCAAACTACGGCCCGTGGGCCGGATGGCTGTTCTAAACTATTGAAATTAAAAATAAAAAAAAGACCCTTTTATGTAATGATGTTTACTTTGAATATATTAGTTCACACAAACACTCCATCCATGCTTTTGTTCCGGCCCTCTGGTCCAGTGTAAGAACCCATTGTGGCCCTTGAGTCAAAAAGTTTGCCCCCGCCAAACCGGTTTGGCTCAGTGGTAGAGCGTTGGTCTGCGGACTGAAAGGTCCCAGGTTCGATTCCGGTCAAGGGCATGTACATTGGTTGCGGGCACATCCCCGGTAGGGGGCGTGCAAGAGGCGGCTGGTCGATGTTTCTCTCTCATCGACATTTCTAGCTCTCTATCTCTCTCCCTTCCTCTCTGTAATATATCAATAAAATATATTTTTAAAAAATTAGAAGAAAAAAAAAGTTTGCTCCCCCCTTGAGCTAGGGAGACACACTTGAAACAAATAATTGCATAATAGCTCATTCCTTTGTGATACATGAGGGGCGGCAGTACAGCATGGGAGTTACAAGTTTGGGTTTGATGCAAAGACCCCAAATAGTCAAAGCAATCCTGAGGGGGGAAAAAGAACAAAATCGGGAGATATCACACTCCCTGATTTCAAGCTATACTACAAAGCTATAGTAGTCAAAACAATATAGTATTGGCAGAAAAGGACCCATAGGGATAGAACTGAGAACCCAGAAATAAACCCACACATAATATGGGCAACTAATTTATGACAAAGGAGCCAAGAATATACAATGGGGAAAGTCACCTTCAGTAAATGGTGTTGGGAGAATCGGAAAGCCACATGCAAAAGAATAAAACTAGACTGCCGTTTGACACCATACGCAAAAAAATTAACTCCATATGGACTAAAGATGTGAACATGAGCCCTGAAACAATTCACAGAAGAAAAACGTAGGCACTAAGCTTCTGGACCTTGGTCTCGGTGGTGTGTTTGTGACTTTGACTACCAAAGGCAAGGGAAACAAAAGCAAAAATAAACAAAGGAGATTACATCAAACTCAAAAGCTTCTGCACAGCAAATGATACTTACCACGAGGAATTAATATCCACAATACATGAAAAACTTACACAATTCAACAACAAAAACCAACCTGATTTTAAAATGGCAGAGGATGTGAATAGACATTTTTCCAAGGAAGACATGCAGGAGGTCACGTGCATATGACAAGATGCTCAACATCAGTAATCAGAGAAATGAGGATCAAAACCACAATGAGACACCACCTCACACCTGTTGGAATGGCTATTCTCAAAAAAAGATAAGAAGTAATGTGTGCTGGAGAGAATATGAAGGAAAGGGAGCCCTCATGCACCACTGGAATGTAAATTAATGCAGTCACTCTGGAAAACTGTATGGAGTTTCCTTTGAATATTAAGAGGGGATGGGGTAAGGGTAGGGGAAATTGGGTAAAAAGGGGTTAAATATATGGTAAAAGAAGGAAACTAGACTTTTGGTGGTAAGCGTGCAATCGAGTATACAAATACTGAACTTTAATGCTGTAGAGAGCTGTGAGAGCACGTAAAGGGGGTGCCTAGCTTAGCTGGGATACTGGGGCTTCTTGTATCCTGGGATCCCCAATCCTAGGGATACTGGGGCTTCTTGCCAGAAAGGGGAGCGGAAGGCCACAGTTTGGAAGCTTGGACCCAAGGCCGCCCGCACCCACCGAGGCTCAGGGCCCCTCACACCGCCATTCTGCTGCGGCCATGGGGATTGGGCTCATCTCCACCTGAAGCTTCTTCACTTGGATCCATTTCACAGCCCCCAGTCCTCCTTGGCACTTGTCCTCGTTAGACTTGGTGCCCAAGGACAGGGAAGGTGTCGGTCTTGACCTCACTGGAAGGCCGGGCCTTTCCTGCTATGGCCCAGAGCCCCTCCCTTTTGGAGCTCCTCACTTCCTACAGTTTTTAAAAGGTGGGGGCCTGCACAAAACAAGTCGGAACAGCCTCCCTGGCCCTTTCAGGGCAGAAGACCAGCTTCTGCTGGCAGGAGCCTCAGACGCAGGGACACCGTGGGCCTTCCGTGTGCCCCGAGTGAAGAGCGAGGGGACAGGTGGCAGGAGACCTGAGTAGCAGCAGTGTTTCTGGGGCCTTGGGGTTCGGCTCAGTGGGGGATCCTGAATGGCCCCTGACCTCAGGGGCCTGCAGTCTAACCAGGTAGAGAAGGCCCAGGACCAGTCTTGGATTTGGAGGGGATCTTCAGGGCACCTAATGTAACCTCCTGCCCAAGGGGGCAACTCTTCTGAGGAGCCAGGCCTTCGCCTTCGGGTTGTTCCTAGGTGAATGTTTAACAGTGATCCAGACAGCTGCGTTACATTCAGGTAGGCAGCCATTGTAGCTGGAAGGATAGACGTACAGGGGGGCTAAATATCCCTGGGAATCAGAACTCTCCACTGGGAAATAGCACCCAGAGGAGAGAGGAAACCTCCCTAAAGGTCCGGTGGGTGGGGGCCGACACCTCTCTTCTTCAGAATAACAGGTTCCCCCCTCCACCAAACCACACAGCACCTTGGTTAGTACGAGCATAGGGTCCAGTGTTCTCAGCTAAGTGTTGTCAACTCTCCCCCTTCCCACAGAAGCACATGACACGCCGGGACCCCATTTCATCTCTCCATTGCTAGCATGGAGTCCAAGGTGGTCTACCTCCTAGGAGCTCATTAAATGTAGATTTAAGGGCTTCCTCACATCCCTCAAACCTCTCTTCCTCCAAGGTCACGCAATCACCCTGTTCAAGTGCAAAAGCTTCGGGAAGAAGGGACAAGCCTTGTTTTCCTCTCAAACCAAAGCGAGTGGCGTGTGCTCCTCGGAGAGGCCGTGCTGGGAGAAATGCGCGCTCTGCGGCCAGGAGAGGGCACCCACCACGCCTCCTTCCCTCCACGTTATGTGCAAAGAATTTTGGAGTGGAAGGTAGTTAACTAACGCTGCTCAACCTTCTATTTTATCTGGGAGAAAACTGAGGCCCAGGACTAAGTGTCTCTCCAAAGGTCAGAGTGAAACAGAAAAGCGGGGCTTCTGACTCGGTGGGTAAGACGCACACCCTTCAGCCTGACATCACTGTCATGAGGTGGGGGCAGAGGACCACGTTCTGATTCTGTCAGGTTGTAACTAAAAGGATCCAGCTTGGTCCTTTTCTTGCTTTTTCCCTTCTGAGTCCTACATAAACAAAAGCTTACTGCCATCTATAGGACACCTTGCATCATTACTCCGAATTTCCACCTTTGGGCCATCGAGATACCCCAGCTACTCAGAATTTGTTTTGAGGATCCCACCATCTCACCCAGGCAAACCTCGAACACCTACTAAGTGCCAGAGACTGGGGATCCGAGTTCCTGCACACAAGCCTCACCTTGTCCTCTATTTAGACATTGTCTGAGCCCACTGTGTTACTAAACTACACTTGACCTTGTTCCTTTTGGCTCTACATGGCCAGCCCTCTTTAAATTTGTTTTTATTTTGAATTCCTATGATTGATCATTTTGGCCTCAGTAAATTTACAAGTCAGTTCAAGGTACACAAAAGCTGCCCAATCGTTTCTAATTCAAGTATAAACTTAGCTTCACTCACTGGCCTCTGGACAAAAATAGTCATTATTTATGTGCCGTGCTAAATACGTACTAAGTAGTTCTAAGCGTGCTCTCTTTAAATATGCAAACTCACTTAATCCCACATAGAGGAGGACTGAGAGGGGCTGTTATCCTTCTAAGTTTGGTAAAACCCTCATCAAGATAAAGGCAAAGCTGCTCGCGGAGGCATGCAGACCTTACCGCAGTATCAGCCCTCCTCACCATGGGTGCCGGCTCCCAAGAGCTTGTACACAGATGGCTGAGAGGCAAATAATCATATGGAATTAAGGCTCTTTCCCAAATGCCCTGGGAAAGCTGCCAGAGGCTCTCCCTGAACTGAGAGGCAGTGCTGACAGCAGTGAGGATCCCACAGCCTCTGGATACAAGACGGAGTACCTGCCTGTCTTAACCACCGAGTCCAACGCTGCTCCCGGGAACGCGGTTCCCTTTGACCCCCCGTCACAGGAGCTGCTGCAGGGGCACAGGGAGTTTTATGAATAGTCCAACTCTTGAGTTATAGCTTCTGCAGCAGGAAACGGTTAATATGCATCCCATCCCCAATTGTAACACAAAGCAAACTGTCAAATACCTTTAACTAGGATCTTAAGATTTCCTCTAAACTGATCTCTAGAAACATCATTTGTGGCTTGATGTCTGCCTCTTTAACAGGGACACACAAACAAAAAAACACTTGTTTGCAAATAAACATCAGGAAGACTATGTAACAGCTGATCTGGGCCACAGCAGGACAACAAAGTGACGATTGTGGAAGCAGACAATGCAAACAGCTCTGGTGCAGAAGTCTCGGGGCAGAGAACTCGCAGGATGGGTATTTCTGCCAGCCCAAAGGCCCCGCCCAGCACCAACAGAAGCTAGGAGGGTCTCCATCACTGGGCAATTTATTACCAGGATCGAAATGAGTCACTGCCACTAACAGCACTGTGCAGTTTTATTAACCATTCAAGTACAGTAGCATCTGGTAAGATCGGGACAGAATTGGGATTTAAAAGTGAACAGATATTCAGCATCTAACAATTTAAAAGCAACCACTACATACTCTTTTCACAAACATGTTTTCACGGAGCCAAAACAGTACTAGCCATTGACCCAGCACACCAAGTGCACTGAAGTAGAAAAGGTACAACAAGAAAAATAGCTACATTAGAAAGACCTCAACACTTTAGAAAAAGCGTAAAACACTTTCAGTTTCTCCCCTTTATCCCCTAAAACAACATCATACAGTCTGGATCTACCTATGGTCCTACATCAATCAGCTTCTAGAATATTTGTCAGGAGGGCAAAAATAAAATGACACTGGCCAGTACAGTCTTTGGATATTTAGGAAGGGGAGGGGGGAGAAAATCAGTTCTCAAAACAAATTAGTCAGCTTCAGTCTCATCAGCAGGATCTTTGGATTCTTTGTTCTTCCGCACTTCTTCAATGTGCTTGTCCTGTGAAGAAACAGTACATGTCATCAGGCAAATAAAGCAGCCTGCCCAGTTACGCCTCCTAAAGAGGTCTCACAGTATCAGCACATTTATTATATAAGTAGTATTATAAATATAGTAGCCACCCATTTCCTCGGTTTTGCTTTTCCTGGTTTCAGTTAACTGGGGGCAACTGCAGTATGAAAATATTAAGAGGAAAACTCCAGAGATAAACATTTCACAAGCTTTAAATTATATGTCGTTCTGAATAGCATGATGAATTCTCACGCTGTCTCGCCCTTTCCCCAGTGGATTCACACTGTACTACCTGCCTGTTCAGTCATTTAGTAGCTGTCTCCGTTATCAAATCAACTGTCACGATATCAGAGTATCTGCTTTTACTTAATGACCTGAAAATACAAGAGTAGTAATGCTGGCAATTAAAATGCCAAAGAGAAGCTGTGAACTTTATCACAGGCAAGTATACACAGGGGAAAAACAGTGCATACATACAGGGTTTGCTACTATCCGTGGTTTTAGGCATCCATTGGGGGTCTTGGAACACAGCCCACACAGAAGAGGGAAGACTACTCTATAATTATATTATTATGTGAATCAGATAATTAAGAGTTCTAAGACATAATCTTCAAACTTCCTGGATCACCTGAGGAATCTAATGATTGAGCCTCCTACTCTTCTCCCAAAGAAAATGCAATTATCCTGGAAATTGTTGAATATTCCATCTTATTTCTTTTTATTGATTTCATTTTTTTAAAATATATTTTTATTTCAGAGAGGGAGAGGGAGAGAGAGAAAAAAACATCAATGATGAAAGAATTGTTGATGGGCTGCCTCCCACCTGCTCCCTACTGGGGATTGAGATTGCAAGCAGGCATGTTGCCCTTGACTGGAATCAAACCTGGGACCCTTCAGTCCTCAGGCTGATGTTCCATCCACTGAGCCAAACCGGCTAGGGATATTTCATCTTATTTTAAAATAAGATACCTCTCATTTATGTTTTTATTTGTTTTTTATTTTATAGTAACGAATCATGAATTTATTAGGTCACCAGGAAAACCAGATGGGATGAGCCCCAAAAAGGACACCTCTCATTTAACATGTTAAGCCCCCAAACTGATGACAAAGATGCCAGACACCTTCGATCAAGGCCATTGGTGGAAGCCAGTTCACTGGAACATGAAACTTCAAGCCTCCTGCGAGGCGGAGACACCCACCTTCTCTCGCAAACGCTCCAGTTTGGCAGCCATCTGGGCCTCTCGGTTCTCCTTGTTGGCTTCCATTTTGTGGGTCAGCTTCTCCTCTGCCATTTTACTGAAGTTGTTGTTCTCTTCGATGGCTTTCTGAAGCACTTCTTTCTCATGCTCTCGTTTCTCAGCAAGCTGCTTCAAGACCTCAGCTTCATGGGACTAGAAGGCAGAATATGAGATCTCTTCAGATAACCCTGAAGCCAGGCCCTGAATGATCTGTATCAAAACACTATGAAAGTCATTTTCTGGTGTTTGTGTTTACTTTGGAAAACTGTCTGCTCAGAGAATCTTATCCAATTGCTCCTTAAAGAAATCCTTGTAAGATTTACTGCTGAATGGTATCAAGATGACTTGAGTGAATGCACTTAAAAATGGAACTTTATCATAAAGAATTGTATTTAATTTCAAAGGCTATCCAAAGGAAATGAGCTCATTATAAAAGTGCAACCACACTGATAAAATACATGAATGACAGAAATTTTAAGCCTCCAGATTACTATGTAAGCCAGAAGGATTTCTCTCAAAGAAAAACCTACTAGCTTTCCTCTGCGGAAGCTGCACTAACTTCCAGACCCCGGGAGCTTGATCACCATGGTGTGCCTCCCTCAGCAGACTCGGAATAGCTTGTTACCAAACAGACTCGGCCGTGTTTGGAAGCACTGACTTGCAGGAAAACTACGGAGCATCTGCCATTGGTTCTGTTAATTCTCTTTTGCAAAATCCCAGTGAGACAAGAGTTTCCCTATATTTAGCCAGTCCCCATGTGAAGCACAGGCTAATGGCTACAGGGCCACGGTGGATCTCTCAATACTTCGCTGCCAGCTTCAGGCTGCTTTTCTTCCGTGAACACGACGCCAGGAGAGCAGGGAGGAAGCGATGCATCGCTGCACACACAGCCCTCCTCCTAGGGAAGGCTCCGCAGTGTGGATGGCGGGCCAGTGCACGTGCATAAAACCGTGGCGCTGGAAAGTGCACAGCACGTGCTGCAGAAGCTTAAAGGGGGCCTTTATGTGGATGTGTGTGGTTAAACGTATTGGACTTAAACTGCACTTGCTTTGTTGATGGGGGCAGGTTATTACTTTACCCTTTTCTGACTCAGTTTCCCTAATTTCAAAATTAAACCCATTCATCTCAATCGGGGTTATTGGTAAGGGGGACTAAATGAGAATTTATGTAAAATTCTCAATTAATAGAATAATGTTGAATGGAAGGAGATATTCATACATGTTAATGGTTATTTCTAGGAAGTAAGATAAAGAATACTCAATTTCCTATTCATAAACTTCTGGGTTTCCCAATTTTTCTACAACAAGCATATTGATGGTTGTTAATTTTCTGATTAGTTATTTTTAAAGACGTCTACTTTAAATAGAATAGCTTACATAAGAGAAAAGCTGCCACAATACCAGAACGCCAACTGAGCAACAAAATCACGTTACTAGCAATTTAAAATGTTTTTATTCTTTTATTTTCTTTCTTTCTTTCTTATTGATTTCAGAGGAAGAGAGAGGGAAGAGAGAGACAACAACATCAATGATGAGAGAGAATCATGGATCGGCTGCCTCCCACACGCCCCCCACTGGGGATCCAGCCTAAAACCTGGACATGTGCCCTGACTGGCAATGGAACCCGGGACCCTTCAGTCCTCAGGCTGACGCTCTATTCACTGAGCCAAACCAGACAGGGCTAAAGTTTTTATTGTATAGTTCTCAAGGAAACAAACAAACAAAAATACTACACAGGCACACACACAAATCAAAAGAAAACCCCAAAATCTAAAAAAGACAAAAAAGAAGTTATCCATCAACAATTCCATTTCAAAGAAAAAGCATGAGAAGCATGAACTCTGGTTTCAGACAGACCTGGGCTTGAATTATGGCTCCAATACTCACTGGCTATATGGCTTAGGAAATGACAACATTCTCAAGACCATTTTCTAAGTTTGGTACCTTTTAGAGTCACGTATTAAAAGAGAAAAATATAAGAAGTTGGTGTATAATAGGAGCTCAATAAATGATGTTTGGTGTTTTCTCCCAGTCACTGGCATTATGTAATTTTCACATAAGTATAACCACTGTCTAGCTACAGTTCTGTTTTCCTCCTGTCCTGGATATAAAACTGATTTGCCACATTACTATAATAAATACCATTTTCTGTGAATTCTGATGTTTACCTTGCGTCTTTCTTCTGCAGCTTCTAATTTCTTCTGGATTTCCTCCAGGGAAAGATCCTTCTTCTTTGGAGGGGAAAGGGGAAATTCTGGGACGGATTCTTTTGATCGAGGGCTGAGAATCAGCTCGAAAGCCTGGCCTGAAGCACGCTTCTCCAGTTCTTTCACCTGGATATCTGGATTTGATCGTATTTATAATGTATTCAGAAAAATAGGGTTTTCCTATTCTAATAAACTCTTCTATAATTTTCTAAAAACCAAATCAATGTAATGAATAGAATTAGGGCTAATTAAGCTGTGTTTGCAAGCAAGAAATTATTATGTAAATATCACAAACACAAAAACCAAAATTCAACATTTTCTGATTAATAAATACCATTCTGAAATATCAGTATTTGACAGTCACTTTCATGAACAAAAGAAAGACTTGTGCAAAATTCCACATTTTGCTTCAGAGCAAGCCAAATCATCTAATAATGAAACAATTACAAGCTCTCAGTACATTCAAATGATAGCCATTTTTCTTCTTTAATTATCCTACGATTTATAAAATACATTTTTTATAAGACCAAAACACAGGTACCAAATTAATGGCTAAGACTTAAGCCATCACAATTTCAGTTTTCCCAAAACGTTTACCTACCAGAAGAAGCCATGGTGAACAGAAGACAAGAGCCTGGCAATATATTCTACACAATCCACTGGCAAGGGAAGCCCTGGAAATGATTTTCAAAAGCATGCAATCAATTTCTTTGCATTTCTATATGTCATCGATCCCTTGGGGGGCTTCAAATCACATCCACATAAATCAATGTCAGAAAAATCACTATCGTGGAATTAAATAAGGCATCATTAACTAGAAATGATGAAAAGCTCAAAAATACCAGCCACTGGGAAATTTCAACCGAATAGAACGTTGGATGCAGTTAACTCAACAGTAAGCCCGGAGCCATCTTAATAGTGCCTACAACTCATTGTGCAAATGTAACGCCCACCCCTGCTTTGTCTCTGTCCGCCGTGGTGGAAAACAAAACGCCCGAGCTAATATCAAACAATAATGTTGAACACCTATTGTTCTTGGGGCTTAAGCTCCTTGTCCAACAGCTGGGCAAATTTGGTTTTATGAATGTCTAGGTTTTACGTTATATTTGCCGCCTTAAGTCACGAAAAATTCTACATCCTATCTTGATTTTTTTTATTAAGGTCATGATTCTTGTAGCCCTACAAGAACCTCGTGGCCCTACGCTAGTACCAAAGATATGTGATTACAGGTCCCTACCAGCTGGAAATTAAAAATCAGAGGCAGAGAAATGATTTAACATTAGCCGAGCATTAAACGCAGCGGCGGACCCCAGGATGGGCGTGGCCCTGGCCCGAGAGCGGCCCCGGGCCAATCAGAGCTCGCTCAAGGCTCCGGCCCCGGGCCCCGCCCCCTGCCTCCCCGCGCCTTTTCGAATCCGAACTCACTACACCCAGGAGCCCGCGAGCGTGGAAAGGGGAGGGATGGGCGGGACTAACGGTCCTATCGGATAACTCCGCCCACCCCGGGCTTCTCCCCCGTGGGCGCCCCCCCACTCCCGCCAAAATCACCTTGAGGCCACCCCCACCCGGCCGCGGCTCGGGAGCAGGCCGTGGGCTAGCCTCCACACCGCTCACCACCTCCTCCCGGCGCTTCCACCCGACCCACTGCCTCCCAGGCTGTCCGCGCCCTGCATCTCGAGGGCAGAGTCTCCCCGTGGGGTGTTAGCCTCTCCGGCGCGGCCCCACAGTCCCTGGGCGAAGAGAATCGCGGGGAGCGGGTGCAGCCCTCGGGTGGCGCAGTCTGGCCCCGGGGGCAGGCTGCTGCCAGAAGGCGCCTCCCAGCCCCTTCAGACAATGGGGACCCCAGCGGGGCCAGGACTGGAGTAGGAGCGAGAGAGGCAATCGGGGACCCACGCCCCCTATTGTCTCCTCGACGGCACCAGGGGACTAAACGCCCGAGGCTCGCCCAGCTGGCCGCGCCCCTTCCCCAAGACAGCCGCGCCCCCAGGGAGTGGGGACAAAGCCCAGGCTCCGCCCGAGGCACACACAAAGGCAGCGACCCCCACCCATCTCCCCTTCAGGGGCCCGCGGCCCCGCCCGCCGTCTTCCCCGCAGGGAACGGCCCCGAAGACGCAGCCCATCCCGTCCCCCTGGCTGCCCGCAGGCTCCGCTAAGAACCCCGCACCCACCTGCCCGGTCCGAGCCGCCTGGCCGCACTGAGCACCAACAGACCCGAGCGCGCACAAAAGCGCCAAACAGCGGCACGTGACCTCCCCGACGGGCTCCGCATTGGCTGAGAGGGGCGGCACGTGCCGGGGACCCCGCCCCTGTGGGCCCCGGAGCACCTCGGGAAATGTAGTCCGGGCTGGCGAGGCAGGAGGACAATGCGAGGGGCGTGGGCGTTTATGGGTCTCCCCGGGCGTGAACCGAGGAGGTTCACCAGGCGGTTGTCCAGCGGCGGAAAAGGACATGGCCCTCGGTCTGGATCTGAACCAGCTCTCCCACCCCTAGGAAAAGGGCAGGACCGGGCGGGGCGGGGCGGGGCGGGGTCCCTCCGCACCTCTCAGAGCGTGGCTGCCTGGCCTCCGGCTCGGTTGAGCTACTTGCTCCGCGTCCTCAAAAAGGACAATACTCACGGCGCAGTGCCCCAACGGCGTCCCCCGACCCCGGTGCCGCTACCTGAGATGCCCAAGCCCTTGTGACAAGACAATGCCACCCTACGCCTCTTGTGAAAGCTCCCAGCACCCGAAGCCGTGCCTAGACACCTGCGCATCACCTGTATTGTGACATCACCGTAATCCCTAAGCCACCCAGCCCTAACAGATCGCGGGCGTGGCCCTCGCCTCCCTGCGTGCGTTCTCGCTATCGTCCTACGGGGGGGTTCCCAAACTGGTGATCGGAGCTGAGGAGGGAAGGCGTGAGTGACTTAGGCCAAAAGCTCTGGAATTTGATCTCCTTCGGTCTAACAGTCCCTTGGCTTAAATGCAGACTCCATCTGTTCTGCCTGCTAGCCTTTGGCCAGATGCTAGGGAAGGAAGAGCAATAGCAGTTACACAGGCTGCCCGTAAGTGTTTGCTTTTGTTCTTGGAGCACGTGCTCCCCAGAGCGCTGATGGACCTTTTAAAAAATAATTTAAAATAAAGGAGCCACAAGGTCACTCACTATTCCTCCATGCCTGGGTAGAGCCAAGCACAGCAGAGGTACAAAGGAAATTGGTCCGACCCTAAGCTCTCAGATTGGAATGATCGGCCTCCCTCTCCCCACAAAAAGGCCTGAGGAAAAAGAATAAAATGGATATGGTTCCCAGGCCCCTCCCCCCATCCCCCTGACCGAGGCTGTGTCCTCAGGTAGTGATCATGGCACTAAGGCACCTGCTTTGACATCCTGAGTGTGTAGAAGAGCACATTCATCTTATTAATCAATGGGCTCCCTCTCCCCAAATCCAGAAACAAATATGACCAACTCTGGGGAAACAACAGTCCTAATTTAAAAAGACTCTCCGTGTCCTGCTGGTCACCAAAGATGTGCTGGAGATAAACACAGTGAATCGGTGCCCGAGACGAGGAAAGCTGGACCATACAGGCAGCAGACACACCACACAAAGCAAACAGTTAGCAATGTCCCGTGGCCTGAAATATGCTTGTTGCTGCATTTTCTACAACAATTGCCCTTGTGTGGGGTCTGCCTCTTCCCTGCCCCCAGTCTAAGGGTTTTTCCTCAGCATGTGAGCCGGACCAAAAATTACTCAGATTCTCAGCCCCGAAACGCTTCTCCCTCTCAGACCAAGCCTGGCCGCGAAACAGCCACGTGTTTCCATCGCTCTCCGTTTTCTGAGTGAAATCTCAGAAATCGTTAGGAAAGCTGGAGAGAGGGGAGGACTCGACCTCACTGAAGGGACAGATTGGCAGGCGACACAGCCGAGCGAGGAACCCAAGACCAAGAGTTCTATTATCCGTGGAACCACCCTTTATCTTCAAGTCTTTGTACTTGATCTGGAGGTTTCCAGAGGAAGGTCCCACCCCTTTCCTTAAAAAAAGAAATTGCCACGCAAAAATCTCACATTTCTGACTATTAATGTTGTGACAGGGGAAAAAATTAATCTTTCAAAAACACTGATTATTTTAATGCATTTACAACGCTTCCTCCCCCTCCCTCCCCACCCTTTTCTTTCTCCTTAGAGCAGATGTCTATTTCCATGGAAACCATAGCTAGCAAGAAGATGTCAGAACTCATGTAGATTTCTGATCTTTGTTAACGATGCCACTTAGCTTCTGGGTTTGCTGTTAGATGCCTGGCCCTGCCAGTCTCCGGACAAAGATTTCCCGGAGAGCCTCCCTGTTGCTTGGAGACTGAGGAGGCTGAGATAAGGTTTTCCATAGAATAGTCCCAAGAATCAAAAGGTGCTTGCGTGGGGGGGGGGAAGGGGGGGTGATCCCTGTTTTAGGGGCGATCCCTGTGTTGTCTTTCTGAGAGCCACACCAGAGCTATCTATTGTCAGCTCTTCTGGGTGTCCGTGTGTGAGCCCTGGACTAGAAAGGGCTTTCCAACGAACGGAGAGAAAACAGTTTTGCCACTTCGCTGTGGAGAGGGACAGAGGTCCCGTCTTGGATGCTTCCTAAAACAAACCCAGAGCCCAGACCCTCCTGAAGCGGTGGCACGCAGCGAATGCCCACATCTTGGCTCTGCCTGTCTTTCCCCGGGGGAAGAATTGTTTTTGCCTCTGCTCCGATGGTTTGGTCAGATTGCGCTGGAGCTGGCTGAAACTGGATGAGCACAAAGTGAAGTCCAGATAGGGCAGCCATCCAGCTTATTTGATCCGCGTAGACAGCTTCAGGACAGCACTGCAGGCTGCAAAGCCCAGAAGGGATACCTACACTGATCCGTCGCGCCGGGGGCGGGCGTCAGATCTCAGTTCTGACGGAGCACCACCGGCAGCCTTTGTCCATTGTTGGTTCTGAGGCTGCAGGGGTTGTCTCCCACATCGGTGCCTCTCGGAGCTCCACTGGGCTCCCAGGGCCTGTCCTTGGCAAAAGGGTGTCGTGGGAGAGCTTTCTCCGTGTCCCCAGCCTCTCTGTTCCCTTTGTCCCCTGTCTCTTAGGCATTGTGCTCTAACACTCCCTTCCCTGTTCAGATGCTGTCTGTCAATCTGCTGTTTCACACGCTTGGCTCCCTCACTGGAGGAGTAAGTCCAAGAAGGCAGGGGCTGTGTCTTTTGTCTTGATTTCCCCGGCGCCCAGAACCAGGCCTAGTCCAGGATGGTGGTGGGGTCTAGACATTTGCAGGTGACTTTAGACAAGGACAGCTTCTCTCACCCTCAGCTTCCTCTTCTGCAATGCTCCAGGGTTATAATGAGGTCGTGTACATGAAAGTACTCTGCCTGGCACATCGAAAGTACCTAATGTTTGTTAACTATTATTGCTAAAGAAGTTTCTTGATTGCCATAGGTTATTGAATGGATGAATGAATGAGTGAGTGAATAGCAGACTTTCACCCTTTGGTGGGAATCATAGTCACTGGTTAACTCTTTCCATGGGGTATTTTACAAATTTCAATTCCTTTAACATTTTGAGTAGATAATACATTCACATAATTTAAAAATAAAGTATGAAAAGTCCTCCTCCCTTCTCCATTCCACCCCAGTATAACCATTGTTCTCTGCCTGTTATCCTAAAGTTTCTTTATCTGTACACATGAAAAATTCTTCCCTTCTAAAATACAAATGGTCATCTACTATAGCTATTTTGCACTTAGGATGTTTTCACTCCACAATACATGTCAGGAATCTTTTCATTCAGAGATCTGTTCATAAATCAGGCATTTCCTTGATCTGGGATCCACTGTATGAATGAATGTTCCATAATCTAACCCTATGTATGCTTTTTAAGTTGTTCCAAAGTATTTGCTATTTCAAACAATGCAGTAATAAATATAACCTTGTAAATATAGCATTTTCCACATGGGCGAGTATATCTGCAAGATATATGCCTAGAGTATGCATATATTGCAGGGTCAATGGGCAAACACATTTATAATTGGAATAGTGCCAAATTCCCTTCCAGAGGAGTTGTACCAGTTCAATTCCCACAATGAATTACCTCAATTCATTCAAAAATGGTTTGAAAGGCTTTGTCCTAGACATTTCAGGCATCAGGGAAAAGGAGGGGGAGGACTCGAAATCCCAAGAAAGATGTGGCTGTCAGTTCTGTCTATATTAATAACTCCTATAAATATGTGACAAGCAGCTGCTGATCCCTGAACAGAGCTGGTGCCTGCAGTATAGCCATTGTCTCCCTCAGTCTGTCGGTTGAGAAGTGTCTGTAGGTGTTGCTATGAGATTGGAGGCTTTTTGAGGGCAGGGTCTTTTTCAGAGCTTTATCCCACTCCCTTCCTCCTGATGCCTGGCACAATGCCTGGCGCATAACTTACTTAATTCTAAGATGTATTGGCCCCACATTTCTGTATCTTTGAAATCAGTTGTACCTCATACTCAATAAATAACATGTCATAATTATGGACAGCATATTCTCTTAGTGGTACATAAAACATCGGTATGTCTTAAAAATCAATGTCATGTTGAGTCAGTGAAATATGGTAAGCACATATTCAATGATGAGTAGAATGGGGTCAAGATGTCACTGCCCCTGCCGGTCTTCCCGCTCCGTGTTCTAACCCTCATCCCTCTTATCTAAGCCCACGCCTTCTTCTAATGAGTCCTTTTATGGGGATGGCTCCCTTTTGTTTCTTGGGTTCCTATTTCTCTCCTGAACTCCAAAACCACACTATTTCTAAATCCTAAAGGACAGCTCCTCATGCATGCCCCTACCCCATAAGGCCCTCAACTTCCATATGCGTCACATTGAACTGACATCTTCCCACCAACAACATCTAGGGTTTCCTCCTATTCAGCTAGTGGCTTTGCTGGCCTCTTGCCCTCCAGGTTTAAAACTTTGGTCAGACTCAACTCTTCCCTCTTTCTCACCCTCCATGCCTCCAATTATAGAAACTTAGCATTTTCTAGTAGAATGGAACCTTTAAAATGATAATAACTACAAGAAGAACAAAGCTGGAGGACTCATACTTCCTGATTTAAAAACAATATAATGCTACAAGAATCAAAATAATGTGGTACTGGCATAAAGACAGATATATAGATCCATGAATAAAATAGAGAGCCAAAAGAGAAACCCTTGCCTATATGGTCTGATGAATTTTAATAAGGGTGCCTGTACCATTCAATAGGGGAAAGGACAGTCTTTTTCAACAAACGATATTGGGAAAACTGGCTATCCTCATGTAAAAGAACGATGTTGGCCTGGCTGGTGTGGCTCAGGAGTTGAACATAGAACCAGGAGGTCATGGTTCCATTTCTGGTCTGGGTACATGCCTGGGTTGCAGGCTCAACCCCCAGTAGGGGGAGTGCAGGAGGCAGTTGATCAATGATTCTCTCTATTCATTGATGTTTCTATCTCATTTTCCCTCTCCCTTCCTCTCTGAAATCAATAAAAATACATTTTTTAAAAAGAAATTCCAATTCATAAATGGGCAAAGGACTTGAATGGACATTTTCCAAAGAAGACATACAAATAGTTAATGAGTACATTAAAAGATGCTCAATATCACTAACATTATTAGGTCAATACAAATAAAAGCCATAATGAGATAACACCTCACATCCATTAGGATGGCTACTATAAAAAAAAACAAGTGTTGGAGAGGCTGTGGAGAAATTGGAACCCTTGTGCACTGTTGGCAGGAATGTACAGCCAATGTGGAAAACTGTATGGAGAGTCCTCAAAACATTGAAAATAGAATTACCATATGATCCAGCAATTCCATGTCTGGGTATACACCCAACATCCCTGAAAGCAGAGTTTTGAAGAGACATTTACACAACCATGTTCATAGCAGCATTATTCACAACAGCTAAAATGTAGAAGTCACTCAAATGTCATTGACAGATACACAGATAAGCAAAACGTGGTAGATACATACAATGGAAAGTTACTCAGCCTTAAAAGGGAAGGAAATTCTGACACCTGCTACAACATGGATGAATCTTGAGGATATTATGCTAAGCGAAATAAGCTAGTCACAAAAAGACAAATACTGTACGATTCCACTTATGTGAGATACTCAGTCAAAATCAGAGAGCCCTAGCTGGATAACGTAGTTGGTTAGAACATTGTCCTGATACGCCAAAGTTGTGGGTTCAATCTGCAGTCAGGTCACATACAAGAAGCAACTAATGAATGCATAAGTAACTAGAACAACAAATCAATGTTTCTCTCTCTCTCTTTCTCTCTCATCAATAAATAAACATTTTAAAAAATCATAGAAATAGAAAGTACAATAGTGGTTGCCAGGAGCTGGGGAGAGGGACAGAGAGGAAGTTAATGGGGATTGAGTTTTTAGTTTTACACGATGAAAGTGTTATGGATGTAAATGGTGGCTAACTGAATACTTAAAAACGGTTTTTAAAAAAGTAAAAAGATTTGTTAAGGTAGCAAATTTTATATGTATTTACTACAATGAAAATAATTGGGGGAAAAAGATAATAGCTAACATGCTAACACATGCTCATAGCGTGTTTACCATGCAGCAGACACTGGTCTAATCGCTCCACATGTAGTAACTCATTTAGTCCTCATTAACAATCTTATGAGCTATTATTAGCCCAATTATAAAGGTAAGGAAACAGGGTGACCAACCGTCTCAGTTTGCCTGGGGTGGGGGGCTTTTTGTGGGATGCAGGGTTTCCGGTGCTAAAACTGGGAAGTCCTAGGCAAACCCAGATGAGTTGGTCACCCTAATGGAAACTGAGGCACAGGGACAGTGTCTTCTGTAGACATGTCAAATAGGGCCAGGCCCTAGGCCCTGCCCTTTGAAGGGCTGTGTTCTCCCTGCCCCTCCTCCTCCAGCTGTGCCCCTTCTCCCAGGCAAGGCATCCCCTGAGGATCCAACTCAGGACACCACCTCGCCTGTGCCATCATGTCTGCTTAACCAATGACATTTACTTTAACGTGGAGGCTGAAGCTGGTTGCTTTCTGTTGTTTCTTCCAATACACCTTTTCCGAATAATCAAAAGGTGAGCAAGAAACACGATGTGGGGGTGGTCAGGTCGGAGCACTGGTCCTCTGCTGGGCTTTTGGGGGCTAGGAGGGTGGTTCATTTGAGATCTAGTCCTTTTCTTGAACAGGCACTGGTGGGCCTAAAACAGCCCGGATGGTGTGGCTCAGTGGTTGAGCATCGATCTATGAACCCAGAGGTCATGGTTCAATTCCCCGTTAGGGCACATGCCCAGGTTGCAGGTTCAATCCTCAGTGGGGGTGTGCAGGAGGCAACAGACCAATGATTTTTCTCTAATCATTGATCTCTCTCTCTCTCTCTCTTTCTCCTCCCCTTTCCTCTCTGAAATCAATAAAAATAAAAAACATATATTTATTTAAAACAAAAACAGGGAGGGGTCTTATCAGTTACTTTTAATTCAATAAATTTTTGGGTCATCCCATAGCCCATTTTCCCATGGCCTGGCATGGGAACACATTCCCAGTACTAACAAAAACTCCAAGCAGGCTGAAACCAGTTTGGCTCAGTGGTAGAGCATCGGTCTGTGGACTGAAAGGTCCCAGGTTCGATTCCGGTCAAGGGCAAGTACCTAGGTTGCGGGCACATCCCTGGTAGGGGGTGTGCAAGAGGCAGCTGATTGGTGTTTCTCTCTCATCGATGTTTCTGGCTCTCTATCCCTCTCCCTTCCTCTCTGTAAAATATCTATAAAATATATTTAAAAAACAACAAAAAACTCCAAGCAGTTGGCACTCATCAGCAATCTTAGCAATTTAGTGAGAACAGAGGTTACAGCTCTCACAGGAAGTGGAAACCAAGACTGCTGAAATCACACCCATTCTGAGGCAGGGGGAAGCATCCACTGAGTAGAATTCAAGCCTGGAGGGTGGGGGTGGCTAGGGTGCCAGGCAGAGAAAGGCGGGATGTTGTGTAAGAGAAAATACACGAGGAGAAGAAGAGATGTGCCACTGGAATTCAGGGTGATTTACAGACCTTTGGGGGGCTTATGGCTAAGCCCTGGCATCAGTTAGTATGCGTCAGCACCGCAGGGCATTCACAGGCCCACTGGATTTCCACAGCAGCCTCCTGATTGGTCCCCTCCCTCCATTTCCACCATGGGCACCTGCCAACTCAAATCACTGGAGAGCACAGGCCCCATTTAAGTGGGAGGAAGGGGCTGTATTACCTTTTTGGGGGGCTGCCTTGATCAAGTAGCACAAACTGGGTGGTTTAGCTGACAGAAATTTATTCTCCCCCCGTTCTGGGGGTCAGAAGTCCCAGGTGACAGCAGGGTTGGCTCTTTCTGAGGACTGTGAGGGAGAATCTGCCAGGCTTCCCTTCTGGCTTCCAGTAGCCTCATCGGTTCCTTGGCTTGTAGATCGCATTCGCCCCACACCTTCTCATCATCTTCCCTCTATGTGTGTCGGTCTCTGTGTCCAAATTTCCCCCTTTCATAAGGACACCAGGCATATTGGATTAGGGCCCACCCTGATGATCTCATCTTAACTTCATCATCTGCAATGTACCTATATAACACCCTAATATGCAAATTGACTGAACGGCAGGACAACAGGTTGAACGACCAGTTGCTATGATGTGCACTGACCACCAGGGGGCAGACACTAAATGTAGGAGCTGCTCCCAGGCCCCAGACCCTGACCAGTGGCAGTGGGTGGAGCCAGGACAGCCAGGGTGGGTGTGAGTGCCCCCTGCCCTCAATTGTCCTACTGGTCGCCCCACAGATCAGCCCTGATCACTGGCCAGGCCTACGAACCCAGTGCATGAATTCTGTGCACCAGACCTCTAGTGTACAAATACGGTCACATTCACGGGTGCAGGGGGTCAGAACTTCCACATCTATTGAGAGGACACGATTCAATCCATAGAAGTGGCACCCACTTAGCTTTGCCTGCGGGCTCTCCTGGAACAATGTGTGACCAGAGAAGCTGGAATTTAGTATTTCGTATGAACTCTCCTGATTTTTAAATATTGGCATCTAGCATGGCACACAAGGCCTTCCGTAATTCTTTTTTTCCCCTTTCTAAATATATTTCTTATTGTTGATAGTATTATGGTGTGTGCATTATTCTGCAACTTTCTGTGCTTACTTAGTATGTTTTGAGCTCTGTCCATGTGCCTGCATCTATAGATCTCACTCCTTCTAACAGTGATATAGTGACCCCCACCGTGAATATAAACGCTATTTTATTCCCTGTTGATGGCCACTGAGCTGTTTTCAATGGTTATTCGCTGTGGTCCTGCAGTGGACAGCCTCCTGTGACGCAGGTGCAAGCATTTCCCCAGGGTAGAAGCCGAGAGGACCGTCAGGGCACAGGGTAGGAATACCTTCAGCTTCCCTGGATAAGGGCAAATGGAGAGCCTCCATTTCCCCACACCCTTATCAATACTTGGTCTGATTTTACTCCTCCTTCCGTTTTTACATATGAGAAGGCTGCGGTCTGGGGTTGCACTGCTTCCTCACGGCCACAGGGCAGGTTCGGGGCCACGGCTAAACCCCAGGCCAGCCGGCTCCTCAGAGCGCGATCCTTGCACCGCGCCACGCGGTCCCCTAAGACCTGGGGAAGGCGCGGGGCGTGCGCGGGGCGGGGCGGGGCGGCGGGGGAGGGTGGCTGCCGTTCTCCAGTATGGTGATTAGATCACACTGCGCGTGGAAACGACGCCGAGTCCTCCCGGAAAATGGCTCCGCCGAGCCGCGCAGGTCTGCTCGCCCACCGGGGCAATTGGCACCTTCAGCCCCACAGCGACACGGCGTCCGATCGTCTCTTCCAGGCGCCGTGCGCTCCCCGGGAGAAACGGCGGCCGGTCGCGCGCCTCCCTTCCCGGGCTCCACGGGGAGTGAGGCCTCTGCGGGGTGAGGAGGACGCTCTGCTTGGGCTCCTCCCAGGGCACAGGGTGACTGGGGGTGAGGCCCCGGCCCGGCCCCTCTCCAGGGTCAGCCGCGGTGTGGAATGGTCCTCCCCCGGGGGCTGGGGGCCAGATTTCCCTTCTCCTCTTCAGGGCGGGAGAGCCCGTGGGAGGGTTTGGGGCAAAGAACAAAGCTGGCCCCGCCTGCCTACCTCCAGAGCCCAGGAGGCTGGCTCCCTCCCTCTCAGTTGGGTTACTTGGAGGGCCAGCATTTTTTTTTCTTAAACATTTTTTTTTTCTTTTTTTCTTGAGCCCTTGGTGTATGATCTCATTTCCGCCTCATGGCAACTCCAAGATAAGACCGGGTCAGCCAGGAGACGCAATTCCCCAAGGTCACACGTCTATGGCGGCAAAAGTGGGTGAGGGCATTCTCCCAGATGCTGTTTTATTTATTTTTTTATTTAAAAGTTGTTGTTTTTTTAAATTAACTATTGGCTCACTTTTGGCAATCTTTCACAATTCCTTTTGAAAAAGTGACAATTGAGAACAAACACTGCAAACATCACCGTACTATTTCTGAATTGTGGGAGGAGTAATTGGTGTATGGCAGGTGAATGTAAACAGGTAACCCTTCTGGAAGGCAGTTTAGCCATTTGAATCAAGAACTGCCCGTCCCCTTTGAGGAGGAGATGGCCACCCTCTCAGGAGACAGTAGTAGCTGTCAGCATGTAAAATGCACACTCCCTGGGGCCCCGCAACTCCACGGGAAGGAAGCCATTCTACAGATGGATGCCCTCACGCATGGCCACAATGGTATATACACAAAGCCACTCGCCACTGCACTGCTCAAACAGCAAAGGCAGGGAAACAACCTCGAAATGTATCAACAGGATTGATTATGATAAATCCACTTAAGAAAATGCTATTTTATATATACATATTTTTGTTGATTTCAGAGAGGAGGGGAGGGAGAGGGAGAGAGACATAGAAACATCAATGATGAGAGAGACTGATCCACTGCACACTCCCACTCTGGGGATCAAACCCGCAACCCAGGCATGTGCCCTGACCAGGAGTCAAACCATGACCGCCTGGTTCATAGGTGGATGCCAATTCACTGAGCCATGCTGGCTGGGCTATAGAAATTCTATATAAATGTTTCTAGAAAATGAGGCAGTTCTATTTCATATATATGGAATAATCATCAAAAACATTAAGTGAAGCCAAAACCGGTTTGGCTCAGTGGATGGAGCGTCGGCCTGAGGACTGAAAGGTCCTGGGTTCGATTCCGGTCAAGGGCATGTACCTTGGTTGCGGGCATATCCCCGATGGGGGTTGTGCAGGAGGCAGCTGATCAATGATTCTCTCTCATCAATGCTTCTAACTCTCTATCCCTCTCTCTTCCTCTCTGTAAAAAAAATCAATTATATATATATATATATATATATATATATATATATATGACATGGTTTTCTAAATATATATATATTAAGTGAAAAGTATAAAGTATGTATCTGATGTGCTATTTCTATATGAAAAAAGGAGTGTATGTTTATGTATGTGTGCATTCATTTTTTTTTGTCATTTTCCTAAGAAAAATACACAAGAAACCAAGTAATGGTGTTGCCTTTGAGTCGCTTAACGCTTTGCTGCCTCCTGGATTAGTACTGGTCTTAAGGAGGAAAATCACAGCTAAGTCAGAGAAAAACATTTTTTTTCAATTTATAACCTTTGAAATTTTGTACCATATGAACATATTAGCAATTCAAAATTCCACTTAAAAAATAGATTCACTAAAATCTTCTAGACCCAGTAATTCTCTTTGGGAATCTAGCTTAAGGAAATTACAAAAATTACCTTAGTAACTTAGGAAAATGCTTATAACATTAAGTAAAAAAACAAACAAATCTGTGCAGTATAATCTGAACACCGTGACAATAGCAGGCATAGAGAAAAATTGGAAGGAAACACAGTCTCGGCCCCCTAGGTAGCTCTCTGCCCTTTTCACTTTTTATTTTCTTGTAATGGGCACCCATGTCTTGGGTAATTTTTTAAGGAAAAAAACCAAAAATAAATCCCCATGGCATTTAGACACATGAAAGATCTACAGACATATTAACTCAGCGATTCAACTTTTAGAAAGAGACCCTGTATAAACAGATGCACAAAGTGCTCAGAGCATTCCTAATAGCAGAAGGTTGTAAACAATTGAAGTGTCTGTGATCGGAAGCCACTGAAGTAAGTGCAGAACACCCATATGTGTGGGAGATTAAGCAACAGTCACAGAGAGTGGGGGTAGGTATGCCAACATGGAAGAAATCTGCAGGGTAGCGTTATTGTGGTGGGAAAAGCCACCTGTGGACCAGTGTGGATGCTATGGCTGCATGTATGCTGAAGACAGAAAAGCTGCATGTCTGGGGAACATGAAACAGTTAACAATAGCTGTCTCTGGTGAAGGGAAAAAGACTAGGAGACTACTTTTGCTTTTAACTACGTTTATTTGTGGTGTTCCCTTCTTTCATAAAAATGTGTTCTCATATAAGTGTGTAATTAAAATAATAATAATGATGATGAGAATTAATAATAACAATAATAATATAGGGGGGGAGTAAAGCCTAGGGAAAGATCAGAAAAGATTCACAACAATAGTACCGGTAGTTTCCGGCAGGAATGAGGGGTTGGGACATTCTATCCATCTGCTTTATATTAAATCACAATTAAAACACTAAAATCCCGGCAGGTGGGTGGGAGCCTCTGCTTCCCCCCAGCTCCACTGGCGCTGGGACATTCGGACCCGGTTCTCTTAGGTAACGGCCCGCTCACGTGCTCCGCCCGCTGGGAGCGCAAAGCCCCAGCCAGCCCGGCCTCGTTTCTCCTCTTACCGAGGAGGGAGCCGAGAGGCTGAGACGGCCTCCGGCTGCTCTGCTGGGAAAGTGGACGCTGGCGACCTGGACCGGGGCCCCTTCCCTCCACCTTCGGTTTCAGAGATAACCCATGGGGGTGGGGGCGGGAGGGCCAGTGGGGACAGGGCGTGAAGCCACACATTAATGGTATCGGTGTGGCATCAGACCGAGAACACAATAAACCCATCACTTGCCCAGTTCCCTCTGGGCTCAGCTTCAAGTTCCCTTCCCAGACAATGGCTGGTCCCGTCCCCACAGGCATCGGCCAACTGTTCCAGGGGGATGGCGAGAGCCAGGGGCCAGATTGGCCTCCAGGGGCCACCACTGTGAGATTCGCCTCTGCCAACGAGGAGGGAGGGAGCTTGGGAACCTCCCAGGGCCCGGGAGCTCCTCGCTGGGAGAGAGACGTTTGCTCCAAAAGCGGGGCCACAGGCAGCTGGGGTCAGTGGGAGGGCACCAGCCAAGAAGCAGAAAACCTGGGGTTTCAGGAGCCAGGGCTGCCACGCCTCCCTTTGGGACCCTGGCAACTCACCAGATCCCGCGTCTGGGCGGCAGGGGCAGGCGGGAGCTTCTGTAATCTGGGGGAGAAAGGGCGGTGGCAAGCCCCCTCCCCCTTCATGGCTGCCTCCGAATCCTGGATGTCGGTGAAGCTGCTGGTCCCTCTTCCCTCGCAGCTGCTGCCTGTCTGTCTCCATGGCAACCAGGCCAGAAGACTAATTTGCCCGGGTCCGGGCTCTGCCGCTTACCTTGGAGCTGGGTTTTAACTTGTCTTTCTGGAAGCCGGTCCACCGCCACCCCCAGGAGCCTCTGACAGCATCCCCTTGGCGCTGGGTCCGAGGGACTCTGGGCCAGCCAGAAAAAAACACACCACTGGTCCTTGCCAGCCATATCCACTTGTGGAGAGGGAAGGCGGTCTCACGCCCCCTGGCTCTGGAATTACTAATGGTTTGTGTTTCAGGGGCCCCTGTCCCTCTTCCTAGCTGCTCTGGCCGCCCTGGGGATCCGCAAGAACAGATGGCTTAGGGAGCAGGCCCCACGCGAGGAGGCCCCCGCCTCCCCCTTCCCGTGCCCGCAGGCTCCTCTCTGCTATCTGCCGGCTGATGGCTGGGCCCAGAAGTCCTGCTGGAGCCTGTCCGCTTCTAACAGAACGAACACACTAAGCATCACGATGACCGTCTTTCTCCGAGGTCGTGAGGGTCCGGTAGGCACTCAGAGCCTCACAGGTCTCTTTCTCGGGCGGAGTAAAATTTACCTCAGTGTACGGCGGGACCATCTTATCTCTTTCTGTTTGCTGTTGTTAACTCTCACCCAAGGATATGTTTGCCAACGGGTAAATTAATGGAGGGGAAAAAATGGAAGAGAGAGGGAAAGACGGAGAGAGAAACTCATTGGTTGGTTGCCTCCGGCAACAAAGACAAGTTAAAACCCAGCTCCAAGGTTAGCGGCCTGGGTAGGGGAGGAGACTGCCACCAAGGTACGCGCCCTGGTCCGGAACAGAACCCAGGGCCCCTTGGTCTGCAGGTCGGAGCTCTGTCCGCTGGCTGAGCCAAGCCGGCGAGGGCCCCCGGGGCCATCTTAAATGGGACAGCTATCTTTGTGTTTCTGCTCTGGCTCCCTGGCTGCAGCTCCCTAGAGGGCAGGGATGAGAGCATGGCTGCCTCTCCCCAGGATATGGCACACTCACGGCCTTGTACTCAGCAGGCGCCTTCACGAACCCCTCGACGGCACAGAAGTGCCTTTATATGTAACCGACCACACACTCTGACTGCAGTTAGGAGGGCTGGTTCTAGGCCAGGGCTGAGCAAGCTACGGCCCGCAGGCCAGATCCAGTGAGTGAAACTATTGAATTAAAAAAAAAATGTAATGATGTTTACTTTGAATTTATATTAGTTCACCCAAACACTCCATCCATGCTTTTGTTCCAGCCCTCCGGTCCAGTGTAAGAACCCATTGTGGCCCTCAGGTCAAAAAGTTTGCCCACCCCTGATCTAGGCCCAGCCTTGCAGCTAACTTGCTGAGCAACTCTGAGCACGTCTGTCTCCGTCTGCACAGCACATTGGACCGTGGCCTCCAACAGTGTCTTCTCAGCTCCCTCTCTCTCTGTCCAAGGGAGACATTCACTCAGCTCTCCTCCACAGGAGAAACTGCATGAACCTCGGGGTAAATTAAAGGAGGGGAAAGAAAAAACCGTGAAATGGCAACTTTGGACCCTAATGTCCCAACTGAAAAGGGCCCAGAGAACAGGCAACAGAAATTAAATGCCAGCCAAGCGGTGAGTTCTGGAAGCGGAGTACCTGCCCCACTCCCTTCCACGGAAGGTGTCCTGAGTCCTCTCTGCCTAAGGCTGCAGAGGGCGGTGATTGAAACCAATGCTGCTCGGCTGGCCCGGGGTGGGCTGGCCAGTGGTGGCCAACTCCTACCACGGTGGCCTGGCAGAAATCCCTGCCTGGTGGGGCAGGTTACGCTGGTCAGCAGCCAGCCAACACGCGTGGACCCTCTTCCTCTCGGGAACCACGGACAGCCAACCGCAGGCGCCCACGGAAAGGATGGGACGCGGGAGCTCAGTGCTGCACTGCGTCACCTCAGACAATCCTTATGACAGCCCTACAGGGCAGAAATATTCTTATTATTCCCACTTGACAGGTGAGAAAACCGAGGCTCAGAAAGGCAAAGTAACTTGTCTAGGGTGACACAGGGAGGCTAAAAAACAGCAGAGTTAAGATTCGCTAGAGGCCAACTCACTTCGGAGCATCTTCTTCTTTTTTTTTAAAAAAAATAATATATTTTATTGATATTTTACAGAGAGGAAGGGAGAGAGATAGAGAGCTAGAAAAATTGATGAGAGAGAAACATCAACCAGCCCCCTCCTGCACACCCCCCACCGGGGATGTGCCCGCAACCAATGTACATGCCCTTGACCGGAATCGAACCCAGGACCTTTCAGTCTGCAGACTGACACTCTACCATTGAGCCAAACCGGTTTTGGTGGAGTGGCTTCTTGCCATTATTGCAGCTCTCTCCCTCCATGTCTGGGAGACCCATAACGGGACAGTGCCCAGGGCTGGTTCTGAATGGCTGGGGCCGGAGACGGAGGCCAGCTGTCACCCTCTCTTCCTGCGTTCCCCTGGGGGGGGAGGGGGGGGGCTTATCCTTTGTGTTCCCAGTTACTCTCAGTTTTCCCCACAGCAGAATGGGAAGCTTACTCTTTCCCCTAGTCCCTTCTGTCACACGTGAGGTCTGCAGCGGTGGGGGCAAGGATTTCTCATCACAAGTGCACAGGGTCTGAGTGAGAAGGGAACATACACAGTGATCAAAATAAGGCGACAGTCGAGGAACACCTCAGGCTCCAGCCCGTCCTCAGGGGAGCCTCGGGCCCGGCGGGGCTGCCTGGGCTGTCGGTGAAATGGTGGTAATGGTGTCAGCCTTTCTCCTGGGAAGGAGGAGGAGAGCAGGTGGGAGGAGTTAGGCGTGGATGGGAGAGGGTTAGAGATGAAAAAGCATGAGTTTCAGGCTGAATTTAGAGCATGACATCATTCCTTTTAGGGCTCAAGAGTCTTTTTTTTTTTTTTTTTTTTAATCCTTACCCCAGGATATTTTTCCATTGATTTTTAGAGAGAATGGAAGAGAGAGAGGGAAAGACACAGAAATATCGATGTGAGAAAAACACACCCATTGGTTGTCTCCTATACAAGCCCCGACCAGGGCCTGGCCAGGGAAGAGCCTGCAGCCAAGAGGTAGGGTGCCCCTGACCCGAATCGAACCCAGGACCATTCGGTCTGCAGGCTGACGCTCTATCCATGGGTCAAACCGACTAGAACAAGAATCTCCTTTAAAAAAAAAAAAAAAGAAAGAATCTCCTTTAACTCCTGTTTATGAAACTGCTTTTTGCAGTTCCCTGAATTCCTCATTTTGACAATTTAAAATATATATTTTTTTATTAATTTTTCACAGAGAGGAAGAGAGGGGGATAGAGAGTTAGAAACATCGATCAACTGCCTCTTGCACACCCCCACTGGGGATGTGCCTGCAACCAAGATACATGCCCCTGACTGGAACCGAACCTGGGACCCTTCAGTCCGCAGACCGACGCTCTACCCATTGAGCCAAACCGGTTTGGGCTCATTTTGACAATTTCCTACCTCTTATAAAAAAGGGTCAAAAAGGGGGAGACACCAGTCCAGGGAGTGCTTAGATTCAAGCCTTCGCAGGAGAAATCGGAGACGCCCCTGGCTCCCTAACACCCTGCCCCCCGCCGAGGGCAGGGGCGGTGGGAACAGGAGGAGGGACTGTGGCAGGTGCACGCGTAGGAGAGTCTTCAGTGGGGAGCAAACGGGTCATGGGGCTGGATGCTCACTCTGAGCGAGGGAGGGGTCCCCCAACACCTTTCTGCTCCTTCAGCCCCGTGCACGGACTGCTAACGCAGACCCTGCTGTCTGGCCTGTAGGCTCCGCCAAGATAGAAATGATATTTAGCAAGAAGAGAGAAAAATGAATTCAACTCCCAGCCCGGTTATGATTTAGATGCTGCCGTGGGCGGAATAGCAATGAGCTCCTTATTTTAAGCAAGCAGTGGAGAGATGAAAATAGATCAAGGGTGCGGAATCAATCCAGGTTTTTTCGACCAGGGAACTGGATTAAAAGCTAAGTTGTTATCAGGCAGGAGAAGAGGGAACTGTGAGGGGTCTTTCCTAAAAAACAAAAACCCTCTGTTTTCAGAGAGAAGTGTTCCTATTGCTGCAGAGACTTCCTTCTCAATCGCCAGGAGAGAAGGTTTAGACTCAGGAAAAGGAGGCGGCTCCAGCCCCTCCCCTGGGGCCTCTGGATCCAGGTAAGACCCTCCAGAGAGAAGGGAACGCTGGGTTGGGTGGTGCGGAGGCCTGATGTGGCGGGATCTCCCTTTTCCGCGTCCCGCACGCGGAAAGAGAGATGAACGAACCGGTTCTAAGGGGAGGTGGCCAGGGATTGAGAAATATTAGAAATAAAGAGAGAAGACACAGAGATAGTTTTTAAGCTGGGAGCTGGGAGGGCCGCCGCCCTCCTCTGCTGGAGAGGCAGACTGACGACCTCCAGAGCCACGCAGCGCATCTATTTATCCTCCGATCTAACAAGGGGGTTTCACAGGAAAACAAGGAGCCTGGGAGGGCCCAGGGCCCACCCACTCCTTCCTCCCGGACAAACACAAGCCAGGAACAAAGAACATCTCCGCACTCCCAGGGCGGGGTGCAACTGACATGATTCTGCCAATATCCGGAGCCCAGTCAGCAACAATCTGAAGAATGTCCAGGTATCTGCCCATTTGGCCCTCTACAGGGTGGACCCTCAAGACAACCGTTCCCATCCTCGTAAGCAGGGACTTTTATCCATCTGCTGAGAACAGAGAAACTAAAGCTCAGCCTAAGAGTCGAGCCCCGTGGTCGGCAAACGGCGGCTCTTGAACCACATGCGGCTCTCTGGCCCCCTGAGTGTGGCTCTTCCACAAAACACCACGGCCTGGGCGAGTCTATTTTGAAGAAGTGGCGTTAGAAGAAGTTTAAGTTTTTTTAAAAAAAGTGGCTCTCCAAAGAAATTTCAATCGTTGTCCTGTTGATATTTGGCTCTGTGGACGAATGAGTTTGCCGACCACTGGTCTAGCCCAAGGCCACACAATTTTTTTAAAAAAAAGTCAAGACTTGAACTTAGCCTGCCTGACCCCGAAACCTGTTTTCTCCACTCTGCCACGGAGGTCTCTGCTCAGCTGTCACTTCTGAGTGAGGCCTGGCCTGACCACCCGAGGTAAACATGCACCCTCCGTCCCTGGCCCTCTCTGTACCCCAACCCTATTTACTTACCTCCTAGGTGCTTTAAAGCATCTGATTGAATATATTTTACTTGTTTATTTGTTTAATTTTTTCCCTAAAACCTAGGTTCCATGAGGGCAAACATTTTTATCCATATCCTTTAATATATATTGGTTTCAGAGAAGAAGGGAGAGGGAGGGAGGGAAGGAGGGAGAGAAACATCAATGATGAGAGAGAATCGTTGATAGGCTGCCTCCTCTGTATCCCACACACTGGGGATCGAGCCTGAAACCCAGGCATGTGGCCTGACCAGGAATCAAACCGTGATCTCCTGGTTAACAGGTCGATGCTCAACCACTGAGCCACGCTGTCTGGGCTATCCATATCCTTAATGCCTAGAACAGTACCTGGAACACTGATGAGTAGTCAGTGAATAACTTTTCGCCTGATTCCTATTGGGAAGCCAAGTATACCGCTTTTAATAAAAAGCAATCCCATGATCCTTTAGAAAACCTGAAGTTTCCAGACTCTGATGGAGTGAGAGGGGGGGCGGACAGACAGCTGGCCTGCTTTTCGGTAGGAAGGGCGTTTACAGAAGACGGCATCCAAGCTGTCAAAGTGGGTGAGAGGCCGATAAGAGGTGCCAGTTCACAAGTTAATTTAAGTGCACAAAGCGATCTGTGAATGAGGAAGTAAAACAGGTAACGGGAGATGCTGGCCAGACACAGAGCTCAGTCTCCAGGAAGAACCGACAAAGCCATTCCCGGCTTCATCTGGCCGGATCGTGTGCACCTGCTGGCAGCGCTTTTCCTTCTCTGAAGAAGATAAAAGGGGGGGTGGGGAGGATAACTCCCCTGTAGCACAGGCATGGAATGGACCAGGGAAAGGGTTTACAAAGCCTCTTTAAGGCAGCAGTTCTGCCACTTGCCCAAACGTTAACATGCGGCAAGTTTCTTGACCTCAGTGAGAATCTAATGCGATAACATTTGTATGGAAAACCCTCAGTACAAGGTCTGGAACATGGGGGCCCCATGACGTCACTGCTAAATGGATATCCTTTGCTGGAAATCTGATAAACATCGCAAACTCTCTCCAGGAAAATGGATATTTGACCATACACACAATTTCAGTGGGGGGGGGGGGCTCTTTTTAATCATTGTTTTACTTTTCAATGACAGTTGACATACAGTATTAGTTTCATGTATACACCCCAGTGGTTAGACATTATACAACTTAGTAGGGGATCATCCCAATAAATTTCCCACCCATCGGACACCATGCATGGATATAGAGTATTAATGACTATATTCTCAGGGGAACTCTTCTAGAACCTTCCAGAGGTCCACTGAACAAATGTTCCAATGAGGCCAGCTCCCGGCCAGCAGGATTTGGCTCTCACACACCTAAAGAAACAATGTGCTGACTGGAACAGGGGTTTGTAACCCCGGGGAGAGTTAGAGAGGCCCAAGAACCTGTCTGTCTACCCCGGATGACAATGGCTTAGCTCCACCGTGGAGGTGTGTACAGCGGGCGTTAGCCTGATATTTTGAACACGTGGGTCATGTCACTTAATCCCCTGCTCTGACTGCATCCACACCACCAAGCTTCTGATGATAATGTGGCCTCTGCCAGCCGAGGGCCCATAGGCTGATGGGCAGGGCGGGTGCGGGGAGGTCTGGCCTCCTCCACTGACAGTTTTCAGTGTAAATCAGGACTCTGGCTTTCCGGCATTCTGGCCTCATAGGACAGTCTGTGAGTATGGCTGCTCCCTAACCTCTGCTGACATATGTACCCATTTTCTGTGCCCAAGGCTTCTCAGATGACAGCTAAGATGGAGAGCTTTAATTTCCTACCGAATTTTACTCAAAAGAAATAATTAGAAGTTGAGATGTACACATGTACATAGAGAAGATGTCCACAATAGTGGATTTTAAGAACTTTTTTGAGCCCGGCTGGTACGGCTCAGTGGCTGAGCATCGACCTATGAGCGGGGAGGTCATGGATCGATTCCTCGTCAGGGCACATGCCCAGGCTGCCAGCTCGATTCCCAGTGTGAGGTGTGCAGGAGGCAGCTGATCAGTGATTCTCTCTCATCATTGACGTTTCTTTCTCTCTCTCTCTTGCCCTCTGAAATCAATAAAGATATATATTTTTTAAAAAGGTTATTCTTAAATATATATATATATATATATATATATATATATATATATATATCAATTAAGAGTTTACAATACTACCTTTAGATGGTAGGATAGGTTGTGCTTTTCTTCTGTTTTACTTTCTGTATTTTTCAAAAATTTTACAATAAGCATCTATTATGGGCTGAATGTTTGTGTCTTTCCCAAGTGTATTCGTTGAAGCTCTAACTCCCAATGAGACAGCATTTGGAGGCAGGGCCTTTTGGAGGTAATCAGGTTTATAGAGGTCATGGGAGTGGCCCCCATGATGGGATTAGTGCCCTTATAAGAGGAGGAAAAGAGATCAGACCTCTCTCTCTCTCCCTCCCTCTCTCCCCCTCTCCTCTCCCCACCCTGTGAGAATACTGAGAGAGGGCAGCTGTCTGCAAGCCAGAAAGAGGGCCCTCACCAGAAACCAAGTCACCTGGCACCTTCATCTTGGACTCCCCAGCATGAGAACTATGAGAAATAAATGTTCGTCGCTTAAGCCTCCTAACTGATGGTGCTTTATGACAGCCTCTGCTGACTTATACAGCATCTCTGACTCAAAGAATGGGGATGGGAGTCAAACACAGAGCAGGTGTGTGTGTGTGTGTGTGTGTGTGTGTGTGTGTGTGTGTGTGAGGAACGAAGATAAATTAACACAAAACACAAAAACCAAAAATAATAAAAATAGCAACTGAAGGCTGAGACCCTAAAGTAAAGAGGAACTGGCTCCTGGGAGTCAGCGGCCCTGTTGACAGCAGCGTGGTCTCTGCCCCCGCCGCCCAGAGCAGGTGAGAGGAAGTCTTACAGGCTCCGCAGCCTTTGAACTGGGTGTTTTGAACTGGGTGGAGCAGGAAGATGAGGGCATCCTCTGGGGTGAGTTCTATTTTTGGAGGACAAGGAGGCTGGAGAGACAGAGTCTCGGAAGCTGGGGTGGGGCTATGGGTGGACGCAGGCAGCTAGCTCACCCTTGCCCATTCCACCCTCACCTCCCTGATCTGCAGCCCAGGAGGGAGAGGAAGGGTTTGGGGGAGGAAGACAAAGAATGGGCGGAGCATCTGCTCAGGCCAACTGCCCAGGCTGCTCAAGGGAGACAAAGGAGGGCAGATCTGGGCCTGGAACCTGGCCCTGGCCCACTCTGCCAGGGACGGCGCCCTATCTGATAAGAGTGTTGGCCTGGGAGCCAGCCATCTGGGTCTCAGTACAACTGTGTCTCAAAGCAGGGCAGTGTGGCAAAGCCAATTTGATACGGGGAGACATTTTGACCCGGCAGAAGTGTTGATAGAACTGAGTAGAAATATAAAGTTACTGTCTTAGTCCATTTCAAAATTGCCAAGGAGCTTGTGAAAGACATAGCCAGCCCCTTTTCTCTGTTGCTCACCTTACCCCTAACTTTCATCCCACCTTGACTGACCTTGACTCCATTCCTGATTTCCACCATGCCACCGACCCCCTCTCCACGGTGGGTCACTCCCAACTGCCAGAGGTGAGAGTTGGCATTGGGAGGAGTGGAAGTGAGGTTGTTGTTTGCTTTACGTGTACCCTTGAAAGTAAAAATAAATAAAAGCTATAAATCCAATTATTTGGTTTTTAGGATAAATGTCCTCATAGGAGGAGTCCTGCATCGATGCATCCATGGTTGAATGACTGCTTTAAAACCTTCTAAAGGTATTGGAAGTGTTTTCTCAACTGAAAGACCTCAGGGCGGGCTCCCAAGTGAAAAGGCCAGAGGTCCCAGAGGGAAAGAAAGAGGCAGCCTCTCCGGGAATGAATACTCTAGGTCAGTGGTCGCCAATCGGTGGTCCGTGAGGTCTGAAAGATTGAGACTGATGCTCTAGGATCCTTGTGAGGCTATGGGTGGTCTGTCTGCCTGGATTCTGCCCTTTGTGGGGGAGAGGGGGGCTGCCTGTCCTGCCATCCCTCACATATCTGGTAAGCCATCAGTCACAGGGTTGTGCCTGCCCTGGTGTAAGAGTTGGGCCATGGCTCAGGCTTGGACCATTTCAGTGCTGATCACTGTCCACAGCGACCCTAGAGTGCGTACAGGATTCAAGCCGAGTCAGCCTCCTTCCACGAGGACCAATAATATGGGGGAAGAACATCGACAAGATCTTCCTTGGGGATTGTGGAGTCTGGGGCTGCTGGCAACTACCTTGGCAGCCATGCAGACAGCCAACAACCCCACTTCAAAGTTCCTAAGCCAGTAAGTCCTCTTTTTGCTTAAGTTGGATCCAGTCTGCTTTCTGTCACTGGCAACTAACAGACCCCTAACACAGTGTTCCACTCCTTATATTGGCACTTACGGGGACCCCATAATGTTAATCCCCTCCAACAACCACCGGGCAGGGGGCACAGCCTGAGGTCCCCCGGACTGGTGCTGGGGCAAGGGGCATGGCATGAGGGCCTCTGATCCCTGTACCAGAGCAGGGGGGCATGGCCTGAGGTCCCCTGTCATGCCCTGCCTGGCAGGGGTAGGAGGGCATGGCCTGAGGTCCCTTGCCCCTGCCAGCTGTCATGCAGCCTCAGGTCCCTGCTGTTCAATCATGACACAGTGTGTCCTGGCTAATTTGCATATTTTTCTATTATATAGATAGAAGAGAATGTTGGCATCAACCCTGGGCTTGGAATTTAAATAGGTAATTCAGGATGCTGGAACTTACCTGGGCTGCTAAAATTTAAATATTTCTGCTCAATTTTTGGTAGTAGAAATGATAACACCTAAGAGAGGGGGTGAGTGCAGATGCCAGGGCCTGTCTAGTTCTAATATTTACTTTTCTAGGGGGGGGGGGTGAGAAGGAAGGTGTAGCTGCACATCCGGGAGAAGAGACTGGACATCTGATCACATGACTCTCCTGTTTCAAGCTTTCCGGCGTTTCACCTTGCCTGTACCACTGGTTCTCAGCCTTGGAATCACCTGAGAAACTTTAAAAAGGACAGATACCCAGGCCCTGGCCAATTTGGCTCAGCGAATAGAGCATCAGCTTGTGGGCTGAGGGCCCCAGGTTCGATTCCCGTCAGAGCACATGCCTGGTTGTGAGCTCAATCCTCAGTGTTGGGGGAGGCAGGAAGCTGCTGATTAATGATCCTCTCTCTCTCCCTTCCTGTCTGAAATCAATGAAAATATTAAAAAGTGATAATAATAATAATAACTACAGCTATCCAGGTCTATGCCCAGAAAGTCTTATTGACAGTGGTGTAGCTTTGACATTGGAAGTTTTAAAATCTCCTCAGGTGATTGCAACAAGCAGAAACATTTGAAAACCACTGGCCAACATGATCAGGCCTAACCTGTACGCTCTCCCATGTCCTTGTTTTCCAAGTGTTTTAAAAAATCATTACAATGTCCTGAACATGCCGTGCTCTACTTACCCGCCTTGCTATGTATTTCATTTCCTCTGCCTGGAATGCCTTTCTTCTCCCTGTCCATCTGGAAAATTCTATTCATCTTCGATGCCATGGTAGCCAGCCTCCAAGACAGTCCCCAACGAGCCCCACCTCCTGGTATCCCAGCCCTTGTGTACCCCCCCCACACACACTGAATTGTCCTGTCCTGTGCATTAATATGTCTGTGGAAATGATGGGGCATGACTCCCCAGGGTGGGAAGACGTGGCTTCCGTTTACGCCCCTGGGTCACTTTCTGTGGGAGAAGCCAGCTGCCACGTCCTGGGCAGCAGCTCATGGAGCTCCGCTGTTGAGAAGCCGAGGCCTCCTCTGCGGCACGTGAGTGAGCCGTCGGGAAGTGGATAGGAATCCCAGCTGGCGTCTGGGATTTATTGTTGTTAATCCTCACCTGAGGATATTTTTTCCATGGATTTTCAGAGACAGTGGAAGGGGGTGGTGAGAGACACGGGGAGAGAAACTTCGATGTGAGAGAGACACATTGATTGGTTGCCTCCTGCATGTTCCACAACTGGGGCCAGAGATCACACCTGCAACGAAGGTGCATGCCTTTGACCAGAACTGAACCCAGGACCCTTCAGTCCACAGGCTGATGCTCTAACCACCGAGTCAAACCAGCTAGGGCCCAGCTGGCATCTTTATTATATATATATATATATATATATATATATATATATATATATATATATATATATAATTGATTTCAGAGAGGAAGGGAGAGGGAGAGAGAAAGAGAATCATCAATGATGAGATATAATTATGGACTGGCTGCCTCCTGCATGCCCCGATGGGGATCGAGCCTGCAGCCCGGGCATGTGCTCCGACTGGGAATGGAACCATGACCTCCTGGTTCATAGGTCAATGCTCAATCACTGAGCCATGCCAGCCGGGCCCAGCCGGCATCTATGACAGACCTTCAGCCAAACCACTGTGGAATTCCTGCGCCACAGAAAGTGTGAGATGCTTGTTGCTCTAAGCGGCTAAATTTGGGGACTGTTTTATTATGCAGCGATAGATAACTAATACAAACACCAAGCTCAAGTATTTGCTACTCCGTGGAGCCTTTTCACTCTGCTGAGGGTGAGCCCACCCTGTGCCACTTCGGAGCCTCATGCACGCCCTGTTAGCGCTCACCACGCTGCTGACTGCCTTTCCTGCTCTCTAGATCCAGTCCCTGAGGGCGGTGCCAGCCACCGCACACAGCACTTCAGTAGGTGCTTGTGGAGTAAACGCACGCACACGAGCACTGCCATCTCTGTAGGTTCTCACAGGCCTGCTCGCCAGGATGCTTCTTACACAAAAACTGCAAGGTGTGGTGGCTGGGAATCATGGGTGTCGTGGCCAGTGGGTCCTGGGGTTCTTCTCAGTCACCCCAAAAAAGCCTGGCGCCATGCACATACCTAAAACACTAGACTGGAGTCAGAGGATCTGCATTTTGATTCAAGTTCGCCAGCTACTTGTTGAAGTTCTCTGAGCTCTGGTTTCCTCCCGAGCCAACCGATGTACAGGCTCTTCCAAGTCTAAAATGTAACGATCCTATTACTTTCAGCTGGCAAATGCTCTTGTTTCATAGAAGAGAAAATAGGTTAGTAGTCTTCTCTCTCTTCTTCTTAATGCACACCGGAGGAGTGAGGATGTTTTTTAGAGGAGTAGAGAGGAGGGAGGGGGAAGAGAGGGAGAAACGATCTAACCACTGAGCACACCAGCCAGGGCAAAGCTAATTAATAGTTTTAAATCACAGCTAAGGTTCTCATTTTTGGCTGAATACCCCTGGAGCTTCTCTCTCTCTCTCTCCCCCGCCCCCCCCCCCCCCGGGCTCCACCCTATACCTTGAATCAGCATCTCTAGATCTCTGGAGACATGGCCAGAACATGGTTTTTCTCAATCCTCACCCAGAATATTTTCCCCATTAATTTTTAGAGAGAGTGGAAGGGAGGAAGAGGGGAAGAGAGGGGGGTGGGAAGCAAGAAACATCAATTTATTGGTCCCACTTATTTATGCACTCACTGGTTGATTCTTGTATGTTCCCTGACCGAGGATCGAATCCACAACATTGAGGTATTGGGAAGACACTAACCAATGGAGCTACCTGGCCAGGGTAAGATATGGGTATTCTTAAGTGGTTTCAAAGTGATTCTGATCTGTATCTAGAGTTGAGAATCACTAATCTATAATACACGAGTTAGAGATCTAAAAATACCATTCTGCCAGTTGGGTTGGTTTGTACAGTACGGCACTTATGGTTAACTTTACGTGAGGTAGGTGGATGGATGGCGGATGGATGGACGGACGGATGGATGGATGGATGAACAGATGGAGGCAGCCCATCTCTACTGGAAGAAAAGCAATTCAAGGTGTACTGCCAGGACTCAGTCATGTCTTCGACAAAAATGACTCTCTATGTGACCCAACTGCATAGGGCATTTCCTGGAGGTTAAACTGGGCTATTTTAGCTTGCATGTGGTAAAGAACCATTTTGTTTTTGTGAGACAGGAATGAATAGGAGCTAAGAACACTGACTTTGGAACCCAACAGTTTAAGTTCAAATCCTGGCTGCAGCACCAAGCCTTCTGATCCTCACTTTCCTGGCCTGTCGAGAGGATATAACATGCATTATTTTACAGGAAAGTTGTTAGGATTCGATGTATTTACGATGTATGCAAAGCACTTAGCACAGTATTTGGCACAGAATAAGTGCTCATTTAGTAGCCCACTGCAGTAAAAATAAAATGTGGCACATTTCCTATTCATAGCAACACAGATTTGTCCAGTGCTTTATAAATTACAAAGTGCTCTTACATCTTACATGGAACCCTCCCCCTCCCCCCCCCAAACACGGAGGGGGACAAGGCAGACATTAGTGACCCCATTTTGTAGAAAAAGAAAGGTTCGTGTGTTCCGGATCAAATGGCAAAGAAGCATCAGTGTTCAGATTTGGGCCTGGGTGTGAATCCAGGAAGATGAGTAATTTATACGCACACTTGGCAAGGATCTGGGGACCACCTGGCTTAGCCGGCTGAGGAGGGCTGTGTTTCTGAGCGGCTTCTTTTTTTAGATGAAAGCAAGATGGGAAAATAAGCCGGCAAACTGCTTTCCCTCGCTTTCAACACTGGTGTGATTTGTGCTCAGTCCCGCCTTCCTCCTCACTCTCAACTGCTACATGTCCATGCGCCGGATTTGCTCCAGCTGCCCCTGGCTGCATGGTCCGGTGGCTCTGCCCTGGGCCCCACAGCTGGGATCCGAGAAAACCAAAGAAAAAGGAGGAGGGGCAGCCGGAGACATCAGAGGGCTGGGCAAACACCAGCTGCTCCCAAGTCTGGCTGGGATACAAGAACCTGCTGATGGGGGCTGAGGGAGGAGGGGGAGGAGGGTGGGAGGGGGAGGGGGGACAGCACTCCGGCTCCCCATGTCAGTCAACAGGAGGATGCGTTTCCCTGTCCAGCAGACAGGCCCTGCTCCTGGAATAATGTTATAAAGTACAAAACTAGATAGGGCACAGAATAGATCTCTCTTGGGCAAGAGGAGGCCAAGAGATCAAATGTTAGTTGAATTTCATAAAAACGGCTTTCACAGAAGAGGTGGAACTAGAAATAGGCCCAAGGATGAGCCATATTTGGATATTCAGAGAGGAAGGGGGGAGGGCCCCTGCGAGCCAGGCAAGATGAGGAGAAAGGGCATGCGTGCTTGTCTGGGGAATGGGTGGGGAGAGGGGGACTGCGGAAACAGCCGAGCGCCTGGGAGGAAGCAGACGACAGAAGTGGGGCAAGACCGGAGAGAAGGAGGGGGTGAGGTGCAATCACACTGGGAAAAGAGAGTCCAGTGCAGTCTAGACCACACAGTGGCAGAGACATGACGGGCCGGTCCTCCTTAAGGGCCAGCCAACCCAACAACCACCCTGCATCCACCCTTATGGTTAGGGAAGCTGAAGTCACGAGAGGAAAAGCACATGCGTATATGCACAAGCCACAGATTGAGAGACTGTGAGGGTTGAGACAAGAACCCAGGGCTCCAGTCAGCTTGATCTTCTCTCCACTGGACCACCTTGCCAGGCGGATATCTATCTATCTATCTATCTATCTATCTATCTATCTATCTATCTATCTATCTATATTACAGAGAGGAAGAGAGAGGTATAGAAAGTTAGAAACATCAATGAGAGAGAATCATCGATCAACTGCCTCCTGCACACCCCCACCGGGGATGTGCCCGTAACCAAGGTACATGCCCTTGACCAGAATCTAACCTGGGACCTCCCAGTCCGCAGACCGACGCTCTATCCACTGAGCCAAACCGGCCAGGCGGGCATTTTTATATAAAAGTGGTGTTTCAGGCAGATCTGGCAGCAGAATGCAGAGGAGAGGAGAGAGGTTAGGAGTCCAGGAGACTGTAAATGACTTCAGGGGTGAGTCCACGGGAGGGACTAGGCTCCAATGAAATGGGAAAGATGGGCTGGGAGTGAGATCCACCACGTGGGAAGAAACAGAAGAACCTGGCAGGAAATCGGACATGGCCCTGAGGGAGAGAGCTTGCAGAGGTAACTTGCAGGCCATTCTCAGGCCTGGGCAAGTTTCTCCTGAGGTCACGGGGTCCTTTAGCCTGACCCCTGCCTCAGAGGCAGCAGACAAGTATGAACACAACCGGCCCCTCCAAGTTCCTATCCCCAAGTCCTCTGCACAGAGCTCCTCTGAGTACCACACTCAACACTGTAGCACCTTCCATTTATATCTGTGCACAGACGTGGTAGAGAGAGCCTGCAAGGCTAGAACCATGGTGTGGATTTTGACGGTTGCTGTGAGGAGCAGGGAAATGAGAGCAGAGAGAATGGAAAAATTCTCTCTCTTCCTCCAGCTCCACCCTCACACAACGGTAGCAGCTGAGAGGGGGTTAGCAGGCTTCATGTAAGGGAAGTAACTGTGAAACAGAAGGTGGAATGAGAACTTAGACCAAGGCCATCTGGGGCTGTTGAGGACAAGGGTAAATTATACCTCACCTTATAGGTCTAAGGAGAACCAAATAAAATAACACTATAGGTAATCCTATATAATAAAACCCTAATATGCAAATTGTTCTCCTGGGGTTAGACTGCTCGCTATGATGTGCGCTGACCACCAGGGGCGGTGCGGAATATGGCGCTGGCAGCAGGTGGCAGTGCAGGCACTGCAGGCCCCAATGAGAACAGGTCCGTGACGGGATGGTGGAGCAGGTGAGTTGGCGGCGCCAGGCCATGGCAGGTACAAGAGGGGCCTCATCACCCCACTGATTGCCCCACAGACAGAGATGGGCACTGAGGGAGTCAGAGGGATGGGCAGGGGAGCCAGGCCCTAACCGATAGCCCCACAGGCAGGATGGTGGAGCAGGTGAGGGTGTGGTGCCAGGCCACAGCAGGGTGCCAGGCAGGGCTGCGGGGCTGCAAGGCTGGGGGCTCAAGCTGGGGCTTTGAGCCTGGGGGCACGAGCTGGAACCCAATCCCCGCAGGCCCCCCAGAGAGACCCCACCCACGCACAAATCCGTGCACCAGGCCTCTAGTGTTTAATAACCCCTTATTACAGACACCCTGATAAATGCTTCCCATGCATCATTTCACTTATTGACACTCTAAGAGGGAAACACTATTAGAATTGCCATTTTATAAATGAGAAAACTGAAGCTCATGTAAGTTAATAAATTATCATAAAGTCACAGGGATGACAGTGTTGGAATTGTCTGATTTTATAACCATGTTCTTAGTTCCTGAACTGCTTCCCTCACCTGTCACGGGTGAGAACACCCACAACACCCACCCCACAATCCTCAATGAAGCTCAATTCTCTCCGATCCACTTCTCAGTAGTGCTAAGGACATCACTGACTCTCAATACAAGTCATATAGAAACTGCTGGCCCTGGCAAGTGTGGCTCAATGATTAGACTGTTGGCCTGTGCACCAAAAAGTCGCAGGTTCGACCTCCAGTCCAGGGCATGTACCTGGGTTGCAGGTTCAATCCCCGGGCTCTGGTGGGGGAGTGTACGGGAGGTAACCAACCGATGTGTCTTTTTCATACTGATGTTTCTCTCCGCCTCTCTCTTTCCCTCTCTCCCCCCACCTTTCCTTCCACTCTCTCTAAAACTCAATGGAAAAAAAATATCCTCAGGTGAGGATTAACAACAAATTTTTACTTAAAAAAGTAATTGCTGGAAAATTTGACATTCTTGATTTGATCTATCATGAAATTATATTCCTCATAACCTGACAGTTTAAAGGGACAGGGAGGGGTGCAAAACCAAGTATGTGTATTAGGCAGGATGGCCCAGTGGTTGAGAGCTTGGGCTTTGATGCCTAAATCCTAGCTTGGCCAAATTCTTGCTGTGAGAACTTAAATCACTTCTCTGTGGCTCTGCCTCCTCCTACACAAAATGAGGCCAATGCCACCTGACCTCCCAGGGTCACTGTGAAAACCACGTGAGATGAGGCATGTAAAGCACTGAGCACAGTCTCGGACACACATCCGGGGCCTAACCAATGCTGGTTATTACAGTGACGATCATCATTGTAATTGTTGTGGTCATTTTGCCATGCAGCTATGGCCAGGGGCACTTGACCTTTGCATCTGGCTGTGATGGGACAGAAAGTGAGCTTCCTAATAAAGATTGGGTGCCCAGTACAGTGGGTGGCCCCTCCTGTCACTCTGTCACTTTGCATGTCCAGAGGTCAGTGGTGCCCCAGAAGAAAAAGGGTGCAGATGGTCCCCACAAAGCCAACACATGATATCTCAAGAGCCCAGTGGACTTCTTGAGGAAGGGCAAGGGGGCAGTTGTGTTGGAGGGAAAACAAGAACCCAACCGCCTCAACCTGATGCTTCCAGGAAGTGGGAGGGACGAGGAGTCTCATTCCATCTGGTACTGGCTCACCTCCCTTCCTAACGGAAATAACCCTGCCCTGCACAGCGACTTCACAACGCGCCACCAGGAGGCCCCCGTGAGTACAGTTCTACGACGGCATGGCTACAAGAAGCAAAAGAAACCCAAGACACCTTTGCTTCTCAAAGGAGTCACTAGAATTCGGTTTATCAGCCCATGACAACTAATATGTAGATTATCTTGCTTTCCTAAAGGCCATGTATCTGGTGTCCTTCGATTCCCTGGAAGCTAGCCAAAAACCAAGGCCAAGGACGAAAAACCTTGCTATACCCCCTCTGAGCAGTCAAATGAAGGTAATAAATCCTAAGCACTAAAGGTGGTGCATTTTAGTTGCAGGAGTCCCCAAAGCCCTCTCTCAGTAACTACTGGCTTCTGCTTTAGACGCTGTAAATAACGTAGCTGATCTGAATAAATCTGAAGTGAATGGGAGAGCTGCGAGGGGCCGGCACATGGAAGGCAGTGAAGAGAATGGCTGCCGCCTGGCCACAGGGAGATGGCACAGACTGTGAAATGCAACCGCAGGACAAGAGGACGGCTGCTGGGACCACGTAGTGCAGGTGCAAAGAGCTCTCCTGTCTCCACAGGCCAAAGGGTGCCACTGCACCGCCACCGGCCCGGCCACAGCTATTCTGGCTCTCTTGGGATGATGTATTCTGGCTCTCTTGGGATGATGGGATGTCAGGTATGGCCAGATGACTTGCTTGGGTCATTGACATGTGGATGGAAATAATGAGTGTTACTTCTGGGCAGAAAGCTTTCCCATGCTCTTCCAACACTTCCAGACGGCGACAGCTCTGCCAGCCCGAGTGCCCAAGTAAGGATAACAATGACACGGCGCCTGGCTGGCATGGTTCAGTGATTGAGCATCGACCTGTGAACGGTTCAGTTCTCAGTCAGGGCACATTCCCAGGCTCTGGGCTTGATCCCCGTGTGGAGTGTGCAAGGAAATAGCCAATCAATGATTCTCTCCCATCACTGATGTTTCTATCCCTCTTTATATCCGGAATCAATAAAAATATATCTTGTAAAAAATGACACAGAGACGACCCTCCAGCTGACCCACAGAGGACAAGTAGCGTGGACAAGGAATAAACTTCTGTTGTGTTTCCGGGTTGCTTGCTACTACCGTATAATATAACTTATCCTGACTGAAACATCCTAAAATTTAAATGAGGTCAATTCACACTAAGAGATATGTGCACCATCTTTTTGGTAAGTTACCATTCAAAATAGTCAATGTTATGTTTTGTGGCTTAAAAGATAATTTTCAATTGTAGGGGAAATTCACCTGCTCCAATGTTGCTGGATAAATGAGTCATTGACAGAATATGAACTGAATGGAGGAGAGACAGATGCAGTTTCCAAACAACTTCTTTTTCTAAGAAGGATCTGGTCTTCACAAAATAAACCTGCACCATGTCAGGCAGAAGGGAAGTGGGTCTCATGTGCTAAAGCTGCAGAACCAGTCCCTGTGCCCGGGGTGGCACCTACCGCTTCTGAGAGTGCTGAGGGCCCTGGTCCCCAACGGGGGGTGGCAGGCCCGATCACTCACCTGTCTGCACTGTCACGGAAGGAAAACCACCACGCTGTTGAGTGAGCCAACAACTTGAGAAGATAGTCTTTTTAAGCGTATAAGGAACATTTACAACATTTACCTCATACCAGGCCCACAAGCAAGTTTCAGGATGAAAACCATATGGGTCATTTCTTCTGACCAAAAGCAATTAAACTTGAAAACAGCAGCTATAGGATAACTGGAAAAATCTTGTATATTTGGAAAACAGGAAACATACTTTAAATAATCCGTATGCATATACATCCTCTCAGTTAATCCTCCTAACTATCATAATGCATCTTGGAAATGCAGGAACCGAGGTTGGAAAGAGAACATCATTTGCTGAGATTTACCCAGTTAGTCACGGTGAAACCAGGACTCAAAACCAGCCTATAGAACTCGAGAGCCCAGGCTTCAGTGATATTCTCTGCGATATGTCTCACTGGAATTCATAGATCCTCCCACGGTTCAGAGCCTCCACGGGTCTGATGTTTCTCCTCTTACAGCAACTGTGAAGAGGTGGGAGACCTAGTCCCAGCATGTGGTGGAGGCACGGACCTTGGACCTATTGTGTAGAGATGCATGTCCCGTTAGTTCTTGCTCCTCTGGGTCACCTACTTGAACTGAGGTGAGCGGTCTAGAGTAGTGGAGAGGGGTCTTTCAGGCTGATCCTCCCAGACAGCTTTGAACTAGATTCTCCAGGAAGACCTCCTTTCCTTTTAAAGTTTTTTTTCCCGCGTGGGCACAAGTGGTAAGCGAACAAAGGAAGACAGAAGGGAAAGTTACCTCCAGATGGCTCCCCATCTTGCTCTAACGCAGATTAAGTAAAGAATATCCCAACATATCATTAGGCAAACATGAGTATTAAGATCATTCATATTATATAAACGGAAAGGAATAAAAATTCAACCTATATCCTGACTTAAATTTGGGGCTAGAGCCTCAGAGCCAGAAGACAGACAACGTACAGCACCCCGATTCTGAGCAAGGTGGAGGCCCACGATGCCTGAGGTAAGAGGCAAGACCGACCGAAGTGTTCCTAACCTTCTAGGCTTGGCCTCCTGAACTCTAGCTACCAAACTACACCCCTCTGTGCCAAGGCTACTTAACACTGTTATTCTCCAACTCGACCTACTTGTGTCAAGATACATTTTTAGCAAAACCCCAAGACATCCAGAGCTTCGGAGGCTCGGCATCTTGCCCTAGCCTGTGAGGACAATGCTATCTGCCCTCCCCCATGGGCTCACAAGGATAACTTAGTCCTGAGAGCCCAGGACTATGTTTCATGCAGGAGAAGGCTTGAAAATAAACAGGAAATCTGACAGTGGTCCATATCCTAGAAAGCTACCCAAAGTGCTGAGAACTCACCAAGTGGCCCTGGAGAGGGAGAAGGCTGAGAGGTATGAGGAGAGAGGGCCAGGTTGGCTAAAGGTGCTGAAGATAGGAATTTTCACTCCTTCCTTTGGCTCCATTTCTTCCACTGCAGAAGCCACACTGGCCCAAGGTGAGGAAGGCTTGCTGGGTTAATAGTGTTCACAGTGCTCAGCTTAAGGCTTGAGTGCTCCCCAGCCCCACCCCAACTGCCCCAACCCCACGCCATCAGGGCTCAGGTCCCCAAAAGTCAGCGTGCCAATCAGTAAGTGATCCAAGTCCCACCATGAATTTAAGATCAACAAGTCTAAGATCAAAGTACCCCGTTATCCAATCAGCAGTGTGATTACATCCTGTGGATCTGTGAAGAAGGGCTGATGACCACTTCCTGATAGGAGGTTATGGGCAGACCCCAAATGAGAATTCAGCCCAGTTGTGTCTACAGGCTAGACAGATGGTGTGGAGCCCCTGGGGTGATTGATGGTCCGATGCCTTCAATGAAGTTGTTCCATTGGTCATAGTTCTCTTTCAGGTCTGGAAAAAAAACACACAAAACCCCCCAGGAAGGTTAGGTAAGTCATTGTAAGGTCAGATCAAAGAGCACTGACCACAGACTTAGTGGGCCATCCTAGAGAGAAGCGCCTGGGATGCTAAAGGGACTGGTTGTGATGGTATAGCAGTAATGGTAACTACTATACATTCAGTGCCTTTATAAAGATGCTTCATAAATGACTTGCTTAATCCACAATAACTCAATAATGACAAAAAAGTAACATTTGTTGAAGAATAACTCATTGTGGGAACCATGCTGACCATGCATTGTTTCATTTAATTTTCACAATATCTCTGTTAGCTAAGGACTGTTATTAGCCCTACTTTATAGTTGAGGAAACTAGGCTCAAAGATGCTACCTGATTTGTCCAATGTCATTACAGCTGGTAAGTGACAGAGTTCACACCTTGGTCAGAAAGGGTGAGAAAATGGGAAGTCTACTTCCAGGCTCAGAGATGGTGCTGAGCAAGAAAAGGTCCTTTGCACGCCAGCCAGTGGGTGCAAATCCAGGGCCACCTCAGTGAAGGGCAGAAGGAAGAGGGTGGCAACATCATGAGGCAGTGTAACACTGGGAATGATCCAAGAGAGGGCACTGGGTCACGGGCATGTGGGTCTAACTACATGGTAAGGACAGTCAGAAAGGGTCCACGGCCTCAGGCTGAGGGAGAAGGGCACAGCCAAGCAGGTAAAGGACCTCTTGTTCAAAACAAACAAAACCTGGGACAGAAGGCAACGCCCACTCTCCTCCTTTGAGTCCCAGTGCCCTGCAAAGAACCTGGCATGGAACAGGTCCTCAACAATTAAATGCTACCTATTCATTAATTAAAAAATTTTGAACATATCCATGATGTGCCACACTCTGTTCTTGGTTCCAAAAAGTCCATCCACAAACAAATAGAAATCCTCATCCTCATAGAGCTCACACTCCAGTGGGCAGAGATAACAATAAACATCATAAATTATATAGGATGTGCAAAGGTGATCAGTGCTGGGCGGGGGGGGGAGCCAGAAGGAGAAGCAGTGGTGGTGCCAAGGACAGGGTGAGGGATAGGGACGGGGTGATGTTTTTAAAAGGCTGGTCAGGGTGTGCCTCACTGGGGAGGTGAGATCTGAGGAAAGACTTGAAGGAGGAGGGAGCGAGCCTTGAGACTGCACAGGAAGGAAGTTCCAGGCAGTGGGAAGAGCACTACAAAGGCCTGAAGCCAGACAGAGTGCCCCGGAGTACTGGAGGCTCATGTGGCAGGAGCGAGGTAAGCCAGGGGAAGAGATCAGTGAGCTCAGGAGGCCACATCATCGGGTCTAGCAGGACATGGACACTGGCTCTCTCAGGAATGGAGAGTCACTTGATGGTTCCGAGCAGAGGAGTGACATCTGCCTTGCTTTCTAACGGATCACTCGGGCTGTCCTATTAAAAAGATTGTGTGGGGCTCTGGCTGGTTTGGCTCAGATAGAGCAACGCCTGTGAACTGAAAGGTCCCAGGTTCGATTCCAGTCAAGGACACATGCCTGGGTTACAGGCTCGATCTCCGGTGGGGGGCATGCAGGAGGCAGCTAATCAATTTAAGTTTAGGTAAGAGCTGACTTGCACAGTTGTGGGGTGATGACAAGTGGTTACATTCCACATGTATTTGAAAGGCAGAGCTGATAGGATTTTCTGAGGGATGGATGGGAGGTGTAAGAGAAGAGAGATGAATGAGGACTTAGGCTTGAGTAACTACAAGGATGAAGTAACTATTAGTTGAGAAGAGAAAGACTGAAACTGAAATTGGTCTTTGTTTGTGATGTTCACTGGATGTTGAATAAGTGGGTATGTACATCTGATGTTCATGGGAGAGATAAAGATGGAGATATAAACTGGGGACTTGCCAGCCTGGAGATGGCAGCTAGAGCCATGAGACCAGATGGCATTCTGACATCGATGGAGGAGAGGTCCTAGCCCTGAGCCCTGGAAGTAGCCAAGTAGACGGAGGAGGAGGAATCCTGAGACAGGAGACAGGGCAGTGGGTTGTCTTGGAAGGATGGCATCACAGCTCCGTCAGCCGTGCTGAGGAATGGGAACTGCCCACTGGATTCAGCTAAGGCCTGAGGAATCATTTGGTCTGGCCCTGCCAAGGCATTAGGGGTGAGTTCATTAATGTTTGAGCAAATATAGCAGGCTAATACTGATTTCATAGAGGGGGGGAGAGAGAGAGAGAACAAAAAAAAATCAATGATGAGACAGTCATTGATCGGCTGCCTCCTGCGTGCCCCCCACTGGGAATGGAGCCTGCAACCTGGGCTTGTGCCCTGACCGGAAATCGAATCGTGAACTCCTGGTTCATAGGATGACGCTCCATCACTAAGTCACGCCGGCCGGGCAGTTGATCATTTTATATGACCCTTGAATGAAGTTATACATTTCCAAAGGGCCCTTAGCAGAAAAAAAGGTTGCCCACCTTGATGGTAAAGAAAAAAGAACTGCTAGCACAACCACCTTGAGCAGACCAAAAAGGATGAGGTGCTGGAGGTGAAGACAAAGGAGAAGGTGTAAAACAGTCTTCCAGGAGAGAGGAAGAGGACGACTAGTGGGGGCAGGAGCTGCAGGTAGTTAATATGAGAGAAGCACCGATCTTCTCCATGGACAGTAATACCCGTGTCACTGGAATATGTGCTCTTGGCGGTACTTTTTAGGAGTGGTGAGAAGTTCTGTTCAGCCTCTTCAACCTATTTTAGTTTCCTGTGTGGCCACCAAAAAGCTTTTCTCTCTTTGCAAAGCTAATTAACCAGAGCAGAAAGGCTCTGCTTTTTTTCAGACTGTCTTATCTCTCAGCAGCTAGATACTTCAAGAGCCACCCAGCCCGGCTCTCTGCCTCTCAACCTGCCCCGTCTCGCCCATCCTCCGCGTTGCAGCCGGAATACAAATACAAGTCTAATCATGACATTCCCCCCCCACACACCCCATTTAGAACCCAAGGACTCTTACAACCTGTGGGGGGAAATTCAAGCTGATTTCAGCAAATGGCATGGGATTCTAGATCTGGTTTCTGCCCATTTCTCTATTTGCTTTGTCTAGGGAGCCTCCTTTCCCTCTCGTCTCCTGAAGACTGAGTACTCGCATCTGTGGGTCCTGAGAGTCACTGGCAGAATAGAAGAGGTAACTCGGTGAATCTCTCTAGTCTTTGTAACCCAAAAAAGCCTGCAATACTAACTTCCAAACCGTTGAAGTTTCCAGTGGTGGTGCGGGCTGACGCAGTGGCAGAGCGCTCTCCCTGCTGCTGACGGTGGGGCAGGGAGGACATGAGAGGGCGTCTCCTGAGGGCAGGAGGCTGGACCCCGGACCTCTGCGGGTCTTGCCATTTAGCTGGGGTGATTTATGATATCAGTCACAATCTTCCCGTGCTTTGTTTTTATTAAAGCACTTCTACAAATTTATCCCACTTCTCACCATAACCTCCTTCTACCATATAGATAAGTGATGAGTTAGAGCAGAGGTAGTGGAGTAGAGAGATGTGAATATTCCATTTACAGTGAGGAAACCAAGGCTCAGAGAAGTTAAATGACTAGGTCAAGGTCATTGGGGTAGTGAGAGACAGGAGTCAGAACCTCCAAACTTTCAGCTAAGTGTTATTTCTATCTTCTGTCAGTTTCCTTTAGCCATAATCTCCCTGATCCGGGACTTATCAGAACAGACCACTTTGCATGGACATCTAAGGGGCCCCAGGGCTGCCTCAGAAGTCCCCGTTCTGTCCTTACCAAGGTGCTTCTGCAGGAAGGCCAGCATGGCCCGCACCACAATCTCTTGACCTTCATAGGGGTCCAAGGTCCCACGGTTTTGAGTGGAGAAGAATTTACCAATCCAGTTCCCAGACACGAAAGCAAAGTCAGTTTGACTCCGATGAACAGAACCACTAGAGGAAAAGAAAAACAAATAACTGGTAGTTTTGAGGGCAGGGCACACAAATATTTGTTAAGCACCTACCATGTTCAAGGTGCTTCATGTGCATTATTTCATTTTCACAATAAGGAAGAATATTCTCTGACAAAACCAGGAGAGAAATGGTTTGCCCCTGGGCACACAGCTAGTCGGGGACGGCGTTGGGATTTGAACACAGGCATGCTTGGCTTCAGAGAGGCCTCAGCACGTGGACCACATGCCTGGTGCGGGGAGAAGGCTGAGTCAGCCAGAGTGGGGCAGGGCCAAGGCGGCAAGGTCTACAGCACCCGCCGTTCCTGTTGTTATAAACTGCAACACCACGGCTTTTACCTGGTGGCTTCCGAACAGTCATAAACATGTCAGCTCCTGTCTTCGGAACTGTACCACAAAGTAAACAGGAAGAAGGAACTTAAGTGAGGGCAAGTGTTTGTAAAAGAGGCTTTCTGGATTAGAATTTAAGTCCTTTGGTATCAAATACATTTAATGCAAAGGTGCAATTCTGACTAGGTTCATTTGGGGCTGAATTACTTAAAACTAACATTACTAAAAACTAACATTAGTCAAATCAATAAGGAAGAAAAATCCAAATGCTAAACTTTGATATCATGCACACACAAAAAACCCAAAAACCCTGACTTTACAAAAAAGTATGTTTTGGCTCAGTGGTTGAGCATCCGACCTATGAACTGGGAGATCACAGTTCAATTCTGGGTCAGGGCACACGTCCAGGTTGTAGGCTCGATCCCCAGTAGGGGGCCTACAGGAGTGAGTCAATCAATGATTCTCTCTTGATGTTCCTCTCTGAAATCAATAAAAAATATTTTTTAATGTATTTTTTAAGGCACATGAAAAAGCATAAAGACTAATATAATGGATACTTGAATGTCCAGCACTCAGGTTAAGAAAGAATACATTACCAGCAGTTAAATCCCCTGTGTACCCAACTGTTCTCACCGCTTTTTCCTCCGGGCTCACAATGATCCAGAATCTGACTGGCCGCTATTACTGAGCAGATTCCTAGCCTCCCGGGGCTGTGGAGATGGCATTTCAACGACCTGAAATGGTTTCTGGAAGATTCCAAGGTCTGTGGCATGCAGTTACTTGTTGTTTTGCTTTAATGGGGCCCGGGACCCTTGAAGCATGTGTTTTAGGCTCAAGTGCAGGACAGGAGCAAGTCACAACTTTGTCAGTGAGCCTTTAGCCTGCACCTGGAGCTCCTATGCAGGGTATGTTTCTTAAAATTTCTCAAAGTTTTTCTGTGAAAAATGGCTTATGAAAGAAAGCTATAGTGCTGATGATGGAGTGAAGTGTGGTTTCTCTTGGCCAGAATGCAGATGGTTTCTGGAAGATACCCAAATTTAGGTAGTCATAAAGATCTCTAAAAATCTGTCTTATGAATGTCAAAAGTCTATCATCTCCACATTCTTTTTTATTTTTTTAAATAAATTTTAAATATATATATATTTTATTGATATTTTACAGAGAGGAAGGGAGAGAGATAGAGAGCTAGAAACGTCGATGAGAGAGAAACATCGATCAGCTGCCTCTTGCACACCCCCTACCGGGGAATGTGCCCGCAACCAAGGTACATGCCCTTGACCGGAATCGAACCCGGGACCTTTCAGTCCGCAGACAGACGCTCTACCACTGAGCCAAACCGGTTTCGGCCACATTCTTTTTTAAAAAAATATGCATTTTTATTGATTTCAGAGAGGAAGGAAGAGGGAGAGAAAGATAGAAACATAAATGATGAGAGAATCATCGATTGGCTGCCTCCTGCATGCCCCATACTGGGGATCGAGCCCATAACTCAGGCATGTGCCCTGACTGGGAAATCGAACCGTGATCTCCTGGTTCATAGGTCAGTGCTCAACCACTGAGCTACGCTGGCCAGACTTTACCCACATTCTTCAAAAGACCCAATAAAATTCCCAAATGAGGTTAGAGATATTGGAGTCCACCTAGACCCACACTTTCCTCCCCAACACCCAATCCCACAACACCCTTTTCCCAGAAGTGAACAGACGAATCCTGTCACATAACCCGGTGAAGAAATCACTGTGGAGCTAAGTGGAGAAGAGCAGATATGAAATTCTAAAGGAATTAAGGTTTTGAAAATCAGGAAGCATTCAGGTATCCCATTAATAAGCAGAGCTTCTGGCTAACCAAAGTAATCGAGGGAGCCGTAGCTGGCGAGAAGGTGGCAGGGGCCTGGCCGTGGAGATTACTTACAGGACAGTGATGATCCGGGACTGTTTGTGCTGGGCACACACCTTCTTCATCAAGTTGACACTCTCCACTGTCTGGAATTTCTCAGCATTGATGAAGAATATTGGGCCTCGGGCCTTCGGGTAAAAGTCACGTTCCAGAGGGAACATCCAAGCATCCAGAGCCACTGCACACCTGCCACAGGACCAGACATTGGGAACTGCCATGCAGAAGCAACGGGGGAGGCATTGAGATCTTCTGAAGGTTCAGAAAGCCAAGGAGGTACCAGGGTCCACACTTTTCAGTTAGGATCTCGGATAGAGACCACTTTCACCTGTTGCCAAAGATCCTTCTACATTTTAAACTCACTGAGAGCAAGGGTGAGACCTCTCCTCGCCCTGGACCTGCCCTCAGGCAGCTGCCTTCTGTTACACAGAATGGCCCTTCATTCTTTGAGTACTGACTATGTGCTTAGTCGTATGCTCTGGATACAGGGATAAATGACACAATTCTTTTGTTGTTGTTTTAATCCTCACCCGAGGATATATTTCCATTGATTTTTAGAGAGAGTGGAAGGGAGAGGGAGAGACAGAGAGAGAAACATCGATTGGTTGCCTCCTGCACATGCCTGAACCAGGGCTGGGAAGGAGCCTGCAACTAAGGTACATGCCCTTGACCGGAATCAATCCCAAGACCCTTCAGTCCACAGGCCGATGCTCTATCCACTGAGCCAAACCAGCTAGGACTAAATGACACAGGTCTTACTTTCAAGGAGTCCCCAGTCGAGAAAGGGAAGCAGGACAGACAAATTAACAAAATACAGCTTAGCATCCTGATTGCACAAGCTGCTAAGTGAGCCCAGAGCATACGAGGTGGAGGCTAGGAAAAGCCTCTTGGTGACACAACTCAGAGATCCAGCCAGTGTGTCAAGCAGTAACCAAGGGCAAAACGAAGGCCCGAAGCTAAGCCTCCCGTCCCCCCCCCCCCCCCCCCCCGCCCCAAACGCTGCTCCAGCCTTCTCCGTCTCAGTAAAGGGCGATCATCTCCACTCAAATGATGGATCACAAATGAAAAACCCTGTTTCCTCTCTTTCCTTCACCTCATACATCACATAGTCCTGAAAATTCTAAAACATGTCCTGACTCCATTCATTTCTCCCCACCCCACTGCCTCCATCGTAATGCAAAGCCGCCATCTCGCCCGGACCCCGAAACAGCTCCCTCTAACTAGCCTCCCTGCTTTCTGTCCAGCCACTATCCACTCTTCACACAGTAGCCAGAGGGATCTTCTAAAACGGAAATAAGTTGTTTTTTCTCTGCTTAAATCCTTCAATGGTTTCCCATCAAATTGAGAATAAAACCTAACTTCCTTACTCGGGCCAAAGGCCCAGTGATCTGCCCCTTTATCTCTCGGATCACATCTTCTATCTCTTCCCCTTCACTCGTGACCACGCTCCTCCCACACTGACACAGCAAGCTTTCTTCCACCTCAAGGCCTTTGCATTAGCTGTTCCCCCTGCCTAGAATGATCTTCCTCAGACCTTCATATGCTGGCCTATTTTAGTTTCTTCGTTGCACTTTTTGCTGGGGATGTGGTTATCTGTTAGCTTGTTTACTAGTCTGTTTCCTCCCACAAATTCCAAGAAATCAGGGGCCTTGTTTTCTTGTTCACCACGAAATTCCCAGCCCCCAGAACATGATACTTACGGAACGAATACCTGCTGAAAGAAAGACGGGGTGTGGAGCTGACAGCAGCATCCTGGGAAACTCACCGGAATTGGGCCTCCTGGGCCAAAGCCTGAATAGCTGTGGCCCCTCCAAACGAGTGTCCCATTACAGCCACACAGCTCATGTCGATGCTGCCCTGAGGAAAGCAGAGAACTTAGCCACGTCAGACACTGAGGAGTGCTTTCTGAGGACTTCTTCAGGGGCAAGGAGGAGAAACAGCGAGACAAGGCAGAAACACCACTCAGCACGTGAGTTTCCAGCGCCTCCACCCGCCCCCACCACAGGGAGCACCTGCCCCCACCACAGGGAGCACCTGCCAGCTGGAGAGCAGCCCGTCAGGCAGGGCCTGGACTGAACAGCCTTCTGGAGGCAGGAATTCCAAAAACCATCTTTTCCATCTTTATTTTTGCCTTCTTAACGCCTACAATGCCTGGAGTAGAGTAGACATTCAAATATTTATGAATAGCCCAGACAGTGTGACTCAGTGGTGGAGCACTGAACTATGAACCAGGAGGTCACGGTTTGATTGCTGGTGAGGGCAGGTGCCTGGGTTGCCGGCTCGATCCCCCAGTGCGGGGTGTGCAAGAGGCAGCCAATCAGTGCTTCTCTCTCATATTGATGTTTCTCTCTCTCTCTCTCTCTCTCTCTCTCTCTCTCTCTCTCTCTCTCTCCCTTCCTCTCTGAAGTCAATAAAAATATTAAATAAAATCAGGAATATACCAAGAACTCTCCTACCTACCACATTCCCTTTCCACTCTTCTGCACCCAAATAGGTAAGTTTCTTACATGTCTTTGGAGAACTTACTGACGCATATATGGGTAAACATGAATATATACTTCCTCCCTTTTTTACCCAAGGGATATTATATCTTACCCTTTTGCATAATGATGTTAATACATAAAGAGCTTCCTTATCTTTTTTAAAAAAATATATTTTATTGATTTTTTTACAGAGAGGAAGAGAGAGAGTTAGAAACATCGATGAGAGAGAAACATCAATCAGATGCCTCCTGCACACCCCCCCTACTGGGGATGTGCCCGAAACCAAGATACATGCCCTTGACCAGAATCGAACCCTGGACCCTTCAGTCCGCAGGCCGATGCTCTATCCACTGAGCCAAACCGGTTTCGGCATCTTTTTTTTTTTTTTTATACCTACATTGATTTCACCATGGTACAAATAGCTAGAGATCTCCAAATCTGTTCCTCTTCTTCCTGGACATATAGCTAGATTCTATTTCCCAGCAATTAGATGTGGCCTTGAGGCTCTAACCAACAGAATGAGAGTGGAAGTGAAATCTCTAGTTCCAGGCCTAGTCCACACACACTCTTTCGTGCACGCCTCCATGTCCTTTCCAGTTCCTGGCTTAATGCACTCCGTGAAGTGGGTTTCATACATGGAAGAGGGAAGAGTACAGGATAAAAGTAGCTTGGATCCCTGAGCTCCCATTTTTGGACTTTATGTGGGAAAGAAATAAATTTCTATCGTGTTAAGCCACTGAGATTTGGGATTTATGTGTCATAGCAAATAGCATTACTCAAATGAATATAGCCATTGTTCCATCATCTATTGAACTAGCTCCCTTATTAGTGGACATTTAGGATACTATCAATCTTTTGCTATTATAAACAACACTGGAATGAATAATCTTGCACATATATCATGTTGCATGTGTGCAGGTATCTGCAGAATCAATTTCCAAAACTGGAAATTACTGTGTCAAAAACTATGTGCATTTGTAACATTAATAGCTATTGCCAAACTGCCCCACACATGGGGCAATCTGCACTCTCGTGGCCAGTGTAGGATTTTATCTACTTCCCTACAGCTTTGCCAACAAGAATGAGTAATCAATTTTCAGATCTTACTCAGTCTGATAGGTGAAAACTTACCTTCTTTATTCTGTATTTCTCCAAAAGGCTACCTCTTAACCAACCCAACTATACTGTAGCCTGCCGTTCCCCAGTGGCATGCAGGCCTGGGCCTCTGTCTGCCTGGGAGCCGCTTATCTGGTGGGGCCGTAAAGCACTCCAGATTCCAAGTCTGCCTTCCCTACAGGTGCCTCTTTCTAGAAGACTTTACCAAAGTCTTTAAAAGATATTTTCTAAAGAGGCTTTGGGGCACACAGCACAGTCTTTGGGATCCAAAAGCCCAACTGAAATCTTAACTCTACCACTCAGTTGTATAAATTTGGGGAAATACTTAGCTTCTTTGATATTTTATTTCTTTTATGTGAAGAGATGCTAATGCTTATTGCATCCATTTGTGTGAGCTGCTTTTACATAGTAAATACTCATAAAACAGTAACTGTTATTTTATATATGTTTGCTAAATAAAGAAAAAGGGCCACAAAACCACTTATAGTAAATAACATTATATATAGTAGTATTTATATATAGTAAATATATATAGTAGTATATATTGTAAATAACATTATATATAGAAGTACTACAGGCCCAGTGCATGACATTTGTGCACTGTGGGGCGAGGGAGTCCCTTGGCCTGGCCTGCACTCTCTCAAAGTCCATGACCCTTGGGGGATATCCGCCTGCTGGCTTAGGCCACTCCCCTGTGGTCCTTACTGCTGCTGCACTCGCCACCCGAGAGCCTGGCTTCTGTGGGAGTGCACTGACCACCAGGGGGCTGCTCCTGTGTTGAGCATATGCCCCAGGTGGTCAGTGCACATCATAGCACCGGTCATTCTGCTGTTTGGTCGATTTGCATATTAGTCTTTTATTATATAGGATATATATGTGTGTATATGTGTGTGTGTGTGTGTGTGTGTGTGTGTGTGTGTGTTGTGTGTAATGCATTAAAAGAGCTGAAAGGACAAACATCAAAATGTTAAAAAAAATTTTCTTTATGCTTTTGTATGATTTATTCATTTTCTAGTGCTTGAGCTACTTTTGAAATTAGGGAGAAAAAGAACTGGGTAGGGGAGAAAAATGTATCTAATAGGTACCAAACAGCAATTTCTATCTTCTTGGGGGTCCTGGGGGTTCCCTCAAAGGAAGGTGTTAGCCTGCAGGGAACACAGGACTTTGGGGAAGGGACCATCTCTCCCCTCCCTCATCCGCGTGGCTCTGTGGGGCTGTCAGAGTGGGAGTGTAACCGAGGCAGGCCAATCAGATTACCCTATCCCTCCGGCACAGTGATTGGCCCAGGAGGGCATCTGATTCCCGCAGGGCTACAGCCTTCCCCAGATTAGTGAAAACTAGCAATCTCTCTTTTCCTTTTAAATCTGGAGCTGAGCTGAAATGCAGGCTTGGGCTACCAGCAACCTTTCTTGTCTAATGAAGCCCACATACATGGAGTGGAACTGAGACAGAAGGAAGAGGAGTGACAGAGCTTTGATGGCAATGTTTGAGACACTAGAACTAACTACATGGCTCAGAGCCAGTAAATTCTCTTTTGGTTTAAGCTGGTAAGTTAGCTAAATTCCTATTACATGTAATCAAGAAAGCCCTGATGAATACATGAGCTCAGGTCATACCTTCAAGGTCATCAGATCCAACCCACCAGGCAAGATGTTAAGGACGGGCCGCCCCGCAGTGACCTCCTGCAGGATCTTCAACACCCGAGTGCACTCATCCACCCGCTGATACACCTGCAAGAGAGACAGTCCCAGTGGGAGCTGGGTACACTGCACAAACCATCCAGAAGAACTCACTCCCCTACAGAGCCAGGGAAGAATGAAGGGTGAGTTTGCTCTCCCATGTCTCAGCAAGCCACTGGGCCCCACATGCTGAGAAAGGCTCAGCTCCTTCTTAGCAGCTCACATAAGCATCACCTAATGCAGAGGTGGGAAATGCCTGGCCCCTGGGTCACATAAGGCCTGAGAAATCATTTGGTCTGGCCCTGCCAAGGCCTTGGGGGTGAGCTAATTAAATGTCTGACCAAATACAGCAGGCTAATTTTTAAGTTGATCACGTTGTATGGCCTGTGAACGAATACCCAAATGGTCCTTGGCAGTAAAAAGGTCCCCACCCCAGACCTAATGGTTCACTAGGGTCCGACCTGCTATTCACACTATCTACACACCCTTGGGCTTGTCAGGAGGACCAATGTATATGAAAGTACTTAGAAAACAAAAGGACATAAGGCTGCTGCTATTATCAATCCTGTATTGGATTCTATTTATCATTTATTGCCCATATCTACTGTTTTTGCCTAGCACCAGCTCCACTTCTGTTAACCCTGCCTTTGAGGATTGCCCCCCCCCCCCCCACACACACACCCTGCAAACAAAAATAAAATCTAACAATGTTTTTCTGATGGGAACTTCTCACTTTGGTACTTCTCCCAGCCTAGGAGTGTCTCCAGGACTTTTCATACTGAAGCTTGGGGCAGGGGCAGGGACTGAGGGAGCAACCTCAAACAGTTCCATTCTCTCAGATGGCGAGGTCAAACACGGGCAAGCTCAAGAACTGTGACTCTAACTTTAAAGTAAGTCCGTTTGCAGATGAGACCAACCAGCAGAGGACACAGGGATGAGAACAAAAGACAAGTCCTGAGGGCATCTGAGGCTGGTTCCAGTGGTCTTGCCCATCCTGTGTGCCCACTTACAGGCCTATCTATTCTCCTTCTTGCCCAGCAAGCATAAGTTGGGTTTCTGTCACTTGCAATTATCAAGTCTTGATTAATACCCCGTTTCTCCTATTGACGTGCAAGCTCAGACTCACACTACACCTGAGATTTCAGGAGAGAAATTTGGGTAAGACCTCTTAGTGACTGTAGTTCAGGGAGGACAGGCTTATTAATTCTTCTTCCCTAGTTGGCACCAGCCTACCTGGCAATTCCGAACACGGAATTCCTTCTCCCCTTCCTTCACTGGACGGTAGGGGATCCATTCCTCCGCCAGCAGCTCCTCCGACGGCTGCTTCTCCTCCGGGATCTGCTTGCAGATACAGGTGGTGGCAGCCGACCCATCCCTGAAATACACGTCACCACAGAGAAACTCGAAGACAACTCTTGAGCTTATTTTTCCCCTTTACCAAATCCTCCTTTTCACCCTAGACACTCCGGCTCATCCTTCAGCTGCTAGGGGAGAAAAATCTAAGGGTATGCATAGGAGAGTAGAAAAAACAGGGATTTTGAGTTTGAACCCTAACTCAGCTGTGTCACTCTGAACAAGTTATTTAACATCTTTTTTTTTTAAGCTTTACTACCACTAATTTAAGTGTATTCTTTTAAATTGATTTCAGAGAGGAAGGGAGAGGGAGAGACAGAAACATCAATGATGAGGGAGAAACATTGATCAGCTGCCTCCTGCACACCTCCCATCGAGGATCAAGCTTACAACCAGGACATGTGCTCTGACTGGGATTTGAACCCCAACCTCCTGTTTCATAGATTAATGCTCAACCACTGAGCCACACCGGCCAGGCTATTTAACATCTTTGAAACTTGGTTTCCTCACCTTTAAAATGGATATGATACTGGCATAGTTGCTGTGAGGATGAGGGGACTAACCTATATCCTAGCCCACAGCAGGCACCCAATCCACGACAGTTCACTGCGACTGCCATTGCTCACCTGTGCTCTGGCACAGCCACCACAAAGCCGTGGGAGGCCAGCTCCATGCAGAAGGCTGAATATAGTGTCCTAGAGATTCAGGAAGGAACAGAGAAAAGTGGTCAGAAAAATGGCCCACCTTAGCCCCCATTCTAACTATTCTGCTAGTGACTATCTCAAAGACGGCATGGAGGAAGTTCCATTTGTAGCAGCCCTTTTCAAGGTGCTTTCTCCAGCCACAATATCCCTGCTCCACCACAGCCCCCACTCCGCTGCTAGGAAGCACGTGCAAATCAATCCATGGCGTTTTCTAACCCTACACATACACACACACACACACACACACACACACACACACACACACACACTATCCCACACCATCCCCAATACAGTTTGGCTACTTCAACAATTGCATTTTTATTGTTATATTATATGTCTCCCAAATCAGTTGGAAGCACCTTGAGGACAGGGATTCTGGCTCTTCAATATGCAAATCTGCATCTGAGATTTAGCATGTGCAATTTTTGTCTGTCCAGCTTTATAGAAAAAAAGAATATGGCAGACACTGCTAACTGCCCACTCCAAACACTTTCTTCCTTCTTGATAAAATAATGTAATGTTCAGCTAAAGACATTGTCATGCCATCAAAATATGGCATTTTCCAGCCTCCTCTACAACCAGGTTTGATTGTGATTAAATTCTAATCCAGCAAAATAAATATACTGGCCCAGTTGGCGTGGCTCAGTGATTCAGCGCTGACCTATGAACCAGAAGGTCATGGTTCAATTCCCATTCTGGTTAGGCCATTTGCTCAGGTGATAGGCTGGATCCCAGGTGTGGGCAGGCAGGAGGCAGCCAATCAATGATTCTCTCTCTCTCATCATTGATGTTTCTTTCTCTCTCTCTCTCTCTCTCTCTCTCTCTCTCTCTCTCTCTCTCTCTCTCCCCTTCTCCCTTCCTCTCTGAAATCAATACTTTTTAAATAAAAAAAAATAATAATGTGGTGTTTTATTACTTTTTAAAAATACAAAATCTTTAAAATTCAGTGTATATTTTATATTTATAGCACATCTCATTTTGGACCAACGATATCTCAAATGTACAACAGCCATATGTGGCTAGAAGCTATTAGAGTGGACATAGCAGCTCTAGTCAATGGGATGCAAGCCGTTGTGTTATACTTGAGGAAATCTCAAAAAGAAGAGTATGCCCTTCCTATTGCCCGGAATATGGATGTAATGGCTAGAGCTAAAACAGCCACCACGGGTCACGAGATATCTTCATAAACGGAAGCCACCACGGCAGGCCAGGACGATAAAAGCCTGCTTCTCTGAATACCGCACGGAACTACCCTATCAGCCATCTACTTCTAGCTGTCTTTATCTGCAAAAGGAATCAGTGTTGTTTAGGTCACTATTATTTGGGGCTTTTCTGTTAAATACAACTTTCCCACATCCTAACTGATTCAGCGAGGTCAGTTGGGGCAAGTATGCTTTTCAGAGCCTGTCTGCTCTTCTGTGAAATATGCACCTCCCCGCCTGCCCCAAAGGCCGGTGTGGATGCCAAAGGAGACACATCACAAATGGTTAAGTAGTGTTGAGAGCACAAACCCTGCCCTGGGATGGGAAACCATGAGTCTATGGGATGTGGGAAGGGTTTCAGAGGTTGAATCAACCACAGAAACTACGAAAGGAAACCATGTCCCTTTCCCTCCCCTTTTTTGCTCTGGTTAATGAAGAGTATTTATTTATAACGAGCTCACAGGTCTACTGAGGTGTGAAGTCTCAGTACAGATTGAGACCAAAAAGATCACTCTCCAAAGTCATGTGCTTTCCTGCCGACTATATAAAATACCTGTGAACGGGAAAGAGAATGTTTCTTAGCCTCTTTCCCCACTAGACTATCTTTCCGAGGACAGGTACCCTATCTTACTCACTACTGAGTACCCAATCCCAGCATAGGTCCTGGCACACAGCAGATACTAATTTGTTCACCAAGAAAGCAATGTGAAAAACCATCTACTTGTTTCTACCTTCATCTCACATCAACCCTCCACTTCCTGCCATAGGCTATAGTCATGTGAGTCCATGTTCAGGCTCCTCTAGTGAATGTGAATTCCTTGTTTTTATATCTGTATGTCCCACCTTCCTCTCACGCCAAGAGGCTGGCACAGAGCAGTTGCTCAACAGATATTTTCTGAACGAATGAGAACCTAGAAAACCTTAGCCGTTGTATTCATTCAGTAAATATTTACTGGGAAACAACTACTGTCCAGGAACTGCCCTCGGCACTGGGAGAGAGAGAAGACAGACATGGTCTCTGTCTTCATGGAGCTTACAAATACTAAAGAGTCTCTGAGACCCGGTAACAGGGACCCTACAGTTCACCAGCCCATGTTCCTCCTGCTGGAACGAAGAGAACTGTGTGTGCGCTTCTACGAGTCAGTCCAACTGAACCCTCACAGGCTTCCCTGTGGGAGCAGCGCCTGTCCCCATTTGACAGGTGAAGAAATCTAGTCTCGGGAGCTCTACAGCTGCCCAAGCTCATACAGAGCACAGGTGGTCTGGCTAGGACTTGGCGGTGAGGCTGAGAGCTCCTTGAGGGCAAGAAGTGAGCCTCTCATTCAGTGCAGTCATCCCTCAACATATTTTGAATAAACAACCATATATATGTATAAAGAGGTGATATGGTAATATGCTAATTGGTCCTAATGGTGTCCCCGTCATGACCGTTCAACAGGCTGCATGCGCACAGGAGCTGGTGGGTGGGGACAGGGGCAGGACTTGCGCCACTGGGACATGAGGCTGCTACAGGGCCCCTCCACCCCCCTCGGAGGCATGTGCATGGTGCCCGGCCTGGAGGGGGGCGTCAGGATGGGGACAGGGCCTCAGCAGAGAGCTCTCAGCACTCCTGCGCTGGGGTCTGAAGGTTGGAGAGCAAGGGAGAGAAGATGGGCAGTTAGGGGAGTTAGGCCAGGAGGGGAGTGCAGATAGGCAGTTGGGGGATCAGGCCAGGAGATGAGAGCAGATAGGGAGTTAGAGGGATCAGACAAGGAGGGGAGAGCAGTTAGGGGGATCAGGCCAGCAAGGGAGAACAGTTAGGGCCATCAGGCCTGCAGGGGAGCAGTTAGGGGCATCAGGCAGGCAGGGGAGCAGTTAGTGGCATCAGGCAGGCAGGTGAGCACTTAGAAGCCAGTAGTTCTGGATTGCAAGAGGAATCCCAGATTAGAGAGGGTGCAGGCCAGGCTGAGGGACACCCCCGTCCCTGTGCATGAATTTCATGCACTGGGCCTCTAGTCTGACTATAAAGCTCTGTGCTGTTATGTTGGAAGAAAACCAGAAGTATTAGCTTATATAAATGCTGGAACATGAGAAGCGAAGGGTGTGGAGCCCGCTGAACGGCTCCACCCGGTGAAAGGAACTTTGAAAAGGCCTTCGAGAGAAGGTGGACCCCAGGCTAGGGAATGAGGCAGATGGCAGGGCAGACAGCTGGCAGATGGAAATGTCTGTTTCTCTGCCCTTTGAGAATAAGTCTCACAGTTGTCACCAGGCAAGGAACATGACAAGGTCTTCGGGAAAAGGCTCTTACCTGAAAGCGCCCAGGCCGTGGGAGAAGATGATCAAAGGGTATCCAGAGTCCTTTTTCTTAAAGGGGCCATTCCAGCTAACAGGCAGGCGACAAGATCCTAGCAGAGACAGGGGCTATAGAACCTCTGGCTTCCCCAAAGCGGTAATCCCCCCTTCCAGAGGACTATGTACCCCTGAGTAACCAATCACCTTTTCTGTGTTCCCCGGTCAGCATGAACACAACAGAAAATGGGAAGATAAACCCAAATGGGAAGGAAGGGGGGTAACCCCTGAGATGCCAAGGCAGTGGTAGAGTTCCTAGTGGTGGGGTCACTGGATGATTCAGTGTGACCTTCCCGAGAAGAGGAGAGAGCTGGAGGGGGGACTGCGGAGACGGTACGCTCTTTGGCAGATAGTGCGTTTCTTTGATCTACACAGCTGGCAGAGTGGGAAGTACATGCCACCACTTATGGAACACATTCTGTCCTGGCCCTGCTCTAGAGGCTTTACCCACACCCCAGGCCAGAAGCTGCAAAGGCAGGTGTTCAGGCAGGTTACATAACTTGCCCAAGCCCTTCAGCTAGTAAATGATCACGTCTGGACTCAAATCCAGGACAGTCTAATTCTGTGATAAAAGCTCTTATTATATAACCCTCTTCCAGCTCTCCACACCATGCTGGCTAATGGATGTCCCACTACAAAGGCGCTGGACAAAGCAAGCGGTGAGGTACTGCGTCTACTGGCGATTTCCCAGGAACAGACCCAAGAGGCTGGGACGGCTCTGGGGGCGAGGCCGCTCTTACCCACGGCCAGGTTGAAGAGCAAACCCCCCCACCGCTTGTTAAACTGCAGGTAATCGGCCAGGCCCGCGCAGTACTCGTAGCGGGGGATCCACAGGGGCTGCTCCGCGGTCTCTGACTCCTGGCAGGGGTAGAAGAGCCGGAAGAAGCTGCCCTGCGGGAAAGAGGAGAGCGGCTGCTCACAGCCAGAGGCCTAGCTTTCCCCACAAACACTCCGCGGGCGTTTGGGGCAAGAGCAGAGCGTCAACATAGGAAAACTTGAGTTTCAATTCATGTACCTGAATTTTGCATTCAGAAAATCCAGGAAGAAGCCATTTTACTTTTAGAACACACAGAAGGCTTATGTTATTTCTAATAGCCGAATGTATTTTGAATTACGTCTGGGGGCACCAAAGCATTTCCAGTGCTTGGGACATTGAAAGTCTTAAATCTGGCCCTGAGCCCAGGCCTGGAGGAACCGCAGGGGTGAGAAATTAGCCCACGTGCCGAATGGGGTGGCACTGGTGGGTCACCTCCAGGCTGGCCCTTCCGAAGCAGCAGCACACTCCTCTCACCAGGAGGTGTGTGCCTCTCACACAAAAAAAGGGGAGTCCAGGGGCCAGCGGAGAAGGACCTAGGAACTCTTGGAGGAAAAGTCTGGAACCAAAGCAGCAGGGGAAAATAAATGAAGGCCGGAGAGGAGGAAAGGGGACTGTCTTCCCATCCAGGCTGGGAGTCATAGGCCAATGGGAAATGGTCCGCTGCTCTCCTCTGACACTCAGATTAGGAGATCAGAAACCTTTCCAGGATTAGGCATCTGCTCTCCAGACCCGCGGGAGGATCTGGAAGCTGCCATTGAAGCCAGAGCCCTTTGCTTCCCAGATGGAAAAAGAACTCTGCTGCGAGGTTCCTTATTGGAAGGAGTAAGAAAAATGCCGGGGGGACAGACTGGGGGCTCTATAACGGAATCCAGACCAGCTCTAACCCAGTCTCCTCCCGGCCTGGAGCTGCAGCGTCAGAACGGCTATGGATAAGTCACGCTGCAGGCAGAGGCAGTGTAGGTGCCCGGGGATGGAACTGCAGACACTTACCTGGGGACTCTGGCCCTCCATCACATCCCCGCAGCCCACGGGGTGGGGCCCTGTGATAGGTGGGAAGCCCACGGACTGGTTGACCCCCATCTCTTCAGCAGTTGAATCGAGCGGCTCGGGCAGTGCTGACCTTGACGCTGGAGGGCGGAACACAGAACGAGCTCTCGCTGTTCCCTCTTCGCTTCCTGTTGCTGTCATCTGCCACCCTGACCACCCCTCCTTATCACCCCATCTCCCTGCCAGGGGGGCTCTTTTCCATCTTTCACATTATCTGCTTTGCTACCCTGACTCTGCCAAGATTTCGATGTTGTTGATGATGGGGGAGGGGAGGTAAGAAGATGTAATTGCTGCAGAGAATTTAACACAAACCTTGTCCTCATGAGGCAAATAACTAAGACATATTATTTACTGTGTCAGCACTGAACTAAGATCTTTACATGTACCACCTCATTTCATTCTCTCCACAAACATCTGAAGAAGGTGCTTAATTACGAAGACCCTGTTTTAGAGATGAGGAAAATAAGGCAGAGGGAAGTTGAATAACGTGCCCAGGTCACACTGTCTACAGGTGGCAAAACACAGGTCAGTCTAATCCAGACCTGAGCTCTCAACCCTTACTGATCCTGCTCGTGTTAAACAGTTGACCTTCCAACAACATGGGTTTGAACCACACAGGTCCACTTATACCTGGATTTTTTTTTCCCCAATAAATATACAGTCAACCCTTCATCCTCGAATTCAACAAACTGCAGATCAAACAACTTTTTCTATCTGTGCTTGGGAATCTACAGGTGGGAGGGCTGACTGTGTGCATCGGTTTACACCATTTTATATAAGAGACTTGAGCATCTGCAGATCTTGGTGTCCCTGGGGAAGGGCTAGGGTCCTGGAACCAATCCCCTGCTGAAACTGAGACACAACAGTAATTGAGTTTGAGGGAGTCAAAAGTTGTGCATGAATTTTGACTGTATGAGAGGTTGGTAGCCTTAATCCTACCCCCCCCGCCCCCCGCCCCCCCTCCACCCCGCATTGTTCAAGAGCCAACTGTATATTTACAGCTGACCCAAACTATTGGCTATAAAGGTGGCACTTATGCTGGGCCTTGAAACATGAGGAAGTCGTAGAGGTAGGGAAGAAAAAGAAAAAAAAATCATTCATAGACAGGACATAATAAAAGAGCAAAATGGGGCAGAAACAGGAAAGAGTGCGATGGGGCAGGAGTTCAAACAGGAGCCTTCAATGTGGCAGCTGCGCCCGCTTCTGCCCAGAGACATTCCTGTAACTTGGCTGCTTCTGCCTTGGGCCAACGCCATTGCTCCCTGTCCCTCTTCAATCTCATCACCACCAGCACCACCATCGCTACACTTACTCTGTGCCAGGAGCTACACTAATGCTTTACATGAATTATTTAATGGAATCCTTTCAACAATCCTCTGAGATACCGTTATCTCATCGTACAGATGAGGAAAATGATGCATGATAAAGTTGGGTAATTTAGCCAAGGACATACAGCTAGCAAAACCAGAATTTGATCATGGGTAATATGGCTGTCCCTGTGGAAAGGATCATCAGACTCTACATATCCATTCTATCTTGCCTTCTTACACAGTAACTTCAGGATCTGGTGGTGGCTGACTTATCCCTAACCTCTAGAGTTGGGCCTTAATTGATCTGAGCCAATCAGCATTCCTGGTATCCCCTGGTCACATAAGCTGATCCAATCAGAGTAAAGCCCAGGACTTTGGTTTGATGGTGAAAGGTGGAAAAGGCCTTGTTTTGAACTAGAGTGATGTGCAGATCCGAAGCCCTGAACTGGCTGTTGTGGCCACTTTGCTACCTTGAGGATGAAGCTATCTGCAGAGGATGGCAGAGCTAAGAGAATCAGAGACACAGTCACATTTCTGCAGGCATTAAGAATCGCTGGATTAGACTACACCTAAAGCCTGACCCAATCCTAGATTTTTCCAGTTACATAAGTCAATAAATTCCCTTTTTTGTTTAAACCAACTGAGTTTAGATTTCTATTGCTTGAACCAAAAGCATCTAAACTGACACACTGACACCCAGCCAGTGTGGCACAGTGGTTGAGCATCAACCCATGAAACAGAAGGTCATGGTTGGATTCCCAGTCGGGGCACATGCCTAGGTTTTGGGCTCTATCCCCAGCAGGGGGTGTGCAGGAAGCAGGTGATGGATGATTCTCTCTCCCTCTCTCTGAAATCAATTAACACACACACACACACACATTTAAACTGATACATTGAGTCCAGTCCTAAGCCCACATCTCTTTATTTTACTTATTTGTTTATTACATATTTTTTTAGTTTCAGAAAGGGGGGGAAAGAGAAATACAAACATCAATGATGAGAGAGAACCATTGATCAGCTGCCTCCTACACGCTCCACACTGAGGATTGAGCCTACAACCCAGGCATGTGCCCTTGACCAGGAATCCAACCGTGACCTCCTGGTTCATATGGGTTGAAGCTCACCCACTGAACAATGACAGATGGGCTCTAAACCCACATTTTTAGTCATTACATTACTCTGATTTTTTTAAGATGCTCTGAGATGGATCAGAAAGTTCAAGTCATAAAAAAAAAAAAGAAGAAAAGAAAGTTCAAGTCAAAGCAATAAGAGACCTTAGCCCTGGCAGGTGTTGCTTAGTAGTTAGAGCATTGGCCCATGCACCAAAGAATCATGGGTTCAATTCCAAGTCAAAGGCATGTACCTGGGTTGCAGGTTTAATCCCAGGCCAGATGGGATGTGCACAGGAGGCAATCAACCAATGTGTCTCTCTAAAAGTCAATGGAGCCCTATCTGGTTTTGCTCAGTAGATAGAGCATCAGCCTGGGGACTGAAGGGTCCCAGCTTCAATTCTGGTCAAAAGCACATGCTCAGGTTTCGGGCTCGATCCCCAGGAGAGGGCATGCAAGAGGCAGTCAATTAATGATTCTCATCACTGATATTTCTATCTCTCACTCCCTTTCCCTTCCTCTCCAAAATCAATAAAAAAATATATATTTTTCAAAGTCAATGGAAAAGCCGAAGCCGGTTTGGCTCAGTGGTAGAGCGTCGGTCTGCGGACTGAAAGGTCCCGGGTTCTACTCTGGTCAAGGGCATGTACATTGGTTGTGGGCACATCCCCGGTGGGGGGTGTGCAGGAGGCAGCTGGTCGATGTTTCTCTCTCATGGACATTTCTAGCTCTCTATCTCTCTCCCTTCCTCTCTGTAAAATATCAATAAAAAAAATATATATTTTTAAAAGTCAATGGAAAAAATTTCCTTGGGTGAGGATCAACAACAACAATAAAAAAAAGAAGAGGAGACCTTAGAGATAATGTTCATCAATCCACCTCACAATCATCTTCACCCTCCCTGACCTCCCCGCTGGCCCAGTAACCTTCATGTGCTTTCCTGATGAAGAAATCAAGGTCCAACTTGGTTAAGTGAGCAGTTCAAGGTCACAAGCAGAACTATTATCACACATAGATCTCCTGATTGCCAACTGTCTGGTCCAGTGGAAAACGCCAAACAACCAATAATTCTAGTGCCAATCTATTTAACTTTGGAAGATAAAAAAAAAAAAATTACTTCCTTTCTACTATAGACTTCCATTCTCTGGAGCAAATTTAAAAGCGAACCCAATTCTTTTTAAGAAGCTGAGCTAAGGGCATGTACCTGAGTTGCAGGTTTGATCCCCAGGCCAGATGGGGCGCGTGCAGGGATGGACTATGGCAGCATATTTCGGAAACGACTGATGCAATCAGTGGCCTATGTAGCCTGTGAAATTACATGTGTGCTGCTTAGTCTCAGACATGACCTTTCCCCTTGCTGTTGACGGTATACAAACGGAAGACCTGCACAAGGCACAAGACACATGCCGCCCACGTGACAATGAAGCAGCGGAGAGTTCTAACTGCCATAAAAGAGGGTCAGATGAACAGTGCAGGAGTTCTCAGAAAGAGCTTCTTTAGCTCCGGAGATGAGCCCTAGCTTCCTTACCTTGGGCAAGTTATCCGATTTCTCTAAGCCTGATTCCCCATCTGAACAGTGAGAATACCATCCATCTTCATAGGGTTGCTATGGGGATAAACGAAGTGATGCATTTAAAGCACCTAGTGTAGTCCTTGGCTCTTAGAAAGTATCCAGGAAATATCTATTGATTGACTGAAAAGTAGAAATAAGCGTTGGCTACTGAGTGGCTTTGGGGAGTCAAGGGAGAAGGAAGAGCCAGCCAAGAGTCAGGTTTCAGAACTGGGCAGAATGACAGCAGCTTCTTGTGGGAAGAGATTTTGGTCTTACCCCACAGAGAACAGTGCTTGGGATTGGAATCAGAATATAAAATGGGGGCACAGTAAAACTTAAATTTAAAAAAAATGATATTGAGCCCTAGCCTGTTTTTCTCAGTGGATAGAGCATCTGTCTGTGGACTGAAGGGTCCCAGGTTCAATTCCGGTCAAGGGCACACGCCCAGGTTTCAGGCTCAATCCCCAGCAGGAGGCATGCAGGAGGCAGCCGATCAGTGATTCTCTCTCCTCATTGTTGCCTCTCTCTCTTTCTCTCTCTCTCTCCCTTCTTCTCTGAAGTTAATAAAAATAGTTTTTAAATTAATATTGCATAGGGCCTGGTACATTTTAAGTGCTCACAAAACGTTAGGAATTAACTAAGAATGCCATGTCTCTCGTTTATCATCCCAAACTAAGGTCTCTTAATTTTTTTCTGGATTAAAGTCTTTGGCAAAATGCATTCTTTCCTCCCAGCCTTTTCCTGCCTGAGACAGCCCTGCGAGAGCACAATCTACAGAACAGGCCCAGAAGAACGGAGAGGGAAGGGATAAGGCTTATGCTGCCCATCTCCTGCGGGGGGGGGGGGGGGGGGGGGTCGTTTGCAGGGAGCAGAAGCCTCCCTCGGCCAGCTGCGTGGACCTCTCAGCTCTGACTCTTTCAGGCCCGAGTCCAAGACAAGCTCTTCTTGGAGCAGCCTTTCAGGGAAAGCTCTCTGGGGACTCAGAGCTCATTAGCCTGACCTTTGGTCTCTGGAGGAAGTGAGGAAATATCATCCTGCGCTTAGAGACACCAGGCGCTCGGGGGACAGGCTTGAGCAACAAGGGGGCAGAGCTAAAAAAAAGGGAGCCAAGATAAGATTGTTCCAGAGCATTAATCATTCTAATAAAAATAATCTCCCTCGCTCGCGGAGGCTTCACAGTTTACACAGCACCTGCCCGCAGGCGAGCTCCCGGGCTGCGCACCACAAGCCTCATCCCAGGAGTGACAGCGCAACTGTCGTCTCCGTTCGGTAGATGGAGAAGGAAGGTTTGCCCAAGGTCCCCCCGCGAGGGAGCTGCGGGGTTGGCCTGGAACCCGGATCCGCTGACTCCCAGTCCTGGGAAGTAATGGCGAGCCTCCTTCCACCAGCATGAGGAACAGCAAAAGTGTGAAGCGCACAGGTGGGGCGCAGAAGTCCAGGTTTCGGAGAGGTGAAGCTGGGGCTCGGGGTGGGGTTGTGGGGGGCCGGGTCCTGAGACCTGAGCGCAGAGGGGCGTCGCCGGGGCGCCGGGAGTGCCGGCTGGAGAGGACAGTGGGAGAAGTCAGGGTGTGGGTGGCTACTGGAGGCGTCTGAGTAGGAGCCAGAAAGGAGGAGAGGTCGACGTGAAGTTCCTGGGAGGAGGCGAAGAGCACCGTACCGGGCTGGGACGTGGAAAAAGCCTGCGGACACCTCCGGCCAGAACAGGAGCTTCCCCCGCTCAAACTTACCAGCCAAGCTGACCTCTCACAAACAGCCCCGACGGTCACTTCGACGGAACCGAGAAACTGCCCAGGAGCTCACGGCCCTGTGGTAGTTGTAGTTTCTAGAACTCAACATTGGTGCCTACAAAGCATGGCCCGGCTCTCTATCCCGAACTACAATTCCCGTGGTGCACCGCGCAAGATCGCGCATTTCTCCCCCGAGGACTACACTTCCCATAGTTCTACGCGGCCCTTTGTCGTTGGGAGAAACCGCCCAAGCTCCGCGATGCGATGCGATGCCTCCCCCTGGTGGCCAAGGAGCCACCTCCATGGTGACAAGGTTTCTGGAGGCGAGGTTTCTGCATTTAGTGACTATTAGCAAAGGTCAGCCTCACTGTTCCTTCAATAATTCCCAGGCGTGCCAAGAAATAGCGTGGCCTCGCTTTATTTTTAGGGAGGTGGGGACTTTTGTTTCGTTTCCCCCGCCCCGGCTTTGTTGCCCGGGAGAATAAGAGACTGATCATTCAGGTAAAGTGCGCATTTCCTACCAGCCCTTACCTGTTGACCCGAGTAACTTGCCTTTGTCCTTCTCCAGGAACAAAAGAAAGGCGAGAGGTCACGGTCCTCCGTGCCCCAGCCCCTCCATCCACCCTCACCTTGCTGGCTCTGTGCTGGTCCTTAGGCACACACTGGTGAGCAACATGCCATCTGCCGCCTCAGAAGAATTCACAGTCTAGCAGAGAATTCCAACAAACAATTTCACACTGTGACATGTACTAGAATGGGGGCGGGTTATGGGAGCCTGGATAGGTGGTACCTTTCCAGAGGGAAATGAAGTCAGCAAGATCTTAGAAGTTAAAATTGAAAACTGAAGGAATAGAATGTAGGAATACAAGGAGTGGGAAAAACCTTTTACACTCCGCTGGAACACAATGTGAGGGATAAAATGGAAAGGGAGAGAGAGGGAGGGGGAGGGGGAGGGGGAGGGAGAGGGAGGGAGGGAGGGAGAGAGAGAGAGAGAGAGAGAGAGAGAGAGAGGGAGAGAGAGAGAGAGAATGAATAAGAGAGAAGAGGAGAGACCTGAGGAATAGACAGGACCACATCCTCAAGAGCCTTGTAAGCTTCTATAAGAAATTTGGTGGGGATGGGGGAAAGAGGACATCCGTAAAAATAGTTAAGCCCAACCAGTGTGGCTCAATGGTTGAACATCAGCTCATGAACCAAGAAGTCACCGGTTTGATTCCCGGGTCAGGGCTCATGCGAGCTCAATCCACAGTAGGTGGTGTGCAGGAGGCAGCCAATGCTGATGTTTCTCTCTCATCGAAATTTCTCTCTCTCTAAAAACCAAGAAAAACATGCTTAAAAAACAACATGTCCTTCCAAAAATACTATAAAAATAAGGTTAAAACAAAAAGACATTTGGATCATTCAAGCAGCTCAAACACTTTCAATGGCTTCCCACTAACTTATGAATGAGGTCCCAACTTCTTAGCCTGGCACCCAAGGCCTTCCCCAGCCTGCCCCCCACCTTCTCCAAAAGGGCTGCTCATGCACCTCTTTCACAGGAACCCTGTCTCTTCTGCTCGGCTCTGTTCCCAGCTACACTCCCCCCCCCCCCCCTCCTCAGGGTGAATCAGGTTCTCGCTGTGACTTCCACACTGGTGCTCTTCCCTCCACTGGGCACACTGCCCTGCCTGCTGCCTCGTGTGATCCTGTTCTTCCCGGAAAATTCCTCTAGGTCCTCACTTTCTCTCCAGGAAGCTGCCCCAAGGGTCTCTGCTCCCCCTCACTGGGGTGTGCCTCTCTTTGGGGCTTGTTTCACATTGCTGTGTGCCTTCTCCTAGGTAGGAGGCTCTAACTCTGCAATAAGTTAGGAGCAACTTGAGGTCAGGTGCTGGGTCCGACAGCTGATGCTTCCCCCTGCCCACCCGTGGGCCCTCGAATCACCGGTGTTCAGGGTCTGTGCTTTCGGCTTCTTCAGGCTCCTCTCTCCTCCTGAGACACTGCCCTCACCACCATCCTTCCAGGATCCAAGATAAAGTCGTCGGGAGAGAGGGATGGCAGACTGCACTGTGGTAATTAAGCCCCGGATTTAATTAAAGCCGTGGTTGACGGCGGAACATAAAAAGCTTAGTGCAGAGCCGAGAGCGGCTCGCTTTGGCTAACTAATCGGCGTTCCGCGGCTGGTCCAGAACACTCGTGGCCAACCGGATTCCCAGGCACGGCAGGGGCAGCTGGAGGTCATTTCTCCGCTTCCTGCTCCAAACCAGGCCACGCGGGGGACCTCTGCTGGTTGAATTTTAAACTTCCCAGAAACAGGGATGTCACCGCTTCCTTTACCTCCTTTGTCACTGTTAGGGAGACCTGCACAGGGACCCAATCCGTTTTCTGTTGCAAAATAAAATACTTGAGCTCCGCCAAAACCGGTGTGGCTCAGTGGATAGAGCGCCGGCCTGTGGACTGAAGGGTCCCGGGTTCGATTCTGATCAAGGGCATGTACCTTGGTAGAGAGCACATCCCCAGTGGGGGGATGGGGGGTGCTGGAGGCAGCTGGTGGATGTTTCTCTCTCATCGATGTTTCTAACTCTCTATCCCTCTCCCTTCTTCTCTGTAAAAAATCAATAAAAATATATTTAAAAAAAATACTTGCCGAAACCGGTTTGGCTCAGTGGTAACGCATCGGTCTGTGGACTGAAAGGTCCCGGGTTCGATTCCGGTCAAGGGCATGTGCATTGGTTGCGGGCATATCCCCGGTAGGGGGTGTGCAAGAGGCAGCTGGTCGATGTTTCTCTCTCATCAACGTTTCTAGCTCTCTCTCTCCCTTTCTCTCTGTAAAATATCAATAAAATATATTTTTTTAAAAAATACTTGAGCTCCAATTCCATTTCCTTCCAATCTAGTCTCTTCTGGGATTAACGCCCAAATGCTTTTGAGTGTCCAGAAAATGGTTGGTTTTCTAGCCTTTTCACTACAGATGGTCCAAGGTCCCCTTCGCGTCAGCCACAAGCCTACCCTGGCCTTTACCCTGTTGCTAAGTGACTTCCGGTTGGTATTTGAGTGACTAGCTTTGGATTTCCTCGTCTCCTCCTGATAATGGAGAACATATAATAAGCATTGCTAAGTGAGTCACTAAAAAACGGAGCCGGGAGACCATTAAGGAGATGAGGCCTATACCTGTCTCAGGTCTCAGTTCTTGAAACTTTTGCGACGTTGCCGACACGTTGCTACCCTCAGCTCAAGGCCAAGACAGACAACTGGGTCCATGGTTGCTACAAGGACGTATATGGACCTTGCCTCCTCCTCATGGTGACCAGACTATACGCATTCTTCACCTTGAGAGGAACCAACCCATTTGACAACCTGCACCATCCACTTACCCAATGGGTGTAGCCAATCTTGACTGACCTAGCCAACACCCTTCATTAGAACCGCACCGATGGTTTTGCCCTTTATAAACCCCGCCCACCTTTGTTCCCTTTGGAGCACAAGTTAGGTGGCTCCCCGAATCTGTAGGCCGACCACACTACCATTCTTCCTACGCTCCGATAAATACTTCTTATTCTTTATTACAACTTAAACCTTGTTTTTGGTTAACACCCCCTCTACCTGCTGAAGTTGGCAGGCACTTCTTTTAGTCACTGTTGGGAAGATCTGCGTAGGGCCCAACCCTTTTTAGTCAAAGCATAAAAGTGTGTAAAGTGCATTAATATTATGTGTACAGCTTAATCCCTTTTAAAAATCTGATGTCATCATCACCTAGTTCAAAATGTAGAACATTTCCAGTACCCTGAACGGTGGCTTCATGTCCCTTCTCAGCTTATAACCACTCACCCTCACTCCCAGAGAAAACCACTGTTTTTCTTTTTCTTTTTTTAAAAAATATATTTTATTGATATTTTACAGAGAGGAAGGGAGAGAGATAGAGAGCTAGAAACATCTATGAGAGAGAAACATAGACCAGCTGCCTTTTGCACGCCCCCTACCGGGGATGTGCCCGCAACCAATGTACAAGCCCTTGACTGGAATCAAACCCGGGACCCTTCAGTCCACAGACCGACGCTCTACCACTGAGCCAAACCGGTTTCGGCAGCCACTGTTTTTCTTTCTCTCCATCATCATCAACTAGTTTGGGGGAGCAACATCTCATAACTCTCGACAGTATTTTTAAAACATATATCTTATTGATGTTTTTACAGGGAGGAAGGGAGAGGGATAGAGAGTTAGAAACATTGATCAGCTGCCTCCTGCATGCCCCCCACTAGGGATGTGCCTGCAACCAAGGTACATGCCCTTGACCGGAACTGAACCAGGGACCCTTGAGTCTGCAGGCCGATGCTCTATCCACTTGAGCCAAACCGGTCAGGGCACTCTTGACAATAGTTTATGCTCAATGATCCATCAATGTCTGACACCTGTGTCAATGCCATTCCTGTCAAAGACCACCGGAGACACACCTGTAATTGAATAAGTCGGACACTCACGCCAGGGAGGCAGAATACACATGATGGGGAACTGCGGGGGGCATCTGGAAAAGGGGGGTGCCGAAAGGACTTACAGGACTTGGGCTTGTGTCAGATGATTTCAGGGAGGCTTTAAAGAAGCAGGGCTTTGCTCTGGATTGGATGCTGTCAGGAAGTGGAGGTAATTCTCTGGGGATTTGAGTGATTCTTATCTTGAAGGAGGGAAGACAATTGAGGTTCAGCAGCCCTTAGTAAGAACCAGGAGTCTCTTATGTGAGGGTTGAGGGTGGTTGTGTTAGGGGCAGAAACAGAATATTGGGGGCTCGCTATGGCTATGGGAAATAGTAATCATGCTCTGTGAGCCGTGATCGCCTTGTTCTGGTTAAAGAAAGGACATTCTAGCCTGGCTGGGAGTTGTGCGCCCTCAAATTGTAAGAAAAGATTTGTTGGGTAAATCATAGAGGTAGAAGTAGTTCCTGGAAGAAATGGGTTTAGGAAATGAGTTACAGAGGTAAAGGAAGGGCCCTTGGAGCCTGGGAGTGAGGGAGCTAATGGTAAGCTCCTGGGCAGGGGAGGGGAGGGGAAGGGAGGGGAGAAGGGCGAGGGGACAGCAGGGCTTGCTCCCAGGGGGGGAGAGCCCATTGGGTCCTCCATCCTAAGGGTTTTAAGAGTGAGGATTGCAGGGGCGGTCCCAGGGGAAGATTTTAATAGAATATCCAGCAGTTTTCCAGGTGTGTCCTTTCAGGGTTGAGGTCTCCACTGGTTGATTGGTTGGCATTATTCAATGCAGCTGGTCCTGACATCCGCCGTGGCTGCTTTTATTGCTTATCTGAGTGTGTTATGGTCACTGAAGGAGAAATGCATTAGGCCAAAAGTGGCAAACAATTATAAATGTACTAGAGGCCCAGTGCACAAAATTTGTGCATAGGAGAAGGTGTCCCTCAGCCCAGCCTGCACCCTCTTCAATCTGGGACCCCTCGGACATCCCTCTCACAATCCAGGACTGCTGGCTCCCAAACACTTGCTTGCCTACCAGTCTGATCACCCCCTAACCACTCCCCTGCCAGCCTGATCGATGCCTGACTGCTCCCCTGCTGGCCCGATTGCCCCCAACTGCCCTCCCCTGTTGGCCTGGTCACCCCCAAATACCCTCCCCTGTTGGCCATCTTGTGGCATCCATCTTTGACCACATGGGGGGTAGCCATCTTGTGCGACGGCATGAGGGTCAATTTGCATATTACCTCTTTATTATATAGGATTAGGTCATCTGGAAAACCAGATGGGCTGAGCCCCAAAATGGTGCCAGCACCAGAGACTAGGCAGTCAGAGGTTTGTTTCGTTTTGTTTAATGTACTTTTTTATTTATTTCAGAGAAGAAAGGAGAGGGGAAGAGAGACAGAAACATTAATGATGAGAGAATCATCGATTGGCTGCCTTCTGCACTGGGGATCAAGCCCGCAGCCTGGGCATGACCAGGAATTGAACTGTGACCTCCTGGTTCGTAGACTGATACTCAGCCGCTGAGCCACTCTGGCTGGTCAGGCTAGAAGTTTTTTTGTTTGTTTGTTTTGTTTTTTAAAAATATATTTTATTGATATTTTACAGAGAGGAAGGGAGAGAGATAGAGAGCTAGAAACGTCGATGAGAGAGAAACATCGACCAGCTGCCTCTTGCACACCCCCTACTGGGGATGTGCCCGCAACCAATGTACATGCCCTTGACCGGAATCAAACCCAGGACCCTTCAGTCCGCAGACTGATGCTCTACCACTGAGCCAAACCGGTTTCAGCAGGCTAGACGTTTTAAAGGACTCTAGGCGGGCTTTTTCTGCAGGCCCTGATCCTGGGCAAGTCCGGAGGGGAAAGATAACGGTCTTAGCAAATGGAATGCGGTCTAAGCCAAAGGGAATGCCGGCTGTGAAATGATCTAAAGGCCAGTTTCCCAGGGGAAAGGGTATCAACCCAATTATTTGATCAGACCTAACAGGTGTGCTGCTAAGATACAACTGAGGCATGGGTGCTATCTCTGAGGAGGGAAGGTCAGGGGGTCCAAACTGTGTGGCCAGCGATATGCCAGGGGAGGAAAAGTCACCCTGGGGTGAGGTCCCACCCTACAAGTGATGGTCCATTGCTGGGCACCTGGGGCTTTCCACCCTGGCGCCCTGTCCCTGGCCCATTGTCCTTGCTCTGCCCATGTCTGTCCAGCTGCCTGCCACACCTCGATGCCTGGCTGGAGGAAGAGGATAGGAATGAGAGTCTCTGAGGCTGCTCCAACATTCACCGCCACTTCTTTCCCCCCCCCCTTACCCCCGCCCCGCTGTCAGATCTAACTTTACACCTGAGGGGACCTCCCCTCCCCCAAGGCAGTCGCCAGAGCCCTAGGTGGGAGGAGTAGGGACTTTGTGATAGATTAATTAAAGAAGGTAGCTGAGACTGGGATGCCAGGACACAGGCTTTTATTGGAGAGAGGGTAAGTACCTCCACCAGCTGCTTCCAGAGAGAAAGAGAGGAAGAGGCCAGAAGACACCTGGGGGTCTGCTTTTAAGGGGAGGATAGGGGACGGGGCTTAGAGTACTTAGCACACGCTGATTGGTGATTAGGGACCTAGGGTCTTAGGAATGGGGGCGGGGGGGCTTAGGGTATTTGGCAGGTGCTGATTGGTGGTTCAGAGCTCAGGAATGTCTGGCCACAGGTGGGGTTTACATCTGTCAGTCAATTGGGGGAAGGGAGGATCTATCACTTTGGAGCCCAGAGGAAGGAGTCCAGGCTGAGGGGGCTTCCTGCACAGGGAGGGGCAGGACATCCGCTCCCCCACCCCCCACACTTAGGAGGGGAAGACTGGTGAGGCCATTAGTCTTTCTACTTTTGGGCTCCTGCCATTCCTGCAGGAGTTTACTTGGCCTTGGCAATGGCCTGCTTCCCAGAACCTCTCATCAAAAATGATTCTTGGAGGCCGAGCCAGTTCAGGGAAGCCCAGAAGCCAAGGAAGGCCTGGATCCCACTCTCGCACTTCTCCTCCTGGCTTCCAGCCTGGTTATCATCAATCCCATCAAACGCCTGGAAAAGCTCCCGCCTGCAGAACGCGAGCTGAGAGCCGGCCTGGCAGGTACCGAGTTCGCAGTGGGTTTGGGGAAACGAGGATGGCGTGAGGGGAGAACCCTTACCGACCACAGGGCGGTGTCAGCCCCAGCTTAACACCCTCCTCAGAGTGCTTTCAGCCTCGGGGCGAAGGTGGCCCCTCATCAGGAGCCCAGGAGGCCTTCAGTTCTCAGCCAATTAGATTCACTCCTTCTCCCCGGAAGTGACAGGCCCGCCCCTACCCGTGAGCACTCAGCCATGCATTTGTCGGTGCTGCATCTTTCCTGTCTGCTTTCTATCCAGTCTTGCAAACCCAGCAGAGTTGACCCTTTTTCTGAGAAATCCTTCCTGGCTGACTCCCTAACATGCACTGACATTTCCACAGTCACTTACGTAACAGTGCCAGGGAGCCAGCGTGCACAGGTCCGCCTCCCCTCATGGCCACGGGCTCCCTGAGGGCACAGATGCCGTCGGAGTCATCTCAGTGGACCCAGCACAGAGCCCGGAGTTAGGACCATAGGGCAATGCGATGCTTAAGGGCTTCCTGCCACAGAAGAACAAAGACCAGGAAAAACTTGCTGGACACCAGGAGTCAGACCATGCAAGGAACTGAAACTGTCCTCAAGACACATCCAGACTCCGTCTGCATTCCAAGCTCACTGGCTCAGCCCCCAGGCCCACTGACGGCAAGAGCTTCCGGTCAGTGGCTGCATATAAGGATGAAACTCCAGCTCCTAGTGCTGCCATCACCCGCTCGCTGTCGTCTTGGCTCAGTGCTGTGCTGCCCTTCCCTTTGGCTATCCCACCCCCCACCCCTTTCCTTAAATAAATCCAACTTTTCTTTATCCACTATTTGAGATGGCTGCTTAGCCTGCCCCTGGATGCCATGTTAACCTTTCTCCCGGCACAGTGAGTTAAGGAATGAGGGAATGTGTAAGAGGCGCCCAGAGCAGGGCTTGCAAACGCAAATGCCTTCAGGGTCCAAGTAAGTTGGGTAAGTTCGGGTAAGATGATGAGGGGCCAGTGAGTGATTTGCATAAAGGAGTTCAAATTTGGTTAGAGAAAGGAGTGGGTGGAATTCAGCCACCTCTGTTCAATACAATGTAATGAAATAGTAATTATTTTAGCCCAGCCTATGTGGCTCGGTGGTTGAGCCTACACAAACCAGAAAGTCAAGGTTGGATTCCTGGTCAGGACACATGCCTGGGCTTGGGGCTCGAATCCCCAATAGGAGGGCATGCAGGAGGCAGCCAATCAATGATTCCCTCTCATCATTGATGTTTCTCTCTCTCTCCTCTCTCTCTCTCTCTCTCTCTCTCTCTCTCTCTCTCTCTCTCTCTCTCTCTCTCTCTCTCCCTTCCTTTCCTCCCTCTGAAATCAATGAAGACATTTTATTTTTTTAAAATATATTTGATTGATTTTTTTTACAGCGAGGAAGGGAGAGAGATCGTTAGAAACATCGATGAGAGAGACAGTCATCAATCAGCTGCCTCTTGCACACCCCCCCCCCAACCAAGGTACAAGCCCTTGACAGGAATCAAACCTGGGACCTTTCAGTCCGCAGAACGACGCTCTATCCACTGAGCCAAACTGGTCTCGGCTCAATGAAGACATTTTAAAAAAGAGATGAAAGAATAATTATTTTTAAACTTACTCTGCCCGGGAGATCAGGCGCAGGGATTCGGAGCGTGGACGTGGGGACGCGAAGTGCACGGCTGGTGTGCATCCCAGCTCAACCACCTCTTCTCGGTGGGACGTTGGTCACCTCCCTTAACCTCTCCGAGCCTCCGTTCCTTACCTACCTTACAGGGTTGTGAGGCTTCCAAGGATGGGCACGTGGGAAGCACATAAAAGGGTGCCTGACTTCTGTTGGTTTTGAGGATTGAATGAGGGGCCAGGCCCCCTGCACCTCCTCTCAGCCCCACCTCTCAGCTGGTGGCTCCTCAGAGAGCCAGCAGAAAGCTGTGCTTACTCTGCCGAGTGGCATCTCCTGGGAGGGAGGAGGGAGAAATAAATCTCCTGCCTCTGCTTTGGAAAGCGGCTGATAATTGTCTGCCTGCAAGGAGACAGCATTTGTCAGCTGGCCCCTGGGCCCCAGGGATGAGGTGACGTTGTCTGTGTGTGGTTTGCTTGGGAGGGTCTGGAAACTCCGAGGAGGCTGGGCGTGGCTTCTGGAGCCTTCAGGGAAGATCTAACTCAGGAGGATCTACAGGGTCAGGAGGATGGGACAGAATAACCTCAAGACCAGGGTTTGAAATTGCTTCTAGTTGGCCTGCTGTCCGCCAGACACCTGTCTCAGCAATTCAGGCCCCAGAGGGAGACTAGGGCGGACTCTGTTCTGCAGGTCCAGGCAGGGATGCTGTCCTGTGTGTGAGGGGCTGGACCAGCGATGCCTACTCACCCCAGACAACAGAAACCCACCCCACAGGGGGGAGCCAGGTCCGGGCCCATGTCTAGCTGTGTCCTATCTAGCTTGCCAAGCACTTTCCCGCCTGTTTTCTCATTCAACCAGCCCCCCAGAAGCAGGAATAAGCCCCCTGTGATGCAGTGGTTCAGATGCAGGCTTTGTTTCTCACGGGCTGTGCGGCTTTGGGGCAATCACTTCACCTCTCTGAGCCTCACTCACCTCACCTGTAAAAGGGGAGAGTGGCCACCACTCCGCCCCTGCAGGTTTGCTGTGGAGCGTAAACGAAATCATGGATCTCAAGAACTCAGCAGTGCCTGGTGCAGGGTCAGCGAATTTGTCAGCCCCTCCTCTGGATTCCCGTTTTACAGAGGAGGAACATGAGGCTCCGGTGAGTTACCAAAGTATACTCATCAGAATGTTTTTAAAATTATCAGACAGCTGGAACCGGTTTGGCTCAGTGGATAGAGCGTCGGTCTGGGCATGTACCTTGGTTGTGGGCACATCCCCAGTAGGGGGCGTGCAAGAGTCAGCTGATGGGTGATTCTCATCGATGTTTCTAACTCTCTCTTCCTCTCTGTAAAATATATTTTTAAAAAATTATCAGACAAATGCATCGTGAGCACAAGTTAAAGCTGTATTTCACCTACTCATGAGGAAACTAACAGGAGGATAAAGCTAGTTCGGAGGACTGACGGGTGTAATCAACGAAGCAGAGAGAACCCTGGAAGAAGATTGCTAGTCAGAGTCCAGCCCCAAACGCCCTACAGTGTGTGACCTATGACCTTTGGGTTATAACCTATAATCTCTACTGGTCAGAAATCATTTGTATCACTCTCGGATAGCTGTTTTCTACAAATTAGCATCTCAGTTCTCAGACCTATCAAACGTCTGGGCCTGAATCCACAGGGAGCCTGTGGCCCTCGGGGGTTTGTGTGAGGATGCCCCCTGGGGACCACAGTTTGGACTTATCTGTGCTCACCCAAGTGAGCTGAGACCCCGGAGGCTCTGCAGCCTCCAGCCCCTGTGCTGGTTAATTTTGCAGCGAGACCCCCAGACAGCTCAGGGTTGGAGGAACGAACGAGCAGCAGCGAGGAAGCAACAGATGGGTTTCCATGGTGACTGCCTCCGAGAGCTCTAAGTGTCTTCTTTCTGAGCTGAGATGGAGGCGCGGCAGGAAGAACATGGGTGCGGGAGGGGAAAACCTGGTCCGATCTACCCCAGATGGAAGTTTAGCGCCCCTGGGGCAGGTCACTCACCGGCTCTGGGCTGAGGAGGGGCAGAGGATGCTCTTTGTTAGCTGCCTGCTCTGTGCCAGGCATTCTGCCTTTAGTTCTCTCCCCAGCAGGCCTGTGAGAAAGAAGCCATTCTCAGCATTTTATGGATGAGGAAACAGAAGCACAGAGAGGTGGAGTGACCTGCCCGGGAACACACCGCTTGTGAAGAGCACCCGAGCTGTGCTCTTCACCACAGCCCTGTGTAGCGCTCCAGGCCCCTTTCTCCTCGGAGACTAGATACGTTCCTTCCGGAGATGTCGCCCCTCCCAGCAAAGGAAGGGTGGTGGGGAAGCAGAATCGGGGTGCAGAGAGGGAATACTTCCGGTCAAGCACAGTGAAGTTAGCTCCCACTTTCTGCCTGGGCACCTTGACCAATATGATACCTGGCACCTCGGGCAGGAAGCAACTCCACGCTCAGGCAGCCCTCAGACCCCACCCTCCACCCACCCATCCCCGCCCGCCCCAGGCCCCAGGCAGCGTGACACCCCCACAGCCTCGGAACAAACACTCTGAGCTCTGGATGCCGTCCAGAGCATCTCCTTATCTGCAAACCCTCTTACAGGCGTGCTCCACACTGCCCGGCAGGAAACAAACAGCCTCCTGCCCCTCCCAGAAGCCTCCCTTTGCTGAACTATAGCCCAGTGCCTCCTCCCCACATCCTCCTCCTCCTCCTCCTCACTGTGGTCCTCCTCTCTCCTGCCCTGTCCCACTCTCGTCACCCCAGAGTGTTGGCTTCTGTTCCAGCGGCCAGAGCCCAGGAATGGGACAGGCCCTCCTGGTGGCTGTGACGGAGGCCCAGAGCCCTCAGCAGGGCCCAGACATGTCTTTCAGGACGAGCCCAGCTCAGTCCTGCCCGCCAGAATGCCCTGCCTTCTCTGTTTTCATCCAAGTCCCAAGGCAAGTACGGTATGTGCATGGCGGTTCAGACAAGCCCAGGCCCAGCTGGCCCGAGAGCCTCCCCGGCAAGGATGGAGGTAGGGGGAGGCGTGTGTGGGCCCTCAATGTGGGCGCGGGCCTGGGCCAGCCAGGGGGCCTGGAGCTGGAGCCGCTGTCCCCCACCATCCTCTCCACAGCTGGCCTTGGCCTCCTAGCCCTCCCAACTCTGTCCGTCCATCTACCCATCCACCCACCCACCCACCCATCCATCCTCCCATTCAACAAGCTTTGGTTGGACATTCATGTTGCTGGCACATAATGAAGGGGATGAGCAGGATGCATTCCCAGCCTTACAACCTGACTATCGATGTGAGCAATGTCCAAACCTGTGGGAAAATTTAGAGTTTATTTGAATCAAACCCATGACAATTGACTGGAAGCAAAAACTCAACAAATTGAGAAAATGCTCCAGAGAATGCCAGTTTGGCATCTTATTTTGTACCCGAATCAAAGGAGAAAATGGAAGGAGGGAGACATGAAGTCCTCGGGTGGTAGACGAAGGGGGCAGGAGAAAGCAAAGCAGTGGCACCTCTGGGATTGGAGAGAGCGTGAAAGGAAGAGACACATAACTTCTTTCGAGTTGGTGGGGACAGGATGGCTAATGCTATTTACAGCACATGGAGATGGAATGTGGGGAACGGAGCGACAATGAGGGGACAATGAGGGGTCGGAGGTCTCTGCTCTGGTGCAGCAGTTATGCCCTGAGGGGTCTGGAAAAGGAGCTCACTCTGACATTTCAAAGGTACATTGTCCTAGATGCAAAAAAAAAAAAAAAAAAAAAAGGCAGCCGAAACAGGTTTGGCTCAGTGGATAGAGCATCATCCTGCGGACTGAAAGGTCCCAGGTTCGATTCTGGTCAAGGGCATGTACCTTGGTTGCAGGCACATCCCCAGTAGGGGGTGTGCAAGAGGCAGCTGATCGATGTTTCTAACTCTTCCTCTCTGTAAAAAAAAAAAAAAAAAAAATCAATAAAATATATATATTTTTAAAAACATAGTAATATGAATGTTAGCTATTACTGTCCTTCAGTGGTATAGTCCCAATGCCTGGCATAAGGTTTGGCCAATATTTACCAGCAGTGCTCAGTCAGCATTGGTTGGGTGAATGAATGAATGTGCCTGGGCAGAGAGAGATGAAGCAATGGCATGAGAACCCAGAGGGGGGTCCGAATCGGTCGGAGGAGAGTCAGGGGGGCTGCCTGTCGGGAGGGAGCTGATTCCCACAGGGCAAGCCTGTCAGACTCGTGGCACGTGGGCCGAACGCCCTGTTTGTCTGGCCCGGTTAGCCTTTGCGTTGGACATGCTTGCTGTAGGGCGAGGAGTGAGCCCAGCAAAGAGAGGGATGACCCGCAGGCAGGAGCGGTACGAGCGTGTGCAGGGGGCTCTCGCCAGAGAGAGGACCTGACCCGCGCAGGGAGCGTCCGCCGCCCATCCCTCAGTGACTGACCCTGTCACCCGAAGCGGCCAGATTCCCGCTCGGCTGGCCATTTGGAGGACGTTTTGGGGAGTCATGATAAGAGAAAAAAAAATCTGAGATGTTCTAAATTAACATGACAGTGTCTGGGGAGTTAAAGAAACAGGACGGCCGAAACCAGTTTGGCTCAGTGGATAGAGCGTCGACCTGCGGACTGGAAAGTCCCGGGTTCGATTCCGGTCAAGGGCATGTACATTGGTTGCGGGCACATCCCCAGTAGGAGGTGCGCAAGAGGCAGTTGATCAATGATTCTCTCTCATCGATGTTTCTAACTCTCTATCCCTCTCCCTCTCTCTTCCTCTCTGTGAGAAATCAATAAAAAATATATTTTTTAAAAAAGAAAAAGAAACAGGACAGTGAGCCTGTAGGAGCTGACCGTGGGCCAGCTCTGACCTGCTGCACGGATCTCAGAACTGGCCCTGCTTGCCCTTCTCCCCTTCCCTCTGTCTGCGGCTCCTGTGATGCTTTCAGAGGGCTCACATCGACCTCCACCCCCTACTTGATGCATCAAGAAGGCTTGCAGAACTCCGGGATGACGGGCGTGCCGGCTGCCTACCCAGCCGTGCTTCTGGCGCTTTACACTCCACGCCTTGAAGGGCTGAGGTGAGAATTCAGAGACACAGTGGCAGCTTGGGGCGAACTGAGGCGTGGCCCCTGCTGGTTATGGTTAGCAGCCGAGGAAACTGGTTTGGAAGGGGTTAAGGGGAGACCCTGCCTCCCAGCCAGGAACGAATCAAGGCTGGCAGGGGAGGGGCCAAGGCTGCCACTGGGAGAGAAACCTAGACTGGCCAGATGGTGCCGGAGAGGGAAGGGAGAAGACACACGGGAAGGGCCAGGGGCCATGGGGCAGAGCCCGGGTGCAGGGTCGCCGGCCTCGGCAGGGGGATAGCTCCAAGCCCGAGGGGGCAGGGTCAGCTTCTGGGGGCTGGAGGAGGAGAAGGGGCTGAGCTGCCAGAGCCGGAGACCGAGGTTAGGGTGGGAGGGGACCGGGACCAAGAGCCCTCCTGGCCCCCCCAGGCTGGGAGCACCGGCTGCACCCAGGCCTTGAACTCCCTGACCCCGATGGCCCACATGGGGCACGGGGTCTAATTTTAGCTCCGCCACAGGGCCCGGAGCCACAGGAGTGCCGGTCAGCTGGCACTGGGCTGGCCAGGGCTGCTCAGGCGGCAGGGGTAGGTGGTGAGGGGGTTGGGGGGGGGGGAGAGATTGGGGAGACCAGCCCTGCACCCTGGCTAAGCTGCCTCTTGGGGGAGTCCTGACAGGTCCCCCATGGCCTGGCGGACAGTCGTTGCCACTGAGGGCCAGGTCGGGGGGCTGGGCCAGAAGGGCAGCAGGGCACAGCCTGGCAGTCTGGACAGAGGTTGCATCAGCCTGAAGTGTGCTTGGGGGCAGGGGGCCCTGCCGGGAAGGCAAAGGCAGGCTCGCTGGTCCAAAGACCCGGGAAGCAGAGTCCCGACCACAGGAAGGCGAGGCCAGAGCGCTCGGCCCTGCCTGGCCTCCGGGAGCCTGGGTTCGACCCCGCGCAGACGAGCCTCCGTCTTCCCAGCTGTACAGACAGGGCGCTGAACTAGGCCCATCCCGGCTCCGGCCGCCCGCCCTCCGGCCCCCCGGCCCCGGCTGGGGGTGGCCACATGCAGTCCTGGCGGAGGAAGTCCCTGTGGCTGGCCCTGCTGGCCTCCTGGCTCCTCGGCCTCCTGGGGATCTTCCCCCTTCTCCGCCTGGCGGTGCCCGCCGGCCCTCGGGCCGGGGCCCCCCGCGGCTGGCCCCGCTGGCTGGATGCCGGGCTCCTGCAGAGCGCCTTCCAGCCGGGGGAGCCCCCCGAAGACGCCCCTCCGCTTCCTCGAGCCCCCCGAGGGGGCGGCTGCCACCGGGGAGCTTGCTTCGACCCCTCCAAGTGCCGGAGGGATGGCCTCAAGGTGTTCGTGTACCCAGCGGCCGGGCCCCGCTCTGAGACTCAGCGCAAGGTCCTGGCTTCCCTCGCGGGGTCCCGCTACCGCGCGGCCAGCCCGGCCGAGGCCTGCCTCCACCTGCTCAGCCTGGACGCCCCGGCCGGAGCGTGCCGCCCGGTGCCCCCGACATGGGACGGGGGCAGGAACCACCTGCTCCTGCGGCTCCACCCGGCCTCCTGCCCGTGGGCCTCCCCGCGGGGACGGGCCATGGTGGCCGAGGCCGGCCCCGCGGCGGACGCCTTCCGGCCCGGCTTCGACGTGGCCCTCCCGCCGCTCCCCGAAGACCACCCGGTTCGCGGCGGCGCCCCCGGCCGGCTGCGCCAGCACAGCCCCCACCCCGGGGCGGCGCGGCTAGCCCTGGCCGGGGAGCGGGGCGGGTGGCACGTGGCAGGTGCCCACCCCTCTGCCTGCCCCCAGTTTGGACACTGCGAGCCGGACCGTGGACCGGAGCCGTGAGTGGACCTTCCCCCTCGGGGGCTGGACGGGAGGGACTTGGACGGGAGGGGCCAGTGGTGGGAGCGAGCCCGGAGGACCGGGGAGAGGGCGGGGTGGAGGTGGGAGAAGCAGCCACAGCAGCGGCTGTCAGGGTAGCACTGGCACCGACGCGGCGATTGGCAGCCGGAGGTGGCTAGGGCAGGTTTTGGAATCTACCCCCGGGGGATCTTTAAAAACAAAGAACTCAACTCGCTCTTCCTCTTCTTATCTTATTCCAACTTAATATTTTATTTGACATAACACTCCTACGGAGCGTGCTCTGTGCTCATAAGCACTTTCTTAAGTCATGACTAGAATGAGATAATACGAGCTGCTGTCACTGTTCGTGCAGCCGCCCCTGACGCTCAGAGAGGCCACGCGGTCTGACGGAAGCCTCCCAGCCAGAAAGGGGACAGCCGATATTTTAATCCAGAATTGCCTTTGGCATTAGGAGTCTGAGTTCTAAGGAAGAGTTTAGGATCAGCCCCGTCAAATGCCTCAGAGCCAGGGAGACCAGTCACAGATGGCAGCTGCTCTTGTGTCCAGTGTGGGGGCTCAGCCTCTCCAGGAAACAGCCTTTGGTGACAGCAAAAATGTGAACCAGGCGAGACTTACAGAAGAACGTCATGCTAGTGAGAGTTCTCTAGTTCTCTCCACCTGGGCTATTTGGGGTGACAGACCTTAGGTCAGGGGTGGGCAAACTTTTTGACTCGAGGGCCACAATGGGTTCTTAAACTGGATCGGAGGGCTGGAACAAAGGCAGCATGACCATGCTGGCACTCTCATCTTGGGCTGCTGGTGAAGGAGCGGAGGGGAGAGCAAGAGAACCCTCCGCTCTTTCGGCTCCACGGGCCGGATAGAACAGCCGAACGTGCTGGATCCGGCCCGAGGGCTGTAGTTTGCCCACGGCTGCCTTAGGTGATGGAGCAATTAATCCCTAAGCACCCTAACCCCTCTGCACCCCCAGGAGGCCAGCAGTATCCAAAGGCTGGCTGGGCAGGCAAGAATATTTTCATGTATAATACTAGGGGCTCAGTGCATGAATTCGTGCACCTTGGAAGGAACTGTGGGCCACAAGTTTGTGGTGGGCTCAGGGGCGGGTCTCAGCCCATCCTCTGTGCTCCTGCCTGGCCCCTCCCACCACGGCCCCCAGTCCTCTGCCTGCTGGCAGCCTCCACTCCCTCTGCTGCCACTCCCACATGCTGATGACGCCAGTGCTGCTGGGGCAGTCGGACCCCGTACCAGGATGGCGCAGGTGCCATCACCAGGCGGGACCGTGGCCCCAGGGTGACCAGCACGCATCACCGTGGCCGGGCGTTCGGTTGTTCTGTTGTTCCGCCGCTCGGTCTCTCTGCATGTTAGCCTTTTATTGTACAGGATGAATACACTCATTTTTATATCAATCCTGACGTTGTCCAGGGCCCCCAGAGCAGAGGATTCCCTCTCCCTCTCCCAGGCACCTCCCTGTCCTCTCCTGGAACGACACGCGCTGTTCTGGGCTCCACGTCCCCCCCAGGAATTGTTCACCAGCCCACACTCCATTGTCGCCTCCGCTTGGGGCTTTGGGGCTTCTCTCCGCCAAAGAGCCCTGGTGGGAATAAATCCCTCCACCTCCTCTAGGGAGCACCCCGCCGCCAGGGGTAAGGGCAGAATGTCCCCCATCAGCTCCCACTGCCTTTCTGCCAGGAGTCATCCCTGCAGCTACCCGAAAAGCCAGGATCCCCCAGGTACCTCAAGCCCAGGCGTCACCTTTGGTGACAAGGTTCCTCCATCACCGTACCCCATGCCCTTTTCTGCTCTTGCTTGTAGAAAGTTCTTTCCGCGCACTTTAGTTGCTGCTGCATGCAACTGGTTCTTGGTGAATCTGAAAGCTATTGCAGCCTCAACTTCTCTGAGAAACTGAAAGTTAGGGTAGGTGAGTGTGCACCAAATGTTGACTGGTGGATCCAAAATTGGCCAGACCTGGCCAGCGTTTTCTAATCCGCTTTCTAACCCTCTGAATAGCATTTTTGATAAGCTTCGTTCTGAGGTATGAAGGCTCGACTACTGTCCTCTGAATGTAGGCAGCAGGAGTTCTAATCTCTGGGGTAGTTTGAGCCTCAGTTTCCCTGAAGTGTCAGGTAGCTCCCTACTCGAGCCGGACAGCATAGGGACAGAGTTACAGAGAGAGGCCGACAGCCGTGGGGTCAGCCCCTGGAAGGCAGCTGAGTAAACAATGCCGGCCAGAGAGAGAGGCGACCCAGTCCCTGCCACTGCCCCACTTTCGCTCCGCTGGCAGGAGCGAGGGGCAGGGGAGAGTGAGTATTGGGGGGAAGCTTGCTCTGGGCCTGGTGAATGTGGGTAAGGCATGCCCAGCCCTCTGAGGCGCCCTCAGGGGAGGGATTCATGTCCCCATTCCCAGGAACAGGAAACTGAGGCTCAGAGAGGTGGAGGGAGCCAATCCAGGGCCTTTGGTGACAAGCCCCCTGGCTCACCACGGCCCGGCCTCCCTCACGGCTCTGCCCAGGCGCTTGGCTCCGGGTGAGAGCCTGCCCTCTGGCTCCGAAGCCGTGTTTTTCCACCTTTGCTGAACAGACGCCTGTTGCTTTGGAATAAGCCTCCACCCACTGAAGCTGTTACGTGTTTGTATGAATAGGGAATTCATTCCCGCGGCACAAAGGGGCATGCAGTCAGAACGCCCTCCCACCCCGTCTCTGGCCACCCGCTTTCCTTCCTGGAACCCCACACAGCTGCTTCTCGTGTCCTTTCTGAGGTGCTCTGTGTGGGTGACACAGAGCAACATGTGTGCATGCTCTCTCTGTGTTTTTGTTTTTGAATTTATTTACAAGTTCAGTGCAGGTTGTAAAGTCCCCCTGGCCCATCTCTGCAGGGCACGGGGGGTGCAGTGCCCAGGGCCCAGGATACTTTTGGGAGCCTGTGACATTTTTTCTTTTTCAAAATCAGGAGGAAAAAATGAACTTTTAGGTAGAAGAAAATATTTTCCTTTATAATGTGAATATGGTCATTTTTATATCACCACAGTTATCAAATATGATTTTTTCATGGCAAAGGGGCCACAAAGGCCAAAGTGCCTGGCCTCTGAAAGTAGGCGGAGCCACACTGACGCCAGCCTCGGGCACTACGACCGAGACCGTGGCAAACACTTACCTGGTCACTGAACCCTTAATTGGCAGTTACTACGATGACCCTTCCATCTCACACACACACACACACACACACACACACACACTCATCTAACCTCTGCTTGTTTACTTCTACTGATGAGGAACTCACCACCTCCCAAGGCTACTGGCTACTTACAACCAGCTCGTTACTAGAATCTGTGCTGAAGCTCACTTTTCAGGCATTGGATCCATTGGTCCTGGGTCTAGCCTCCATGGCGCATCCCGTCTTCCAGGTGAGCTAACGGAGGCCCACAGAGGTCACAGCTCCGAAGCACAGGAGCCAGGAGGCAGCGTGCACAGCTTCTCTCTGCATAGCAACGTGTCATAACCCGGGACCTGCCTGTCTCTCCTACCAGAGGACCGGGCTGTGCCTCCCTCGTCTCAGTGTCCCCAGGACCTGGCAGAGTGCCTGGCAGAGAGCGGGCACTCAGTAGGTGCTAAGTGAGTGAATCCTGTAAGACTAGACCCAGGACCGATGGAGGAGGACATGCAGAGGGGGAACTGCTGAGGCTAATGGGGACTAAGGGGTGCAGTGCATTCAGCCGGCTCTTTGTAGCTGGGTTCCCCGAAGCCTTAACCTCAGGCACTTGCAATCCCTTAGGGCAGTGTTTCCCAAACTTTTGACATATGTGTACCCCTTCTATAATTTTCGTAATGCTAAGTAGCCCTCGTCAAAAAAACCCAAAACAAACACGGATGTATTTTAATAACAATCAAAATATTTTTTTTCTTTTTCTGGTACATACACAAAATAATAATAAACAAAAAATAAAATTATTCATAATAAAATATAAATAAAAGTTTTATTATAAATAACATTTATTTGGATCAATGAGAAGGATGAAATTGACTTGACTCATGAGAACGTAGAATTAGGCGCAGCTAAGCACGGTGCAGTGCATATCCCCACCAAACTCCGGTGCAATGCATACCCCCACCAAACTCTTCCCGTACCCCTGGAGGTACGTGGACCACACTTCGGGAAACACTGCCTTAGGGCTTCACTGGGGGGGGGGGGTATGTGTGGCTGTAGCTGTGTGGTGCCACCCTTTTAATGAGGCGGAGGGGGCTCTGTTGTTGAACTTGTGGCCTCTTCCAGGGAAAGCCTGGCGGGCACCTTGGCCCTGGAGGAAGAGGCCTGGGTCTCGGGGATCTCTGTGTCGTTCAAACCACCGGGCCCAGAGTTAGCACCCTGAGTCTAGTTCCAGCTCTGCCCAGCTCTCGCCGAGCCCCTGAGCTCCTCTGAGTCTGAGACTCAGTCTCCCCGTCTGTTGGTCCAGAGACCAAAGACTTCCGGGACTGCGTCTTGAAGGTTCAGACTCAGGACCAGACAGGCTGGAGCTGAGGGGGATCCTGGGAGACCTCTGGGCCCCACCCATCAGTCCACACTCTGCCCGTGCACCCCAGTCCTGCCTGCCCACCGCCCCTCCCTCCCAGCGGCTAGGCCATGGGCACTCCTCTGGGTGGGCCGGCCGCCCCTGCCCTCAGGCACACGGCCTGAGTGTGGCCTGGAGCTGGGGGAGGAGTCGGGGGAACAGAGGCGGCCTGTCCTCGGGGCCAGGGGGCCTCTGGCAGCAGCTTCCTGTGTGGTTCCAGGCCGGGGGCCCAGCCCGCCTTGTGACAGAGGCGCCTTTCACGGCCTGGCTCTCGGGAGGGGAGGGGAGAGGCGAGCGGGGGGAGTGGAAGCCACTCAGGTGCGGGCTGCCTGAGTCTGCGTGTGGCAGTGCTGTGGGAGGGCTAGCACATGCATGTCCACGCCAGGCTGGGCCTTGGAAAGTCAGGTCCCTTTGCCTCCCCCCCATGTTGCAAAATGAGGAGACTGAGGCCCAGAGAAGAGAAGGGAGGTGACTGAGACCAGCAGGGGCAGAGGTGGAGCTGGAACCCGGGGCTTGAGGTGTGGGTGAGGGGCGAGTGTGCCCATGGCGCTAGTGTATCGTGTGTCCTGAGCGTTTGCTCGCCTATGAGAGCACGATGGTGTGTCTGTGCATGGGGCGTGTGGGTGTGCTGGTGGGGAGCTGGGAGCCATGGAGGGAGCCGGTGGGGGAAGGCAGTGTCTCAGGCCTCCTGTGCCTCCTCAGGACCCACCCTGGGGCAGCGCTGCCCAACGCCACCTTCTGCCTCATCCCAGGCCGCCGTCCTGACGCCGTGCGCTTCCTCCAAGCCCTGCAGGTACAACCCCAACTTGAGCAGTCCCCGGCCCCGGCCCCCCACACTCCTGAGCGGCCAGGTTCTCTGGGCCCCGGCCAATGGTAGGAGGGGAGCTGCTCTTTGCTCCGGGACTCAGGTGTGCCTGTGTCCATAGGCGTCTCACCCTCTGCACGGCACCCACACTTTTCTCCTCTTTGCTCCCCAAAACGCACCTCTCCTCTTTGCTTCTTGCCCCCAATAGCAGACGTGGGCGGTGGGTGAGCGTGTGCAGGGCGGGGCGGGCCCGCCAGTGACACCCCCACCCCCCAGGCCGGCTGCATCCCTGTGCTTCTCAGCCCTCGCTGGGAGCTGCCCTTCTCGGAGGTCATCGACTGGACCAAGGCGGCCATTGTGGCAGACGAGAGGCTCCCACTGCAGGTAGCCGAGGGCCCTGCCCAGGGGGTGGGGACCAGACCCAGGACATGGGAGGGACCCCAGGACGCCAGCCCCCAGGCTCCCCTCAGTCCTCCTCTAACGTAGTATCCTTCTCACCGTCCTCCCTCCCCCACCAAGCCTCTGGGATTCCATAGGATCAGAAGGAGGCCGACTTCTGAGGGTTCTGAGCCTCTTTCAGCCTCAGTTTCCCCATATGTACAATGGGATACGTTAGACCAGGTGATTTCCATGGGCTCAGCCCCACTGGTCTATGGCTACTTAAATACCCAATTTAAGGGAAGACCACATGCACATCACACACATGCACACACACCCATCAGAACTGGAGTGCCTCCACATGGCTATGAGTGGCAAAGGAAAAGACACAGTGACTTTTCCATCTAATGAAACTAATTTTTTAAAATATATTTCATTGATTTTTTTACAGAGAGGAGGGAAGAGAGATAGAGAGTTAGAAACATCGATGAGAGAGAAACATCAACCAGCTGCCTCTTGCACACCCCCCACCGGGGATGTGCCCGCAACCAAGGTACATGCCCTTGACTGGAATCAAACCCAGGACCCTTCAGTCTGCAGGCCGATGCTCTATCCACTGAGCTAAACCGGTTTCGGCTGATGAAACTAATTTTGCCCAGCTCTGAAAAATGTGTGTGAGCCTTGAATCTGCCAAGAAGTGAGAATGGTGTAGAGAGTTAATAACATCCACTATTCATTGAGCCTCCACACGGTGCTGAGCACATATGTGCTGATTTAACCACCTCACAACCACCCTGTGAGGAAGGTACAGGGATTCTCCCCACTTTGTAGATGGGGAAATAGACTCCGAGAGCTCAAGTGACTCGTCCCCGTCATTTACTAAATGGCATTTACACTCAGCTCTCCGTGACCCGTGGACGCCGAGTGCTGGGACCTGGGACTTGGCCACAGGTGGCTTCGGCTAGGGAGACCCTCGGGGAGAGGGCTTCTGGCTCCCAACCTCCACCCCAGCTTGTCCCCCCGAGGGCCCATCGGGGCTGACACCGCATCCTGCTCCTTCGCTCCCATGCGCCCAGGTCCTGGCTGCCCTCCAGGCCATGCCCCCCACGCGGGTCCTCGCCCTGCGCCAGCAGACCCAGTTCCTGTGGGACACCTACTTCTCCTCCGTGGAGAAGGTCATCCGCACCGCTCTGGAGGTAAGGGGGCTCCCCCTCGCCCGCCGCCTCCTCTGGGTTTCCCCCTGGAAGACGCTCCCGGGATGAGGCTGAGCCTGGAGCTCTTGGATACTTTCCTTCCCCAGTGTTGGCCTCAGTTTCCCCATCTGTACAGAGGCGGCTGGGCATGCACCACCTCCAGCTGGCAGGTCCTGGCTGCCGGGTGCTTTGTTGGGAGGGGTCTGGGGCTGGAAAGAATGTGGTGAGCTATTAGTGATGTTGGTCACGAGTGAGGAAGGAGAGGGGGCAAGGTCGCCAACATCTGCCAACCGTGGGCACCGTCCCCGAGTGCCCCCCACTCCGGACTTCCGCTTCTCAACCCTTCTGTCCCCAGGCATCCGGTGATGAAACTGCCAGCCCCCCCCCACCCCCCCAGCCTTAAGGGGAGGAGAGGGAAGGCCAGGTCGTGGCCTCCTCAGACCCGCCCACTCCCTCTGCAGAGCCTGCGTTCACTTTGCAGATTATTCAGGACCGGATCCTCGGGGTATCCGCTCGCCCGTCGCTGATGTGGAACAGCCCCCCAGGGGCACTCCTGGCCCTGCCCGAGTTTTCCACGAGTCCCTCGGACTTCCCCTTCTACTACCTTCAGCAGGGTATGTCCTGGGGATGGACAACCTGGAGCCCCCTCAGCAGCTCCCCCCAACTTCCTCCCAGTCTCAACCACAGAGCCCCCCGAGGTCCCAGCATCTCCTGGCTCCCAGGGTCCCCACCCCAGGCCACTCTCCAGGGCATTCTGTCCCCTCCCACCCTAACGGCCTGTATCCTTCCCCCAGGCTCTCGCCCTGCAGGCAGGTTCAGCGCCCTCATCTGGGTGGGGGCCACAGGCCAGCCCCCCCTGAAGCTCATCCAGGCAGTGGCAGGCTCCCAGCACTGTGCCCAGGTCGGCCCCCTTGCCAGCTGGGCTCCTGGGATCCAGGGTGGGGGGGGGCAAGGGCAGGGCCCCTGAGGATACCTAGACCCCAAAGATAACCACCATTTTGGGGAGAGGAGGCACAGGGAGGACTTTCAAGCGCCCTTGCTGCCTTTTCCTGTAAGTCCCAAATTTCTATTTTTTGTTAATGTTTTTATTGATTTTTAGAGAGAGAGGAAGGGTGGGAGAGACAGAAACATCAATGATGAGAGAGAATCATCAATCAATGGACTACCTCCTGCACCCCCCACCCCTACCCCCTTACTGGGGATCGAGCTCACAGCCCAGGCATGCACCCTGACAGGGAACTGAACTGTCATGGTTCATGGGTTGATGCTCAACCACCAGCCACACCGCAGGCAAGTCCCAGGTCTCTTACACCCCCCCCTTGTCCACCTCCCCATGGAAATTGGAGACTTTGGCTGGAAAGAGGCATGGGCCTGTGTCCACTCAGTTCCTCCCCCAGCAGTCCCTTTCTGAGCACCGGCCCCGGGCTTGGTGCTGAGGATACAGAGAGGAAGCAGGCGAGGGTTCTGCCCCGAGGTTGATTCGCTTAGCGTTTCCCGGTACAGACTGTCAAATGCCCCCCCCCCCCCCCCCGAGAACCAGAGAAACTCCCTCGAGTCCTCGCAGAGCAGGGAAGCAGTGACCTCAGCCAGGGCACAGCTGGTGTGGCAGCAACGACGCAACACCTGGGCTGGGGGTGATCATGGGGCAGGAGAAGGAAAATCTCTGAGAAGATGGGGTGGGACACGGGGTCAGGACCCTGGCTAGCGGCTACCACCACCTGGGTTCTAATAGCTACCCTCATGTCACCGTCACCGGAATGGCTGCCCTTCAGAAGCCCAGAGGCCAGAGCAGGGCAGTGGTGAAAAGACCTGGGCTCCAACTAAGCTCTTCCCACACTCACATGCACAGCTGCTCACCAGCATTTCATCCATCCGGAGGAAGATGGCTCCTGGGACCTTGCTGCCCCCAGACTTCAGTAGCACCCCCTCTTTTTCCCCCCTAGATCTTGGTTCTCTGGAGCAATGACAAGCCACCCCCACCCAGCTGGCCCGAGACAGCAGTGCCCCTGACAGTCATCGAGGGGCCCAGGAAGGTAAAGGGTGGGGAGGCCGTGGCAGAGGTGGGCTCACCCTGGGAGGCTGGGCCTGGGGAAGGTGTTTACTTGGGCCGGAGCCGGAGCTGGACCTCATGTGGGGCCTGAAGAAGCCAGACGGGAGGTTTTGGCTACAGACCCAGCAGGCATGGTTCTCTCCCCTCCCTGGCCCTTGGGAACCGGGCTTCCAGAGAACTGGGGTTTTAGGAGTTGGGGGTGTGTTGGATGTTTCAGATGGAGGAGTGGAGGTGAAGCCCGAGACCCTGAGGAAAGAGCCGGATGGCAACACATGGGCCGGGGTGTGGGGTGTGGGGGGGAGGGGTCTTCTGCAAACCTGGGCTGGTATGAGTCAACGTGTGGTTCTGGGCAAGTCCCTTCCTCTCTGGACCGGTTTTTTTCAAACAGAGGATGCCTGACAAGCCCCCCTAGAGCTGAGATCAGCATCCAATGAGGCAAGGGAGGAATCCTGAGATGTCCAAACTGAAAGGGCCCCTAGTCACCAGCTGTCCCCAAAGAGGAAACTGAACTCCAGAGAGGTGAAAGGAGTCTCGGGTCCGAGTCCTGCGCAGGCTGCTGTTTCCACTGCCCGTCCTTCACACCACACCTGCCCCCCCCTCGCCCCTGCAGGCCACTGACCGCTTCCTCCCGCACCGTGCCATCAGCACCGATGCCATCCTCAGCCTCGATGCCCACAGCAGTCTTTCCACCAGTGAGGTGAGGGCCGGGCCCCAGAGGCGCCCCGTGTGGGTGGGGACTGAGCCAGAGGGCCCTGGTGGCTCCTCGGATGCCCCAGGCACGGAGGGCCAGATGTCAACAGGTCCACCTTTTGCCTTTGAAACCATCCCAGCAAGCCACTCAGCCTCCACCTTTGGAATCAAAGAGCTTTCTAATGACTTTCACAAACATTATTTTCAGCTCCCACCAGCTGCAAAAGTTCCCCTATGCATCCCTCCCACCCCATCCCCTGCATCCCCATCAGCCAGGCTGGCTTTGCCTCCACGCCTCTGGATGCTCCTCCTCACACCTCACTCGCGTATCTCCCAGGTGGACTTTGCTTTCGGGGTGTGGCAGAGCTTCCCGGAGCGGATGGTGGGCTTTCGGACCTGGAGCCACTTCTGGGATGAGGCCCAGGGCGGCTGGAGCTATACTGCCGAGAGGGTCAACGACTTCTCCATGGTCCTCACCTCCGCGGCCTTCTACCATAGGTACAGGTGGCAGCCCGGCACCGGAACCAGGGGCTCTTTAAGCCAGGAGCAGGGGGGCCTGGAGTGAGCACAGCAGTCAGCCTAGAGCCCAGAGACCCAGGTTCAAGGCCCAGGTCTGCCATGTCCCAGCTGTGAGATGGCTGGGTCTCCTCACATCTCTCTCTTTTAAAAAAAATACATTTTTATTCACTTCAAAGAGACAGGGAGAGGGAGAGAGACAGAAACATCCATAATGAGAGAGCATCACTGATCTCCTGCCTCCTGCACGCCCCCCACTGGGAATCGAGGCATGTGCCCTCAATTGGAGTCAAACCCAGGACCCTTCTCTCCACTGAGACAAACCGGCCAGGGTCTCCTCACTTCCCTTGAGGTCCAGCGTCCTCATCTCTATGAATGTATTCACTTCACGGGGCTGCTGTGATAATCAAATGGCAAAAGAAAATTTTAAAAAAATACATTTTATTGATTTTTTACAGAGAGGAAGGGAGAGGGATAGAGAGAAACATCGAAGAGAGAAACATCTATCAGCTGCCTCCTACCACCCCCCCCCCCCAAACTGGGGATGGGCCTGCAATCAAGGTCCATGCCCTTGACTGGAATCGAACCTGGGACCCCCCACTCCACAGACCAATGCTCTATCCACTGAGCCAATCCGGTTTCAGCATAAGAGAAATTTTAATAAAAAAATGTTTTTAAGTGTGTGTGATGAGCTGGGGGAACTGCACTAGCACCCCAGCCTTGGGGCAGGGACTGAATCCTGAAGAGCTTCTCTTGAGGAGTTCCTTACACATGTTTAAAACAAATATGGATCGTCTTGCGGGGGACCCTCCGTGAGTGAAGAATACTTCTCATGGCCGAAACTGGTTTGGCTCAGTGGATAGAGCGTCAGTCTGTGGACTGAAAGGTCCCAGGTTCGATTCCGGTCAAGGGCATGTACATTGGTTTCGGGCACATCCCCAATAGGGGGTGTGCAGGAGGCGGCTGGTCAATGACTCTCTCAACGATGTTTCTAGCTATCTAACCCTCTCCCTTCCTCTCTGTAAAAAATCAATTTAAAAAAAATTATATATATATAATTTTTTTTTTTTAAATACTCCTCCTGTCTGTAGGGGCCATGGGAGGGCTCACCTCAGTTAACCCACATCCTTCCAGAAGCTGGCTCTGGGCTGCCATGTTTGACGGCCTTGGAATTAGCCGGTCCTCCCTCCCCCGCACCCCCTACCCCCAATTTGGCGGAGTTCATTCCCGGGGCGGGGCCCAGGGAGCTGGGAGGGAGCGGGCGGGAACTACACGCACCCTTGGCTGCAGACCAGCCTCCGGGCAGCACCGGACAGGGGAGGGCGGCTGGCTCTGGGGGCGGGAGCCCTCTGAAGCGGCCAGGGCTCGGGGGAGGGAGCGGGGTGTTGGCCAGAGGCTTGGAGATGGGGGTCAAAGGCGGGGGAAGGGGGTGAGGTCAGGGCTGGGGAACCAGAACTGGGGCGGCGGCCCGGCCTCAGCCTCGGCCCGCCTTCCCCCCGCCCAGGTATTACCACACCCTGTTCACGCACTCCCTGCCCGCGGCGCTGCGGGGCCGGGCAGACGCCGCCCCCGGCTGCGCGGACGTCCTGATGAACCTCCTGGTGGCCGCGGCCACCAAGCGGCCCCCCATCAAGGTGCCCTCGGGGAGGCGGCCCGAGGAGGCCGCGCCGCCGCAGGTGAGCACGGAGCGGGGGGCGGGAGGGAGGGCGCCCCCTGGCGGCCGGCGCGCGCTCCTTCCGGTCCCGGAAGGACAGGAACCTCCCTCGGACGCCTTTCCCCTCCCCATCGTAGGCGCCCGGGGCCCGGGACTGCCTCAACCAGATGGCGGCGGGGTTCGGCCACATGCCCCTGGTGTCCTCTCGCCTCCGCCTGGACCCGGTGCTGTTTAAGGACCCGGTGTCGGTGCTGCGCAAGAAGTACCGGAGCCTCGAGAAGCCCTAGGAGGGCGCGCGGGGCCCGCGCCTCACCTCACCGCCCGGAGCGCGGCGTCCGCTCCGCTCAGGTGGCCCCGCCCCTGAGACACCCAGGGAGCCAATCAGGGCGCCCAGTGGACAGTACGTCAGGCCCCGATTGGCCTATCTTAGATCCGGGGGCGGGGCCTCACCCCACCCTCCAGCCGGGCCGCCAGCTTCCGTTTTCCAGGTGCAAGGCTTTACCTATCCTGGTTCCGTGCCTTTTCCGCCCCCGCGGACTCCTCTGCTGAGCTGATGTCTTGTCTTTCCAATCCTCGCCTCTCCTATCCCCTCTCCGGATCGGCTGGCCTCCTCTGCGCGTGCACAGCCCCGTGTTCCCGCAGTCCCGGCACTGTGGCCGCCCCGGTCGTGTCTTCCTCCGTCTGGCCTTGCAGGTAGCGCTGTGAATATTTGACGGAAAGACCATTGGAAGAGACGTCGATTGCGCGCCTGCCCTGTGAGGACGGTGACGGGAGTGCGGACAGGATGTGCCGAGGGGAGAAGACCAAACTCCGTCCCCGTGGTTCCTCCTCCGGCGGGGAGGCAGCTCTCCGCAGACGCCGGGGTTGCCAGGCGCAATCCTCGCGTCCCAGCGATGGAGCCAAGAGGCGCCGGGAAGCCAGTTTCTGCGCCGCTTTCCCGACCGGGCGGAGCGAATGGGGAGGAGAAGAAAGGGATGAGAACGCAGGCGACCCGCGCCGGCCGGGCCCGGGACGCTCGCCTGGAGCTCGGTCGGCGCCCTGCATTACCAGCCATGACCGCTAGAGGTCAGCGCCGCCCCGCGCTCCCGCCTCCGGGACCGGGACCGTAGCTCTCCGCTCCCGTCTGGTCGGGGAGCGAGCCGGGCGCTAGGAGGCCTGGAGGCGCGCAGCCTGAAGTCTGCAACCCCAGGGAAAGGGGACTGACTAGCGGAAAGAGCAGGCCGCGCTTTGGCCCACACACTTGGGACTAGGCAGGGCCGCCTGGAGTGGGCTAGGTGGGCGCAGACACTGGAGCGCCTGTCGGTGAAAGTGCCGCGGGGGAGGGGACGCTGGGTTCTCCCGGGTTCATCCCCCCTGGAACAGGAATCATCGCTTCCGAAGCACAGCGCCTGCCCGCGCTCCTGAAGCTGAGGCTATAAATACCCCTACAGCAGCTGCACCAGGGAGGGGCCTGGGGGGGGGGCGGCTCTAGACGGGTGGGGGCATTGGGTCCAGCCCAGGTCCCAGGGTGTCAGGTGCTTTTCTGCTTTGATGGCCTCGCCGCCGCTTTGGAAACTCCCGTGACTAGCTCGCGGGCCAGAACACGCCGTCCCCCGGGGCCTCTCCAAGGCTTCCCATCCCCATCCCCCAGCCTGACCTCTGCTCCCCGGGGCCAGTCACAGCTGGGGGTGCTGAGAAGGCTCTCCCGTGGAAGGCTTGCGGCTGCTAGATTCTTGAGGCGGAGGGGGCACTGGGGGCGAGGCAGCCTGGCCCAGGACCCAGAGCAGCTGAGAGTGGGTGAGGGCGCAGGACCCAGAGCAGCTGAGAGTGGGTGAGGGCCCAGGACCCAGAGCAGCTGAGAATGGGTGAGGGCGCAGGACCCAGAGCAGCTGAGAGTGGGTGAGGGCGCACACAGCTGCCGCCCAGGCAGCCTTCCCAGGTGGAGGGCTCTGCGCGCCAGGCCCGGCCAGGGAGTCACCGTTCTCCTCCCCAATCACAGCTGCGGCAACCAAAACCCTCAGCTGCCTTGGCACAGCCTTGCCCGTGGGGAGGGCATGCAAGGCCCAAGGACTCACACTGTAACAACACGCAGCCCAGAGCAGGGCCCCAGCCCCTGCGGTCCCAGCCCCAGGCCTAGGGGAACCAGGCAGAAACCCCAGACCTGCCCCACACTGGCTGTGCGACTTAAGGCAAGTGACTCAACCTCTCTGAGTTTTCTCCTCTGTAAAAGTGAAGAATTCTGCCAAAATCGGTTTGGCTCAGTGGATAGAGCGTCGGCCTGCGGACTGAAAGGTCCCAGGTTCGATTCCGGTCAAGGGCATGTACATTGGCTGCGGGCACATCCCCGGTAGGGTGTGTGCAGGAGGCAGCTGGTCAATGTTTCTCTTATTGACATTTCTAGCTCTCTATCCTTCTCCCTTCCTCTCTGTGGAAAACCAATAAAATATATATATTTTTAAATGAAGAACTCTGCCCTGGTGGCATGGTTCAGTGGTTGAGTGTTGGCCAATAAGCCGGGTCTCGGTTCCATTCCAAAGTCAGGACATATGCCCAGGTTGTGGGCCTGATCCCCTGTGTAGGGTGTGCAGGAGGCAGCCGATCAATGACTTTCTCTCATCATTGATGTTTCTCTCTCTCCCTCTCTGAAATCAATGAAAACTTTTTAAAAATAAATAAAATAAAAAGTGGAGCATTGCAATGACTATCTTGAGAGGGGTCCAGGTTCCGGGCTGAGAGGAAAGGGAGTCTTGATTCCCCAGAGGGCAGGGTGGAGTGGAGCACGGCCATCAGTGGTCCTCTCCTCCCCAACCATCCCCGATTTCAAACCAACACACAGTAACTCCCCGCTGACCTTCAGGGCAGAACCCACTGATCTAGGTCCCAGGCACAAAGATGTCATTTCACAGATAAGAGGCTCAGAGGGGACCCCTCCCCACCCGATCCCCCTCACACACTCCCTCCTGCCATGGTCAGGACAGTCACACTCAGCGCTGCCCCCGGGGAGGCTGGGAAGCCGGTGTTAAGGCTCAGAGAATCAGAGGCACAGCCAGGCCGACTTGCTGAAGGACACTTGCTGGCTACGGCAGGCAGACCACCAGACCGACCGGGGCGTGCAGCCTCCTCTGTGAGCCTGGGGACAGGTCTCCCCTTCATCACACAAGCCACCCCGATCCAGGAACCTTCACACACTCCGGGAAGCCACCGGCTCCTGTCCTGTCCCAGTGGTGCAGCAGCTCTGTTCCCCACCCGAGTTCAGTGTCACGTCAGAGGAAACAGCTGGCCCAAGCAGTGTGATTTCAGGCCACCATCAGGCTGGGAAGCGGCCCAGGAGCTGAGGTTAGGGCAGGAACCAGGGTGACAGTCCTGCTCCCCCCGCCCCCCTCCCCCACCCCCGCCCCCCCAACTGTGGCCGGGTGCCTTTGGGTTGGCACAGCTTCCCGGGCTGGGGGACAAGCAAAGAGGAACCCAGCCGGGTCCTTACCTGGCCAGAGGCCCCCTCCCTTCGGAAAGGGAACCGTTTGGCCCACAGCGGAAGTGACTCCCCCGAGGGGCGGATGGGCCCCCGTGCCCCCCGGCTCCCCCCTCAGGGGGACACCGCAGAGGGGCTGGGCCTTAGGCTAATGGTGCGTTGGCAGGGAGACCACCCAGTGCTTGAGTTGAGCAGAGAAGGACTTCAGAGCCAAGGACGCAAATCTTAAGAGAAAGTTTACTTAGAAACTTACAGAAGGGCCCTTGGAGCTTAGGAGAAAGGCGGAGGTGATGCACGGAGGGCAGGGGGGGGGGGGCGGGAATCGGGAGGGGCGAGGGGAAGGGAGGAAAGGCTCCTAAGTCCTTCATCTTGAGGGTTTAGGGGAGGCTCTCAATAGAGTTATTAATCTGCTTTATGCTGATGCACCAAAATGAGATTTATCCCCCTAACTTCACCTGCCCTCGGGTGCGGTTGGCATAAATGGCATGCATCGGTTTTGTTATGTCTTCCTGAGAGTTTAGCTATTTATCCTCTGGTTGGGGGGGACATGCAAACCACTTACTCTTAAGTGTCCTCGGCTAGGGGGGGGGCGGGATTTTGTGATTTCCTCGGTGGCTGGCTGGAACCAGCTTGGCCATTTATTTATCTGTCTCTGTTTCCCTGTCCCGCTGTCCTGGCTCACCCGTCTGTCTCACAACTCCCTGACCCCCTGGCCTCCTCAGAGGGAGGGGGCTCAGTCCCAAGATTTCTTTACAGGCTTCTAAGGCCGAGACGGTGGGAAATGAGGCAGGAAGGCAGGGGGGGCTGCGGCCAGGCCCCCTCCAGCACCCCCCGCTGCCTTTCCCCGCTGCTGGTGGTAGGACAGCATGGGCGGAGCAGTCGGCCCAAAGCCGGCCCCGCCAGGAACTGCCCCAGGAGCCAGAGTGGGACGATGCCTGCCGAGCCCCCATCCCGGGGCTGGTAGGGTCAGCGGGGAGGCAGGGGAAGAGCCCCCTTCCCGGAGCGGGCAAAGCCCCTCCTCGCTGAACAGGGAGCTCCAGGCAGGAGAGGGATCTGGTTTAGGACGCAGCCGAGGTCAGCAGAGTCCTGGCCGGGCCGGGGGGCCCGGGGTCCACCCCCTGCGGGTCCAGTCCCTGCTCCAGCCGGCGCCGGGCCAGGCGGTCAGTCCGAGGGCCCCCGGCACGCCTGGCAGTCCTTCATGGCCTCCGAGTAGTCCTCGATCTGGATGGTCATGGTGTGGAAGTGGAACTTGCCCTGCAGCCGGGCGCTGGCCGCCTTCAGCACGGCCTGGGCGTCCGTGTCCTGAGCTGGGAGACGAGAGGGCGCACCAGAAAAACACGTTCACTCACTCGTGGCCGCTTAGACACAACCAGGAGCCCGGCTCTCGCGCCCTGCCCACAGCAGAGCGGGATGCGTGAGCGTGAGCACTCAGAACGCCGAGCCCACCCCTGCACCGGACTCCCGCCCCGCCCGCCCCGACCCCCCGGGTCCCCTGCCCGCCACAGCCCCAAAGAACCGGAAGGACACTGGCTTTAGGCTTTCCTCTGCCACCCCCACCACCCCACCCCGCACCCCCAGCCTCAGTTTCTCCATCTGTAAAGGGGACTGCGATGACCAAATGGAATAATGCATGCAAAGCACGCGGCCTGGGGCCAGGGGCAAAGCGTGGGCACGGGAAGCAGCTGGGGTTGCCTGGACCCGTTAGGGACGCCCCGGAGTCTCTGGCTGCCTCCCTCCCTCCCTCCCCCCACCCCAGTGTCCGTGTCCCCCCCCCCCCCCCCCCCCCGCGCTCACCTATGGCGATGTGGACAGACAGCACGGGCTGGGTCACGGTCAGGGCCCAGATGTGCAGGCTGTGCAAGGCCTCGACCCCCTCCACCGACAGCAGCAGGTCCCGGACGGCCGTGAAGTCCACGCCCTTGGGGGTACCTGGGGGCGGCGGGGAGGGGCTGAGGGAATCTGCTCCTTTCCACCCTGCTGGCTCCTGCTCCCCCGGGTCATCTCGGAAGGCGCCTTGGCCAGCACATCTGCCGTCACCCACCTCCCACGTGACCGTATCACCTGCTGTATCCCTCTTAGCACTTAACACAGAAATTAACTTGTTTGCTGGTTTCTCGCCTGTCTCTCCCTCTAAAATGGAAACTCCGTGAAAGCAGCATAGTCTGTTTTATTTGCCACCCTCCCCTCCCCAGTGTTTAGAACAGCCGTGGGCAAACTACGGCCCTCGGGCCACATCCGGCCCATTCGGCTGTTCTAAACTATTGAAATAAAATTTTTTTTAAAAAAGACCATACCCTTTTATGTAATGATGTTTACTTTGAATTTATATTGGTTCACACAAACACTCCATCCATGCTTTTGTTCCCGGCCCTCCGGTCCAGTTTAAGAACCCACTGTGGCCCTCGAGTCAAAAAGTTTGCCCACCCCTGCCATAGCAGGCTCCCCTTGTTGTGTGGAAAGCCGCAGCTGCGTGGGGCACCATCATGGTCACTGTGGTCTGGGCCAGTCACTTCCTTGGAGGAAAAGCTCTGACCTGCAGCTGGACGTTCCTGCAGACCACAGGCCAGGATCCAGAGGGCCCTCCCACCCAGACCCATGGCCCCGAGACCAAGAGAGCCGGGTGAATGGTGGGGCAACTCAGGGCAGACTATTTACCGCTCCCTAGCCCCCCTCCCTGCCAGCCACATCCCGCTGATGCCGGGGCCTCGGAAAAGGAGGCCTGAGCGGCTTCCCGTTCTCAGCAGCCTTGTTCAACACTGACCTCAGTCTCTCCCCCTGTGCCATGGGAAGCAGGATCCCCCACCCTCTCTGCCTGAGGGAAGGCAAATCGAGACTGAGGACGTGCGTGGGGAGGGGCTGGCGTGCCAGGGGCTAACCCAGAAACCACCTGACCGGGCAAGAAGGGCGCATCTGGGCAGGGAGGAGGCGCCCTGTGCCTGGGGGAAGGGAAGGCGCCGTCCAAGGGACATTTCCAGGAACGGCCCCCGAGGGCCCAGCTCCATGCCAAGACCGGCTGGGGCCCTAGGCTATGCCGGGCTCCAGACCCTGGCGCCCCACCAATGTGCTGGATCCAACCCCCACCTTGGACCTTCCTTCCACGAGAGCTGGAGAGCCGAGAGCAAAGAGGGGGCCCGCGCCTGGTTACCTTCCATTAGCACGAGGACCACGTCTCTCAGGATGGTCAAGGTGGTCCCCAGGACCAGGACGGAGAAGATGAAGGTGCAGATGGGGTCTACGTACTTGTACTCTGGCTGCGGGACGGAGGGAAGGCAGGGCTAGGGTCCAACACCCACCCCTCAGCCTCATGGGGCTCTCCCTGCAGGCGGGCACCAGCCTCACCCTGCCCTGCCTCCCAGCTATCCCAGAACTCAGGCCCGCAGACCACAGTTCAGACGAGGCACAGTCCCTTCCCACCTCCTAGCCAAGGGGCTGAAACATGGACAGATCTAAGTGGGATCTTATTAAACACTATCTAGTCCATCACCCCTAGTGTACAGCTAGGGAAACTGAGGCCAAGTGAGAGCAAGGCCCTCACTCTTCATCACACAGCTGGCCCCGGGTGGAGCCAGGCTTCAAACTCAATGCCCGGCTCTTCCCAATGCACCGTACTGCCTCTGTGTGTGTGACGGGCAAAGCCCAGGCCCCGGCAGCACACAGGGCTGGCTTGGAACCTGGCTCCACGACTCACCAGCTACGTGACGCTGTGTGAGTCACTGAACCTTTCTGAGCTGCGGAAATCACCAGAAGTTAGACGTTCCTTCCCTCTCCTTTTGCCAGGAGCTCGGAAGTGGGCTAGAACAGCCGTGGGCAAACTACGGCCTGAGGGCCGGATGTGGCCCGTTCGGCTGTTCTATCCGGCCCGCGGAGCCGGAAGAGCGGAGGGTTCTCTTGTTCTCCCCTCCGCTCCTTCACCAGCAGCCCAAGATGAGAGTGCCAGCATGGTCAGGTTGCTTTTGTTCCGGCCCTCCGGTCCAGTTTAAGAACCCATTGTGGCCCTGGAGTCAAAAAGTTTGCCCACCCCTGGGCTAGAATCCGGAAAGGGTCCTGTGCAGAGAGGAGCCCCAAGATGACCCACCCCTGCCCCTCCCACCCCACCCCCCAGCCCACTTCCCTCCGGCCCCAGCTCTGACCTTGAAGTATAAAATAAAGGCTGCCACCAGCACGCCCACACTCTGCAGCAAGTCTCCGATCACATGGATAAAGGCAGCTCGGACACTGGGGTTCTCCTGCTGCTGGATGGTGTCTTGGCTGTGCCCTTGGCCTTGGGAGTGGCTATGTCCGTGGCCTTGGCCGTGGCTGTGTCCGTGGCCAGACTGGTGAAGAGTCAATCCCATTCTACGGAAGCGGAGACAAAGCCAAAGGGCTGAGATGGAGGGCGGCGGCTTCCGACCCGCCAGGTAGGGGCTCCCCATCAGGGCTGGTCTCCCTGGGGGGCTGAGGTCCCAACCCCCCAGACTGTATGCATGACCCCTTTGGCTGTACGAGGAGCCGGACCCACACCCACGAGGCCCTGGCTCAGAGAACCACAGGAGAAAGGGCTCAACTCCCATGCCAGGCTGGATCTGGGCACAAAGATGCCCCAGCCCCATGTCCCAGAGCAGAAGACCATGGAGTCATCAGTTCCCCACACCAGGCCACAGACAGGGAAACTGAGTCTCCCTCCCACTTCCGGTAGGAAAACTCCCAGGTTGCTCACCAACATGTGTGGGGTGGGGTGGGGTGGGAGGGGGGTGGGGTGGGGTGGGTGGGGTGGGGGTGATGCTACCCCAGGTTTACAGTTCCTGATGGACTTGGCCCAGGCCTAAGGCAGAACCCAGGTGTTCCAGAGCTCAGACCGTTAAGGAAAATTCTGTTCCTGTAGCACGAGCAGGTCAAACTTGTGGCCCGAAACGAATATTTTTGTGGCCCAGCCAATAAAACGGTAAGAAACGTTTTAATAAAAATGTTGTAACTTAATTTTTACAATATCTTGTTATACATAATACTATCTAATGAAGAGGGAATATGCTAATTGACCCTCACACCATTGAAAAGCCGGTGGGGCACACAGCCAATAAGGAGGGAATATGCTAATTGACTCCACACCCTCAAAGATGGCAGCGCCTAGTCTCCTCAGCCTCGCTGGGGCGCCTGCCTCCTGAGTCCCCCAGTCCCCAAGTCCCCTCAGCCCCCAGCTGCCCAGGGCCAGCCCAAGGTGCAGGCAAGCCTTAGATGGCGGCTGCCCAGCCTCCCAAGACCCCCTGAGGCTCAGGTGACCAGGGATGGCTGAGGCTTGTGCTGCCTTTCCAGAGCCCTCCCTCCCCAGCTCGCTGCCAGTCGAAGTTCATGGTCTTGGCAGTGGCAGCAGCAGAAGTGTGATGGGGCATTGCCTTTCCCTGATCACTCGATCACCTCCCACCCCTGAGGGCTCCCGGACTGTGTGTGAGAGGGTGCAGGCCAGGCTGAGGGAACCCCACTCCAATGCATGAATTTTCATGCACCAGGCCAAAACCGGTTTGGCTCAGTGGTAGAGCATCGGTCTGCGGACTGAAAGGTCCCGGGTTTGATTCCGGTCAAGGGCATGTACATTGGTTGCAGGCACATCCCCGGTAAGGGGGTGTGCAAGAGGCAGCTGGTCAATGTTTCTCTCTCATCAACATTTCTAGCTCTCTATCTCTCTCCCTTCCTCTCTGTAAAATATCAATAAAATATATTTAAAAAACAAATAATGAACGAACTACAACATTCTCTAGTGACCGATTACTATAATCGTGTTGATTCATTTCCTCTATGTGCCTTATGTGCAGGCGCACCGTTTCTCTCCACACATACCAGCAGCGAATATTTTAGCAGCCGATCGCCACGTCATGAGTCCTGTACTGACTTGTTTGGTGTGCGCAATAGGAAGTATTTAGCTTTCAGGAGAACAAGAAAAATAGGTTTACTTGCACTACGCTTATTAGCGTGCGTGGTTACTCAGTGTCTGGTAAGTTAACGTCCAAGGAAAAAATATAAATTTTTATTAAAATGTTCTATTATTTTATGTTAATGATTACTCATTTATTTCACTTTTTGTATTCAGCACATTTCTATGAAAATTGAAGCGTTTGATTTTTTGCGGCCCACATAAACTTACACCTTGTTTATTTGGCCCCTGTCAGCCTTTGAGTCTTAGCTCCTGTCTGCCCTGCTTCCACCGGAAGGCACGTAGGCATGCACATGGGGCCCGGGGGGAGGGATGACTCACATGATGTTCACGGCCACGGCGCAGCCCGCGGTGATCAGCATGGTCTTCCCCTGGATCTCATAGTTCCCAGAGATTAGCCGCTCTATCGCCAGGTACACCAGCACCCCGGTCACCACCCAGATGGACAGCACAGAGAGCAGGGCTCCCAGGATCTCTGAGGACAAAGCAACCCCACCACCAGTCTTAGTCCGGAGCCCCGAGGCTGAGGAGACGACCTCTGTCCCACGTCAGGCCCCGGGTCTGCGTGGGCTCTGCTGCAAGCACTGGCTGCACCTTATCCCACCACTCAAACGCCCGACGGTATCAGAGTGAGGAGTCTAAGTCCTTTGGCTCGAGACTTTTTGTTTTACGTGTAATGAAAATTACTTTTTAAAAACGAAAAAGACTTTATACCTGTTTAAAGCCGGTGTCTTCTAGAAAGCTTTGCTGGCCTTTCCTACCTCCACCCCCAACGTCCCCACCCCCACCCTCAGATTTGTTCTTGAAGTTTGCCCACTTCGATTCATTGGAAGGTGAACTCTCCTCTCCGCACCCTATCCCGCGCCCCCTCCCGAGACTGGGAGTTCCCAGGGGACAGAAGCCACGTTGGACATTATCGTCCATCCTCCATGCAAGTTGCTCTCTCAGGGGATCTACCTAAGAAACCATATCTCGACCTGTCACTCTCCCAACCCCGACCCCATTCAAACCAGGGCCCTCACCAGCTCGCTGCCAGCCGAAGTTCATGGTCTTGGTGGCTGGCCGGGAGGACATCCAGAGGGAGAAGAGGCTGATGAGCATGCTGGCGATGTCGGTGAGGAGATGGGCTGCATCAGTCATGATTGCCAAGCTATGTGCTAGGTACCCACCTGCAGGGCAGTGATAAGAATGGAGGGCCCTCATCAGCTCCCCAAGGAGACACGGGGTCCCCCATTCACTGTATAATCACTGCAAGTACTTTCTCTGAGCCTTAATTTCTACCGTCTGTGAAATGGGACTAACAACATCTACTTACAGAGTGAATGTGAAAATCAAGTTCAGATGGGGCCCGGAAAGCATAGTAGACATTCAGTAAGTGCTCCTTCTAGGCATTCAGACCCTCCCTTCCCTACCAGTTTTGTGTAATTTTTGGGCAAATTACATAACCCTAAATGTACCTGTTTCAAAGTCTATAAAATCAGGAGACTAACAGCACCCATGTGACAGGAAGTGGCTGTTTTGAGGGTTGCATGAGATACGTGTATTTAAAAGACTTAACCAAATATAGGAAATATAGTCTGTAATATTGCAATAACTATGAATGGTGTCAGACAGCTTCTAGACTCATGGGACTGATCACTTTGCAAGATATATAAAGGTCTAATGGCAAGGTTGTACACCTGAAACTGATATAATATTGTATGTCTAGAGTAATTGGAAAAAATAAAGTTCTTAAATAAAAAAAAAAAATAAAAAGAACGTAGAGAGTCTTCAGTATTCAACTATGATCCTTGAACAACACAGGTTTGAACGGAAGGGTTTTATTCCTATGGGAAGTTTTTTTTCAGTACAATTAGCCATTCATATCCACGGATTTCCCACCTGTTAATTCAACCATCCCCATGGAAACAGTGCTTTCACACCCCCAAACAGGGTTTCCCAAACACGGCTTCCCATCTGCGGTTGTCTGAATGCATGGAAGAGAAGGAGCCAGCTGTTGCTAAGTTTTCAGGGAGTCAGAAGTTACACCTGGATTTTCAACTGGGCAGGTAGCCGCCCCAAAGCCCGACCCCCTCGCCACTGTTCAAGTGTCAACTGTATTAATTAATATTGTGGCACGTGCAGGAGAAAAGCCTTTTGGGTCATCCAGACTACCCACGTGCCAGTGTCATGTAATCGGCACACAAGCCCTTACCGACGATTTCCCCAATCATGAACACCAGGCAGATGGCAGAGGCGACGTAGAGCTGGCGCCGGGCCTGCTCCTTCTTGGGGTCGCGGGGACTGCCAGGACCCCTCTGGGAGTGGCAGTAGTGATTGTTCTCCACGGGCAGCTCAACGGGTGGCAAGTCCAGCTCAGGTCGGGACACGGAGATCCAGCTAGCCCGGCTCTGCCACAGAGAGCCCATGTAAGACCTAGCCAGGGAGGAAAAGGGTAGACTCAGCGCTGAGATGGGGACAAGGAGGGCTGACCCCAATCCTCTCTCTCCGTGGGACCTGGGCGATCCCAGGTGTGCAGTTAGGGGACGGGCAAGGGCACTCCAAGCTCCACAGCGCCAAGGAGTGACCAGAGGCCCAGGTCCGCAGGTGGGTGCTGGGGAATGGCCGTCCCCAGGAGCCTAAGGGCCGTGGCCCGGACGTTCACTTCTCCCCCATCCCTCCCAAGGCCTGGAGGAGGCCAAGACCTTGGGAAGCGGCCAAGGGGCGGACCCAGTCCAGTGGAGCACGGAGAAGGAACAGAGCTCGGGCCCTGGCAGAAGGGCAAACCCCCATCTGTGCACCCGGGGACACCTCCCCGGGCCAGGCTGCACCGGGGCAAAGTTCCCGGCCGTGGGCGGGGCTCTAGGCCGCGCACTCCGAGCCAGGGGGCAGTGGTTAGGCTCGGCTGATCCCAGCGCCCCGCTGGGTTCCCCTCTCCTTCCCTCGCCCCACCCTCCGGGGTGCGCCCAGCCCCGGCGCCGCTCCAACCACCCGGGCCAGCGATCGAGGAGGTGGTGCGTCTGCAGCGGCTCCGATTCCCACCCTCCCCTCCCCGGGCTCAGCCTTACCGCGCCCCGGACCTGGCGTCCAGCAGGTGCTGCTTGTCCATGGTCTTCATCGGCCCGCGCCGGCCCGGGAGCCGCACGCCGACTCCCCGGAGTGGGACCTGGAAGTTGCGCCCGACGCTGCGCGGGGCGCGTTCACCCGCGGGGCGCGCTCACCTGCGGGGAGACCTCACCTGCGGGGAGACCTCACCTGTGGGGAGACCTCACCAGCGGGGAGACCTCACCTGCGGGGCGCGCTCGCCCGCGGGGAGACCTCACCTGCGGGGAGACCTCACCCGCGGGGAGACCTCACCCCCGGGGAGACCTCACCTGCGGGGAGACCTCACCTGCGGGGAGACCTCACCTGCGGGGAGACCTCACCCACGGGGAGACCTCACCTGCGGGGAGACCTCACCCGTGGGGAGACCTCACCCGCGGGGAGACCTCACCCCCGGGGAGACCTCACCCGCGGGGAGACCTCACCTGCGGGGAGACTTCACCTGCGGGGAGACCTCACCCGCGGGGAGACCTCGCCTGCGGGGAGACCTCACCCGCGGGGAGACCTCGCCTGCGGGGAGACCTCACCAGCGGGGAGACCTCACCCCCGGGGAGACCTCGCCCGCGGGGAGAGCCCAGCCGGACGCTCGCGCCGCCTCCCCGTGCGCCCCCCTCGCGCGCGCCCCGCCGCGCAGGGACCGTCCGGCAGCCGCTGCGCTCCGCTCGGGGCCGGCTCCGCGCCCGGCCCTTTATTCGGCCCTCGCCGCCCGTGTGAAGCGGCCGCCGGGCGTCGTGTGCAAAAGCCCTCGGGGAAGGGGGAGGGGTGGCCGGGCGCAAAGGATGCCCGGGGGCTGCCGCCCCTCCCGCCCTCCCCACCGGCCCCATCCCCGGGGCCCGGGCCCGGGGGCCACGTCGCTCGCGATAAAGGAACCGCGCGGCGGCGGCGTGCGCTCTTCCCCGCGGGGCGGGGCGGGGCGGCCAGAAGTTCGAGGTTTGCTGGAATGAGCTTTGGATCGGGGAGAGGGAATGCGGCTCCCGAGGCTTAGGTGGTGTCCTCGCCTCCGGCGGGAGCCGCCCGCGCCTGGGAAACGGGCGTGTTTCCACCCTCAGGCGGCGGCCAGCTGCGGCCGCCGCTCCCGCTAGCTGGGGAGGGGTTCCCGGAGGCCGAGCTGCTCCCTCCGGGTGGGGCCCCGCCCTCTTGGGGACTGATTGGGGCTGCCCCACCCACCCCAGCCCGGGAGCGGCTCCGCGGCCTCGCCTGCGCGCTCCGATTACCGATTACCGTCCGAGGGGCCCCTTCATCTCCTTTCCCTTCGGGGGCCGCGTCGCCCTGGGGCGTCAGTCTGCATTTGGGCAGAGCTGGCACCACCACCACCACCAACTCTCTTCCCTCGCCCGCAGCTCACAGGAGCCCCAGGAAGGTGCGCTTTCTGTCCTCAAATTCCTTCAGTCTTCTACCGGAGGGTACTGTCCTTTTTTCTTTTTTAAATCCTCCCCCCAGGACATTTTCCCATTGATTTCTTGGAGAGAATGGGAGAGGAAAAGATAGAAAAATATTGATTGCCTCCTGCACACGCCCTGACCAGGGTCCGCCAGGAGGATCCTGCAACCGAGGTAAGTGCCCTTGACTGGAGTTGAACCCGGGACCCTTCAGTCCGCAGGCTGATGCTCTATCCATTGAGCCAACCCAGGACTACTTTTTTACTTTTAAATATTCTTTATTGAATTTTAGAGAGAGAGGAAAGGTGGGGGGGGGGGATATGTGAGTCGAGGGGCTGCCGCCAGCACACCCCTACCAGGAAATGGAGCCCCCAAATCTGGGCATGCGCCCTGAGGGGGATTTTTGGTGCACAGGTTGACTCCCAACCAGCTGAGCCACACTGGACAGAACTATGTGAGGATACTGTAGAGAGTAAACCTATAGTCCTAGCTGGTTTGGTTCAGTGAACAGAGCAGACTGAAGGGTCCTGGGTTCAATTCCCATCAAGGACACATGCCTGGGTTGCAAGCTCAATCACCAGTAGGGGTGTGCAGGAGGCAGCCTATCAATGATTCTCTCTCATCACTGATGTTTCTCTCCCTCTCCTTCCCTCTCTGAAATCAATAAAAATATATTTTAGAAAAGAAAGTAAAACTATAAAGAAATGTAAGTGTATGATTATCAAAAAAGACAGGACAGTGGTTACTTCTTGACCTGCATAGTAGCAACACAAGATTTCATTTTACAATAGTTTATTAAACTCTATGACTGGTTTTGTATATTTGTATGTAATATATTACACAATTTAAAAAGGAAATTTTAAAATATGATTCAGAACAGCCCTAGCTAGTTTAGCTCAGTGGGTAGAGCGTCAGCCTTGGACTGAAGGGCACGCGAACTTTGGTTGCAGGCTGGATCTTCTCAGCCCTGGTTAGTTGAGTGCAGGAGGCAACCAACCAATGTGTCTCACATTGATGTTTCTCTCTCTCTCCCTCCCTTCAGTGGGCCTGGCCAGCATGACTCAGTGGTTGAGCATCAATCTATGAACCATGGTTCGATTCCTGGCCAGGGCACATGTCTGGGTTGTAGACTCTATGCCAGTAGGGGGCATGCAGGAAGCAGGCAATCAATGATTCTCTCATCATTGATGTTTTTCTCTCTCCCTCCTGTTTCCTCTCTAAAATCAATAAAAATATATTTTAAAAAGTAGATAAAAATCAATGGAAAAATATCGTTGGGTGAGGATGAACAAGAAAAAAAATGCTTCAGAACTTGAGAAAGAACTAGAAATGAGAACAAAAATCTGATTCACTGAAATTCAAAGTTAGGGACTAAGTTAGCCTTGGAAAAACCAGAGTGAAAGTGGGCCATGATATGAGGGTTTTGTGGACAAAAGGGGCCACATGCCGACCTGACAAGCTCAGAGACCTAAAGTCTCAGACAAAGGATGGTCTGAAATTAAACTTGACCGAAAGTCAATTATGGTGGCAGTAACATCCTAGGCCAGTATCTTCACTGACAAAGTCAACCTTTACCTTAACTGAGCCTCTCTGTCTTTTTTCTTTTTTTAAATATATTTTTATTGATATTTTACAGAGAGGAAGGGAGAGAGATAGAGAGCTAGAAACGTCAATGAGAGAGAAACATCGACCAGCTGCCTCTCGCACACCCCACACTGGGGATGTACCCGCAACCAATGTACATGCCCTTGACCAGAATCGAACCCGGGACCTTTCAGTCTGCAGACCGACGCTCTACCACTGAGCCAAACCGGTTTCGGCTCTCTGTCTTTTTTCATCTACGATAACATACCCTTGAAATGTCTGGGTAACTTGTAACTTCCCTTTTTCTGGATACCACTAATTCCTTCGTTATCATGTTAATTGTCCCCCCCCAACCCCCCACCTAAGTATATGTCAATCCCAGGAGTTTCTCCTGCTTTGTTTTACCCCACCTCCTTAACCTATCAACAATGAATTTCCCACCTATGTCCCTCCTTTGATTGCAATGTATAAATGCAAATGTAACCCACCATTCTCCAGAGCATTATCTGAGTTCGTTGAAGTTTTGATTCCCTGCATATATCCACAGTTTGTTTAAAATAAACTGATAAAAAATTCTTTACAGGTTTCAATGGGTTTTTTTTTTGTTTTTTTTTTTACGTTAACAGTTTCAAGCACTTTCTCATAAAATGAGTTCTATTAGTTCTGGAGGATGTCATATAAATGAATAAATTGGGAAATGGATAACTTTTTAAAAAATTATTCTGAACAGCACTAGCTGGTTAAATATTCAATCCAGCCCTAGCTGGCTCGGATTAGTGGATAGAGCATAGGCCTGCGGACTGAGGGGTCCTGGGTTTAGTTCTGGCCAAGGGCACATGCCTGGGTCTAGGGCTTGATCCCCAGTGCGGGTGTGTGCGGGAGACAGTCGATCAATGATTCTCTCTCATCTCTGATGTTTCTATCTCCCTCTCCTTCTCCCTTCCTCTCTGAAATCAATAAAGAAATATATATTTAAAATAAATAAATTTTCAATCCAGCAAAAACTATTATGAGCCTGCCTGAGCTGGTTTGGCTTAGTGGATAGAGTGTCAGCCTATGGACTGAAGAGTCCTGGGTTTGATTCCGGTAAAGGGCACATGCCTGGGGTTGCGGGCTCGATCCCCAGTGGGGGGTGTGCAGGAGGCAGCCAATCAATGACTCTTATTATTGATGTTTCTATCTTTCTCTCCCTCTCCCTTCCTCTCTGAAATAAATAAAAATATATTTTTTAAAAACAACAACAACAAACTAGTATCAAGAGCCTTAACGATCAGGCAGTATTCCAAACACCATAAACTTGATGGACCAGTTATTGTCTAACATCAAATCGCTTTGTTTATGGCAGGACTACTCAGAGCCCTTAACTTTCTACTGTGTTCTGAATGTCAAAAAGGTGGGACAGACTCTGCAGTGTTCCTCACAGTTACAAGCCCAAGGTGTCTCAGACCCAATTAGTGCACCATCTTTGATTCAATCAGTTTCATCTCTCTCCCAGCCCCTCGGTTCCTTGTTCATGGAAAGCCTTGGTGCTACTTTGGCCTTGGCCATCGCCTCATCCGCCAGAACTGGTGGCTATCTTGACCTTCCCTGGAGTAAATTTGGGAACCAGCAGAGCATCCATTGTGCAACCCCAGCACCCATGCCCCACCCACTGGACCTCAGAGGTTCTATTCCTCCCATGACCCACAGAGTCAATTGGCGGTATGCCATCTAGTTTAGCTACCCCAGCAACCAAAGGGGCCAAGAGATGCAACCTGGAAGTGCAAGAGAATCAACACTCTGGGAGACAAATTTCAGTTCTGAGCCAAGAAATGAAAGGAACCAGCAGATAAAAAATCTCCCTTCTTCCCTCTGAGGGACTCCGAGTTGGCTGTGTTCTTTGTGACCGGCTGGAAATATCTCCTGTGACTGAGCAAAGAGCAGGGTCTCTCCGACACTGCTTTTGTCGACACTGCTTTTTGTCTTCTATCCTGTCTTGCTTCCACTTTCCCTCATCGGACTGCCCTGGGATTGTATCTAGACTACAACATCTAAGTTTTGCCGAAACCGGTTTGGCTCGGTGGATAGAGTGTTGGCCTGCGGACTGAAGGGTCCCGGGTTTGATGCCGGTCAAGAGCATGTACCTTGGTTGTGGGCACATCCCCGGGGGGGGGGGGCGGTGTAGGAGGCAGCTGATCAATGTTTCTAACTATCTCTCTCCTTTCCTCTCTGTGAAAAATCAATAAAATATATTTAAAAAAACTAAAAAACAAACACTTAAGTTTTGCCCCAGGATCTGTTTTCCAGAGAGCAGAGGACAGGCATTGCCCCTGTGTCTTGGGGATCATCTCAGGGCCAGTTTTCCATGGAGCTCTCACTGACGTAGAGAGCTCTTCTTTGGGGGGACAGAAGCTTAGCCTTGCCATTCCTGGCTCCCTCCTGCCACACACTTCCTAGCAGGCCTCTGTCCATCTGAAGTCTCCAGAAAAAAAAAAAGCTATGAAACCCCAACTCCTTTGGCAATAACAGGAAGAGAGCACTGTGCATTTATTGAAACAACATGTAACAAACTCAGTTACCATCCCCTCTGTCAGGGGTAGACACTGAAATACAGTACATTACCCTCATCTAACCATCGCCAGTCACACAATGACCGGGCATTATCATACAAAAGTTCCGTTACAAAAAGCACCAAATTGGCATACATGTACAAGTATATACAAAAATCACATTTTAAAAATGTACAAAATATTCCATTTTGCACCAATGTAGAAAAGTGTCCTGTGTGATTGTTTCAAGCAACATTTCCAACTCTGCTTCGATGGCTGCTGGACACCGTGGTGGGGGTCCTACTCCTAGTCCCTGCTCCCAGGAGCAGAGAGAAGACACACCTCCCCCTTGTCCCTCCAGGGGCCCCGACCCCCCCACCCTGGGCCTGTCACCAAGGCAGCTGGGCCCATCCCACCCTTCCCAGTCTCTGCATCTAGAGGTCTCTTCCTCGTCCAACGCCTTATTGGTGTCCTGAAAAGAAAAAGAAACACCCAGTGAGACGGGAACTCAGGGATAAGCTGTAGTGACAAAATGATCAAACTCCAATTCCTGCCTCTTCCTTTTTTTTTGTAATATTTTTAATTGATTTCAGAGAAGAAGAGAGGATATATAGAAACATCAATGATGAGAGAGAGTTATGACGGATTGGCTGCCTCCTACACACCCCCTACTGGGGATCAAGCCCGCAACCAGGGCACGTGCCCTTGACTGGAATCAAACCTGAGACCCTTCAATCCACAGGCTGATGCTCTATCCACTGAGCCAAACTGGCCAGGGCGCCTCTTTCTTTTTAAAGAAAGATAGAATTTAGTTGCCAAAACAAAACCGAATTGCACATTCAATACAAAATTCCAAAAGACTACTCTGTATGTTTCAACTGAATTGGAATTTAGTTCCAATAATAACCTAGCTTTTAAAATAATTACATTAGGCCTAAACCGGTTTGGCTCAGTGGCTAGAGTGTCGGTCTGCGAACTCAAAGGTCCCAGGTTCGATTCCAGTCAAGGGCATGTACCTTGGTTGTGGGCACATCCCCGGTAGGGGGTGTGCAGGAGGCAGCTGGTTGATGATTCTGTCTCATCAATGTTTCTAACTCTCTATCCATCTTCCTTCGTCTCTGTAAAAAGTCAATAAAATATATATTTTAAAGTAAAAACTAAAATAATTACATTAGCCCAGCCGGTGTGGCTTAGTAGTTGAACATCCACCCTGGCATCAAGAAATCACCAGTTCAATTTCCCAGTCAGGGCACATGCCTGGGTTACAGCTTGATATCTGATATCCGGTCAGGGGCATGTGGGAAGCAGCCAATCAATGTCATGTCCTCTCTCATTGATGTTTCTATCTCCCTTTCCCTTCCTCTATCTCTCTCTCTCTCTCTAAAAAAAAAAAAAAAAAAAAAAAAATCAATAAAACTATGTTTAAAAATAATAATAGTATCATTAGGAACCATATGTTAATTAGCAAACATGTCCTTCCTATGTACAGACATGTGTTAAAAGATTCTCTAATGCACTCTCCATTGTAATCTTTTGAGGTCAGTACTATTTTGCCCACGTGACCAGATGAGTAGCCCAGAAAAGTGGTGATCTACCCAAGATCACACCACCAGTCCATGAGAACGCTGCAGTTCAAAACTCTTAACTGTAGTCTTCCAGGTTGGCAAACTCAGGTGCCAACAGGGGCCCGCAGATGGCATGAATGAGAGCAGGAAGGCTGACAGTGGTGGTCTGGGAAAACTGGCAAGTGCATGCTCCATGCAAAGGGGGCAGCCACTGCCCAGCGCCATCTCTTGGACTGAGAGGGAAGGGCAAGCCCAACACTGTTAGCTCTTCCCAAAATGTTACAAGAAGGTGGAAATCCAGATTCTCAGCTGAAATTTCTCTCTCTCTTTTTTTTAATTTAAAAAAAACCAACAAACTTTATTGTTGAAAGCATTAAATTTTCCCCCTTTTTTTCTCTGTTGATCTCTTCTAGCCCACCCTGACCCCAGCACAGGCCTTCACCACTTATTGTCTGTGTCCATGGGTGATGCATGTATGCATACAAACCCATTGGTTGACTTCATCCCACCCACAACCCTCCCCTGCCTTGGAGTCTCCTTATAAAAAATCCTTTAAGCCCTGGCTGGTGTGGCTTAGTAGTTAGTTGAAGGGTCCTCCCGTACATCAAAAGGTGGTAGGTTTGGGGGGTAGAGGCAGGCTGGAAGAGGACAATGTGGGGGTGGGGAAGGGGACATATATAATACTTTCAACAATAAAGAATTTTTTAAAATATATATTTTATTGATATTTTACAGAGAGGAAGGGAGAGAGATAGAGAGCTAGAAACGTCAATGAGAGAGAAACATGGACCAGCTGCCTCTTGCACACCCCCTATGTACATGCCCACAACCAATGTACATGCCCTTTACCACAATCGAACCCGGGACCTTTCAGTCCGCAGACTGACGCTCTACCACTGAGCCAAACCGGTTTCGGCAATAAAGAATTTTTTTTTAAAAGGTGGTAGGTTCAATTCCCAGTCAGGGAACATACCAAGGTTGTGGGTTCAATCCCAGGTTAGGGTGCAACCAATGTGGAAGGCAACCAATCGATGTTTCGCTCTATATATCTCTCCCCTTCCCTTCCACTCTCTCTAAAAATCAATGGAAAAAATATCCTCAGGTGAGGATTCATGAAAATAAATAAATAAATAAATAAATAATAAAATAAATTAACCCTTTAAAATAATCTCCTAATTTTTAAAATGTGGGTAACTGATTTTATTTTTTTTTAAATATATTTTATTGATATTTTACAGAGAGGAAGGGAGAGGGATAGAGAGCTAGAAACGTCGATGAGAGAGAAACATCGACCAGCTGCCTCTTGCACATCCCCTACCAGGGATGTGCCCGCAACCAAGGTACATGCCCTTGACCGGAATCGAACCCGGGACCTTTCAGTCTGCAGACCGACGCTCTACCACTGAGCCAAACCGGCTTCGGCATGGGCAACTGATTTTAAAAAATTTAAACATTGTGCTGGCCAAAAAAAAAAAAAAATACCTCAGTGGACCAAGCTTGGCTCATGAGTGTTCTGTCATTTATGTCTGTTATGCTGCACTGCTTTGCATATAAATATAGGTCATTTATTTTATTTACTTATTAATTTTATAATACTTTTTTATTGATTTCAGAGAGGAAGGGAGAGAGAGAGAGAGAGAGAGAGGAAGAAACATCAATAATAAGAGAGAATTATTGATTGGCTGTCTCCTGCATGCCCCACACTGGAGATTGAGCCCAAAAACCTAGGCGTGTGCCCTGACCAGGAATTGAACTGTGACCTACTGGTTCAGAGGTCGACACTCAACTACTGAGCCACACTGGCCAGGTTAGATATAGATCATTTTTTATATAAAACTGGGAGCTTTTTATTATCAATAGTTTGGAGTTTTTTTTCTCTAAGGGAATAGGGAGCAGGTTTTATCCTTAAAAGGTTTACACATATTGGGAACATCATCATATATTGGCATCGTCCCCAATGTCCAGCACAGCACTCTGCACACAGTCAACATCTCATGTTGAATGAATGAATGAATGAATGAATGAATATGGATTTCTTACCTTCTTCCTTGCCCTCTGTGGACTCTTCCTCTTCCTGATCTTCTTCAATGAACTCTTCCTCTTCCTCATCTATGAGTGACAAAGAACAGCAGTGTTAGGATAAGCTGGTTTCTCAGAGAAACTGCTCAGAAGAGGACTGGCTGGAGGCAACACTGATCCCAATCCTTTCTTTAAAAATTTTTTTTAATTGATTTCAGAGAGGAAGGGAGAGAGAGAGAGAGAGAGAGAGAGAGAGAGAGAGAGAGAGAGAGAGAAACATCAATGATGAGAGAGAATCATTGATTGGCTGCCTCCTGCCCTGCCCCACACTGGGGGCTAATCCTGCAACCTGGACATGTGCCCTTGATCAGAATCGAACCCGGGACTGTTCAGTCTACAGGCCGATGCTCTATTCACTGAGCCAAACCAGCTAGGGCCACCCCAACCCTTTCTGATGCCCACTCAGGGTCAACTGGCCATGCCATGACAGTAGCCCACGAGGTGATGGGCTTGCCAAACCCAAGCTGCACAGAGGTGGGCTTCCTCCTGTCTCTTCCGGACCCTGCCCTCCGGCACCTCCACGGAGGGAGGCTCAGGAGGCTCCTTTGATCCAACAGCTGCAGCAGCTGCTGTCACCTGACCTGCCTGTGACCAAAGGGGACTTTGGTGGGCACCCTGGACTTCTGCCCACCTCCCAGTGAGACAGGGAAACATCACCCGTGGAGACGGGACAAGATCACCTTAATTCTCAGCCAGCAGAGTCCTTGTCTTGTAGGAACGTGCCAGCCTTTGGAATCTGCTAGCCTAGCATCCCTGTCCATCTTTCCTCATTCCGCAGCCTCCTGGGAGTGGCTGGGGGTGGGGAACGCTTCTGGGGTCCTTGTGCTCCTTGGCTCTCTGAAGCTGAGCCCCAGACAGACTGACTGAGCTGCAACCTGTGTCCTCACTTTCCGCTCCTGGGATATCACCTGCAAGCTCTGCCAGCAGGGGACATGCCTCCTACCCACCCCCTCTCCAAAGCCGGTCCTTAATCCTTTGGGGCTGTGAGGGGGTCACCACAGAGTCAGAATATTTGTCCAGAGTGTCTGGGAAGAGGCTTGAAGGAGTAAATGCCTCCAAAATGTCAGCTCAAAATTTCAGCCACTGGCCAAAACCGGTTTGGCTCAGTGGGTAGAGCGTCGGCCTGAAGGGTCCCAGGTTCAATTCCGGTCAAGGGCATGTACCTTGGTTGCGGGCACATCCCCAGTAGTGGGTGTGCAGGAGGCAGCTGGTCTATGTTTCTCTCTCATCGATGTTTCTAACTCTCTATCCCTCTCTCTTCCTCTCTGTGAAAAATCAATAAAAAATATATTTAAAAAAAAATTTTTCAGCCACTGCCTGGGACCTACGCACAACTACTCCTAGCAGCGTTGCTGGGGGCTTTCTATGTGCCAAAAGCTGTGCTGAGCGCTGGACGCACACTGTCCCATATAATCCTCACGAGGCCTGTGAGCCAAATGGCCCTTGGTGGCATCCTCGTGGGCTACTTACTAGCTGTGTGGCCTCCAGGTGGCTCTTACCCTGCCGTGGCTTTCACAATGGAGAAGACCACAGAAACCACCCCATGTAGTTGTACTAAATGATAGAATTGATGTCAAGGGCTTAGGCCCGGGACATAGAAAGAAGCGTTTAATAAATGGTAGCTGTTAGTGTGGTTCTCTTCCCATCTTCCTCTCAGGAAACTGAGGCTTGGGGAGATGGTAGGAGGCAGTGCAGGTCTTCACAAGGATCCCCTCTTGGTTATCTTAGCTTGGGGGTGGGGAGTTGGGGGTGGAGAGGAGGGTAGAGTGGAACAGGTGATCTACTGCAATGGCCATACCCAAGTCTGCAAACATCTCAGCTTTGGGATGCATTTTTGTCCTCACCCACAAGCGAGGTGCATCTGGTGCTCTGGGGACAGATGCAACCCCAGATTCTGCAGGCTTGTGGGAGAGCCGAGCTTTCTCATGCCAGCCCGGGGACAATTCTTCCCTACTCCTGACACCTCTCTCTGTCCCGGTCACTGAAGCATCACCCATCAGAACATTGCAGCATTCGGCAGAATGGGATCCATTCTCTTTCTCTATCGCTAAATAGCTACCGCTCAACTGTGATCTCGAGCAAATTACTAACATCTCTGTTCTTCATGGGGTTGCCTCCGGTTCCCCTTATTACTGTTACGGTTACATCGTTACAATTATTATAGGCACTCTGTGGAAGAGTAATTATAAACAGAAATGAGAACATGGCATAGATAAGTTAAGGTACCCGAGTATTCACAGATGACAGCATGGGGAAGCTGAAGCCAACGCAGGCTTTAGGCTCTAGTACATGTTTCATTCTCTACAAACTCCTTTCCTGCAATATCTTACAGTAGTTGTTGCCACAGCACCAAGAGGTAGTCATTATTAGCAGGCCCACTTCTAACCTAATTTTTTTTTTTTAAGTTCTCACCTGAGGACATTTTCCCATTGATTTTTTAGAGTGGAAAAGAGAGGGAAAGACAGAGTGAAACTTCGATGTGAGAGAAACACATCGATTGGTTGCTTCCTGCACGAGCCCCAACCAAGGCCTGGGCCAGGGAGGAGCCTGCAACCAAGGCATGTGCCCTTGACCAGAATTGAACCCGGGACCCTTCCGTCCGCAGGCTGACACTCTATCCACTGAGCCAAACTGGTTAGGGCTAACCTGATTTTTAAAGTTAGGAAAGCGAGCTCAGAGAGGTGGAGGGGTTCGCCAAAGGTCACACAGATAACAAATGGCAGCTCCAGATTCAAACTGGGGTCTGCCTGTCTCCAGACGCCATGCTCTTCCTTCCGCCCAAGACTGCTCCCTCCAAGGAGCACTTATCGAGCAACAATTATGTGCCAGGCACTGTGCTCAGCTCTCAGCGCGTCCAGAAGATGGTTGATACCCGGGCATCCTTGCTAGTGTATCTGTTTCCACATGGGATGCAGTGGAAGGGAAGCTAATTTCCAGGGGTGGAGCAGGGAAAGAGAGAAGTCACCTCCCCCCTCACCTGTCCCAAAGTCGATGGTCCTCAGGGTGTCTGCTATGTGCTCTAAATCCAAAGTGAAGTAGTCCATGTTTTCAAAGCCCTGCTCTGTCTTCCCCAGCTGGCAACCCTTAGAAGCTTCCACAATGCTGTAGGGGATGTGGGGTGGAGGGTGGAGGGAGAAAGAGAGAGAGATGAGGGGGTTTAGTGCAGGGATGGGGCGTTTTAGCTCCACGCACACCAGTGCACATGCTTGTGCCCACACCCAGGCCTTGCACCTAGAGCTCTCCCCCCACCCCCCTGGAGTGGCAGAGTACTTCCTCTCCAGTCACAAGCGAGTACAGGTCCAAGAAAGCAGGGAATCACACCAAGGCCAGAAAGCCAGCCGGGGCGAAACCCTCCCAAGCAGTCCTAATGCAAAGCGGGAGGCCCTGGTGGGAGCAAGGGCCTGGGATCACAGCCCTGGGGAGAGACTGACCTTTTGATGAGTTTCTTGGCGCTCTGTGGGGGAGAGAGAGCAGAGGGTTAGGACTGCATTAGGAACTGTTCCAGGAAATCAGCAAAACCAGAGGCCGGCTGCTACAGAAGGGCCCTTGGTGCCATTCCCTAGCCTAGCCGCCACCTGCTCCCCACCCTGAGCCGAACAGAACGTGGGTCTTTCCTCTGTCCGTGGTTTGCACAGGTCTTGGTCATCACTCTAGGCCAGTGGTCGCCAACCTTTCGGACCTCATGGGCCACCAGTGGTCCGCGGACCACCGGTTGGTGATCACTACTCTAGGCCTCTCCCATTGTCCTGGCAGGAGGCTTGGATTTTAGGGATATCAGTCTGAACACCTTAACCCCTGGACTCTCCAAGACGAGAATCTTATCCTAATCACTTTTTTATAGCCGATGCCTAGCACAAAGCCTGGCCTCTGGTAGGTATTTAGGAAATTTTTATAAAAGAATTGAACTGTAGGATCTTATAGCTGATCCTTTTCTGACTCCCCCAGTAAGCTCTTCTAGGGCAGGATCTCTGTAGGTTCTTTAAAAAAAAAAAAATATATATATATATATATATATATATATATATATATATGTATTTTATTGATATTTTACAGAGAGGAAGGGAGAGAGATAGAGAGCTAGAAACGTCGATGAGAGAGAAACATCGACCAGCCGCCTCTTGCACACCCCCTACCGGGGATGTGCCCGCAACCAAGGTACATGCCCTTGACCGGAATCGAACCTGGGACCTTTCCAGTCCGCAGACCAACGCTCTACCACTGAGCCAAACCGGTTTCGGCTAGGTTCTTAATTAATAGGCTTAAATAGGGACTATCTCAGGCTCACTTTACAGAAGAGGAAAATGGGCCCCGGGGAGGGTTCAGTGGCTTGCCCAAGGGCATACGGATGGTCAGGGAGGAGCATGAACTTTAGACACAGCGGTTGAGTTGGCGTGACTCTGCGTACACCCTCCCGGTCCTGCTCACCAAGAGGAAGATGGCTCCGCCAGGCTCGTCCAGAGACTGGATGGCCGTCTCCACCAGCTTGGTGGACTTGTCCAGTTGCTCCCGGTACTGCTGGATGAGGGCTTCAATGAAGCTGAGCTTCTCCTCCTGCTCCTGCGTGATCCGCTGCAGCAACTCGCTCTTCTTCTCATCCAGGATGGCGTACAGCACGTCAAACTTCTGGCTCAGCTCTTCCTTCACCTGGTGGCTGTTCTCCTGGGGGGACACCTCTGAGAGTCACATCCCGTGGGGTCCTCCCTGTCCCCAACTCTCCCATTCTAGGATAGAGGTACTAGGAACAAAGGCTCTAAAGCCGGAAGAGGTCTGCCCTGGCTGGTGTGGCTCGGCGGTTGAGCATAGGCCCGCGAACCAGGAGGTCACGGTTCAATTCCTGGTCAGGGCACATGCCGGGGTTGTGGGCTCCATCCCCAGTGGGAGGCGTGCAGGAGGCAGCAGACTGATATTTGTCTCTCTCTAAAAATTAATTTTAAAAATATTTTTTAAAAGCTGGAAAAGGTCTTTCCACACCCTCATTTTACACAAGATAAAATGAAGGCTTAGTAAGAAGAAAGCACTTACTAAGTTTTCATAGCTATTCGGTGCATGTTTGGAGTCTGGTGTCATGGAGAAAGCAACCCCCTTCCTCAAAAAATAGAGACTCTAAGGTCAAACGAAATGATATATATTCTAGCCCTCCTGTGTGTCTCCAAATCTTGCTCTTCCTCCCATTTTAGGACCAAGACTGGATTCAAGATTTGGTCCCAGAAGAAGGGGAGAAGCAGCTCCTCCCCTAATGACCTCATTGAGGCCCTCTTCTCATCAACACAGATGTTACACCTCAGTTTCTTATCTATAAAATGGGCATAATAATAGCATCTCATCGGACCCCGATCTTAGCATTACTTATCAGTCTGGGAGTCCCACCACGGGCGGTAATAACGTCCCCTTCCTTCCTTCGAACCTATCTAACACACACTCTTTGTCTATCAACAATACAATGATCCCTCCCCCCCGTCTGATTTCCAGGGCCTCATCCTAGGTGGAGAAAAATCATAGATGCTTTTGTTTTTTTTTTTGTTTTTTTTTTGTTTTTTTTTAAAGGAGAGATAGAAACATCAATGATGAGAGAGAATCATTGATTGGCTGCCTCCTGCACGCTGCCCGCCCCCTACTGGGGATCGAACCCGCAACCTGGGCATGTGCCCTTAGCTGGGAATGGAACTGTGACTTCCTGGTTCATAGGTCACTGTTTAACCACTGTGCCATGTCAGCTGGGCCATAGATGCTTTTGTAGAAATCGAAGTTCCCTTCTGCCTCTGCAGTCCTGCTACTCAAAGTGTGGCCCATGGCCCAGCAACTTGGGCAAACCCTGAGAGTTTGTTAGAAAAGCAGGATCGCATGCCTCATTCCAGACCTACTGCATCAAAACTTAAATTTTAACAAGACCCCAGGGTGATTCGCATGTACTTTAGGGTTTAAAACCTTGGTCTACAGCACGAAGAGAACAATGGCCTCAACACCACCAATGCTGGCCCTGGCAGGTGTGGATCAGTTGCTTGGGCATCGTGCCATGCTTAGTACAGTTGCTGGTTCCATTCCTGGTCAGGGCACATGCCCGGTTGTGGGCTTGATCCCTGGTAGGGGGCATGTAGGAGGTAGCTTAATCTGTGTTTCTCTCCCACATCAATGTTTCTCTCTCGCTCTCTCCCTCTCCCTTCCTCTTTCTCTAAAAATCAATTAAAAAAAATAAAAACTCCCAATGCTAACAGAAAGAACGCTGGGAATTATTGGTGGGATGGGGGTCTGTCTTGTTCACCACCCCATCCCCAGAGCCTTTGGCAGGGGCTGGCACAGTTGTGCTCAAGAAGCATTTGCTGAATGAGTGGATTCATGGATCAATGCATAATGAATTAATGGATTCGTGTATTCGTGGATTAGTCCGTCCCTCCTCACCATTCCTGCTGGAACACCCAGCTCCGGGCCCCACCCTTGAGTCACAAGCCATGGGTGAGCCTTCGCCCCACAGACCAGGCTGCACCGGAGGCTCCCAACCCCCAGGCAGACTGCTCTGCCTCCTCACCTTGGTCATCCGACTGGAGTCCTCCAGCTGGGTGATGATGGTCTGCACGCGGTCATTCCCCGCCACCAGCATGGAGATACAGTTACTCAGTTCAGTCTAGATGGGAGGAGGGGCGGGGGTCAGGAGAGGAGAGACAGAAATAGTCTCAGGGCCTGTCCTCTCGGGATTTGGCAGCACAACGGCACCCTCACTCCCCTCTCTGCTCGCAAGAGCCTGCGGGAGCCGTGTGGCCCCCCTTTCTGAGGTCCAGAGCAGAGAATATCAGACACTGTTTCCTTTATCTTACAGATGAAGCACAGAGGGGGGAAGCGAGCTGCTTAAAATACACAGCAGGGTCCTGGCCGAGGAGGGGCTTGTTTCTAAGAAGGGAAGGATGAAGAAAAGAAATCCAGTTGGGAGTTCTAAAATAGAGAGACCAGATGTGAGGGCGATCTGGCTGTGACATCTGTCACCCCATTGATCGCCAGGGTTGCTTCGGCTGCTCTGGCTGGCTGGACTGGTGTCCCCCTCCTCCCGTCCAAGAGGATGATGGCCTTTCCTCCAGAGGAGAGGACCGGGTCCCAGAGCACACTGGGATGCAGAATTCATGGCCTCAGATGTTCCCTGGTGGCCTGGCCCCGGGGTCCGGTCTCTCCCCTGTGGCCACACCCGGGTGCTCTCAAGTGGCTGGAAGTATATATAACCCATGAGCTCAGCCACCGCCCCCAGGAAGGCAGGAAAGCACTGCTGTCCCTGCAGGCTGGAAAGTCCCCTCAGAGGGGCCGTTATTGAAAGGCGGACTCAGCAGACCTGTAGGGAGCAAATCCACAGCCTGAATCTTGGGGTCCTGCCCACCAGGCCCAGGCGGGGGGCGGGAGTGGCTCGGGCCGGTACCTTCTGTCCCTGGAAGACACTCTGCAGTGGGGCCACCTCGCAGGCCTGGTGGGCTCCGAACACCTTGCACATGGAGCACGTGGGCATCTCACACGTGAGGCAGTAGATGTTGATTTTCTCGTCTTCGTGCTCCTTGCACATGGGGTGGCTGCCCTTCTGCAGGGGCCTACTGAAGTGGGAGAGCCACAAGTCAGAAGGCGGGGCCCCGAGTCTCTGCCTCCTCCTCAGATCTGTGACCCAAGTTCTCAGAGGTTAGATGTCCTTAACCCTTTTTGTTTCATCCTCTGGGGGCCCAGGACCAGGGAAGCCAATGGCACCAAGGCTGTCTCGGTAGACGAGGGCTCAGACCCCCGTGATGGAGCCGGCCTGGTCATGGGAAGGGTGGCAGGATCTCAAAGTCATCAGATCTGGAGGCATTCCCAAGAAGAGGAAACTGGGCCCGGAAAGGTGAGTTGACTTGCCCAAGGTCGCTCAGCAAGTCAGGGTAGGGGTGGCTGAAGCTCGTTCGCTCTAATTATAGTCACCACGGCTCTCGGTTTCTGCAGGCTGGGCGCTAAGTGAAACAATTTATTCCCATGGCCTCATTGAATGCTATATTTAACCCGCCAGACTGTAACCTCCATGAAAGCAGGGGAACTTGCCTATTCTCTTCACCCCTGAACCTGTAGTGTACAGGTCCTGCGCAGAGGAGGGAGCAGATAAGCGAGCACCAGGAGGGTGTCCCGAGGCTCAGAGAAGGAAGCAGTGTGTGTGTGTGCGTGTGTGTGTGTGTGTGTGTGTGTGTGTGTGTGTGTCCCAAGTCACACAGCGTTACATGGGCAGCTCAGGGCTGTCCAACAGCCCAGCACAAGCCTGACTTCTAGTCCAGAGATTGTTTTCAGGGTCTAGTCCCTTCCTTCTCTTCCTTCCCAAACATCCATTCTTAGAATGCCTCTCTCCCTTTTTCTCTCTCTCCACCCAGGGTCTCTGGTGTGTTATTTGTGCCTCTCTCAGGACATTGATTACCTCCTACCCGAGATTCATTTGGGGACAGTCTAGGTCAGCCGTGGACAAACTACGGCCCGTTCAACTGTTCTATCCGGCCCGCGGAGCCGAAAGAGCGGAGGGTTCTCTTGCTCTCCCCTCCGCTCCTTCACCAGCAGCCCAAGAGGAGAGTGCCAGCATGGTCAGGTTGCTTTTGTTCCGGCCCTCCGGTCCAGTTTAAGAACCCATTGTGGCCCTCGAGTCAAAAAGTTTGCCCACCCCTGGTCTAGGTCTTACCTCCCCACCTAGACCCCGCACTCATGTAGAGTCAACGCTGTGTCTGTACTCCCTCTGACTGCCCAGCTCATAACACAGCAGGCCCCTCCCAAGCCCAGCTTCCGCATCTCGGTTTGAATCCATATTGTCCTGAATGTATTCACTCCGTGACCTGGGACAAGTGCTTTCACTTCTCTGAGCTTTGGTTTCCTCCCAGAGCTACCGGGATCGTGGCAGGAGTTGTCTGTAATGAACGCATAGAGCCTGGCACAGGGCAGACCCCCCCCTCCCCCCAGGGCAGCTAGCATTGTCATCCAACTATTCAGAAAGGCCTCGAGGGGTTCAAACAGAACATGCTCTTCAGAGGTCAATATGGAGTATGCTAATATTTTGGTGCAATGTTGATTTTGTTACGATTGTAATGATCAAAAATATATTTGCATTTTTGTAGTGTTGAGCCCTAGCAGCGTGAGAGGCAATAGCAGTTAGAAGTATTCATCGTGGGACACTCACTCTCAGCTTCGCCACTTGCGAGCTGAGTGGCCTGGAATAAATCTCTGAACCTCTCTGAGCCCCCTCACTGTAAAATGAGGGTAAGAATGTCTTACACGATTATTGTAAGAATTAAATGGCGACAATGCATGAGACATAGTTAGTACAGAGCCTACACCCAGGAGGTGCTCAATAAATATTTGATATTTGTAAACATTTCCCATCAAAACCCTATCCAGTCACAAAACAAATCTTATTGCCCCCTCAGCAAGCAAGGGAAATGAAGGCCCACAGACTTGCCCAGGATCCTACAACGCATTAGTGACAGTCAGACTAGCAAACACAGCACCCAGGCCTGGCCTTTTCCCACTAGGACCGCTCTGTCACCTTTCCTTGGGCAGGACACTGCCTGTGGGACCATAAGGGCCGTGAGGTCAGCAGCCGGGAGGCCTTGTCAGGAGGTCCTGATTTGTAAAAAGATCTCCCCTGCAGCTGTGTCTCTCTCCAATTTGAGGCCCAACACCACACAGCCTCCACCACTCACAAATTCTGCCTGAGAAAGAACCGCTATTCTGAAATTAGGGAGACGCAGAACTCCATCCCTGGTCCCACTCTCACCTCTTACACTTCCCGGCTGGGCAACCTTGGACAACTGACCTCACCTCTTTGAACCTCAGCTTCTTCACCTGTGAAACAGTCATGCCTGATCCGTAGGGGTGTTGTGAGGCAGCAGGAAAAAGCATTCCCAGTGCCCCTGGTGCTGTGCCTCCTGGCACATGGGACCTTAGCTGTTGCTGTCATTATAGAGCAGTGACCTTTTTCACTTACAGACATGTGTGTGTGTGTGTGTGTGTGTGTGTGTGTGTGTTTTAGAGGGAGGATAAGGGAGAGGGATAGAGAGATGGAAACTGCCTCCTGCCCACCCCCACTGGGAATCGGGCCCCAACCAGGAATCAAACTGGGAACCTCTTGGTTCATGGGTTGATACTCAACCACTGAGCCACACTGGCTGGATGATTTCAACCTTTTTCATCTCATGGCACATATAAATTAATTACTAAAATTCTGTGGCACATCAAAAAATATATATTTTTGATAATCTGACCCCCCCAAAAAAGATATGATTTCGATTCATTAATACCCGATGACTATTGTTGTGTTGGCTATTATCTTTTATTTGACAATCTAAGGGAAAAGAGGTCAGTGCCCCTGACTAAGTAGTCAGGTACTGCATGTCTTAAAAAAACAATTCTTGTGACACATCAGTGTGCCATGGCACGCCAGCTGAAAGTCGCTGCTATGGAGAAAGTGACCACATCCTCACTGGATGCGCTCTCTGCTTATCAGGGCCACTTAGCTGTCCCCGGTGCCTCTGTCTGTCCCTCTCACGGCGTGTCTTGCCTCTGGTTCCTACCGTATCTTTCAGGAGGACAGCCTGGGCCCCTTCCCAGTCCCTGAGTGATAAGAGAACCAGGGTTGGGGGGAGAGAGTAAGCCTCTGCTCCTGCCTGAGGGTGGGGGGCACGCTCTCTGGACTGGCCCGTTAGCTCGTCCACCCAGGGGACTGCATCTGCCACAGATGGAGGAGCAAGGAGCCGGGGAGCTGGGCACAGAGCAGCAGGCGAACTGACCTTGCGCACTCCAGCTTGTAGATGTCAATGATGTTCTCCACCAGCAGGTTCCTCTGGAGGCCGTACACCCCGTGGCGGTCCATGATCACCTCGTGGCGGCAGGACGGGCAGCGGAAGCGGCCTCCGGTCATGGACATCGAGCCGCCCCGGCTGGACCAGTAGGGGTTTGCGGCCTGTGGGCGGCAAGGGCAGAGGTGAGGCCTGGGCTCCCTCCTCGGCCCCTGCCCTTTCTAATCTCCAGGGTATCCTCCCCACAGCGTACCCCAACCGTGCTCTGGTCAGACCATGAGCTGCAGCCCCCTGTCCGGAGAGGAGAGACAGCTCACTTACACAGGGGGCACCTGGTAAGCAAGCACTAAGCCATCGGCAGGCCTGAGAATCAGCAGGCTTGCGTTCAAGTCACGGTTATTGTCCGAGTGACTTTGGGGCAAGCAGCCTTATCCCTCCGAGCCTCAGTTTGCCCATTCATCAAATGGGCAAATATTTCAATGAGAGCTAGCGGTTAGGACCGCTACTTTAAAGATAAGATAGTGAGAGGACATGTACCAGGGGCTTCTGGGAAACCTTGAGTCTTGCCTCCCAGCCAGGACACCCATTCTCCTTCCTTTCTGAGGAGAGGAAGCCCCTCCCGCCCTATAGCTGAGGGAAATGCCTCCACTGCTCAGTGCCTCCCCCCTCCCTCCTCCTAGAGGGAGCTGGCTCCAGCCCCCGGGTCTGGTTTCTCTCTCCTCTCCCCTGCCTCCCCCACTTATCACTTGTGGCATTTGACTCCTGATTGAAGAGTCAACTGCGGTGCTCAGGACCGAGGTGGCGGGTGGCAGAGCTGCCGGCAGGGTGGGGAGGGGAAACGTGCGTCATGGAAATGGAATTGGGCAGCCAGAGCCACCGCCCCAGCCCCCTCAGCCCGGCCCAGAGGCCTTTGCAGGGGAAGGAACCTGCCCAGGGCCATGGTTTAGGAGGGATCCTGGGCTAGGAGAGAAGAGCTTTCGTCACAGGAAAGCTGAGGACCCCCCCCCCCCAGACCCCAGGACCAGGCCACGCCCAGCACTCACCTGGAAGATGTCATTGGCACACTTCCGGCAGAGGTTGTGTTGACATGGCAAGATGACCACCGGCTTGGTAAACATCTCCAGGCAGATGGGACAGATCAGCTGCTTCTCCAGGTTCTCCAGGGGGTTCCCATCCTGGATCAGGCTTGATTTATAATCCATGCTGTCCAGCGCTGTGGGCCCACTGGCTGCCTCCTTTACCTGCCTCGCTCTAAGCAGACCTGGGGTCTTGCCTCTGTCACAAAACACCCGGACGGAGCCTCCTGACCTTCTTCTCCCGGCGCCCAAATTCTGTCTTGGTCTGAGGCCCCTCTGATATTTATAGCGGGGCCCTGGTCACATGAGCCCCGGGAGGGGACCAGCTGAGCATTCCGGTGCCAGCACTGGCTGGCTGGCGGCTTGAGTTTCCTCCAGGCCTGCAACAGCGGCCTCTCGAATCACATGTAGGGATGAGCAATCACTGTTCCCCCGAGATGGGGGTCGTAAACAAGAACAGCTTGTTCGTGGGCAGACTTGGGACCCAGAGTTTCCTCCTGAAATTAGCCTCCTCCCACATCAGGCTGGTGAGCCAGGGATGGGACCCCGAGAATGGGCCGCTGGGATTGTCAGGGGTTAATAGCCAGTGCCCCCTCACCCACCATCATCAGGTCCAGCCCTCCTCTGGAGCCCTGGGCGGCTCCCAGGATAGGGGCAGGGCAGTCCCTCTCTCTGAGCCCCTCCCTCTGCCTCAGATCTGCGATGTGGGGAGGGGCAAGGAACTTTCATGCCCTCTCCAGGGGCACCATTTTCCTGAAAGGGGGAGGGGGGAGGGGCAGAAACAGAATGCTGGGGAACCACCTAGTATTGTTAGAAATATTAACCATGCTCTGTTAACCGTGATTGTTTTAGTCTGACTAGAGAAGGCATGTTCTTACTTGGCCAGAAGCTGCACTCAGGACCTGGGAGCTTCCCCGGGAAATGCAGCCCACGCTCCCTCCCCATCTGGAGCTGCCCATCATCATGGAAAGATTAGCAACCAGAAAATCACGAAGATCCCCAGATCTTCTTGCATACCTGCAGGCCTTTGCAAGCCTCCAGGCTACCTACCTGTTACCTGCCCATTTGGCCTACCCTTTGGCTTTTTCCCCATGCAGCCCCAGCCCTTGCACATCACTAAGCCCCTTTGCATATCTGTGAACCGGCCATGTGCCCGTTTGTCTACTTTCCTTGGTACTTCTACCTGTGCAAGCAGCTGGCTTACAGTGGGCTGCAGAGTAGATGTTTGCGGAGGATCTGCTGCTCTCCCCTATTGCCGTCAGTATTAGAATAAATACTCATATGTGATTCAACCCTGTCTCTGTTTCTGCTGGAGTGGTGACAGGAAGCACGGACCCATTGTTTGTCCCGGTACACTTCCAGGATCTCCACCTGTTTGTAAATCCAGAAGCTCTCCAAACCCTATCCTCTTGGGCTTTTATGGAAGCTTTAGTATGTAAGCACATTGATTAAACCATTAACAATTGGTGATTGGGTCAACCTCCAGCTCCCTTTCTCTGCCCAGAGTGGGAGGTGGAGGGGACTGAGAGTTCCAACCCACTAATCACATGGTGGGTTCTCCTGGCAACCAGCCCCCATGCTTTGGCGCGTCCAAGTAAAGTCACCTCGTTCACATAACAAAACACACCCCCGTCATTCATTCTCAGCACCGGGGAAATTCCAAGGGTGTAGGGAGCTATGAGCCAGAAACAGGGCAAAGACCAAAGACATATTTCTTTTTAAAAAATATATATTTTATTGATTTTTTACAGAGAGGAAGGGAGAGGGATAGAGAGTTAGAAACACCGATGAGAGAGAATCATCGATCAACTGCCTCTTGCACACCCCCTACTGGGGATGTGCCCGCAACCAAGGTACATGCCCTTGACCGGAATCGAACCCGGGACCCTTCAGTCCGCAGACCGATGCTCTACCACTGAGCCAAACCGGTTTCGGCAAACACATATTTCTTATCATAAATCACAACATCACAAATCCTTATTCCACAGATGAGGAAACTCAGGCACAGAAAAGTAAAATAACTTGTATGAGGTCACACAGCTTGTAAGAAATGGCTCTAGGACATGAACCCAGATATGCTTGACTCAGGAGCCCAATAGTGCCAGCTTCTTTGTTGCTCACACGACCAAAGTTTTGTCCAGTCTTGCAACCAAGACAGGGACAAGTCTCAGGAAGAAATCAGTTCTCTGGGAAGGACAAAGAAGGACCAGAAAAAGCAATGTTGTCATTGTGTGGCCAGGTTACCTACCCCTAGAACTGCCCACTTCTTGGTTATCTGAGATGTGCCTTAACAAATGTCCTCATAGTATAATTATTCTGTTACTTGCAGCAGAGAGCACTCTGTATACATTCATGATGCCAACTATTACGTGTTAATGATCCTCAAATCTCAGATTCCAATTCACACTGCTCTCTCACGTTAGCTGAAGATTTTTTGGAGATCTCTACTGGGATGTCCCAATAGCATCTCAAACTCAGCGTATCCCAAGCAGAACACAGCCTCCCTTTTTCTTGTTTCATGTCTCAGGACCCATATGCCCATTTGCATAGACCAGATGTCTGGGAGCCACCCTTGAGCTCCCCCCTCTCCCATTGCACTTAGTCATTCTCAGCATCAAGCATGAGTCCATCTTTACATCTCACTCGTGCATCCTCCCTCTGTGAGTCTGACTCTCCCTTGGACTCTGAAGACTTTAAGGGCAAAAACTGCTTCTATTCATCTCTTTAACTCCAGTGCCTGGCACATAATAGACACTAAACAAATGTTTCCTAAATGGGTGAACAAGGGAACGTGTGAATTAAACAAGGAAACAGCAGGGTCATTGTCCGACTTGGGGGAGATCAAGGTACTTGACCGTGTGTGTGTGTGTGTGTGTGTGTGTGTGTGTGTGTGTGTGTGTTGTCTGAGATGGTGCAGCCAGTGGGGAGAAATTACTGGAAGATTGGGGAGAGGGTGATGGAGTAAATTCTGAAGCTTTTGGAAGAAGAAGGACAATCTGACACTTGAGATGGGAGGGTAAGAGAGAGGAAAAGATGGAGGTGAGAATCAGAGGAGTTGGAAAGTTGAGAGTAAGGTGAGGCTCATGTTGACCACTTCAGTCCAGAGAGTTGAGGTCAACTTCAGAGGCAGAGGCAGGGAGAAGGGTAGCATGAGTGGGTGGTGGAAGAAGTTTGGACCAGACAGTGTGAAACACAGGAGGAAGTGCCCTGGGGGTGGGGGAAGGACTGTCTGGAAGCAGAAGAGCCTCGCTGATGTTTCCGAGAACACATTTGCCAGTTGTGAGGAGTCATTCACATGATTCTGTTGACTTTCCCCAGCCACACTTGGCAGCCCAGGTGCAAAAGCCAAGCAAATGGACAGTGGGATCCACTCCAGCCTGGGAGCTGGCAAGGCTGGCGCTGCTGAAAGTCAAGGGGTGGGAAAGGGAAATTCCCACATGGGTCATGCTGGGCATCAAAACATGTCCTGTCATTTAATCCTCACAACAGTCCTGCAAGGGAGGTATTATGATCTTCGTTTTTCCCAGGAGGAAACGGGATTCAGAGAATTAATGGCTTGGCCAAAGTGACCATTGGCAGAGCTGAGCTGGGGTTCACATCCAAGGTAGCCTGACTCCTAAACCTGTACTCCTCACACTGAGGCATTTATTGCGTGCTTATTGCATTCCAGGCACTGTGCAAAGCTCTTTCCATTCATCCTCTTGTTCAACCCTCAAAATAGCTCCGCGAGACAGGAATGGTCATGTTTTTCCCTGTTTTATAGCTGAGCCACGGCAGCTCAGAGAGGTTAAGTCGCTTGGCCAAAGTCCCCCGGCCAGTGAGTGACAGAGCCAGCGCCAGAAGTAGGAACTTATAAATCAGTATCATTACCAGTTATTAGGACATTCTGCCAAATTATAGACTGACAGAATGAAGAGACAAATTCAGAATCTCAGTGGTATGTCTGAGCCCCAAGCTTTTAACTACTACATCTTACTGCTTCCCTTTCTGAAAGTCTTATTTATTCATTGTACTGTTTATTAGTGAAACTTTCAAACATACAAAAGTAGAGAGAATAGTATAATGAACTCATATAACCAAACCCAGCTTTCATCAGTAATGCTTCCTCAATCTTACTTTATCTTTAATTCCCCACACATACTTCTTTTTTTCTGGAATATTTTTAAGCCAGTTATAGTCATTAAGTCATTTCACTCATAAATACTTCAGTAAGCATTTCTAACTAATAATCATTGACTTTCATAATCACCATGCCATTATCATACCTAGTAAAAATAACAATTATTTTCTCCCCTCCCCCAATAATTTGAGCCAAACTGACACCATATGCCAGAGAAGATCTCAAATGCTCTAGAGAATAACAGCTTTGTAGTTTCTTTTTTTTTTCTTTTTTAATTTGTATTTTATTGATTTTTCGAAAGATAAAGGGAAAAGAGAAAGATAAACAGTGATTTGTTGTTTCACTTATTTATGTATTCCTTGGTTTATTCTTATATATGCCCTGAGCAGGGATCAAACCCTCAATCCTGGCATATCAGGACAACGTTCTAACCAACTGAGCTATCTGGCCAAGGCACAATAATTTATTTTTAAAAATATTTTTATTGATTTCAGAGAGGAAAGGAGAAATCAAAACATCAATGATGAGAGAGAATCATAGATTCGCTGCCTCCTGCATGCTCCACACTGGAGATCAAGCCCATAACCTGGGCATATGCCCTGACTGGGAATTGAACCGTGACCTCCTGGTTCATAGGTCAACACTCAACCAGTGAGCCACACCGGCTGGGCAAAAATTTCTTAATATTACCTAAATCTCAAACCATTTCCAGAGGTTGTTGATTGTCTCACATATCTTTTACAGTTAATTGCCAAATCTGATCCAAATAAGGTCTGAGACAGGGCATATTGTTGATTTTTGTCTCATCAGTCTCTTTTAATTTATAACCATCGCCTTCCCCCCCATCCTTCTATGCCATTGGTTTGTCAGAGAATGATTCTGGGCATTGTGATTCCCATTTTGACGTATCAGGAACTGAGGTTCAGAAAGGCTCAGTGACTTGTGGAACATCACACAGCTAAGAGACAGACTTCTTATTTGGTACTGTCCCCAAAAGTCTGTGTTACTGTCGAAACCGGTTTGGCTCAGTGGTAGAGCATCAGTCTGCAGACTGAAAGGTCCCGGGTTCGATTCTGGTCAAGGGCATGTACATTGGTTGCGGGCACATCCCCGATTGGGTGCAAGAGGCGGCTGGTCGATGTTTCTCTCTCATTGACGTTTCTGGCTCTCTATCTCTCTCCCTTCCTCTCTGTAAAATGTCAATAAAATATATTTTTTTAAAAAAAATTTTAAGTCTGTGTTACTAATGGGAGGAGCTTTACTGTCTGAGACAGGTCTCAGCTGATGAAGAGGGCAGGAAAAGCAGCAGGGAAAATGGTCTGGCTTGACAAGGAAGAGAGAGAGATGGAAGGTGACAGCAATTACAGTACAGCGTTAATTTTTGATTTAATGCTTACAAGTGGCCGGGCATCCTGGCACTATTTCAGCCAGTTGTCACAACAAACATGAGTAAGTCGTACTTATCTCCACTTCAGAGCGAAGGAAACTGAGGTACAGATTGGAGTTGCCCCAAGTCTCACGGCTAGCGTAGGCAGGCAGAGCTGGAATAAGCCGATTTAACTCCACAGCCTATCCCCAAAGTCTATGATCTTTTTGATTGTCACTAGAGAGGGGACTTTTTAGAAACCTGAGATCTTGAGGCCTCTTGGTTGGGGGAAAGAGCCCTGGCTTGGGGCGTGGACACCTGGGCTCCATCTGTAGCTCTGCCAGAGACCAGCAAGCCACACCCGCCTTCAGTTTCTTCATCTGCCAAATGGAGCAACTGAGAGAGATGATCCCCGAGTGTGCTTCCCCGTCCCCAGAAGCAGGATTCTCGGAGGAGCTCTTCCCCCGTGATGACAACAGGCCCGTGGGATGTGCTGCAGGAGAGGAACCACCCTCGGTCTCCCCTTTCATTTCCGCATAGCTTGGGCTTGCTTACATGTTTCCTTGGTACATCACGGTGTTCCTTTCCACGTGTGCGCTGTTCTCCCTCCTGCCCCCATGACCTCCCTCGGAGGGTGGGGCCCACCGTGCCTCTTCCTCTGGATTTCCCCCCGAGCCTCTGTGGTGCCTCAGAAAGGTGGGGGGGGGGGGAGATCTTATTTCCTTACAGTTTGACATCAAAGTCATCCTCATAAAAGAATCACCCTTAATCAAGGGATCAACCAATAGGTCATTTGATCCAGAGGCTAACGCCACAGTTGGCAGAGGTAGGTCCATGGGGTCTGGGACATGATGTAGTGCCCCAGATGCCAGGCCAGAGTCCCCTGGGCCTGGCCCATGTGCCATGGAAGGGGAACATAGAGTTCTGAGACTCAGCACTCAGGACTGGAAGCCCCTCAGGCCTCCTTCCTCTGTCCCCTGGTCCACACACTTGTTGTGGACAGCTACAAGGGCGCTGGGGAATGGGTGGCCTTAGAGAAAGGGCTGTCCAGGGAACATGGGGTGTCAACAGGGCCTTGAGGGGCTCTACAAGGATTATCCTGAAATAGAGTATTGAAAGTGCTTCATAGACTGAGATATAAGAAGCCATTACTATAAGGCCCTGAGAGTTCAGAGCAACAACAAAGAAGCTACCCAAGCACTAGTGAATCCAAGTTCAAGTTCAGGCTCTTTTGCATATCAGCTCTGTTACCCTGGGAAGGTTACCTAACTGTGTCTCGGTTTCCTCATCTATAAATGAGAGTTGGCTAGAGTAAGGATACCTCTGGACCTTTCTAGCCCGGGGAATCTTGGGTTTTGAGTGCCCCCAACACTCTATCCCTTGCAGAAAATTGATGGTAAAGGTGGGAGTTCACTTGCCCTGGCACATGGCACTTATCTGGCCCATGACAGACACTCAGCAAACATTGTTGTTAATATTTTCAGTCAACCCAGTCAGCACGGCTCAGTGGTTGAGCGTCGACCTATGAACCAGGAGGTTGAGGTTCGATTTCCGGTCAGGACACAGGCCTGGGTTTCTGGCTCGATCCTCAGTGTGGAGCATGTAGGAAGCAGCCGATCTATGATTATATCTCATCATTGATGCTTCTCTCTCTCTCTCTCTCTCTCTCTCTCTCTCTCTCTCTCTCTCTCTCTCTCTCCCTTCCTCTTTAAAATAAATAAAATATATTTTAAAAATATTTTCACGCTGAAACCTGTTTGGCTCAGTGGATAGAGCATCAGCCTGTGGACTGAAAGGTCCCAGGTTCGATTCCGGTCAAGGGCATGTACCTTGGTTGCAGGCACATCCCCAGTAGGGGATGTGCAAGAGGCAGGTGATTGATGATCCTCTCTCATCAGTGTTTCTGACTTTCTACCCCTCTCTCTTCCTCTCTGTGAAAAATATAAAATATATATTTTTAAAGATATATATATATCACACTTAGGGGAATAATATGGGCTGGCATTTACTAAAAAGTTACTATAGATAACTCCATGACCTGTGTATTAGCTATTGCTGCATAACAGATTTCTCCATAACGTAGCAGTTTAAAACAATAATAAACATTTATTATCTCACCCCATGTCTGCGGGTGGCTCAGTTCAGCATCTCCAAGGAGGCTGCAGTGCAGATGTGCCTGGGGCTGCAGTCAGGCCATCTCTGGCTTCACTCCCAAGGCGGCTTACTCACAGGGTGGGCAGCTGGCGGCAGGCGTCAGCTCAGCACATGTTCCTCTCCACAGAGCTGCTTGAGCACCCTCAGAGCATGGTGGCTGGAGAGTGACCCAGAAAAGCAAGACAGCAGTGGCAATGTCTTTTATGACCTAGCCTCAGACATCACGCACTATCACTGCCACTGTATTCGATTGGACGCATGGGACAACCCGGATGAAGTGAGGAGGGGACCACACAGGAGCATGAATAGCAGGAGGTGAGAATTATTATTATTTTAAAATATATTTTAATTGATATTTTACAAAGAGGAAGGGAGAGAGATAGAGAGCTAGAAGCATCGATGAGAGAGAAACATCGACCAGCTGCCTCCTGCACACCCCCTACTGGGGATGTGCCTGCAACCAACGTACATGCCCTTGACTGGAATCGAACCTGGGACCTTTCAGTCCGCAGACCGACGCTCTACCGCTGAGCCAAACCGGTTTCGGCAGGAGGCGAAAATTATTGAGGTCCATCTTGGAGGCCAGCTATCACAGTCTGCTCTAAGTGTCCTATAGCTATTGATTTATTTGTTAATTCATGAGATCAATATTTCTTTCTTAAATATTTTTTATTGATTTTTAGAGAGACAGGAAGAAAGTGAGATAGAGGGATAGAAATATCAATGAGAGAGAAACATATTCAAACAGCTGCCTCCTGCACGCCCCCCACTGGGGATCAAGCCCACAACCAGGGCATGTGCCCTGACCAGGAATCAAACCCGTGATCTCTTGGTTCCTGGGTCCATGCTCAACCATTGAGCTACACTGACTGGGAGCTATTTCTATCATGCTTATTTTACGGACTGAGTCACAAAGAGGTTAGGTAAATTGGTTAAGTTTACATTTCTAGGAAGTGGGCATTGTTATGAACTGAATTGTGTCCCCCCCAAAATGTTGCTCTGAACCAGTGGTTCTCAACCTTCCTAACGTCGCGACCCTTTCATACAGCTCCTCATGTGGTGGTGACCCCCAACCATAAAATTATTTTCGTTGCTGCTTCATAACTGTAATTTTGCTACTGTTATGAATCCTAATGTAAATATCTGTGTTTTCCGGTGGTCTTAGGCGACCCTGCTAGCGGTTCTCAACCTGTGGGTTGAGATAGTATTTGGAAATGGGGCCTTTGGAGGTAACTCAGCGATAAGGTCATGATGCAGGGCCCTCATCTGATGGCACTAGAGTCCTTAGAGACACAAAAGAGCTTACTCTCTCTCTCTCTTCGTGCACATTTGCAGAGCCAAGGCCATGTGAGCACACAGGAGGTGACAGCCGTGTGCAAGCCAAGAGAAAACGGCTAAGAATGAAACCTGCCAGCACCTTGATCTTGGACTTCCAGCCTCCAGAACTGTGAGAAATAAAGTTCCTGTTGTTTAAGCCTCAGGCCTGTAGTATTTGGTGTGATAGCCCGAGCAGGCTAAGGCAGGCCTTACACTCAGAGAGCTGGGCATCTTAGCTCTCACTCTTTTTTTAAAAAAATAAATATATTTTATTGATTTTTTACAGAGAGGAAGGGAGAGGGATAGAGAGCTAGAAACATTGATCAGCTGCCTCCTGCACACCCCCTACTGGGCCCACATCCAATGTACATGCCCTTGACCGGAATCGAACCTGGGACCTTTCAGTCCACAAGCTGATGCTCTATCCACTGAGCCAAACTGGTTTCGGCTTAGCTCTCACTCTTTTTTTTTTTTTTTTTTTTAATATATTTTATTGATATTTTACAGAGAGGAAGGGAGAGAGAGAGAGAGCTAGAAATGTCAATGAGAGAGAAACATCGACCAGCCGCCTCCCGCACACCCCCCACCGGGGATGTGCCCGCAACCAAGGTACATGCCCTTGACTGGAATCGAACCCAGACCTTTCAGTCCGCAGGCCGACATTCTACCACTGAGCCAAAACGGTTTCGGCTTAGCTCTCACTCTTAAACTTTCCTTCCCTCCTGGCCCTATGAACTGTGGTCCTGACTCAGCTGTCTGGCCCCTGGGCTCTGGGGAGAGACTCTTATTAACATGGGGCCAGTCAGCACTGGGAAACTTGGAAAAGAAACTGGATGCCCAGCAGACAAGGCTCAGTGATTGAGCGTCCACCTATGAACCAGGAGGTCACAGTTTGATTCCTGGTCATGTCACATGCTGGGTTGTGGGCTCGATCCCCACTGTGGGCGTTCTGGAGGCAGCTGATCAATGATTCTCTCTTATCATTGATGTTTCTATTTCTCTCTCCCTTACCCTTCCTCCCTGAAATCAATAAAAATATATTTCAAAAACAAAAAAGAAACTGGAGGAAGCCTCATGGCAAACTCAAAGCCCCGGGCTCAGTACTGACCCAAAGGTTCAGGTGCTTGTATCCTAGAGAGACAGTCTTGGGGGCCAGCTGCCCATCCTACCTGGCCTGCTATTCCCCACCCCCACCAGCTGGAACCTCGGGTTTGCCACCACACACACACACACACACACACACACACACACACACACACACACACTGGATGATCCAGATCATAAGCAGTAAGCAGGAGAAAAACAAACTATATTTAAACTGGCAGTTGCTTCATAAACAAAACTAAAAGACAAGTAAGTGACCCTTGGGAGAAACCAGTAGAAACCCTGATGAAGACTAAGTGTCAATCCCCATAATGCACTAAAGTTTTAAAAACAAGCAAAGGATACAGAAAAGTCGATTCACAAAAAAGAATAAATGCTAGTGCCTCATCCCCCCAAAACAAAAACAAAACAAAGGTGCTTGTCCTCACTAAGGTTAAAAATCTCATCAAAACCACAATAAGATCTGGGTTTTCTTCTATCAGATTGACAAAAATAGGAAACAGTAATAATAGCCAAGGTTGGTGAAGGTGTAGGGCCACGGACACTGCTACTACACTTGACCTTGGAGAGTACAATTTGACAAAATCAAAATGTAAAATATTCATATATATGCCTTAGTTGTTGTTTTTATTTTTTATTTTTTTACAAAGAGGAAGAGAGAGTGATAGAGAGTTAGAAACATCGATGAGATGTGCCCGCAACCAAGGTACTTGCCCTTGACCGGAATCGAACCTGGGACCTTTCTATCAGCAGGCTGACCCTCTATCCACTGAGCCAAGCCTGTTTCGGCATGTGTGCCTTAGTTGTATTCTGAGAAATTTATCTTATAGAAAAACTAGAGCCGTGGCAGGTATGGTTTGGTACATGGTCGGGCATCATCCCTTGCACCAAAAGGTTGCTGGTTTGACCCCAGTCAGCACATATGCCTGGGTTGCAGGCTTGATCCAGAGTAGAAGGTATGCAGGAGGCAGCTGATCAATATTTCTCTTTCCCTCTCCTTTCCTCTCTCTTTCTAAAAATCAATAAAAATGTATTTAAATATATATATTTAAAAACTAGAAAGATGATAAAAAGGTATAGTCAGCTAGTTAGAAATAGATATTCAGATATATAGATTATTTTATACTTTTTAAATTTTTTCAATTACAGTTGACATACCATATTACATTAGTTTTAGGTGTACAGCATAGTAGATCTATTCACATACAAAAATTCTTTTGCAACATAGTTTGTAGTGGCAAACCCTGGAAACAACCCCGACATCCGTCAGTGGAACAAATAAATTGTCCTGTGGTCACCTAGTGAATACTATAGAGCAATGAGAATGAGTAAATATTATCACATGCAATAACATAGATGAATCTCATAAAGAATGTTGAACAAAAGTGTACGTATTATATAATTCTGTCTTTATAAAGTTCACAAGAAGCTCACACTAACCTAAGCTGGTAGAAGTCAGGATCCTGTTAATTCAGTAGAGAGCTGAAATATATACTTTTTTAAAAATTATTATTGATTTCAGAAAGGAAGGGAGAGGAAGAGAGAGAAAAAAACGTCAATGATGAGAGAATCGTTGACTGGCTGCCTCCCGCACACCCCCAACTGGAGATTGAGTCTACTGCAACTCTGGCATGTGTGTTGACCAGGAATTGAACCGTGCATGACCTCCTGGCTCATAAGTTGATGCTCAACCACTGAGCCACACCAGCTGGGCAGTAATGATCTGTTCTTCACTCTGGTTCGGGTTTTGCAGGCATATCAATTTGCGAAAATGCCTTGAACTGTGCACTTATGAATGTGCACTGTTCTGAATGCATATTACACTTAAAAAGGTTATTAAAAAAATAAAGCAAAAATGTACCCCAATAAGCATTCCAACTGTCTATATGATAAATAAATACATACATAAATATTTCTTCAATTGAAAACAGACATTGCACTTTCTATTGAATTTAATATGAAAAGATGTTGGCAATACATTGTTAGGCACAAAAAGAAGTACATGTCACTTATATGCAATCTGATTATTTTCTATTGAAAAAATTATATGTGTGTGTATGTAAATAAATGTATATATTAAAATTTTTATACTGGCATAGAAAATGGCTGGGGAAAATCTCCAGATTAAAAATCACTGTTTTTGCCGTAACCGGTTTGGCTCAGTGGTAGAGCGTCGGTCTGGAGACTGAAAGGTCCCGGGTTCGATTCCAGTGAAGGGCATATACATTGGTTGCGGGCACATCCCCGGTAGGGGGTGTGCAAGAGGCAGCTGGTTGATGTTTCTCTCTCATCAACGTTTCTAGCTCTCTATCTCTCTCCCTTCCTCTCTGTAAAATATCAATAAAATATATATTTTTAAAAAATAAAAAAAAATAAAAGTCACTGTTTTGTTGTTGTTTTGTTTTGTTTTTTGCCTGACTGGCATGGCTCAATGGTTGAGCATTGATCTGTGAACCAGAAGGTTGTGGTTGGCACATGCCCTGACCAGGAATTGAACTCATGACCTCCTAGTTCATAGGTCAACACTCAATTACTAAGCCATGCCAGCTGGGTGGGTTTTTAAAAGTCACTGTTTTTATGGGTTAGAACTCAAGGAGCTGGGGTTCCTTACTGGGCCCTCTACGGAAGCCCAAGAGGAGATGTCAGCCACAGCTGAGTGAGCTGGGCCTTCACCAATAGGCCAGAGGGGACTTAGGACCAGGGTTTCTGGAAACACTGTGAGAGGTGAGCAGCCTCCGGACCCCTGAATAGCCAGGTCAGCACCTGGGGGGCGCATTTAAAGGCCCCTGCAGAGCAGGGGAGGACAGCCCTGCCTTCCCGGGCCCCAGTGGTGGTGGTGGAGGCGCAGAAAGGGGAACACACCCCAATCCCAGGAACCCCACTTAATCAGCACAGCCCGATACGGTTATTATGATTGTCTCCATTTCTAGATCAGGATGCCAAGGCGGAGTACTATACTGCCCAAGATCACACAGGTAGTAAATGGAACAGCCAGACCTTGAGTCCATATCTGTCTGAACTTCCAGTTAGCGGCTCTGCGCTGGGCAGAGGAGGGAGAGGGGGGAGACTGCAGGGAACAACAAGCCTCAGAGACCCAGGCCACAGGGCTCAGAGCCTCAGGAGCCCCAACCGACCAGGAATCACAAAAGCAGGCTCTACCGTGTGCCTGCAGCCAGGCCACCCTTCCGGGGTCAGGTCTCAACCACTAACTCTGGCTCCTGGGGCCGCTCTGTTAACTCAACACCGACACCTCGGGTTCCAGCTGCTGGCAGCCTAGAGGCCGGCACCATCCAAAATAGATCCCAGGAGTGAGCGCCTGCCCGGTCAGCCCACTGTGCCTCTGGGCACATCCACCAAAGCCTAATCCTTCAACGCCCCCTCCGCCCCTCACTTTCGCAGCTGCCTCCCTCCCCCGCCAGCCCCTGGGTTCCGAGTCACTAGGGACTCGCAGCCTGGCCGTTGAAACACACAAAGGGTGGGGCAGCAGGCCGTGTGGTCGGCATAGCCTGGTCCTGGATTCAAGTCCCTGAGGTCTGAGCCAGCTGTGACTTGTGACTTGGCTGACTGTCTTAAGCAGCTTAGAATAAGCGAATTCACTGATCGTTGGGGGTCAGGGGCAGCAGTGGCTGGGAGCCCACTGTGAACCAGTTTTAGTCAGCCCTCACGACTGTGAAAGGTGGGTATTAGTGTCTTCGCTTTACAAAGAAACTGAAGATCAGAAGGGGAAGAGACTTGCTCAAGGTCACCCACAGTTTGGACTCTGGAACCAAGGAAGGCCTAGATTTTTTTTAAAACAGATTTTATTGATTTTTTTACAGAGAAGAAGAGAGAGAGATAGAGAGTTAGAAACGTCGATGAGAGAGAATCATCACTCAGCTGCCTCCTGCACACCCCCCACTAGGGACATGCCCGCAACCAAGGTACATGCCCTTGACCGGAATCGAACCCCGGACCTTTCAGTCCGCAGGCCGACGCTCTATCCACTGAGCCAAACCGGTTTTGGCAAGGCCTAGATTTTTAACCTAGACCTGTAGGAGCTGTGTGGTCTTGGGCAAGTTACTTTACCTCTCTGAGCCTCAGTTTCCTTATTTATAAAAAGCATATTAAATTAAAATCCAAGTTATTAAATTGTGAGGATTTAAAAGGTAATGTTGCCCTGGCCGGTTTGGCACAGTTGGGGGGCGTGCAGGAGGCAGCCAATCGATGATTCTCTCACATCATTGATGTTTCTATCTCTCTCTCCCTCTCCTTTCTTCTCTGAAATATATATATATATATATATATATATATATATATATATATATATATATATATATATATATATATATAATTTCTTTAAAAAGATAGTGAGGCCAAAACTGGTTTGGCTCAGTGGTAGAGCGTCGGTCTGCGGACTGAAGGGTCCCGGGTTCGATTTCGGTCAAGGGCATATACATTGGTTGCAGGCACATCCCCAGTGTGGGGTGTGCAAGAGGCAGCTGGTCGATGTTTCTCTTTCATCGAAGTTTCGAGCTCTCTATCTCTCTCCCTTCCTCTCTGTAAAATATCAATTAAATATATTTTTAAAAATTTAAAAAAATAAAAAGATAGTGAGGCTACAGAAATTTTTTACACTTCTCAGATCAACCCAAGGGGTATTCCTGAGAGAAGCCACATTTCTGACCCATTTTAGCCTGAGACCATGAGTTCACTGGGTGTGTGTGTGTGGTTGTGGTGGGGGCTGGTGCATGGGTGGGGTGGTATTTGCGAGAAGATGGGACAACTGGGGTAGGGAAAGTTATCTCAGCCTGGGGGGGGGGGGGTTGAGGGGAAGGGTCAGGTCAGGTCTAAACATGGGCAGTCTTCCAGACCTCCTTCTCCGAGGATGTCCCAAGAGCCTTTTGGGCACCTTGGATGATAAACAAGTTGTCACCCTCAAGCCCCGAATAAACCTGATAAATCCTGGCAAAGCTGAGGAGGGGAAGAGAGCAGGCTCATCTATAAATACTCCGTGACTCACTCAGGCTCAGTGTTTATGACTCTGTTGCTCTGGGGAGGGAGGTCTGGGCCAGTCTGAGGTCTCAGGCCTCCCAGTTTGCTCTTCTGGGGCACGTTTAGGGTCTGTGGCAGGCCCACCACAGCCTGGCTTAGGGTCCAGCCCGTTATAGGATTTTGAGAAAATCTCTCTCCTCCCTGGGCAGCTTGCCACTCAGGAAATGAACCATGTTGCTAACGGGCTTTGAGGCAGGATGGCCTGCCGGTTAGGCACACGCAGGTTTCTGGTACCAGAGAAACGTAGGCTCAAGTCCCAATTTCACTTCTTATCTAGCTGTGTGACTTGAAGCCAATCACTTCACTTTGCTGAATCTCCATTTCCTGAACTATGAAATGGGGTAGCAATGGAAATACCTTCACAAGATTGCCATAAGGAGAGTGCATAGAAGGCGCTCCCACAGTGACCAGCATGCAGTAGACCCTCAGGTAACGAACGGTATTATGGTTACAAACCAAAGTCTGTTTAAAATACTACAAGGGTCTCATATTGATGACAGGTGGAGGCTGCAGATAACCGCTTCCCCACACAGGGAAAGTCTCCCGGACTCACCCCTTTCTGCTGACTGCCAGTACTTGCCAATTTGTCATGGTGCCACCCAATCACTCACAGACCAGCTGGCCCAGGGGGGATAGGGTGGGGGAAGATAGAGGGGTATCAACCAGTTTGGCAACAAGTACATCCCACAAACCAAGCCCCTTCCCTTGGAGTGAACCACCCCCCTGTACCTTCTTACCCATTATACTTGGGGTACAAAAGAGCCCTTCTCTGAGGACAGCTCTGTCACAGACAGGTTTCAATGCATGAGGGAGGAATTTGATAACATTGGAAAAAGATGGACTATGGAAGGGGTTCTGGTTGTACATGCGCACTGGCTACCCCATGTGCTAATTGCTACAGCTGGGAACAACTTTCTTCACACTACCCGATGGTGACTTTAAACCAGAAGAAGTCCCAAGAACTGAAATGCTTAGTGACAGAGACACTTGGTCACCATCACGGAGTCCTACAGGCCTGGGTCACTGATGACTACATGGGTAGCTGGTGGAAACCAAATTTTGAACCTCCTCAGTCTCCATATATTCCTGCACATATTACAAAACCAAAGGAACATACGAAGTTGTTTTCAGTTCAACTTCAACAGAAAGCCTTGTTTGCAGTCCCTAAAAATGACACGCTGGTAGCCGCACCATTGTTAGAATTGTATGACCACACACCAGGACACAGACCCATCATTTCTAGTCTGCTTCAGCTTTTGAGCAGGTTCATGGAGAAGTCAAAGAAGCCGTCTCTGTGAGCACAGCTCTACACCGCATAGAATAAACATGGTAGAAAAGTTTTGTTTTATCTCTCTCCCAGCGCCTAAATTGCCACCTGCTTGCTGTTGTTTGAATAGTAATGTTGATATGAAGAACTAGATAGTGGTGTAAACAAATATGATAATGTTTAACTTGCTTTTGTTTCCACTCATACGGTTTTGTACATTAAAGAAAGTGGACTTCTTTCTATGTGGTTTTTTTAAAATTTCACATTAAACTTGTAAAATTATTTTTTTAAATAATTTTGAAAGGGGATACTTGAGGATTTGGTTCCCTCCAGAAAGATATTTAGGGAGCCAGTGGATTCTCCAGAACTTTACCAACTCTCTCTGTTTCCCAAATATGAGGAGCCAAGGTGTGAAAACAAGAGCTCTCAACATTGTTAGGGTAAAACACTGTCATTTATCAGATACCTACAATGTGCTAGCTACTGTCACCAACATCATCATCTCATTTGACTCCCTAGCTACCAGCAAGGTATAACTCCTTTTTAGAGACCAGTAAACCAAGACCCAATGAAGTTAACGAAATGGCAAAGCTGGGATTTGAACCCAGATCTGTGTGTTTCCAAAGTGCTTGCTATGTATGGCCCACTGGACCACAGAATGTGACTGTTTTCATAGTCTAGGAAGGTGACCAAAGACGAGACAGAAGTGAGAGAATGAAGAAGGAAGAATTAAGGAGCTTGGCAACAGCCTGGGACAGTGTAGAAAAGTAGGACAATTGGAACTAGGAAGTTGACTGGGGAAGACACATGACTTTGAGGTGACCACTCTGTGGCACCCACCAGCAACATTTGGGAAAGTGTAGCTGAACTTATAAGAAAAATCAGCCTGAGATGGAGGGAAGAGTCCACTGCTCAAAACAGTCTGAAATGGCTGTCTGAACTTACAACCCTTGGAGACCCTTTTCTGCCAGGTTTTGAAAGCCCTCTTTGTAGTACCCACCTCAGGACCTTTGCACATGCTGTGTGCTCTGCCTAGAATAGTCTTCCCCTTCTCAACTGAGATGTTACCTCTTCAAAGACACCTTCTAAAACACTCTGTCATCAAGGCTTGACTGTACTCAGAGTGCTGGTAATAGATGGCTGATGTTACTTGCTCTTGTTTTGTGGCCTTTGTGCTAAGCATTTTGCTTGTATTATTTTTATTCGCTCCTCACGGTACCCTATGAGGTAGGCACTAATATTACCTTAGTTTCAAATAAAGAAACCTAGATTCAGAGAAGTTAAATATACTGGCCAACACCAAAATTAGTAAATGATAGAGGTGAGAGAGGAACCCAAGTCTTTTGCCAAAACTCTCCTCCCAAGTCCTTTGATATACTGATTCTTCAAGAGGTCTATTGCAGCATCAACTAATAAAGTAAAAAATTGATTATCCAATGACCAGCTTGGAAAACTGTGGTCTTCTTAATTCTCGAGTTAATTAAATACTAGAAGCCCAATCCATAAATTCTTGTACAGGTGAGGTCCCTTGGCCTGGCCCTAATTGGGGCTAAGGGAGGTTGACTGTGGGAGCGCACTGACCACCAGGGGGAAGCTCCTGTGCTGAGCATCTGCCCTCTGGTGGTCAATGCACGTCCTAGCAACCAGTCAACCAATTGTTCAGTCACTTGGACTTTTATATATATGGAAGTATTCATTGAATACCTTCTATATGCCAGTCACTATTATAGGTACCGGAGATACAGAGCAAGAGAGCTTATGTTCTTGTGGGAGAGACAATCATAAATAAAGACAATTTCTTTTTTTTTTTTTTTAATATATTTTATTGATATTTCACAGAGAGGAAGGGAGAGGGATAGAGAGCTAGAAACGTCGATGAGAGAGAAACATCGACCAGCCGCCTCTTGCACACCCCCTACTGGGGATGTGCCCGCAACCAAGGTACATGCCCTTGACCGGAATCGAACCTGGGACCCTTCAGTCCGCAGACCAACACTCTACCACTGAGCCAAACCGGTTTTAGCAAGAATGACCCAAATTCTAAGCACTGACAACCAAATGCTGGCAAGGATGTGGAGCAACAGGCACTCTCCTTCATTGGTGACGAGAACACAAAATGGTGCAGCCACTTGGGAAGGCAGTTTGTCAGTTTCTTATAAAACAAAACATACTCTTAGCATACAAAACAGTAATCGTGTTCTTTGGTATTTACTCAAATGAAGTGAAAACTTATGTCCACGCAAAAACCTGCACATGAATGTTTATAGCGGCTTCATTAATAATTGCTAAAACTTGGAAGCAACCACACTGTCCTTCACTAGGTAAATGGATAAGTAAACGATAGTACAGAACATTATTCAGCACTAAAATAACCCCACAACCTACTCAAGCCACATAAAGACAAGGAGGAAATTTAAAGACAAATTATTAAGTGAAAAATAATCATTCTGGCCCTGGCCAAATAGCTCAGTTGGTTAAAGCATCATTCCAATACACCAAGGTTGGGGGTTTAATCCCCAGTCAGGGCGCATATAAGAATCAACTAATGGCTGAAACTGGTTTGGCTCAGTGGATAGAGCGTCAGTCTGCAGACTGAAAGGTCCCAGGTTCAATTCCGGTCAAGGGCATGTACATTGGTTGCGGGCACATCCCCAGTAGGGGGTGTGCAAGAGGCAGCTGGTCGATGTTTCTCTCTCATCGATGTTTCTAACTCTCTATCCCTCTCCCTTCCTCTCTGTAAAAAACCAATAAAATATATATTTTTTTAAAAGAGAATCAACTAATGAATGCATAAATAAATGAAACAAGTCAGTGTTTCTCTCTCTCTAAAATCAGTAAGAAGAAAAATAATCAATCTGAAAAGGCTACATAAAGTATGATTTTAACCATATGACATCCTGAAAAAGGCAAAAATGTGGAAACAGTAAAAGGTTCAGTGGTTGCCAGGGGTTTTGGGGAAAGGGAGAGATTAGCAGGTAAAGCACAGGGAATTTTTAGGACAGTGAAAACATTCTGCATGAAATTTTACTGATAGCTGCATATCATTATACACTTGTCAAAACCCATATACACCCTGAGTGAACTCTAATGTAAATTATGGACTTGGGGTGATAATGACCTGCCGATGCTGGATTGTTGATTGTAACAAATGCACCACTCTGGTGCAGGTGTTGATGGTGGGGGAAGCATGGGCGGGGGAGGGTGATAAAAATGGAGAGAGGTGTTATGTGGGGACTCTCTGTACTTTCTGCCCTAACTGTGAACCTAAAATGCTCTAAAAAAATAAAGGTTATTTATTTTTGGGGAAAATCAACATAAGAAAACAATGAAGTATAGTTAGGTATGACTGTTAGCTCTGGTAGGGAATGGGAAATTCCTGAAAGATCTTTGTTCCTTGAGGTCTGCCACCACTCACCCGGGGAGAGGAGAAAGAAGTCAGTCCTGTGTGAAATGAAGAGGTTGGGCTACTCCCTGCGGGGCAGGTGACGTGTGCCAAGCCTGTGCTTTACGGAATCAATTCTTTCAGCAGCCAAATGGAAAATGTTTATATTACACGAAGAGTTGAAAGTTCTTTTTTTAATTTAGATTTCTTTTAAAAGAATACTTTATTGATTTTTTTTTTTTTTTTTAGAGAGAGAGAGAGGAGGGGAGAGGAAGAGAGTGCAACATTGATCAGCTAACTCCTGCATGCCCCCTACTGGGGATTGAGCTGAAACCCCTGGCATGTGCCCTTGACTGGAATTGAATTGACAACCTCCTGGTGCACAGGATGACACCCAACCAAGCAGGGCAGGGCAAAATTATTATTGTTGTTGTTGTTGTTGTTATTAACAGCTGGAAAAACGGAGGCTAAGAGAGATAGATTTTCCCAGGTACCTTTCTATCTGAGCCCAAAGGCTGAGCTCTAAACCACTAGGGCAGGTTGGGGGCTCTCTCAGCCCCCTCCTACCTTCAACATCCCACAATTCCATGAATTGTTTTGTCTCTTCTGGGGGCTCAGTTGGGGTCCAGCTTACTTGGGCCTTGGATCCCTGGAAGGACAGTGCTGTGCCCTCAGGGGACTGAGAATCGGACTGCCTGGAGCTTGACTTCACGCAGGAATTTCACACCTTCCCAGACCCTAGCCTGCAGGTGGAGAGTGTCTGGCAGAGAATCAGCCTTCCAGGCTTGAAGGGTTGTTCCCACGGAGAGGAGGACTCCTCCTCCAGCCCTCCACCAACTGTTCCCAGCCTCGCCCTCTCCACCTCCTTTTTGGAATGCTAAATCTAATAGCTGGTGGGACCGGTGGGTATTAATAACCAGATTCCGATGTTTGTGCTGGGGAACAGAGTGAAGAGAAAATGGAGTCACTATAGTCGAGCTGCTAAATTATAAAATCAAATAGGTTGAGGCATGAAGAAATGATTCTATTCTTGTTTTTTTAAGATATATATATATATATATATATATATATATATATATATATATATTAGATGTTTTTCCTGGTATCATTTATTTTATTTGTTTTTAAATATATTTTATTGATTTTTTACAGAGAGGAAGAGAGAGGGATAGAGAGTTAGAAACATCGATGAGAGAGAATCATCGACCAGCTGCCTCTTGCACACATCCTACTGGAGATGTGCCCGCAACCAAGGTACATGCCCTTGACCGGAATTGAACCCAGGACCTTTCAATCCACAGACCAACGCTCTATCCACTGAGCCAAACCAGTTTCTACTTTAATATATTTTTATTGACTTTAGAAAGGGAGAAGGAGACATAAACATCAATGATGACAGAGAATCATCAATCGCTGCCTCCTGCACACCCTCAACCAGTAATAGAGCCTAAAACCTGGGCATGTGCCCTGACCAGGAATCGAACCGGGACCTCTTGGTTCATAAGACAATGCTCAACTATGGAGCCACACCGGTCGGGCATCTATTCCTGTTTTAACTAGCCTGGGAACTGAATTTTTTTTTTTAACTGTTCGATCCTGTATCAATGCCTGAATATAGGTTAACCTCCAGATAACCATCTAATTACCACCTGACATCCATCATCTAGACTAAGCATGTCAAATTCAAAGGCTAACACAGGCCAAAAAATGAGTTTGACATGCTTGTCTAGACTGTCATCTAGAGAATCACCATCTTGGTCCAACCCAGAGACTAAGAACACAGGGCTGATCTTCCCAACAATGTACTTTTCACTCTAAGAACGCTTAGCTTTTCTTTTCCCTTCGGAACATTCTGGGTATTACCTAGTTGTGCCTCCAGCTGGCAAACCCTAAGGCCTTGGAATAAATCTTTTTTTTTAGGTTTATTTTTTAAAATATATTTTATTGCCCCAGGGGAGCGGTGGAACCAGGGGAGCCCCTATGTTCATAGCAGCACAATTTACAATAGCTAGGATTAGGAAACAGGTTAGGTACCCGTCAGCAGATGATTGGATCAGGAAACTATGGTACATCTACACAATGGAATACTATGCTGCCATAAAAAGAAGGAATTCTCATCATTAGCAGCAACCTGGATGGAATTGGAGAACATCATGCTGAGTGAAATAAGCCAGTCAATGAAAGAGAAACACCACATGTCCTCACTCACTTATGGATAATAAAGAATATTATAAACTAATGAACAGAAAGATAGATATAGTGACAGTAAAGCAACAAGCAGAATGTCAAATGACAGCGGGGAGGGTAGGGTGATCTGGGGGAGATAAGAGATCAACTGAAGGACTGGTATGCATGCATATAAGTACAACCAATGAACACAAAACTCTGGGGAGGTAGGGCATGTATGGGAGGTGGGGGCAATGGTAAGCAATGTACACATATAATACCTTAATTTTAAAAATGGTGGAAAGATATATATATATATATATATATATATATATATATATATATATATTTTTTTTTTTTTACAGAGAGGAAGAGAGAGGGATAGAGAATTAGAAACATCGATGCAAGAGAATCATGGATCAGCTGCCTCCTGCACACCCCCCACTAGGGATGTGCCTGCAACCAATATACATGCCCTTGACCAGAATCAGATCCAGGACCTTTCAGTCCGCAGGCCAACACTCTATCCACTGAGCCAAACCGGTTTCGGCAGAAAAAATCTTTATTATTTATTTCTAGCCAAAGCCTCCAGACTCAAGTTTTTGAGTTCCTTCGACAGGGCTGATTAGAAATCCATTCTCTCCTGGCAGCCACGGCGTTTGAATGCCTTTTCCGCCCATCACTCCAAGCCTTTCGTGGCCTTGAAGAGGATGAGTGTGGCAGGAAAACAACAGTCCCAACTACCCTGTCGTGAGTGCTGTAGGGTGCCCGGACAGGGTGCCAACTGTGTTGCTCACATTGTTGCATTCAATCCCTTCAGAGACTTCTAGCACCTGTTTTATTTATAAGGAAACTGAGGCTCGTGAGAAGTCAAGTAACTTGCTCCAGATCACACAGCAGGTGAACGGCTGGGCAGGAACTGAAATCCTATCTGCCAGCAGCACTGAACCATCCCATGTGTGTGTGTGTGTGTGTGTGTGTGTGTGTAGGGGGGTGGGATAAGAGCCAATGACAGGCATCCTGCTCAGGCCACAGTAAACATTGCAGCCCAGTTCCTTTCACTTCCAGGAACAGAGTTGTCTGGGATGGGGCAGGGGAGGGGGAGGAACTTCCAGGAATCCACCTTTCCGGTGGACAGCAGGACCCCACCTGTGGGCGCAGGCCTCAGGACAGCCCCAGGGGGCAAAAACAGGGCCCTCCCCGGGCTTCTGGAGTGGAGAATCGGGTGAGAGGAACATCCCGGGAACACATGGTTCTGCTTGGAGCAGGTCTTGACCCCTCCCCTCACCTCTTTTCTTCGGGTTCTGGTCCTCCACCCTCACTCACCTCTTCTTTCCTTTGAGGTGCCTGGCTATCGGGGGCATCCCAGGAGGCAGGGTCAGTCACAGGGAGAGGAGGCTCGTTTGTCCAGAGGCTGTGGTCACAAAGGCCTTGAATTTAGGCTTTTGACGTTAGCTTTTGAGGGGCAGCGTTCCTTCCTGGTTAAACCTGCAGCCTCTGGAGCAGGCTCAGCTAGGCCTCCCTCCCAGGTCTCTTAGGGCTGTGTAGCTTTGATGAGGTTATTTAACCTTTCTGTGCCTCAGTTTCCCCATCACAGACAGAATGGAAAGAAGACATTCACTTAAGAAACTTTAAAAATCACCTCCTATCATCTGCCATTCAGTATGACCACCAACACTATCTTACTCCATTTCCTTTTGATTTTTCTCCTGTTGCAACATTTTTTATCACATTGTAATCATGGTATACTTAAGTGCTGTGCAACTTTTGAGACTTTTTTCACTTAACATTTTATCGTAAACGTTTTTAATAATCATTCAAAAGGTGTTTATTCAGGGTCTACTATGCCCCATGCATTGTTCTAGGCTCTGGGCCCACGACAGCTGGCGGAACAAACTCCTCTCCAGGAGCTCACATTCTGCTGGGCATGGCTATCCTACTTTCAGAACTCATTCTTCTTTTTTCTTTTTCAATTACATTCAATATTGAATTTACATTCAATATTATTTTGTATTAGTTCAGATGTACAGCATAGTGTTTAGACAAATAACATACAAGCGTTTCAATTACCCACCTGGCACTGTACAGTTATTACAAACATTATTTACTACTAGAAGCCCGGTGCACAAAATTGGTGCACTCAGGGGGTCCCTCAGCCCGGCCTGAGCCCTCTCCCATCTGGGAGCCCTCGGGGGATGTCCGACTGATGGGAGGCAGGAGAGGCCCCTGCCACCACCTCTGTGCTCACCAGCCGTCTGGCTCAGGGCTTCTGGCTGAGCAGCACTCCCCCTGTGGTAGCCCACTGACCACCAGGGGGAAGCTCCATCTGCTCCCTGGTGGTCAGTGCATGTCATAGCGACTGGTTGTTCTGCTGTTTGGTTGATTTGCATATTAGCCTTTTATTATATAGGATATTTCCTATGAGAACGCACTCTTTTATGCCCAGGTCTCATTTACATACAGTAGAGAGTACAAATGTGAAGCTCCCGTAAGTGGAGTTTAGTGGATTTTTACATATACCTTCAACCATGTAACTGCCACCCAGATTGAGACACAGAACATTCCCATCACCCCAGAAAATTCCTTCACCATCTGCATCAATAGCCACCTTTCTCCCCCCAAGCTAATCTTCTGGCTTCTGTCAACACAGATTACTTTCACCTGTTTAAGAACAGCATCTGCTCTTTTGAGAATGCCCGCTTTCTCATTGCTGCAGAATATTCTGTCCTATGGATATATTGTTGGACACATATTTTGCTTTTAGTTTCTCATTGTTATCAATGGGACTACAGCGAATGCCACATTCCTAATTATCTCCTTAGACTAGACTTTCATAAGTGAGAGTGATGATTGGTCAATATCAACAGATTACTCCGCCAACAGTGGGAGGAACAAGCTATGGGCACACAGCTCAATCTTAGGCTGTTTTAGCTGGAACCCTGAGCATATGACGCTGTGGTGCAGCAGCATGCCTCCGGAGAAGTTTGACTGGCATGAAGACTCATGACCGACTCCCTTGGTCCTGAGTCTGGGACTCAGTTTTTTTATGTGAGATCTGTGTAGGGCTGGTGGGAAAGAAGCAGAGCTGTGGAGAGAGGGCACTCATATTCAGCTCAATGGACTCCCTCAGCTCTGAGTCCATAAGGAAAATGGAGTTCAGATCAGCATTCTTTGATGATTCGTTCTTTCCAACCTAAACTTCCAAACCCCAGATCCTGTGCATTCTCCCACCTGCCCTTCAGTTTTCTAGTTTCCCCCATCTGCCTGATCACAGCCTAGTCCAGACCTCCATCCTCTCTCACCTAGAACTTTGCAACTCCTCTTGCCCACACTTGGTCCAATCTCCACCTGGCAGCTAAAAGTGATCTTTTAAACTGGGAATCTGATAATGTTTTAAATCTCTACTTAAAAACTCTTGGAGAATGGAAGAGTGTGGTGAATGGGTATACAAAATGTGCTACACAGAGTGGGGCAAAGTAGGTTCATAATGTAATAATTGATAAGTAATCATACAATAATAAAATAATTAATGATATAAAAATAAACTGTTTCATGTACTCACAACTGTAAGCCTACTTTTGCCCCAACCTGTATATATACAATGGAAGATTATTCAGCCTTAAAAATAAAGAAATTCTGATACTTGCTGCAACATGAATGAACCTTAAAGACATTGTGCTAAGTGAAAGTAGCCAGATATATAAGGACAAATATTGTGTGGTCCTGCTTATATGTATTATCTAGATTAGTCAAATATATAAACAGTAGATGTTGCCAGTGGGAGAGGGAATGGGGTGTTATGGGTGTTATTGTTTATTTTTAAAATATTTATTTTATTGATTTTTTTACAGAGAGGAAGGGAGAGGGACAGACAGTTAGAAATATCGATGAGAGAGAAACATTGATCAGACGCCTCTTGCACACCCCCTACTGGGGATGTGCCCGCAACCAAGGTACATGACATGCCCTTGACCTGAATCGAACCTGGGACCCTTCAGTCCATAGGCCGATGCTCTATCCACTGAGCCAAACAGGTTAGGGCTAATGGGTATACAGAGTTTCATTTTGGAAAGATGAAAGTTTTGGAGATGGATAGTGGTGATGCTTGCACAAATGAACTCTGTGTACTTAAAATTATTAAACCAGTAAGTTTTATGTTATGTATATTTTGCCACAATTTAAAAAAATGAACCAATACTTAAATATATATATATATATATATATATATATATATATATATATATAATTGATTTTTTTTTTTTTACAGAGAGGAAGAGAGAGGGATAGAAAGAAACATTGATGAGAGATTATCAATCAGCTGCCTCCTGCACACCCCCCACTGGGGATGTGCCTGCAACTAAGGTACATGCCCTTGACTGGAATCGAACCCGGGATCCTTCAGTCCACAAACCGACGCTCTATCCATTGAGCCAAACCGGTTTCAGCGTGAACCAATACTTTTATTTCAAGACCCATTAGTATGGTCAACATAACTTTACCAGATCTAGTCCTTGCCTTATATTGGGGTTTTGAGCTGATCATCACACCTTTCCCCCAATCAGTTGGGATCTGGGCATATTAGGAAATAGAAATAGAAGATAGATGGTAAGAGAAAAATATAGGTTTTATTATTAAGTAGAGGCCTGGTGTACGAAATTTTTACACTGGGTGGGGGGAGGAGTCCCTCAGCCCGGTTTGCACCCTCTTACAGCCTGGGAGCCCTCAGGGGATGTCCGACTGATGGCTCCCCTATGGGGAGCAGGCCGAAACCATCTGTCGGACATCCTTAGCGCTGCCGCGGAGGCGGGAGAGGCTCCCACCACTGCTGCTGTGCTAGTCAGCCATGAGCCTGGCTTCTGGCTGAGCAGCACTCCCCCTGTGGGAGCACATGATCACCAGGAAACAGCTCCTGCCCCTTGGTGGTCAGTACATGTCATAGCAATCAGTTATTCTGCTGTTCGGTTGCTTTGCTATTAGCCTTTTATTATACAGGATAACACTGGACTGGAGACAAGGCTTGTGCCTATAGCCACAACAGAGCTTCCTAATACCTGCCTCCATCCATTGCCTTCCCCAAAATCCTGATTTAACGTCCAGCTCAGGCTTTGCTAGAGCAGCTGGGCACGTAAATTCCCTCCATCGAGGATGCTCTTCCCTCTGCAGCTTGCTTGGCTTTACTACTCATCATTTCTTAGTATAAATGTCACATGCTCAGACAGGCCTTCGGTGACCCAAAAGACCCATCCTACCTCCACTCCCTGCCTGTTAGTCTTGTGGTACCAAGAGCTACTTCTTCCTAACACTTTCCACAACTGTATTCACGTGTCCCTTTCCATGAGAAGCTAAGCTCCCTGAGAGCAGGCCCTCTATGTGTTTTGTTCACTGGCCTCTGCACTGTAGGATGTTTAGCAGTATCTTGGTCTCTACCTACTGGATGCTTGTAGCATCTCCTAGTTGTGATAACCAAAAATATCTCCAGACATTGACAGATGTCCCTTGAGAAGCAAATTGCCCTATTTGAGAACCAATGACTTAACTGTATGTTTAAGCAGCTAAGAGGATATGAAGTAGATTCCACTGAAAGAATAAGAGATAAGAGATGCAGGTCAAAACAACAATGCGGTACCATCTCACACCTGTCAGAATGGCCAACATCAACAAAACAACAAACAACAAATGTTGGCGAGGTTGTGGAGAAAAAGGAACCCTCCTGCACTGCTGGTGGGATTGCAGGGTGGTGCAACCACTGTGGAGAACAGTATGGAGCTTCCTCAAAAAACTGAAAATGGAACTCCCATTTGACCCAGCAATCCCACTACTAGGAATATACCCCAAGAAACTAGAAAGACCAATCAGAAAGGATATATGCACCCCTATGTTCATAGCAGCACAATTTACAATAGCTAGGACTTGGAAACAGCCTAGGTGCCCGTCAGCAGATGAATGGATCAGAAAACTATGGTACATCTACACCATGGAATACTATGCTGCCATAAAAAGGAAGGAATTCTCATCATTTGCAGTAACCTGGATGGAATTGGAGAGCATCATGCTGAGTGAAATAAGCCAGTCAATGAAAGAGAAACACTACATGACCTCACTCATTTATGGATATTAAAGAACATTATAAACGAATGAACAGAAAGATAGATATAGTGACAGTAAAACAACAGGCAGACTGCCAAATGACAGCGGGGGGGGGGGGGTAGGGAGATCTGGGGGAGATAAGAGATCAACCGAAGGACTGGTATGCTTGCATATAAGAACAACCAATGGACACAAAACTCTGGGGAGGGAGGGCATCTATGGGGGGGGGGCAATGATAAGCTATGTACACAGATAATACCTTAATAAAAAATATTTTAAAAAAAGAATAAGAGATAAGAATATAAGGAGCTACAAAAGAAAGAAAGAAAGAAAGAAAGAAAGAAAGAAAGAAAGAAAGAGAGAAAGAAAGAGAAAGAGAGAAAGGAAGGAAGGAAGGAAGGAAGGAAGGAAGGAAGGAAGGAAGGTAGGAAGGAAGGAAGGAAGAAAGGAAGAAAGAACTATCAGAGGGATGGTCAGCACTGGGCAGAACTGTGAACTTTGACCTTACCTGTCCACCTTCCCTTTCTTGACCAGTTTCTTCTCTTTCATAATTCCATCCTTACTTAAAAACAAAAGTAGTAAAATATCCATAAAAATTAATATTTGTATTCATGCTAAAGACAAGCAGCATAAATAGTTCTATAGATGAAAACTGAAGCATTGTATAAGCACTTTACTATATGCAAATTACATATCAAAAAATTATTTAAAGAACACAGACATTATAGTCAGACCTGGGTTCAAGTTCTAATTCAGATATTTCCTAGCTATGTAACTTTGGACAGGTCCTCTCATCTCTTAGGACCTCTTTTTCCTCAGTTGTCAAAGGGGAGAAAGAAGTGTGTACCTCCCAGGATAACTGCAGAGTGAATGCAATCATGCACAGACAGGCACTTTGCCTGACTTATTTATCTTTCTGTATCTATCGTTCATAGGTGAGATGCTTCCTGTGGATACATTCTCATTAGGGGCATCTCAACTTGCCTTTTCCCAAGTAACCCTTTGCTCAGGTAGAAAAAGACCCAGAAGGACCAATCTTGTAACTTAGAACATGGAATCTTGGCTCCACTGACTTATTAGGAACTGAAATTCTTGAGTCCCGCCCAGCCATCCTGCTGGTGTGGCTCACTGGTTGAGCATCAACATATGAACCAGGAAGTCAAAGTTCAATTCCAGACGAGGGCACATGCCAGGGTTTCGGGCTCAATCCCCAGGAGAAAGTGTGCAGGAGGTAGTCGATCAATGATTCTCTCTCATCACTAATGTTTCTCTCTCTCCCTCTTCCTTCCTTTCTGAAATCAATAAAAACCCATTTCTTAAAATAAATACAATAAATGACTGAGTCCCTCTGAGTCTGCTTCCTCAGCTATAAAATGGTATGCTAATACTATCCATTTTGTAGGGTTCTTGTAAGATTTATCAATACTGGTAACGTTTCTCTTCTAGGTAGGTCTGGGAATTCAGTGACAGGGGCAGTAGCTGTGCTAATGGAACCTGCCAGCAGGGGGCTGGAATGCTACATCCAAGTTCCTAGTCAACACGTTCATTTTTTGAGCATGGTTTTTTAACTTTTTAAGAAAAAACTCAAACGCACACAAGTTAAATAGTATAACAAACCCCATGTTACCAGCACCAGGTTTCAACAGCTACCAACATTCTACCCTATTCCTCCGCGTTTGGTTTGTTATGCTGCCCGTGGGGTATTTTTAAAGCATATCCCAGATCACATTTTTATTTTATCCATTATACATCAGTGCGCAGTTCTAATTTTTTTAAGGGGGTTTAATTTCTATAAGCATGGTGTCATTATCATACCTAACAAAAATTAAAAGTCCTTAATTTATCAGTTCATATAAAAACGCACGGATTGTATAAAGATGCATTTTGACAGTTGGCTCACTTGAATCAGGATCCAAATGCTTTTGCCTTTGGTAAAGTCTTGACTTTCATGCCTTAATATTCTACCTTCCTTCTTTATTTTCCTTCATGAATTTGTTGCAGAAGCCAGGTCACTTGTTTTATTAAATGGCCCACATTTTGAGTTTGGCTAACTGTGGTGATATCCTGTCTCTCATATTTTTAGTAACCTAGCCAAATAATTGGATCTTTTTTTAAATATATATATTTTATTGAGTTTTTACAGAGAGGAAGAGAAAGGGGCAGAGAGTCAGAAACATCGATGAGAATCATGGATCAGCAGCCTCCTGCACAAACCCTACTGGGGATGTGCCCGCAACCAACGTACATGCCCTTGACCGGAATCGAACCTGGGACAGGCTGATGCTCTATCCACTGAGCCAAACCGGTTTTGGCCGGATCTTTTTTTTTTAAATATTTTTTTTTATTGCTTTTTTACAGAAAGGGAGAGGGATAGAGAGAAACATCAATCAGCTGCCTTCTGCACACCTCCCACTGGGGATGTGCCCACAACCAAGGTACATGCCCTTGACCGGAATCGAACCTGGGACCCTTCAACTTCAGTCCGCAGGCTGATACTCTATCCAGAGCCAAACCGGTTAGGGCCAAGTAATTGGATCTTGACTTAATTAGGCTTAGATTTCCCTCCCCCCACGCAATAATATTTCATGAAGAGCACTTAGTGATTTTAAGATTAATGGGTTCAGGCTGTGCCAGCCTAAGCTCTCCATTTCAATTACCCAACAATTTTTCACCCAAATGTTTTAGCATCATTACATGATCTTTGCCTAGATGCAGTATTTCATTAGGGTTTGCAAAAATCATACTTTTCTAATGCTATAATCTCTTGTGTTTATTAGTTGGAATTCTATAAAAATAACTTTCTTGCCTGGCTGAGGTGGCTCAGTGTCGATCTATAAACCAGGTCACAGTTTGATTCCCCATCAGGGCACATGCCCAGGTAGGAGGTGTGCAGGGGGCAGGTGATCCATGATTCTCTTTCATCGTTGATGTTTCTATCTCTTTCCCCCTCTCTGAAATCAATAAAAGAAATATATTTATAAAAAAATGAAACCCTTTCCAAGGCCCCAGCAATGTGTTTACATGGCCAATTTGTAGTCTTTTTCCTAAAGAGGATACCCTAAATTGTTTACGTTTCAAGCTCCACAGGTAATGAATCCACCTCACAGACTAGACTCGGCCGTGCTTTGGGGATTGAAGGCGGTGGACTTTGCGTCTGTTCTGGAGCCAAACTGAAAGAAGGGGCTCCTATATCTAATGACTGAGACAAACACTGGCCTAGAGATATCCACCCCGATTCTGATCAATAATCCATACAGGTAGCTAGCTGTCTACAGAGCCTCCTGTATTTTCCCTCTACTTTCAAGAGCAGAAACCAAGCCTTGGCTGACCCCAGTAGTCCCAGTAGAAAGGTGAAGACTGGTACATGGCACTCAGGACAAGATTACAGATCAGTTTTTTGGGGGTAGGAGCAGGGGGAAGAGGAAGTGTTACACTAGGGGTGTGAGTATTCAAAGCAGGCACCCTCCCCCGAAGAAACAGACACCTTCAGATCAATTAAGTCAGAGATCTGCCTCCTCGTTTCTGTAAAAATGGGGTTAATAATAAAGCCTGTGGGGTTTGATAAGGATGAGGTGAGATAATTTAAACCTTCTCTAAAGTCAGTTCCAGACAGAAGGTCAATAAACGGAGGGCAGAAAATAAAATGGGCAGTTGATCCTTGAAGGCGGTGGTGGATTCTTGGCACATCGCGCCTTCTACAGCCACGGGAGGAGGAACAAACGCCTTGTGGACAGCAGGAGGTGCAGAACAGGCGGAGAGGGAATGGACGTCTCTGGCGGAGGCTTCCTCATCTGTGTGACTAACGGAATGACGGGGTGGCTCTGGACCCCGAGTAACTGACAGCCGCGGGCCGGCCGGGCGAATGCGCGCGGAGAGCGGGCCGCCGGCTGCCCAATGACCGGAGCGCCGCGGGTTCTCCGCCAATCCGGCCCCGCCGCCTCCCGCCGACCGCCGCCTCTCGGCTCTCCAGGGGCCCGCGGGCGCGGGTGACAGCGGCCAGGTGCGGGCGCCCCTGTCCCTTCCTCCACGCGCCGGGCTGGGCGCCCCTGTCCCTCCACGCGCGACTCCTGGAGGCCAGGGTCCCGGAACAATGAGGCGCGGGCCTCTTTAAGGGAGATACCACCGCGCCGGCGGGGCAGGGGACGGCGTCCTCCCAGATGACCGCACCCGGCCCGGCGCCGCTGCCGCCTCGGCGACCGCGCCGCCCGCGAGCATGGCCCGGGGTCGCTGACCAAAGGGGCAGCCTCCCGGCCGGCGGGGCCGACGCCAGGCCTCCCAGCGCGGGCCGCGGCGCTCCGCTCCCCGCTCGCACCCCAGGCCCGCGCCGAGGAAGATGCCCCCGGCGCCCTACCCCAGCGACTCCCGCCCGCCGGCCCGCAGCAGGGTAGGTCGGCGGGGGGTGAGGGGTCGAGAGGGAGAGGGGTGGCCCCGCCGAGAGCGCCCGCCCCGCGCCCAGACCTCCTGCCGAGGACCAGCCCGGGGCCCGGGCCGTGCTCGCCCGCCGCGGCCGAGTCCCCAGCGTGGCGAGACCACCTCGCTCCCGGGCCCGACCTCCCCTGCGTGCAGGGGCGGGAGTGGTGCGTGCCGGGGCGCGCACACCTTCCCGACTCCGACTCCTGGAAGCCCGGGGAGCGGGAGCGGGGAGCGCGGAGGTGGCCGGGGAGCGCGGGGCGCGCGCCCAATGGGGACGGCGCGGCGGGCGGCTCGCGCTACGGAAAGCCGGAGGGGGCGGGCCCGCGGCGCCGGGGCTGAGTCCGCGCAGCGCGGGGGCGCGCGCCGGCTTCTGACGGGAGGCCGCGGCGGCGGCGGCGGCGGCGGCGGAGGAGGCGCGAGCTGCCCGATAATGGCGGCCTGCAGTGCCCGGGAGAGGGAGAAGCGGCGGCGGCTACCCTGAGGTAAATCCGGCCCGTCCGCCCGGCGGAGAGGCCCCGCGGCAGGGCCGAGGGCGGCCCCGCAGGTGCCCGCCTCTCCCGGGGGCCTGTCACAGCCCTGTCAGCCGAGTCCTCCCGGGGAGGGCCCCGCGCCCCTCAGGCCTCCGGCCGCACCCCTCAGGCCACCGGCCTCCTCCGACGCCTGTGGCCTCGCCCCCGGGCCCCGGGCCTCAGCCGCCAGCCCCCCGGGGGTTGGGGCCGCCGCCGGCCTGGCCCCTGCGGGCGCAGGGCCCCGGGAGGATTCCCTCCGGGTTCGGTGTGGACGCGGCTGAGGAGGGGGTGGGCCTGCGCCTTGGCCAATGAGCTGGGCCCGCCGCTCCGCGTCTGGCGGCTCCTCTGTCCGCCCGGGACCGGCCCTCCGCTCCCCGGGCGCCGGCAGGTGTGCGGCCCGGCCGGCCCGCGTCCGGGCGCCGAGTTGGCACAGCGGGCGGGAGGGCCCCGGGGTGCCCACCTCAGGCTCGGAGGTGAGCACAGGGGGCATCCTCGCCTTGCTGTGTTTTGATCGGATCGCCAGGATTCCATGCACACCCGCCCTCCAACCGCTCCTGGAGGTGCTCTCCGTCTGGGTAAATGGGACGAGACACAGCCACCTGGAGATGGGCAACACTTGGCCACCCGTGGAAAGCGGAAAAGAAAGTCTGCCCTGTGGTTAGGGCCGAGGGCTCTGGGCCGGGAAGGCAGGCGCTGGGAAGTGCACCAGGGATCCGAAGGGTGGGTGCCCCCTCAGAGGACGTGGGACCCAGAAGCAATCTCAGAAGCTCTCCTTTTCTTTATTAAACATCATCCCTGTGGACTTAAAGTAGCTGTTTCCCAATCCTTCAGGCTCAAGGATCAGTAGCTTTTTTGTTCCCACAAACAAAGGGAGCCCCTTGATATGTAGGACACTTTTTTGTTGGCAAAAAAAATGACCTAGATCTAAGTAACCGTTGCCCAACGACAGAAAGGTAATCATATTCTAAGGAGCTTCCTTTATTTTGAAAGGAGCGTCGTTGGTTTTTCTTTCTCCACAGACTTTATTTTCATTTAGTTTGCAAGAAATAAGGAAGTGACATAACATTAAAATGGGAACATATGCATTTTGACCTGACACATTTTCATTTCTAAATGTGATCTGGTTCACTTTCAGCCCCCAAGCACGAGCTAGGTGCTTGTATTTCTAAGTCGGAGGGGGTTTTGCTGTCTTATGACCTTTTGTGTGTGTGTGTGTCAGCTTTAAAGAGAAGCTAGAATTTGGTTTTTTTTTCGTGATCAGTAAGTAAGAATGCTGAATTTTTTGGTTTATTTTTAAAGTGACTATTGAAGCAGTTTTTGTAAGAGACACTATAGAGTAGTGGTTAAAATTATGGATGTCAGAGACAGGTGGCCTGGTTTCAAATCTTAGGTCCACCAGTTACTAGCCAACGTTGGGCATGGTGCTTTCATTTTCTCACCTTAAAATGACAATAGTAGTATCTACTTCATAGCATTATTATGAGGATTAAGTGGATTATTACAAATATCTTTCCAAGGGTTGATATCCAGAATACAGAGTGGGACAAAAGTAGGTTTACAGTTGTTCGTTTGGAAAATAATGCAATAATTAATAAGTAATAATACAAGGATAAACTTTTGCCCTGGCCTGTTTGGCTCAGTGGATAGAGCATCAGCTTTTGGACTGAAGGGTCCTGGGTTTGGTTCCCAGTTGTGGGCTAGATCCCCAGTAGGGGACTTGCAGGACGCAGCCAATCGATGATTCTCTCTCATCATTGATGTTTCTATCTCTTCCTCTCCCTTCCTCTATGAAATCAATAAAATTATATATTTTTTAAAAGAATAAACTTTTGCTTAGTCACAACTGTAAACCTACTTTTGCCCCAACCTTATTAAAAATTGCTTGAAACAGTTCCTGATAGATGGTAAGTACTACATTAATGTTAGCTGCTTTGCTTTACTGTTATTATTAAAATGTTTAGATTTGCCCAAGGCATAGCAAATATCTTTTAAGCATAGCAACCAGTGAGAGAAATGATAGCTTAATCGTACATAAGAAGCAATACAAGCCAGTAGGCGTGCTTAATTTCAATAAAGCATTTTGTTGATTTTTCCAGAAGCCTTGACCTTGAAGATGGTGAGTAGCCAGCCAAAGTACGATCTAATACGGGAGGTAGGCCGAGGTAGTTACGGTGTTGTGTACGAAGCAGTCATCAGAAAGACCTCTGCACGCGTGGCAGTGAAGAAAATTCGATGCCATGCTCCTGAGAATGTTGAACTAGCCCTGCGTGAGTTCTGGGCCCTAAGCAGTATCAAGAGCCAACATCCAAATGTGATTCACTTGGAGGAATGCATTCTACAAAAAGATGGGATGGTGCAAAAGATGTCCCATGGTTCTAATTCTTCCCTTTATTTACAGGTATGTGTGGTTAAACGGGAAATAGAAATTATTTGAATGTAGCATTGGTAAGCAAAAAGAGGAGTGGAAGAATCAGATGAACTACTTTTAAATGCAGGTGTTCATATAGTTAGGCGTAGATAGGGGTCTGCCAAAGATTGAATAGATGTTTGCTTTAAAACAAGGTGTTATTTAGACCATGATGCAAATACCTAAAAATAATATAAGCCACCTGTTATGCCATAATATTTGCCAGTCTGCATAGGAATGGGGCAACATAGGAGCTAGAGAAGTGATCAAGACTAGATCCTAATAAGTTTACTTATTTGAACTCAGTTTTTTAGAACTGAAGACAAAAGAAAAAGAAAATCTCCACAATCAATAGCAGCACCATAGGACACTGCTTTGAACATAAGCCTTTGCTGTTTTAGATGATTATATAGTTTTTTAATCATTCAGTTCTACTTAATTTTCATGAAGTATGTGACTTAGCACCTGAATGTTGTTAACAGTGCTAAAGCTAACTGATTTGGGTTCCTACTTAGTTCCATGCTGTGTGCTAAGTGCTTTAAAGGCAGTTGTTCAGAACATTACTATGAGAAAAGTACTATTATTATCTACATACAAATGAAGAAACTGAGGTTTAGATTACATACAAAGTCACATAGCTAGCAATTAGCAGAATTGGAACCTAAAAATTGTGCTCTCTTAACCTCCAAATCATTCTTTTGCCTCCATGTGACTCTTTTGTAGACTTGGGAAAAGCATTTACAGGAAAACAGAAAAGGTTAGGTTTTTTTAGGTTGGCTTCTGCCATCGACCAAAATCTCTAGTAACTCAATACTCACTAAAGAGAAAAGACTCTTAAGACATAGCTAGTTAAAGGCCAGAACAAAATTTCTTAAGTCCAGTCATACTTGGAAAAGGAAACAATTTTCCATGAGTTTGTCTGAATTCAGAATTTACCATTAGGCAAAAGTCTGTTTTTAAAACAACAAAGGCATAGAGATTAGAAAACAATATGTGTATGTGTAATTAATTCTACTGTATGGTGAACAAATATCAATCTTGAGAATCTAATATACAGTTTACCATGCTACACCCTGAAGTTTCCTAAGACTGAACATAAAACACAACTAATTTGCCTCTATTTGATTTATTGTTTACTTTTCTAAAGATGCTTATTTTGTAAGTTACACTCATAGAAAATATCAGAAACATTCTTACCGCTGAATTTGCTCTTAAAAATGTATAGAATCTTCCATTGAATTTTGGAGACCAAGACATTTAAACACATGACAGTGCTGATGATATCTTTGAGTCCAGATCAAGCAAGCTTTATAGTAACTAGGTATTAGCTGGTCTTTAAAGGTTTTAAGATAGAAGTATTTCCAAACTTGATTCAGTGATTTTTCTTTAAATTGATCTTAGAAGAAAGGAGGGAGAGAGAGACATCAATGTGAGAGAGAAACATGGTGACAGGTATCAAACTCAAAACTTGAGTATGTGTCCTGACCAGGAATCGAACTCACTACCTTTTGGTGTACGAGACAATGCTCAACCAACTGAGCCGCACTGGCCAGAGCAGTGATGACTTTTTTTTTTTAATCTAAAATACCTTTTTGTTTAGTAATCTCTTTCCTCTTTTAAAGCTTAATAGACTTGTGTTTTACTTGTGGCCCTTTTTGGTAGGTATAGGACCTTGAAGAAATAAATAATCTAACTTTTCCCAGCATCTACCTCTTGTATGTAAAATACGAATAATAATTTCTATCTTCCATGGGGGTTGTCAAAATTAGAAGTGATGCAGATACAATATTTAACATATAGGAGTACTCAGTGCTAGGTAGACTTATTAAAATTGTCTTTTCTACAGTTTTGTTTAGTTAATCAGATATTCATCAACACATTTAGTTTATCTAAATTTATATCTAGTAAAGACAGCCAATATTTATATCTGGTAAAGACAATTAAATCTAGAGAGTGGCCACAGAGTTCCTATGCATAGTCTTCTCATTTCTCTATACAAATCTTTTATTTTTGTCCATGTTTTTCCAGATAGCTTCTTTGTTGTCTGTTGGAATCATTAAATCAGTTCCTGCCCTGGCCGGTTTCTCAGTGGTTAGAGCATCCACCAGAGGACTGAAGGGTTGCAGGTTTGATTCCCAGTAAAGGGCACGTATCTTCAGTTGCAGGTTTGATACCCAGCCCTGGTTGGTTGGAGTGAGTGTGGGAAGCAAATAGTCATATGTGTCTCTCCCATCGATGTTCCTCTCTCTTTCTCTCCCTCCCTCCCCTACCACTCTTTCTTTAAAGATAAATGAAAAAAATAACTTCAGGTGAGGATTAAAAAAAAAAAAAAAGTAATCAGTTCCTAATATCTAAACACCTCACCTAGAAGAAAATGTAAAACAAGTAATTAACAGAGGACACAATCTCATGCATAGGAACTTAGTGGCCACTCTGCATACTTGTGGTAAGTGTCATGAGTGAGAAGTACAGGATGGCATAGGAATATATAATAGGGAAACTGACATCCTGGAGTTCAGTAATTGCTAACTGCTTTAACTAAACCTGTAGGGTGAAGTGGAATTAGCCAGGTGAGTAAGAAAACTTCCTAGGCAGAAAGAACTATGCATACAAATTTATTGAAGCAAAAAAGTATGACACGTTCTAAGAATTGAAAGAAGATAGTAAGACTTTAGTATATAGAATGAGGTGTTTGTTTTTGTTTTTCTTAAATATATTTCTGTTGATTTCAGAGAGGTAGAGAGACAGAAACATCAATGATGAGAGAGACTCATTGATCGGCTGCCTTCTGCACACCCTGCATTGGGAATCTAGCCCACAACCCAGCCTGGCCAGGAATCTTGGTTCCTGGGTCAACACTCAACCACTGAGTCACTCCCGACTAGGCCAGGATGAGTTATTTTAGATGAGGCTAGAAAGCTCAGCAGAGGTCAGAGCACACAGGAGCCCTTAGCCCTTGTTAAAGAGCCTAGACCCATGGTTGGCAAACTGTGGCTCGAGAGCCACATGCAGCTCTTTGGCCCCTTGAGTGTGGCTCTTCCACAAAATACCACGGCCTGGGCGAGTCCGTTTTGAAGAAGTGGCGTTAGAAGAAGTTTAAGTTTTAAAAATTTGGCTCTCAAAAGAAATTTCAGCCGAAACCGGTTTGGCTCAGTGGATAGAGCGTTGGCCTGCGGACTGAAAGGTCCCGGGTTCGATTCCGGTCAAGGGCATGTACCTTGGTTGCGGGTACATCCCCAGTAGGAGGTGTGCAAGAGGCAGCTGATTGATGATTCTCTCTCATCGATGTTTCTAACTCTCTTCCTCTCTGTAAAAAATAAATAAAAATATATATTTTAAAAATTTTCAATTGTTATACTGTTGCTATTTGTTGACTAATAAGTTTGCTGACCACTGGCCTAGACCATATCCTAAGACAACAGGAAAGCTATTGAAGGATTTTAGGCAAGAGAGCCAGTGCCCAACATCTTCTACACATGAAAATAAGCAAATTGGGCTCTGTATTGTTGTAGCTCTCAATCAGAGGACCTCAAACTTTAACCTAGACCAGTTTTTGTATGACCTAAATGCTAAAAATAGTTTTTGTATTTTTTAAGAATTAAAAACAAAAATGAAAAAAAGGACAAAGAACATGAAACAGAGAGAGTTTATGTGACTTGTAAGCTTAAAATATGTATTTACTATCTGGCCTTACTCTAAACCTTCTTTGAATGCTGGGACTTCGCATTGCTTAAACTATTAGGAAGTTTGCTTTTGAGAGTAAAGGCAGAAAAAGAGAGTGAAGTAAGAGTGATGGTACTAGTCTTTATTCTCAGCATATTTAGTAACAATGCACCTGGTAAATAACTGTGATACAGTCTTGCATTTTCTGTCTTTACTGGCAAACACTTGGCAACAAAGAAAATGCAGGCAAAAAGGACAGTAGCAGACCTTTGCTATTACTGTTGTTTGCCTTGGGGGGAAATAGCACAGAGAATTGTTCTTTGCTTCTGCCCGCCAAAGTGACAAGAGGAAGTACCCGTAGATTTGAAAGTAAAGTTAGCAGTTCACTCTTCAACAACGAAGAGTTCTTCGGCTTCCCTACTGAGCTTCTTCTAAACCCATGGTTATAAAGAGGACACTATAGGACATATTTTCAAAGCACTATATCCTATATTATATTTATTTTTAAAATATTTTTTATTAATTTCAGAGAGGAAGGGAGAAGGAGATTGAAACATCAATAATGAGAGAGGAGAGTATCATGGATTGGCTGCTTTCTGCACACCCCACACTGGGGATCCAGCCCACAACCCAGGCCATGTGCCTTGCCCTGGAATCTAACCCAGGACCTCATGGTTCATAGGTCGATGGAAGAGTCACGCCAGCCAGGGCTATATACCTATATTTTAGAATGGTAGCTCATGTTCAGTAAAGTAATTAGTATTCTTGAATTTCAGATAATAGATTTATAATTAGGTAATAACAAGTAAAACTAATTTATTCCAGATTTTCAGCTGAAATATCAAAGAAATATGCAAACTCGAATTTGAATTTTTATATCAAAATGCAAATATAATTTTTATAAATTGGATTTTTGGAAGCCATCAGTGATACAGAGAGCCAACATATTTGCATTCTGGTTGTAGAAATGAATAGAGTAATGTATCTTTTTTTCATCAGTGACTACAGGAGTACTTTATTTCTGTAATAACCAGTTGTTCCTTGATCATTTTTTGTCGATTTTTTAGATGATGTTGATAGCCGTGTGCAGTGAGGAAGAAGAATATTTCAAGCAGTTTCTTTTAATATAATTTCCTAATTGATGTTTATATGCCAGCTGGCAATCTCTCAGGATCTAACTGCTAAACATCAATATTTTCATGAAGCTATTAGCTAAGTGGGTAGAGTTCAACTCCATTGACACATGCAGTTGGATACTTTTCAAAGTAAAGCTATTTTTAAATAAGTTTTTAGCTCTTGACTTGGAGATTGGTGTGTACTCATTAGGGACAAAGTGACAGTTTCAAGTACTGAAGTTTAAAATAGCATGCACATATGAAAACACTGACCAAATAAAATATTTACAGAGTATCCACATAAAATTGAAGACTGACTTAACCGGCTACTTTTTTTTTATAGCTGAATTATATAAACTATGCAGATTATTACAAACTGTTTTCTTTTCCTTCCTATAGCTCGTAGAGACTTCATTAAAAGGAGAAATTGCCTTTGATCCCAGAAGCGCCTATTACTTGTGGTTTGTAATGGATTTTTGTGATGGAGGAGATATGAATGAGTATCTGTTGTCCAGGAAACCCAATCGGAAAACTAACACCAGCTTCATGCTTCAGCTGAGCAGCGCCCTGGCTTTCTTACATAAAAACCAGATCATCCACAGAGATCTTAAACCTGATAACATCTTGATTTCTCAAAGCAGGTTGGATACCAGTGACTTGGAACCCACACTGAAAGTGGCTGATTTTGGACTAAGTAAAGTGTGTTCAGCCTCTGGGCAGAACCCAGAAGAACCTGTCAGTGTGAACAAGTGTTTCCTTTCCACAGCCTGTGGAACAGATTTCTACATGGCTCCTGAAGTATGGGAGGGACATTACACAGCAAAAGCTGACATCTTCGCCCTGGGGATTATCATCTGGGCAATGCTGGAAAGGATCACGTTCATAGACACAGAGACAAAGAAGGAGCTCTTGGGGAGTTACGTGAAACAAGGAACCGAGATTGTGCCTGTTGGGGAGGCGCTTCTGGAAAATCCCAAAATGGAACTTCTTATTCCTGTGAAGAAAAAGTCTATGAATGGGCGAATGAAACAACTGATTAAGGAAATGCTGGCTGCAAACCCTCAGGATCGTCCAGATGCTTTTGAACTAGAACTCAGATTAGTACAAATTGCATTTAAAGATAGCAGCTGGGAAACGTGACACATACATTATTTGCAAATATCTTGGATGATATGCTGCTTCTGTTCTCACAGTAATGCAACATGATGTGGCTGAAAACGAATATAAAAAGCTGAACCTCACCTTCTAAGGGTTTAAAATTAATTGTGGGATTTCCTTTCCTCATTTTTCTTAACTCTGAGCTGGCCACTTTGTTAGTATGTTTTAAATGTATTACCAATGTAGGTGTAAATTTTTTTTTTTAAGATCATTGGTAGAAGTTTGGCAGGAAAATTCTCTTAAGAGCCAAGAAGAAAAGAGAATCCAGTTTTCTGGAAATATGTCTCTAAGTATTTTAGACATTCCTTGTCAGTATTAGCAATTTCCATGGAAGAAGAGGTTTGCGTGCTGGTAATGCAACCTTTGAAGCTTTGTAAAGGAAGCATATGTGTATATATTTATGTATATGTAAGTATGTGAATGTGTGCATTTTGCATTCCATATGAAGAAAATGCCACTTCTGTTTAAATTATTTGATGTAGGTTTGGGTTTTTGAGATTTGCTGGTGAAATCAGTGATGAAAATAAAATCATCTTCCTTCATCTTCCTACCCTAACCCTTCCTCTAATGAAATCATCCTAAGTTCTTTATTTTTATAATTATACAGTTTTTTTTAAAGGCATCACTTTGGAGAGCCTACAGTAATCTGACTAAACATAAATGAAATTAAATGATCAACGCTGCCGAATACGTTTGAGCTCTCCAGTGACCTGTAGCTGCAGGAGTAGAACTAGCCACGCAGTTGTGTGGTAGCAGGTTGGCAAGGATATTAATGATTTAGTCACCTTCTATAGGTAACCAAGCATTAAAATGATCAAACCACTGCATTGGGACATTTTTGCACTTGAGCATCTGGAATCTGAACACAGGATTCTTCTATTTCTGAAATCATTGCTATATATATACTATAGTACTTGATACATTACTTTTTTATTTCAAGAATTTGTCTAAGCCTCAGCATAAAATTGAAGAAACCAAATGAGCTCTATCCTCACATTACCTACTCTGAATCGTCTCTTGTTTCATCACTGGAATTCCTTTCATTTTTGTATTAATACTGTTTTCTTTTCTAATTTGACACAGTAATGGTAATGATATAGTTGTATTAAATGTTGATCACCCTTTTCTAACGGAGATGATACCTATATAGTTTGGCAAATGGATAATATATTGTGGCATCAACTATATCTTTCAAGTAGAAAAGTTATAGATTTTATACAATCATTGGTCTGGTCTATGTCAAAAACCAGTAGACCATTATTCCTCTTGAAGTCAATTTGATTTTAACTGTACATGGTTGTCTCCAGTTTTTCTGTAAAAGCAGATAGTTAATATCTAAGGAAAGAACGTTTTCCTAAAACAGAACATTAGCCTTTAAGGTTAGAGACCTTAAGACCGTATCTAGGTTGATCTTCATAAAGCACTAGAACCTTTTAAAAATATTTTTAAAAGTTAGAATATTTAAATAATTGATAGTTTGTGCAGTCTCTTCAGATGTTCCTTTTGAACTTCCACAACTTTTGGAATATTGCTATCATAACTTTTTTTCTTATTTAAAATTTGTTCAGGGGACTATAAAAGGTAAAAAAGCACAAAGAAATTAGAGTATATAAACTTTCTGAACTATATGTTACTTGATCCGGAAGTTTAAAACTTGGACTAAAAGGTTTTATTGAAACAACGTCTTTTAAAATGAAGACAAAAAAATCATTTTAACATTCACTTTCAAGATAGTAAGAGGTGGAACAATATATGTGCACCTCATGATAACTGACTCTCTAGATCACCAAATTAGTATAACACAGATCTGGCCAAGGGGATTGAGTTACTGAAAGTAAAGAGCATCATTGTAATGTCTGTCAGTAACATGACAGATTCATGATGATTCAGGTGATGGTAAGCTCTTCAAATACCTATGTGCTTGGAGCCATCCTTTCCTAAGTACACAGTTTTTGGTCCTACTTCATTTTAAAGTTAATGATTATAATTTATTTTGAAAGATTTAACCTGTGAGGTAAAATTCTTTCCTTTCACTGGTGGTAAGGGTGTGAGATGGTCAGAAAGTCTCTTCTGGAATTTTCTCAAGTCTTTGTATCCTAAAATAGCCTTAGATACCAAGGAAAATGACAGTAAATTCTTTCAGTCAGGAGGTATTTATTAAGTACCTACTGTGTGCTCAGCACTAAAGATCAGTCGATAAAATGATAATTTTAAAATGGTGTATAGCCATAGGTCTCTTCCAGCCTGGAGTAAGAAATACAAGAGATTAGCAATACTTGAAAATTCTTGGATATTTGCTATAGGAAAAATGAAAGAAAGAATTTGTGCACAGTGCCTTGCCCATAATAGGTACTCAATAAACAATTATTCTTCATAGAGTCTCTTGCCATGATTTTATAGTGTTTTATGAAATTTGTCTTAATTAAAAAAGACCAAATATTTAAAATAAGCTTGTAGGCAGCTGTGACCAGTTAAAATATGGAGTTGTACAGTTAGTTCCTAGAATGTTATTTTGCACTAGTTGTCACTTAGAAAGATGGGGTTCCTGTAGATTTTTTGGTGCTAAGGGATACTTTGTCATTATGATGAAGTAAGTGTTAAGTGTCAGACAAATAGCACACTGAATAGTTTTTCTGCTGGTCTGTTTTTTCCTCTTTGTTGTTGTTTTTAACTGTAAAATGTTTATCAAACTATTGTAGCAGCTACAAAATAATTCACCAGCATGACAAAATGGTCAAAAAATAAGTCATCAGCACTTCAAAAATGAAAGCAACTTTTGAAATTTTCTTTTAAAATTGTCAAATATATTTTATGAAGAATTTATAAAAGGGGGGGGAAATGATTGTAATTTATTGTTCATGACTTTTTTTTTAATAAAGTGAGTTTCAACAAAAAACAACTCTGAATGTTCTACATTACTGGTTTAGTGGCTCTCTAAGTAGTTCCATAGTACTTTATTTAATGAATAGAATACAGGGTATAAAATTTAAAATGATGTAATTTTCAGCCTTATCTATTGATTAAACTTTCTATAATAGAAGCTATTGCTGAGGGAAATATGATTGAATTATAAAGTTCTATTCAGCATTTTAACTTCTCTAAAATTTTAGTGCTTCCTATTTTGCAGAATTTGTCAGATGAACTTGTGTGTATATATATATTTTAAAATATTTTTATTGATTTCAGAGAAAAAGGGAAAGGGAGAAAGAGATAGAAACTCAATGATGAGAGAGAATCATTGATTGGTTGCCTCCTGCATGCCCGCTACTGAAGATCAAGCCCAAAACCCGGGCATGTACCCTTGACCGGAATTGAACTCAGGACTCTTCTGTCCTCAGGCCGACGCTCTATCACTGAGCCAAACCAGCTAGTGCTCTATTTTTTTTAATCTTCACCTAAGGACATCCTTAGAGAGAGGAAGGGAGAAAGAGAGAAAGATTAACCGGTAGCTTTCTGTATACTTGCTGACTGGGGATGAAACCTGATGTCCAAATACCAACTGATCCAGTTGGTGGGGCTGAAAAAATTTTCATTTATCTATTTCATTAAGCTGATGATTCATTCCAGACTCAGAATGAAGGGGGGAAAAATGAAGGTTTTCTGTCTATAACTTGAGACCATGGGTTTTTGTTTTTTTCATAAAGTCATCTGGTCCACTTTTTCCTTTCCTTTATAGGTTTTGTTATGTATGTTTTCTCTAGAATAAGGAAAGTACTGAGGATACACAGTGCACTTGGTGGTCCAATGGAACAGCAGAGGGAAAATGGGAGACAGCAGAGGGAAAATGGGAGACAGCAGAGGAAAAATGTTCCACCTCTTTACACGTGATTAGTGATGAGTAGGAAAGAAGGCATCAGGAATTGTGGCTGCTTCTGACTCTGCCACTCTTTCCTGATACAGACAAGCAAATTTTACTTTCTATTTAAAGATCAATGTATTAAGTTGACTCTTAAACTGTAAATGTTTGTATTACTAGCCTTTTTGTAACAGCTTTGCAGTTTACAAAATGACTTCATAATGTTTTGCATATCTTTTCAATGGGTTTTACTTAAAATAAGGGCTGATTTGGTGAAGAATTTTCTAGTAATAACACCAGTTAGCGAGGTAATAGTTTTACCCTACTACAGGGCTTGAGTGCCCTAATCTCTGACCCCAGTTGGAGTTTCCTCTTAACAACAAAGCTTTATCTTTCCCACTGTAGTAATAACCTGTGGTTATTTGGATCTTTTCTTTAAATTCAAAAGCTGCTCTCCGTTGGCCAATCATAGGTGTCTGCTAAAGTGCAGTGTAATGACAGACAGTTGGTTTGTGGTTAGATAATAGCTCCTACTCGAGGAAGCCTACTGGCCACGCCTCTTTGAGGGCAAAGTGCGTCTTTTAAAGGTGGTACTTTCCCTTTTGCAATGATTTGTCATTGGTTAGAAGGGAATTGTGTTGTGTCCGGTGTTTTTTTTCCTCATACGTGTGGGGGTTTTTAAAAGATGCCCGGGCTTTTGTTTGACTTCACAATTTCATTTCCTGTTCAGCCCTAGTATTTCAAGCTTAGCTTGTCCTGAACAGAAGTTGGGCAACTTGCTGTTGCCAAAGGCATTGTGCTTAGTAGCAAAAGCACATGTTTTGGTGTAGCAAATCTCTTAGTGAATACTAGCTTTTGCAGACACCTACACAGTTAATGTGTGGTATTGGACAAGTCACTTGATTCTGAGCCTTAGTTCCCCTGTCTGTAAAATGGAGATATTTACATTTTAGGGCTTTTGTAAGAGTCAGGGATAATATATATGTCAATGTGAGAAATGTCAAACCTGTAGAAAATTTTTATGAGTTTATTTGAGCCAAACTGGACATATGTCGAGGAGCAAGATCTTAAATACACCAGAGAGTACGTTTTGCAGCTTCTTCTTTTTATATATTGAAATCATATATGATTTCAGAGAGGAAAGGAGAAGGAGAGAGGGAGAGAGAGAGAGAGAAACATTAATGATGAGAGAGGGAATCATTGATCTGCTGCCTCCTGCATGCCCCACACTGGGGATTCAGCCCAAAACTCAGGCATGTGCCCTGACTGGGAATTGAACCATGACCTTGTGGTTCATAAGTCAACACTCTACCACTGAGCCACTCCTGCCAGGCTTGTTTTGTTTCTTGATCTGGGGGCTGGTTAGACAGGTGTATTCATATTGTAAAAATTCATCAAGCTGCACTTACAATTTATATATTTTCCTGTAGGTATGTCTACTTCAGTAAAATTTTATTTTAAAAAAAACACACATGTATATACATTGGAGCTGAAGACTACCTAGACAGTTGTTTCAGAGACAGTGGGAAAGGACACAGACTTTGAAATCAGATACTATTGGTCTTTGAGGATGACAGAAGCTTTTCATTTGGAACTCTCCCAGACTATGTCCTATGTGTCTCTGCCTCTTCTTACAATTGTAGAAGACCTGGTTCTCATTTGTATTCTTTTGTTCTAATAAAACTGTAATCGTAAAAACAGTATCATCCCATAGAGACACTTCACAACTTTTCTCAGATTCATATATATATATGTGTGTGTGTGTATTTTTTTAATTGATTTCAAAGAGGAAGGGAGAAGGAGAGAGAGAAACATCAATGATGAGAAAGAACCATTGACTGGCTGCCTCCTGCACGCCCCCTGCTGGAGCTTGAGCCTGCAACCTGGGCATGTGCCCTTGGTTGGAATCAAACCTGGGCACATGCTTGATTACGCAGACAGACATTCTATCCACTGAGCCAAACCAGCTAGGGCTTTTCTCATATTCTTTTTTTAAAAATATATTTTATTGATTTTTTTACAGAGAGGAAAGGAGAGGGACAGAGAGCTAGAAACATCGATGAGAGAGAATCATCCATCAGCCGCCTCCTGCACTCCACCCCCCACTGGGGATGTGCCTGAAACCAAGCTACCCGCCCTTAATCGGAATCGAACCCGGGACCCCTCAGTCCCCAGACCGACACTCTATCCACTGAGCCAAACAGGTTTTGGCTTTTCTCATATTCTTGAAAAGGTTCAAAAGACCTTTGAACCACTATTTCCACCATTTTAAGACCCACTATTATAGTTGCACTAGAGGCCCAGTATACAAAATTGTGCAAGGGGGGTTCCCCTCAGCCCAGCCTGCACACTCCAATATGGAACCCCTCGGGGGATGTCTGACTGCTGATTTAGGCCCAATCCCAGGATCGGACCTAAACTGGCAGTCGGACATCCCTCTCACAATCAGGGACTGCCTGCTTCTAACTGCTCACCATTCCTGCCTGCCTGATCACCCCAATCCCTCTGCCTGGCTGCCTGATCTCCCCTAACTGCCCTCCCCTGCTGGCCTGATTGCCCCTAACTGCCCTCCCCTGCTGGCCTGATCGCCTCTGCCTCAGCTCCCGCCACCGTGGCTTTGTCCTGAAGGAGGACCGGATGGCCAGAAGATGTTAGATCTATCCGGTCCAATTAGCATATTACCCTTTTACTAGGATAGATAAGGAACCATTGCATGAAAACTTTGGGTACAGGATAAATGGAGCAGATGTTGAAAAATAAAGAATGAACACCAAAGGGATTCAGAAGCTAAATCACAGATTAGCTCAAGGTAAGCTGGAGTTGACTGGTTATCCACTGGGAAGTACCCATTCTTGTCTAGGTCTACATGTCAGGACACAGCTACATGTGTTTGCAGGGGCTCTGATCCTTCTCCAGCTGGCTCACAAACTAACCAGTCTGCTCCAGGGGTTTGCCTCGGCCCTGTGTCTTCCAGTTTAGCAGACAGGGTTTCGCAAAGCTACAAGAGGTCTGGTGGGCCCTCAACCCTTCTGATGATGTTAGTACCAGTGGATGGGGGAAACACTGGTTCTTCTAGTCCAGTGGTGGGCAAACCATGGCTCACGAGCCACAGGCGGCTCTTTGGCCCTTTGAGTGTGGCTCTTCCACAAAGTACCACGTGCGGGCACGCACCTACAATGCGACTGAAACTTAGTGGCCCGTGCGCAGAAGTCGTTTTTCAGCTTGGGCAAGTCTATTTTGAAGAAGTGGTGTTAGAAAAAGTGGGGGTATTAGGTTGCATGTTTATTTGCACTTGTCTTTTATCTTAGACCCAGTCCTTAGAGGAGAAACTTCTGACTTAAGGATTTCTTTCAAGGACATAGGACCAAAAGGGTTCAATAGACTGATGCCTTTGATTTTCACATAATTAATTACTGCCAGCACTAAGTATAATTTCCAAGAATCCTTCCACCTCTAAAATTCAATGATGCTGCCTGCCCGGAATGGCTCAGTGGTTGAGTGTTAACCTATGAACCAGGAGGTCATGGTTCAATTCCCAGTTGTGGCCCATGCCCGGGTTTCGGGCTCAAACCCCAGTAGGAGGCATGTAGGAGACAGCTGATCAATGATGTCTCTCTCTCTCTTTCTCTCATCAATAAAAACATATTTTTAACACGTTAAGCGTCATGTCAGACCCTGGTGACTGACACTATACTTCCCATCCGGATTGGTCTGTCACCGGTGCAGCCAGCATATCGGTGAAATTGGATATCGTGGGCTAAACAGAAAGGAAGGCAAATCAGGCTTGGTGTTTAACGTGTTAAAAATACCCAAACATATAATGTAATAAGGCACCATGAGAGAGAACAAGTAGAATCAAGAGACAGTGAAAACAGACCTTCAAAGATATAGAAATTACCAGACATACAAAATGAAATAACCTCGTTTAATATGTTTAAAGAAATGAAGAGAAGCTTGATACTATGTGGGAACTAGTAAGTTTGAAAAAAAGAACCAAATACAATTTCTGTAAATGAAAAGATATGCTAATTGAAATTGAAAACTCAGTAGACAAACTAATCATTAGGTTAGAACTGCTGAGGTAACCATGAGAAGACAGAGCTTATAACTTCCAAATGAATAAGGAAGTTGGGGAGAGAAATAAATTTTTTTAATGTTTAACATGCCAGGCCTGTGTAGTTCAGTGGTTGAGTATTGACCTGTGAACCAGGAGGCCACAATTCCATTCCCAGTCAGGGCACATGCCTGGATTTTGATTTCGGACTCAGACCCCAGTAGTGGGTGTGCAAGAGACAACCAATCGATCATCATTGATGTTTTTATCTCTCCCTTTCCCTTCCTCTCTGAAATCAATAAAAAAATTTTTTAATGTTTTTATCATTAAAACAAAAAATGTTTTATCCCCTTTAAAAGGGAGTGGAAGCAGGAAAGTACAGCAAACATAAAGCACATTGTAAGACGACAGAAATAAATAAAAATGTATTGATCTCAATGAATGAGCTAAGTTCTCCAGTTCAAAGCTAATCAAATAAAACCCAGTGCTGTTTTGTTCTCAAAAACCAACCTAAAATGTAAGAACACAGGTGGACAAAGTTTGGGAAAAGATTCTGAAACCGGTTTGGCTCAGTGGATAGAGCGTCGGCCTGTGGTCTGAAAGGTCCCAGGTTCGATTCGGGTCAAGGGCATGTACCGTGGTTGTGGGCACATCCCCAGTAGGGGGGGTGTGCAGGAGGCAGCTGGTCTATGTTTCTCTCTCATCTATATTTCTAACTCTCTATCCCTCTCTCTTCCTCTCAATAAAATATATATTTTTTAAAGTTTGGGAAAAGAATCACTGCGAGGGGAGAAGAATGAAATAGCTGTATTAAAGCAAAAAGCATCACCAGAGATAAAGAGGGTCACTGTACAATAAGGGCAACTCATCAGAAAGATAATATGTCAAATTGGATGCATCTAACAACACAGCCTCAAATGCCAGAGGGATATGGACAAATCTGCCATGCTATCATGGGATATTTTAGCACACCTCTCCTGGTAACTGACAGATCAAATAAGCAAACAGGACTTCGTAAGGACACGGGGGGGGGGGAGGGGGGTTTGAACGCTGCAATGAATGAGCTCTCTATGTTCCAGTCACCTATGTCTTTCCCTATATAAATATGTTACTGTCTTAATTACTGCAAAATTAAATAAATTAACCCTTATAACATCACCCTCGGCCCACGGCAAGTACTGAACAGGTGTCAGTGACAGCAGCAGCAGCGGAACTGACCGTGTGGTTTTGGTGGAGCCACTTCACCTCTGTGAGCCTTGGTTACCGCTTCTAAAAAGTGGCCCTAGCCGAAACCGGTTTGGCTCAATGGATAGAGCGTCACCCTGCAGACTAAAGGGTCCTGGGTTCGATTCCGGTTAAGAGCATGTACCTTGGTTGCGGGCACATACCAAGTGGGGGGTGTGCAATAGGCAGCTGATCGATGATTCTCTCTCAGCAAAGTTTCTAACTCTCTATCCCTCTTCCTTCCTCTCTGTAAAAAATCAATAAAATTTATTTTTAATAAATAAATAAATAAATAAAAGTGGTCATAATTATTTTTCCAAGTTGCTTTGCAAACCAAATGAGAATAACATTCAGGGAAGGTATTTCATAAACTAACAAGAAAAAATATAAATGTGTGGGGAAGCCCGGGACTTGGTTGGAATGTCTGTAAGGAGGATTCTCTGAAAGGCGTGGAGGGGACCTCGCCGAAGGGGGCAGCCCCTACCTTGGCTTTTCCAATCAAGTCCGAGCCCCCCAGGGTGTTTTGCTAGATTCTTTATGTTTCGTCTTTTAGGCCCGACCTTGTAAAAGCATATTCTTTCTCAAGAATGCTTACCCTACCAAAACCGGTTTGGCTCAGTGGATAGAGCGTCAGCCTGCGGACTGAAAGGTCCCAGGTTCGATTCTGATCAAGGGCATGTACCTTGGTTGCAAGCACATCACCAGTAGGGGGTGTGCAAGAGGCAACTGATAGACAACTCTCTCATATCAATGTTTCTAACTCTCTATCCCTTCTGTAAAAAAACAATAAAATATATATATATTTTAAAAGAGTGCTTACCCTGCTGATTGTATCTAAAGGTTAATTTTAGTTCAAGCTATTATGACAATAAAAGCCAAAGAAGGCAGACAAACAGAACTACTTGGCAACAATAGCCAAGTAATGCCTTATTCCTCTCTCCCACAAAAATATATGTTAAAACAATCTGTTCATCCGTCGCCCAGGGGCTGCTGGTCAGCCCCGCCAAGTAAATGAAAGGGTTAGCTGGCATGACCAAGCACCGAGGGTCAAAATAAAGAACCATGGCAGTGGTCACCAGGTGGAACCACAGAGCTAAGTTGTGGACCCTTGGCTGCTAGAGCTGAGGAAAGAGCCCGCAGAGAAAAGCGGACCAGGAAGGCTTCTGGAAGGAGAAAGCCTGCCCTCTGGTGGACGGACCTGGAACACCGTGCCCAAACACAATCAGACTGGCCTTGTCTTTGGGTAGAGCACTTCCCAAACGGAGTCTCCACCTCCCCTCAGTCCCACAGACTTGCTTCCTGTGGTCGTGATAGGATAGGGTGGGGTAACTTGGGGAATAAAATTATCACGGTGGCCTGTGCCCCCAAGTGCCAAGTTCACCTAATCCCACAGTCTTGTTAGGGCGGTCCCTAAAGAGTACGTGGTTGCCCTCAGATCTCACAGTATCACTAAACAAGGTTTGTCCTAGGCTGGAATCTCCCGATGGCCAATCTCTTTGAGGTCAGTAGGGGTAGCAAGGGGGGCCTCTGTGACTAAAGCTGGAAACTCATGTGGCCAAGGGGAACAGACAACTGGGGACTTGGCCCTCTTTGGCACAAAGATCTATTCTCATTATTCTCATTTCTGAAGGCACTTAAAAATTACGAAGTATTGCTGAAACCGGTTTGGCTCAGTGGATAGAGTGTTGTCTGCGGACTGAAGGATCCCAGGTTCGATTCCAGTCAGGGGCATGTGCATTGGTTGCGGGCACGTCCCCGGTGGGGGTTGTGCAGGAGGCAGCTGGTCGATGTTTCTCTCTCATTGACGTTCCTAGCTCTCTATCTCTCTCCCTTTCTCTCTGTAAAATATCAATAAAATCTATTTTTTTTAAATTATGAAGTATCGCCAAGACCGGTTTGGCTCAGTGGAGAGACCGTCGTCTGCGGACTGAAGGGTCAGGTTCGATTCTGGTCAAGGGCTTGTGTATCAAGTGGGTGCTTAGTACTTGTTCATAGAATAAATTTTGATGGAAGGAAGTTAAAAAAAAAGTGTCTAATTTTCAAATCGAGAATAAAAACAATAATAATGAAATGTGAAATCATGAATAAAGCCTATGGAACATGCAGGAAACTGAGGAGGAAGGAAGAGAACTCCAGGGGAGAGATACAGTATTGGGGAAGAAAAAGAAACACAGCAAGTCACAAAATGTTTAGAGGCTGGCAAAGACAGAGATGCACGTGGAGGGAATTCCTCATGGTGGCAAACAGGGCATTGCCAAGAGTCCTGGGAGCCCCACTCAGGGCATGAGGTGAAGAGCGCAAGGGGTTCAGTTGCCTGGGTTTGAATCCCAGCGGCACCATTCACAAGCGTGAGAGAACTAGGGCACGCTGCTTACCTCCTTTGGGCCTCAAGTGCCCACTTGTAAAGTAGGAGCTAGAAGAGTACCTACTTTATAGGAATAAAGGAGAGATTCTTTTTTTAAAATATATTTTAATTGATTTTTTTTATAGAGAGGAAGGGAGAGGGATAGAGAGTGAGAAACATCGATGAGAGAGAAACATCGACCAGCCGCCTCCTGCACGCCTCCCACCAGGGATGTGCCCGCAACCAAGGTACATGCCCTTGACCGGAATCAAACCTGGGACCTTTCAGTCCGCACATCCACGCTCTATCCACTGAGCCAAACCGGTCTCGGCTAAAGGAGAGATTCTATGTAAAACCTTGAACACAGCACCCAATACATTAGCTAGTATTATTACTATTATCGTTATGATTGCCGATGATACTCTCTACATAATGAGAACAAGGGAATACAGCTTTCGAGAAATAAAAATAAATAAATATCAAATAAAGTAGAAAGGGGTGTGTTGAAGGAGCTGCTGAGATGCCCCTCCCCCACCTCAGAAGACCTTGGGATATCTGAACGGAATCTCAGAAGAAAAGTGATTGGGAGGCTGGATTGTTCTCGGGGGCTGGGGATGTAATCCAGGCAGGAGATGGTGGTGATTGGGACCAGGGGGGCAGGGGTGGAGTAAGTAGAAGTCATCTAAATCTTATGTATTCTGAAGCTAGAGCCAAAAGAAGTTGCTAATGGATTAGATGTGGAAGATGAAAGAAGGAGATGCATCCACGATTACTCCAAGCTTTTGACCTGAGCAATTGGAAGGACGCTGGCCCTTTAATGAAACGCCCACGTGTGCTTAAGGATAAGTAGATCGAGTCGTCTTTGGTATTTTGACGACTTTCTTTCTGTGTAAAGAATCTAAAAAATCTAAACATTTTTCAGCACCTCCGTATGAATGTGTAGCTGTCGAGACAGCAGACAGATCCCGGGCCCCTGCATTCCATGAAAAAACCTCGCTTCTTCTCCAGGTGTTTTACTAAGACTGGATTGGATGTTGTTTTGTTCCTTGTACTCAATCTGAAGGCGCGTTGATGAAGACAGTGGTGGAAAGTGGAGATGATGGCGATGATGAAGGTGTGGGGACGGAGGTGCCGGTGACAAGGACCGGAGCAAGGACCGCGCTGAGGTCGCTCTTGTTTAATCCTTGCTTCCATCCAGCACGGGGCACCAGCAGAGCAAGCGAGGCAGGGAGGCCAGCCGGTGTGAGCGGGGACTCGCTCCAGCCGGGCCTGGGGTGCAGTGGAGGTGGCAGGTGACTCGTTGGCCCAGAGCCGAGCTCTGGAGTCCCCGCTCCCCATCGGCAAGCTGTGTGACCCTCGGTGGGTGGGTCACCTCACCCTCCTCCGCCTGCTTCCTCCCCCACCTCACACAGAATTTTGTCAGGAGCAGGCGAGGTACTGAGCAGAAAGCGCTTAGCAAAGCGCCTCGCACGTAGTAAACAACATAAGATGCGGTTGGTTTTGTTATGGAAACAGCAGAAATCCTATCTATTTTTTAAATATGCATCAATGATGTTTTAGAGAGGGAGAGGAACAGAGATGGAAACATCCATCGGAGAGAAACATCATCTATCGGCTGCCTCCTGCTTGCCCACCACTGGGGACTGAGCCCACCACCCAGGCATGTGCCCTGACCTGGGAATAGAACTAGCGACTTCTCGGTTCATGGGTCAATCAATGCTCAACCCCTGAGCCACACTGGCTGGGCAACCCTATCTATTTTATTTGTCCTGGGTGCGGAGGGGGGAAATGGTTAATGACATCTGCCTCTTCACCACCCCTCCTCTCTCTCTGGCCACCCCTGTCTCTCCCCCACTCCACCCCTGCCCATTCGCTGGCAGTGGCCACTGGGCAGTGGGTGCTGGGCACCTGGCCCCGCCCAGCCGCCCCTCAGAGGGAGAGGGAGAGGGAGAGGGAGCCAGGCTATTGTTGCGGCTGAAATTCTTTCCGAAGCGGAAAGCCCTGGCGAGAGGAGGCTGCTCTAACCTCTCTGGGGCCCATGGACGCCCAGTGCTGAGCCCCTCCCTCCCTCTGAACCGCCGGCCTTGCGCCCCTTCTCTCATTCAGAGCCTTTTCTCAGGGTCCCCATCACCTCACTGAGCTGATTCCACAAACTCCTCCCTTCTCTGTACCCCATCTTCTCTCCAAGCCCCCCTGATCCCCCACCCAGCAGCCCTCTCCTAAGTCTCTGGCTCCTGCTGTCCTCTCTCCCTCCCACAGTTCCCCTACCCTCTGCCCTCCAACCCCCCAAAACCCAACCCGTCCCACCCCCATCAGAAATCCCTTCCAGGCCTAGATGCCCTCTCCTCTCTGAAAGCTTCCCACCTCACCTGATGGAGTAAATACCCCTCCCCAGCCCCCTGCTTTCTTCATCTCTGTCTTGGCAGCCCTGCTCTCCCTGAAGTTGTGATCAGTCCTTCACACCTCTGCCCACCCCCACCCCACCCCACCCCCAGGCCGGCTGACCTTCCCAGGAGCAAAGCCCATCTGCTGACCCCAAGCCACAGAGCAGTGTTCGGAATGATTTGTTGACAACAGCTGAGAGGGAGACTATGGGAATGAAAAAATATATATGCTTAAAAAGATTTAGGGCAGCCGAAACCGGTTTGGCTCAGTGGTAGAGCGTCGGTCTGCGGACTGAAAGGTCCTGGGTTCGATTCTGGTCAGGGGCATGTACCTTGGTTGCGGGCACATCCCCGTAGGGGGTGAGCAAGAGGCAGCTGGTCGATGTTTCTCTCTCATCGACGTTTCTAGCTCTCTCTTTCCCTTCCTCTCTGTAAAATATCAATAAAATATATATATTTTTAAAAAGATTTAGGGCAGAGTTGTCCGGAAGGTGTTGGCAGGGAGCAAGAACTAAGAGTCAGATACATCTAACATTGTTTTTAGCATTTTTAAAAATATTTTTATTGATTGTTTTACAGAGAGAAAGGGAGTGGGATAAAGAGTTAGAAACATCGATGAGAGAGAAACATCAATCAGCTGCCTCCTGCACACCCCCTAATGAGAATGTGTCCGCAACCAAGGTACATGCCCTTGACTGGAATAGAACCTTCAGTCCACAGGCTGATGCTCCATCCACTGAGCCAAACCTGTTAGGGCTGTTTTTAGCATTTATTTTTTTATTTATTCCAGAGAGGAAGGGAGAGGGAGAGAGAGAGACAGAAACATCAATGATGAGAGAGAATCATTGATCAGCTGCCTCCCGCATGCCCCACACTGGGGATTGAGCCCGCCCTGACGGGGAACTGACCCGTGACTTCCTGGTTCCCAGGTTGACGCCTAACCACTGAGCCACTCTGGCCGGACTCATCCAACGTTCTGAGCCCCTGAAGCATCAGGTGCTTTCTCTTCTCTGCTGTTCTACACCAAAGAAAGTTCAGAGCAGTTACGTTCTTGCCCAAGGCCACAGGGCCAGTGAGTAGTGGACTAGGATCAGAACCAAAGGTGGGCAGAGGTGTGGATGGCTATGGCCAGGGGGCTGCCCGGGGCGAGGGGGTAACACCTTTCTCCTCTGTGACAATGCGGGTCGGGTCGGGATCTGAGGCTGGTCCCAAGGGCCTCCCTGACCCACCAACCTCTCCGAGAAGGAGCCAGCCTCTCTCAGGCCGATTCCCATCCACCCTCAGGGTGTTTCGGGAATGAGCTCCGAGCAGGAAGGAAATCTCCCTCAGATTTGGCCTCCCCTCCCTCCCCCCGGCCCTGGCTCTAGGGCAGGAAAGAGTCACTTTAAGGATCTCCCTGGGGACCCGTGACCAGAAAGACAGATGATCCGGTCACAGCAAGTGTGGCCAAGAGACAGGGGGGTGGGGGGCAGCCGCTGGGTGGGGAGCAGCCGCTGCAGCTCTCCCTCACTACCCCCCCTCCCCACTCGCTCTTTCAAGCCTTCCTCACCGGGAAGCCAATCCAATTTGACCTTTCCACCAGGACCCTGAGAGAGGGTCTGTGCCCCCTGAAAGGCTCCTGACCCCCTCCTCCTCAGGCTCCTAAGCTGACCCAATACTCGGGCCGGGAGCAGGGTCACCTCATCAGAATCGGGGCTGCCCCGGGGCAGCACCTGCGTTCCCCTTTCTGCTCCCCCACATCTGCCTTGGGTCCCTAAAAAAAGAGAAGAGAAAGGGGCCCCCTGCCCTTCCACCCAACCCGGATGCCCCTTTAAGACCAAAAGGAGGGGGTTGTGCCGGAGTCAGACACACTGCCCCATCCTCCCCCTCCGCACCGGCCAGGTTTCCTGCCATTGACAGCGTCCCAGCTGGGCCCTGCCCGGCCTCCCGCTTAACCCCTTCATGGCCAGGGCTCAGGCTGGCTTCACCTATAAAATCAGGAGGGGGAAGGTGCCCATTCCACTTGGTTGTTCTGAGGACGAAAGGTGTTAGTCCCTTGTGCGAAATGCTCAGAGCAGTGTGTGCTCAGGTCGGTGTTTATACGGATCGTCACGCCTAGCGGTGTGAGCTTGGCTCAGTCACTCCCCCTCGCTGAGACTCGGTCCCTTCCGCTGCCTCGCGGGGAGAATAACAAAACCTTCCCGCCTGAGATCGATCGGCCTGGGGACGAACTGGCCGACGAACTGGGACAACGTACACGGAAGCATTTTGTAAAGTGACACCACCTTATGAAACAGTGGTGGACAAAATTAGTGATAATCCTCGCTAGGTAATAAAAATCTCTTACCAACCGAGACCGGTTTGGCTCAGTGGACAGAGCGTTGGCCTGCGGACTGAAGGGTCCCGGGTTCGATTCCGGTCAAGGGCATGTACATTGGTTGCGGGCACATCCCCGGTGGGGGTTGTGCAGGAGGCAGCTGGTCGATGTTTCTCTCTCATCGCCGTTTCTGGCTCTCTACCCCTCTCCCTTCCTCTCTGTGGAAAATCAATAAAATATATATATATATATTTTTTTAATCTCTTACCAGGGGCTGGGCCTCTGGTTCTCAGACCCATTCCTTACCCGACAGGCAGAGGGTGCTGTGGAAGGACTGGCCTGGGGGTTGGGCTTGGGCAAGTCTCTGCCCTCTCTGACCCACTTTCCTTACCCTCTGGTCGCCCTGTCTAGGGTCCCTGGGAGGGACAAAGGAGATTGGGGAGCACAGGTGTGAATGTGCTTTGCAAGTGTTAAAGAGTGCTAGAAGGGAGGGAAAGAGGCCGGGCAGAGGAGGGCCAGGCCCCTCGGCAGGGAAATTGGCCTTTGAATTCTGGGCACTACAGAGGTTACCTGCCAGGGAGGGGGGCGGGGACCCTCCTGGCACCAGCGCCATGGGGACAGGGCGCCTCTGGAGACATGAGGTGCCAGACGAGGAACCACCGTGCCGGCTCTAGAGGCCCCCAAGGTGGGACAGAGGAGGCAGGAGGTCAAAGGACCTAGACGTGACCCCAAAATCATCCCTTCCCCTTCCCCTTCCCGGCCAAACCCCCTTTGCCATCAGAGGTCTCGGGGCAGAGGCCCCTCCAATGGCTCCCAGGTGACCTTCCCGCCAAGACTTGCCGGGACAGGCTCACCCCGAACCCCACCCTGAGGCTGCAGAGGGCTGGCCTCGCCCGAGGAGAGCAGGCCGATGCCCACACGCCCGGACCAGGACGGGTCTCAGCCTGCACGGAGCGGGAAGGCACAGTTGTCAGAACCCTGCTCTGCCTTCCCATGCCAACCGAGAGGTTCGCCAAGGCCCAGCGGGGCTGAGCCCACGTGGCTAGCATGTCCCCACCCCGCGCCTCTGAAGGAATCGGGAGAACTTGTTTGGGGTCCCGGCTGTGCCCCAAGCTCTGGGTGCCTCCAGGCAAATCACTTCAGCCCCCAGGGCCTGTGTGACGCCCTGTGAAGCCGACCCCGTGGCCCTCTCCAGCAGCTGCGACCAGGAAGGGGTTAAAGGAGGCCGGGCTCTGGGTCAGGAAGGCGGGGGTTAATCCGGGGGGCGGGGAGGGGGGGTGGAGGCTCTCTCAGCTTTTCCTGTGGAGAGCGAGGTTTGGCTGCCACCAAAGTTACTTCTGGTCCCCGTTGCCCCTCCTGCCCTCAGTCTGGATCTGCCCTCCGGACCCCAGCACTCAGCCTCCCCACAGCGAGGTGAGTGCATCCCCAGCCCGGTGCTGAGATGGGGGGGGGGGGGGGAGGCACCCAGGGACCCACAGCTCCCCAGCCCTCATCTGGAGCGGAAGCCTGGGGCACGGTCCGGACCACTAACCCCGGACTGGGAGAAAGTGGGCGCAGGGAGGCCTGCCAGGCGTCCAGGGTGGGACGTCTGTGGTCGGCAAGGCCAGCCCAGAAGGCGGGGAAGAGGCAGCGGACTGGACGGCAGGCTATTTTGGTGCCTGTGTTTAGGGGCTTTTTATAGCCTCCGCACGGGGCTGGGAGGAGGAGGAGGGGCCGGGAGACGGGAGGGTATCCATGAGGTCGGGTAAGTGCAGGGCCCTCCTGAGACCTCGGAATGACCCGGCGCCTGGGGTCGTCCTGAGGAGCCAGGAAGGCAGGCACTGTCAGACCCCCCTTGCTTCCTGGGTTCCCGGGCACCTACGGGCTGATTTACCAGATGCTAGTGGAGTGTATGAGTGTGTGTGTGCGTGTGCGTGTGCGTGTGCGTGTGCGTGTGCGTGTGTGTGTGTGTAAAGCTGAACAGGTTGCGCTGGGGTGAGTGGGGTTGGCAGGGTCTCTGCCTCACGGCTCATCACCAGGGCTCCCCTCCCCCCACCCCTGACAAGTTCCACGGCTTTGTTGCCTCCAGACTGGAGGTCCTCTGAGCCCCAGAACTGATGTGCCCCTCTCAGGGGAATGGAGGGTGGAGGCAGCAAGGGGGGGGGCAGGGGGGGTGGGGTGTGCTGAGCTGTGTGGGTGGCCCGATCTGTGACTGCCAAGGAAACTGTCAACTCTTGATTTACAGCCCCTCCTGGCCCCTATCCCCCGGGGCGGCGGGAGGTGGGGGGAGAAGGGTCACGGGGTCTCAGGATGAGAAGGAGGCAGGGACCCTGAGGGCAGATTTCTAGGAGTGCAGGTTTCGGGAAGAATGGGTGGCAGGGACATTTTGAATGAGGCCAGGGGCCCAACTCTAACGGAAATTGCTTGGTTGTATGTCCGCGGGAGTACAAGGAAGAAAAAAAAAAGGGCTGTTCTGACAGGCAAGTGAGAGATCCGACCGAGCCAGCTCTGGGATGCAAGGCAAGAGCCCTAGACCCGGTCCCAGGCCCTAATTCTCAGTGAGCCCCAGCAAGCCCCCTCCCCTCTGGGCCGGGCCGCACTCTATGGGGTGGAAAGGCAGAGGTAGGCGAGGGGATGTTTACAGACAAGGGCATTCTGGGGTCCCCTGGCGGGGGCAGGCGGCGGCTGACAGGACGGGGTGATCACCGCCCACCCCGTCTCAGTGGCCCTCCCGGGCGGGCAGGGCAGTTGGCCGCAGTGACCGGAGCCTCCCACACTGCGATTACGGCCCTGACCCCGGTGCCCCGTGGGAAGGGCGGGCCTGTGGCGGCGGCCGAGCGTCCTTGTCTTGGGCTCCAAGTTGCTGGTTTGGGAAGAGGTATTTTTTCCGGTCCGGGCCGCTTTCGGGAATCGGGCCGGGACCGGCCCCATTTCCTTCCCCAAGGGTCCTGCTTGCCCGTGCCTGCTTGGCATGGTCCTGCGGCCGGACTGGGGCCACCCTCGCTGTGGCACAGGAAGCCCCTGCCCAGTGTCTTTAGGGAATGGAGGTAATGGACAGCCGGGGCCTCTGCCCTCCGGACTGGGCACCGGCGGCCGTGGACGGGGGAGGGGTGGCTGGCCGATCCCCTTCCCGGGGATGCCCGCAGGGGTATCCACTCTCCCCCTGACCGGTCCTCTCTCCCCGCAGGACCCAGGGAGCCCCAGCCAATTGCTCTCCGCAACTCCGCTAGCTCCTGCCCGGCTCCGGTGGCGTATGGGGCGCCGTCCCGCCCAGTGCCGCTAAGATGCTCCTGGCCTCCCCCGCCACCCCGTCCCGGGGACGCACCCCCAGCGCGGTGGAGAGGCTGGAGGCGGACAAAGCTAAGTACGTCAAGACGCACCAGGTGATAGCGCGGCGCCAGGAGCCCGCCCTGCGCGGGGGGGGCCCGGGGCCGCTCACGCCGCACCCCTGCAACGAGCTGGGGCCCCCCGCGTCCCCCAGGACGCCCAGGACGGCCCGCCGGGGCGGCGGCGGCGGCCGGCGGCTGCCCAGGCCGGACTCGCTCATCTTCTACCGCCAGAAGCGGGACTGCAAGGCCCTGGTGAACAAAGAGAACGCCAAGGGCCAGGGGCTGGTGCGGCGCCTCTTCCTGGGCGCCCCGCGAGGAGACGCGCCCTCCGGCGGCCCGGGCCCGGCCGAGCGACCCTCCCTGGACCTCCCGGCTGCAGGCGGCTGGGCCGCAGCCCCCCGCGACGCCCCGGACGCGGCGGGCAAGCGGGCGCTGTGCCCCACGTGCTCGCTGCCGCTGTCGGAGAAGGAGCGCTTCTTCAACTACTGCGGCCTGGAGCGCGCGCTGGTGGAGGTGCTGGGGGCCGAGCGCTTCTCCCCGCAGAGCTGGGGCGCCGACGCCAGCCCGCCGCCCGGGACGCCGCCGCCGCCGCCGCCGCCGCCGGGCTCCGGGGACTCGGGCGACTGGACGTCCAGCGACGGCGGCGCGGGCCGCTCGGACCACGCAGACGGCGGCGGCGGCGGCGGCGGCTCGGAGGCCGCGGGGTCGGCGCGGGACGGGCGCCCCCCGGTGTCCGTGGTGGAGCGCAACGCGCGCGTCATCCAGTGGCTGTACGGCTGCCGGCGCGCCCGCGGCCCGCCGCGCGAGTCCGAGGTGTGAGCGCGGCCGCTCGGGGGCGGGCTCCCGAGGAGGCTGGGGTCTGGGGGAGGGCAGGGCGGGCCGGGGGTGCGCGCCGGGCTGGACCCGGGCTGGACCCGGGCACGGCCAGGGACGCCCCGCCTCCCCCTCCGGGTCTTGGCTTCTTCCCCAAGTAGCGGTTGGGGGCACGGACAAGGTTCCTCCCCAGGCCCTTCCCGGGGCGGACGGCGGGGCGGAGGAGGCCGCCGCCTCGTGGCCCCGGTGGAGGCCGGGCCTGGGGAGGGAAGCCTGGGCCAGAATTCAGAGAGCCTGCCGAATAAAGAAAGGCCAAACGTGGAGCGGGTCGTGAGGTTGATGAGGAGGAAGGGGGCGGGGCGGGCCTGCGAGTGCGTTTTGCGTGCGTTTTGGGGCGTGGGTTCCAGGCTGTGTGACCCCCTGGGCGAGCGCTCGGCCTCTCCGGGCTTCGGGTGCACCCCTCGGCGATCACACTGTGTGTGACATAGCGGGAAATAAAGCTCGTGGCAGCGTTCCCCGCACCCAGACGCGCCCAGCGAAGGAAAGCTGCTAAAACCACTACCGAATCGGTCAGCGTCCACTCGCCGAGCCCCAGGCCGGTCCGCACTACAGCCGGGAAGAGGGCACGGAGCGGTTAGGGGGTTCTGGGGAGGGCCTGCTCCAGAAATCTGGGGGCCACCCATGACTAAAAGGTCCCCGTCCCTAGAGTTTTGCTGTCTGCTTTTGGCCGCACGGCATGAAGGGCTGGGCCAGAACTGAGGATAATAAAAGGCGAGGACACCCTCCAAACGAGGATTTTGCCAACCCGCAGCCTCACATCCTGCCCTTTCCCTCAAAGACCACAAGGTCACCTGCCTTCCTCACAGGTTGGCATCTTTAAGCCTTGGTTCACGGTCCTCCCTTCGCCTGGGGGTACCCTTTCCTCTCTCTCCACTCATCCTTGTACGGTTATATATGTTCATCCTCCCCCAGGAATTCCTGGGTTCTCCAGTCGGCCTCATCTCTGAGCTCCCAAGTACAGCCCTGTAGTTTGAGCCGCCATTTGTCACCTTGTGCGGGACCCACTGGTAGTCTGAGTCCTCTTGTTAGTCTGTGGCCTCCTGATACAGAGACAAAGCACATAGTAGGGCTACAGACGTTTGCCAAGTTAAAAGAGGCTGGGCATTCTGGCCAAAGGCGCATGCCTAGGTTTCGGGCTCCATCCCCAGGAGGGGGCGTGCAGGAGGCAGCTAATCAGTGATTCTTACGATTGATGTTTCTCTCTCTCCCTTTCCCTTCCTCTCTGAAATCAATAAAAGAGGCGGGGCAGAAAAATGGAGTCTGTCCTCAGTGGCCCCCCAGCTTCTTGGAAAGCTGTACCCTAAATCTAACACGACCCATCCGGACACCCTGGCGGTCCCCGGCCATCTTCTCCCTGTATGTTTGTGGGATAAGGAAGGATTCCCCCGGCTGGACCCCCACGCTGAGGTTGCCCGCCAAGCAGCAGCTTCCCCGACCGTCCACACACAAACGCACGCGGCCACACGGGCCGTGGGGCCAGGGTTTGTTTTTTTTTTTTTTTTAATGTCGGAAAGGAGGAGTGGGCGCTAGTCACCCTTGGGCGCGGCCTTCACCCTCATCTCGGCCAGCTTGTGGGTGAGGAAGCCCCACTTGAAGTCGGCGGCCGCGTCGGGCTCCTCCCGCGCTCCGGGCTGCTCGGCCGCCTCCTCCGCCGCCTCCTCGCCGGCCTCGGCCTCGGGGCCCCGCTGCTCCGGGGCGGGCTCGGCGCCGCGCAGCACGGACGCGGCCGCCGCCTGCTGCTGCTGCCACCTGCTGGCGAAGGCGTCCCAGAAGCCGAGCCCGCGCGCCTGCGGCTCCGCCCCCGCCGCCGCCGCCGCCGCCTCCGCCTCGGCCGCCGCCAGCGGGCTGCAAGAGAGGGCGGAGGGCGGGCTGGGGTCGGCCGGGACGGAGAGGGGGGGCCGGGCCAGGGCCCCTAACGGAGCTCGGGGAGCCCGGGGGAGGGGGGGTGTCCGGGGACTGGAGGGGCCCGGAGACCGGGGGCAGGCCGGGATGTGGAGGCCGGGGAGGCTCGGGCGTCCCGCGAAGGGGCCCGGTGGGCAGGGTCTCGGGACTGGGAAAGAGACGGGGGGCGAGGCCGGAGAGGGGGGCGCCGGGGCTGGGAAGGTGGGGACGGGCCCGGAGAGGGGCAGGGCCAACGATCCGAGCGAGCGGCTAGGGACCGGGAAGGGGGATCCCCGAAAGGACCGGGTCCGGGAAGCCGGGGTCAGGAAAGCCTAGGCGGGCCCCGGGGACCGAGGCGGGGTGGGGACTGGGGTCCGGCTCTGGGCTGGGAGTGAAGGGGGGGCCAGAAAAGTGAGGGAACCCGGGAGAAGGATGGTGGAGAGACCCCCAAGGGAAGGAGAAAGATCTGAATCGGAGGCTCCGGGGAGGGGGGACTTTGGAGGTAGCCTGGAAATGGGGTGGGTGGGGGGGGGGGAGCAATCAAGGAGCGGGGGTGCGGCCTGAGGAGGCCTGAGGGGAGCCCCTACAAGAGCCGGGACGTACAGGAGACACGTGTGGGGACAGGAGCTGGGAGGGTCAGGGGACCTCGGGGAGGAAGGGACACGGCAGTGTGACGGGGCTGGAGGAAGGGGCAGAGGTGCAGGGTGTGCAGAGGTAGAGCTGGGAGGAGCCCTGAGGCCCTGGTCCTGCTCCCTCACCCTCCAGCACCCAGGCCCACAAGACCGGTGGCCAAACGAGTGTGCCTCCGGTCCTTCCCGCTTGCTGAAACCTAGATCCCAGGCCTCAGCCCACACCTGCTGAGTCCGAATCTTGGAAAGAGTCTGGGAATGTGTGTTTGTCACAAGGCCCCGAGGAGAATGAGTTCAGACCAGTATTTGGGAATCACTGATCTGGACCACCCTCTGCTCAGTTCCCTGAATCTAGGGAGGTGACCCCTCCCACGTGGATGGAGAGAGCGTGCCCATAATACCTTCTAGCACCTCAATCCCAACATTTGGTAAATTCCTCCCGTAAGCTAACCTCATCCCCCAGAGATGCTGCTAAGAGAAACAGAAAGGGGGCGGGGGGTGTTGCCCATTCCCAACCCTCCGTGGTCAGAAAGACAAACTGACCATATGGAAAGGCCATGGAGAAGGTGACCCCAGGCCACCCCAGAACCTCCCCCTCCCCCTTCCCTTCCCCCTCACACACGCACATACTGGTCAGCACAGGGCTCCGGTGGCAGCAGCTTGTCCTCGTCTTCTTTGTTAAACAGAGATGACATTGTCAGCCAGCCTTTCACTCCGACCCCCTGAACCTGGGAGGGAGGGCCTGGGAGTCACGGAGGGGCCACGGCACCCCCTCCCAGTACCCCACAGCAGTCTCTTCCGGGCTCCCCGGGGCTGGGGTGGAAGAAGGGAGAACTCACCCGGCGGGCCAGCTGTGACATGGGGTTGAAGGGCTCTGAGGGCGGTTCTGTCGTCTCGGACTCCACTAGAGCTGGGCTCTCCCTCTGGGACACAAGACCCCCCCCCCAGCATGAGAGCGGTCCCAGAGGCATAGGAACTCCCTCCCCCACTGCTAGCCTGGTACGCCTAGACCAGGCACCCCAAATTCCACAGAACTAAACATGCACCTAGTCTCAACGCCCTTCACAGATGCATAAAAGTATTCCTCTAGAGACAAAGCTACCAGTCACATACATTACCTGTACAGAAAAATTCCTCCAGGAACACATATGTGCCCGCCCACAGACACATCCATATACACCCCAAAACCTGTGGACATGGGCATGCACACTGATGCAGACACACCTGTGCATGAGCATGCCTCCACGTGGCTGTTGCTCTTCACCTCTACGTGGCTCTGTGCACTGTGAGGCACTTATACAAGGGCACACACACAATTATACCGTTCACGCTGTGCAGACAGTGCATAGAGGCCCTCCCACAGCACACAAACCTTCCCTCCCATCCACAGACACCAAAATACAGATGTACATGCACACACACACACACACACACATACACACACGCACACAACGAACAAGCCATGCGGGCATAGACTTCTGCCCACACGCACACACCTGAAAACACCTGCACACACACCTGCACCGGGGACACCACACAGACACCAGTCCTAGCCCTGACCCACCAACACTTCTCCACATGCCCAGCCCTGTCTTCACACACACTAACTCACACACACACACACACACACACACACACACACACCACAGAACGTGTTCCTGGCCCTGCCACATCTGTTTGTGCAATGGCTACGTATCACAGCCCCAGGTGTAAGACTGTGTCAGAGCCTTTTCAGTTTTTTGGTGTTTTTTTTTCAACATCAGGATAAACATGGTCCAAGTGTGGCTCCGCTCTGATGCTGTCAGTGACCCTCAAAATAAAAGTGTCCCTGTTCTGCCGAAACCGGTTTGGCTCAATGGATAGAGCGTTGGCCTGGGGACTGGAAAGTCCCGGGTTCGATTCCGGTCAAGGGCATGTACCTTGGTTGTGGGCACATCCCCAGTAGGGAGTGTGCAGGAGGCAGCTGATCGGTGGTTCTCTCTCATTGTTGTTTCTGGCTCTCTATCTCTCTCCCTTCCTCTCTGTAAAAAATCAATTTAAAAAAATATATATTTTTAAAAAGTGTCCCTGTTCCAGGAGGCTCCACTTCTCAAGGCAAGCCATGCCCCTTCTGCTCAGCTCTGCCCAGGAGGAAGAAGGCTGAGTGTACCTGTGTGGCCACTGCCCACGGGACCCAGAAGGATCTTCTCCCTGTGGCAATCCTGGAGATCTCTGGATATACTGAGTGCTCCCCCAAGGTCCCCCAAGTCTTTTCTCCTTGAACGTCCTGGCTTTCTGACACTGTACTTTCTGACACTGGCTTTCTGACACATGCCATTTGTCATCCTTGAGTGGGCTGACTTCTTCCGCACAAACGTACCCCACCCTCCCTCTCTCTCTGAGCCTGCCCCTTGCCTTTCTTTGCACCCTTCACTCCCGCTTCCCCCCTGCCCCTGCCCCACCCAGCAAGCACGGGTGGTACTCACCTCCTCTGCCAGATCCTCCTCAGATTCCCCGCCCAGGGTCTGGAGCACTTTGGATTTGTAGGTTTTCCAGAAGGCCTGGTTCATGGCTGCGGGGGAAAGGGGCCTGGCACCCAGGTACAGGAAGGCAGTGGCTCAGTGGGCACCCCGTGGGTCTGGCTTAGGAACTTGGTGAGACCGAGAGCCTGCCCCAGGGATCTGGTGACTTCATTAAAGATGCACCAGCCTCCCCAGCTGGCACAGCGCCCGGCAAGTGAAGGAGTCTAGGGTGGGGGTGGGACAGAGCGGGCTCCTGCCAGCTCAGCCCCTTGCCGTGACCCACATTGGCCAAGCACAACAGCCACATCTCCCCACAGAGGCCTCCTTCCCAGGAGTGCTTGAATTCGATCTCTTGGCACGGCTCCAGGAAAGTCCTCTTCCTTTCTCAAAGTCCATTTCCAACGTCCTCGGACCCCGGACCCACGTTGGCGCCCCTGTGGCTGGAGCCATGCCTGCTGTGCCCTCGGCAGGGCCCTGCCCTCTGTCCCCACTTAGCCTCGGTGAATTGGAGCGGGAAGGTCCCGAGTCCCCCAGTCAGTGCCCTGGGCTAACGTGTCACTGCTCTGTCTGGGCTGGAAACCGACTCCTCTCCCCAGGGATGCACGTGCCTGCCTCCCCGTTTCCTGGCAACGGGTTCCAAAGAGCTGGAGCCCCTGAATTATTGCTGAGCTCCTCTGGTCCGCCTGGAAGGCACCAGGCCCAGGTGAGTGGGAAGAGGCTTCTCCGGCCCTCTCCCTACCCTGGAGCGCACAACACCGAGGCTGTCTCCCTCTCTGCCTTTGTTGCCAGCCCGCGCGTGGCAGGCCAGGACTCAGAGACGGGGGGCAAAGATGGGAGGCCCTCCTGTGAGCGCCTCTTCGGTGGAAGGAGCTGATCCCTCTTACATCAGACACTGCCTGAGCACCGTGATCTCTGGGGAGGAACACCCCTTCCAACCTCCCTCACAGATTTGTCTGGGGGCTGGAGAAGGAGTGGACACCCGAGGGGATAACTGAGGAGCAGTGAGAAGGGGCAGGGATTTGCCAGGGAATGGAGGTATCTCGGGAAGCCTTATGGGGACCGGCATGCCAAACTTATTCACTCTCATTCATTTATCAATTCATTCACTTCATTTTTCAGTGCCTCTCAGAGATACTTAAAACATCCCCCTCCTGCTGAAACCGGCCTGGCTCAGTGGATAGAGCGTCGGTCTGCGGACTGAAAGGTCCCAGATTCGATCCGGTCAAGGGCATGAACCTTGATAGCGTGCACATCCCCAGTAGGGGGTGTGCAGGAGGCAGCTGGTCGGTATTTCTCTCTCATCGATGTTTCTCGCTCTCTATCTCTCTTCCTTCCTCTCTGTGAAAAATCAATAAAATATATATTTTTTAAATAAAATAAAACCATGCCCCTCCTCCACCGCGGAGTCAGGGAGGAGAGCTGGGGCCGGAGGATAACGCTGAGAGGTGGTGCAGGGCGGGGTGGGCGGGGCAGCAGGACGCCCAGGACTCCCCCAAGGACATGCACCCCCCACCCCTCTCCAGCGGCGCCGCAAGGCCCCCTGAAGCCCTCAGGTTGGGACACGTCGTTGGGCTCTGCCCGGGGCACCGTCAATGACACACTTGGCCGCCAGGGGTCGCTCAAGGTGCGGTCCGCCTAGTGACGTCATCAGCGGCAGCCCGGTGGAGCCTGCCCGCCCCCGGCGTCACGTGACGTCATTCTGATCCCGGAAGCGCGCGCACGCACGTGAGCTTCCTCCTCGGTGCTGCCCGGGGCTCCGCTGCCGCCGGCCATGGGTCGCTCCCGCCGGACGGGCGCGCACCGGGCGCACTCCCTGGCCCGCCAGATGAAGGCGAAGCGGCGGCGGCCGGACCTGGATGAGATCCACCGCGAGCTGCGGCCCCAGGTTCTCTCTCGGCCCCGGCCGGACGAGGGCGCCCAGCCGGACCCGGACCTGCCCGGGGGCGGCCTGCACCGCTGCCTGGCCTGCGCGTAAGTCCCGCCCGGCCGCCTCGGGAGGAGTAGGGTCCGAGGTCTGGGCCGGGGTGTGGGGTCCGGTCCCCCGGGCGCGCGGGCTCTGCGGGCCTCCGAGCCCTTCAGACTCAAAGTTTGCGCCCAGGAACGAGCTGTGGCCCGGGAGCCAGACGTCCCCGAGAGACCTCCGTTACCTGCTCACTGTCCTCCTTCCCCTCGTCCCTGTAGGAGGTACTTCATCGACTCCGCCAACCTGAAGGCCCACTTCCGATCCAAAGACCACAAGAAAAGGTATGGAGGTCAGGAGCAAGGAGGGGATTGAGGATGGGTGGCTGTTTATCTGGCCAGCTCACGGCTCCTTTTCGCTTCTCCCAGGCTAAAGCAGCTGAGCGTGGAGCCCTACACTCAGGAAGAGGCTGAGAGGGCAGCGGGCATGGGCTCCTATGTGCCCCCCAAGCGGCTGGCGGTGCCCACGGAAGTGTCCACGGAGGTCCCCGAGATGGACACGTCTGCCTGACCTGGCCCGAAGGCGCAGGGCAGAGCCGACGCCGCCCATGGACAGTGACGCAGGGCTAGGCTGGGAGAGACTGCGCCGTCCTTCTCTGGCCCTGAATTTGCAAGTGGATGGCCTCTTTGGGGTGCCCTCCCCCTCAAATAAAGGACCTGGATAAAGAGTGCTTGCCTCTGACTCCCTAGCCTCCAGGCCTCCCCCAAACGCCTGCCCCGTGAGGATTTCTCTGCCACTCTGTGTGCAGCACCCAGGGGCTCTGTTCCCTGCTTGGTCCAGCTGTGGAACCCGCATCCTTGCCTGGAGCCACCAGGCAGAGCCCAGGTACAGTGGGGAGGATGGAGGAGGGGGAGGAGTAGAATCAGGTTTAAACGGCTCTGCTTCCAATGAGGGAAGAAATGAAGTGGGACCCCAAGACTGCAGTCCCTGCTGAGTTACCTACCCCCAGGGCCCAGGTGACAGGCTGCCCACTTCGTCACGGGGCCCGTGGCCGTGGCTGTGGCTGTTGTCCCACCATCTTCCAGACGGCAAAGCAGGAGCCACCCAGTCCAAGGACAGCCATCAGTGTGGCCACAAACCCAGCCAGTGGACACCGGTGCTCTGCCTTCAGCTTCCCGGCTACCTGCATCTGGGGGTGTCACAGAGGGTCCACCTGAAGGCTCAGTTGAGGCTTCCAGGAAGGGAAGGGGCTGGGAAGGCACAGCTGGGTGAAGGAGATACGGCCGCCATTGCTGCCCCGGGGAGATTCCACCCCATTCCCTCTCGCTTCGGTGCCCATCTGGGTCCCGGCTGCTCAGGCGGCAGGGAACGTGACAACATTCCCTGGCTGTTGGGGGCCACGACCCGGTCACAATATGGGGAGGAGGGGGTCGGTACCAGAAACCCTGAGTTAGAGGTACTTACCTGTAGCGCCCGGAAGTAGCCAGGGGTCAGGTGTGGCAGTCGCATGGTGGGTGCCACTAGTCTCCCCGGCAGCCTGTGGGGTGTGAGCAGAGGTGAGGACCAGGGGTGCCGTTGGTATGAAGAAGTGAAATGTGAGGGTGGAGAGGTTCCTGACCTCTGATAGCCATGCCCTCGGAGGATGCTCACCAGAGTCTGCCCTTCCAGGTCTGCCAAGGGGTGGGGCAGCTGGACCTATAAATCCGGTCCCTTCCCCCCGCCTGCCTGCCCTGCCAGCCTTGGGACCAGCTGTCAGGAGAGATCAGCATCAGGCCTGAGCAGCACCTCCCCCACCCACCCGGTAGGCTGGCTGAGTAGGCGGGAGAGGCCGTGTCTGACAGTGTGCAGGCTTCTTTTGGGGAAGGCCTCTGCACCCCTGGTCCTGGCCCTTCCCTGCCCCAGATGATTGGATGTCACCCCTCAGCTCCCAGCAAAGGTGGGAGAGGGCGCCTTATCCCCCCTCCACAGCAGTGACACTTTCACTTGGTTTGTGCCAGATCAACCACCCCTTGGGAGAGGGCGCGCATCACCCCTGTCCCCAAGATGGGAGTTCCCTACCCTCAGCTTGAAAACAATAAAAGGTTTGTATATACCGATTTAAAAAGCTATTACAATTTTTTTTATCACGTCACAGAAAGCAGTATTCTAAGTTTACATATATTATTTGGCATTGGTTATCTCATAAAATGAAGAAGGCTTGTTTACAGAATAGTATACAGATTGATTATCTGCATCTATAGATAATAGAAGAACACCCAGCAAACGTAACAGCGGCCCCCAATGTGTAATGGGCTAAGGATATGATGGGGAAAAGGTTCTTTTACTTAATGAACTACTGTTATGTAATGACCTTTGAGATTCTTACAGCAAATGTGTACAAAGAACTTTTGTTAACCTCAAACCAACTTCAAAATAGAAGTTGCTGCCCTAGCCGGTTTGGCTCAGTGGATAGAGCGTCGGCCTGTGGACTGAAGGGTCCCAGGTTAAGTTGTGGTCAAGGGCATATGCGCAGGTTTCAGGCTTGATCCTCAGGAGGCAGCTGATCAATGATTCTCATCATTGATGTTTCTATCCCTCTCTGAAATCAATATATATATATATGGAAGGAGCTGCCCTTTATTATGCCCCTAACTGCCTACACATGCCAGGTGCTAGGGGCACAGAATATACCAGCCATGGGCAAACTACGGCCCGAGGCTCGGATCTAGCCTGTTCGGCTGTTCTATCCGGCCCTCAGAGCCGAAAGAGCGGAGGGTTCTCCTGCTCTCCCCTCCGCTCCTTCACCAGCAGCCCAAGATGAGAGTGCCAGCATGGGCAGGTTGCTTTTGTCCCGGCCCTCCGGTCCAGTTTAAGAACCCCTTGTGGCCCTCGAGTCAAAAAGTTTGCCCACCCCTGGTATAGACACCATTGTGGTTATTAGGCCCCCGTCCTTCTAGGAGAATACATGGATACAAGTGGTGAGTTCTTGTCTGTTTCTCCCCTACAGGACTGTGAGTTCAGGGAGAGCAGAGGCTGGCTGGCTTCTCACTTTCTATGTCTTTTGCTATCTTAGGGGAGATGTTTGATGACATTAGGATGGTGGGGATGGGTCTGTTTATTCGGCTTTCCCAGACTTCATAGGGAGACCTTTGTAGGAAGGAAGAGAGAAAAAACCAAAACATTAAAGTAGGACTCAGCATGGAGGAGGGTTGGAAGGGACACATAGTGCAGGGCGTGAGACTGTGAGCTGAAGGACAAAGTCAGAGAGGTGAGGGCCATGTTGCAGATCTGAAGTCTGGTTCACAAATGAGATGGGCGTAGAGGGCTGTTATTGAACCCATTTTCAAAAGCGGAAACTGAGCCAGAGGGTCCCCTTTGAAGGAAGCAACTGATGGTCTGTACTTGTTTGATGCCACCTGTCAAGATGGGATGGGATTAGCAGAGCTGGCCAAGTTCCAGAGAACTCAATTTGTATGTGAAATTATTTATTTATTTTTAATATATTTTATTGATTTTTTACAGAGAGGGAGAGAGAGGGATAGAGAGTTAGAAACATCGATGAGAGAGAAACATCGATCAGCTGCCTCCTGCACACATCTACTGGGGATGTGCCCGCAACCAAGGTACATGCCCTTGACCAGAATCAAACCTGGGACCTTTCAGTCTATAGGCCGACGCTCTAACCACTGAGCCAAACCAGTTAGGGCTGTATGTGAAATTATTAAATGGCCCTAGCTGGTTTGGCTCAGTGGATAGTGTGTTGGCCTTTGGATTGAAGGATCCCAGGTTCGATTCTAGTCAAGGGCACATGCCTGGGTTGCAGGCTCAATCCCAGTAGGGGGCTTGCAGAAGGCAACCGATCAATGATTCTCTCTCATCATTGCTGTTTCTATCCCTCCCTCTTCCTTCTCCTCTGTAATCAATAAAAATCTGTTTAAAAAATATTAAATGATGGCAATGAACACACACAGATGACACAGACCAAATTCAGACTTTAGGTCTTGTTAACAAGCAAAATAGTAATGGCTTTGAAGGCTGGATTGTGGGGCACTGATTGTGGGGTAGATACTTCAAATTAGGTGGCACAATCGAAGGGGTGGCTCTAGGAAGGCGTCCTTGTAAAATTAAAGCTCTACTTCATGTTATAGATTTCAAAATACTTAAAGGGCCCCTCGTAGCACTAAGGTCTAAGTGTCCCCCTTTTAGAGAAGAAGAAATAAGTTCAGAGCTGGGTAGAGTTTGGGCTCATTCACACAGCAAGTGCAACTGGTTCTGATTCCAGAGTCCTGGGAGTCTGTTGGCTGGCTGTGCTGATAATGATAGCTGCAAACATTTAGTACATTTTAGGTGTTCTAAGAAGAAGGCTCTTAACCTGAGCTTCAGAATCCAGGGATCCCAGGAACTTGGAGAGAAAAAATATATATATTTATTTTTACTAACATCTAATCAAAATTTGGCATTTCCTTCCCTATGGATTAAAGTATTAGCAGTATCTGTGGCTTTGTCACCAATAGAAATCGCATCTCCTATATAATAAAGAGGTAATATGCAAATTGACCGTCACTCCAACACACAAGATGGCTGCCCCATGTGAACACAAGATGGCCACCACAAGATGACCTGCAGGGGAGGGCAGTTGTGGGCAATCAGGCCAGCAGGGGAAGGTAATTAAGAGGGATCAGGCCTGCAAGGGAGGGCAGTTGGAAGCAATTAGACCATCAGGGCAGTACAGTTGGGGGTGACTGGGCCAGTAGAGGAGGGCAGTTGAGGATGACCAGGCCGGCAGGGGAGGGTAGTTGAGAGGAACCAGGCCAGCAGGAGAGGGCAATTATAGGGGACCAGGCCAACAGGGGAGGGCAGTTAGGGGCAACCAGCCTGGCAGGGGAGTGGTTAGGGAGTGATCAGGCTGGCAGGCAGGCAGGCAAGTGGTTGGGAGCCAGCAGTCCTGGACTGTGAGAGGGATCCAAGATTGGAGAGGGTGCAGGCCGGGCTGAGGGACACACAACCCACCCCCCACCCCCGCCCATGCACGAATTTTGTGCACCCGGCCCTCTAGTATTTTTATAATGTAGTTATTGCAAGTATCTCAAAAATATTTATGCTCATAACTATTTCAAAATCATGATGGTTGCCCTTGCTGGTGTGGCTCAGTCGGTTGGGTGTCATTCCATGCACACTGAAAGGCTGCCAATGTGATTCCTGCTCAGGGCAGATGGTTGGGTTTTGGGCTCAAACCCCGGTAAGGGAGGCAATCAATGTTTCATTCTCACATCAATGTTTCTCTCTCTCCTTTTTCTAAAAAGTCAATAAAAAATATATTTTAAACCATGATCGTTAATTAACCCACCGGTAAATCACACTGTTTCAGGAGACTCTTGCAACGTAGCTGCCATAGATTGGGCACCGCCGGGCCACATCGGCCGGGCCTCAGCTCCTTTTTGAGGAGCTTAAAGGTCAAAAAGTCCCTCCCTGTGAAGCCAGTTCGGGGCTGGACCCCAGGCGGACTCTGAGGTCACAGGGGTCACACACCAGTGACACCCCCCCTCCCTCCCCTCTCAGCAGCCCTGGCGCAGCCTGCAGGGCGGGCCGGAGGCCGGCGGCGGAGGGCCAATGGCTGGCCGCGCGCCTCACCTGGCCAACCCCGTGGGCCCAGGTATGCTGGCGGCTCCGCCCCGGCCCGGCCCAGCCCAGCCCGGCCCGCCCGGCCCGGCCCCTCCCCACCCAGGGCCCCGGGAGCGGAAATTCCTGCGCCCGCAGCCGGAGCGGGCACCGAACCCTCGGTCCCTTCGGGCGGGCGGACTGGACTCACCATGGAGCCGGTGGAGACCTGGGCCCCCGGGAAGGTGGCCGCCTGGCTGAGAGGTGGGTGGGCCGGGCCGAGGGGGCGGAGGGCGCGGGGCCGGAGGGGTGAAGACAGGAGAGGGGCCTGCGAGGCTGCCGGGGGACCGGCTGTCAGTGCTGGCCGGCGGCTGCCTGGTGCCTGGCACCCGGTACCTGGTACGAGGCCGAGATGAGCCCCGGGGCCAAGGAGCCAGAGGGTCTCCCGTTGCCCCAGGGCCCCCAGAGGCTGCCGGCTGGCGGCGGAGAGGCGGCGGGTAAGGAAGACAGAGCGGGGTGGCCCCGGGCGGAGAGGGCTGTTATTAAACCCATTTTTCTGAAGCGGAAACTGACGCGTGGAGCCAGGAAGTGATTTGCTCTTGGCTTTGGAAATAGAGCCTGCCCTGCTTCCCTTCCCTCCGCCCTGAGGCTCCCCGCGTGTGAGGCGGAGCCCCAACCTGATACAAGAGACCCCCTGGACCCCATCCCCTCGCATGGGCCCAGGGGGTCTCTGAGGGAGATACCCCCCAGGCTCAGTGAGCCCAGATGGATGGGAAAGCCCCAGAGGGCCCAGAGAGGACCTCTGGTGCGCAGGTGGGAGGGGCAGGTGAGTCAGGGCAGGTGAGTTTCTGCTAGAGGGGCCGCATGAGTACACTGGGGTCAGGTTCAGGGTGACTAACCCTGTCACAGCAGGACCCAGGGTGGAATTCAGACTCCCAGCCTGGGTTTCAGGCCCAGGCCCCCCCCCCCCTCCACTCACCAGTTCTGTCACCCTCGGTCTCAGTTTCCCTCTCCATAAGATGAGGACGGCAATCAGGTGTCACGAAGCCCACACAGTGAGACTATCGTGACGAGTGCCTGGGATGCGTACGTCGCTCAGTGTGGGAGGCGGCACAGCACATCCATTGTGCCTGGGAGTTTGCTCAGGGGCCCAGAGCTAGGGAGTACCAGTTTGCTCACTCTCTGAAGGGATTCCTCTCATTCAAGCAAGCCAGGTTCCTTCCCAGGAGTTCTCATGAACTCCTGTCCAGTGCTCTTAAAAAAAAAAAATATATATATATATATATATTTTTTTTTTTTTACAGAGAGGAAGGGAAAGGGATAGAGAGCCAGAAACATCAATGAGAGAGAAACATCGACCAGCTGCCTCCTGCACACCCCCTACTGAGGATATGCCTGAAACCAATGTGCGTTGCCACCGACTGGGATCAAATCTGGGACCCTTCAGTCCTCTGACCAACACTCGCTCTATCCACTGAGCCAAACCGGCCTCAGCTTGTCCAGTGCTCTTAACGTTGTCACCCCGGGAACGAGGTAGAGCTGCCGGTCACACACCGGTTCTCTAGGGGAGGGGCCTGGCTTGCTTGAATGGGAGGGATTCCTTCAAAAGAGTGAGCAAACTGCTAACCTCTGTTTGCATCCGTTTCCCCACCTGTAAAATGGGAATAACAGTAGTCTCTGCGTTCTAGATCCGGTGAGGATCAAATTCGGAATATGCTTATTTTTAATTAATTAATTAACCAGTTAATTAGTTCATTATGTTTAACCCTTGGTCGAAGAATGGGCCTCTCTTCTATTGGGGAAGGCCCTCCTCTTCCACTGAGCACGCGGCTTTGGGAGGGACGCGCACGGAGTGGTGAGGGAGGGAGGGGACGCCTGCTAGTCAGCCAGATCCGCTGAGCCAACCCTGGGGGATCAGTGGGGTGACAGATGTCGCAGCCGGATCGCCTCTACATCCTGAATGTGTTTACAGTCCTTAAGATTTTGCCTGGCTCATAGGAAGCATTCAATAGATAGCTGTCTTATTTTTGAGGGTCTACTTCAGCCGTGGGCAAACTACGGCCCGCAGGCCAGATCCGGCCCATTCGGCTGTTCTATCCGGCCCTCGGAGCCGAAACAGCAGAGGGTTCTCTTGCTCTCCCCTCCGCTCCTTCACCAGCAGCCCAAGATGAGAGTGCCAGCATGGTCAGGTTGCTTTTGTTCCGGCCCTCCGGTCCAGTTTAAGAACCCATGGTGGCCCTCGAGTCAAAAAGTTTGCCCACCCCTCATCTACTTAGTGCCAGGCCAGGGCTGGAAGGAGAGGTGAACGGTCATTTAAGGCCCCGGGCTTGCAGAGCTGGTAAAGTGGGAGAGGCTGGTGCTCGGTGGCAGGTGTCTCTGGAGGTCCAGCAGGCAGAGGGAGCAGAAGAGGCCCCCGCCCCAACCTGGAGCGCTGGGAGCACTTCCTGCAGGGAGTTGAATGAAAAAGGGAGGGGGGGGGCTGAAAGAGCAGCCCAGGCAGGGGTAGTAGCACCTGCAAGGACCCAGGGAGTCCTTGTCTGCCTCCGAAGCGTCGAGCTTGAGGGGCTGAGTCACGTGATGAGGCGGGAAAGGCAGGCACGGGGCAGCCCGATCATCCCGGGCCTCGTAGACCAGGGTCAGAACTCGGGCCGGAAGTGCTATTACTGAGGGTCTCCCACAAGCCAGGAAGTGGACCAAGTGTTTGACATGCATCCTGTCATTTACACATGATTAGAAGGTAGATGCTTTTACTGTCACCGTGTACAGGTGAGGAGACCGATGCACAGAGCAATTAAATGACTTGCTAACGTGCTGACGTTCAGGCCTTCCTGATTCCCAAAACGCCACCCATGTCCTTGCTCCCCATTTCGTAGACAAGCAAGCGTCAGAACAACGGGAGGATTTGTTGAAACCAGAACTGCTGAGTTATGTAGCAGGTGCAGGACAGAGCCAAAAACTTGCATGTCTCACTCGCTCTCCAGCGAGGCTGCTGCTGGTCTGGGGAAAACTATCCCACTTGTCGACTCAGTAGTCTCATCTGTGAAATGGGCAGCACACAGCCCAGGTCTCAGGGTTGTTATTGGGGACAGATGGGAGGGAAGGAGGCTTTGTGGGAGTTGAAGAAGTGGCCAGAAAGGCCATGCCCCACCCCCTGGCTCCCCCATGCTGACCCCTGCTGTCCCTCCAGGCCTCGACGACTCCCTGCAGGATTACTGCTTTGAGGACTGGGAGCTGCCGGGCAAGTACCTGCTGCAGCTCTGCCCCCGGAGCCTCGAGGCGCTGGCGGTGCGCGCTCTGGGCCACCAGGAGCTCATCCTGGAGGGCGTGGAGCAGCTCCGGGCCCTGGTGAGTGCGTGGCGGCCACGCCGGCGGCAGCTCCCACCCACCTGGGGGTGTCTGATGGGCTGGCCCCCGCCACGGGGGTGACCAGCTCCCTCTCTGGCACAGAGTTCTGGGCTGCAGACAGAGAACCTGCGGAGCCTGACAGAGAGGCTGCTGGAGGGGGTCCGTGTCTGCCGGGGCTTAGTCCAGGGCCGCCTGGGGGGCTGTGCCGAGCCCCCCGCGGACGTCCTCGGTGCGGCTGTGGAGCTGGTGCGCGAGGCCCGCACCCTCCTCTTCTGGCTCAACAGGTACCTCGTTGGGGTGACTGATGGGGGGGGGGGCCCTTCTCATCCTTGGCCTCCTCGGGGCCCAGGGAAGAAAATCGGAGCTTGGCTCTTGCTCAGATGTGGTGGGGCAGGGCAAGGGGGTGAGTTGGCTTGCTTGGGGGCACCGGGTCACATGGCTTCCTGGGTCACCTGGCCTCCTACCCAGCCCAGCCCGCCCAGCTTGTAGTGACGGCGGTCAGCACAACTCTGCACAGAGCGCTCCTCCCCTCCACCGGCGGCTGCTTGTCCCCCAGGTCCCAGCGGAAGGGTCACCTCCTCGGGGAAGCCTTCCCTGGTGTATGTTCTCAGAGCTCCCTGCACTTCACAGCAGTTGCAGTTAAATCATTATTTTTTTCCCCCCTTAAAATATATTTTATTGATATTTTACAGAGAGGAAAGGGAGAGAGAGAGAGAGCTAGAAACATCAATGAGAGAGAAACATCGATCAGCTGCCTCTTGCACACACACACACACACCCCACCGGGGATGTGCCCGCAACCAAGGTACATGCCCCCGACCGGAATCGAACCCTGGACCTTCCAGTCCGCAGACCGACGCTCTACCACTGAGCCAAACCAGTTTCGGCTTAAATCATTATTGATGGAATTATGTATTTAACTCCTGACGCCCCCCCCAGTGCCTAAACAGAGCCTGACAGTGTTAGGCGCTGTGCTAAGCTGTTGAGTTTTATCAGCCCTCTTGACCAAAAATCAAACACATCAGGGTTGGCAGTATCCCGTCTCAGAGGAGGAGTGGGCCCAGAGTGGTTCTGTGAACTGGCTGTTAAGCACGGTTCGCTAACCACTGCCCCGTCCTTCCCCCTGCCAGGTACCTCTTCACCCACTTGAATGACTTCTCGGCCTGCCAGGAGATCGGGGAGCTGTGCCGGCAGCTGGGCCTGGCCTTGCAGGAGGTAGGAGACCCGGGGGCCAGGTTTGGCCCAGGCTGTAGAGACAGGCCAGGCAAGAGCTTTTTATAGCCCGTGAATCAGCACAGGGTCGGCTGTGAGGGCAGGAAGAGGCAAGCGCGGGAAGAGAGGTGTCCAGCCACTGGGTAGGCAGCAGTGGGGGTGGGGGGTCTCCCAGCTGGCCAGGGCACCCCCAGGAGTTTGACCCTCAGGACGGGGGAGAGGAGAGGGCCTATGTGGTGACTTCTGGGGGCCTGGTGTCAGGGGGAGACCTTGGGGACGGAGCTGTGCGGCCGTGTGGTTCTGGAAAGGGGGCCAGGGAGTGGAGGCGGGGGGAGGGGGGGAGCTGGGAACCTACCCTGCCCTCCGAGAAGGCAGCGCCCCTACTCAGGGAGGGCCTGCTCCCTCTGCTTCCAGGAGGACCCAGCAGCGGAGAGGGAGAGCCACGTCCTGAGGATCGTAAGTGTGTGTGTGTGTGTGTGTGTGTGTGTGTGTGTGTGTGTGTCGGAGAGGGAGAGCCAAGTCCTGAGGATCGTGTGTGTGTGTGTGAGTGTGTGTGTGTGTGTGTGTGTGTGTGTAGGTGTGTGTTTGGGGGTGAGGGGTGATGGGGGGAGGGGGCGGTGGATGGGGCTCAGTCTGGCCATTGCGCTCCCCATCCCAGTGCAGCCACATGACCGGGATCTGCCGCAGCATTCTGAGCTGCAGCCCCCCGGAGCTCCTGGAGCAGAGGGCCGTGCTGGAACAGGTGCAGCTGGGCGATCCTCTGGTGAGCTCTGACTCCTGACCCCTGACCCCTGACCTCCTGCCTTTTCTTTTTTCAATTTTATTTATCGGTGTGTTTTTAAAGAGAGAAACATTGTTCTGTTTATGTAAGTACACATTTATTGTTTGCTTTCTGTATGTGCCCTGCCTGGGGATTGAACCCACAACCTTGGGATATCAGCACAGCGCTCCAACCAGCTGAGCTCTGGCCAGGGCTCCCTTCTCACCTCTTGGCAGCCTGGCCTGGCCTGGGCGCTGAAACATGGCTCCAGGATCCCACGGATTCCTGTACTGTTATGGCTAGAAGGCCTTTTTTTTTGTACAGAAGGACCAAAAATGGGAAAAAAGAAAAATGCCTAGAGGACTTTCCCGGGGTCCTATAGTATTCAGCACCTTCTCCAGTCCTCAAGTGACACATTCTAGCCCTGAGATACAGGCCTGGAAGGTTGGGGGAGAGGACGTGAACGTTCCCGCTTTAACCTCTCCCGCTGGGAAAGCCAGAGCCCCCAGCTGCCCGCCCTGCCCATCCCGCTAATCGCTAATCCCTTCGGAGAGCCGCTGAGAATGCGCCACCTGAGGCGTCAGCTGCCCCAACTTCCCTCTGGTCCTGATGGAGGGAGGAGGCAGAGCCCCACAGAGGAGTGACAAGCCCAGAGTCACCCAGCTCTTCCCCCAGCTCTGCCCACCCAAGGATCCTGTTGCCTGGCGGGGGTCCTGCCGCCCCCACGCCCTCGGTGACCCCAGCCTCTGCCTTCACAGGGCCTGGAAATCCACACCACCAGCAACTGCCTGCACTTCGTGTCCCAAGTGGGCCCCCAGGTGAGAACCCCACAGCCTGTCCAGCCGCCTTCCCCCGAGGGCCCTTCACCCGCAGCCGAGCCAGCTCCGGGCCCGGGCGGTGCCCCTCTGAGCCTCGCCTCCCCCACCAGGTCCCTCCCAACCTGCGGCTGCAGGTCCTGCCTGGAGATGAGATTGTCCAGGTCAACGAGCAGGTGGTGGTGAGTGAGAGCCAGCGCGACATGGTGGGAGCGAGGGGGTGACCGGGCAGAACCCAGGGCTGGGGGTCAGGCAGGGACTCCTGCCGAGACCGGGATTGTGGGAGTTGCTTATATCCTGTGAGTCAGCTCACACAAGCCAGGTGGCCTCAGCAGAGCCAAGCTAAAGGGCTCATGGAGGCTCATGGAGGAGGAGGAGGAGGAGGAGGAGGAGAAGAAAGAGGAGGAGGCTGAGGGTGAGAGAGTGCTCCAAGGGAGGGAGCTGTTGGGTTGTTTTAGAGCCTCCTGCCAGCTGACCCAGCCCCGTGTCCTGTCCCGTCCCCCAGGTGGGCTGGCCCCATAAGAATGTGGTGAGGGAGCTGTTTCGGGAACCAGCCAAGGTCAGCTTAGTGCTGAAGAAGGTTCCGGTGCCGGAGACACCTCCACAGGTACCTGTCCCCACACCTGCCCTCGGCCGCTTTCAGATTCCTTTTGCCACTGAATCACCTGCTTCTGGTTGTTCCCCAGTCCCCTCCGCAGGCCCTGGGCTCCCCACAGCCGAGGGTCCCATCGCTGGCTCTGGGCCCACTGTCTCCCAGGTAACAGGCTCTGCCCCGTGCGTCTAGTGGGGGAGCCATGGGCTCCTCCCATCCCCCCTCGCTCTCCTCCCATCCCCCCTTGCTCTCCTCCCATCCCCCCTTGCTCTCCTCCCATCCCCCCTTGCTCTCCTCCCATCCCCCCCTGCTCTCCTTCCATCCCCCCTTGCTCTCCTCCCATCCCCCCTTGCTCTCCTCCCATCCCCCCTTGCTCTCCTCCCATCCCCCCCTGCTCTCCTCCCATCCCCCCTTGCTCTCCTCCCCCCAGGGCCACATCTGAAGACGTCTTTCCCTTCAACCTGGCTTCAAACCCAAGTCCTGGGTCCAGCCCCGCCTCAACAGGTAGTTTCAAAGTCCCACAATGTGGTGATGCCCTAGGAAAGACTTGGGGGGTGCCTGCCTCTGACCCCTGGACCCTGACACCCCCACACTACTGCCCGGCCTGGACTGGGCACCATGGACTCCTCTCTCTTCTCTTTCCCCGACAGACTCTGCCTCTCTCGACCCTGAGCACCTGCCCATTACCCCTGCGCCCCCAGCCACACCCCCAACAGGGGGAGCAGAGACTCGTGAACCCCTAGAAGACAAGGTAAGCTGAGGGGCTCAGCCAGGAGGGGGTGTGGTTCAAGTCCAGACCCTTCTCTAACCCGCTGTGGTCCTTTCAGAGTCCTGCCCGTGATCGGAAGAAATCGAAAGGTATGAGATGCACCCAACGTGTGGGGGTCCCCTGATGTGAGCAGCTCTAAGAAGTCTTTATAGTGCCTGGCGGGAATTCCTTCCCCCCAAACCCCCTCCTCACCCCACACATCCCCCCCCCACACACACACTTTACACTCAGCCCCTTTGGGAAAGAGCTCTGTCTCTTGCATCAGACAGACCTGTGCCCCCAGCTTGAGCCTCGCGTGTGCGCTGAGACTGAGCTAACGGCCTATCCTCCGACCTTTACTTTCCTCGCCTCCGCAATGCAGGGAGCCATTCATTCGTTCCAAGCACAGAGAGTGGGTTCAGAAATATCGGGGGGGGGTGCTCTCCTGGCGGGCAGATTTGGGGGTCCACGGTGCCTCGCCAGCCCCTCGCTGACGCCCGTGCCGTGCTGCTGCAGGCGTGGCGACGCGGCTGAGCCGCCGGCGGGTGTCCTGCCGGGAGCTGGGCCCGCCCGACTGCGACGGCTGGCTGCTGCTGCGCAAGGCGCCCGGCGGCTTCATGGGCGCCCGCTGGCGCCGCTGCTGGTTCGTGCTCAAGAGGCACAAGCTCTACTGGTACCGCCAGCCCCAGGTGAGACCCGGCCCCCTGCGGAAGCAGATGGGCCACCCCGGGCCACCGTCCCCGCTCCCGCTCCCCACCACACACCCTCGTGTGACAGCCCCGGGGCTCCTGCCTCTAACACGGGCACACGCTTCAGAGAGGAACGGGCTGCTGTGCGTGCAAAAGCACCCTTCCTTCCCCTTCTGTTGTTCTGTCCGTCCTAGGGACAGGCCGTCCACTCGATTGCTTATTCCTCAGCAGACATGCGGGTGCCCGCTGTCACTCAGCTCTGGGCCGGGCACCGAGGACACAGGGGAGATGGGACACGGGAGATCCTGCTACCCCAGGGTTGGGGGGGCGGCGGGGAGGTGAATACGCCCTCAAGGACAGAGCCAGGAACACAGGCTGTGACAAAGGAAAAGCCCAGGGGTTGGGGGCCGGGTGGGGAGCCCACAGAGGCGGCCGTCCAGCCTGAGGCGTGGCGCAGGCTCCCCGGGAAGTGGGCACCCAAGGGCCAGGCAGGCAGGAAGGAGAAAGCGGCCGGAGGGCGGGCGGCCTCTGCAGGGCTCGGGGGCACGAGGCGGCCTCGTCTGTGCCTCCTGACAGAGCCAGTGTGGGCGCAGCCTCCTCTTTCTGAGGCTGTTTCTCCGGATCTCCTTGGCTCCCCTCTCCTGGCTCAAAGCACTCGGTGGTCACACCCTCTCCACCCACCCCCCCTAAATGTCTGCCCTGAGCGCCTGACACCGAGAGGTTTGTGGTCAGAGAGCCCAGTGGATGCCCCCGGGGGGTGTGGCCTCGGGAACCTGATGACCTGGAGAGTGGGGGGGCTTCATGCTGACCTCTCTGTGACCCCCCCAGGATGAGAAGGCTGAGGGGCTCATCAACGTCTCCAACTACAGCCTGGAAAGTGGGCATGACCAGAAGAAAAAATAGTTAAGTGCTGGGTGGGACGGGCTGGGTGGTGAGAAGAGAAAGGGGTGTATGGGATGACGGTGGCGGGGGGGGGGGGGCGGCAGGGAGCTGGGATCGCGGTGCGGCCTCCCGGGGTTCTAGATGGGCACCCCAGGCTGAGGGAAGGCCCTCTGCCCCCCGCAGTGTGTTCCAGCTCACCCACGACGTGTACAAGCCCTTCATCTTCGCTGCCGATACCCTGGCGGATCTGAGCATGTGAGTGCCACCCTCTCCTCTCCCAGGCTCCCACGGGAGTGCTCGGGAGCCGGGATCCAAATCCCGGCTCTCTGCCAGGGGTTGGTCAAGGCACTCACTTCCCTAAGCCTCAGTTTCATTATCTATAAAATGGGCTAATAAGAGTTCCTACCTCTCAGAGTTGCTCTGAAGATTAGCTCAGACCAGTGGTCAGCAGACTCATCAGTCAACAGAGCCAAATAGCAACAGTACGACGATTGAAATGTCTTTTGAGGGCCAAATTTTTTTTAAGCTTAAATTACTTCTGACACCACTTCTTCAAAATAGACTCGCCCAGGCCAAAAACTGACTTCTGCACAGGAGCCACAAAGTTTCAGTCGCACTGTACGTGCGTGCCCACACGTGGTATTTTGTGGAAGAGCCACACTCAAGGGGCCAAAGAGCCATGTGTGGCTCTCGAGCCGCAGTTTGCCGACCACGGGGTTAGGCGATCCTGTAGGGGAAAGGCCCTTGGCATACGGTGCCTGGAAAATCCCTCAGACCCATTTGCCCGTCCACAGGTGGGTGCGCCATCTCATTACCTGCATCTCCAAGTACCAGTCTCCAGGCCCGGCCGCCCCACCCCGAGAGGAAGGTGGGTGCTCGCAGGGGCGGGTCTCCCTGTGTCTCACCTGAGCGGTCTGTCTTTCCTGGGATGGAGGCTGGGAACTCAAATGCCCTTACCCCCGTCCTGGGGCCCCCCAACACCGCGTGAAGCTTAGTGGGTTCCCCAACTGCTCCCGTTCACCCCAGACTGCTACAGTGAAACGGAAGTAGAAGACCTTGACGATGAGGCTGGGTCCCGCTCGGCCTCGGTGAGTCGGGGACGGGTCGGGGACGGGTCGGGGGCGGGTAGCAGGGCACAGAGCTCAGACTGATACCTTCCTCTCCTTCCACGGCGCCCACAGCCCAGCCTGGGCCACGCGGGGAGTCCCCCCCGTGGAGACGCATCCCCTGCAGCCACGCCCACGCAGGGCAGCCCACGGACCTCCTTTGGCCTTCCAACAGGTGCTGTGCTGGGGGTGGGAGCCGAGGTGGAGAGCCGGGCCTGGGACGGGCACGTCCTCATCCTGCTCTCCCTCCCTCCCCCCACCCCGCAGACAGCGGCGAGGGGACACTGGAAGGAATGGCGCGGGGGCTGAGGCAGGGCGGCGTGTCCCTCCTGGGCCAGCCGCAGCCCCTCACCCACGAGCAATGGCGGAGCTCTTTCATGCGGCGCAACCGAGACCCCCAGCTCAATGAGCGAGCGCACCGTGTGCGGGCACTACAGAGCACGCTCAAGGTCAGCGGGGGCACTGGGCACGGCAGGGGGCCGGGCTCTGTGCCTTTGGCTCTGGTCGCTGGCCCCCAGCTCTGGGCTTGGCCAGGTTCTAGGTTCCTGGTTTGAGAACCAGGGCTAGACGGGGCCCTGCTCTAGGCACTAAGACTCCAAAATGAGCTCTGGGCCCAGGCTCTGCCGCCCTCCCTGGGCGATCACGGCCCCTAAGGGACTCTCCTTCCAGGCCAAGCTGCAGGAGCTGCAGGCCCTGGAGGAAGTGCTGGGCGACCCCGAGCTGACGGGAGAGAAGTTCCGACGGTGGAAAGAGCAGAACCAGGAGCTCTACTCAGAGGGCCTGGGGGCCTGCGAGGTGGCGCAGGCGGAGAGCAGCCCCCAGGCCCAGACCTCTGGCTCCAGAGAACATCCTGCCCGCCCCCTGCCCTCTGACTCTGAGGAATGCCCCCATCTCTGCCACCTGACCCCAGAGAGCAACCCCTGACCCCGACCAGCATCTGGTTCCTGACCTCTGGCCCTGAGGACCACCGCCACCTCTGGCCTCAGGCATGTCTAGGACAGAGCGTCCTTGTGTTCTGGGCAAGGTTGGAAGTAGGAGTGGTCCGCAGCTCTGCCCCAGCCGATCCTGAGCGGCCACCATTTCTGCTCCCTCCTCCCCCGGAGTGGGGTACTGTCATGAGATCTCAGTGCCACTCTCTCCCACCTTGGCAGCAAAAGAATGGGAGGCGAGGCGGCCAGAAACTCCCCCCTGGCCGCCCTCTGACCGGTGCGGGCACACACCCGCCTCCCTCGGTCCTTTGGCACTTCTCGCTCCCCAAACCGGTCTGGACAGGCCTTCCTCACTTTACACAAGAGACGCTTCAACCAAATAAAGCCAGTTTCTCTCCAATGAATCCACGTCTGTGCTTCACTTCCATATTAGCGCCAGGAACCGGCTCCCCGGGGGGGCTGGGATGAAAAACTGTCAGACAGGGGTGAGTGCTCTTGATCACTAGCCCACTGGCCAGGGCTGTGCGCGAAGCTCCGGCCCCCCGGGGTGAGGATTGCTAATCCTCGCCTCTCGGGGGCTTCTACTCGTGCTCATCCGTCCCATCTGACCAGAGCTTTGCTTTCCTGCCCCATCTCAGGGGAGACAAAGTGACAAACGGAGACCAGGCTTTCCCTCGATGGGGCACATACCTTGCATGAAGGGCAGGGTGCGCTCCTGGAGGCCAGGGTAGTGAGATGGCATAGCCAGAGGGGAGGGGTGCCGGTTGTCGTCAGCTAGGGGGAAGGCCCGGAGGTGAACATTCTTTTCCTCTCCTTAGCCCAGCGACGCCTCCAGCTCCTGGATTTGGAGTAGGGACACACTCCTCTCCATCCAGGTTGTAGAGGAGACCTGACCTGCTCTGACTGTCAGCCTCTGACCCCTGACCCCAGCCAACGTCCTCAGTGTCCCTGGCTCTCTGGGGGGGATACCAAGGGAATTCAGTGGAAGGAACTGGAACTTCTCTCGAGACTGGAATTCCTTGGTGGAATGCAAATGGCAGGAGTCACAGAGGCCTCTGTGATATCACCACGAGGGGGGAGCAAGACGGCATGGAGTAAAGTTTCTTCGAGGCGTAGGAGGAGACTGAGCCACGATGGCGATGTCGGACAACGCCCTATGGGAGCGAAGGACTATCAAGTCTTTGAGTATCATGGTAGATGACTCCTGCCTGGCTCTGCCATTTAATCCGGGCATCCCAGGATCGGGTGGGGCACCGTCAGGAGGACTGTGCTGGGTCCAGAGGGGTAGGGGCTGCGCTGATGGGCCCTCTCCTCGCCCTTGCAGAGGTCCCCTTATGATCCCTACTTCTGGCCAGAGGAGCAAGTGCTCATCAACCGCGGAGACATCATTAACAGAAAGGTAAGGACAAGGTGGTCCAGCCTCACCCACGGGGACCCTTCTGTAGCTGGACCCAGGTGGCAACAAACCTCATAATCACTCTGTCCCTTTTGCCTTCTAAACGTCCTTCCAGAGGACACTCCCCACCAGAGGACACTGCCCAGCAGCAATGCCTGCAGACCACACCCCCCACACCCCCGCCATGATATGTTAGAACTGCCTGTCAGTGCTCCCCATAGGAACCCCTCTATATTGACAGTCTCCTACCAACCAACAAGAGATCCTAAAAGGGTCTCCCTTGTAATGACTCCGACAAAGATCGCCCAGCAGTGGGCCATTTAGGGAGTGACCCCTACACTGATACCCCATACCATGATTCCCTCTTAGGCCCCTTCCCCCCCGAGAGTGGCCTTCCTCAGAGAACCCCATTCACTGAGAGCAAACATCCAGGCAGTGGCCTCCTACGGTGATACCTGCCTGAAGGAAGGTCCTTCGCCCTCTCCCAGGATGCCTGGGAGATGCAGGAGTTCTTCACCCGAATGTACGTCAAGCAGCTGCTCCGGCACTGGGCGTTTCAGCTGCTGCTGGCCTCGCTGCTGGTGATCAACGCCATCACCATCGCGCTCCGCACCAACTACAACATTGGCCAGGTGGGACTCTAGCCTGACCTCTGCACCCACTGACCTAATGGGGCCCCGGGTAAGGCACTTCCCTCTCTGGGCCGCAGGCTCCTCCTCTGTCCGCGATGATTGGATTGGCTGCTCTTCAAGGCCTGCCGGCACTGACCTTCCAGTGGTCTGGAGATAAAGGAAGACTTTGTGGTGGAGGGGGCCCAGCTTTGAGGAACACATTGCATTTGTACAGGAAGGGCAGTGAAAAAAAATGGTGTGAGTAGAGACAGGCAAGCAGATGCCTTACTGTAGGGAAGGGTATCCCTTGTTTATTTTATTTATTTACTTATAAGATTTTTTAAAATGGATTTTTAGAGAGAGAGGGAAGGGAGAAGGAGAGAACAAGCGAAACACGGATGTGAGAGTGCAATATTGATCGGCTGCCTCCTGCACTGGGGATCGAGCCTGCAACCTGGACATGTATCCTTGACTGGGAATGGAATTAGCAATCTCCTAGTGCGTGAGAGGATGCCCAACCAACTATGAGTTGTGGCTCTACCAACTGAGCCACAACTGCTAGGGCAAAGGTATCCCATTTTCATCGTTAGTCACTGAGAGAGGATCGCTCTGTGCCATGCCCTGTGCTCCATGCTGGGGTTCCAGGCACGAACACAACAGAGGCAGTTCTGCCTCAGACACAAGCGTGTCATTATAAATGCACGAGTGTCAGAGCACATGGAGAAGGCGTCACACCTGATGGACTGAGGAAGGCTTCCTGAGAAAGGGACACGTCAGCAGAGAATAAAGAAGGAGTAGAATGAGTTGGCCGGGCAGAGAGACGCGAGGAAGAGTGTTTGGGGGCAGGAGAAATAGCATGTGTGTTCTATGTGTCCAACTTGCAGTCCGGTGTGACACTGGTCTCATGCTTTCTTTCTTACAAGGAATATACAACATACATGGATTGTGCTATTTAAAAATCAACATATTGTTAAGTGTCCAATGTGGTGGCTGATGAGTTCAGAAAGGTGGTCAAGGGCAGGATCTTTTTATCCTGTGTCATTTGAAAGCCAGGAAAGGGTTTAAAGCATGGAAGTGACATGACCAGGCATGTTATAAAACTTACCCTGCCCGCCACAGTGAGGGTTACTGAAGGGAAAGTATCAAGAATGGAAAACAGTGAAGCAGGCAAGATCGTGTTGGCGATGTTCAGCTGATGGGGCTTGGACCAGGCTAATGGCAGTAGGCAAAAAGAGGTCACGTGCATCTGAAGTTCCCTAGGAGTCAGATCCATGGGCTTTCTAGATTGATTTACTTTATAGCAAACACTTAGTGAGCACTGTCAAGTGCTGCCTCGTTTAACATCTGTCCCCATCTCACGTACACACAGAAAGGGAGAGCAAGAAGTTATGTTTCTGGTGCTTTTTGTTGGGACGTGGGGACATAGGATGAGCAGGTTTGGGGAGGATGCTGAGTTCGGTTTGAGTTGTGTAGTGTCTGCGGTGCCCATGCAATATCCACACAGAGATAGTGAGGGGTTAGAGGTTTCCTCAGAGAGCACTGGGATGGAGGTGGTGACATGAGAGTTGCCAGCATCTGGATGGATAGTGGCGGGAGCTAAAGGAATTGATGAGGTTGCCTAAGGAGAGAGAATTGAGTGAGAAGAGGCCAACGCAGAGCTCTAGAGGAGAACCTGCAAGTGAAGGGCAGTAAGTGCCAGAGGAGGGGGAGGAGACCCAGGACAGTGTACGCTCAGGGGAGTGGGCACCACGGCAGGTGTGGCTAAGAGACAAGGCAGTAAGGACTCTGAGGTATTCCCTGGATTTAGCTTTCATGACTTTGATATGGTAATAACAGAAACCCTATTGCCAGATTTGGAGAATGAGTAGATGGGGAGGTAGATCACACACATTGATGGATCATGAAATCAATTCAGAGTGCAGATACTAACATTGTGATATAGAATGAAATAGGATGAAAAATAATTAAATAGAAATTGTCTGAGAGCGAGAGAGATAGAATTAATGCTGTGAGATGTAAAATAGATTTCTTATTATGGGTCTTAGTCAGAAATGTTAAAAGCACTGGGATAGGAGGTCAAATCCTAGAGGCCTGTGAATGCCAGACTACTTTGAACCTTACCCTGCAGGTCAACCATGGAAGTCTAGTGGTAGCGAAGGCAACTCTGATTTAGACATAGATGTCCATGATTTGGAGAAGGCAGGAGGACTATTTAGGAAATTCTTTCTATAAATAGGGGAGCCTATTGCCTTCAGTGGCCAGTGGGGTGGAACTGAGGTGACAGATGAGGGGACAGAAAGCTCTTCCTTGTAATGGACAGACACCCCTGGCCCATGATGCTTTTTGGGAATTTGGAACCCATAAACTTAACCTCTCATCTGGGTTTAAGAAGCTCTGCCCAGCTGGTGGATGGGGGTGGTGGCAAGGCGTGCTAGCAAGAGGCTTTCATGTGTGGCAGAGAGCCTTGGGGCAGAGTCTATTGGCCATGGAGGTGAAGAAAGGGAAGAGTCCAGGTGACTTTGGTAACTGCCAGGGTAGAGTCGGGGCTAGAAGCTATTAATAGGGTCACAGACTATAGTGGTGTCACAGCTTAGTGGGAGCTAAGGGAGTAGTATCTAGTTTGGGTGAGAATGAGTTGGGGTTTAAATAGAATTCAGTCATCAAGTCATATGGCCACATTCCATTCACCCAGGGGACATGTCCTGGAGTAGATACTCAGGAGCTTGGTCAGGCTGGCCTGGGGGATGTGGGAGCTGGGGCAGCAAGAGTAGTTGGGACAACCAGAGAAGAAAGGATAGAACTTGGTGTAGGACTTTTCCTCCCAACTCTGAAGCCAGTTCTGCCTCCCCCAGTCTCCCTTTTCCAAGCATCCTTACTCTAGGGGAGCAAAGGTTTGTAGTCAGACAACAATCTTGTTTCTTTTTCTTTTTTTAATGATTTTTAGAGAGAGAGGGAGGGAGAGAGAGAGAGAGAGAGAGAGAGAGAGAGAGAGAGAGAGAAACATTGATGTGAGAATGAACTATTGATTGGCTGCCTCCTGCATGCCCCCTACCAGGGATTGAACCTATAACCCAGAATTGTGCCCCGACTGGGAATTGAACTGGCAACTTTTTGGTGCGGTGGACGACATCCAACCGAGTCACAGCTGCTAGGGCGAGACAACAATCTTTACTGCTGTATGACCATGGCACCACTCATTTCTTATCTGTAAGATGAGAATACAGCCTACTTTTTAGGATGACGGTGACAGGAAAGAAAAATTATGCATGTGTGGTCTTAGCAAGATACCTGGCATGTACATGCACAGTGTGCTCTAAAAGAGCTACGTCCCTATGGTTTGGCTCAGTGGATAAAGTGTCGGCCTATGGACTGAAGGGTCCTGGGGTTCGATTCCTGTCAAGGGCTTATGCCTGGATTGTGGGCTCCATCCCCAGTAGGGGGTGTGCAGGCAACCGATCAATGATTCTCTGTCATCATTGATGTTTCTATCTCTCTCTCTCTCTCTCCCTCTCCCTTCCTCTCTGAAATAATCAAAAATATATTTTTTAAAATTTTAAAATAAAATAAAAGAGCTACAAAGATACTGAGGACGAAGACCAGCAGGAATATGGGCCTTCCCTCCCCCCCAGGATATCCTCTCTCCCTGGCCCTGCTCAGTCCTGCACTCGACTGACCTCTCTGTCCCTCTCTTTTTCTCTGTCTTCCATGTAGAAACACTATGAGTTGTTCTCTACCATAGATGACATTGTGCTGACCATCCTTATCTGTGAGGTTCTCCTTGGCTGGTTAAATGGCTTCTGGATTTTCTGGAAGGTGAGATCCTGGGCTCTTCCTGCCATCGCCCCTGCCCCTCCTTAGGAACTGTACCCCATCCAGTCCCCATCCCTGTGCTCCTGGCCCTGAAGACTGAGAAGCGCGTGTGTGTGTGTGTGTGTGTGTGTGTGTGTGTGTGTGTGTGTTAGAGAAAGAGACTACTTCATTTCACCTCTTTCCTTTCTGATTTTGTTTATTTGGGTCCTCTCTCTATGTTTCTTGGTTAGCCTGGCCAGAGGTTCATCAATCTTGTTTATCCTTTCAAATAACCACTCTTGGTTTTGTTGATCTTATGTATTGTTTCTTTGGTCTCAATGTCATTTATCTCTGCTCTGATTTTTATTATTTCCTTCCTTCTGCTTATGCTGGGATTTTCTTGTTGCTCTTTTTCTAGCTCTTTGAGTTGTAGAGTTAATTTGTTACCATTTTTTCTTGTTTTTTTTTTTGCAATAGGCTTGTAGAGATATGAACTTCCCTCTCAAAACTGCTTTTGCTGTGACCCATAGATTTGGGATTGTGTTTTCTTTGTCATTTGTTGCCAGTATGTTTTTAATTTCTTCCTTGATTTCTCTAGTAACCAAGTCCTTGTTTAATAGCATGCTGTTTAGTCTCCATGGGTTTGATTTCTTTGGATTATTTTTGTTGTTGTTAATTTCTAGTTTTATGCCACTATGATCTGAGAAGATGCTGAAAGAGACTACTTCAAATGTCCTCTCTTCCGAGAAGCCTTCCTGTCTCTCCCAGACGAGATTAGTTGTTGCTCTGTGTCTCTCTAATATTATATGCTTATCTTTCTCACTTAGAGTTAATGTTTATTGCCTGTCCAACTCCCTCAAAACAAAATAAGCTGTGAGCCCAGCAGTGCAGAAATCCTGTGTCTTTAGAATCTGGTTAGGGTCTGGCATATAGTATGAGTTTAGTATTGGATTGGTAGAGGAATGAATCTGTAGACAGGCAGACTTGTGTCTCCTTATGGATGTGTAGCCACAGACATTCTGAACTTGGGATACTGGGCGAGCTTGTGTTTATTGGACTACCCAAGAAATTTAAGAACATTTTTCATTTAAAAAAATTTAAAAAAAATATTTAGTGCAGATACATATTGGTCAAAACTATATTGAAAAGTACACAAAATTCTTGCTTTCATTTCTTCCCTTTCATCCCTTTTTCTCCACCCCAACTCTCTCTAGGTAATCTTTGTGTATTTATAGTCTCTTGCTTATCCTTCCACTGTTTATTTTGCAATCATAAGCCAACAAGTATATATTTTTAGTCCTCCCTTTCATAACAGTAGCATACTATTGTCACTGTTCTGCACTTTGCTTTTTTTAAATTGTTTTAAATATATTTTTATTGATTTCAGAGAGGAAGGGAGAGGGAGAGAGAGATAGAAGCATCAATGATGAGAGAGAATCATTGATTGGCTGCCTCCTGCATGCCCTCTAATGGGGATTGAGCCCACAACCCAGACGTGTCCTTGACTGGAATCCAGCCAGGGACCCTTCTCTATCAGGTAGGGCTGCACTTTGCTTTTGTCACTTAATGGATCCTGGCAAACTTTCTATGTCAGTACATTAAGATCTTTTACTTTTCTTTTTCTTTCTTTCTTTCTTTTTTTCTTCCTTTCTTTTTCTTTTTTCTTTTTTTTTTCTTTTTTTTTCTTTTTTTACGGCTAAACAGTACTACTCCAATGAATAAATGTGTAATAGTTTATTCAACTAGGGCCCAATTGCTGGACACTTTGGTTGTTTTCAACCTTATACAAATGTCATTTTGTACTTGAACTAGAGTTTCTGTGGATCAGGTGTCTAGAAGTGGGATCACTGGTCAAAAGGTCAATGCACATATTGTTAGATGAGTAAATTCCCCTCTTCAGTAGTTGTGCTTGAATTTTCATCTCTGTGAGCTTCCTTCCCCCATCCCTACTCCTAGATGAGTTTGTGCCTTATTGGGCAAAGGGCTTGTAAAAATTTCCTGTCTCATACAGTGAAAGCTAGTTCATCTTTGAACTGGCTACTGAAGCAGTGGTCTTTAATATTTTTATTAGTATTTATTTTTCCTTTTGTTATTCATTGGAGTGTGTGTCACACAAAGGTTGGAGCATCCAAACACTCTCTTGTCACTTAACTGTAGGGCAAGGCCGTTTTCAGCAGTGCACTAACCAAGGCGGGTGCTCACCTTAGGAACTAGCTTGTATGTATGTGCAACCATACACTGTGTGTCTCTGAGACTGCACTTGGCTGTTGACACATGTATGAGACAGCAAGTGCATGACTATTGTGTGGCATGTTTTGTGGGCGACAGAATGAGTAACAACAGTGAATGGCAGATGACTGGCCCTACTGTGAGAAGAACATTGATCCCCTCATCCTTGGGGGGTGGGGAAGGCAGACCCAGGATGTCTCTATGGGCTGGGCCTGACAGACCCCGCCGGGGCTGGCCCACCCCACCCCCCAGGACGGCTGGAACATCCTCAACTTCCTTATCATCTTTATCTTGGTCCTGGGGTTCTTCATTACTGAACTCAATGTCATCTCTATCACCTACACCCTCAGGTGAGCTGGGAACTCTGGAGAAAAGAGGGGGACCTGCCTGGACCCTGGGAAGGAAAGAGATGGGGGGCTTTTCCGACTGGGGATAGTTCTACCTGTCTGGGGAGGTAGGGTGGCAGAGAGGAGGAGGGGTCTGGGAAGGGCTGAGGGGCATCCCTGAGAGGCTCTGCTACAGGGTTCTTCGTCTCGTGCATGTGTGCATGTCTGTGGAGCCCCTGGCCCGGATCATTCGCGTCATCCTGCAGTCGGTGCCTGACATGGCCAATATCTTGGCCCTCATCCTCTTCTTCATGCTGGTCAGTCCCTCCCCCACCCCAGCCACTCCCCTTCCCAACGGGTCACTGGGGACACAGGGGCGTCTGGAGAATTGGAGAGGCTTATGGGCCCAAATCCCCTGTGATTCCCTTGGCAGCGTTCATTTGTATGTGCTGTCTCCAAGGCTCTTGCGTGAAGTCAGACGGGTCTTCGGTCTCTCTGGCAGGTGTTCTCCGTGTTTGGGGTCACTCTCTTTGGTGCATTCCTGCCCGCGCATTTCCAGAACATGCAGGTTGCCCTGTACACCCTCTTCATCTGCATCACCCAGGATGGCTGGGTGGATATCTACAATGACTTTCAGTGAGTCCCTGTGAGGCTTCTGATCCCCCAGCACATCCAGGCAAGGCGGGGGCTGGGCTCTCATGAAACAAAATATTGACTGGAGAGGGGAAAGGGCTCCAGGTGGGTGTGGAGCTCCAGGGCTGGGGATGAGGAAGGCCCAGCAGGAAAGGGTGTCAGGGCTTAAAGGAGGGAGAGAGTTTGGGGCCTCTGGGTTTGTGGACTACTTGAAGCCTTGTCCCCTTGAAACTTCACACAATCAAAGTCCCACCTATTCATGGATATTTCTCCCATCATGCTATTCAGCCGGGATGGCAGGCCTTGAGCACGGGAGCTGTCTGTGGTTGCACTAGAGCTTTAGGGCAGCCTCTCAGCCCACATCGGAGCCTACCAAGCTGCCTGGACTCCTGGGAACTTAGGATCTCATTTCATTTATTCTTAGACTCACTGCCCAAGGCCACGTTTGGCCACAGGTGGCTGCCTGGGTTCTGTCCTTTATCTCTTCCCATTAAGACTAAACCTTATTTGTTTCCAATCCACTCCAGGGATTTGAACCCATTGATGACACCTTTTTATCCCCTTCATGTGAGAGTAGAAGCTCAATTGGTAAAGGGATTCTACTGTCATTATCCATTATGATTTAGGTGGCACAGAAACCACAGAGTGTGCAATAAAGGTGGACTGGGCTTTTGAGAACTTACCACACTAGCCATATGACCTTGGGCAAATCACTTTTCTGAGCCTCAGTTTTCTTATCTGTCAATTGAGGATTACAATACAATATTAGCTATGTCATGGATTGCTGTGAGGATCAATATAAATCTCTTAGCATAGAACCTGGCATAGCACACACACACACACACACACACACACACACACACACACGAGGGAGAGAGAGAGAGAGAGAGAGAGAGAGAGAGAGAGAGAGAGAGAGGAAATATTTTATGGGATATTTACAATAGGTATTAACAGTGGGTGGGATTTTTCCTGTATATTTTCCTTCTACTCTTTCTATCATGACCTTGAATTATCTTTAATAATAAGAAAGAGTATAGCCAATAGGTTAAACTTGATAATGCTGATGTACAAACCCCCACCTTGCAGGCGTGGGTTGAGGACCCTGCTGCCTGGCAGGGTAGGGTAGCAGGTGCTCAGTAAAGAGCAGCTGCTGTGACAATTAGAAGGAGGCATTGGACCTCACCATCGCAGGGAGGCAGCAGAAGTCCTAGTAGGCCTTGAGATAATTTCCCCACGTCCTAGATGAGGAAACAACTCAAAGGGCCAGGGCGGTGACAGGGCCCCTACCTGCCATCTCCAGGGAGAAGACCAGGGACTACGCAATGGTGGTTGCAGGTGCCTTCTACTTTATCACCTTCATCACTATCGGTGCCCTTATTGGCATCAACCTGTTGGTCGTCGTGGTGACCACCAACCTGGAGCTAATGATGAAGGCAGGAGAGCAGGGACAACGGGATAAAATGATCAGAGGGGTGAGTGAGATGGGGAGGGCAGAGGGAGGAGAGGGGGTGTATGCATGAGTGCTGACTTGAGCATAGGGGGATGTGTGTGGGCACTCACACATTCAAGGGCCGGAGAAAGCCAACCCTGAGACCCAGAGGCATCATTTCCCACCCCGAGTGCCGATCCACCAACCGGGGCTTCCGAGGGCTGTGGATTTCCTGGGTGTTTTATTTCTATGGCAACTCAAACTGAGTAGCCTGGGTGACCTTAGGGCATTTAACCAACCTAAGCCTCGATTTCTTCTTCTGTAAAATGGGGATAACGACAGTGCTTACCTCAAAGTACTATTATGACAATGGCACGGGTAAAGGGATAGTACTTGACCCATACTAAGAATTCACTAGATGTTAGCTACAGTATCTTTTAGTCAGGGTTAGAACCTCCAAAGTGTTGGGGAGGTGAATGGTGTAGTACTTCCCACAGTGTCGAAGTCCCTGGGCTGTGACTTTAGAAGTTTGCTGGGTAGGATTTGGCAGGATTTAGCAGGAGCGAGAAGGCTAAGATGGGTGGAAGCTGAAATGAGGGACAGTGGAGTCCTGGTGTCCTAAGAGACGCATCCTCTCTGAAGCCAAGCAGGAAGGGGCTGGGGCAGAGGGTGCTGGCTCGAGCTGTCTGTCCCCTCTCCATTTCCCCTTCCCCAGAGAGAAGATATGGAGGAGTACGGGAATAAGGACCTGCCGCTGGTGCACTGCGAGGTGGCCCGTTTGGAGATAACCGGCCTCCCCCAAGAGCCACTTGTGGGGGGCCCCCTGTCCAACCTCTCGGAAAGCGCGTGCGACAACTTCTGTTTGGTGCTCGAGGCAATCCAGGAGAACTTGATGCAGTACAAAGAGATCCGAGATGAGCTCAACACGTAGGGCGGGTACTGGGGGTACCCCCCCCCCCCCCGAGTCCCGTGAGTTAGGGCTGAGCAGAGCCTCCGCTGCTTCTGGCTTCGTGTCCTCGCCATTTTGTAATGTGGTCCTGGAGGCCCAGAGAGGTTCAGTGACTTGCCCATGGTTCTCCAGCCTTTCGGAGGAGCTGGAATCCAGACTTCCTGGCTCGGCCTGGATCTCTGGCAGCGTGAAAAGGGAGGGGGGAGGGGCAGACACCGGGGAACAGATGGGAGGACTGCCCCTTTTCCCCCTACCTTGAATGTGCTCACCCCTTTGCCCCCAGGATAGTGGAGGAAGTACGCTCCATCCGCTTCAACCAGGAGCAGGAGGAGGAGCTATTAAACCGACACTTGTCAAGGGTCCAGTCGATGGAGAGCAAGTCCTCCACAGACCTCCGTGAGATGGCTAGCCAGCAAGACCTGATCACTGCGCTCATCCACAGGGAAAAGGTGCCGTTTCCCTCTCCCACCCGATCTGTGCTCACCCCGCCACCCTACCCAGCCCAGCCCAGCCCAGCCTAGTCTCTGAGGAATTAGTCCAAGTTTTCCAAGGCCTGCCCCCCCCCCCCCAAGACTCCTAGCCCCAGCAGTCAAGGCCAATGGGCCAATCTGATTAGGTTCCACCTTTTCTTCTTTAAGAGGCCCGGAATCCCATCAGATTCCTCTCATTGAGCCACTTCTGATTCTAGTGCCCTCAAACCTAACCTTTCTTAGAGAGGCTTGAGCCAGCTCAGTTCCTGCTTAGCGGCAGACACTTAAGCCCACTGATGGCAAAGAGCCCCTGGGTCCCGCTGAGGAAACCTCTGGGGAGAACAAGGCACACACCCACATTAGCGTCTGCATCCCACACCATCTGACTGTGACTGTCAAGCTCCACAGCCTGGGCTCCCGGGCTCAGAGAGGGTACCAGGCAGGCTAGACATATGCAGGAGTTCCTTGGGAGGCCTCGATGGGGCACCCTTGAGGCTGGAGGAGGCGGGTAAGGAGCATCTGCCGTGGCAGGGTAGGGTATTAACAAGACCTCTTGGTCTGCAGGTCCAGGAATCTACCACAAATTTAATTAAAAAGAAGATGAACAGCCGCTGAGAGGGCAGGAGGGGAGCCAAGGAGCCTGTGCACACACGCTCAGCTGCTGCATCTTCCTGCATCCCAAGTACGACTTGGCCAAGCCTGGCCTGAGCCCATCCTCTCCCTCCCGCCTGGGGTGATGCCTGGAGCTATGGAGGTGGTGGCCTGTCCAGGGCCGGTGCCTGGGAGCCCCAGGTCCAGAGGAGCCGGGATGGAGAAGGACGCTGGATGAGCGGGGGAGCCCTACAGCGAGAAGGTGCTGGCCACGGCAGCCAGGATTTGGCCTGAGTAGGGGCATCCCTGGCCCCCTGCTCTAGGCCAGAGCTAGATGGGGCCTCCATGGGCCCCAGAACTAAGAGGAGAAAGCTGAGGCCAGTAAGGCCAGGCATTTGTGTATCGACAATAAAGTTTTATGTTGGGATCCGTGCGTCTTGTTTGTGGATCTCCAACACCCTGGAGCAACCTTGCCCCACGTCTGGTGGGCAAGACAGATCTCGCCCCTCGAAAGCCTGCTCATCTGTCTGCCCATCCAGAGCTTCCAGTCTAATGGGAGAGAGAATCTGCACCTTACATGACTGTGACTAAATGGCAAAGATAGAATTAATGTGTTGAAATTTGGTGACTGGGATGCCCTGTCTGAAAGCAGAAGAGACTGGTCCTCATTCCGGGGAATTCTAGTCCAATGGGGTCACGGTTGACTAAGTCATGCAGGTACAGGAAGCTCCATCTTGGGGCAACGGAGAACATGGGCCCACTGTGGGTCCCGGCAGGCTTGCTAGAGGAGTGGAGCTGAAGCTTCCAGGAAGACAACAGGAAGGGTTTGTGGGTAATGAAGTCAGGTGGGAACCCGTGGCCTGCGAGGCCTGTTGGGACTTCCAAACCAAACACCATGTATAGCCATGGCAGAGAGTCTAAGAAAGCTGTGGCAGTCATGGGCAAAAGGAAGAGATGTGTTGGAGAACAGAATTCTGGTCCTTAGGCAAGTCGCTGGGCCTTGCTTTCTGCTTTCCCCATCCGTGCAATGGGGAGAGGGTGAGATTGGTTTCCAGCTCCAAGATCAAATGGCCCGCTCTCAGCCCAGGAGTTGGGAGGCCGATGAAATCAGCCGCATCACTGAGACTCGGGTTCCCTGGTGTTGGGTAGAGGGGAAGGCTGGAAGGCCCAGAATTCTGCCCAGCTATTTAGCAAAGACTGACAATTAGGGACCTTGGGGGATATTCATCAACTTGAATGGGCATCCCCAGAGACCCACTGATTGCAGCTGATGGGGAAACTCTACCCTCCATCCCCCTCCTATCAGTACTGGCTTCACTCCAGAGAAGCCCTCTAGGACCTCCTAGGGAATAAAGTCTAGACACCCGGGACAGGGTGGTATACTCAGCAGAAGGTGAGAGGTGGCCCAGTGACAGCAGTGCCTTCCTATCTTGGAGCTGATGTTTGGGCCAGGACTGCTTTCCAGTGCCCTCCAGGATCACCAACCAGCAGAGCTATGGGCAGCCAGTGGCTTTTGCTGCTTCTGCTGCTGCTGCTATTTACTGGAGGTCGAGCCCTCAATCTGCCTGGTCAGTATCTACATACACCCTTTCCATCTATCCTTCTCTGGGGACTCTCACGTCTCCTTGTCTGGCTGGCCAGAGAGGGGAAGACGTTCAGGTAGTATCCTCAGGAAGATCCGATAATGTGAGCGCAGCCATCCTCCACCCAACCCTTTAATTGTCTAAAAGGCTTGGGCACCAATGAGTTTGGAGGCAGAAGCATGATGGGATGACCTCCAAGGAGCTTCTGGCTTTGCTCATCCATCTACTTCCTCCATTTTGTCATCTCAGCTATCTCCCCCTTTTTGTCTGTCCTTCCCATCTGGGCTGGACCAATAGCTTGGGGTTTCAGCAGGCTAGTTTTCTCCCAAGCCGGCCCAGAACGAAGGGCCGAGGAGCTCGGATACCTTGCTGCCCTCTCTTGCCTACTCCAGCAAAGAGCTCTGCTGAGCCTGAGGTTGGCGGGCAGCCCTGGATCCTGAGCTCCTAGGACAGTATGGGGGAAGATATTGGGAGGTGGCAGGAAATTGCATGTCTCCTCACTCCCATGACATTTTCCAGGAACAGGAGTATCCAGGAAGCAGATAGCAATGATAGGGTATTTCCCATGGCCCAGGGAAAAGAGGAAGGCTTCTGTGCTGAGCTGGGCCCTTCTCTCTCCAGAGTGGCTGGCTCAGGTATGAGAATGAAGCTGTACTTAAAAAAAAAAAGATGTGCCTGCAACCATGGTACATGCCCTTGACCAGAATCGAACCTGGGACCCTTCAGTCCACAGGCTGACGCTCTATCCACTGAGCCAAACCAGTTTTGGCTGAAGCTGTACTTTTGTGAGATAGTGCAGCATGGTAGAGAAGACACTGGGCTCGGGGGTCTGATGGACCACTTCCTGGCTGTGTGACCTTGAATAGATGTCTTTACCTATCTAAGCCTTGATTTCTCCATTTGATTAATAGAAATAATAGTCTTTACTCAGATTAGTTGGGAAGATTCAATGAACCAATGCTCATTGGAGCAGCACCTTAATCAGACAAGGTAAAAATTGAACAGTGTTGCCTGGCCAATGTAGCTTGGTGGTTGAGCATGGACTTATCAATCAGGAGGTCAAGGTTCAATTCCTGATCAGGACCCATGCCCAGTGGCGACTCGACCTCCAGTAGGGGACATACAGGAGGCAGCCAATCAATGATTCTCCCTCATCATTGATGTTTCTATCTCTCCCTCTCTCTTCTCTCTGAAACCAATAAAAAAAATTATCTACACTAATAAAAGAGAAAGATGCAAACTGATCATACCTTCATGATGCTCACTAATCAGGAGTGTGTATGCAAATTAACCCAACAAAGATGGTTGGTTAATTTGCATACACAGGGGGTTGAGGCTTAAGTGGTTGCCATAGCATCGATGCAGGCCTTCCACTGGGCCCCAGCTGGTCTGGGCCTCTGGGCCATGTGGGAAGGCGGGAAGGCAACAGGTGGCTCCAGCCGGAGTAAAGGTGGTGCCGGCATCCTGGGGAAGGAAGGCCCATTATTGCACAAATCTTCATGCATTGGGCCTCTAGCTTTAAAAAAAAAAAAAAAAAAGGAAGGGGGCAAAAGTATGTCTTTCTTCTAGGACTGATATGAAATAACGAATGCAAAGTTCTCAGCAAAGGACCTAGCATCTACAAGCACATAAAGGGAAACCAATGTTTGTCCATCTACACAGAGGACCCCCAGCTGAGGCTCCTAGCAATGGGCGACGCTGCCTCTCCCCACAGCTGTCCAGTCAGTAACCAGCTACTCTGGGGCCTGCAGGCCAACATGGCCTCTCTGGAGATGACGCTGGCCTTCAACAGCAATACGCTCTACCTGCACTGCTGAGTGACCCTGTGGGACTACAGCAGGGCGTCCACGGCAGCCAGTGACCACACAGCTCAGGTAGGGGGCCAACACTGCAGCCTCTACCTTGCAGTTCCTTGGCCACCGCCGGGGGCAGCCAAACGCCCAGCTGTGCGGTCACCCTGGAGGCGGGACTAGGGAGGGAGAGGTGGGATGGCAGTCCAGGATATTGGCCTATCCCTATCCTGCCAAGGGCAGGGCTGAGAGCAGGCCTGTGGGGGTGATTGGCTTAAAGGGTGATATTTGGAAGCCCGAGGTCTTGTGGATTTGCTGAACTCTCTGGGCCTATCTCGGGGGTCAGGCAAAGGCCAGCCTGGTTGGGGTGGGTGGGACCTCACTACCCTTAAGCTTGTGCTCCCGCAGACCTGTAGTCAGAAGAATCCGCCTGGGAAGAATGGAGCCTGGACGCGTAAGAACTCAGAGAGCCGCGCCGGCTGGGTGGTGTTGGGGCCCAGCTGAATAAGTGGTAACTGGATCGTCTGGGGGCGTCCCTAACTCCTCTTCCAGAGCTTCTCACTGGCCGGCTCTGAGACCCCGACCCGACCCTTCACTGAGCCCCCTCCTACCTTCACGCCCTCCTCTTCCTAAATGCATGTCTCCTCCCCAAGCCCATATCCTCCTGGTCTCCCTGTGTGCTCTGGAGAGGCTCCACCCCATCCTTTCTCCCTCATTAAACGTCCAATCTGATCATCTCCATTTCTCTCCCCCCACGTTTTCTGTGTGTGTGTGCGCATATATATGTATATGCGCACACACACACACATATATATATTAATTGATATCAGAATGGAAAGGAGAGGGAGAGATAATCATCAATGAGAAGAATCATTGATCTGCAGCCTCCTGCACAACCCTCACTGTGGATCTAGCTGCACCCAAGCCTGTGCCCTGACAGAGAATTGAACTGTGACCTCTTGGTTCATAGGTCAACACTCAACCACTGAGTCACTTCCGCAGGGCTCTCCTCCCATTCTCACCTTTCTAACACAATGGATAATTCTCCCAATCTGTTAGTGCCTTGTGATAGCCCGTCTTTGTAAATCCTTCTTGCTGGTCTGAAACTGTCTCTTCCTTCTTCTTATTCCATGACAATCCTCTCAAGATCCCACTCCCAAGGGAAAGCCTATGACTTTAGTATGTCTATTCGTTTTTAGAGGCAGAAGGTTTATCATTACACCCTTGTGAGTCCCAGCTTCAAAAAGGGGTCCGTCCTTTTGCCCAATATTGATGAAATGATGGGAGTGTGCTGCCCTCGTCCTGTCAGGATGGTTCCTCAGGCTTAAACTTTCTATGTGGTTTTAGAGTTCAATGCCTCCTGCATCAGGAATTCGGCAGGTTGGTACACAGGAATTGCACCAGAGCCTGGGAGTGCATGCTGGGTTCTGGCAGGTGCTGATCTTGGATCCTGTTTCTGATCAACTCTGTGACTTGGGAGAAGTCAGTTACCCTCTTGGAGTCTCAGCCTCCTTAGCAGTACATGAGTTATTGTGAGGTTGTTGGTAGTCATAGTGTCAACGTAAGATAACCCATGGAGAGTTTTTATAAGTTTCTTTTTTAGTCCAAACTAATAACAAATACTGAGAAGCAAGATATCAAATGCTTGGAAGAGTTACAGTTTTGCAGTTTCTTTCTTTCTTTTTTTCTTCTTTCTTTTTGTTGTTGTTGTTAATCTTCACCCAAGGATATTTCTTGGGAAAATATGTTGGTACAAACAATAAAATAAAAGTTAAATTTAACTAACAGTCTTTTTAAAAATATATTTTATTGATATTTTACAGAGAGGAAGGGAGATAGAGAGCTAGAAATGTCGATGAGAGAGAAACATCGGCCAGCTGCCTCTTGCACACCCCCTACTGGGGATGTGCCCACAACCAATGTACATGCCCTTGACTGGAATTGAACCTGGGACCTTTCAGTCCACAGACCGATGCTCTACCACTGAGCTAAACCGGTTTCGGCAAACTAAGAGTCTTAATGTTTTAGTTGAAAAAGAAAACTTGTCATTTAATGCTTTAACAGCTCCTGAAAAATATTAACTTAAATGATCAATCCAAATAAATTTTTCCTATACAACAAAGTCACACATTTATTAAATAAGTACAATTAATTACATTTTATTAGGAAATCATATTGACTTTACAGGTCTGGAGTAGATTTTAAATAGCCCTGTTGCCAAAGGCATTAACTCTTGCCCTTATTTTATTTAGTTAGCTAGTTCATTAATCCTCACTCAAGGATATTTTTTTTCCATGGGGAGTGGGGGTGGAGAGAGAGAAAAAGAGAGATCTGTGAGAAACATGATCAACTGCCTCCAGCACGCACTCCAATGTGGAACTGAGCCTGAAACCTTGGACATATGTCCTGACCAGGAATCAAACCAGCAAGTGCATGGGAGGATGCTCAACCAATTGAGCCACACCGGCCAGGGTCCTTTAGCACATCCTAGATTCCTACCTCTAGAGTGAATTTGATTACTAATTAAAGTTCTTTAGTCTAGTTCTTCAGTTAAAAAAAAATCACAGCTTTTTATGTCTCTCTCTCTCTCTCTCTCTCTCTCTCTCCTAAATCAGGTTTCCAGATACCCTGGAATTTCACTATCCTTGGGCTGATGGTTTTGTTCCTTCTTTAAACAATTTCCAAGTATGATTTAAAAATATTTATTTATGAACTGAATTCCTTTTCCTGGGGACTGAATTTGGGTAGGAAGGCAAGACTGATCCTTCAACCTGAGTACTGGTCCCAAACTGACCACTGACTCAGCACAAGCCCTGACCCCAGCCCCAGCAGCCCTAACCCTGCCATGTGAGCAGTGACCCACATCCTAAGTTTTTTCAGGTGGGAGTACAATTCGGGAGTGGGGAACCGGAGGAGGCAGGGGCAGGTTGAACGGGGTTCCCAAATGATTTGTCCTAGCCTCCAGCTTCTCCTGCACAATCCCAGCAAACTACTCCAGGTCTGGGGGAGCGGGACTCCGCCCAGAGGCGAGACCCGGGCCAGGGCCAGAACTCGGAGGCAGGCTAGGGCGGCGGGGTCATGCGCAGAAGGACCCGTCCGCTCTCGGAACCCAGGACAGCGGGCAGGGGCGGGACACCGGCGCGGCCCGACTCCTGATTGGCCGCCGGCGCGCAGAAAGGGGCGGGGCCGGGGAGGCGCGCGCTCCGAGGCGGCGCGCGGCCAGGCGGGCGTGCCGCGGCCGTTAGGAGAGCCCGGGGGTGGGATCGGCGCGCCGGAGGTGGCCGACGTGGTGGCCGCAGTTGGTGACCCTGAGTGAGGTATTTCGTCGCCTGTGTTCGGTGCCCACGTAAGTCCCCCTCCACTCGGAGACTTCCATCGGACTGACAAACCCTACCCCACCGTGGGGAGCCCTGGACGAAGCCTCAGACACGCGCGACCTACCTACCTCAGGAGAGGAGGGGGGCGGGGGGGCGGGGATGGCGCGGCTGGGCGAAGGCGCATGCGCACGGCCACGAAGCCGTCCCCCCCCCTCGGTCTCCTTAGCTGGGTTTCCTAAAATAACGCCCCGCACACGCCCCTCGGAGTTTCTCGCCTGGCTTTCTACCCCGTCGTCGTTCGCGCCTCAGCAGTCGCCGAGCCTCGGTGAGGGCCTCAGGCCTGTGCCCGGTGGACGGCGGGGAGCAGGGTCCTTGCCCTCAGGCGGCGCACAGCCCGGGACTGTTACTCCCGGGGTAACTGTAGTGAGGGCTGGAGTGCGGAGCGCGGAATCCAAGTTGCGGGTGTGGCCTGAAAGGGCAGGGAACCCTTCCTGATGAAGTTGGAGCTGAGATTTGAAGAAGGAATAGATTTGGGGGACCCAGAGCACTTGTGAGGTGTTGTGAGGGCTCTTGGCTTAGAGTTTCTGAGCCGGGGCCTTTTTTGCTCTCCCCACGGGATTTTTGACCACGTCTGGAGATTTTAAAAAAAATATATATATCATTAATTTTTTACAGAGAGGAAGAGAGAGGGATAGAGAGTTAGAAACATCAATGAGAGAGAATCATCGATCAGCTGCCTCTTGCACATCCCCCCCCCCCCACTGGGGATGTGCCCGCAACCAAGGTACATGCCCTTGACCGGAATCGAACCTGGGACCTTTCAGTCCGCAGGCTGACGCTCTATCCACTGAGCCAAATCGGTTTCGGCACGTCTGGAGATATTTTGATGATCACAACTCAAGCGATTGCTCCTGGCATCTAGTGGTTAGAAGTCCAGGTTGCTGCTAAATAATCCTACTGTGACAGCACAGCCTCCCACAACAAAGACTTTTCCGACCCAAAATGTCAGTAGTACTGAGGTTGAGGAACCCTGCTATAGACAAGGAGGAGCTGGGGGCATTTAGTGTGTTAAAACTTATCTGTTCAATAGAGGGTACTTTGTACTTGCTTTCTCACACACACACAAACTGGGAGGATCAGAGCTCTTGTCTTTTTTAAAAAAATACTTTTTATTGCTATTTTTACAGAGAGGAAGGGAGAGAGAGAGCTAGAAACGTCGATGAGAGAGAAACATCGACCAGCCGCCTCTTGCACACCCCCTACCAGGGATGTGCCCGCAACCAAGGTACATGCCCTTGACCGGAATCGAACCCGGGGACCTTTCAGTCCGCAGACCGACGCTCTACCACTGAGCCAAACCGGTTTCGGCCGAGAGCTCTGTTTTTTTAAAATATATATTTTTTATTGATTTCAGAGAGGAAGGAAAAGGGGGAGAGAGAGAGAAACATCAATGATGAGAGAGCATCATTGATTGGCTGCCCTCTTCACGCTCCCCACCAGGGAACGAGCCCACTACCCAGGCATGTGCCCTGACCAGGAATCAAACCGTTGAACGTTGACCTCCTGGTTCATAGATGGATGCTCAACCACAGCCAGACCACCGGGCTCTGTTTATCTTTTACTCCAATATATTTTCACCACGTGGTAAAGAGGTAGGCAAATAGTAGGCACTCAGTAAATTTTGATTGATGAATTGAATAGTGTGCTAGGTAGGGAGGAGTGGTGATACTAGGCTGAGGAAGATAACCGTGCCTCATTATTTGCCCTTAGGCCTTTTCTGTTTTATAATGGTTCGCTGTTGTGTGTGCTTCAGGACTTGTTCTTTGTCGAGGCAACATCTTGGCAATGGTTTGGCTTCTCTTTAGAGCTGATTTAATGAGCTATCAAAGCCATGAAAACAGTGTGATGGTGTGAGATTCTTAATGTGTCTGTCAGCTGTCTGCATTATCCCTTCAAATTCTTTCCTCTCTTGATCTGGTTCTCTCAACAGCTGCCCAGTGCGACGTTCCACACTAAGATTGTAATTCTTCAAGGGGAGAAATACAACAGTAAAAACTTAATTTTGGATAGCAACTTGGGAAATAGAGCCTGGGTGGTTATCAGGGGCAAAGTGAAGAAATTATATGAGCTATCCCCGTTCCTTACTGCTCTGGGTCTTGCACATCTGGCTGTATCTAAGGCAGAAATTTCAACTTGTAGTGGCTTAGAACTTCCTTTAGTTGTCCTTGTCGAACACAGAAAGAATGCTGATTAGACTCCGATAGCATTAGAGCACAGTCTTGGCCGTGAAGCCTCTTCCATCCGATCTTCACTTCTCTAAATTTTCATTTCTTCATCCAGAAAATGAGCATAATAATGGTAACTACTACCTCATAGGTTTGATGTGAGCATTAAACATAAGACATGATACCTACAGAGTGTTTAGCTCAGTGCTTGATGGGTAGTAAGCATTGAACACATGATAAATTTATTGAATGACTATTTCTGTAGTTCAAAGGGCTTTGAAGATAGAAGCTATCAATGTTGGGGTTTTTTTTTTTTTTCTATTTCCATTCACTCCTTTTCTTTTTTAAAATATATTTTATTAATTTTTTTACAGAGAGGAAGGGAGAGGGATAGATAGTTAGAAACACCAATGAGGGAGAAACATCTATCAGCTGCCTTCTGCACACTCCATACTGGGGATACGCCCAAAACCAAGGTACATGCCCTTGACCGGAATCATTTAGTCCGCAGGCTGACGCTCTAGCCACAGAGCCAAACCAGTCAGGCCACTCCTACTTTTCTTGGCTGTATAATGGATTATTTGTGGTGCTTCTCATACCTTTATTTCTCTTGATTTTATCTCAGGAAATCTCTTCAGTAGTCCTAAAAATTTCCACCAGTAACCCATCTACTTCTGAAGTTAGTGGGGAAAAGTCAGAATTATTTATTCTGTACTATTTTTTTCATTTTAAAAAAATTTATTAAGGTATTATATGTGTACATAGCTTACCATTGCGCCCCCCCCCCACCTCCCATATATGCCCTCCCTCCCCAGAGTTCTTTGTTCATTGGTTGTACTTATATGCATGCATACCAGTCCTTCGGTTGATCTCTTATCTCCCCCAGATCTCCCTCCCCTCCCCGCTGTCATTTGGCAGTCTGCTTGTTTTATGGTGACTATCTCAGGACCACATGAATAGAATCCACTTCTCCTCTGGTTCACACCGCACCCCCCCACCCCCGGTCCTACCACTCCCCCGGGGCACACAGCTCTCCCCGGGCACACGGCCCCCCTGGGACACATGGCTCACCCGGAGCACACAGCCTCCTGGGGCTGGGGCACACGGCTCTCCCGGGGCACACAGCCCCCTGGGACACACGGCTCTCCCGGGGCACACGGCAGGAGGCAGCTGATCAGTGTTTCTCTCTCATCAGTGTTTCTAACTCTCTATTCCTCTCCCTTCCTCTCTGTAAAAAAAACAATAAAGTACATATTTTTTTAAAAAGAAAGGAATGGTCCTAACCAGGTTGGTTCAGTGGATAGAGTTTCAGCCTGTGAACTGAAAGGTCCCAGGTTCGATTCTGGTCAAAGGCATGTACCTTGGTTGCAGGCACATCCCCAGCAGGAGGTATGCAGGAGGCAGCTGATCAATGTTTCTCTCTCATCAGTGTTTCTGACTCTTTCCTACTCCCTTCCTCTCTGTAAAAAAATTCAATAAAATATATTTTAAAAAATAAAGGAAGTGATTGAAGGAAAGGATTTTGATATTGACTGTTTGATATCACTAGTAGATAAGTAATCTAATCCTTCTGTGTCACCATTAACACACTGAATGATACTAACCATAAATTGAAGCTTTTATTATTGGACAAAACTTCTCTTACTCAGTATGTGAAGATCTGGGATTTCTGTTATAAATACAATGAACTAGTGAGGGTTTGGTCGCTGTTACTAAAAGAAAACTGTAGAGGTCAGTAAAGTACATTAGAGAAATAGTACCATATAGCTTCTTTTTTTTCCTCTCCAAAGTTTAATTTCACTTCTAAGAGTTTGTCCTTAACTCTTTGTAGGATCTTATGAATTCAAAGTTTCCAGATTTATACTTTATCCTCCAGGGACCAAACTGCCACTAAAAAATATATATATATATATATATATATATATATATATATATATATATACACACATATATATATCCCGTATTTGCCGGCGTATAAGACAATTTTTTTGGCCCTGAAAAATACGTATTTGCCGGCGTATAAGACGACTGGGCGTATAAGACGACCCACTAAAATTTCCACTAAAAATACAGAGTTTGTTATATACTCGCGGTATAAGACTACCCCCCACTTGGAGGCATATTTTTCAGGGCCAAAGAGTCGTCTTATACGCCGGCAAATATGGTGTGTGTGTGTGTGTGTGTATATATATATATAATTGATTTTTCACAGAGAGGAAGAGAGAGGGATAGAGAGTTAGAAACATCGATGAAAGAGAATCATTGATCAGCTTCCTCTTGCACACCCCCAACTGGGGATGTGCCCGCAACTGGGGATGTGCCCGCAACCAAGGTACATGCCCTTGACCGGAATTCAACCTGGGACCTTTCAGTCTGCAGGCTGACACTCTATCCACTGAGCCAAACTGGTTTTGGCCAAACTGCCACTTTTACTGACATGTGTAATTAAAATCTAACTTTCAGGCACTGTCGTAAGTTAATTTTAAAAGAATTAGTGTGGGGGGTGCAAGAGGCAGCTGGTCAATGTTTCTCTCTCATCGATGTTTCTAGCTCTCTATCTCTCTCCCTTCCTCTTTGTAAAATATCAATAAAGTATATTTTAAAAAAAGAATTAGTGTGAATTAGGTGATGTCATTATTCTTATTTTATATAAAGGAACTGAGGTGCAGAGATATTTAAAAAAATTTACCCTCCTTATAAAGCAAATTGCTAAGCCAGACTTCAAACCCTAGCTGTCTGATCAAGAGTTCATACGGGGAACTCTGGCTGGTATACCTCGGTTGGGCATCTTCCCATGCACCGAAAGGTCTCTGGTTCGATTCTCAGTCTGGGCACATGCCCAATATTTGGGCTTGATCCCCAGTAGGAGGTGTGCAGGTGACAACCATCTGTGCTTCTCTCACGTTGATGTTTCTCTATCCCTCTCCCTCTCTTAAAAAAAAAAAGTCAGCCAAAGCCGGTTTGGCTGAGTGGATAGAGTGTAGGCCTGCGGACTGAAAGGTCCCGCGTTCGATTCCGATCCAGGGTGTGTACCTTAATTGTGGGCACATCTCCACTGGGGGATGTGCAGGAGGCAGCTGATCAATGTTTTTCTCTCATCGATGTTTTTAACTCTCTCTTCCTCTCTGTAAAAAAATAAATAAAATATATATTTTTAAAATCAATTAAATAAAGTATTAAAGATTATTATAGAGAAATAGAGTCCAAATTGTGAAACAATTCTCTGTACTGGCTCTCATATATTATGCAAATATAAAATATTACTGCTTGCTATTATTACAGTTAATTAAAGCTTTTGTTTATACAGATAGTACTCAGAAATTTTTCTGAATTCTCAGAACCTACATTAGAGTAAATATAAATATTTTAAGGAGTGGAGAAATGAGAAGAAATCCTCATGTTCCCATCTAAGGACTGGGATTCTGCTAATGACCAAGAATTCTGTCCATCTTTGTGCATCATGTGATCACTGAAAGAATAAGGGAATTCTGTTTTATGTTAATCATAATTGAAGTCATAATACTTTATTGTTGGTTTGGTTAATTAGCTCTTTTTTCCACCCCATTCTCCCATCCTGTCCCCATGGCTAAGAAGAACCATGGCAAAGTTTAATTAGAAGTAATATTATTTTTAATTTTGCAACAATTGGGGGGAGAAGGGGTAAGGGCACATGCCTGGGTAGTGGGCTCAAAGATGGTGGGAAGGGAACTGGGTGGTAGGGAGCTTTGGGGGAGAAAAAGGAGAAACAATTGTAATAATCTGAGTAATAAAGATTTATTAAATAAAAAAAAAGAGTAAACATGTGGAAGAATACTTGCATCCTCTGCATGATTTTGATTGTTTTAGTTGAATGAAAATGAGTTATGGGGAATTAAAAGATAGTGGAGAGATCTGACTGGTTATTCCTTCATTCTAGAATTGGCTCAAATAACTGTGTTGATGGCCATGCAGGAAAAATACCCAGGTGAGAGAAACTCTCATCCCACTTCACCAGGTGAGTAGTCCAAGTTTTCTGGGTAAGTTCTGACCTTTGTTCTGTTCTAACAGAAATTTTCTTTAAAGGACAAACTGAGCAAGCAAATATTTGCTGAGATGCTGGATTAATACTTAATTGTTGGTTTTGTTATTGAGTTCAATAACATGGGGCTATATTGAAAGGAAAAAGAGGTCTCTCCAAGATTGTTTATGTCTGATCCTACATGGCTTACAACAAGACCACGTGATTGATTGAGACAGGAGGACGCATAAAGGTTTGGAACAGAATGACTTTGGAACATAGTGCTATTTGAAGTCAGAAAAACACAGCATAAATTACTGTGTTCTATGTTGTCTTTGTAGTTCTGTGAGTGGGTCAGTCATCTGCTAGCCCACAAAGATTGGAATTCTTCTTGAATGCCAACAGTCTCAGTTGTATTATCACTAGAGACTCAGGAATTTGTCTCTAGAATAGATTGACAAGATTTTGAAAACTCAGTAGATATACTAAAAGGATGTATTAAGTATATATATTAAACCTAGATAAATATATACACAAAATACATATTAAATAGATACGGTACATTTAAGTAGGAAAAATCATTCCAAAAATAACTTTTTGAATTCTGTGGTATTTGTAAAAAAAAAAGGATATATCTTATTCAATTAAGGGTATGTTTTATTTAACTTTAAAATCCTACGATGCCTAAAGCAGACATTTGGTAAATAGTTGTTTTATTCACCTAGGCATGCTGCCTTGCATATAGTAAGCACTTAGAAAAGCATTTGCTGTCGAGACCGGTTTGGCTCAGTGGATAGAGCGTCGGTCTGCGGACTGAAAGGTCCCAGGTTTGATTCCGGTCAAGGGCATGTACATTGTGGGCACATCCCCAGTGAGGGGTTGGGGGTGCAGGAGGCAGATGTTCGATATATCTCATCTATGTTTCTAGCTCTCTATCCCTCTCCCTTCCTCTCTGTGGAAAAATTAATAAAATGTATTTAAAGAAAAAAAAAGCATTTGCTGAATCAATTTAAGATTCATTCAGCAACTATTTGAACATCCATTATGTGCTATTCTTAGGCTGGATTGTACAATCTATAGTAATAATCTATAATAATAAAAGGGTAATATGCTAATTAGACCAGATGTCCTTCTGGATGAAGCCAGGGCAGAGGAAAGCCTGGGTCCTGGGTGACAGAGGGAAGCTGGTGCCAGCCGCCAGGGGAAGGAAGGCCTACTCTTGCACAAATTTGATGCATCAGGCCTCTAGTTTCTTATAACAATTATGTGTATAATGCAAGTTTCTGGAATGTAGCAATTCCTAAGAAAGCAACTTTTTTTTTTTATGGTTTTGTCTTCAGTAATTTTTCATTTCATTAATAATGGTTAAAGTTTGATAAGGATATTACTGATAGGGCATGTGATATGAAAATTTCAGCTTTCATACTTGAATTTTGAAATAAGCATAAGCCTCTATACACCAAACATACTTTTATTTTAGCAAATATGTATTTACTAGTAGAATGGATATATGGAGTGGGTACATGAGAAAAGTGGCTATTGGTGAAAAATGGAAGATTAGTTATAACAGGGAGTGGTTTCTAGCAGGAGGCCAGGAACATGGTAATACAGATTCTCAATCAATTTTTACTATTTCAAAAGGCCTGGTAAACTATACACTGACTAGAGAGGTAACACTATATAGACCAAATAGAGGTAACACTATATTCACCAAAAGGTCAAATTTCTTTGCTTCTGAGTTACACTAATTACACTAATTTAGTATAGTTAACACTGGCTAATCTTATGCTGATCAGAAGATCTGATTGTTGGTTATGTCTTTTATTGAAGACTAGTGGCCCAGTGCACGAAATTCATGCATGGGTGGGGGATAGGGGGTAGGAAGTAATTCCTCAGCCTGGCCTGCACCCTCTCCAAATCTGGGACCCCTTAAAGCATGTCCTACCGCCGGTTTATAGGGATTGGGCCTAAACCAGCAATCAGACATCCCTCTCACAATCCGGGACTGCTGGCTATAGCTGCTCACCTGCTCACCTGCCTGCCTGATTGCCCGTAACCACTCTGCCTGCGGGCCTGCTTGTCCCCAAATGCTCCCCCCCCCCCCCCCGCCGCCAGCCAGATCACCCCAAACTGCTCCCCCCGCTGGCCTGCTCGCCCCCAACTTCCCCTGCTGGGCTGCTCACTTCAAATTATCCTCCCCTACCACTGTCCTGATTACCTCCAACTGACCTCAACTGATGGCCTTCCACCCCTAACTAGCCCCTATGCTGGTCTGCTTACCCTCAACGGCCCCTGCCATCCATCCTGGCCTGATCATCACCCAAGGTCCCAGCCCCTCCTTTTTTTTCTTTTTCTTTTCTTCTCCTTGAGGGGAGACTAGGTTGGCCTGGAAGCAAGTATTTAGAATTTATTTATCTTCTATAATTGAAACTTTGTAACCTTGAGCGGAGGTCAGGGTCGGCCAGGGTGGGCGGGAAGCTTGGCTTCCTCCATTGCCAGGGCAACTCAAGCCTCCTGCTTGCTCCAGCTCCGTGGCCAGCTGCCATCTTGGTTGGGTAAATTTGCATGCTCGCTCCTGATTGGCTAGTGGGCATGGCTTGTGGGTGTAGAGGAGTGGTGGTTAATTTGCATGTTTCTCTTTTATTAGTGTAGACAGATTACTAGAGGCCCAGTGCTCAGATCCATGCATGGGTGGGGTCCCCCTGGGTGGTCTGCAGGGATAGGGTGGAAACCCTCAGTCCAACACTACCTCCCAAGGGGGGTAACCTGTGGGATTGAGCTGAAACCGGCTTTACGACATCCCCCAAAGGGTCCCAGATTACAAGAGAGTGCAAGATGGGCAGAGGGACCCCACCAGTGCATGATTGGGCGGGATGGGATGATGGGAGGGCTCCAGGGAGTGTCTAGCCCATCTTCTTGATATTTTACAGAGAGGAAGGGAGAGAGATAGAGAGCTAGAAACGTCGATGAGAGAGAAGCATTGACCAGCTGCCTCTTGCACACCCCCCACTGGGGATGTGCCTGCAACCAAAGTACATGCCCTTGACCGGAATCGAATCCGGGACCTTTCAGTCCGCAGACCAACGCTCTATCCACTGAGCCAAACCAGTTTCGGCCATCTTCTTGCTCAGTCAGCCAGATCTCAACAGCAATCTAACCTACCGGTTGGATCATCTGCCCCATGGTGGTTAGTGCAGGTCATAGCGGTTGAGCAGCCTTAGCATATCATTAGCATATTAAGACTTGTTTGGTTGTTTGGTGGTTCTGCCATTCATTCTGTTTGCATATTACCCTTTTATTATATAGGATTATATGCCCTGACCATTGTGGTTGGAATGTTATCCAGTACACCAAAAGGTAGTGGGTTTGATCCTAGATCAGTGCCATGTCTCAGTTGTAGATTGCATCTCCAGTTGGGACATGTACAGGAAGCAACCAATTAATGTTTTTCTCTCACATCCATGTTTCTCTCTCTTCCTTCCTCGCTAAAAGAATAAATATAAATAAAAGACTTTCATTTTAAAAAAAGATTATTACAGATTACTGCATGTATATATATTCTTTCAAATCAGAATCAGTGAACTGTTACCAAAAGGATAAAAAGAGACTCTGGGTAAAATTAGGTTTCCTTCAGTAGAATGCAGAAGTAATGGTAGCAAAAAAGGAGCAAAAGTAGAAGGAATTAGGTGGCCTGGAAGAAGGGAATAAGATGATTTGTGTTCAAATATTATTGGCTTCCTGCTAGATCAGAGAACCATATTTTCTGATTTCAATTTAAACTCTGATATCTTAGAGTTAAGTGAAAGAAAAAAAGAATCAAATAACTGCCATTACCTTTTATTGTTTGGTTTTGCTTTTTTTTTCTGTTTGTTTTGTTACATGGGTCATCAGTTACAATTTAGAAAAATTATAGTGGTTTTTAAAAAATAATTTGAGCCCTGGCCGGGTAATCAGTTGGTTAAAGCATTGTCCTGATATGCCAAAGTTGTGGTTCCATTCTCTGTCAAGGCACACATAAGAATCCACCAATGAATGCATAACTAAGCGGGACAACAAATCTATGTTTCTCTCTCAAATCAATAAGTAAAAAAAAATAAAATTAATAAATAATTTGAATTTAAATCTTTGCTAGTAAAGTCAAATAAATTTCATCAGCCTTATATCTTACCCACTCAGAAACTTTGGTGGTTTGTTTGGTTGGTTGGTTTGGGGTGTTTGTTTTTGCATTGCTCTCAGAAGCTCTTCAGGTTGACCTTCAAGACTCATCTTGATCTGGATTCACCCTGCGCATGAGGGCACTGTGGTTCAGTCAAACAATGGTTTCCCTATTACCCTAGAGAGCATTCGGAAACATACTGGGTAGTTTCAGGTTGCACAGTGATGGTAGGATGGAGTGGGCTACTCGTGGTATTTAGTGGATGAGGATGAGGAATGTTATTATTTTTTAAAATATATTTTTATTGATTTTTTACAGAGAGGAGGAGAGAGGGATAGAGAGTTAGAAACATCGATGAGAGAGAATCATCGATCAGCTGCTGGGGACGTGCCCACAACCACAGTACATGCCCTTGACCGGAATCGAACCTGGGACCACTCAGTCAGCAGGCCGACGCTCTATCCACTGAGCCAAACCGGTCTCGGCGGGACAAGGAATGTTAAATCATTCTTTATACATTGAAGAATGTTCTTGCCCCGAAGGCTAACAGCACCTGTTGAGAAACCTTATAAGAAGAAAGAATGTGGGTAGTGGGATTAGAACAACCTAGGTTCCAATCTTAGTTCTATCCTCTGTAAAATAGGGGTGTTAATATGATAATACTTTTCAGTAAATAGGTAGATGAGATCATCTTTATAAAGTGCTGAGTCTTCTAAATTTCAGAAATGCTAGCTACTATCAAATATTGTTTTCTGTCTCAGTACTTCTGGATTACTGATAGGTCTTGGTTCTGTCTTTGAACATTCTTCTCATGCTATTTCCATTTAAAATTAACAAACTTAGAGTTGCTAAAATAGCATCCCACCCCCTTCTCTCTCTGCACAGGAGAGAGAAGGGGGTGGGATACTACTATTTCTCACAAGTTTAAGTGGTTTTTCAAAAATAGTCTTGTTGGATTGCATCAGCTGGTTCACTCTAAAGGTAGGAATGCTACTTGTTTCAGGTTCCATTGTGATTAAGAAAAGCAGCTCTCTGGGTTGTGAATGGCAGACTCCAGTTATCTCAGAGGCCTTTCGGAGCCGCTTCAGCCGCTGTTCAAGTGTTACTGACAGTGGGGACACAGCCATTGGCACATCATGCTCAGACATGACGGAGGGTAAGTTTGGATTAATAATTTGATTACCAATATGTGTTGTCATTTTCAGATTATGTTCCAGGTGTATTGTCATTTCCAAAATATTCATAAGTCAGTCCACTAAGTCTGCCTGATTCTTCTTATTCCATGCTTCCCACAGCTGGTTCCTTCCTCTCAATTTCTACTGCTTGTCCTATCACAAACAACTTCTAATCTTTCTTCAAATCATTTCCTCTACTGCCAGATTAATCTTTCTCCCCCCCCCCCATTTTTTTATTAAGGTATTATATGAATACGTATCTTACCATTGCCCTTCTCCCCCACTCCCATACATGCCCTCACTCCCCTCCCCCCCCCCCCAGTGTTTTGTGTCCATTGGTTTTGCTTATATGCATGTATACAAGTCCTTCGGTTGATCTCTTATCTTCCCTACCTCTCCCTAACCTTCCCGCTGTAATTTGACAATCTGTTTGATGCTTTACTGCCTCTGTATCTATCTTTTGGTTCATCAGCTTATAATACTCTTTATAATCCACAAATGAGTGAGATAATGGTGTTTTTCTTTCATTGACTGGCTTATTTCATTTAGCATAGTGTTCTCCAGTTCCATCCAGGTTACTGCAAATGGAAGAATTCCTTCTTTTTTATGGCAGCAAAGTATTCCATTGTGCAGATATACCATAGTTTTCTGATCCAGTCATATGCTGATGGACACCTAGGCTGTTTCCAAATCTTAGATTAATCTTTCTAAAAGTCCGATTTTATAATTTCCCTTTTCTGCAATCCTCACTTGTTCCCATTATTTTTATTTTTTAAAAATATATTTTAGTGATTTTTTACAATGAGAAAGAGAGGGGGACAGAGAGTTAGAAACATCAATGAGAGAGAATCATCAATCAGCTGCCTCTTGCACGCCCTCTACTGGGGATGTGCCCACAACCAAGGTACGTGCCCTTGACCGGAATCGAACCTGGGATCTTTCAGTCCACAGGCGGACGCTGTATCCACTGAGCCACGCCGGTTTCAGCTGTTCCCATCATTTACAGGATAAAATTCAGAGGCCTCAGTTCTCTTGTGACCTCACCCTGTCCCACCTGTGTTTTTGTTGTTTGTTTGGATTTTGTTTTGATTTTTTTTAAAAATATATTTTATTGATTTTTCACAGAGAGGAAATAGAGGGATAGAGAGTTAGAAATATCGATGAGAGAGAATCATCGATCAGCTGCCTCTTGCACACCCCCTTCTGGGGATGTGCCCGCAACCAAGGTACATGCCCTTGACTGGAATCAAACCCGGGACCTTTCAGTCCGCAGGCCAACGCTCTATCCACTGAGCCAAACCGGTCCTGGCTGGATTTTGTTTTGGTTTTGCTGTAAAAAGCTTTGTTTCCATTTGGTCAGTTCATGGGAGAAGGCTTTCAAGGTGGTTAAAAGAATGGCTAGTAGTTTTCAGGGAGAGGCTCAGGTAAAAGCCAGACTTCTCTAAATAAAAACAACATATCCCATAAACTAAATTTTGAAAGCCTACGAAAATTGTGCAAAATTGTGAGCCCTTTCAAAATAAGTGCTTCTATTTTAAAAACATACTTCAGGTATAACATTTTAGTTTTTTTTTTTTAATATATTTTATTGATATTTTACAGAGAGGAAGGGAGAGAGATAGAAAGCTAGAAACGTCAATGAGAGAGAAACATTGACTAGCTGCCTCTTGCACACCCCCTACCGGGGATGTACCCGCAACCAATGTACATGCCCTTGACCGGAATCGAACCTGGGACCTTTCAGTCCGCAGACCGATGCTCTACCACTGAGCCAAACCGGTTTCGGCACATTTTAGTATTTTGTAAGAATCAGGCAGTTTTCTTAATGTAAATAAACAAATCCAATAGACAAATGACAAATGCTGACAAAGACTTCGCTTCTGTCATCCTTAGGTGGACCACACTCACCAAGAAATTAGAAAAACTATATTCTCCTGGGTCAGATAGTACCTTTTGGCTTTCATTTTGGCATTACTTCTTCGGGTGTTATGTGCTCAAAACTGAATTTGGTGATTCTAGAGAGAGAGAGTGGTGCTGTGGATGGAGAATGGAAAGAGGTGTTAACTAACTTCAACATATCAGCAGCCCTTTGTAGCAGCCACTCTCTCTCTTCCAAAATTACATTATGGGAGCAGGAGCTGTTGGTGAGAATGGATACTATTGTGCTGTTATGGAGGATTTTAAAAAATATATTTATTTTTTTATTTCAGAGAAGAAGGGAGAGAGAGAAACATCAATGATAAGAGAGAATCATTGATCAACTGTCTCCTACACGCCTCCCACCAGGAATCAAGCCTGTTAACCAGGCATGTGCCCTGACCAGTAATCAAACCATGACTCCCTTGTTCATAGATCAGCGTTCAACCACTGAGCCACACTGGCTGGGCGTTAATGGAAGATTTTAAGTAGAGAGCCTCCTAGTCTTGGAAGTCCATTTTAAAAATAACTTAAACAATATTACTCATTATTGAAATATTATTCACTATTCAATATGTTTCACAACCTACATATTATTTTATTTTTTTAAATGTGTTCTTATTGATTTTTTTTTAGAGAAGAAAAGAGAGGGAGAGAGAAATAGAAACATCGATGAGCAACATTGATTGGCTGCCTTCTCCACTTCCCTTACTGGGGATTGAGCCCACAAGCTGGGCATGTGCCCTGACTGGGAATCGAACCAGTGATCTCCTGGTTCATGGGCTGAAGCTCAACCCTGAGCCACACTGGCCAGGCTGGTCTTGGAAGTCTTCATCATCACCAGTCTACCTGTTGACTAGTCCTATATTTAAGGTGTGGGACATCAAAAACATTCTTTGACTGAAATATCCCCTCTCTTGGTCCTGAGAGACTAACGCATATTATTAGAAATTACTTGTTTTAGTATGGCCTTTATATATCCCTAAGATCATCTGAGAATAGGAAATTAGATATTTTGCATACATTATAAGGGGTAATTTATCTTGCCTGTGTTTTTAAAGAGCTGCTTACAAACTCATATGAGAAGATGGTCGCTCATCTGTACTCATATAATTCTAAGAAAGGTTATAGTATCTGTCCTTGGTAGCTGAGTGTGTTCTGTGTTGGTTGCTGGAAAGAAAAAAAGAAACAGATTAGTAGTCCATTCTTTTCATGGTAGATGTGTTTGGTTTAGAAAACAGTACTGGATATAATTGAAAAGGGAAGACATTTATATTCCTTGTCCCCTTACTCAATTTTCTGAATAAGGTAACACCGTGGCATGTTAGGTACTGTGACCTTGTAGTCTTCTTCAGAGTAGCACTTAAAAGTTGGAAATATGAACCTTCTGCGGCAGGGCTAATAAGAGTTGTCCTCCGAGACTAGGAAGAAGTTAAAAGAAATATAAGTCCAGTCTGAGGGAAAAAATCATAGTTGGATACAAACAAAGGGGTAAGTGAGAGGCAAAATATAAAATAGAGCATTTCAGTGTGTACCCACTTGAGAATGCTCACTGTGCTAGAGTGAAACCTGAGAGTTACTAAGAATAACTTCACATATCCAGGCAGTCACTTCTGGTGTGTGGGAGAGAGAACAGAATCTTGATTCAGATGCTGTATTCCCTGCTGTGGATATAGAGCGGCACTATCCAGTTTGCCTTATTCTTCAGATGGTTTAGTCTCATTCCTCACCTTCACTGGGGAGCTTTTGGAGGTCACAGAGGATCTTGCAGATCTTAGAAAGGATATTTTTATTAGATTGGATTATAGCTTAGAGGTACCCAGCTCCCAGAAGAGTAGGACCTAATCCATTTTCCTTAAGTAAGTAATTTTTTTTAAAGTTTTATTTTTCTTATTTTTTTAAATATGCTTTATTGATTTCAGAGAAGAAGGGAAAGGTAGAGAAACATCTATGACGAGAGAGAATCATTGATTGGCTACCTCCTGCATGCCCCCTCCGGGGATTGAGCCCACAACCCAGTCATATGCCTGGAATTGAACCTGGGACCCTGGAATTGAGTCCACGGGCCAGTACTCTATTCACTGAGCCAAATCAGCTAGGGCTGATTTTATTTTTAAGTTCAGTTTTCAGCTTTGTTGACTGGCAAGATTTTCTATTAAAATACAAGGGATAGAGTTTAAATTGAAAGTGAAGCCAGTGTTGCCTTTTGTTGGTTTACCTTGTGAATAGCATTTGAGAACCTCGAACATACATCTCCCAATTAAGCTGTTGTGTCTTTTTGCCTGATATTTGTGATGATAATGCCTCTCTCCTTGGTCTCAGGATAGGCAGAGAACATCAGACATAGCAGCTCAACTTAACCAAGCTTGCTGCTTTGATTTTGACTTATGGAAGACTATTCTCTCCACAGATTTTTGCAGCTCAAGTAGCAGTCCGTCTTTCCAGCCCATCAAAAGCCATGTGACCATTCCAACAGCTCATGTGATGCCTTCTACTTTGGGGACCTCTCCTGCCAAGCCAAATTCTGCACCTGCCAGACCCTCTTCCTCCAAAATCCCTTTGTCAGGATTGGCTGAAAGTGTGGGGATGACAAGAAATGGAGACCTCGGTGGAATGAAACATTCTCCAGGCTTATCTAGAGATTTCATGTATCATTGTGGTGCTGCTGGAGAAAATGGAATTGAGCGGTCTTGGTTTCCAGCAGTGGGCCATGAAAGAGAAGAGGAGATGAGGAAGTTTGATATTCCCACCATGGAGTCTACCCTTAATCAGTCGGCAGTGATGGAGACACTTTATTCAGATCCTCGTTACAGAGTCCACTTCCACAACCTAAGAACCGACCCAAACAAGGAGTTACACAAAGGGTTGCCTGAGACCAAGAAGACACCAGACAGTGGTGTGGTATGCGAGCGGAATGGACTACACCCTAGCAGCAGTGGGCTGCTCCCTTTGGGACTCCAGCCTGCTCCTGGACTCTCCAAGCCTCTATCCTCTCCGGTGTGGCAGCCAAATTCTGACCCTTGGAATCCCCGAGAGCGGTCTTGTGAGCTCAGCACTTGTCGGCAGCATCTGGAATTGATTCGTTTACAGATGGAACAAATGCAGGTAGGTAGAGGTGTTTCTTTCCTTGGATTTTGGGGTTCGGTACAGATCTTTGAACTTGTGTAGGTTGTATCTTTTAAGTTTTGACTCTAAAGAAAACATTTGTAAGAAAGAGGGGAAATGTTTATAGATAGGAAACAAAGGCTTGTGGATGCCATTGAATCTGTTGGTGGTCTAATTAAACACCAGATAGGTTCTCCAAAATAAAGGGTTGCAAGAGAAGACCCTAAAAAGTCACTAGGCTAGATACTTTTACACACAGAATCTTGATCCTTATAGCATCTTGATGAGGTATATGTAGAAATTTACCAGGTTCTAGACTAAGTAATTTGCCCAGGGTCACAAAGCTGGTTAAGTGACAGAGCTAGGGTTTAAAAATTGTCTTTGAATCCCTATGCTTTTTCCACTATACCAGTTTTGTGTTTTTTAAAAAGTCTGTGTGCCACTTAAGAGTGGGAAGGAAAGAAGTTGAACATATTCTTTTTTCATAGTTTTTGAGGATATCTTAGCTCTTGGTTTGCTTCTGTTGCCAGATAATGAAAGATAACTGACCTTTTCTTAGAAACTAGAGCCTTTCTGAGCTGTGTCCAGTTGGCTGAAATCTCCCTGGCAGGTTCTTTCCAGTCATGCATCAGAGCTAAAATTATTTCATAAACACTGGGCCTTCTTGGTCTGAGCCAAAATGAGCCTTGACTACAGACCCAGGATACGGCTCAGGTGTTTTCAGGTGCCTGTGAGTCAAGATCAAGCCCCTTTGGACCTGCTTGTCTTTCAGCTTCAGAATGGAGCCACCTGCCACCATCCTGCTGCATTTGCTTCTTCACTGCCCATGTTAGAACCTGCTCAGTTGGTCAGCATCTTGAACAGTAATGAACACCTACTAAAGGAAAAGGAACTCCTCATTGACAAGTAAGAGAGTAAAGAGTACCTACCGTAGACCAGCTTCTGTTCTCTCAGCCCCCGCTGAGGACACTAAATGAATTCTCCTCAAGGGTAGTGCATTCCCCTCTGATTATGTTCACCCCTTGCCTTATGGTAGAGCAAGGCTGATAAGCAGCCTAGTCCTCTAGCTCACTAATGTGATAAACTAACTGTGTATCTGCAGGGGCTCTGGGAGTGCCTAAAGTGGGCAGCGGGTTCTTTGCAGCTGATCTTTCTTCATTTCCCCTCAGTCAGCTTTCTCATTTGTTCCTCCTCCAGCAAAACAGTACTGCCCAGAATCCAAGGTCCTTGCTTATATAGTATCGATTATACCCCTCTAAGGAAAGTGGGGCCTATGTTTGCAAGTTGGTTAGAATCCTAGACCTATTCTGGCTTTTGCAGACAGAGAAAACACATCTCTCAGCTGGAGCAGAAAGTGCGAGAGAGTGAACTACAAGTCCACAGTGCCCTTTTGGGCCGCCCTGCCCCCTTTGGGGATGTCTGCTTGCTGAGACTGCAGGTAAGCATTGGCAATTGGGTGGGCATTCTGCTTGTATCTTAGCTATGCTTGGCACTGTTAGGTATCCAGGAAATAAAAAAGAAACCAAGTGATATAAGGTGTCCCTTCCCTCAAAGAGTAATAAACATCCTAATTATAAAGCATCTCTTGTCCTGCCCATGGGGGGGTAGAATCAGGTGGAGTCCAGATGCTTTGGTGTCAGGACATACTTGGGAGAAAAGGAAGGCAGCACAAGGTACATTGTAAGGTCTAGACTTGGGTGATGTTCTGAGAAGTCTTAATCTACTAGCCCTGGCCAATGGAAGGAGAGGCAGATGTAACAGTGTATTTAGAGCCATTTTAATTTTTATCTTCCATGTGTAGGAGCAACTAAAGTTTGAAACCATATTCTTGCTGAGGTCAATGGCTCTAGAAGAAGCCAGCTTTGTTGGCCAAGCTTCTCTGCAATTTGGGCTTTTGAGTGATGGATATAGACAGATTTTGTCACCTAGTGGGGACTATTCCATCTTATAGAATAAAATTTATATCTATCTATCTATCTATCTATTTATAAAACACTAAGTGGCTGTTACTGCCAAACAACTGGGATAGCCTATTGACCAGTTGCTGTGAGAGAGGAGGAGGAGGAGGGAGGCGGGGAACCGCGCAGTGGTGGGGTGCTGACGTGGCGTCAGTGTCCAGCGTCCACTCCTCCCACACCTGCCCTGGCGACAATGGCGCCTCTCCTGACCCTGCTGGGACCTTTGGGCCCTGGGCTGGGACGTGGAACTGGAGGTAGGTGGCGGTGGACGCAGCCCCTTTCCCAGGGGCCAAGGGCTGGCTTCCTCCTTGGGGGCCGGCGGCCACCCTCCCGCGGTCCCGTACTCTCATCCCTTCCCCCAGCTGCAGGCCCTGATCAGCCTGGCCCCAGTCGGGCCCAATGGCTGGCCAGGTTTAGGTACCCCAACCGCGCACGAATTCAGGCCTCTAGTTGTTAGATAAAATCTAGTTCAGTTCTCTAATTTACTGATGAAAAAATTGAAGCCCTAGAAGGAGGAAGATCCTTTAGAGAAAGAGTGCAGGACAATCAGGCCTTGAGCCCTTGAGTTGAGGTCTTCTGATGTCTTGTCCTGTGTTCCTTCTGTTATAACTCCTCAGGTATTGCCTTACGGCAGTGGTCCTAAAATGTGAATGTGTGTCAGAATCACCTGGAGTGCTTTTTAAAAAATATTTTTTAAATTAATCTTCAGAAAGATAGAGGGAGAAACATTGTGTGAGAGCGATATATAGATCACTGCCTCCTGAATACCCCCTCCCAGGGATTGAGCCCACCACTCAGGTGTGTGTCCTGACCAGTAATCTTAACTGGCAACCTTTTGGTGCACAGGACAATACCCAACCAACTGAGCCACTCCAGCCAGGAACCTGGAGGGCTTTTTAAAACACAGATTAAGACCCAACCCCAGAGTTTCTGATTCAGTGGGTCTGAGGATGGGGCTCAAGAATTTGCTTTTCTAAAATATTCCCAGGTGATACTAATGCTATTAGTCCTAGGATAACATTTTGAAAAGCACTGCTTGACATTTTCAGAGAAAGATAATATTTGACCATGAAGTCTGCTGGGATAAGTAAACAACATGGGACTGTAAGAGTAAGGAATAGATATATTGAGAATCTTTCTGCAGGAATTACAACGAGAGAACACTTTCTTACGTGCGCAGTTTGCGCAGAAGACAGAAGCCTTGAACAAGGAAAAGATCGAACTTGAAAGGAAACTTTCTGCTTCAGAAGTTGAAGTCCAACTCATCAGAGAGTCTCTCAGAGTGACGTTGCAGAAGCATTCAGAGGAGGGGAAGAAACAGGAAGATAGGGTGAGCTAAGGAGCTAATAGCTCTCTAATTCACTAAGGAGTTGACAATCAGCCTTCTCCTGCCAAATTCTTAAGCTGTTTCTTGGAACCAGGGGAGCCAAATTGGGTCAGATCCTGCATTGACTTCCCATGCAGAACTGGTCTGCTAGAAATGGAGCTCCTTCTTTCTGTCTCATCTCCACAAAACTACGACACTGTAAGCCCTCACTGCCCCAGGTTGTGATGGACCACCAGGTGACCTAGGCGGAAAACCTGCCTGAGCAGTCATAACAGATGCTACTATTGCATGATGTTTAAACACCTATGGTAATTTTGCACCATTCAGCCTGGTTTCTCTTCACTCTACCTAAAAAGGAGAAGAATTCCATGTGTGCAGCCATCTTGGGAGTTTTTACATTTTTGCCATTGCTCTTAGAATTGTCTTTGGGTGAGCTTGGTTGTCATAGAAGGAGCTGATTATAAATCTTTTTTTTTTTTTTTTTTTTTTTTTTTAAAGAGAGAGAGAGTGGAAGGGAAGGGGAGAGAGAGAAACATTGACGTAGAGAAACACATTGATTGGTTGCTTCCCACACGGGCCAGAGAACCAACCCAGGTACTTGCCCCTGACCAGGATTCAAACCCATGATCTCTGGTGCATGGCCTGCTCTCTAACCAGAGAACATAGCTAGGGCTGATGTAAAATCTTTTGGTTCTATTCACAGCTTTCTCTAATGCAGATGTTCTTGCAGTGGGGGCAGTTTAGTAATGTTTCGTTCTGGACCATCTACATCAAAATCAACTAGAGCAGTGCTTAAACTTTAAACTTTAATGTGCTTAAGAGTCACTTAGGGTAAGTTTAGAGTTGACTCACGAATAGTTTTAAGGTTAAGTTTAGGTTAAAGTTAAGTATAGTTTAGGTTTAGGGTTAGCTTGGGCTAGGTTTAGGGTTATGGCTGAGGTTAGGTATAGGGTTAAGTTCTGTTAGGGATAGGGTAAGATTTAGGGTAAGGTTTGGTGTAGGGTTGAAGCTTTGTACAGAGATAGGGTTAAGATTGGATTTCAGTTTGAATTTAGGTGTAAGGATTAAGTTTAGGGTTGAGATTAGGTATATTGGTAGGGTTAGTGTTAGAGTTAGATTAAGGATAAAGTTAAGATACAGATTTAGGGCTAGGATTTATCTTAGGGTTAAGAGAGAGTTAAGTATAAAGTGTTATGGATTAAAGTTAGGTATGAAAGTTAGTATAGGGTTAGGATTGAGGTTAGGTATAGCATTAGGTTTTGAGTTAGAATTAGGGTTGAGTTTGGTACAGAGTTAGTGTTAGGTATAGTATTAGGGTTGAAGTTGGTTTAGGTACAGGGTTAGGGTTGAGGATAATATAGAGTTATGTTTGTGGTTAAAGTTAGTGATAGAGAGTTGAGTTAGGTCTAAAATTAGTGTTAGGATTAGTGTTGGTAGGTATTGGTTTGGATTGGGATTTTGGTTAGGGTTAGAGTTATGAAGAGGATTTTATAGTGTTGGGATTAGGTTAGGATTAAGTTTAAGATTAGATGCATTGTTAGCATTAGTGTTATGGTTAGGGTGAAGTTTAGGTATGGAGTTACTGTTAGGATTGGGTTTAGGATCACAGTGTTAGTGTAGAGTTTGGGTTAGAGTTGTGTTAGTTTCAGGGTTAGTGTTGAGGTTAGCTATAGTGGGTAGGGTTGAGTTTAGAGTTAGGGATAAGGTTGAGTTTTGGTGTAGGGCTAGGGATGAGTTTAGGTATAAGGTTAGGATTTCACTTGGTGGAAAACGTTAGAGAGTTTTTGGGTTAGGGTTATTAAGAGGGTTAGGTATGCCGAAACCGGTTTGGCTCAGTGGATAGAGCATCAGCCTGCTGACTGAAAGGGTTCCAGGTTCAATTCAGGTCAAGGGCATGTACATTGGTTGTGGGCACATCCCCAGTGGGGAGGTGTGCAGGAGGCAGCTGATTGATGATTCTCTCTCATCAATGTTTCTGGCTCTCTATCTCTCTCCCTTCCTCTCTGTGAAAAAAATCAATAAAAAAATATTTTTTAAAAAATAAATAAATAAAAGAAAGTTAGCCTGGCCGGCATTGCTCAGTGGTTGAGCATCGACCTATGAACCAGGAGGTCATGGTTCAATTCCTGCTCAGGGCACATGCCCAGGTTGTGGGCTTGATCCCCAGTGGTGATCATGCAGGAGGCAGTCAATTAATGATTCTCTCATCATTAATGTTTCTCTCCCTCCTCCTAAGCTCTCTGAAATAAATAAAAATATATTTAGCCGAAACCGGTTTGGCTCAGTGGTAGAGCGTCGGTCTGCGGACTGAAAGGTCCAGGGTTCGATTCCGGTCAAGGGCATGTACCTTGGTTGTGGGCACATCCCCGATAGGGAGTGTGCAGGAGGCAGCTGGTTGATGTTTCTCTCTCATCGAACTTTCTAGCTCTCTATCTCTCTCCCTTCCTCTCTGTAAAATATCAATAAAATACATTAAAATATATATATATATATATATATATATATATATTTAAAAGAAAGAAACTTTTAACCTAAATAATACATATATCTAAGGTAAATAATCAAATACCAATAAGTTTATAATAAAAGTTAGTAGTTCTATGCCTAGTCCACTCCATAAAGGTATTCATCTTCAACTCTTCTCTTTCTCCTGATATATACCTTTACATATATGAATAGTATTCTTTTTTTGTTAATTTTGCTGTATTTATTTACTTAAAATGTTTTTATTGATTTCAGAGAGAAAGGGAGAGAGATAGAAACATCAATGGTGAGAATTATTGATCGGCTGCTTCCTGCATGCCCCCTACTGGGGATTGAGCCCACAACCCAGGAATGTGCCCTTGACTGGAGTTGAACCTGGAACCCTTCAGTCTGTAGGCCGACGCTCCATCCAAACCAGCTAGGGCTTATGCTGTTTTTATTTCATGGGTGCAGTTAACTTATTTCTTTGATTATATTGATTATACCTTTTGGGATATCTGCACCTACTTATAGTGTTTCTTGTTTCCTTCAGGGATTCTTTATTTTGTTTGGTGGCTTTCATGTTAGAGTTTTGGCGATCCTTGAATAAATGGATATTCATATTTAAAAAGGAAGTATTTAAAAGGTAGATGGAAGCTCCGGGTTCATGGTAGTTGCCTGGTAGAGTTGTCTATAGTATGTTCAGACTTAAACTGTCATTTCTCTTGGGAACCTTCAAATATGTGTCTGCATGTCTTATCTCTCTCTAGAAAAGAATCTTCAGCCTGTTCCATGGAACAGCTGGGAGCAGGAATGCTTTTTAGCCATTAGGTTCTTGATACTGAGAACAAGATTAGGTTTAGAGTCTCAATACTTAAACTTATTTTCAACTTCACTCTCTGCCTGCTGTAATTGATATTCCCGAGTCTGGAATCTCTCATTTAATTTATCTAGAGATTAAATCTCCATTCTCCTCTTGGGAAAACCTAGGATGAGGAAGGTATCCAGCTAACTTGTATATAGACTTGAAGTAAATCCCCCTATTTTTCAGATCTGTGGCTGATAACCTGCCTCAGGAGTACCTGGTGCCTTCAGTACAGAGGTCATTAAGAGTTGTGAAGAGCACATTGTTTTCTAAATTTTAATTCCCGCTGCAGATTATAACTCCTCTGCTCCAAGTCATTTATCCCTCTACCACTGTCATCTTCTGAAAATATATTCAAATATCTCATATACTTTGTCTCCTCTGTTGACTTTTTTGTTTGTTTGTTAGTTTTTATTGATTTATTTAGAGAGGAAGGGAGAGGGAGAAACATCTACGTGAGAAACATTAATCACTGCCTCTTGCATGCCCCCTACTGGTGATTTGTGCCCTGATCAGGAATCAAACCAGAATGCATGGGACAGTGGCTAGGGCCAGACAAATTTTTTAAAAATATATATTTTATTGATTTTTTTACAGAGAGAAAGAGAGAGGGATAGAGAGCTAGAAACATCGATGAGAGAGAATCATCGATCAGCTGCCTCTTGCACCCCCTCCCCCCCCCCGCCACTGGGGATGTGCCCTCAACCAAGGCACATACCCTTGACCGGAATTGAACCCGGGACCTTTCAGTCCGCAGGCCTACGCTGAGCCAAACCAGTTTCGGCCAGACAAATTTTTATTATGCAGAAGTACTTGGGCAGTTTTTGAAAACAACTCAGCTCTTCTTCCTTGTTCTTGATTGGAAAGTTCATGTGTGTTAACTCTGCATATTATGCCCTAATCTCAAATGGCAAGATTTGAACCACTGCCTGCCTTCACTGTAGTAGAAAAATATTTACAGCTTTAAGGACAGAGACAATGGTCAGTTAAAAAAAAAAAGTTTATGTTCAGGTTCTTGGAGGAGTCGATGGAGACAGATTCTAGACATTTCTTTCCCTAGGTCAAGGGTCGTGATAAACATATCAATAATTTGAAAAAGAAATGTCAGAAGGAATCCGAGCAGAACCGGGAGAAGCAGCAGCGTATTGAAACCTTGGAGCGCTACCTGGCTGACCTGCCCACCCTGGAAGACCATCAGAAGCAGAGTCAGCAGGTAGCAGCAATATCTGGGCATACCTGGGCAAGCAGGGAGTGGCCAGGCCAGGTGGACTTTTTCCGCCTCTGCTGTATGCAATTACCCCGTGGTTTCCTGAAAGGAAAATCCCCAGTCATGTCAGAACATAACTGGAGTAGAAGTTTTAAAAGACCCAGACAGTTTTTTTTAGTTTGTTGACCTAAGCATGAAATCCTGTCTCTCAGCTTAAGGATTCTGAGTTGAAGATCACAGAGCTGCAGGAGAGAGTGACTGAGTTGGAGAATTTGCTGGAGGAGACCCAGGCAGCCTGCAGAAAGAAGGAGGTTCAACTGGAGAGTCTGAGACAGACAGAAGCAGAATTCCCCACTGGACACAGGTAAAGGTCCCTATGAGGCTGAGGGAGTGGAGGGCTAGGTTCTGTCCTGGCTACTCCATACTACTTGTGTGACTGCTCCAGTCTCTACTTCGCTGAGCTTCCTTTTGTTTGGATTGTGAATAATAGGAAAACGACCTATGCCTTTGAGATGGAGTATGGGGGACATAACGGTACAGTGGGAACTTGTCATTTTATCCTTTAGAAGGTCCGATCAGTGCCTGCCATAATAATGCTAGATAATAATCCTTAAGTATTTGTGTTGAATGAATGAAAGGACTTTATAAACTGGGAAATAAGTTGTCTGTATATTTGTAAAAGTAGATCCTGGTGCTGAGGGTTATCTGGGGGTTATCCACATTTTGAACCTTGTAAACTAAAGACTACCAGCAAAATCTGTTTCTTCCCCGCACTAGGGATCGCTCTTGATTGCCAAAACAGGTTCCGAGAACAAAACAAAAGACCATAATGTACTCTCTGGGTATCTTGGGCGCCTCCTTCATATTAATAGCAGTTTCTGAAAATGTGATGGCTGTGTTTCAACAACTTCTTGGATCAAATTGAGTTTCTAATGGGATGGATTGGATTTTTCATCCCAATATACCACAGTGACCCTGCTGTTTATCTTAGCAGATGGGCCATGATGAAAGTGACTCGGGATCCTTTGGGGGAGATCATTGTTTGGAGTCATAAGTGAAGTTAGGGGACAAAGTTGATTCTGCCCCAAACTATGTATACCAAGAAAAAAGGAGATTTTTTTGTGTGTGTTTTCCAAAGTTCTACAGTATACATGTATGACTTTTATAATCTAAATACATGTGATGAATGTTTATTTTTAGATATCATAACAAAGAATAAAAGCCTTGGGCAGATGGCCATTGTATAGATATTGACTTCTAATAAAGAGAACTCATATAGACTAAGTAGTTTCAGTGGGGCACACCTTCCATTATAACAGACCTAATGTATCCTCAGCTGTGGCTCAGAAGGGCCTGTTTTGTCCCAAACATATAAGCAGACCAGGAGTCAGAGCCAAATCTCTCTGATTTCAAACTTCTTGAAGAATCACTGTCTTTCAGCCTGCAGGATAAGCAGTGTGTGGAGGCCAGTGGAGAAGGTCCAGCCCAACAAGAAGAAGGTCCAAAAGTGGAAACGGAGTCCTGGCAGAAGGAATGCGATTCTCTCCGAAAGGTGACTGAGGGTATCAGGCTGTTACAGGTGGTAGGCAAAGAGGAAAGAGAAATGTGTGTATTGGGAAGGAACCATGACTTTCTGGGTAGGCCATTTATGTTACCCAGAGTTTTTCCCTCTTTTCCGAGAAATCACTCCTACTTAATAAGTTTGCATTTTAGGTTATTCATCCTTATGACAGGTAAGAAAGTGATGGGAGGACATGCCTCTGAACATTGAGACTGGATGCTCCAAAATGGTGCACTTCATTCCTTGCTCCAGCCCTCTCCAGAGTCTCTGGCACTGGACAGAGGTGTAACCACTGATGTGGCCCTAATTCAGTAGAAAAGGAGCAGCCCAGGGCCTGTTGGTGAGACTGATCACAAATCAGCAAAAAAGAAGACCCAGAAATAGTTCAGAGAATACCCGAGGTCTCAAAGAACAGGAAACGGGGCCTGTTCAGGTCCTTTCCTTCAACATTCAGTGTGAGAAGGCTATAAGTAACAAACATCACAGCCCTGGATAAGGCAGGTTTTGTTCAACTGAATTTTTGGTCAAAATGTCCTTGACCAAAGAACAAGAATGTATGCTGGCTATATATAAAGTTAATTCCACTGGCTTACCATCATCAGGGTGAGGTTGTCTCGCACCCCAAATAGTAATAAGTTCACGCTCATTTGTGTGTGTGTGTGATTGGAGCATATGAGTGTGAAGTTGGTTAGCCTATCAGATAAGGAATCTGGGTTATATTTCTGTAGGTAATGTTAACTTGTCTTCATCCTGATCTCACTATTGATTGGATCTCTGTAGCCAGTAGGGCTAATAGCCAGACTACAGGTCCTAGTGTAGTCTCTTGCTCTCTTGCCTCCTACCTCAATATCAGCCTGTGCTTATAGCCTTCCTTGCTAACTTTGCCTTTCAGATTGTGGAAAAGCAACAGCAGAAAATGGGTCAGTTACACTCCCAAGTACAGGTGAGCTGGAATCCTTGGGATATGGTGGGCAGGACTTAATAATGGAATCTCTAGAATTCAGCCAACACTGTTCGGTTCTCTGCCATACAGTTTGTTCAGTGTTAGGAATACAACAAGAATGAGATCCAGTCAGTGCTCTTAGCCTGCAATCTTGTTGGGAAAGGGCTTCAGCACAATACTGTGAGAGCAGTGTTCATGTTACCCTAGGGGAGCATAGAAGAGTTGGTTGGGGAGGAGGAGATCAGGGGTTTCTGCAGGTTCTGACCCATGAGGGAGGAGGAAGAATTAGGCAGGCAGAGAAGTAGAACTGGAAGGGATGGTATTGGAGCTTCAAATAGAAGGAACAGCACAGGAAGGAACATGGAGGCATGAAACAGCAGGGTTTTGCACATGGAGCTGCAAGCAGTGTGATGTTGTTGAAGTAAAATGGTGAATGGAGAACTGGGCTATGGGAGGAATTTGTCTTTCCAATTAAGTTAGCTTTTTTAAAAAAATAATTACATGTTTTTATTGATACAGAGAGAGGAAGGGAGAGGGAAAGGGAGATAGAAACAAACATCAGTGATGAGAATCATTGATCAGCTTCCTCCTGCACGCCCCCTACTGGTGATGAACCTGCAACCCAGGCATGTGCCCTGACCAGAATTGAACTGTGGCTCCTGGTTCATGGATCTCATGCTCAACCACTGAGCCACACTCGCCAAGCTCCTTTTTAATTAATTAATTAATTAATTAATTATATTTTTTACTGATTTCAGAGAGAAAGGGAGCAGGAGAGATAGAAACATCAATGATGAGAGAGAATCATTGATCGGCTGCCTCCTGCATGCCCCCTACTGGGGATCAAGCCTGCAACCCAGGCATATGCCCTTGGCCAGAATCAAACCTGGGAACCTTCAGTTCGTAGGCAGACGCTCTACCCACTGACCCAAACCAGCTAGGGCAGTGGTCGGCAAACTCATTAATCAACAGAGCCAAATATCAACAGTACGACGATTGAAATTTCTTTTGAAATCCAAATTTCTTAAACTTAAACTTCTTCTAACGCCACTTCTTCAAAATAGACTTGCCCAGCCCGTGGTATTTTGTGGAAGAGCCACACTCAAGGGACCAAAGAGCCACAGTTTGCCGAACACAGAGCTAGGGCAATATATTGATATTAGAGAGAGAGGAAGAGAGCGAGAGAGAGTGAGAGAGAGAGAGAGAGAGAAAGAGAAACATGGATCAGCTACCTCCTGCATGCCCCCTACTGGGGTTATCTTGGTTCATGGGTCGATGCTCAACCACTGAACCACACCAGTCAGGCAGCTTTTTTTTTAAGTAGGTGATGAGAATTTTCTAAAGCATTTAATTGGAGTGTTGTGTGGTTAAGTTAGCAATTCAGGCTTTGATATGAAAAAGATTGCACTTGGGAGAGAGGCAAAGCGGGAGACCAGTGGACTGTTGTGAAAATCCTAGTGGAAGATGATGAAGGAACCTGGCGTATGGCAGCATTTCCGTTCCTTTTAAGAGGCAAAATTGAGAGGAACCAGCAACTGTCAGAATGTAGGGAATTGAAGAATAAGGAAAAATCAAAGAGAACTCTTGGTTTCTATCTTGGGCCAGAGTGGGTTCACTCAGGTTCTCTTTGGATTCTAAAAGAGGTTTCACACTAAAATGGATAAAATGCACTTTCTCTGAGGGGCAACAAAAGCAGCAATCCCGCCTTTGCCATTATGTGGGTTACGAGATGCCTATTTATTTCACCTAATTCATATTTCAAGTCCTATTAGAATATAGTCAAACCAAATATAGTTAAAATATTGGTTTTTTAGTAGTTTTAATGGCTCTATGTTTTCTGGAACCCTATGTTCCACAAAGGTTGCAAAAGCTTAACATGTTAAATGATACAGTTAGCCATGGTAAGACTTCTCAGGCAAAATAGGTGAATTTGCTGGAATTATGTGGGTTCAGAATAGTTGCATTGGGTATTTCATGGTGATGAGATGTTCTCCTAGGAAGTTAGATGTTTTTATTAATACAAATGGAAAAATTCAGATTTTTGCAATATTGTATTTGTTCCAATCAGTTACAAAATTGTAGGGAAATTGAAATTAATAGAATAAGAAGCAGAAGATAATAAATATATAAATACTTCCCTCCATCTGGCTACCCCTGCATGCACACACCACACACACACACGTTGCTGTCTAGATTTGGTGTGTGTGGGAGTGTTCTATCCCTTCTCATTTGTGTGAAAGCATTTAAAACAGTCATGTGAGCCGAAACTGGTTTGGCTCAGTGGTAGAGTGTTGGTCTGCGGACTGAAAGGTCCCGGGTTCGATTCCGGTCAAGGGCATGTACCTTGGTTGCGGGCACATTCCCCGGTAGGGGGTGTGCAAGAGGCAGCTAGTCGATGTTTCTCTCTCATCGACGTTTCTAGCTCTCTATCTCTCTCCCTTCCTCTCTGCAAAATATCAATAAAATATATTTTAAAAAATAAATAAAGCAGTCATGTGAGGGGCTTGGGCTGTTAGCTCCTTAAAGACTGGCATTCTTTTCAGTATCTCAGTGCATGTCATAGTCATCAGCAAATATTGAATTTAACTTAATGGATGTTCCCTGCCATAAAGAAATTGTTTGCCCAGCAGGCATGGCTCAGACCTGTGAACCAGGATGTCACAGTTAGGTTCCTAGTCAAGGTGCCTGCCCAGGTGGCGAGCTCAATCCCCAGTGTGTGTGTGTGTGTGGGGGGGGGGGGGGGGGAGGGGGTCGCGTGCAGGAGACAGCCATCATTGATATTTCTATCTCTCTCTCCCTCTCCCTCTCTTTGAAATCAAAAAATATTTTTTAAAAAGAAAGTAATAGAGGGAGGAATCATGTGCATAACCAACAAAAGCACTCATGATCTCAGAGGGAGTCATGAGTAGCAAGGTGAATCTGATTTGCAGATTGAGGAAAGCTTGGGTGGCCTTGGAGGAGGTTTCCTGGGTGACAGGCAGAACAGAAGAGTTTGGGTGAAGGGGAAGAGGAGTGGGCAACAGGATTGAAGCTGAGCCTTAGGGGATGGAGGCCAGCCAGTTATTCGGTGTGGCTGGAGTGGAGGTTGTGTGGAGGGTAAGAGGGATAGGGCTATAAAAGTAGGTAAGGGCTACACTGGCCTGGAATGCCCTGCTGAGGAACTGGCCTCTCACTTTGTGCATGGTCACAGGTATAGGAGGGTTTCAATCAGGGCTGTTTTAAAATCATCTCTTGGAGCAGTGTGTAGGCAGGGTAGCACTTTACTACATAGTCCAGGCCAGAGGTGATATGGTCTGAACCAGACTTGTTACCCCCGGTGTGTTCTCCCATCACTCCTTGCCGTGGAATTTAGAGCCTAGAGCAGCAAGTGGCTCAGGAAGAAGGAACCAGCCAGGCCCTGAAAGAAGAGGCCCGGCAGAGGGAGACAGCCTTGCAGCAGCTTCGCACAGCTGTGAAAGAGGTGAGCGGCATCGGCTGGTCCTCTGGCACTCTCTGTTCCCTTCCCGCCCCATCCCACATGAGCTCCCATGTTTGAAAGGTGCCTGCTGAGGGTTTTATTTTTTTTGGCAGAGGAATAAGAAGGGACATTGCATCACCTTTCATATTAAGGTCCTAAGCCTGTCTTAGAGTGGCCAGATTACCCAGGAATGCTTTTTTGTATGTGGAAGTCACTCTCCTCTTGTCTTCCTACAGCCACAGATTTGTGGGGTTAGGAAGGGAAGGGTTCAAGAAGACTGAGGGTTGGTGGTCCTCATGGAGTCAACAGCTATCAACTGGGGGGCAACCAAGATCAATGGCCAAGTACCTAGGAAGGAGTCTGCCATTGCAAGGATTGTCACATGGCTCACTGTGGGTGAAGGGCTGGGATCGGAGGGGAATTGTTCAGTGTTTTTAAAATAGAATAGAGATAGGGAGGGAAGCAGAGTGGGTTAAGCTGTTCAGGGTGAGAGAAGGAAAGAGACACAGGTAATACGTGAGTAACTGGTCTGTGTAGTAAGCCCAACTCCACTGAGGTGAAGGTCCGAAAAGGAAGGATAAATGACAGCACTGTGTGCTCCGGCTCCCCACCCAGTGTCCACTAGCTGTCATGTCTTTATTGCTCCTTTTATTTCTCTGACACCCTCTGATCAGACTGGCTGGTGGCCACTTTTATCAGGGTGGCAGGGAGAGATTGAAACCAGTGTCTCCTCAGATTTCACAGTTCACATTAAGCCTTCTCTAATAGCCTGGCTAACAGTGTTGGCCGAGGGACTGGCTTCAGATAGAGTTCCGAGGGGCGGGAGTTTCTTCTCCGGTTCCTGATCAGAAACCTGGAGGCTGGTGACTCAGAGTCTTCTAGGGAGTGGTTTCCTCTCCAGTTCGGAGTCCTGTGGGCCTGGCCTGCCTACAGGAGGAAGTAGGCCTGGTGTGGAGAAGGCAGTGGGAATGCTAATCTGTAAGTAGGGATGGGGAGGAGGGATATCACCTGACTCACACCCCTCACACACATGTATATCCACTCTCAGGTACAGATGCACTGCCTTTCTCTGGGCCTGGGTTAATATTCTTGCCCATCTGTCCACTCAGCTTTCCGCACAGAACCAGGACCTGATTGAAAAGAATCTGACGCTCCAAGAACACCTGCGCCAAGCTCAACCAGGGTGCCCGTCTTCACCAGACACAGCCCAGCTGGCATTTGAGCTGCACCAGGAGTTGGCCAGTTGTCTTCAAGATCTGCAAGCTGTCTGTAGCATTGTGACCCAGAGAGCCCAGGGCCACGACCCCAATCTCTCCTTGCTCCTGGGCATTCACTGTGAGTCCTCAGTCTGGGATCCAGGAGAGGGGGAATGGCTTTCATTCTCCTCTCATCCTCATCCACCTTTCCCATCTTTATGGTAACATGGCAACAGGGCTATGGAGGCTTGGTCACTGCCCTCCAAGTGTTTTGGAAATAGGAATCTTGGGCGGGTGTGTGTGTGTGTGTGTGTGTGTGTGTCCCTGGGTACGAGACAAGCAAAAAGTCGCCCTTAGGCATCAAGTTTTCAGCCCATATCCCCAGCTGTGTCTCAAGACCATGGGCCTTACTCCCTCCACCTGAAAGCTTCCCTTGACTAACATTCTCTCAAAATGCTCTCCTCCCCAGCTGCACAGCACCCAGGGACTCCACTAGATTTACAGAAGCCGGATGTAATCAGGAGGAAACTAGAAGAGGTTCAACAGCTGCGCCATGACATCGAGGATTTAAGGACCACCATGTCTGAGAGATATGCCCAGGACATGGGAGAAAACTGTGTCACGCAATGAGGATTGCTGGGCGTGGGACAGGTTGTATTCCCCAAGAAAGGATCTGGTGTGCCGAGAGCCCAGCCCAGCAGGTCCTGCCCTGACAATCTTGCCTCCTGTTTGCTGCTATTCCCAGAGAGAAGGTGTAGAAGGGAGGTGAGAGCCTGATCTGGGGCCAGGGGCTGACTAGGGAACTGCGCCTGCCCTGTCACACTCTGGCTTTGACCTGTTGGATTGCATTTGTCCTGCCGCCTTGATTCATTCTGTGAGGGTGAGTTACTAATTAACTTTTGCAGGTCACCTATAAGTCTTCACAGACTATTCCCAGCCCCAGGCTGACGTCAGAGATGAACAGGCTGCTCACTTCCCTTCTCCATCCTCTGGGGTGGGCCCACATTCATTCCCACGCCATGCCGTGGTCCTGCTGTTGCCCAGAGTACAGTAACAATGGCCATTGGAGAACTCTCAGGCCCCAGTGCCAGCCTTCCTGGGAGCTGAGCTGGCTTTCTGGGCTTACTTAGGCCCAGTCCCACTGCTTCTTTCTCAGGGCTCTTGTCACAGACACCTCAGGGTGATCTCTTCGTTAGCGTAGTGCCCACACAATTGGAGGCCAAGGGATTATAGCCAGGGCTCCGTCATCTGTGCCATTTTATAGGAGACCCCTCTCTCCAGCTGCCCTGTGGCCTTGGCTCCCTTCTTGGTTTTTAGGCCACCCAGGCAGCCCCCTTCTTGGATTTGAGTGCAAACTCTTCCCTGTGATTCTGTGTTTAGGCAGGATTTCCCCCAAAATGCCACAGGCAACTGTCAAGCTGCTCATCCCCTCACCCTGGGGCTGGGGCCAATGCCCAGCCCTAATTTGTGCCTCTTTTTGGGGGGGCACAAAAAATGCTCTGGGCTCCTTGAGAGTTTGGAGTACCCAGTACAGGTTAGCTTTAAGGTCTAGTTTTCAATGTTTTCTGGTTTTTTTATTTGTTTCTCTGGGGCCTCGGAACTCTCTGCTTTTCGGTTTTCTCTTGCCTCCTCATTTAAGGAGCATCTATCTCACAGTTGTTCGTATCTGATTACCCAGCTGCCCCAGGCCCCCTAAGAGCTGGAGCCCAGCCAGGTGGAGGCCGTGTGTAGGTATGGGAACACTGACAGCTATAGGAGCTCAAACAGCAACCATGGGATTCTCACTCAGCTTCGTGCTGCCAGGGCAATATCCTAGACCTCACTCCTGGGTCTGAATGAGACTCCTTAAGTGTTTTTACAAGTTGTGTTTTATTTATGGAGTGACTTATCCCTTCCATTCAGGGCAGCCCCACCCAGCCATCCCCTAGCCTCCGGCTCCTGCCCCCGCTCCTGAAAGCAGAACCGCCTGGTTGGTCTCCACCCTGTGCTGGAAGCCCAGCCGCCTGCTCACGGGTATTTTTCCTCATAAAGTTTATAAGCAGTTATTTATATGAATTGTTGTTATGTCAACTGGTTTGTATTGCCTATTTTGATTACAAAATAAAAATTTACAAACTCAGTTTTCCATTGCCTCCCATCACCACAGCCCCTTACTCCGCCCTTCATTTTGGCTGGTTGAAGTCAAAGCCTGGGAGGTTAGCCAAGTCCCAGACAGCAAGGAGGGACGTTGGCAGGCCCAGCCTCGTGTCTGTATCTCCACTTCTCTATTGTTCTACGGGGAAAATTACATCTCTTCCCACACGACTTTCTATTGAGCAAGCTGCCGTGAATCAGAACAAATTTGCCATTGGAAGGAGTCAGTAATCCTCAGAGAGGAAGTCAGCTGCCACCATGAGGAAGTGGCTTCCCCAGAGACTGGGTGCCGTTTGCTTCTGGGCGCTAGGACTGCCTTCTGGGGAGACTGCTCAGGGGCAGCATGCCCACGCCCAGGCAGAGAGCAATCTCTGAAGTTGGGTTGGTTGCTGAGTCTGCTCCCTCTAAGCCCCCTGAATTTTTCCTGAAGTAGGAGTGGTTTCAGAGTGCCATCTGCAGCTGGAGTTGGGGTTGAACTGGGTTACCTCAAAATCACCTGTGGATCTTTAAAAAAATTATATATATTTGTATTGATTTCAGAGAGGAATGGAGAGGGAGAGAGAAACATCAGTGATGTGAGAGAATCATGAATCACCTGCCTCTCGCACTCCCCCACTGATGAGCACCAGGTGGGTGCTCTTGACCGGATTCAAACCTGGGACCCTTCAGTCCGCAGGCTGGCGCTCCATCCCCTCAGACAAACGGAGCTCGGGCGGCTGTGGGTCTAACCAGGAGTCCTGGCACTAACTGTCCAGAACTGGCAGCCCCTGGGCCTCCATCTGGCTCCTGGAGGGCGTGGTCCTGTCTCCGGCCGCCACCCTCCCCTGTCCGCACCGGCATGGGGGAGAGGAACTCTGGGCAAACCAAAGCAGGGGCTGTCGCTGCTTGGAGTGCCTCCTACCCTGACGGTGTCTCCTGGTGGACGTGGTGGAAGGGCCCCTTGGAGCCAGTTTCCCCAGCTGGGAAACTTCAGGTTTGAGCGCAGCCTGAAGGTCGAAAGCCCGGAGCCGCGCTGTGCCGTCGTGGCACCGGGGGTGGGTAGTTGGGTGCGGCAACCCCAGGCGAGGCTTTTGCCAAACCCTCGCCCCCCCTCCCGGCCTTCCCCGCCATCGGGGCCCTCCAGCCCCACAGCTCTGGTGAAAGGGCCCCGCGGGCCGCCCAGCGAGGGCCTGGGGTCCCCGCGCCCGGCCCGGGGGGAGGGGACCTGCGGTGACTGGCGGGGAGGCGCGGCCCCGCCCCCGCCCGCGCCGCTCATTGGTCCGCCGCCGGCGACTCCCGGGCCGAGCAGGAAGGAAACCGCTCCCGAGCGGCCGCGTCTCCGCCGTGCCGCTGCAGCCTCCGCCGCCCGCCGCCGCCGCCCGCCACCGGCCTCCCCGCCACCGGCCTCCCGCAGCATGAGCGGCCTGCGCGTCTACAGTACGTCGGTCACCGGGTCACGCGAAGTGAGTGTGTGCCGGGGGCCCACTCGGGGGGAGCGTGGGCGCCGGGACCCGCCCCCGGGGCGAGGGCGGGGCGGGGGCCGCGAGGCTCCGGCACGGCCTCCTGGGTCGGCTCCCACCGTGGGCCTCACGGCCCCAACGTGAGAGCCCGCATCGCGCATCCTGGGCCCTCGGCGGCCCCAGCATCAGCTGCCCGCGCCCATCCTCCGTCACTCGAACGCCCATTCTCTGCCCCCCCTTCCGGGCGACCCTCCTCATCTTGCTCCCTTCTCTTCCACAGTGCGCGGACCTGGGAAGGGGTGGTCCCTTCCCAGCCTCTACCCGGGCCTCCCCTGCCTCCCCACCGCTGAGCCCCTGGCTCTACCCACCCCGAGCTTCATCCCACTTCCCCTCATTCTGACTTCCCTCTCCATGGTTGGTGGTCCCTCTCTCCCGCTATGCCGCCGCAAGCCTGGCTCGTCCTCCAAAGTCCCAGTGGTCAGGACAGGGGCACAGAAGCTCCTCGCCACACTCCCTGTCTGCCCAGGGTTCCTTCCCTCCACCCCAAGTCCTCCAGCTTGCTCATAACCCCCACCCACCTTCTGCCCCCAGATCAAATCCCAGCAGAGCGAAGTGACCCGCATCCTGGATGGGAAGCGCATCCAGTACCAGCTAGTGGACATCTCCCAGGACAACGCCCTACGGGATGAGATGCGAGCCTTGGCCGGCAACCCCAAGGCCACCCCGCCCCAGATTGTTAATGGAGACCAGTACTGTGGGGTATGGGCCTGGGGCTGAGGGGGTGGGTGTCATAGATGGCAGAGTCAGACCTGAGACAGAGCGCCAGCACTCGGGTGACCGCCTCTCTCATCCCTCCCCCAGGACTATGAGCTGTTTGTGGAGGCGGTGGAACAAAACACGCTGCAGGAGTTCCTGAAATTGGCCTGAGCCAAGCCCAAGCCGGCCAACTGCATTCCCTCCCCGCATTCCCAGCCCCCAGCCATTGTGGGCCATGAAGGGCCTTGTGACCAACTCCCTGCTGTTCCTAACCTCTGACCTTGGTGCCCCAACCCAAGCCTTGCCCTGTCCCCCGACCCAAGCCTCTCCTCCTCCCTTTAACCGTCGCCCCCTCTCCGCATTCAGAAGCAGCATTCCTGACCCAGTCGTCTTGGACATTGTCTTAAGCAACAGCCCAAGCGCTGGCTGTCTCCACCTGGCCCTGGGACTGCCACCCTGCCCGGCACTGGCTAATGGGCATCTTTGTTGGTTCCATTAGCCTGGGCCCTGCCAAAGGCCCCGCAATCCCCAACCCGGGAGCACCCTAGAGACAATTAAATGTCCCATCATTCCATTGGTGCCTTGTCTGTTTGGTGTTGCCTAGACCTCCTGAGTTCCTGCTCTGAGCAAGGCCGGTGGGTGTGAGGCGCTGAGGCTGTGCTCCTGTGGGCAGGGCAGGTCGGTTGAGCTGTACCCCCGTGTGGCACTTGTGTGTGATAGTGCATGTGTTTGGATACGTGTCCAGCACACACCTGTGTGGACCAATGGTTTCTGGAAACTGGGTGGGGCTCCTTCCAGCTCATATGCATGTGATGGCCCGTGACACACACCTGTGTCCTGGTGTGTACTGCACATTTGCATGTCTGTCAGTAATGTGGCTGGGCCGTGTGGCTGTCTGCCTGTGTTCCAGCAGGTTGGCTTAGTGTGGGTGTGTCACGGGAATGGGTACACGGCTGTAGTGCTGCCAGTTTGGGGGCCGTGGCTCTGTGCGTAGTGTTGCAGTGTCCCCGCCTGCTCGTGGTTCTGTGCGTATCTGTGTACCGGGGTCTGCTGGCCGCCCCAGCCGAGCCTGCGCTGGGGCCCACCTTCCCCTCCCTGGATCCGCTTAACCCTTCTGGGGAGAAAGAGGAACCTAGAGGACAAAGACCCGGCAGCCAGGCCTGCCAGCTGGGGCTCAAGTTACTGAGAGGGCAGGCCGGCGCCGCCCCCTCCCCAGCCCTCCCCGGCGCCCGCGGGGCTGCCCGGGGAGGAGCCTCCGGAAGCAGCTGGTGCTGGGGCGGGCGCTTTATTTGGACTGGGTGCTTGTTCGGGGTCCATTGGCCGGCGGCAGGGCCCGGCTCGGCCGCATCAGCAGGTTTGCGTTGGGCACCAGTCCGGCGTCCTGCAGCGTGAGCTGATCCTCGCGGTAGACTTTGGGCGGGAACGCACTAAAGATCTCGAAGTCCTTTGGGTCCATGCCCCTGGGGACCGGGCAGAACGCATCAGGCCAGGTCCTGGGGCCTGGGGCCTGGGACCAGAGACCCGCCGCGTCCGCCGCCCCGGCCCTGCACCCACCTGGCCCGGGCCAGCAGGGCTCTCACGTCAGCGATGGTGTTCTCAGGCCACATCCTTAGCAGAAAGGACTGCTCGCCGTTCTCAGACTTGATGCGCAGCGTGGAGGCCGAGAGCATAGGCGACTCAGGATAGTCTTGGCTCCTGCGGGCCCAGAGGCCTTCAGTGCCCCCACAGCCCAACCCCCGGGGTCTCACCTCCACGCTGCCCTCACCTCTCACGCTCAGAAGCCATGGCGGGCGTCTCCACCACAATCTCCTGGACCGGAAGAGGCCACGGGCAGCAGTTCTGGAAGGCATGGGTGGAGTGGACAGAGCCCTGAATCCTGCCAGTCACGCCCCACCCCCGCCCTTAGAGGGGACTTGTTCGCGACGGGGGATTCATGAAACCAGTGATCCTAAGGGAGAGGTGGGGTGTTCTGTGGGAAGGAGAGTGCAAGCAGAGGCGACGGAATGGAAGCTTTGGGACACTGGCCCGTCATGCCCACAAGAAGACTTGAGGTCCCTGAGTGTAGAGGGGGGAACAGAACCCCACACTCAGGGTGACCATGCTGGGTGCTGAGGCCAGTGGGTCAAGGAAATGACTGGAGGAAGAGGAGGAGTCCTACGAGATGGGATGGGGGCAAGGGTATTTGAGGCAGCATGGGGAGGTCCCAGGTCAGGGAAGACTTCTGAGAGAAGAGAATACTTTGGGGAGGTGTCAGTTTGTGGGAAGGAAGCTGGGAATCAGGTTGGACTGGAAGGAAGAAAAGGTTAGGAGTGTGTGTGTGTATGGGGGGGGGGGGTGGTAAAAAGACAGGACTTACCCAGGAACCACCAGAGGGTTCAATAAAAAGCCAAGATCCAGTTTACATTTTTAAAAGGAGGCTGGTTAGGGGAGGATGCTTGGCAGGCAGGTCGGGAGTGGACCTGGGAGGTTAGATCCCTGCAGTTGAGGGGGAGAGAGGTTCTGGAGCCTAGACTAAGATGGGGGGCGGTGGGAATGGAGAGAGGGATGGGCCCAGGAGAAGTTCTGGGGACCCACAGATCAGGTAGGACTTGGCAAAGTGGGGCAAACGAGGTAGAGTCCTGGGAAACGGGTTTGCTCCCTGTCACAGGTGGAGGCACAGGAGGAGCAGCAGGCTGGGGAGGGAAGAGGAAGATGAGGGCCCGGAAGGGCTCTCCAGAACTGAACTGGCTGTTCTGGGCTGGACCTTGAGGGGGCGGCCTAGATGCTGACTTTTCCCCCTCTTACCGCCACACCCTTGCCAAGCCAGCTGCTCTCTCAGTCCCAGTCCTGAGCCCTCACCGACTCGATTCGAGAAGACAGTGGGACAGATCTGAGACACCCGTCTCTCCACCTAGACCCTCCTCAGGGACCCCCAAGTCTGGGCCTCCACACAAAACACTGTGTGGTGGTAGGCTGGGCCAGGGTTGGTGGTAAAGCCCCCAAGAAGAAGGGGAGGTGCTCTGGCCGGTGTGGCTCCCTTGGGGAGCATGCTGAAGGCAATTGATCCATGTTTCTTTGCCTCTCTCTAGAACCAATTAAAAAAAAAAAAAAAAGGAAATCTTGCCTTTTAAAAAGAGAGAGGGAGACTGGGGGAGCTAGAGCTGGCCTCACCTGCAGGGCATCCCGGATGGGGCCCCGGATGTCAACCACCTCGCCTTGACGGATCACACATTTGGGGAGCTTGCTCAGAAACTTCTCAGGGGTCATCCTGGAGCCTGTGGGGAGGGCAGTGGGAGCCTTGTAACGGGGCGGGACCGTGAGTGATGGCGGAGGAGGCAGCACCCCTGCCACCTGGCTCGGCCTCGGGGCCAGCCTCACCTGAGTGCTCCGTGAGTGGGGCCTTTCGAATCCTCTGCATGCCTGTCACCCGGTCCTCACCTGGGAATGGGTCCGGCCCATCCTCTGGGTAAACCTGATGGCGCAGGTCACTCACCTGACAAGAAGGCACGACCAGATCTTCAGTGCTGGCTCCACCCCTACCCCTGCTGGCCCCAGGCCCCGGGAATAGGCCCCAGGGAGAGTCTGATGCAACCCCTGGGACAGAGCAAGAGAGTTGTAGTTCGTGCTATTGCATACGTGGGCCCTTCCTGCAAGCCCTCGCTGGAACCACAGTCCTGCCACCCTCCTCAGAAAGCTCCTTTCGGGAGCCTGCACGGAGGGAAGGGATGAGGGTGTCAGGAGAGGGCAAAGCTCTTGCTGCCTATAATTTGCAGACCCCCATCATTGCACACATCCCCTCCTGAGCCCCTGTCTTGACATGGTCCCCCAACCACGACTCCCACTATTTTCCAAGCCATGGTGGTCCACACTCCCTCACATGCTCTCACTGTGCAACCGACACGCCGCCCTCTGGGACGTTGCCTCACGTGCTCCAATCACAGAGCACACACCAGCAGGGACCAGCTCCATCTCCTGTGCTTTAGGCCCAGTATATTCATTCCTCTGCCCTGCCCCCGGCCCCACAATGGCACCGCCTTCCATCCCGATCAGATGGCTCCCGGAGCCTCTAGGGGGAGCCCCGCTACTCTTGCATAGACTCCTCAGGGACTCCGGGCAGTCAAGTGGTCCCAGATGCTGGAGGAGGGGCAGTGGTGAGGGCTGTGCCTTCAGAGCGCCAGCAGGGGGGGCGCTGCCTGCTGCTCAGCTGCAGGCTGTCCCGGCTGCCGCTATGTCAACTGTGGCCGTGGCAGCGTCGCCACTCCCTTCCCAGCCCGGCCTCAGGCTCACCTTCCTGAAGCTCATCAGATCGGGCCCCCTGAAGTGGGGCGTCTGCTTCAAACCTCAGACTGGGTGGGTGATGCCTGAGGAAGCGGTTTATCCCCACCGCCTCCCAACACCCCCACCCAGGGAGTAGCTGACTGGTTTGAGGAGCGGCCCATCACCTTAAAGGGGACCCCATCGGGGTACAGGCGCTGGAGCTCTGCTGGGAAGGAGCCGTCCAGGATGTCTCGGAGGCAGCCCTATGAGGAGAGAAGAAAGGCAAGGACGGGGCCTCGGGCTTATCTAGCAGAGGTGGGGTAGGAACGTGGCAAGTTTTGCATAGGAACAGGTACCCACGGGGGCTAAGCCGGGCCCCGCCATCTCCAACTGATGAGGAGCGGACGGGGGAGCGCCAGAGGCCCGTCTTCCCTTCCCCCAGCTCTTACCTGGGTGGCGGGATCGTGGAACGGTCGGAAGGGCCCGTCAAACATCATGATGCCGTTCCGGTACAGCTTCAGTGGGATGGGCTCGAGGTCATGGGCCTGCGCTTCACTGTGCATGGAGTCCACCTGGCTGTCCTTGTCTTCCACCAGCTCGCCGAGGTTCCTCAGGCTGGCCAGCAGCCTGTCAAAGTCCACTTCAGGGGGCACCAGTGAGTCCGCTGGTAGAGGACAGACAGCCATGAGCCTCTCTTCTTGGCTGCCACGTGCCCTAGCAGCCCTGGCTTCCATGCCCTCACCCATAATGAGCAGTGGCTTTAGCATCTCCTTAAGTGACCACCTGGGGAGGAGGAAGGACAGCTAACGCTAGATAATAATAGCTATCTTCTACTGAACATATACTTTTTATTATTGATTTTGGAGAGGAAGGAAGAGGGGGAGAGAGAGAGAGAGAAACATCGATGATGAGAGAGAATCATTGACTGGCTGCCTCCTACACATCCTGCAACTGGGGGTTGAGCCTGCAACCTGGGCATATGTCCTGACCAGGAATCGAACCGTGTGACCTGATTCATAGGTGGACGCTCCACCACTGAGCCATGTCGGCTGGACTACTGAGTGCATACTTTGTGCTGGGGGTTTAATATCCATTATCCCATTCCCTCTTCCTCCTACCCTGTGCTGTGGGGCTATAATCAGTCCATTTTTCAGAGGAAGAAACTGAGGGCTAGAGAAGATGAATGGCATGCTTCGGGGTGCACAGAGGAAGAGGCAAGAGCAGGATCTGATCTGTGCCAGGTGCTGGGTTAGCAGCTGGATTCCAAGAAGATGACCATGTAAGGGCTGGCTGGGAAGGAGCACTCCATCTGAGTTACCAACTCCAGCCTGGCAAACAATGGACCACCAGCCAACCCAGAGCCTATGAGGCAGGGCTATTTATCTCCATTTGGCCCACAGAGATAAAAAATGGCTTGCCCCAGGCCCCCAGGCAAGTTAGAGGAGGGGCTGACTCTAGAGTCTGTTTCTCTCACCCACCTGCACTGTCAGGGAAAGAGGTCGCAGTAAGGACAGATGGCTGCTAAGGAAGATGTCCGAACAGCTGCCGGGCAGAACAGATGTGGGGCAGATCTTGGGTGGGCAACTATTTCGGGGTCACAGACCCTCTGAGAAGCTGACAGTAGCTCTGGCCTCCTGTTCTGAAAACCTGTGTTGCGTATGCAGCCGTGCATAAGCTGCAGGGGGTGCAGAAGGGGTGACGGGACACCCCTGACAGATGCCAGAGCAGAAAGGGCAGAAGGCAGGGGCCTGTTTTCAGTCCTTCCCCCAAGAAGTCGTCCACTAGCGTGCAATCCTCACCAAACGGTGGCCGTTCGGGCCTTCCCGGGAGCTCTTTCTCACCGGGACGGCCGCCCGGCCACAGGATGTGGGTCAGGGCTCTGGAGACCTAATTCCTTTCCCCACAGTAGCTCAGTGGCTACACCAGGGGAAGTACAGATGTGGGTGGCCATTTCCTGTTGCCTTCGTGCTGCTGAAACAGGAGGCTCCCGCTGCCCTTCCCCTCCCTCTCCTCCCCTCCCTCCCGCTCTAGGGGCTGCGCTGCCCCGCTCGCCCCCGAGTCCCTGGGATCCCGGGGAAAAGCCACAGGACTCGGCATCCCCGGTCTGAGTCAGAACCACGTCAGGACGCGGTTTTCCTTGAACAACTCCTTTCTGAACACATTGGTAAACCTAAAAATGACGACAGGAAAGCTCAGCTTTAACGTCTGCCCTGACCCCTACCTTCTCACCGGTGGGGAGAGCGAGGCCTAGAAAGGTGAGGCCAAGCCCACTTGGCCCACGCACACGCCGCCGAGCGGGGCCCGGAGGACGCCAGGTCTGCTGCCTGCGAGCCCAGCTGCCTCCGGGGTCAGGGGTTCTTTCTGGGAGCTGACAGGACATGGGGCGTTCGCCAGGGGAAGAGGCAGGCAGAAGCCCAGGGGAGGACGCCGAGAAGATATGGAGGGAGTCCCGTCGGTGTGGCTCAGCAGCTGAGCATCAGCCCATGAACCAGGAGGTGAGGGTTGGATTCCTAGTCAGGCACGTGCCCAGGTTCTGGGCTGGAGCCCCGGTAGGGAGTGTGCAGGAGGCAGCCAACCAGTGATTCTCTCTAGCATTAATGTTTCTATCCCTCTCATCCTCTCCCTTCCTCTCTCTGAAATCAATAAACACATTTATTTAAAAAATAATGAGGGGGGGGGGAAGTTTCTGAGAAAATCAGCCCAACAGGTCTCAGCCAGGGCTAAGGGTGGAGAAGAGAAAGCAGGAGGGCAGGGCGGTGCTGGGGGAAGCACTGCGGGTGAGGCCCGGAGTCCGAGGAGGAATCGCAGCTTCGGGCAAAGCCGGGCTGGGAGGGTGAGGCAGGAAGAGCCCCTCAGAACCAACCCAAGCCGGCAGGAGCCTGGCCCGGCGCAGCCAGGTGACCAGGGATAAGGCGGGTCAGAGGTCAAGTGAGGCGTTTCCTCTCGGAGCGGCAGCTTTCCTTTGCCTGGAACGGGCAGATAATGGGAATCCTCGTCCTACCCACAAAACCCAACAGTCTACGGGGATGATGATGACTCGGTGTTTACTGCACGTCAAGCCCCGGGGGCAGGTAAGCCACTCCCGCTCTGCAGACCAGGAAGCGGCCTCGGAAGGCACCGTGCCCGGGGCCACGCAGCTTGCGGGATCGGGGGACACTAAGCCTTTGTTCTCAGTGGCCCCGCGCGGCCTCTCAGTTGGTTCTTCAGACTGCTCGCTGGGGTCCCTTTCCTAGGAGAGGCGCAGCAAGATCGCCTCTGAGGCCTCCTCCGGCTTCGAGGGCCCGTGGTTTTATTAAAAAGAGGAGTAGGCAGGCGTGGAGGGCAAGTCCAAACTCCTGGGCCCAACTCTGGGGACCGCCGGGGCCTGGGCTCCCCGACTCCCCTCACTATGCTCTCGCCTCGCGCTCGGGAGCCACAGGCCCTGGGCCACGGGCCCACCTCTCTGGGCCTCAGTTTCCTCTTCTGCAAACTAAGAACAATGGCAGTCCCGCTGCGCAGGTAGTTTGAGGAAGTGCTGGCAGGTGCTGTTGTGTCACGAGCCCCACCCTCTGGCTCCGGCTGCTGCTCTTTCACCACCTCCTCGGAGACGCCTTGCCGGAAGCCCCCTCCCCTGTTCCCGAAGCCGCTGAGCCACGCCCTGCCCTTGCCACAGGTGCCACAGGCTGTTGTAATTTGTTTGACTTTCCAACCACACCAAACACTTCTTTTTTTTTTTTTTTTAATCTTCACCCAAGGGCATGTTTTTACTGATTTGAGAGAGAGGGGAAGCAGAAGGCAACACCAATGTGAGAGTGAAACATCAATCAGTTGCCTCTAGCAGGTGCCCTGACAGGGGCTCAAACCTGCAACCGGGGTATGTGCCCTGACCAGGAATCGAACCCCTGACCTTTTGGTGTGTAGAAGGACTTTTCCAAATAACTGAGCCACACCGGCCAGGGCCCAAACACTTCTCGAACCCGGCCTAGAGCATCCAGCAGCTCAGAGACATGTGAGCCGAGTCCTGCCCTCCCGGGGCCACACCTGAGTGGAGACAGGGCGCCAATCGGTGCCGATGGCATTGGTAAGCGCCACTGTCGGGGCTACAGAGCCCGGAGGAGGGAGGGCCAGACCCTGGCGCCACCAGCAGGCGTGCGGTGGGCCTGCACTGAGCTGGTTCTCACACCTTCGCTGGGAGGACCATCTGCTGCCATGAGAGACAAGGTAGTGCCCAGCATGTCCCGTCTCCACCTCAGACCGGTGAACCGGAAACGGACCCACTATTTCCACAAACCCGCAAGCCACGCCCTGCTCTGGGGGTTTACCCACGTTCACCACTCCGCCAGGGCCACCCCCAATCGCTGGCCCCTGCTGCCGAGCGAGCGTCGCCGTCAGCTCCGCCCAGCGTGCTCCGATCACCCAGGCCAGGCCTGGGCGCCTGGGCACCACGCACCCATCACCTGCACGTGCACATGCCAGGCCCACGGCAAAGCACGGTGCTGAGCACTCCGGCATCGCAGAGCTAAGCACAACCGCTCATGGTCCCTGTCCGCCTCCCGGGGCCAGCCTGCGGGCTCGCCGCGTGCCCTGTGGCATCGGTGCTCTCGGTGGCCTAGACGCCAGTCACTCTACAGACGAGGACGCTGATGCACCGCTCCTTCCCACGTGCCCGGGGCCGAGGATGCTAATGCACAGCTCCTTCCCACGTGCCCGGCCGCTGCAGGCGGCACAGCAGGCACTCCGTGGGCATTTGTTTGAGCTGACCCTCGAGGGGAGAAGCGGGGACAAGGCACCTCAAGGGACACAGCACCGGCCTGAAGGGGAGTGAGGGGGGGAGGAGTGTAGGCTGCCTGGGTCTAGGGAAGGCCCTTTCTGGGGGCTGAAGGCTGCTGCACCACGGAGTCTGGCGGCCTGAGCGGGGAGGGAGGTTCCCACATACACAGGGGCTGGGGTTTGGGAGGAAGGGGGTAGGCAGTGGTGGTGGCTGGCAGGGCAAGGGGGAGATGTAGGAGGGCATGACTGGGTGGGGGTAAGGGTGGGGGCACTGATCAAAGGGGGTCAAGGAAGGGGTGGTGAGCTCAGAGGGGGACAGGGAAGGGGTGAGGAGCTCAGAGGAAGTCAGGGAAGGGGTGAGGAGATCAGGGGGGACCGGGAAGGGGTGGTGAGCTCAGAGGAGGACAGGGAAGGGGTGAGGAGATCAGAGGGGACAGGGAAAGGGTGAGGAGCTCAGAGGGGGACAGGGAAGGGGTGAGGAGCTCAGAGGGGACAGGGAAGGGGTGAGGAGCTCAGAGGGGACAGGGAAGGGGTGAGGAGCTCAGAGGGGACAGGGAAGGGGTGAGGAGCTCAGAGGGGACAGGGAAGGGGTGAGGAGCTCAGAGGGGACAGGGAAGGGGTGAGGAGCTCAGAGGGGACAGGGAAGGGGTGAGGAGCTCAGAGGGGGACAGGGAAGGGGTGAGGAGCTCAGAGGAGGACAGGGAAGGGGTGAGGAGCTCAGAGGGGACAGGGAAGGGGTGAGGAGCTCAGAGGGGACAGGGAAGGGGTGAGGAGCTCAGAGGGGACAGGGAAGGGGTGAGGAGCTCAGAGGGGACAGGGAAAGGGTGAGGAGCTCAGAGGGGGACAGGGAAGGGGTGAGGAGCTCAGAGGGGACAGGGAAGGGGTGAGGAGCTCAGAGGGGACAGGGAAGGGGTGAGGAGCTCAGAGGGGACAGGGAAGGGGTGAGGAGCTCAGAGGAGGTCAGGGAAGGGGTGAGGAGCTCAGAGGAGGTCAGGGAAGGGGTGAGGAGATCAGGGGGGACTGGGAAGGGGTGGTGAGCTCAGAGGAGGACAGGGAAGGGGTGGTGAGCTCAGAGGGGGACAGGGAAGGGGTGGTGAGCTCAGAGGGGGACAGGGAAGGGGTGGTGAGCTCAGAGGGGGACAGGGAAGGGGTGAGGAGCTCAGAGGGGACAGGGAAGGGGTGAGGAGCTCAGAGGAGGTCAGGGAAGGGGTGAGGAGATCAGGGGGGACCGGGAAGGGGTGGTGAGCTCAGAGGAGGACAGGGAAGGGGTGAGGAGCTCAGAGGGGGACAGGGAAGGGGTGAGGAGCTCAGAGGGGACAGGGAAGGGGTGAGGAGCTCAGAGGGGACAGGGAAGGGGTGAGGAGCTCAGAGGGGGACAGGGAAGGGGTGAGGAGCTCAGAGGAGGTCAGGGAAGGGGTGAGGAGATCAGGGGGGACTGGGAAGGGGTGGTGAGCTCAGAGGAGGACAGGGAAGGGGTGGTGAGCTCAGAGGGGGACAGGGAAGGGGTGGTGAGCTCAGAGGGGGACAGGGAAGGGGTGGTGAGCTCAGAGGGGGACAGGGAAGGGGTGAGGAGCTCAGAGGGGACAGGGAAGGGGTGAGGAGCTCAGAGGAGGTCAGGGAAGGGGTGAGGAGATCAGGGGGGACAGGGAAGGGGTGGTGAGCTCAGAGGAGGACAGGGAAGGGGTGAGGAGCTCAGAGGGGGACAGGGAAGGGGTGAGGAGCTCAGAGGGGACAGGGAAGGGGTGAGGAGCTCAGAGGGGGACAGGGAAGGGGTGAGGAGCTCAGAGGGGTCAGGGAAGGAGTGGTGAGCTCAGAGGGGACAGGGAAGGGGTGGTGAGCTCAGAGGGGACAGGGAAGGGGTGAGGAGCTCAGAGGGGACAGGGAAGGGGTGAGGAGCTCAGAGGGGGACAGGGAAGGGGTGAGGAGCTCAGAGGAGGACAGGGAAGGGGTGAGGAGCTCAGAGGGGGACAGGGAAGGGGTGAGGAGCTCAGAGGGGACAGGGAAGGGGTGAGGAGCTCAGAGGGGGACAGGGAAGGGGTGAGGAGCTCAGAGGGGTCAGGGAAGGAGTGGTGAGCTCAGAGGGGACAGGGAAGGGGTGGTGAGCTCAGAGGGGACAGGGAAGGGGTGAGGAGCTCAGAGGGGACAGGGAAGGGGTGAGGAGCTCAGAGGGGGACAGGGAAGGGGTGAGGAGCTCAGAGGGGACAGGGAAGGGGTGGTGAGCTCAGAGGGGACAGGGAAGGGGTGGTGAGCTCAGAGGGGACAGGGAAGGGGTGAGGAGATCAGAGGGGACAGGGAAGGGGTGGTGAGCTCAGAGGGGGCAGGGAAGGGGTGAGGAGATCAGAGGGGACAGGGAAGGGGTGAGGAGCTCAGAGGGGGACAGGGAAGGGGTGAGGAGCTCAGAGGGGGACAGGGAAGGGGTGAGGAGCTCAGAGGGGGACAGGGAAGGGGTGAGGAGCTCAGAGGGGACAGGGAAGGGGTGAGGAGCTCAGAGGGGACAGAGAAGGGGTGGTGAGCTCAGAGGGGGACAGGGAAGGGGTGAGGAGCTCAGAGGGGGACAGGGAAGGGGTGGTGAGCTCAGAGGGGGACAGGGAAGGGGTGAGGAGCTCAGAGGGGACAGGGAAGGGGTGAGGAGCTCAGAGGGGACAGGGAAGGGGTGGTGAGCTCAGAGGGGGACAGAGAAGGGGTGGTGAGCTCAGAGGGGACAGGGAAGGGGTGAGGAGCTCAGAGGGGGACAGGGAAGGGGTGGTGAGCTCAGAGGGGGACAGGGAAGGGGTGGTGAGCTCAGAGGGGGACAGGGAAGGGGTGAGGAGCTCAGAGGGGGACAGGGAAGGGGTGGTGAGCTCAGAGGGGGACAGGGAAGGGGTGAGGAGCTCAGAGGGGGACAGGGAAGGGGTGGTGAGCTCAGAGGGGGACAGGGAAGGGGTGAGGAGCTCAGAGGGGACAGGGAAGGGGTGAGGAGCTCAGAGGAGGTCAGGGAAGGGGTGAGGAGATCAGGGGGGACCGGGAAGGGGTGGTGAGCTCAGAGGAGGACAGGGAAGGGGTGAGGAGCTCAGAGGGGGACAGGGAAGGGGTGAGGAGCTCAGAGGGGACAGGGAAGGGGTGAGGAGCTCAGAGGGGACAGGGAAGGGGTGAGGAGCTCAGAGGGGGACAGGGAAGGGGTGAGGAGCTCAGAGGAGGACAGGGAAGGGGTGAGGAGCTCAGAGGGGGACAGGGAAGGGGTGAGGAGCTCAGAGGGGACAGGGAAGGGGTGAGGAGCTCAGAGGGGGACAGGGAAGGGGTGAGGAGCTCAGAGGGGTCAGGGAAGGAGTGGTGAGCTCAGAGGGGACAGGGAAGGGGTGGTGAGCTCAGAGGGGACAGGGAAGGGGTGAGGAGCTCAGAGGGGACAGGGAAGGGGTGAGGAGCTCAGAGGGGGACAGGGAAGGGGTGAGGAGCTCAGAGGGGACAGGGAAGGGGTGAGGAGCTCAGAGGGGACAGGGAAGGGGTGGTGAGCTCAGAGGGGACAGGGAAGGGGTGGTGAGCTCAGAGGGGACAGGGAAGGGGTGAGGAGATCAGAGGGGACAGGGAAGGGGTGGTGAGCTCAGAGGGGGCAGGGAAGGGGTGAGGAGATCAGAGGGGACAGGGAAGGGGTGAGGAGCTCAGAGGGGGACAGGGAAGGGGTGAGGAGCTCAGAGGGGGACAGGGAAGGGGTGAGGAGCTCAGAGGGGGACAGGGAAGGGGTGAGGAGCTCAGAGGGGACAGGGAAGGGGTGAGGAGCTCAGAGGGGACAGAGAAGGGGTGGTGAGCTCAGAGGGGGACAGGGAAGGGGTGAGGAGCTCAGAGGGGGACAGGGAAGGGGTGGTGAGCTCAGAGGGGGACAGGGAAGGGGTGAGGAGCTCAGAGGGGACAGGGAAGGGGTGAGGAGCTCAGAGGGGACAGGGAAGGGGTGGTGAGCTCAGAGGGGGACAGAGAAGGGGTGGTGAGCTCAGAGGGGACAGGGAAGGGGTGAGGAGCTCAGAGGGGGACAGGGAAGGGGTGGTGAGCTCAGAGGGGGACAGGGAAGGGGTGGTGAGCTCAGAGGGGGACAGGGAAGGGGTGAGGAGCTCAGAGGGGGACAGGGAAGGGGTGGTGAGCTCAGAGGGGGACAGGGAAGGGGTGAGGAGCTCAGAGGGGGACAGGGAAGGGGTGGTGAGCTCAGAGGGGGACAGGGAAGGGGTGAGGAGCTCAGAGGGGGACAGGGAAGGGGTGGTGAGCTCAGAGGGGGACAGGGAAGGGGTGAGGAGCTCAGAGGGGGACAGGGTAGGGGTGGTGAGCTCAGAGGGGACAGGGAAGGGGTGAGGAGCTCAGAGGGGGACAGGGAAGGGGTGGTGAGCTCAGAGGGGACAGGGAAGGGGTGGTGAGCTCAGAGGGGACAGGGAAGGGGTGGTGAGCTCAGAGGGGGACAGGGAAGGGGTGAGGAGCTCAGAGTTCATGGCGCTCTCCGCCCTGAGGCTCAATATCTATCGTGACCAAAGCAGGACTGTCCCTTTCATGTCTCCGAATGCCCCGGAGCACCCATACCTGAAGTGCCGGCAAGCATCAGTGCTGGCGGGGAGGTGAGTCATCCAGCCCGAGGCCTCGCTCTCCCAAGGCTTCCCCCCTGCTGGGCCCTCTTCCCTGAGGCAGAGCCCGGGCTCTAGGACACGGGACCTGCCCCAGTCCAGATGCCGGGCCCAGAGGACATGGCGTCCCACCTCCGGAAGGAGAACCGGAGCATCAGGGCCCGCAAGAGCCAGCGCTGTGGACCCGAGGGCCCGGGGAGGAGCAGGCTGGCCTCTGGGGCCAGGGCAGTGGAGGGGAGGGGGGAGGGGAGCCGGGAGGGGGAGGGGAGCCGGGAGGGGAATCCCAGGAGCAAAAGCTGCCGCAAATGGAAACCATGGAGCTCATTGGGCAGAAGAGCTGAATGGAGGCAACAACCGTCCGCTCTTTGGAGAGAGCAGACCTGGCTTTCACACACGGCCAGTTCGTTCTACGACCCCAAATCCCTCTAGATATTATCAATCGAATTAAAAATAAGAAGTGGCGCCCTGGCCGGTGTGGGTCAGTGGTTGAGCATTGACCATGAACCAAGAGATCCCAGTTCAATGCCCAGTCCGGGCCCATGCCCAGGTCGCCGGCTCAATCCCAGCAGGAGGCAGCTGATGGATGTTTCTCATCGATGTTTCTATCTCTCTATCCCTCTCCCTCCTTCTCTAAAATGTAAATATATACTGGTGTATACATATAAAAAAATGTTTTATAATAAAAAGTGGTTTCCTGGCCGGGTAGCTTATTTGGTTAGAGTGTCATCTCAACACACCAAGAATTAGCCAATGAATGCATAAGTGACACAACAAATCCGTGTTTCTCTCTCTCTCTCTCTCTCTTTCTCTGTCTCTCTCAAATCAATTTAAAAAGTAAAACAGTGGCTGAAACACGTTTGGCTCAGTGGATAGAGCATTGGTCTGCGGACTGAAAGGTCCCAGGTTCGATTCCGGTCAAGGGCATGTACCTTGGTTGCGGACACATACCCAGTCGGGAGTGTGTAGGAGGCAGCTGATTGATGTTTCTCTCTCATGGATTTTTTTTAAAATATATTTTATTGATATTTTACAGAGAGGAAGGGAGAGAGATAGAGAGCTAGAAACGTCGATGAGAGAGAAACATCGACCAGCTGCCTCTTGCATACCCCCTATTGGGGATGTGCCTGCAACCAATGTACGTGCCCTTGACTGGAATCGAACCCGGGACCTTTCAGTCCGCAGACCGACGCTCTACCACTGAGCCAAACCGGTTTCGGCGGATGTTTCTAATTCTCTGTTCCTCTCCCTTCTTCTCTGTAAAAAATCAATATATATATATATATATATATATATTTAAAAAGTGGTGAGTCCCATAGAAGCAGGTGTGGCTGTACATGAACCTGAAGGGAGCCCAGAAAGGGCAGAGCCTGGGATTGAGGGCCAGCGTCCAGCAGAGAGATGGCTGTTAAAAGCAACGACGTTTGGATGGATGACCTTTTGGATAGATGACCTTTTGGGTGGGTGACCTTTGTAAACCGTGATGCCTGAGGAAAATGAGGTCTCAGTGCATCCTATGTCTCCGGGCTGTGAAAGCTGAACAGGCAGCGTGAGAGGGGAGACCAGGGGAGGAACTGACTGCAGCTTCGGGTCGGGTGGGTGACGGAGGCCGAGGCCGCCCCGCCGTCGGGGTTGGTGGTGGGTGGCGGGTGGGGCTGTCTCAGGGCACCCGTGCGCGGTGGCGGCCAGAATGAGATGGCCTCCGGGTGCTTCTGGCCACAAGGACGCTGTTGGAGAACTCCCTTTTGAAGGGGCTGGGGGACCCCTACTCTACCTTGCTTCCAGAACTTCTTGGCTATCATCCACTCCTTGTCATCCTCTGAGCTGTCCATGTCCTCCGAGTCCTCGCGCTCACGGGGCTCGCCCACCCACTGCAGACCGTAGTCACCGAGGAAGCGCTGGGGGAGAGGGCGCCGTCAGCTCGGCCCTCTCCGGGGGCCAGGCGGCCTCGGCCCAGGCCCCAGCCTCCGGCCTCCGCTCCCAGGGCCGGGGGGCGGGGCAGAGGGGGTGGGCTCGGGGTCCTGGCAACTTTGTGGCTGTAAACTTGGGGAGCCACTTCACCCCCTAGGGCCTCGGGCTGCTCCTCACACGGCGGGGAGGACAGCCCCTGCCCAGTGAGCTCGTGAGGAGGACTCAGCACGATCATCCCTCCCAAGGACCGCACAGCGCCTGGCCCAGGAGCCCGCGGGCAGCCGTGAGGGCGGCGGGGAGCCCGGCGGGCCGGCCCATGTGGGGGGGGGCCCGGGAGGATGTATTGCCTGCACACACGCAGCCTCCCGAGGGAGGGCTGGCTCTCACAGCTCGTCACAGGAACGCTGGCGAGCTGTCTACACTTCCTGCTGCTGGTTCCTCATCTCCCTCTCCCTCCTCGCCCGCGGCCCACGGCCACGGCCCAGGGCTCAGGTGCAGCGCCCAGCCGCCTGCCCGGCGCCGCGCCCGGGGGCACACTTCCGCCTCCGCCTCCTGTAACACGGCGCTTCCTCTTCCGTTCCACGTTGCCAGCCATCCCCACTGCGATGGCCAACAGGCATCTCAAGGTGAACTTGACCCACACGGTCGGTGGCCACCCCACCCCCCTCCCCTCCTCCCCTCCAGGTCTCCGCACTCAGCCAGCAGCACCCCTCGCCTAGGCGCCCCGTGGGCCGCCCCTCCCAGGCGCCTCAAACCTGTCCCCTCCACGGTCTCCTCTGCCGCCACCCGCGTTCGAGCCTCGGTGACAATTCCGGCGGAGCTTCCACCCGCCCCTTCCCCCACCCACTCCCCTAACTGAAACCTGTGGTTCCCCATTCCTGAGGACAGAATCCCCCCACTCTGTGGGTGACTCACCCTCCGCTCTCCCCCCCCCCCCCCCCCCGCCTCTTCTGGCTCTCCCTCGCTCCCACAGCCACCCACCAGGCTTCTACGGGGGAAGCGGAGCTGCCCGTGTCTTCACCGCCCCCCCCCTGGTGTCCCCGAGCAGCCCCAGACCTCTTGCCCAATGTCACCCGCAGGGTGGACCAAATCGCTATTGTGCCACCCACTGACAATGTCATCATGTCTGTGCTCTTGGCTATCTTCCCGTGTCCTTGCGTGTGTCTCTGTCCCTCCCAGACTTTTGGCCTCAGGGGGGCGGGACCCCATCTACCTCCCCGTGGCCAGGAAAGAGGAGACACTCTGTCTGAGTTAAGTTAATGGAACAACAAACACGTGAATGGTATGACCAGAGGGCCCCGTGGCAGCTGCTCGGAGGAGCCCACAGCCGGGTGTGAGCAGGCCTGGGCTCGGGGCGCTCAGCTGTGGCCTCAAGTTAGGTGGTCGGGGCTTTGGAAGCTAAGCCTACGTGGGGAGGGCGAGGGAGAGGGAGAGGTTGGCCCCCAGGAGGAGCTTCTGGAGGGGCCAGCGAGAGAGGGGCAGGCACGGACAAAGCCTGCCCCCAGGCCCTCCCTGAAACGTGGGTCCCCCTGGGTGAGCCCAGCGGTAGGAATGGGGCAAGGCAAGTGACACGGGGTGACTGGGATGCCATGTTCAATGCAGCAGGCACACGTGGCCAGGTATCATGCTAGGTCCGGGGCGGACGGCAAGAGCAGGAGGGGAGAGCTGGAGGTCCCCTGGGGGGGGGGGGGGTGAGGCCCTAAGGAGGCCGGGGACACAGAGCCGGCCCTGCCCGGTGGGAGAGGGGCTTCTGGGGGAGGCCCCGCCGAGAGTTGAGACCTCGCTGGGGGAAGGTGGAGAAACACCGCAGGCAGAGGGATCGGCATGGGCCGGGCCCCGAGCTGAGAAATCGCTCACTGCGGTCCGAGGACCAGAGGCCGGGCCGTGGCCGGAGGGGAGTGTGGTTCGAGGTGAAGCGCAGGCCGGGCAGGAAGGCCTGTGCCCGCCTTGGATGTCTCTCTGGCTCTGTCAGCTCCAGGTTAGCCCTGCGGGGGGCACCGGAGCAGGGCCCGGGGCGGGTGTGGCAAAGGGGCCGGAGAGCTGGGCTCCGGCCCGACCCTGAGGGGCAGACCGCCCGGCCGCGGCCGCTCACCTCCATCTCCTTGACCTGCCGCCGCAGCTGCTCGCACACCGTCACCAGCTCCTCCTGCCGATGCAGGGATATCTTGCCTTCAGGAGAGATGGGGAGGGAGGGGTTCCGCTGCCCCAGCATGGAGGCGGCCAGGCTGCCTGGGCCAGAGCTCTGCCCTGAGGGTCATCTGAGGAACTCGGGGGTCCCCTCTCCCTGACCCTGACAAGGGAGACCCCCCTGACCGCGAGGAGGCCGCTCCCTCCTGAAGCGAGGCTCAGTCCCACGTCGGAGGGGGAGGGCACCACCCAAAAGTGCCACTGCCCTCTGGGCTCAGCTGTCCCCACCCCACCACGGGACGCCCCGGAGCCCCGGTGTCCAGGGGCCACGGGCCCAGGGGAGGGGCCCCTGAGAGAGCCGCTTACTCTTCTGCTCCTCGAAGATCTTCACCAACTCTTCCAGGTACCGGATTTTCTCATCCTGCCGCGACAAGACGGGGAGCCGGGGTGGGGGTGAGGGGTGGGGGGCGGACACAGGCAAGCCTGGCGGTTCCAAGAGCCCAAGGGAGCCCCGTCCCGAGGGGAGATCTGGAGTGCGTGCCTCCGTGGGGCACTAGGGAGCTGAAAGCCCTGCCCCCCTTTGGCATAACCGCTGCTCCTGCACCTCAGATGACCCCCGAGGTGCCACCGGGGTAGGGGAAGGTGTGGCGGTGCCCCGAGTGCCCCAGAACTCTGAGGCCTGCGGGCCTCCCCCGGCCTCTCTCCTCGGTCACAGGGACCCATCGGTCTCAGGCCACACCCGGCCCTCGACCGGGCAGTTCGGTGTGGAGATGGTTCTAGAACCCACCCACCCTGGCCCACTGCAGCGGTAGCCTCAGAGGTCACCCCAGCCTGGACCTCCCCCCCCGCCCCGCTTCAGACTGGATCCTGGCCGGGTCCCCTCTGGGGTCCCACCTTGGACAGCATCTGGTCAGCCTGCATCTTCACCTGCTCCTCCAGCTGCTGCACCCTCCTTGCCAGGTTCAGCAGCTCCCCGTTGTGGGGCCCGGCAGCTGCCAATCAGACAGAGTCCTGGAGCCCATGGCTAGAGCAGAGGCTGAGGTGGGGGGGGGTCCTGGGAGGGGGAGGGGAGCCCCAGGAGTGGAAATAAGAGCCATCACAGCCGTCGTCTAGATAGGAGGGGCCACTCTAAAACACGTTCATGTCCACTCGTGCAATCCTTACAACACGCCCCTGAGGAAATGCTGCTCGAGGAAACTGAGGCACAGAGAGCGTCAGTAAACTGTCCAAGGGTACGAGCGGGTGCCCCGAGGAGGGAACAGCAAACCGTGTGGACCGTTCTGTGCAGAGCGGGAGAGCACAGGTGAGCCCCGAGGGCGCAGACACCAGCGAGAAGCAAACAGAGAGCGGCGGCCGGCCCTTTAAGCGGAGGGGCTGCTCGCTGTGACCGCTGTGACCGCTGTGGCCGCTGTGACTGCTCCTGAGAGCCCCCGCCCCGCAGGGAGGACGCTGGCTTTGGACTGAGTCTGGGGGGGCTCTTTCTGCCTCCTCTTCCATCTCAACTCCCCTCCTTCCATTTATTCGCTGGGATCCCCTCAGCGAATCTTCTCCTCAATGCGCTGACCTGGGTGTCCCCGGGCTCAGGTCACAGAGGAGGGGATGGAGAGGCAGAGAAGGAAGTGGCTTATCTGAGACACCCAGCGAGTGGAGAACTCTGCCGGCATCCCAGCTCCTCCACTCCCAGCTCCGCCGGTCCCTGCCCGTCCCCCTCTAGGCACCTGCATGGCGGCAGTGTCACCAGGCCCGCTGGGTGGGGTGGGCCCCCGGGGAGGGCTAGCTAGGGGACTGGGCCTTGCCGAGCAGGAAGCAGAGCGCTGAAGGGAGAGCTTCCCCCTCAGGCCCTTCACTCATCTGCCCCTGGCTCCTGGGCACTCTGACATCACACTGATGACTCCAGCCAGGTCCCCTCCAGAGGCACGAGCCACAGCCTGGCCTGGGGCATGGCCACACCACCTCCCGAGCTAAGAGGCCCTGGATGGGTCGGAGGGGGGAGGGAGGGCAGGCCCATGGCCATGGTCAGCCAGAAATGGGAACAGCTGTCCCAGGTGCAGCAGGTGGGGGAGTGGGTGCATGCCCCTCTGGGCCTCTCCCCTCTGGGTCTCTCCCCTCTGGGCCTCCCTCCTCGGGGCCCTCTCCTGCTGCTGGGGACCCAGACCCCTTTGGGCCCTGCTCTCACCTTGCCTGCCCACAGGCGCTCCTATGCCTCCGTAGCAGGAAGGGACGGGGAAGTTTTCGTCTGAGCCTTGTCCATTGCTCAGCACGTCCACGGTATCTTCTGCGGACACAGAGCCCAGGTCACTGCCGGGGCTGAGGCCCAGGGCAAGCTGGCGCCCTGGCCAAGATGCAGCAGCCTGTATTCTGTTCCCCCAAACAAACGAGGACAGGACACGGGAGGTTGGCGAGCATGAATCCAACGAGAACAGGCCTCTTCTTAGAGTTCTCCCGCCTGGCTTTTGGGGGGGACCACGGTGGGGGCAAGAGTGGGGTTGAGGTGCAAAGCTCTAAGCCTGCAGGAGTCAGAGTGGGGACAGGGGTTCCGGGAGAAAGGGGTGTCATGGGAGGAGGCTGTCGGGGGAGGAGGGCTGGGCTTTGGCCCCCCTCTGGGTTCTCAGCACTCACCGGTCAACCCCCAGGGGGGAGGAGGGGTTCAAATGTTAGGGACGACATCTCTGCTGGGGGGGGTGGGGCCGCCTAGGAGAGCTGCCAAGAGGAAGCCCTGTCCTCAGGGGTGGGCGCTGCAGGGGACACTGAGGCCGGGCCAGCTGCTCTGGCTGCCAGAGTCTCCGTGTGCTCTCTCTCCATCTGCCCAACCACAAGGAGACGCGGGGAGGGAGGGGAGGAAGACACAGGGCAGGGCCCTCACTCACCGTTTCCGTAGAGCTTTAGCCCTCGCTTCCTGGGAATCCGGGCGGGAAGGAGAAGGAAGACAGACACGTTAGGACACCCTGGAATGTCATCAGGGGAGGGGCCCCGGGCACCAGACTCCCCCCGCCCAGTCCCACCCTGGCACTGGGACCAGCAGGCTCCGGGATCCACTCCTCCCAGCGGAGGACAGCGGAGCTGGAGGGCAGAGTCTTGGGAGGAAGACAGATTCCCAAAGTCAGGGAGCCCGGCCCCAGCGCTGCTTTGTGCCACAGTCCACACGGCAGGGAGGTGTGGGGGCCCGGGCCTGCCCCTCAACCTCTCTGAATCCCCTTGGTCTACGCATGATCCAAGCGGTGCTCATGAGAGCGACAACGTCTGAAACGATCATTTGGTTCCGCCAGTGGCTGATCATCGACCTATGAACCAGGACGGAGTCCCAGTCAGGGCACATACCTAGGTTCGGAGCTCCATCCCCAGCGGGAGGTGGGCAGGAGGCAGCCAATCCATGATTCTCTCTCATCACTGACGTTTCTGTCTCTCTCCCCGTCTCCGGAAAGATGAAAATGCTAGACAGATGTAAAGAATCCCCTTTTGCCGAAACCCGTGTGGCTCAGTGGATAGAGCGTCGGTCTGCGGACTGAAAGGTCCCGGGTTCGATTCCGGTCAAAGGCATGTACCTTGGTTTCGGGCACATCCCCAGTAGGGGGGGTGCAAGAGGCAGCTGGTCGATGTTTCTCTCTCATTGACGTTTCTAGCTCTCTCTCTCTCTCTCCCTTCCTCTCTGTAAAATATCAATAAAATATATTTAAAAAAAAAAAAAAAAAGAATCCCCTTTACTGAGAGCCCAGCACTAGGAGCCATTTTTCTTGTCCAGGGAGGAGCGAGGAAGAGGCGGGGGCATGGACACAAAGGACCCGGAGGCCCGCCTCCTACCCTGAATTCACATTCTCCGACAGCAGGGGCACTTTCCGGGTCTTGCTAAGGGAGGACAAAGGTGAGCTCATAGTTCTTCTAGATTTTAGTTGTCAGGAATTCCCTGAGGAGAAAGAAAGAAGTCAGACCCAAGGGTCAAGGGCTCTATCCCCAGCCAAGGGCACATGCCTGGGTTGTAGGTTCCATCCCGCAGCCCAGGTTGGGAAGCAACCAGGGATGTGTCTTTCTTATATCCGAGTTTCTCTCTTTCCGTCCCTCCTCCCCTCCCTTCCACTCTCTAAAAAAGCAAAGAAGCTGAAACCGGTTTGGCTCAGTGGTAGAGCGTCGGTCTGCAGACTGAAAGGTCCCAGGTTCGATTCCGGTCAAGGGCATGTACATTGGTTTCGGGCACATCCCCGGTGGGGGGTGTGCAAGAGGCAGCTGGTCGATGTTTCTCTCTCATCGATCTTTCTGGCTCTCTATCTCTCTCCCTTCCTCTCTGTAAAATATCAATAAAATATATATTTTTTTAAAGCAAAGGAGAAAATATCCTTCTGTGAGGATTAACAAGGAAAAAAAAAATAAGAAGTCAGCCCGTGGAGTCCCTCCCTCGGGACCAGGAAGTGGCCCAAGGCTTTCTCTTCCTCCGTTACGCTCCCAAAAAGGAACACTCTCCAGGGACTGTCATCCGCTTCTTCCCACTGCTCCCGGAGGCAGCCGGGCCTCAGGATCCCGGTGGTTGACAGCCACCTGCTCCCCAGATAGCCCACACTCTGCTGGGAACCCGGAGGCCTCTGTCCCGGGAACGGGCATTGGGACGGAGGAGGCTGCAGAAACGTGCCAGAAGCCTGGGACTTGCCCAAACTTAGAGTCCAGGCATGAGCCTACCCACGACGCCTGGGGCTTTTGTCCACCCGCCAAGGAGCTGGTCAGCACGAAGCTGAGGTGTCCCCTCCCCTCCCACCAGAGCCCAGGCCGCTACCCCTCAGAGCCAGAGAGGGGCCACCCACGGGCAGGATTCAACCAAGACCCAGTCCACACGGCAGGGAGGTCAAGAAGCCAGGCTGCTGGCCCTGGCCAGGGAGCTCCGTGGGTTAGAGTGTCATCCCGATGCACCAAGGTTGCAAGTTCGATCCCCAGTCGGGGCACGTACAAGCAGCAGCCAATGAATGCATACATAAGCGAGACACAAATCAATGTGTTTGTGTGTCTCTCTCCCTCGCCCTCTCTAAAGTCAATAAATACATTTTTAAAAAGTTAAAAAAAAGAATTCAGGCTCTAGACAGGTTCTGTCATTCACCCGTGTAATCCCCACCTTGGTTCCTTTTGGCATAAAATGGGGATGGGGACAGGATCAGGGAGGGTTACCCGTGGGATTCAAAAATAACAAACATATCACAGAGTTCTCGTCACAGTCCACTGTAGAGCATTTTCATTATTCTCCTGAGCCCTAAGCACTGTGCCTTTAGTCCCTAAAACAGGCCTGCATCGTCTCCCACCAGGCCTGATCATCCCTTCCTTCTCCAAATTCTCACCACCTTGACCCCCTCAAAAGAAAGTAGTCAAAACACAGAGGGTGGAGGCGGAAGAGGGCCTAGAGGTAATAAATGGTGTTGGAAAAAGTAAAATAAAATAATCAGAAATTAAGTCTTGTTGAGGACGTGGGGAAATTGGATTGTAATTTGTTGGGTTGTAAAAGGGTGCGGCTGCCATGGAAAACAGGATGCATTTCTTTAAAAGATCCAACACCCTTACCTTATGGCCTCGCAATTCCACTCCTAGGCACATACCCAAGAGAAATGAGAACTTACGTCCACACAAAAACTTGTACACATGTTCATGGCAGCATTATTTAGAGCAGCTAAAAAGTGGAAACCCAAATGTCCATCAATCAACGAATGAACGGACAAACGTGGTATAACTTTATTGTGGAATGTTATTTGACAATTTCAAAAAAGGAATGCACCATGGCTCAGTGGTTGAACATTCACCTATGAAAGCATGCCGGGGTTGCGGGTTCGATCTCCAGCGTGGGGCATGCAGGAGGCAGCCAATCTCTCATCATCGATGTTTCTGTCTCTCTCTCCCTCTCCCTTCCTCTCTGAAATCAATAAAAATAAAAAAAAAAGGAATGAAATACATGCTACATCATGAATGGACCTTGAATACATTGTGCTGAGGGAAGAAGTCAATCACAAAAGACTACACATTTTTATGGTTCCATCTACATGAAATGTCCGGAATGTGCATCTCATATAGCGACCAAGCAGATCAGTGGTGGCCTGGGGCGGGGCTGCTGCGGAGTAAATGGGAGGTAACTGCTAACGGGTACGTACAGAGTGTCCTGGGCTGATGAAAAGTTCCGAACTTCATTGGGGTGATGGTTGCACAATCCTATGAATATACTAAAAACTACTGAAATTTATATTTTATATCTCAATAAAGCAACCATAGGGAAAAAAGGGAGGGAGCCCTCGATAGTGTGGCTCTGTGGATAGAGCATCAGCCAGTGGACTAAAGGGTCCCGGGTTCGATCCCAGTTAAGGGATCATTCACCTATGAACACACGCCTGGCTTGCGGGCTCAGTCCCCAGTGTGGGGCGTGCAGGAGGCAGCGGATCAATGACTCTCTCTCATCATTGATGTCTCTATCTCTCTTTCCTTCTTCCTCTCTGAAATCAATAAAAATATATTTTTTAAAAGGGGGTGGGACGGGGATCCTGGTCCCCAAGCCAAATCCAACATCTTTCCCCTTCTTAATGGGACCTCACCATCCAACCACAACATTTTTCTCTCCTTCCTCCTCTCTTAATCCCAGGATTTTACCAAATCCTGCAGGTAAAACTCCAGTGTGTCTCACACATAACTCCTCCTTCCTATGCCCACTGTTGGCCATCCTGGTGCGGCTTTCACTGTCCTTCTTTGGGGCCGTCACAATGGCCCACAATTAACTTCCCTTTCTCCACTCTCACTCCAGGCCAATCCAACAATGTCTCAGAGGTGGGCAAACTTTCTGACTCGAGGGCCACAATGGGTTCTTAAACTGGACCGGAGGGCCGGAACAAAAGCATGGATGGAGTGTTTGTGTGAACTAATATAAATTCAAAGTAAACATCATTACATAAAAGGGTATGGTCTTTTTTTTTTTTTAATTTCAATAGTTTAGAACAGCTGAACGGCCCGAGGGCCGTAGTTTGCCCACGGCTGCTCCAGATAAACTTCCCCAGGATTATAGGAGACCCCTGACTATATCTTCCCATCAGTCTGGGCCCTCCTGACCCCGGGGCTGTGTCTCCTGTTCCCTCAGGCCTGGGGTCCCAGAGGATAGAGCCATGTCACACTTGGGGACCGTGTCTCCCCGTCCGCCCTGGGACGCCTAAAGGTGGCACAGCTTCCCCCTTAAAGGCTTGGGCTTTGAAGCTGTGCTCGAAGCCTCTACACCTTTGAGGCCCGAGTCAAGACTGTGCCTGACTGACAGCTTTCATCACCGCTCCACCTTGTTGGCTCCCCCAAGTCCGGGTGCTCCCAGGGCCTGCCGGCCGGCAAGCTGCACGCCAGCACCCCCTAGACCCCCAAATAACCCATTCTAGGGACAGACCATACTTGTTCATTCATTCATTCATTGATGGGCATTTGGATTTCCATTTTTCATAGCGCCCTCAGAGAGACTAATGTCATCGCCTCACCGGGCCCCGGGGGCCGCGTCGCCTCCTCCACGCGTGGCCATGGTAGGCGGACCCGAGTCCCATCCCAGGACGGGGGGTGGGGGGCAGCTGGGGGAGCCGGCCCGCTGGGGCCGCCGGGCCCCGGGACTCTTGGGGCGAGGCCCCCGAATGCGTGGAGTGCTCCGCGGGCAAAACGGCCCCGGGCGGGACTCACCGGGCGGGACTCACCGGGCAGGGCCGAGGCGCCGTCCCGCGGCACCGCCATCTTGTTGTCGCGCGGTTTCCCAGGCGACCGGGCTCGCCTGCTTCCCATTGGCTCATCCGGGGGGCGGGGCCTCTGCGCGGCTGGCCGGCGGCGGAAGCGGGAACCGGAGCCGCGGTTTTTGCTGAATTGACTCGGGGGGTGACTTGTCCCTTTGAAGCCCGTTCCCCCCTCTCACCCGCCCAGTATGCGGAGGGGCCTGTTTTGAGTATGAGTTGAAATGATCAGAGGACTGAATAAATGTTTCTGAAAGCCGAACTTCTCTGAAAACTTCCTGACCGGGCGGAACTCAGAAGGGACGCTCCTATCACAGCTCCTTTGGGTGAAAGTTGGAGAGAGACACGTCCCTTCCCTGAACCTCATCTGTAAAACGAAGGGGTTAGATTGGACCAACGAGGCAGTGAAGAGCATGGAAGTTGGGCTGTGGGCAGGCTCCTGCCTTGCGGGCCCTTGGGCAAGTTACTCAGCTTAGTTTCTTTTTTAAAAAAATATGTTTTATTGATTTTTCACAGAGAGGAAGAGAGAGGGACAGAGAGTCAGAAACATCAATGAGAGAGAATCATCAATCAGCTGCCTCCTGCACACCCCCTACTGGGGATGTGCCCGCAACCAAGGTACATGCCCCCGACCGGAATCGAACCCTGGACCCTTCAGTCCGCAGGCCGACGCTCTATTCACTGAGCCAAACCGGTCTTGGCTCAGCTTAGTTTCTTAATCTATATAATGGGGATAATGTCCACTTTACAGAGTTTCCATGAGGATTAAATGAGAGAATTCATACAAGGTACCTGTCCCAACACCTATGCAGCGTAAATTTTAACTGCTAGCATCTTTATCCCTCAACCTTCAGTTGTAACGGTCTGGGATGCCATGACTTCTGATCTCAGACACCCATGGCATGGGCTCAACCACCAAAGCCCTTTCTCTGTGTGTCTAAGATCGCACTTTTTAATATTTTCCACGAGAGGCCTGGTGCATTAAATTCGTGCACGGGGGGGGGGTATAGTGGGGGCCCTCAGTCTGGCCTGCACCCTCTCACGGTCCAGGAGCCCTTGGGGGATGTCTGACTGACGGATTAGGCCTGCTCCCCACAGGGAGCAGCAGTTGGACATTCTTAGCGCTGCTGCAGGGGCAGGAAGCTCTGCAGCTGTAAGCCGGGCCTCTGGTTGAGTGGTGCTCCCCCTGTGGGAGTGCACTGACCAACAGGGGGCGGCTCCTGCATTGAGCATCTGCCTCCTGGTGGTCAGTGCACATCATAGCAACCGGTCGTTTCACCGTTGGGCTGAAATCGGCTCTCTGACACCCCCCCAGGGGTCCTGGATTGTGAGAGGGTGCAGGCCAGACTGAGGGACCCCACTGGTGCACATCAGGGCCAGGAAGGGACATGGGAGGTTGGCCAGCCGGGGAAGGACCACAGGAGGGCTCCAGGCTGTGTCTGGATAGCCTCAGTCCTGATGGGCCAGACCCCAGCAGCAAACTAACCTAGAGGTCAGAGTGTCTGCCCCCTGGTGGTCAGTGCACATCATAGCGAGCAGTTGAGTGGCCTTAGTGTTGTGGGGTAGAAACCTGGGTTCAAAATAAGACCACCAGAGGCTGATGATTGATTAAAAAAAAAAAAAAGAAGAAGCAGGCAACGATTTATTGAACTGGCCAGGACGAGGGGAGAGCACCCCACACAGGTGGAGTCCACACGACCGCACCGTTCCAGGTGTAGACAGTCCTTTTAAAGGTCTAAACCACAAAAATTTTCCTTTGTTCTGAATTCTAAATTCTAAAGGCTGGGAACAGCCCATAGGGTCCCAGCCACATCCTGCTGGACATGGGAATGTGGCTCTATCTTGCAAAAGCAGATAGTACAGAAGCAGAACTCAGTGGTTAATCTCTAAAGATTATCTACAGTTTCTACTCCTGAAGCTACTGAGTCAGTGGGAATCAATCTCCTGTGTTCCTGGTCCACAGACACAGGAAAATTGCCTTAGCCTCTCTGTCTCAATCTGGAAGCTGAGGCAACTACCCTATGTTTAAGCAAGTGCAGAAGACAGAAGAGCAGAGTTAAAATTCAAACAACAGTTTTTACCCAAGTATGGTTGCTACCATATTTCACTTAGCATATCATTAGCATATTATGCTTTGACTGGTTGAATGGCCAACTGGATGATTGGACACTTAGCATTAAGGCTTTTATTATATAGGATTTGACTTCTAGTCTACTGCATTCAGGGGAGGGCAGGCTCTTTGAGGTATTCTTGGCACACCAATTGGAGGCTGAAGGAAGCTAGCTACCAATTAGTGAGTGCCTTTCGAGTGGCCAATGCCAACATTATGAGGTTTCCAGAAGAGAAAACTGAAGCACAGATAAATGAAGTAACTTGCTTAAGACTATGCAGGTAATAAGTCTAATAACTTAGTTGATTACATAACAATTTCCATATATTTTTTATGTAGTCTTACATTGATCACAAATTTTTTGAATCAAATGATATGAAGTGATGGGCATCAAATGCTATAAAGAGATGATAATGCTAACTCAAATGATAGAGAACAACCATTATTAATATGAATGAGCATTGTAAGAGTGAAATTATTCACATTCCTTGTCTTATTGGGAGGATGTAAGATATGACTTGCATGAGTAGAAGTATCTCGGGTGTCAAAATTAAAATAGCCATGCCGAAACCGGTTTGGCTCAGTGGATAGAGCGTCGGTCTGCGGACTGAAAGGTCCCAGGTTCGATTCCGGCCAAGGGCATGTACATTGGTTGCTGGCACATCTCCGGTGGGGGGTGTGCAAGAGGTAGCTGGTCGATGTTTCTCTCTCATCAACGTTTCTAGCTCTCTATCTCTCTCCCTTCCTCTCTGTAAAATATCAATAAAAATCTATTTAAAAAAAAACAAAAATTAAAATATCCAGAACTATTAAGTAGAATTTCTTGTTCTTGGAATAAAGACAGCATGTTTTTGTCTGGAAGAAGAAGAAGAAGAAGAAGAAGAAGAAGAAGAAGAAGAAGAAGAAGAAGAAGAAGAAGAACAACAACAACAACAACAACAACAACAACAACAACGAGGAGGAGGAGGAGGAAGGGAGGAAGAGGAGGAAGAGGAGAAGAATGTTGCATGGGCACTTGAGAAAAATGTATATTCTGCTGCTTTTGGGATAAGATGTTTAGTAAATATCCATTAAGCCGACCTGATGCAGAAAAAAAAAAAAAAAAAAAAAAAGACTATACAGATAGACCTCACCTGCATGGCTCAGTGATTGAGTGTCAGGAGGTCACGGTTGGATTCCTGGGCACATGTCTGGGTTGCAGGCTGGATCCCCAGTGTGGAGCGTGCAGGAGGCAGCCAATCAGTGATTCTGTCTTATCATTGATGTTTCTATCTCTCTACCCCTCTCCCTCTCCTCTGAAATTAAAAAAAAAAAAAAAAAAAAAAAAAAAGACTATGCAGGTAGAAAGCAGTAGAAGTAGATTAAGACCCAGAACTGCCTATCTCTAGAGTCTGGAAGTTCCCACTTTAGTAAAACCAGGCAGGCAAAGGTAAGCCAAGTTGTAGCTGGTACGTGCCTGTGTACCATCTGCATACCAAAGAAGGGGTTCAGCTAGAAAGTGTGACCAGAAGTTGGACCTAGGAGAGTTCTCTTACTGCTGAGCTGCTCCCAGGAAATTCTCTGAGGCTTGATGTATGAGGTAAGAAATTTGAGGTCATCTGGGGCCAAGTGTTTTTGGGTGGGTTGGAGCCATGGTCAGGGATTAGCAATCTTATACTGTCACCAACATCATGGGAACTCATGGGGGGTGGGGGGGAGACAGGGTAGGGAGGTGCTCTGGCCTCGTGAGGCCTGCTGTGTGCTGTTCACTGCTTCCTGCCCCAGTAAGACTGGGAAGCGTGAATTGGCATATACCTAGGCATCAGGCTTTACCACGTACCTTCCTCCTACCCAGGACCCTGTGAGATCCTGAAACAGGCACTCAGCAAGCATCTAGTAATTTGTGTGAGGGAGATAGGAGCTCTCTAGCCTGGCGGGCCATTTTATTTTATTTTTTTAAATAACGTTTATTGGGGGGAGTTGGAGCCTTAGTATGAACGTATGCGTTTTCATTGTAGAAATTTGGAAAATAATAATAGCTATTTATGAGACTATATTATGGGTCAGCATAACTTAAGTCTATGAGGCTGGGCTCTGTCACTCGCTAGCTGGCTGTTCCTGCTGAAACGACTGCCCTTCTCTGAGCCTCGGTTTCTGTATCTGTAATAGAGATTCTAATAGAAGCTTACTTCTGGGGATGATTGTGTAAACTACATTTATCATAACCTTGCCACGTTATTATTTTTAAGAAGGTGTTTCCCAAAAACAAAGTTAAGAAAATAAGAGTCTAACCTCATCTAATATTTATTTGTCTGACCTATATTTCTCTATCCCCCAATGTAAAGGGTCCTGAACATCTTTCCGAGGCCTCTGGGTTCCCAGCAGATTGGTGTTTGGGGAGGGCATTGGAGGTCCATCTGTCCTGCTTCCAAGTTCACCCAGGATTCCCTTGACCTCTGGGATGGTAGCCCCTGGCCTCTTCTTGATTCCGTCCCACAGTGGATGCCCACGGCCTGACGGTGGTGGAGAGGTCTTGGACTGGGAGAAGGGAGGTCCTAAATGAGGATCTTTCCAGGCCTGTTTTCCCACCTGCAGGGGACCCCATGTTAGCAGGAATTTCTGAGCCCAGCCCTGAGTTAGAAGTCCCTACTCTTCAGGATAGACATAGTCCACCTTGCTTTTAGAAAATTTCCTGAAAGATCCTTATCAGTCATGACCCCTTGGGACTAAAGAGTATATTGGGGCCCTGGCTGGTTGGCCTCAGTGGAGAGAATGTCAGCCTGCGGACGGAGGGGTCCCGGGTTTGATTCCAGTCAAGGGCACATGCCTGGGTTGCAGGCTCGGTCCAACATGCAGGAGGCAGCCAATCAATGAATCCCTCTCATCATTGATGTTTCTATCTCTTCCTCTCCCTTCCTCTCTGAAATCAATATATATATTAAAAGTACCTTCATATTATTAAAAAAAAAAAAAAAAAAAAGAGGGGGGAGTTTTTTGGGACCTGGCAGCTCAGGAGGTAAAAGTAAATAGAGGACACACAGGTTCTCTAAGTCCATGCATTTCCTCAGAATAAACAGGTCTCCCTCCCAGCTTCCTCCTCCTCTTCACTCACATCACTGCCCCCTTGGATCAACCCTCACTTAGCATGACATTTCAGGCCTTCATATTTTGTGTTCTGCCCTCCGCCCTTCTCAGTGTTCCAGAAACTTCCATGCTATGTTCAGGCCTCTTCTTCCAGTGGGAACATCCTCCTTTGCTTCTTCCCCTTGGGAACATCCTCCTCAATCCTTCAAGAACTAGCTCACGTGTTCCCTCCTCCATGAATACTCCCACTCTATGTCCTCATAGTCCTGTTGCCATTAGAGCATTTCTTATTTAGAAATTATTTGTGATTTTTTTCCCAGCATGTATCTCCCTCTTGGACTACGAGTTCCTCGGGGAAGGGACTCTCACTCATTCATCTTGCCTGACACACAGTAGGCGTCAATAAATTGCCTGAAATGGATGGATGAACAGACAGACAGATGCAGATTTACCTCGGCGAGCTCTTGAGGTGCCATTAGGTCACAGCCCTCTTTCAGTGGGGATAAAAAAAAAAAATGCAAGCAGCCGAAACCAGTTTGGCTCAGTGGATAGAGCCTCAGCCTGTGGACTGAAGGGTCCGGGTTCGATTCAGGTCAAGGGCATGTGCCTTGGTTGCGGGCACATCCCCGGTAGGGGGTGTGCAAGAGGCAGCTGATGGATGATTCTCTCTCATCAATGTTTCTAACTCTCTATCCCTCTCTCTTCCTCTCTGTAAAAAAAAACCAATAAAATATATTTTTAAAAAAGAAGAACAACATTAGCACACACACAAAAAAAATGCAAGCAGATCATCCTGTAAGATATGCTGTCACCCCTTTCCCTCCCTTCACACTTGCAGTGTTCCATTCCATCACTGGGCTCGAGGACACACTGAGCACCTGCCCTCTGTGGCACTGTGAGGGGCCTTGGGGACAGTCGTCAAAGAACACCGTGAAACTGGGACAGGGAGAGGGCCGAGTGTTTTGCATGCTTAGGTCCCTCTTGTTCTGCAGGTCTCAACACACAAACATTTACCTAGAGTATGTTCTCTCATTTCCCCTTTCTTACGTTGCCCTCTTGACTTCTTCACAGCATTTACTGAATCCCGAATTGCCACAATTTTTTATTTGTCTTCCCCCATGAATGTCTGTTCCATTAAGTGCAGGAACTCTGCTTTTTTGTTCCCTTCTATGTACCCCTTGTCTAGACCAGTGTTTCCCAAACTTTTGACATATGAGTACCCCTTCTATAATTTTCGTAATGCTGAGTACCCCTTGTCAAAAAAAATTGATATATTTTAATAACAATCAAAATATATTTATTTTTTAGTACATACACAAAACAATAATAAATTAAAAATAAAATTATTCATAATAAGATATAAATAAAAGTTATATTATAAATAACATCTATTTGCACACCAGACCATCTCACGCCTCACAAGACTGTCTTGACTTGACTCACGAGAACGTAGAATTAGACGCAACTAAGCACGGTGCAGTGCATATCCTCTCCAAACTCCGGTGCAACTCGTACCCCCACCAAACTCTTCCTGTACCCCTGGGGGTACTCGTACCACACTTTGGGAAACACTGGTAGACCAGTACCTGACACACGGCAGGCACTTAAGAAATACATTACGCTATAACATTTTCTCATGATCTAGCTTCCACTTCACTAATTCTCTCTTCATTTGTGTCCAATCTGGTGATAAACCTGGTTACTGAGTTCTTAATTTCTACTATTGTGTTTCTATGTTCTAGAAATTCCATTTGGTTCCTTTCAACAATTTCCAGTTCTCAATCTTACCTTATGCATCTTTGAATATACTCAGCATTGCTATTTGAAAGTTTAGTTGATAATTCCATTGTCTGGATCTTCCGTGTAATTGTTTGTATTATAATTTCTGTGAGGGCTGGGCTGTTGTCTCCCATTCACTCTCACTCCTCAGATTGTCGTCTTTCATGGTCCCAACCCAAAGCCTAGTTGGGGGTGAGAGACTTTACCTTTTCTTAGTGGGTCTTGACCTATAGTTTTTCTATCACTAGTCCCATACATTTGTAGCAAGCTCTGCCCACGCCCTCTGCACTTCTTGATTTCCTTTCACCAGTGGATTCTCAGTTCTTTGTAGCCAGGGCTAGATGCCTGCAAGGTCCTACTCAGGTTTCTCCGAGGTTTGCAACAGGAGGTTTGCAACAGAAGGCCCAAAGGGAAGTGAGAGGGGGGTTTTCTTTTACAATTTGGTATGCAAATTAGGCACAAAACAGACTAAGAGAAGGAGAGCAGGTGAGGTTGGAACTGGGCTACAGAGCCAACACCTAGATCCTCCAGGATGGAAACTTACAGGGAATCAAGACATCTAGGCAGCCCCATAGGTTACATACATGAATGTAGCCTCAAGCAGACCTGGATTCAAGTTCAAATGAGACTAGCTCTACCATTTATTACGTTGGGCAAGTCAGCTGGGCAAGTCAGTTTAGTTACCTGCTTGTCCCTCCACTAGTCCCCCTTCCATCCATCCTAGATGGACACAAACAACCCATGTGCTATATTCTTTTAAAAATATATATATTTTATTGATTTTTTTTTACAGCGAGGAAAGGAGAGGGAGAGAGGGTTAGAAACATCGATGAGAGAGAAACATCGATCAGCTGCCTCCTGCACACTCCCCACTGGGGATGTGCCCGCAACCGAGGTACGTGCCCTTGACCGGAATCGAACCTGGGTCCTTTCAGTCCACAGGCCGAGGCTCTATCCACTGAGCCAAACCAGTTAGGGCTATGTGCTGTATTCTTTACCCAAATCACAGAATTCTAGGTCTGAGGAAACTTCTGAAATATTCGCTGTAGTCTTCCTGTCTGAAATGAGAGACGTGCGGCTGAAAGGAGATGGACCCACTAGAAGCTAGATTCCCAGATTACTAATCCCGGGCTCCTTTGTTTTCACAGAAATCTACTATCCCACCCCCAGTCCCAAATAGTAACGGTCTGCACCTATGGAGCCACATACCACCTTACCTCTAAATCTAAATCTATCCCAACCTCTTCTCTCTAAGCTCCTGTACAGAGAGAAATATCAATGTGAGAGAAACACATCAATTGGTTGCCTCCTGCATGCCCGGCTGGGGAAGAGCCTGCAACAAGGTACATGCCCTTGACCAGAATCGAACCCAGGACCCTTCAGTCCACAGGCCGATGCTCTATCCACTGAGCCAAACCGGCTAGGGATTTATTTATTTATTTATTTATTTATTTATTTATTTATTTATACTATTTACAGTGTGTTCACACATTTAAATGGCTTATATTGCACTTAATCCTATGGCTGTTCTTTTGCTACAAGCTCAGAAAGGTACAGTTTCTGGCCTAGGGTTAGAGGTGATGGGTAATTAAGCCAGGGTCCCATCCCCAGCAGGCATTACTCCAAGCCGGGAGCCGCTGCGTACTGCCCCTCAGCTGCCTCTCGTTTTTCCACCTCCTATCCCTTTGGGCTGTGTCTGGGTCCCAACCCAGAACGCACCGTCAGCCAGGGTCCTAGAACCTAGGGCCCAGTGTCCTCAACCCTGAAATCTGTAACAAAAAAAAAAAAAAAAGGAAGCAACACCCCCCACCCCCACCCCCACCCATAGGCCCTCCTTCCTCTCGCTCTCACCCCGCCTCTCTGGTTCAAAACCAGCGCACCGGGCAGCGCTGTGCTCATTTCCAAAAGCTGCTACCAAGATCCTCCCAAGATGAGGGGCCTCTGCTTCCTCCTACTCACCATCAGCTTCCTGATTATGATTCAGGTAAGAGCAGCGCCCAGCACCACTGCCCAAGATTCACCAGGCCTGCCGGCCTCACAGATCCTGGGCACCCCGTCCTCTCCCGGGGGGGAACAGAAGCAGAAAGGTTCCAGTAGGCAAACCAAGGACCGGGGGGGGGGGTCGTCTGGCTCCCCAGCCTCCCAGCCCTCCTGGCTGGGTTCAGACTTACTTGAGGCTGCCCCCCCGCACAGAAGCCTGTAGCTGGGGCTGGGAGCGCGCCCAGGGTGCCAGGAACACTGGCGCACCCAAGGGGCGCTGTGGAGTCCTGGTGAGTGAGGGCGGCATCGACCCGCAAGGAACCTGTGGCAATGGTTCTGTTAGAAGGGGCCAGGAAATGGTCGCGTGGAACCGGATCCTTTCTGGAGGTGGCAGGGAACCCCTGGGTGCTCTGAACGCAGAGAAGGGAGAAATCACCTGCTCCGGAATTGGGCAACGTCCCAAAACCAACTGCTCTTCCCGGAGGAAGCTTTCGCAGCTTCCCACGCCCGGGGGGGCTCTGGTCAGCGTAAGAGCTGGGAGCCATCACGTCCTTGATCGAGAGCGGCTTGATCAAGCATCAAGGACAGCTTGCGCACCATCGAAAACAGCTTCATCTCCATCAAGAGCAGCTTTAGCTGCAGCTTGACCAAGCGTTGAGGACAGTTTGATCACCCTCTGGCCATGTCCTCGGGCAGGAAATTGTACTCTCCCCATCTTTCCATCCGCCCACCCACACTTTGGCAGGTGCCTTCCCACATGACACCCCCCCCCAACTCCCCCCCCCCACCCCCTCCACTGTGCTCTCCTCCCCATTCAGAATATGAGCACACGGAGGCTCAGATAGGGCAAGCCTCCGGCCCAAGTGGTAAGGTCAGAGCCTCCCCTGCCTTCCACATGCTGGAGGAGCTGGGGGTCTCTCTGGAGAGGACAGGAAGGTTCTGTGGGAGGTGGGCTAGGGACTGTGTCAAGGCAGGAAGCAGCCAATCGTCTCCATGGGAACTGGTGACAGAAATCATGATCACGGGACAGAGACGTGACAACTGTTGTGTCGGGTGGGGGGGGGTGGTCTCTGTCTCTAAACAAACATGAGATTCCAAAGCCCCCTGAGCTCGCCCCATTTCTCCTGCAGATACAGAGTGGAATCTCGCAAAACGTCTCCGGAGCGGTCACCCCTGCCACCACTACCACCAAACCGGCCACCAGATCCGACACCAAATCCGACATCTCGGCCACCTCCTCCACCTCTGCCAACTCCGCCGCCTCCTCCTCCATCTCTCGCTTCACCACCCCTACCACCACTTTCAGAGTCCACACCATCAGGAAAAACAAGAGCGGGGCCCCGGCACTCCGAGGCCTGGGCAGTGGCAGTGTCCTCGTCTTCTTGACCAACACCCTCATCCAGCTCCTCCACTTCAGCTGAGGTGACATGCCTCGGCCCCAGCCCCGTGTCCTCTGAGACGTGGCAAGAGAAACTCCCCACCCCCAGTCCCTGGGAGGGGCCGATGCCAGAGGTCAGCCGTTGAGGAAATTGACAGAAAGGGCCTCGGGGGCAATGGCGTACAGAGGGAGGTACTGATGTGCAGCCGTCAGCATCACGCAGCTGGGGGTCAATAAAGTTGTCCTGTACCTGGAGCTGGGTCCTGTGTGTGTGTGGTCACTGACATCAGGGCCCCCCAAACTCCAGGTCTGCGACAGCACCGAGGAGCCACGAATGCCCCCGTCGGCAGGAGGTGGTGCCAGGGGGGCTCCCACGCCAGCTTCCCGGGCCCAAAGTCTGACTCTAAACGCTAGGGCTCCTCCCCTTAGGAGGATCACCCCGCAGGGACCCGGCATTTCATCTTCAGAAGCCTCTCCTGGGTGGGGCCCAGGGGCTTGGTTCCTGTGTGTGTCCCCCACAGCCCGGTGCCAGACGGGGCTCAGAGCAGGCTGGGGGGGGGGGGGGGAAGGGGGGGAGACCACACACATCATTTGGGGTGACTGCATAAAAGACCACACCCACCCGTTAGTAAGTCTGGACCCCGGGCTCCCTCTGGTGGCGGAGCGAGGCCTTACACCCGAGCCCCGGGCGAGCTGGGAGGGAAGGAGCCAGCCTGGACGTAGGGTGGCCAGAGCAGGTGGAGGAATCCTCTCACCCCGCTCCCACATACCCAGGGCACAGAGAGGAGGCCACCCAGGAGGATGTTAGAAAACAGCTCATGTTACACAACGACAACAACAAAAACACTTATAAAAACATTCCATCCCGGGGAAAGCCCCCGGGGCTGGGAGGGGGAAAGGGAGGGGGAGGGTCAGAGCACATGAACCGTCCAGATCTGGGAAGCCCTGTCCTTGGCCGGCTCCCACAGCACCACGTGGTCCCGGTCGTAGCCCCGGCCGCCTGGGGAGGGGTGAGAGGTGGGGAGAGAGATGGTCAGAGCAAGGGGAGCGGGGGGGGGGGGGGGGGGGGGGGGGCTCCACCGCCCTCGGGTGCCTTCTCCCACGCACACCCCCCTCCCACCTTACCCTTCACGTCCAGGATCCGGCCCTCGAACATCTGGCTGCAGATGTGGCCCAGCTCGTCGATGCTCCAGGTCTGGCGGGGCAGGCGGCTCTCGGCCCACAGCACCACCTTGGAGCCGGCGCTGGGGGGGCCGATCACCTGCAGGCTCATGGTGGGGGCCACCTGAGGCCCCCCGGAGGGCATCAGGCACCATTCCTCTCCACAGGGGACACCCCCCCCTTCCGCCAAAGAAAGACACCCCTGACAGACCCAGCTCTAAATCCTTATGGACTGTGACCCTGCGCCAAGTCTCTCAATCCTCCTAAACCTCGGTTTTCGTGGAGACGGGGAGTCCTGAGGGCGGGGCGTTGTGAGGGTGAGGAGTCATACTGAGGGGCTGGGCAACTGTGAGTTCCCCCAGGAAGCCTCCCGTGACTGACTCCCGGATCACGGGCCTCAGCACCAGACAAGCCTCGGCAGGCACACGCTGACGGGCTGCGTGACTTCCAGCCACTGACTCAAGTCCTCCGTGCTCAGCTCTCCTACCCTGAAAAGCGGAGAGTCCAGTGGAATCCGCCCACAGTACCCTCTGAGGATCGAAGAGGTAAGCATGTTGCCCTAACCGGTTTGTCTCAGTGGCTAGAGTATCGGCCAGCGGACTGAAGGGTTCCAGGTTCGATTCCGGTCAAGGGCATGTACCTTGGTTGCGGGGCACGTCCCCAGTGGTGGTGGTGGGGGGGAGTGCAGGAGGCAGCAGATCGATGTTTCTCTCTCTCATCGATGTTTCTAACTCTCTGTCCCTCTCCCTCTCTGTAAAAAAATCAATAATATATATTAAAAAAAAATTTTTTTTAAAGAGGGATGCATGTGAAGGGCTTAGCATGGCACCGGGTACACAGCCAGTGTTCCCTTTCATTCTAAGTCAAAGACAAACCCTTTTAATAGCCTGTCAGGATCCTCACTCCCATAGCCTTTCTGATATCCTCTGCTACTGCCTTCTTCACTCCCTTCACTCTAGTCCAGCCGTGGGCAAACTACGGCCTGGGGGCCGCTGTTCTAAACTATTGAAATAATAATTTAAAAAAAGACCGTACCCTTTTATGTAATGATGTTTGCTTTGAATTTATATTAGTTCACACAAACACTCCATCCATGCTTTTGTTCCGGCCCTCCGGTCTGGTGTAAGAACCCATTGTGGCCCTCGAGTCAAAAAGTTTGCCCACCCCTGCTTTAGTCTCTCAGGTGGCCTTGCGAGTCCTAGAAAACGCCAGGCATGTTCCTACCTCGGGGCCTTTGCCCGTACAGGTCCCTCTACTTGGAACACCCTTCCCTCGGGCACCTGCATGGCCGCCTCTTCAGACGCCATCGCCCCAGAACGGGCCCTCCCTGTCAGAGCCACTGTCGTTTCCTGTTCCTTTCACTCGCTTCCTGGTTCTCCACTGCAGCCATTTTCACCCGGCGTGTCGCAAGAACTTTTGAAACGTGCAATACCTGACTGTTTAGTCAGGGCCGCTGACCGCTTTTCCCTCAGGCTGTCAAATGAAAAATGACAACCGCCAACACAGCCATAGCCGGCTGGTGCGAACGCCCTGTCTTAAACCATAAACATACAGATCATGCCACAGAGTTGCATCTTATTGGTCAGGCCACATAATAAGGTTGCCTTCGATCGGTAAAATCAATTATATATATATATATATATATATATATATATATATATATATATATATACTTAAAAATATATATATACTTAAAAAAAATATATATATATACTTTATATATATATATATATATATATATATATATATATACTTAAAATATATATATATTATTGATTTTTTACAGAGAGGAAGAGAGAGGGATAGAGAGTTAGAAACATCGATGAGAGAGAATCATCGATCAGCTGCCTCTTGCACACCCCCTACTGGGGATGTGCCCGCAACCAAGGAACATGCCCTTGACCGGAATTGAACCTGGGACCTTTTAGTCCGCAGACCGACGCTCTACCACTGAGCCAAACCGGTTTTATATATATATTAAAGTCACTCTGGAGCAAAAAGGATAGGTAATTACTATTATTATTAATTTGTTAGTGAATCGATCAGAATGATATCTATTTTTGTCAGCTCAGCAAAAATCATATTTTTGGAGTGCCACAGAATTTTAGTAGTTTATGTGTGCCGTGCGATGGAAAAGGTTGACAATGGCTGTTCTGTTGCATCCTCTAAGGTGCTAACATGTTTTACTCATCTGATCCTGCCACCCCCCCACCAGGACGTACACTTGGGGAGGGCAAGAGTCTCTGCCTTCTCAGCGCTGCATTCCCAGCGCCTAGAACAAGGCCTGGTACGTGGCAGATGCTCGGGAGATGTTTGTGGAGCGAATCTCCCATTACTACTAGGACCCAGGTTCTGTCACAGGATTTCAGAGCAGGGAAGTCCCTGAGAGGCTTCTGGTTCAAGGCCCCTGTTGTGCAGGTGAGGGGCCACAGCCCGGAGGAGAGTATAAACTGCCCAGGGGTGGATGCGCAGCCCGCAGTCTTCACCCCCCCCCCGGGGCCTTGGTGCCTGAGGGTCTCTCTGACCCACGGGTGGGTCCTGGGACTGGCGGGGCCGGCACTCCCCACGGTGCCCGTGAACGCCCGGGCCCCGGAGTCCCCGTCTCGGCCACCACACCGGTACCTGGTTCTTCAGCAGTCCGTCCTCGTAGTACCAGATGCAGCTGCCTCCAGCTCCAGGTTCCGAAACCACCACACGGCCCGCCTTCATGTCCTCCACGTGGTCTGGCACTGCCAGGAAGCCCCCCAGCGCCACATTCCAGAGGCGGAAATAAGCCCGGCGCTGGGGGGTGGAGGGAGCCGGGAGTCAGGGCTCCCACCGGGGCTCCCCACACCCATACTTCCGGGCCCCCCCGCACCCAGGCCCAAAGCCCTCCCTCCTGCCCCTACCCCACCCCTGGCCCTCCTTTAGGTGGCCCCTTGTTTCCCACACAAACACCAAAGCCCCGTCCGGAGCACACACCCACACCCACACAGTCCCACGTCCACAGACACCCACGGACGTGTGCAGGGGACACCCACCGGTCCAAGTGGCTGCACAGAAGTCTGCAGCAGAGACAAACACACAGGTACTCAGAGCCACGCAAACCCACACATCCCGATGGGTGCACGGGCCCCCCAGCCCCCTCCGCACCCGGCACCCATGTTTGCCGAAAGGATGGGTGCATGGAGGTGTTCAGACGTGCACCCCACCCCCACGCCACAGAGGAGCCGTGGCGCGGCAGACACTGCACTGTCCGTGTCAGGTCGGGCTCTGCCTCTAACCGGCTGGGGACCTCGGACACCGACAATGGCTGTAACAGTGATAAGAATCACAGCCAGCCAAAACTGGTTTGGCTCAGTGGATAGAGTTTCGGCCTGTGGACTGAGAGGTCCCAGGTTCGATTCCGGTCAAGGGCATGTGCCTTGGTTGCGGGCACATCCCCAGTAGGGGGTGTGCAGGAGGCAACTGGTCGATGATTCTCTCTCATCGATGTTTCTAACTCTCTGTCCCTCTCTCTTCCTCTCTGTAAAAAAAAAAAATCAAAAAATATATTTTAAAAAAGAAGAAAAAGAATCACAGCTAATGTTTGTTGGATGTTCACCCACTCAAGTACTGTACTAAGGTCTTCACGTGCATTATTTTTCTTCAGTCCTCCAACCGGCTCCCTCGTATGTGTTACCCCCGTTTTAACGATGAGGAAACTGAGGTCCATGGACGCACAGTATTTGCCCAGGACTGCAGAGCAAATCCCTGTCCACTTCTCTGGGCCTTGCTTTCCCCAGCTGTCCAAGGCGGGCAGAGGAGAAAGCTCTGAGGTTTCTCCCAGCACTGATGTTCTAAGAGCCTGTGAATGCAGGGACCACACAATACCCTCGCACAAACACACACACACACACACACACACTCTCAACAGGCCACAGGCACGTGGAGTCATAAACACACAAACCACAGGTCACCGACACAGACACATGGACACAAATGACTGCACAGACACATAAATGCCCTCCGACAGCACGTGCACACACACACACACACACACACACACACACACACACATCCCAGAGCCATGCCTCCACATTAACCCACAGGTAAGAAATCAGACACATGGCCAGACATGTGGAATCGGTGTTACCCAAAGTGAGGTGTGCTTACTACACGAGATAATTTTTACTCCTACGTGGATAAACTTATGGTTAAAAGTTTAATGGCAGCCCTAGCTGGTTTGGCTCAGTGGATAGAGCTTCAGCCAGCAGGGTCCCAGGTTCGACAGCCAACATGCCCAGGTGGTGGGCTCAATCCCCAGTAGGGGGTGTGCAGGAGGCAGCTGATCAATGATTCTCTCTCATTATGGATGTTTCTATCTCTCTCTCCCTCTCCCTTCCTCTCTGAAATCAGTAAAAATATATTCTAAAAAAAAAAAATGTATTGGCAGTAAAAAAAAATTTAATGGTAATATATTTATTATGTTTCCTATTAATGAAAAATCATCCATCCACATCAAACCCATGATGTTATGACTATTAATCCTTAGGATAAGGATAGAGAAGGAACAGATGGTGCTCATTTAGGAAAAAAATATTAAATAGATAATGGTTCAAGAGGAATGACGGTGTGGCGAAAATTGTGCCAAAAGCACCAAAAAGCTGAGTTTGGGAAACACACAGAGCGACACACACCCCGACGGGCCGTCAGGGACACACTCAGCCTGGCGAGCCACCCACCTGCTTGATGGGGTAGAGGGAGCCCACCCTCTGAGTCCCACTGTAGGTCAGCCAGTTCGTGATCTCGCAGCTGCCCACCAGCCACTGGCGGCCGCGGAAGTCGCTGTGCTCACACAGCACCCAGCTGGGCCCGGAGACAGACAGACACAGACAGACAGACAGGTGGAGGAGGAGGCACAGTCAGAACTTCCTCCACCTCCCTTCCTCTCCTGCCGGGACTCCTCTGCCCGGGGTTGGGGGCCCGGGGTGAGAGAGGGAGGCTGGGGAGTGGATGGAGGTTCGCAGGGCAGAGGAGGGTCCTGAGGAGCCCTTTCCCCGCTGGGCTGGGGTCCAAGCCTGGGGACCAATGCCCCCCTCAGTTCGCCCCTCCCTCCCTCCTGGCTGGGACGGTGGTGGTGGTGGTGGGGAAACCACCCCCCGAGTCCCCTCAGGGAAGGAGCCTGGAACCAGCCCTCACTTACTACCAGCCCCCACCCCCCTGCTCCCCACAACCCACTCACGTGCCCCCCTGGATCCGCACGGACAGCACGTGGTTGTTGAAACCCTCGGCCTGCAGACTCCGTACCTCTCGGCTGAGCTCGATCTCCTTCCCCTCGAAGCACTCCAGTCCATACAGAAAAATGGAGGGCTCTGAAAAGTGCTGGGGCCAAGGGCGTTGGGAAGGTGAGACCTCTGCAGCCGGGGCCCCAGACTCAGCCCCCTGACTCCCAGAGGGGTGCTCAGGCCTTCTTCCCGCCCGAGCTGCACCCCACAGGGCTCCTGACTCCTCACACTGCTGGCTGGGTCCCCCAGACTCTCAGGTGCAGCATGTGCCAGACGAGGCCCCCCAATGCCCCTCAGCCCTTCTCCCCAGTAAATGGTATTTCAAAGAATAGCACACTAACAATACTGTTAATTACAGTAGTTCTCATATATTTGAGGCTTACCTCATGCAGATTCTGTGCTAAGCACTTTGCCTGATCTCATTCTAACTTCTCAACAGCCCTATAAGGTAGGTACTGCTATCATCCCTGCTCAGCAGAGGGGAAACTGAGGCTGGAGAAGATTAAACCCCCGAAGCTGGGCTTCAGAACTGGGTCTATCTGCCTCCAGAGCCCAGAGAGTAGTGGTAAAGAGCTTGGACTCAGGAGCTGGGCTGCCTCAGGGAGAACTTGGCTCTGCCCAGACGTCCCGCTTTTGGCGGGACCATCCCGATTTTTAACAATTTGTCCCTCGTCCCGGGCGTTTTAAAAAAGTCCCGATTTTTGGAAAGAATGCACGACAAGCTAGGGAACAGCGGGAGAACGGGAAGGGAATATACGGTTTTCGGCGGCCATGTGGCAATTTAGCCAGGATATGAGTTTTGTACTATTTTTTGTTAATTTTATAATGTTAAGCTTTAATAATAACAAATAATTGTTAAGAAATGATTATTAAGAACTGCTTATCAAAGTTCGCAACGACGAAAACATTTTGTAACTGTCTCTCAGACGATACACATCGTACTGTGTGCTAGTAAGCTAAACAAGTGATGTCATTACAAATCAGCTATTCAGATAATTTAGGTAAGTAATTTTTTTTCATAAATACATAAATTTTCTTGAATTTAGCAGACAGTACTCGTATTATTTATATTTTATAGTGGCGGCAAAAAGTCTAGCGCCGGCCTTGAAAGTGACACTTACGACTTACATTACAATTAAGTGTTGAGACTTTGAAAGCCATTTTACGTGTGAAATATAATTTAACAAATTCTTGTGAAAAATGTCATGACCCTTTAAACAACAACAGCAATCCACTAAAAAAAATTGTGCTTGATGGAAACCAAGATGGCGGCGTAGGTAAACAACTGGTCTGCGGCCCCACACAACAATTTCAAAATGAAAACTAATATAAAGGACATCTATCACCGAAGACCACGGAGGCTGGCTGAAACAGAAAGGAGCGCCAGTGCTGAAAAGCTGAGGAGCCGAGGTACAGAGACATAAGAATCAGGCTGATGGCGGGTGACTGGGCCCACAGCTTTGTTTTGTTTTCAACCCGAAGGGAAACAAGCTTCCGATCACTTTCACTTTGAAATCCAGTTTCTGGGGTCAGTGGGGGACCCGGAAGCCTACGGGGAGAAGCTGGTCTGTCGGCCATCGGGTCCGAAAATGAGGGTGACTCTCTTGCAGAGGTGAGCGCAGCATTCATTGTTTACTGCGCTGGATCATAGGGACACAGGGACTTGGAAACACTGAAAAGCAGGGAAGGCTGAAGGCAGGCATCACTGTTAGCCACGCCCCAGCCTAGTAACGTCCTGAGGCCCCGCCCTATAGACTCCCCCAGGCACCACACAGTTGCTTTTGCATATAAATTATTTTGTATTATATTAATGATATAAATTGCAGCTCCAGCAACAAAACCACCAAGTCCCAAGCAAACAGGAGAAAACTGTAGTACTTTTGGCAGCTCCTGCAAGGTGGCTTCAGACAGTAGCTGAACTGTACCCCATTGGAGATCCAGAAGCCAGTGTTCCTAATGGTCAGTTTCAACCCCTCACACTCATAAGTGACACATTCGGGAGACAGACTCAGTGAGCACCAAAACCCCACTGAAACAAAGCATGTCTCCAGCGCAGCAGGTCTTTCTTTATAGACACAGCGGGTCTTCACAGACAATTGGCCTGGAGGTCAATTCCTCCCAGTGTACCAACAGCAATCAAGGCTTAATTACACCAAGACTTTGCACTCAGCCCACAAAGGGATATACCAAAAGCGACCACCTCAGGTGATTGGGAAAGCTGAGCTATTGGCCCCTATAGGTCACCTACCACACAAAGCCACTCCATCAACAGGGGGAGGCAGCCAAAATCCAAAGACACAGAAGCATGTCACCAATGGGAGAGATGGAAGAAAGTAAACTACTGGACAACACAGAGTTCAGAATCACATTTATAAGGTTACTCAAGAATCTTCTAAAAAAACCTTTGAGAAACTTGATGAGACCTCCAAGAAGCTTTGTGAGACCTTAATGAGAATAAGGTGGACATCAAGGTGCATTCTGGCTTACTGTCTTGACCCACCCGTGCCTTATAACAGTATTAGACTGTCTTAACCCCACTGCCTTGGTCCTCCCCTCTGCTCTCTGCATCACAGCAGAGACCCTGGGTTTCTTGAAGGTGGGGCTGTGTCCGATTTATGTCATGGTTCCCAGGACCTATCTTGGCAGGTCCTGGAAAAAATCTCCAGTAAGCGGAACTGGCTTTGAAGCCCTGGGGTTAGGGGGACCTAGGGAAGTTCTGAGGAAGACAGGATTCAAGCCCCAACAGCCCACCGCACAGTGAGAAGGGGCCCGGGGCACCCCCAGCAGCACCCCCTGCCTCAGGGACTGTCGGACACTGAACAGGGGCACTCACCAGGGGCACCTTCCGGAGGGAGCCCAGGACGGTGGAGGCCAGACAGCCCATGGCCGTGAGTGTGGGGAACTCGCCCTCCGAGAGAATGTGCTGGTCACCCTCAAAGTTCTTCTCATCAAACAGGATCCAGCTGGGGAAGGGGGAGGTGGGGGACATGAGTGGGTGGGGATTGGAGCCTGCCCAGGCCCCCGAGATACGGCAGAGTGGGTGCAAGCTTGGTCGTGACCCTCTGACCCAGGGGAAGCCAAGGATGAGCAGGCGCCGCCGCTGCAGCAGCGACTAAGGTCAGACGTTAAAAAGGACCGACTGAAATTATGCTGCCCCTAAGAAGGGAAATTTGGTAACATCAAGCAAAACTATATATACAATTACCCAGCAACCTTATTTCTTAGAATCTATCCCAAGGACCCCTCCAAAAAACATAAAATGACACATGCAAACGCAACCACTCATTATAGCACTTTTTTTGCAATGGCAAAAAGTGGGGGCAGCCCAAATGTCCAGGAGTAGGGGATTGGTTGAATCCACTGAGAATGTGGAGTAGAGCTGGTTTGGCTCAGTGGGTAGAGCGTCGGCCTATGGACTGCAGGGTCCCCGGGTTCAATTCTGGTCAAGGGCACGTGCCCAGGTTGCAGGCTTAATCCCAGTGTGGGGCGTGTGGGGGCAGCCAATCAAACATTCTCTCTCATCGTTGATGTTTCTATCTCTCCCTCTCCCTTCCTCTCTGAAATCAATTTAAAAAAAGAATGTGGCCGAGACCGGTGGGCTCAGTGGATAGAGCGTCGGCCTGAGGACTGAGAGGTCCCGGGTTCGATTCTGGTCAAGGGCATGTACCTTGGTTGCAGGCACATCCCCAGTAGTGGGTGTGCAAGAGGCAGCTGATCGATGATTCTCTCTCATTGATGTTTCTAACTCTCTGTTCCTCTCTGTAAAAAATGAATAAAATATATTTAAAAAAAGAAAGAATGTGGAGTATAATATAGCAGTAAAAAGGAATGAGGGTGATCTCTTAAAGATATATAAAGTGATATAGAAAGTTTTACATAAGTTTATGAATGTATATTTACTTACATCTTCAAAATGAAACAATGAGTGAGTAAACTAAACACCAAAAATAATCATCTAGCGGGGAGGGAGGGGTCAAGGTGGCAGGGACAGAGACAGAAGCTGGCGTGTGTTTTGTTTTGTTTTTGTTCTTGTTGTTTTTTAAAGATATGTAAATGTAGCCCGGCCTCTGTAGCTCAGCGGTTGAACGAGGAGCCAGGAACCAAGAGGCCATCAGTTGGGGTGCATGCCCAGGTTTCGGGCTCCATCCCCTGTGGGGGGCAAGCAGGAGGCAGCTGATGGATGAAGTTTCTCTCTGATGTTTCTATCTCTCTATCCCACTCCCTTCCGCTCTCTCTAAAAAATAAATAAAGTATATATATATTTTTTTTTAAAAAAGATATTTATTTTTAAAATATCCTTTAGTGATTTTTTACAGAGAGGAAGGGAGAGGGATAGAGAGTTAGAAACATCGATGAGAGAGAAACATCAATCAGCTGCCTCCTGCACACCTCCTACTGGGGATGTGCCCGCAACCAAGGTACATGCCCTTAACTGGAATTGAACCTGGGACCTTTCAGTCCACAGGCCGACGCTCTATCCACTGAGCCAAACTGGTTAGGGCTAAAAAAGATATTTAAATATATATTTATTAATTTTTGAGAGAAAGGACAGAAACACTGTACATATTTTATGTAATTAAAAATAGAATTAAATAAAAATGAAAACTATTCCTAAAGATTAAAATAAACATAAAATAAATGAACCTAACTTTATACCAGAAAGTCCACACATGATTTCAGATGTCTTAAAAACACAGTATTTTGAACTGCACATGCCAAATGGGATGCAGGTGAATGTCCTGAGGACAAAAGGAACCACAGAGAGTCGAAACCGGTTTGGCTGGGTGGATAGAGCATCGGCCTGCGGACTGAAGGGTCCCGGGTTGGATTCTGGTCAAGGGCATGTACCTTGGTTGCGGGCACATCCCCAGTAGGGGGCATGCAAGAGGCAGCTGATGGATGACTCTCTCTCATCGATGTTTCTCTCTCCCTTCCTCTCTGTAAAAAATCAATAAAATATATATTTAAAAAAAAGAAAAGAACCACAGAGAAACCTCAAACAGCATTCACTGTGTTTTACTGTTAGTATTAATATGATTATTATAATTTTAAAACATTTAGCATGCAGATTTTGGTCTCTAAATAATTATTTCCTACTAAAAGGAGCCAGAGTTCTTTGGAAAATGGCTGATTCCAAGTGAGTGAGTGAGTGTGTGTGTGTGTGTGTGTGTGTGTGTAGGGGGCGGGGGATGGGAGGCAAAATTACCCTGAAGCATCTTATTGTATCAGAAAAACAAGGAATTTATTTTAAACAAACAAACAAACACACAAACAAACAAACACACACACACAAAAAAAAAAACCTAATGGAATCATATGAAAAAGACCAGGAACCATTTGTAGGGGTTCCCGTTTGCCAGAAGTGGAACGATTTTAGCACACAAAACAACAGTGGCTCCAATGGATTGAAGTGTTTCAAATACATAAAAATCCATGAGTTCATAGCGATATTTTTAATAAAAAATTTTCATTGGTCAGCTTTGGAGGTTGCTAAGGCACCAATTCAGAAATTGTTCTGAAATTTTACCAAAAGAAAGGGGCAAACATTGATCGTTGGGAAAAATCGAACTGCCTTTTTTGTATAAAAAGAGGTAAACAAATAGTTGAAAAGGGAAATCCTTAGTATTCCAGCTAAAATATGTAGAAAGCATTACAAAAATCCTCATTTTGTCCCTAACCGGTTCTGTTCAGTGGTTAGAGCTTCGGCCCATGGACTGAAGGGTCTCGGGTTCAATTCCAGTAAAGAGCACATACCTCAGGTGCAGGCTAGATCCCCTCATGGGCTCATGCAGGAGGCAACCAATTGCTGTGTCTCTCTCACATGATGTTCCTCTCTGTCTTTCTCCCTCCCCTCCACTCCCTCTAAATATCAATTGGGGGCGGGGGGGTAATATCCTAGGATGAGGATTAACAAAAAAGAAAAAAGAAAATCATCATTTTGTAACTTCTAAAAAAGGAATGGATCTAGGCAATTATCATCAATGGATACTAAAACCACCAGGTGAACGGGAAATGGGAAATCTTTTGATGTTGGGATCTTAATATCTTTACAAGTGGGATAAGCAGCCCTAGCCGGTTTGGCTCAGTGGATAGAACATCGGCCTGCGGCCCGAAGGGTCCTGAGTTCAATTCCCGTCAAGGGTAATTAATGTACCTCGGTTGCAGGCTCTGCCCTGGTCAGGGCTCATACAGGAAGCAACCAATCGATGTGAGAGAGCATCAGTGTTTCTCTCTGTCTTTCCTTCTCTTCCACTCTCTCTAAAAAATCAATGGAAAAATATCCTCAGGTAAGGATTTAAAAAAAAAAAAAAAGTGGACAAGCAGACACAGGTCTCCGGATGCTCTCTGTGCAGTGGGAAGCTCACAGTGCCCGCTAACACCCTCAGCCTCATGCAGCCTCCCTATCTGCCGGTTTACAGGAAATGTGCGGGACAGAGGAACCAGCTAAAGGACACCCCGAGGAAGCAAGCAGCCAAATACAGAACGTACAGGGCAAGTTGCGGGGTTTCTTCAAACAAATAAGTGGTGTGAGACAAAATGAGAGGAGCGGGCTTGTCATACACTGGAGGCCACACTGGCCAAATGCAACGTCTGGGTCTGGTTTGGGTCCTCAGAAAAACAAACCTATTGTAAAAAAGCATTGTTTGAGACAACAGGAGAAATTTAAACATGGACTGGGTATTAGATATTAATTATTGTGCATTTTATTAGGTGCTATAATAACTTGTGGTTATATGTGTGTGTGAGGGAGGGGTCCTTTCTTTTAAAAAATATATTTTATTGAAAAAAAAATATATATATATAAAATTGATATTTTACAGAGAGGAAGGGAGAAAAATAGAGAGCCAGAAACGTCAATGAGAGAGAAACATCAACCAGCTGCCTCTTGCACACCCCCTACCGGGGATGTGCCCGCAACCAAGGTACATGCCCTTGACCGGAATCGAACCTGCAACCCTTCAGTCCGCAGACCGATGCTCTACCACCTAGCCAAACCGGTTTCGGCTATTTTATTAATTTTTGACAGAGAAGAAGGGAGAGGGATAGAGAGTTAGAAACAGCGATGAGAGAGAATCATCGATCAGCTGCCTCTTGCACACCCCCTACTGGGGATGTGCCAGCAACCAAGATAATACGCCCTTGACCAGAATCAAAACTAAGACCCTTGAGTCTGCAGGCCGACGTTCTATCCACTGAGCCAAACCGGTTAGGGAATGGGTCCTTTTTTTTATTAGAGATACGTGTGGAAGTATTTACCTGCGAAATATTATGTTGGGCCTGGAATTTTAAATACTCCACTAAAAAAAAAAAGGGCAGAGGGGTAGATGAATCAAGATTGGGGTCCTGCCGAGACCAGCTTGGCTCAGTGGTAGAGCGTTGGTCTGCGGACTGAAGGGTCCCAGGTTCGATTCCAGTCGGGGGCATGTACATTGGTTACGGGCACATCCCCGGTAGGGGGTGTGCAGGAGGCAGCCGGTCGATGTTTCTCTCTCATCGACATTTCTAGCTCTCTATCTCTCTCCCTTCCTCTCTGTAAAATATCAATAAAAATATATTAAAAAAAAAAGATTGGGGTCCTTTATATTCTACTATCTAGTAGTTTTACATTTCCATTAAAACTTCATTTTGCTACTTTAAGATTGGATGCTTCAGGACAGAACAGCCCATCTCAAGGAAGCCAGAGTGAGGCCATCGTTCGAAGTAAAGGCCCTCTCCCCGCAGCCTGGATTTCCGCGAGCAGGCTCGTCCTGGCTCCGCACTCACCCCCGCACCTGCAGGCCTCCTCCTCCCCCTCTCCACACCCTCACCTGCCGCCGTGGACCCGGCACGACTGGGGCTGGAAAGAGGCGGGCAGAGCGGCCTGGTCATCCTCGAAGGAGATGTGGTCTCCCAGGAAGTCGGGCCCCGAGAAAAGCTGGATCTGATGAGGGTGAAGAAGGGGCGGTGGAGTGAGCGGACTGAGTGGGGAACAGGGAGAGAGGCTTGAAACGAGGGGAGAGGAGGCGTAGGGCCCCACCAGCGCCTCACCTTAGAGATAAAGTGCAGATTTTGCTCCTCGACCTGAAGGGAGAGACCAAAGTTTCAAGACTTAAGGAGGGTACCAGCCGCTAGCCTCAGTCCCTCTGGTTTCAAAATTCCCAGCGCCAGCTCGGCTGGGGTGGCTCAGTGGTTGGGCGTCAACCCATGAACCAGGAGGTCATGGTCGGATTCCCCGTCAGGGCACATGCCTGGGTTGCGGGCTCCATTCCCAGTACGGGGCGTGCAGGAGGCAGCCGGTCAATGATTCTCTCTCATCGTTGACGTCTCTGTCTCTCCCTCTCCCTTTCTCTCTGAAATCAATGAAAATTAAAAAATAAAATAGCCTTAACCGGTTTGGCTCAGTGGATAGAGCGTTGGCCTGTGAACTTTAATATCCCAGGTTCGATTCCGGTCAAGGGCATGTACCTTGGTTGTGGGCACATCCCCAGTAGGAGGTGGGCAGGAGGCAGTTGATCAGTGTTTCTCTCTCTCTCTTTTTTCCCTCCCAAAATATATTTTATTGATATTTTACAGAGAGGAAGGGAGAGAGATAGAAAGCTAGCCCCCTACCGGGGATGTGCCCGCAACTAAGGTACATGCCCTTGACCGGAATCGAACCCGGGACCTTTCAGTCCGCAGACCGACGCTCTACCACTGAGCCAAACCGGTTTCAGCTCAGTGTTTTCTCTCTTATTGGTGTTTCTAATTCTCTATCCCTCTCCCTTCCTCTCTATAAAAAAATCAATAAAATATACATTTTTATTTAAAATAATAATAAAAATAAAATAAATTCCCAAACCCAGCCTTAGCACTCCCAAGTTTGAAATCTGCATTAGCCCGCCCCTCCCCAAAGGCCCCGCCCCTCCCCAGAGGCCCCGCCCCTCCCCAGAGGCCCCGCCCCCTCCGCGCCGTGGGGAGCAGGGTCCCCCCCCCAGGGCCGGAGCGGGGGTGGGCGCTCCCAGCCGCCCAGCACCGCCCTCCCGGCCGGCCACGCACCTGCAGCACCGGCTGCAGCGAGGCGAGGGCGCTGCTGCCTGCGCCCCAGTCGTCGCAGTTGCGGTACACCCCCTTCTCCAGCACGTACTGCTCCCCGGAGAAGCCGGCCTCCTGGTAGGCCACCCACCTGCAGGCAGGGCGGGGGTCAGCGGGGGGAGCCGGTCCCCCCTCCCCGCCACCCCGGCCCCGGCCCCGCCCCGGCCCGCCCGGCCGCCCCGCCGTCACTCACACGCCGCTGAGCACGTGGACCGCCTGCGTGTGCGGCCCGTGTCCCGCCAGCTCCACGTCCCGCAGGGCCTCGCTCACCTCCACGCCGCGCCCCTCGAAGTCCACGGCCTCAAACAGCACCACGGCCGGGTCGGCGAAGTCCTGGGCCCCGGGGACAGTCAGGCGTCGCCCGCCCGCCCGCCCGCCCGCCCGCAGGAACCCCGGGAGCTACCCGCCCTCAGGGAGGCAGACCCCTAGACCTCAGGGACACCCCAGGCGCTCTGGAGAACAGGGAGGTGGGACCTGGCTGCTTCTCCCCACAAGTTGGAGGGGGTGGAGGGGGGTGCAGGGGTAGGGGACGGGTGGGGGGCGGCAGGGGTGTCAGTGGGGAGGGTATGGCTATAGGGCTGTGGCCGGAAGCAGAGGGATGGCCCAATTGCCCTTGCTTACCGTCCGGATGACCCGCAGGGAGGTCAGCGTCTGGTCATAGCCGCCCCAGTGTGACCAATCGGGGTACTCCCCCTCCTCCAGCAGATACTGGTGGCCCCGGAAGCCTTCCTTCTCGTAGCCAACCCAGCTTGGGGAGGGCAGGGGCAGACAGACAGACCCAGTCACAGGAGGCCCCTGGGTGTGTGAGTCTGCTGCCCCCCACTCCCAGGCGGCCAGAGGCCAGCGGGGAGGACAAGGCAGAAGGAAGGGAGGGTCCCGAGTCCTCACCAGCCTCCAAGAACTTGCAGGGACCCAGCCGAGGCCAGGTGGGGGCTGTGGCTGTCCTCTGGCTGCTGCAGGTTGTAGATGTCTCGGCTCACTTCCCAGCTCCGGCCTTGGAAGCCGGGGGCCTCGTACACCACGGCCTGGGGCAAGGAAGGGGATGGTGGTGTCGCTGCGGAGTGATCCGGACCCAAACACACCCAGTCGGCCCCCGGTGGCTCTGCCCTGCCTCAGCCCCTGGCCAAGCCCTCCTGCTCCCTCACGGAGCCCCAGGCCCTAACTCCCGTCTCTTCTCTGACCTCTGACCTGGCTCTTACCCGCCACGAGCCATTTCCCAGTGAATCCACCAGGTTCCACCCTCCGAGGCCACAGGAGCCACCACACACACACACACACACACACACACACACCACCCAAAGGCCCCTTGTGACCCAGAAGCCCAGACTCTCACCTTGGGCTCCCCTGGCTTCTCCACTCGCGGGCAGCCCTGCAGAGGAGACCGAGCTGAGCCACCAGCGCAGAGGAGGGCGAAGGCAGACGGGGCTGGTGGCCTAGGATTTGCTTGATCCTGAGACCCCTAAAATGGCCAAGCCCCCGCCTCCTGGGGTAATCCCCTCTCCCCTCCCCTCCCATTCCCAGGAGGAGCTCCCAAGCCAGGGGTGGGCAAACTTTTTGACTCAAGGGCCACAGTGGGTTCTTAAACTGGACCGGAGGGCCGGAACAAAAGCAGCCTGACCATGCTGGCACTCTCCTCTTGGGCTGCTGGTGAAGGAGCGGAGGGGAGAGCAAGAGAACCCTCCGCTCTTTCGGCTCTGCGGGCCGGATAGAACAGCCGAACGGGCCGGATCTGGCCCGCGGGCCATAGTTTGCCCATGGCTGTCCCAGGCCCTGCCTTCCCCTCAGGCTGCAGGACAGTCTGCGTGGGGCCCCCTACTCCTTACCAACGTCAGGGGCTTCAAGGAGCCCACGCCGGCGTCTGATGAACCCCAGGCCTTGGAGGTGGGATACTCTCCAGGCTCCAGGAGGCAGGGGGTGTCTTCAAAGAAGGGTTTGGGGTACAGCAGCCACCTGGGGGGGGGGCAGAGAGGTGGCTGAACCCCCAGATACCCAGGGACCCAGGCTGGTGGGTGGAGGGAAGGTTGAGAGAGGAGGAGGAGGTTTTGAGGGAGAGGCCTCTATCCCGGAGACTCGGAGGACACCTCAGGCCCCAGAATTTCGCGCAGTGGCCACTCCACCAGCGTCCCTTCCTCTGGCCTGGCCCTCCCGCATTTCACACAGCCGCTGGGGGGGTTCTTTCCCGTGCACAGACCTGCGGAAGGTCCCCGGTAACTTCCTGTCGGCCCCCCAATACAGCCCGGCTGCACACAGAGGCCCTTCCGCCTGCCCCCTACCTTCCTCCTGGGCCTCACAGCCCCCCGTGTGCTGCTTCCTCTGACCAGACTGAGCTTTCAAAGCTTAGCTCTCTCACCTCTGGGCCTTTGCAAGTGTTCTTCCTGTTCCCAGAGATACCCTGTCCCCCGTTCACTCCATCAGCAGATGTTTAGGGGCACCCATCCCATGCCAGGCTCTGCTGCAGGCGGGAAGGACTCGGAGTGGACGGTACATGCACCGCCCCTGCCCTCAGGACTGTTCTCTGGGCCAGCTCCCCCCAGCACCGGCGTCTGCTCCCCCTGGAAGGCTCCTGTGACCTCAGGCCGGTTCGGTGCTCCTCCGTGCTCCCACAGCGCCGTGCTCCCCCTCCTGGGACCCCGAATTGCCTCTGTCTGCCTACTTCCCTGCCCCTACCCGCAGACTGAGCGCTCCTTGAGGCCGGGAACTGCATCTTTTTGCGTATGTGTCCCCGGCACCCAGCCCAGCGAGTGGCAAGTGGAGGGATCCCAGAACAGCCCAGACTCACAGTCCCGCAGACACGGTGGCAGATGCCACCTGCAGGGGCCTCTCCAGGCTGTGGGGGTGCTCCAGGGACCCAGTTAGCGTCACTTGCTCCCCCTGGAGCCCCTCCTCGGAGTACAGGCTGATCTCTGGGGTGATGTAGTCCTGCAAAAGAGGGGTGGAAAATGAAGTGTAAAACAACCCCCCCCCCAGACTACCCCCTTCTGTACCTGCTTCCCCAAGTCTGCCCAGCAGGGGTTCCTGGAGGAAGGGGTGGGGGGCTCCTGGGAAAACTGTGACTGTCTCCCCAGAAACCGGGAGACAGACTGGGACATATTCTTGAGGTTGACCAGACAACCCAAGACCAAAGCCCTTGCTGGTCCCACACCCTGAACCTTGGGGATCCGAGGCCAAAGTTCTCAGCGAGAGCCTGCCAAGTCCCGTGCCCTGTGCCTTCCCCCTGGGTGACCGGGCCTCCAGCCTGGTGGAGGGACCGGCGGGTGGACAGCTGCTTCCGGAGGTCCAACGTGGACCCTTGTTTTGTGTGCGGTCCCTGCCTCTGTTCAGACCGGCTCTGCCCACCCCGCCTCCCAGCGAGCAGCGGGTCCTCTCTGCATTCTGGGTGTTTCCTCCTCACCAGGGCCATTCTCATGGGCTCACTCCTCTGTCAGGTGTGTGTGAAGCACCTACTGGGTGCCGGGCACTGCGCTCGGGGCACGCCCCCCCCCCCCCCAACTCCTCTCACAGGGAGTTAGTTCCTCCTCCATCGCAGACTCGGAGAGCGAGGCTCAGTGGAGTTGAGCGGCCTGGCCGAGGGCACGCCTGTCAGGGTAGGGCCTCAAGCGGAGCAGTTCAGATTCTGTTCAGATTCTGTCCCCCCAGCACCTTCTAGGTGCGTCCAGTGCTGGATCAACAGAAGAATCCGGGTCCTCCTGACTTCAAAGCCCCCGTTTTTTTCTCTCTCTTGTACCTCATTACCGCCCACACAAGCATGGCTTTATTGTGAGAAGATCACAATAAACTGTCCACAAACATTTCTGTGTTTCCGGAGAGGCTTTGAAAACGCCCCTCCTTTGCATGGTTAGCTACCGCCCTAGTTAAGAACCACCGGCTCTCGTGTTCTCTTACCGGGAGGGCTGCAACAGCCCTGGACTCGGAGTTACCACTCCTCTCATTAAAAACAAAAACCAGAACAGCCCAGCCGGCGTGGCTCAGTGGTCGAGCATCGATCTAGGAACCAGGAGGTCACGGTTCCGTTCCCGGTCGGGTCACGATCCCCAGTGGGGGGCATGCAGGAGGCAGCCAACCAGTCCATGGTTCTCTCTCATCATTGATGTTTTTATCTCTCTCCCTCTCCCTTCCTCTCTGAAACCAATAAAAATATATTTTAAAACGAAACAAAACAAAAATCTGACTGGCCCTGCTTTCTCTTCTGGTTCTCCCTAAGCAGCCAAGATGGTTTTGTCAAACGTAACTTCGGGAGTCTGTGACCTGTCACTTTACAGACGTGGCACTGGGACATTGACTACGCCTTCACAAACCACACACGCCTCCCTCCACGTTCGGAAGGGCTCCTGGGCTGGACGTCACAGCCCTTCCTGGCCCGCCTGCCTGTGGGATCCCATCCGGTCTCTCCTCCTGTCCTGGCAGCCAGGGGAGTGTTCATACACTGCTGACCGGATTATACGGCTTTCCTGCTTCGCACCCCACTCGGAGACCCTCGCCTGACCCTGACCTTGACCCTGACCCTGAGTCCTGCAGGGCAGGGTCATTCCCTCCTCCCCTCATTGCCTAGCCTGGTGGCGGGCACACAGCGGGCACTATCAGGCATCCTTGAGCCAATGAATGAACCACCGCCCAAGGCAGCTTGGGCCTTACCGTGGGCCCGAGAGCCCTGGGCTCTGAGGGGAGGGGAGCCCCCATCTCCACCCCCACCTGCTTCTGCTATAGCGCACCCTCCTCCAGGGCAGCCGGCACTGCCTCTGCCCGCCCTGCCTCCCCGCCAGGCCTGCCCTCCCCAGCTGGCCCCGAGGGCTGGCATCTGCAGGCGAGTTTTCAGCTCCCTCCTCACGGCCCGGGGCCCAGGGGAGCCAGGGCAACCTCTGGCCCCCAGCCCGGCCCACTCACCCGGACAACCCTCCTGAGGGAGCCGATGCTCTGGGCGCTCCACGCGGGCCCCTCGGCCCGGAGGTCCACGTCTCCTTCCGGCAGGACCAGCTTCCGGCCCCGGAACTCCGGCTCTTCGTACAGCGCCCAGCTGTGGGCACAGAGACCGGGCTCACTGGGCGGAGAGGATGTGCCCACCAGGCAGGATCTCGGGGCGGGGTGGGGTGGGGGGGTTCTGCCAGGTCGGCCTGGGCACCCCTCGCTGAGCTTGCTGCCCCGGGCTGCAGGCCGGCCCCTCCCGCCTGGGCCCTCCGCACTCACCAGCCGCGGACCACCCTTATGGAGGCTGCGGGGGCCCAGCTGGAGGTGTCGGCAGTGTCTCCCCAAACCTCCCTGCCGCGGCCTTGGCAGCCGGCCTCCGGGAAGAGGATCACCTGGACAAAACGCAGACGGGGGGCCTCAGGCTCCGTCTCGTGCTCCCCCTCCCGCTGCCCCTCCCACACACTTGCCCCCGACCCCCTACCTTTCCGGGCCTGGTGTTCAGCTTGCCCTGGGTCTTGGGGGCCGGGCTCTGGAATGGAGGCAGTGATCAGAAGTCTCCTGGGTTGTCTGCTTCCTGCCTCCCCCCACCTGCCATCCCCGGCGTCCCACACCCTCCCTGCTGGCCTCCACCTCCCCCCCCCAAAGGGCACCACACTCGTCCCCACCCTCCCTGCCCGGGAGCTGGCCCCCCATCACTCCCCTTCGCCGGCTCCCAAGAGGCTGCAGCCAGTAAGGTCTTTGGAATCGACCGTGCAAGCGCCCCGTTTGGACAGGGAAACCGAGGCCCAGAGAGACGTGGCTTGCACAGGGTCCCACTGAGCCGTCCCTCAGGCCCAACCCTCTGCACCCCAAGACTCTGCCCCCCCCCCCAGTCCCACGGTCCTCCTGCCGTCCAAACCCCGGCTGCCCACGGCCCCACTCACCCAGCCCTCGGGGGGCCTGGCGGCGCAGGGGGGCTCCTCCGGGGGCGACCGTTCCCTGCGGAGCAGGGGCAGCTGTCCCGGCCCCTTTCTGAGCCCCGGAGCCCCGTGGGGGGGCAGAGCGGACAGTTTCGTGCCCAGCGACTCCGAGGCGGGGGCCTCCTTGGCGGCCGACGCCATGCCCCCGAAGAAAAGGCTGCCCTCCAGGCGGGAGGTGGGCCGCGTGCCCGCCTGCCGCGCTGGCCCCGGCTCCGCCGGCGGGGAGCCCCTGGCATCGGTGACGTGCTTCTTCATCATCTCCAGGGGGGAGTGGGAGGCCTCGGGGCGCCTGGCAGGGCGCAAGTCCCAGGGGGGCCGGGGCCCCGCTCGCTCCTGCCTGCGCTGGAGCTTCTCGTCGTCACTCAGGTAGGGGTTCTCTGGCTCCTCCTCCTCCTCTTCCTCCTTCTCCTCCTCCCCCTCCTCCTCGTGTTCCTCCTTCTCTTCCAGTGCCGGCACCTCCCGGGGGCAGGGTCCCAGCGCCCGAGGCCCCGGCTGGTCCTCCTCGATGGGAGGCAGCGTGGCGTACATGGCCAGGTAGGAGGCGCGGGGGGCCCGGGGCAGCCGGTGCGTGCGGAGGATCTCGGGGGGCTCCATGCTCCGCAGGGTGTCCAGGAACATCTCCAGGTCAGCCGCCAGGGCCAGCTCCTCCTCCTCCCTCGACGGCTCCGGCTCCGGGAGCGCCTGGTCTCCGGTGGGGTCGGGGCCGGGCCGGGCCTCTCGGCCGGCCTCCACTTCCATCGGCACCGGGGCCGGGGGGCCCCCTGGGCTGGGGGGCGCCTTGCCCACCGGGGAGGAGGGGGCGGGGGGAACAGCAGGGCCCTGGGCATCCTTTCTGTGGGAGGGAGACGAGACGGGGCCCCCCTCGGGGCCCTGGGCCTCCCCATCCTCCGCAGGGAGGGGGGTAGCAGGAGCAGTGAGGCCCTGAACAGACCCTTCCTTGGTGGGGGGAGCACCGACGCTGCCGTCGCCGCCGTGGACGACCTCCTTTGGGGCGCGGGGCCCGTCCAGGCCCCGGGCCACCTGGGCTGGTTTGGGGGGTGAGGCGGCGGCGGCGGGAGCACTAGGAGGCTGCCCAGCCTCTTTCTGGGTGGGGGAGGGGGCTGAGGGAACATCGGGGCCCCGCTCTGCCTCTCTCTGGGGGAGGGAGAAGACGGGAGCCTTTTCAGAGTCCTCCTGAGCAGCCTGGCTCCTTGGGGAAGATGGAGCAGAAAGACTGCCCGGGCTAGAGGCAGCCTGTCTTCTGGGAGGGGACGGGGGGTCCCCAGAGGCCAGACCAACCCCACTCCTTACGCCGGGCATGGCGGCGGCGGCGGCAGCGGGGGTATCTGTGAGCTCCTCCCCTTTCACGGAGGGCAGGGCCTGGGGTCCCCTGGGGTCAGGAGTAGGGTGGGCCCCGGGGTGAGCGGGCACCACCGGCTGCTCAGGAAGGTGGCCTAGGTCCAGGGAGGGGGGGTGGACCTGGATCCTGGGGGGAGAGGGTACGAACGCGTGGCCCTGAGAGGCGTGCAGAGGGAGCCGGGCGGGGCTGGAGGCGCCCTGCACCCGCAGGACCGTCCGGGCCTTGGCCTCCTCCAGAGCCTGGCCCTGGCCTCGGTCTGGGTGGGCCGCAGGGGCCTCTTGGTTCTGAGGTGGGTGGGCACCCTCAGGGATGCCTGCAGGGTGTGCTGTCCCCATCGCGGGCAGCTGCCCCGGTGCCGGGCCCTCTGAGCCGCCCGGACCCGGGCTCGGGGCCACGGGGGCCACGGGGGCCGCGGGCCTGGGGAGCCGGCTGCTGAGCAGCTCCAGGGCCTGGCTGCGGCTGGGCGAGCCCTCGGCCCGGTGGCTCACCACCACGGCCCGGACGGCGTGGCGGCCCCTCGGCAGGGCCTCGCCCGCCAGCACGGGCTCCAGGGTCACGGAGCTGGTCACCCGGCGGTCCACGTGCCCGCCCACCACCACCGTGGTCCGCACGGTGCGCGTCACCCGCCGCTCCTCGCGGCCCGCGCACGGGTGGGGGCTGGGCTCCCGCGGCCCGGGCAGGGGCACCAGAAGCTCGGTCCTGGCCCTGGCTCCCGGGCTTGGCGGCTCGGCCCCAGGGCCTCGGGAGCCGCCGTCCGCCTGGTCCGCGGCCTCTTGGAGCCTCCTCACCAGCCTCTTCTCCTTGGCGGGGAGCGTGTACTTCCTGGAGAAGACGGGCCCGTGGCTCTGGCAGCTCTTGGACCCGGAACCGGCCGGGGGGCCCTGATGACCCACAGCCTCTTCTCTCCTTGCCTCGAAGCCATTGACTTTCTCTCCCCGGGGGCTGACCTCCCACGTCGTCTCCTCCTCCGGGGGCGCTCCCATCCGGGCCTCTGCCACCAGGGACACCTTGTGAAAGCGGTGCCTCGCCACCTCCTCCTCGGCCGGGGGCCGCTGGCGCCACGTCAGCCTGGCGCTCACCACCCGGTCCTCGGCCTGAGCCGGGGGCCCGCCTGCCTCCGCCATGCTGGGCCCCAGCAGCCTCTCCCGACGCGTCCTTGGCTCCCCGCGGCCCAGCTCCCTGCAGGGGGCGCCAGGAAAAAGGGAGACAGGGTCAAGGGTGTGCGGGTGGCTCTCTGTAGTGCAGAACGACTCCCTCTGCCAAGGCCAGGCTGGGCAACCTCGGGCAAGGCATTGTCGCCGTTGGGACCTCGGTTTCTTCATCTGTAAAGTGGGCATAATACTCTCGGCCCTGTCCCCACTCTCTGGTGACCCCTATGCCACCGTCCTTCCATGGGGGGAGCCGGGACCTGGGCCTGGATGGAGAGGAAGGCATATGGACCGGCCCCCCGGTCTGTGGAGGGGGCTGGGACTCTCGTCCTCCGGGAGCCCCGAACTGGACAACCAGAAAGCTCAAAACGAGGCAGTGGTCTGACCCTGTGCTCCTGCCATTATGAGGGAAGCGAAGGGAAGAAGGACTTCGGCCTCGAGAAGAGCTGGTTTCCCCCGGCTCTGCCGCTCACTAGCTAGATCACCTTGAGTGGCCACGCTTCGGGTTCAGGCATCAGGGCTCCCAGCCACAAAATCCATAATAATGAAAGCGTAATATGCTAATGAGACCGGACGTCCGGACGTCCGGACGTCCTTCCGGACGAAGCCGGGGCGGCAGGGGAAGCCCGGGTCCCGGTGCCAGAGGAAAGCCAGTGCCGGCAGCCGGGGGAAGGAAGGCCTACTCTTGCACGAATTTCATGCACCGGGCCTCTCGTGTTATCAAAGGAGTATGTGCTTCATAGGGTTGTTGTCAGGACGCAGTAAGAGAGAAAGAACAAAAACTCGTCTTATAAACGAAAGTGCTGGTCCCCTCGGAGAACTGTGAGCATGTCTGTGAGCAGGTGTGCGTGTGCACCAGCCCCGGCCCGTGGGGTGACCCTGTGGGCACAGCCGTGGGTCTCAGGGAAACTCCTCGGGACCCGGCACGGGGGACTTGCTGCGCTCTCCCTCCCTGCTCTCCTCTGTGAGTGTTTCCTCGTGGTGCAGATGAAGAAACCCAGGGTCAGAGAAGAGGAGGGACAGGCCAGGGGGATGCACAGGTGCGAGCCGGGGTTCGGAGTCACAGCTCAGTCCCTGTGCGGGCTTCTCCCCGCCTGCTCCCGAGGCCGCGGCCCGCGCAATCCGGCTCTGCCCGCGGCCCTCTCCGCAGAGCACATCTCACATCTCACCGTCCCTCTTCAAGGTCTCCTTTCTGCTCTGAACCCCCTTGGTCTCTGGGTCTCCATGACCCCCTTTACGGAACAGGGGGCGATAATGACAACTGTCTGAGGAGACTTCTAAGCTCCTTGGGAACTCTCTGGAGAACCTGTTTTGTTAGTGACAGCAGCAGCAACAGCCATCTGCTGCGGGCTTACTCTGAGCCAAACACCTTGCTAACTCCTGTGGAATCCTCAAAAGAACTCCATGCATTTGACAACCCTAACGAATAAGGAATTAATAAATTATGAACAAGCATTCCAGTTTAGCAGGTGGAGGGCAGGGGGAGCGTTGAGAGGGGTTAAGAAACTTGCCCAGAGTTACACAGTAGCAGAGGCAACACTTGAAGGCCACCCTGGGTGCTTAATCACCACACCAAACTCCCTGATGTCTTTACCTGGTCAACTGAGATGCAATGGTTTGGAAATGTGCTTTTTTTTTTTTTTTTTCCTTACAGAGAGGAAGGGAGAGGGATAGAGAGCTAGAAACATCGATGAGAGAGAAACATTGACCAGCCGCCTCCTGCACACCCCCTACCAGGGATGTGCCCGCAACCAAGGTACATGCCCTTGACCGGAATCGAACCTGGGACCTTTCAGTCCGAAGGCCAACGCTCTACCCACTGAGCCAAACCGGTTTCGGCTGGAAATGTGCTTTCACAGGGGGTTACACAGGCCTGGAGGGGCCATCCAGTGCCCCCCCCCCTCTGACTTCCAAGTCACACTGACCAGGGCAATCCTATTCTCAGGGCCCTGGTCAGTGAAGTCAACCTGTTCATCCCCAGCCTCAGGGTCCTCCCTGCACTAGGCATCCCTTAGACCTGTGTTTCCCAAAGTGTGGTACGCATACCCCCGGGGGTACGGGAAGAGTTGGGTGGGGGTACGCGTTACACCGGAGTTTGGTGGGGATAGGCACTGCACCGTGCTTAGCTGCGCCTAATTCTACCTTCTCATGAGTCAAGTCAAGACAGTCTTGTGAGGCGTGAGATGGTCCGGTGTGCAAATAAATGTTATGTATAATATAACTTTTATTTATATCTTATTATGAATAATTTTATTTTTCGTTTATTATTATTTTGGGTATGTGCCAAAAAAATAAAAAATAAATATATTTTGATTGTTATTAAAATACATCCTTTTGTTTTTGACGAGGGGTACTCAGCGTTACGAAAATTACAGGAGGGGTACACATATGTCAAAGGTTTGGGAAACACTGCGGGACCATCATGGTGGGAGTTAAGGCCAGAAGTGGACCCAGGCCGCCGGCTCCCCTCCCCCACCTCTACCTTCCTCTCTGCGAAGCTGGTGGAACCGGGACTTTGACCCTGTCCCGTGGCCCAGGCGTGACTCAGGTTTTATGAGGGGCAGAGATGAAAGGGGCTGAGGCCTAGGGAAGCCTGGCCTGACTCAGGGGCCGCTGGCAGCTATGACAGCATGGGGCCTGGCCCGGGACTGGGTCTGAGTGGCCCAGAGAAGCCTTGTGGGTGGGAAAGGTGGTGGGCAGAGACGGAGCCCCAATCCTTCCCCAGGCGGAATTCCTGAGAGCAGGACAGTCAGACACCTCCCTTCACTGAGGCCCTGACCCTCTCCCTAAGGAGCCCCCCTTTCAGCTACCAGAACCCCTGTCCTCCTTGCTGGGACTTCCCCCCACACGGAGCTTCACCCCCTCATTGAACCCCCCTGAGCCTCCTCTCCATTTCTGAATAACAATAATAGCATCTGCCATTTGCTGGGAGTCCCTGTCCCTAACGGCATTGATAGCAAGGGGCAAAGCCTGGTTCTGAGTCATTTGTTCGTTCATTCTCTCATTCACTTATTCATTCATTCAATGCTAATTGTGTTAGGTGATGCCCTAGTCCAGCCATGGGCAAACTTTTTGACTCGAGGGCCACCATGGGTTCTTAAACTGGACCGGAGGGCCGGCACAAAAGCAACCTGACCATGCTGGCACTCTCCTCTTGGGCTGCTGGTGAAGGAGCGGAGGGGAGAGCAAGAGAACCCTCCGCTTTTCGGCTCAGCGGGCCGGATAGAACAGCCGAACGGGCCGGATTTGGCCCGCGGGCCGTAGTTTGCCCACCCCTGCCCTAGTCCCTGATTAGGTTCACCCAAAGCCAATGTTCCCGTGAAGAATCCAGGGAGTCCAGGGCTCAACAAATTAACATAAAAACAGGAACCGAGTTCGGAAGGCCCCATAGGCTTTGGCAAAGCAACAGGAAGTCCGCTTCAAAGGAAGCCATTGACAGTCAAATCAGATATTGTCAGTGACTTCCCAATAATCAGAATGCAATGTCTCTCTCAACCCAACCCAGCCCCTGGACAACACCCCTGATACACACTCACCGCACAAGCATGTGGTCATTCGCCTCTGCTCGCATACCTCGAGGGATGGGGAGGTCACCCTCTGACAGCTGACCGGACCAACCCCCGGGCAGTCGTGACTGCTAGAATGTTCCTCAAACTATGCTGGAATCCCCCTTCTTGTCCTCGCTTCGAAGACACGCCCCGGCAGCCCAGGTTGCCTTTCCTAGGCCGGCAGAAGTGCGCCTCCCCTCTCTTCTCAGGGCCCCAGATCTGAAGTGGACTTGTTGGCGGGGTAACCCGTGACCTCCGCTCAAGGCGTGGGGCCGGGAAGGGAGAGGCTGGGGAAGGAGTGGAGGGGAGTGTGAGAAAGAGCCCCGTCTAACCCAACAAGTCCTGGATTCTGCCCGCTTACCTGTGAGTCACCCCCAAACTAGGCCAAACCAGTCTGCGGGCCCACATCCCACAAACACACGCTGCGTCACCCGGGCGCGCACGGACGCACAGGCACGGACCCAGGGCGCAGCACGGGCACAAAAACACAGACGTGCACAGTCAAACACACTCACGCACAGAAGCTACAAACACGCAAGAGACACAGCAACGCACAGTCACAGACAGGACGGCACAAGCGCACGTTCACCATGCACACGCACGCAGGCAACTCACAGCCTGCAGCCAAGCACATTCACAACCTTCAAGGCACAGGCATTTCCCACTTGTAGTCCCAGCTGTGCCCCGCCTCCCCCCCCCCGCCCCCCCCCCCCCCCCCCCGTATTTGCCAATCCTGCCGCAGATACCTGGGCACACAGAGGGGTGATGTTCCTGGAAGTCCTCTCCCTCCTCTCTAAGGGAAGGAACCCCAGCCTTCCACCAGAGTCTGTCATTACCCACCTTCCGGATAATGGACCCCAAACAGCCGGCGAGTGGCAGGCACAGCCCTAAACCCCCCTTCCATCCTTCCTCCCCCCCTGACTAAACCTACCGCTTCTGCCCTCTCTGCAAGCCTTTCTCCTCCACCCCTTCCCTCACCCTGCAACCCCCCCCCTCACTGGGTCAGTGAGCAGATGGGAGCCAGCCAGGGTCCCCCATCTCCCTCTTCTTGCCTCAGGACCAGTTACCTGCCTCCCATCCAGAGGCCTGAGCATCCCTGGCACGATGCCCCAAATCCACCTCCACAGGTCGGAGAAAACCCCGCAGTCCGCACAGCACTCAACCCTCCCTGTCCGCACAGGGCCCGGGAGGCCCCTGAGAGAGGCAGGATGGAGAGACGAGTAGAGCACAGACGCCCGCATTCAAATTCAGCCCCCTGGCCTTCTAGTGGACTTTGAGCAAGTGCTGGAACCTCTCTGAGCCTTAGTTCCCTACTGTAACCACGGTCCGGGGTGTGGAGCAGGATAGTCCTACTCCACGGGGCTGTTGTGAGGCCGGAATAGGATTATGTTTACAAATCAAACCCATACGTGTGCCCCGGGTGAGCTGTGTGCCCCGGGGAAGCAGTGGGACCCGGGGGGAGGGGCGCTTTGAACCAGAGGAGGAGCGGATTCTATTCATGTGGTCCTGAGATAGTCACCATAAAACAAGCAGATTGTCAAATGACAGCGGGGAGGGGAAGGAGACCTGGGGGGAGATAGGAGAACAACCAAAGGACTGGTATGCATGAATATAAGTACAACCAACGAACACAGAACTCTGGGGAGGGAGGGCATGAATGGGAGGTGGGGGGGGGGCAATGGTAAGCTATGTACACATATAATACCTTAATAAATTAAAAAAACAACAACCAACAAACCCATACATGACAGCCGCCACCACCACTGGGAACTTTTCAGAGCCCTCGCTGAGGCCCAGCGCCCCAGGGCCATTCACCCCTTCTGAGGTGAGCTCTGGGGAACCCACTCTTCCACCTCTGAGCCCACCAAGCAGACGTGGGAGAATCGTTTCAAAACAAATAAAAACCGAGGCTTGGGATCTCGATTCCTGTGGCCGCTGTCACGGAGCCTGGGAGGTAATTACTGCTGCGGCCGGGGTGTTATTAATAAGCATCCCTGCTATTTCGGGCAGCCCGTCTCTCCGGAGTTCAAAGCGTGATCCCGTAACTACCTCACCTCCAGCTCCCAAATCGGCTGGACACCTCGGGGACCAGAGAGGTTAAGCTATTTGTCCCGGGTCACCCAGCACCTTGGCTAGCGCCTATTGCCAGGTGGGTTCTGTGGCACAAAAACAGGGAGCGGTGGGCGTTGCTGAGGAGGTGACCCCTCTCCCAGCCCCTCATGAAGGACCTCGCCCTCCTCAGATGGACAGGGGAGGAGAGCGGCAGTGGGTTCGGGAAGGGGTGAGGGGGTGAGGGGAGGGAGAGGAAGGCAAGGTGAGTGGGGAGGGGATGGCAGAGTCAGCTCACGCTCAGGGAGCCGAATGAATGGGCCCGGGGCTGAGGGAGTCTGGGGCTGAGGCAGGGACCCCAGAAAGGGCAGCCAGGCCAGCTGTTCCCCCCACGGCCGCCCCACGTACTCACCGCGCGCGCTGGGACCCGGGTGTCCGGTGGGCCTGGACCTGCGGCTGCCGGGCCTTGCTCCTCTGAGGCCGTGGGGCTCCTAGCCGGGGCTCCCGGGGCGGGTCACTCGGGCACCCCGTGATGGGGCGGGGCCCCTGGGGAGGACTCAGCCAGGCCCTGAATTCCTCCGGGCAGAAGGGGTGAAGAGCTGGTTGGGCCGGTTTGGGCTCCCCACCCACCTCCCCAGGTGTCAGCCCACGCCCCTGCAGGGTGACGGCGATGCGGTAGCGGGTCCTCCTGGCGGAGGGGCGCTCCGGGAGGCTCGGGGCTGGCGCTGGCCGGGCCGGCCCCGGGGTGGCAGGCTCGCCCTTTGCCCCCTCAGCCTTGGGAGAGGAGGCGGGGCGGGGCGGCGTGTCTTCCCCGGGGTTCAGAGGGACCTCTGGGGCCGTGGACGGGGGTTGCAGGCCAGTGCGGTCCGGGGTTTCCTGCTCCAAATGTCCAGGCGCCGGCCCTGGGCACGAGGGGAGCCTGGCACCCGCAGGGTCTGCTGCCGGCGCCGGGCTCTCGGGCTCCGTGGAGGCAGAGCTGGCCAGGTCCGAGGCGCTGCCCACCGCTGGCCTCCGAAGGCGGCCCAGGGGCTGGGCGGGCCCCCCTGAGCTGTGTCGCCGCTTCCAAAGCCAGGAGCCCCGGCCCCCTTCCCGGAGGTCCCACTCTGAGCGGCTCTGGGCGCGGGCCTGGGGGAAAGCAGAGGCAGGGGCCTGCGGGCAGCATCTCGCCCGGCCCTCCGGGCACCCCGATCCCACCGACTGCCCTCCTGGCGGGCAGAGCTCCGGGAGGGCCCTTCCACACTCCGCTCCCCGCCCCCATTCCACAGTGCGGAAGGCGACCCAGAGAAGACCCCGGCATGAATGAAGTCACACACGAGGGCCACCCTCAGGCCCACTGCTGCTTCCCCAGCTGCCCTGGGGCTGAGGGCTCTGCCTGCCGCCCCCTCCCCCGGACCCTCCCCCCTGAGGTCCCCAGGCACGCCTGGGCATAGAGAGGTACCTGGGATATGAGGGAGCCCGGGAAGAGGGTCCCCCTGAAACGGGACAGGCCTGACCTGTGTCTGCTGCTTCCCTGGGGCCAAGTCTGGCTGTGGGGTAAGAGGGAAGGGCCCAGGATCCCAGACCCATAGGGACACTGCCCGCTTTGTCCCCTCACCCCCCCTCCCCAAAGCCAATTTTAAATATATATATATATATATATATATATATATATATATATATGTTTGTGTGTGTGTGTGTGTGTGTGTGTGTGTGTGTGTGTGTGTGTGTATTGATATACTGATTTTCCACAGAGAGGCAGGGAGAGGGATAGAGAGCTAGAAACATCTGTGAGAGAGAAACATGGACCAGCTGCCTCCTGCACACCCCCTACTGGGGATGTGCCCGCAACCAAGGTACATGCCCTTGACCGAAATCGAACCCAGGACCTTTCAGTCCGCAGGCCGACGCTCTATCCACTGAGCCAAACCGGTTTTGGCTTTATTTTTCCCCAAAGCCAATTTTCAAGGAAGTATTATGCTCTGGCAACAGAGAAGCCAAGTCTGAGTCAACATTCCTTCTAGCAGGGACCCTTGGTCCCAAATGTCTCCATTCAGCCATCTGTGAAGCAGGTGCAGCCCGGGGTTGAACCCCTCAAGAGACAGAAGAGGACAGTGATCCTTGTGAGGTCCTGGGCGAGGCAACTCGGGCTTGAACCCCAGCTCTGCTACTTCCAGCTGCAATGCCTCTTCACCTCCTGTCTCCCCAGGTGTGAAACTGGTGTGATAGTAACAGGACCTGCCTGCTGGGAGTGTTGTGAAGATCTCTGAGATAATCTGCCGAGCCCGGCACATAACGAGCACCCGATTGCGTGTCAGTGATTATGAACGGTGTTCAGGACCACAGACACACTCCGCTGCTTGAGCCAACTCCGAGGGGAGGACTCCCCGTGATGCCCAATCCGTGGCTCAGACGGGAAAACCGTGGCCAGAAAGTTAAGCCAGTCCTGACCGGTGTGGCTCAGTGGATAGAGCGTTGGCCTGCGGACTGAAAGGACCCGGGTTCGATTCTGGTCAGGGGCATGTGCATTGGTTGCGGGCACATCCCCAGTGGGGGGTGTGCAGGAGGCAGCTGATCGATGTTTCTCTCTCATGGATGTTTCTAGATCTCTATTCCTCTTCCTTCCTCTCTGTAAAAAAAAATCAATAAAATATATATATATTTTTTATAAAAGTTAAGTCACTGGCCCAGCGTCACCCCTGGGGGAGGGGGGGAATTCCATGCCAGGAAGTGGGTTAAAAGGACAAAAGATGGGAGGGAGGTCTAGCTAAAGCAGGAAGTGTGGGGAAGGGGGTCCCCCAGAAGGGGGGGTCCGGCACTAGGAAGCTCATGTTTCCTGAGCACCCAGACCCCACGCTGGATGTTCCACACCCATTACCCCATTCCTCACAGCGGCCCGGAGAGGCACTGTGGTCCCATTTTGCGGACGGAGAAACTGAGGTTCAGAGGTGAGGCGTGATCTGCCCAGGTTCACCCCGGGAACAAGTGACAGAGGGAGGATTAGAGAACCCCAGTTGCCCGACTTAGGAGTCAAGGTTCTCAGGGCCACCCCTCCCCCCCCCTTCCCGGCCTCCCCTTTCATCCCCTCCTACCTTGAGGCTGACATCGCTAGTGCTGCCCTGGCCTCGGGCCAGGTCGGGGCAGCTCTGGCCACCCCAGGGCCTGCAGAGGAAGCACAGGGGGGGGGGGGGATGAGGTAGCCTTCTCCTCCCCTCTCCTCCCAGAGCCCACGGCCTGGGTGAGCTCCTGAAATCTGGAGGGAGAGGAAGCTTGCGCAGCAGCCTCCGCTCTGCTCCCTCCCACGACTGTCCACTCCACCCCCCAAAAGACAGAGAAGGAGGGGTGGGCTTGGAGGAAAGTGGGGACGTGGCCTGTATCAGGGCCAGAATACAGAAAAGGGGCAGTGTACCAATAATTCAAAAGCTCGCCATTGCCGAAACCGGTTTGGCTCAGTGGATAGAGCGTCAGCCTGCGGACTGAAAGGTCCCAGGTTCGATTCCGGTCAAGGGCATGTACTCTGGTTGTGGGCACATCCCCAGTAGGGGGTGTGCAAGAGGCAGCTGATCGATGATTCGCTCTCATCGATGTTTCTAACTCTCTATCCCTCTCTCTTCCTCTCTGTAAAAAAATCAACAAAATATATATTAAAAAAAAAAAAAAAAGCTCGCCATGGCTGAAGCACTCCCTGTGCCAGGCTTAGCCCTGGGTACTGTGCCTACGTGATCTCCTTTTAAGCCTCCAAAGAACCCCAAAAGGTGGGTGTTAGTGCCCCCATCAGGTAAGGAAGCTGAGGCCAGAGAGGTGAGTCCTAGACTCACCCGACTAACGAGCCTTGGAACTAAGACACCAGCAACCAGCACAGGGGTGGGCAAACTTTTCGACTCGAGGGCCACAATGGGTTCTTAAACTGGGCCGGAGGGCCGGAACAAAAGCAACCTGCCCATGCTGGCACTCTCGTCTTGGGCTGCTGGTGAAGGAGCGGAGGGGAGAGCAAGAGAACCCTCCGCTCTTTGGGCTCCACGGGCCGGATAGAACAGCCTAACGGGCCGGATCCGGCCCAAGGGGCCGTAGTTTGCCCACGGCTGGTAGCACCATCCCACTAATGGGGGCAAGATGAGGGTGTGCCTTGGCCGCCTCCTCCATGCCCTCCGACCCCCCACCCCCCCGGGAAACCGGCAGGAATCGGAGGCTTGTGCCTCAGTCCCCTTCTCACAGCGGGTGAGAACCGAATCAAGTGCACGCACGGGCTGTGTCATCCTGCCATCCTGCGGCCGCAGGAGCCTCCACAGTCCCTCCCCTGAACCACCTGCACCCCAACCCGCTCCTCCCACGTGGGGAAAGGGAGGAGCAGCGCCCCTGGGCCCACGGGCAGGTTTCTGCCAGGCAGGGTCAAGGGAGAGGGCGTGTCTTCCAGCTGGGCTGGGGCATGGCACTAGCAGGGTGTGGGCACCCCCCCCCCCCAGGTCACCCAGGCTTCCCAGCACAGGGTGGCGAGGCCTTCCCTGCCCCTCCCCTCCCTCTCTCTCTTTAGGGTGACAGAGCAGTCACCCTTCCCCTCGCTCACTCTGCCTCCGCCACGCCCCCATTCCTCCCAAGGCGCGCTGAAAACAGTTGTGTGGTGATAAGATCAGGACAAATTGCCGGGTAACTGAACGGCACAGACACACAAACACCGCACCCTCTCCTCGGATACAGGCCCGGGAGCTACTGGGGTCCTCGGTCCCAGCTCCCAGCCATCCAGAGCGTTTTTCCTGCCATTGCAGCGTCAGCGGCCAGTGAGTGGGCCGGAGAGACGGACTCATTTGTTCTGGGTCACAGGGCCAGGGGCACCGAGGCTGGGCAGACGCCGGCCCCCTTGCTGGCAGGCCTTCCGTCTCCCCCGGCCACAGAGCAGCCGGGGCGTCAGGACGTGAGCTCTGGCGTCAGGCTGTCAGGCGGGGGACCAGGGGACCGGGCGCTTTGCCCCTGAACCTCCATTTCCATGCCTGAACCACACTGGAGACCTGTCTCGCGGAGCTGCCGCCGGGATTCAGTGGGGTCACTCAAGTGAGGCGAAAGCCGGTGGCCACGGAGGGCCGATTGCTATTCCGATCTGGGATGGCGGAGACCCTCTCCGTGGCGCCAGGGCAAGCGCAGGGCAGCCTAGGACACGGCTCAGGAGCCGGTCCCACCCCGACAAAGGGCCGGAAAGACCAGGGGCACTGGCCTGCGGGGTGAGAACCAAAGTCCACGCAGGCGGAAGGAGAGGCGGCTGCGTGTGCCTCTCATCTCCTCCGGGAAGGAGCTGTCTGCAGGCGGCCAGCCTGACACGGAAGCCGCAAAAGTTGTTTTAAGGTTTCAAAAGAGCACGGGCACTTTATAAAGACCGTCTTCGCATTTACGTATCCCCAATCGACCCATTTTTATGCTCCGAGACACCACTCACATCTCACATAGGCTTATTTTAATATCTGCTACATCTCACACACACACACACACACACATGCACACACATATACACACGTGCACACACACTCACACACACGTGCACACACACATGCGCACACACGCACATACACACACACACACACGCCAGGGCACCCCACGCGGCCCTCACCTATCCCGGGCTCTGGCCTCCTCCGGGGTCCGCTTCCCCCTGCGCACCCCTAGCCAGGCCAGGCGACGGGCCAGGCGGGCCCCCAGGCCCTCGCGCCGCTCGGCCATGGCCAGGGCAGGGCCCCGGGCTCGGGACGTCGGGGCACCTGCCGGCTTCGGGCCGCAGGGCCCACCCGGATCCGCTCTCCCGCGGAGAACCGCCTCCTCCGGCCCGGCCCCCAGAGCAAACAGCGGGCCGCCCGCCCTCCCGCCCGCGGGCCGGCCGGCGGGGACCCACCCAGATGCCGCCCGCGCCCGGGGACAGCGAGCGCGCTTTGCAGGGGCCGCCCGGACCCCGGCGGCTGACCCCTTCCCCCCAGGCCCTGCCCGCGCGCCCTGGGGTCCCCGGAGGCGCCGGGGCGCTCGGGGACAGCCGCCCCCACGCTGGGTCCGCACGGGGTGGGCGGGGCCGTGGGCCCGGGGCGGGGCCAGGAGGCGGGGCTGAGCGAGGGTCTTCCCCGCCCCTGGGGGAAGGAGCTAGAGTGCGGGGCGGGGCCGTGCTTTAGTGGGCGTGGTCTAGTCGGCTGGGCGGGGCCGTGGGGCCCGGGGCGGGGCGAGCGGGCCAGGAGGCGGGGCTGAGCGAGGGTCTTCCCCGCCCCTCTGGGGAGGAGCTAGAGTGGGAGGCGGGGCCGTGTGCTGAGTGGGCGTGGTCTCGTCGACTGGGCGGGGCCTTACCCAGTGGTTGTCTCCTGGGAAGGGGGCCCCCAAGCGGTGAGTGGGTGCGGGAAGCCGACCCCGCCATTGTCTGCCGTGGTGGCTCCCTGTGAGAGTTCCTGGGATGGACTCAGCCATGATCTCCACCAGCACCCCGCGGGGAAACCGCTCTGGAGCCCACCTGACTGGGAATGGCGCCCGCTGGAAGATGTCCAGCTGTTGTTTAATACCAGCCACTGTTCGCTGTGAGATAGCCCGGACCTTCTGTCGCCCGGCTGCTGCCTTCCCACCTGCCGCCGCCTCTGTAACTCTCGCGTGCGGGTAGGGGACACCTTGCACCTTGGAGGGGATCCTCTGGGACCTCAGAAAGGCCACCAGGAGGGTCCCGGTTCCCCAGCCTCTTTTTGCAGTTCTTCTCTGCCTGTGGTCCTCGCAGAGCCTCTGCCCCTTCCCTGAGCCCAGCCCCCCCTCAGCCCTTGGCCCTCTGCGGGGACTGGTCCTGGCACACGGGGCATCCTGCTTCCGGGTCACGGTGGACACTGACGTCCTGTGTGCCTGCCCAGCCACCCACCCACACAGGGGGCTCAATCTTGGCATGCACAGGCCATGCGTGGCAGGGAGTAGCCGGTGGAGGGGCACCGTGGCCTCCTAAGAGCTAAGACAAGAGGTGGTGGGAAGCCGCAGACAGACATCCGGACCGAGGAGAGAGCAGTGTGCCCCTCCTTGGCAGCACAGTCTGCACCTTGCAGAGGCCGGGAAGGCTGGGCCGTCCATCGGTGAGCTGAGACGAAGGGCCTGGTCCCTGGAGGGGGCAGAACCCAAGCCCAAGCCAGAGGTAGTGACTGCAGGTGCCCACTCCGGGGGTGGGCAGCGCAGGCTCTTCCTGCCTTGACCTGCTCCAAGGGGAGTTGTGAAGCCTGGCAAATACACGATGGCTTCCCCTCCCCGGCGGAAGCTCACGAGGCCTGGCCTGGTTATAGGCAAAATCCTTTAATCGCTCTGCCCCTGCCGCTCCCCAGAGCGGTCCCCACACCACCCCTCAGGCCGGCTGCCCTTGCTTCCCCTGCGATGCCGAGGACACCTTAATGGGGTCAGCTTCCCCGGGGCCCACCTGCCTCTCTGACGGCGCCACCGCGAGACCGAGTGCGCCTTGGTGCCACCCGGCCAGGCAGGCGAGGGATGCCAGAGGCAGGTGGGCAGGGGCCAGGCTGCAGGGCAGCGGAGCGGGCGGCCGGCGGTGCAGCTGCAGGCGAGCGCTCTGGGTGCAGCGGCTTGGGCGGACGCGGCAGGGGGAGGGCCGGGCCTCGGGGTGCAGGCGCAGGTGAGTCTGGAGGTTGCTGGCGCTGCTGAAGCGCTTGTGGCACATCTGAGGGGGACGAGCACTGGCATCAGTCCTGCCCACCCAGCTGGCCCAGGCCCTCTGCTTCCCTTCCCTCCTTGCTCCCCACTCCTCTGTAATACAGATTCTGAAGCTCACACACGCACACACACATGACCCCAGGATTCCACGATGGAGCCAGGCATCCTGGGTTGGTAGCCTGGTGCTTTTAGCCCCTGCATGACCTTGTGGAGGCGACGTCCCCTCTCTGAGTCCCGTCTGCCTCATTGGTAACATGTGACTATTAATACCTAACCTCATCCGTAGTAGGATGGACGGAGCGAGATAATCACACGTAACCTTTGTGAGCCGGCTGCCGCTTCGGGGGGTATAATTAACGTTTACTGGGCGCCGCCACAGGCTAGGAATTGCTCTCAGGTCGCCTTCCCCAGCACCCTGAGGAGGCCTGACTAAGTGCCAGTGCAGCTCCTAGAGACGGCGAGAAAGCAGAGGCTCCGCGGAGGGAAGCCGCTGGCCCAGGGCCACACGGGCAGGCGGGAGGCAGAGCGAGGATTTGAACCCACGCAGCTCAGACTCATAGCCACGTATGCTGCTCTCATTTCGGTTTGTGTCAAACAGGGGCGGAGTCCCTGCCCTTCTGACCGCCCGAGGGCAGCGAGGACACTATCCCGTGAACTCCTCCAGCAACGCGGGAAAGAAGGTAATAGGTATCCACCCCCAACTTTATCACCCTCCCGCACAGACCTGCACTTCTACTCGCCGCTCCAGACCCCAGAGCGACCTCCAGTGGCCCTTCCAGGAGAAGAGGGGTCTTCTTCATCCTCCTCCACCTCCTCCCCTGCCCCCATCCTCGCCTCCGGTCCAGTCTCGGCTTGCTCAGGAGGACTGGACATGGAGGCTGCAAGGGCCCTCCCCGCAGGGTCTGGAACCCCCTCCTCACTTGCCTGCAGGAGTGCAGGGGGGGGAGGAAAGGGTCTCACCAGGCACTTGTGGGGCCGCTCCCCGGTGTGCACCAGGCGGTGCTTCTGCAGGTGGGCGAGCTGGGTGAAGCTCTTTCCGCACAGGGCACACTGGTACGGGCGCTCCCCGCTGTGGACCCGTAGATGGACCTGAGCCAGGTGTGGGAGAAACGCTGCCAACAGCCCAGGGCCCAGCGGGGCCTGGGGCCTCCCCGAACCTCTACCCGCACCTCCGCAGGAACTCATCCTGGCATCCAGGCCTCTCAATCCCCTCCCCTCTCTGCCACTCCCCCCTTAGTGCCTCTCTTCCATCCTTCATACCCCCCCCCCTTTCTGTTGCCCCGAGGCAGTGGTCAGAAGACCAGGTAAGGGCAGTGCTTCTCAGAGTGTGGTCCCAGACCAGCAGCAGCAGCAGCACCCGGAAGTGTATTAAAAATGTAGATTCTCTGCCGAAACCGGTTTGGCTCAGTGGATAGAGCGTCGGTCTGCGGACTGAAAGGTCCCAGGTTCGATTCCGGTCAAGGGCATGTACATTGGCTGCGGGCACATCCCCGGTGGGGATTGTGCAGGAGGCAGCTGGTCGATGTTTCTCTCTCATGGATGTTTCTGGCTCTCTGTCCCTCCCTCTTCCTCTCTGTAAAAAATCAATAAAATATATTTTAAAAAATAAAATAAAATAAAAAAATTTTAAAATGTAGATTCTCAGGCCCCACGCTGACCATCTGAATTAGAATCCCTGGGCCGGGGCCTAGGGATCTGCATGTCCACTAGCTCTTTTGGTAGTTTGCGGCTCATTAATGTTTAGGAACTCGTGCCCTAGAGCAGTGGTCGGCAAACTCATTAGTCCACAGAGCCAAATACCAACAGTAAAACTGTTGAAATTTCTTTGGAGAGCCAAATTTTTTAAACTTAAACGTCTCCTAGCGTCACTTCTTCAAAATAGACTCGCCCAGGCCGTGGTAATTTGTGGAAGAGCCACACACTCAAGGGGCCAAAGAGCCACATGTGGCTCGCGAGCCGCAGTTTGCCGACCACGGCCCTAGAGGATCAAGAAGGCATCTTCCCCTAATACTCGTAACCTTTCCCCAACTTCAGCAGTGCCAGCTTATGCATAGCTGCCCATCTTTGCTGACATGGGGGTGTGCCCATGGTCGCCCCCTGGTGGACGCCAGAGGCCCTGGGCGCTGGTTTGTGGGAGCCCACTTGAAAAAGGCTGGTCCTCAGTTCTGTGGGACTCACGAAGATCTACGCCTTTGCCCGCTGAACTTCACACAAACAAACACGGGAAGGCTTAAGTGGGAGTCTAGAAGGCATGGCCGTTCTGGAAAGGGCTTTGCACTAGATGCTGAGAGACCGAGATCAAGGCCTAAGTCCACCATTACATTAAAAGATGCTGGGAGGCCTAAACCGGTTTGGCTCAGTGGTAGAGCGTCGGTCTGTGGACTGAAAGGTCCCGGGTTCGATTCCGGTCAAGGGCATGTACATTGGTTGCGGGCACATCCCCGGTAGGGGTGTGCAAGAGGCAGCTGGTCGATGTTTCTCTCTCATCGATAGCTCTCTCTCTCCCTTCCTATCTGTAAAATATCAATTATATATATATATAATAAAAGATGTTGGGGGTGGGGGTGGGGGGCAGCAGCGGAGCCCAGGAGGCCGATACCTTGAGGTTGGAGAGCTGCCCGAAGCTCTTGCTGCACACGTTGCATTCGTACAGGATTTTGCCGTTCTCTTTCTTCAGCGGGTAAGGCAGGGCCGCTCGGGAGCCCGGGGGGGCCCGCTTTGCTGGAGCCGCCCTGCCAGCGGGCTCGGGCCCCGGGGAGTGGGTCCTGGCAGCTCCCGGGCCTGGAGTCCGGGCCTGGGGCGGCGGGGTTTGGCCGGAGTCTCGAGAGGCCGCTGGGTAGGGACGCAGGGCCTCCCCCCAGGGGCTGTGGGACCCAGGCTCACGGACACTCATCAGCAGCAGCACCCGGGGCACAGCCCAGGTGGGGTAGGAGGTATCTTGGGGCAACATGAAGAAAGGGTGGCATCGGACAGAAGGTGGGGCCCCATAGGTGAACAGACACGGTGGGGGCAGGAGGAGGGGGCATGCAGGGCAGAGGGGGTGAAGGCAGAGGGGGAGCTCCTGGGAGATGGGGATGGGTGGGGGGCGGGAGCACTTCCCACTCTGCCAGGGGGCTGCGGAAGAGCCGTTGTGAGGAGAGAAGGGTGGGCAGGGGGCTTCCTCATCCGCGCCTCCCTGCTGGCTCCCCATCGTGTCCCTGCTCGGAGGGGACGTGGCCGTGGGTTTGTCATCGTCGGTGGAGGGGGAGCCGGCATGTGGCCCTGGTGGCTGGCGCTCTGAGAAGGGGGAAGCCAGTCAGGGCCCCACAGGCCGGGCCAAATCCTGCTCCCATGGAGCCTGCCCCCGGGGCTGGTGAGTGGGCAAGACCTTCCCCCTCGCTGCGCTGTCCTGTCTGCAGTCCCCTCGCCAGGAACAGCGGCTGGCGGTGGTGCAGGGAGGGACCATCTCAGGGAGAGGAGACCATTGATGACGCCTGTCTGACAGCCACATGGAGCAGTGCCGTGGGCCGTGAGTTTCAAGGCGAGGCCCGAGCGGGAGACATACCTGTGGGTGCCGGGGCCCAGGTGACATCACCTGAGGATGACACTAGGTCTGCTGCGTCCCAAATGGACGCCTGAGATGTGTCCACATTGAAATTAACTAAAATAAAGACAATAAAAAGTTCAGCTCCTCCGTGGCACTAGCCACATTAAAAAAGCTCAATAGGGCGGGAACCAGTTTGGCTCAGTGGATAGAGCGTCATCGGCCTGTGGACTGAAGGGTCCCAGGTTCGATTCCGGTCAAGGGCATGTACATTGGTTGCAGGCACATCCCCAGTAGGGGATGTGTAGGAGGCAGCTGATCGATGTTTCTCTCTCATCGATGTTTCTGACTCTCTATCCCTCTCTTTTCCTCTCTGTAAAAAATCAATAAAAAAAATTTTTTAAAAAAAAGCTCAATAGGGCGGGAACCAGTTTGGCTCAGTGGACAGAGTGTCGGTCTGCGGACTGAAAGGTCCCAGGTTCGATTCTGGTCAAGGGCATGTACCTTGGTTGCAGGCACATCCCCAGTGTGGGAGGGAGGGAGGGGTGCAGGAGGCAGCTGATTGATGTTTCTCTCTCATTGATGTTTCTGACTCTCTATCCCTCTCCCTTCCTCTCTGTAAAAAAAAAAAATCAATTATATATATATATATATATATATATATATATATATATATATATATATTAAAGCTCAATAGGTATGAGGTGTGATATCAGACAGCACAGGCATGGGACATTTCCATCATCGCAGGAGGTTCTAGCACACAGAGCCACTCTAAAGAGAACAGGAGAGCAGAGGGAAAGAGGAGAGTGGAGAGGAGGGGAGGAGGAGGAGAGGAGGAGAGGAGGAGGAGAGGAGAAGAGGAGGAGGAAAGGAGGGGGAAAGGTGAGGAGAGGAAGGGAGAGGAGGGAAGGGAGGAGGGCTCTGGACTGAGTTCTGGAACAGGTGAATATTTAGGAGGAAGGCAGAGAAGAGCTTTGCACGGGGACTGAGATGCAACAGACAGTGGGGCGGGAGCTAATCAGGAGTGATGTGAAGTCAAAACAATATATATCTACTGTCTGCTTGAATTCTCGTTCATTCACTCAACCAACGTTATACTGAGCTGTTTCCCTCTGTGCTCCGGCAGGGGGTGGGCAGGTGATAAAGGACACAGCCACGCAGTCCCTGCCCTCCACGAGGTCACAGTGGCCTAAGCGAATGGTGTATTAAAATGCAACAAGCCGCCCTGGCTGGTTTGGCTCAGTGGATAGAGCGTGGGCCTGCGAACGGAAGGGTCCCAGTTCGATTCCAGTCAAGGGTGCATGCCCGGGTTGTGGGCTCAATCCCCGGTGGGGGGTCGTGCAGGAGGCAGCCAACCAACGATTCTCTCTCATCATGGATGAATCTGTCTCCCTCGCCCTTCCTCTCTGAAATCAATAAATATATATATATATATATAAATAAAACAAAATGCAACAAGCCTAGAATATGGGGGTAGTGGGAGCTGACTTTCACAGAAGAAGCTGGCCTCAGGGGTGTTCCCAAGGTCTTTGAGCTAAAAGAGCAGCACCGGCCGAAACCGGTTTGGCTCAGTGGTAGAGCGTCGGTCTGCGGACTGAAAGGTCCCAGGTTCGATTCCGGTCAAGGGCATGTACACTGGTTGTGGGCACATCCCCAGTAGGGGGTGTGCAAGAGGCAGCTGGTCGATGTTTTTGTCTCATTGACATTTCTAGCTCTCTATCTCTCTCCCTTCCTCTCTGTAAAATATCAATAAAATATATATAAAAAAACAAACAAATAAAAGAGCAGCACCAGGACTCCTCCCCAACTCCCAGGCCGTGCTCCTCACTCGTGACAAAGACTCCTCTAGGTACATGCTCTTCACAAAGAGGGAGGCGAGTGCCATCCTCACAGCCTACACCTGATCCCCTGCCCACCCCCTCTGGCTCAGGTGTCACCGCCTTGAGCGCCCCCTGCACCCCTAGGTCAGAACTCCAGGCCAAAGTGTGCTAGTCAGTGTCCCTGAGGCTCTGTCCCTCCCAGTGGCACTGGGTCCCCTCCCCCTCCCGCCCTGAGGCCTAACAGTGCCCCCCACCTCAGCCCCCACCAAGTGCAGCCTGGGGCCTGGACTCACTCATGTTCAGCGAGTCCTCTCCGAGGCGCTGTGGGGCTGTGCCCAGGGGTGCCAGCTGCAGGGACATCGGAAGAGATCCAGGCTCTGGGGGCAGGCCAGCAGGGCAGACCGGGCTGGTGACAGTGGCAGGAGGCACAGCCAGCTGGCACAGGATGGGCCGTGGGTGTCCACGGTGTCTGGAAGCGGCCTGCAGGCTGGGGAGACCTGGAGGGCAGGGGGAAGGGGCTGGGGCTGTGGCTCCTGGGTGCCTCGGATAATCCCGCCCCTACTTGGTTTCCAGAGCAGGAGGAGAAGCTAAGAACCACTCACCCTCACCATATCTGTCACCCAGATGGCTTCCCTTTCCCTCACTCAGAGATTCCTTTCCCCGGGTCTTTCATGCCCACCCAGAAACACCTCCCCGCTGCCCCTAGAGCCCCTAACCTAGCATTCTTCTTCCCACCTCCCTTCCTAACCCCCCTGGTCCCACCCAGTCTCAGACCATCTACTCTGTTGGGAATGGAGCCAAGGACAACTTGAAGAAAATCCTCATCAAGACTGTAACCCCCCTCCCCTGGCCAGTTTGGCTCAGAGGTTAGAGCAGGGGTGGGCAAACTTTTTGACTCGAGGGCCACAGTGGGTTCTTAAACTGGGCCGGAGGGCCGGAACAAAAGCAACCTGACCATGCTGGCACTCTCATCTTGGGCTGCTGGTGAAGGAGCGGAGGGAGAGCAAGAGAACCCTCCGCTCTTTGGGCTCCGCGGGCCGTAGTTTGCCCACGGTTGGGTTAGAGCCTCTGCCCTCAGACTGAAGGGTCTCGGATTCGATTCCAGTGAAGAGCATGTACCTAGGTTTCAGGCTCAATCCCCAGCCCCAGTTGGGACGAGTGTGGGAAGCAACCAATCAACGTGTCTCTCTCACATCAATGTTTCTCTCTCTTGTCTCTCCCCCTCCCTTCCACTCTCTAAAAATCAATGGAAAATTATCCTCGGTGAGGATCAACAACAACAACGAAGAAGATTGCAAACCCCACAAGAGGGGCCCTAAGGCCAAGGCCACAATCATGAGTGTCCCTGACCCTTTCTCATGGCCCACAGGAGAGTCTGGCCCCCAGGGCACGGGAGCGGGTGTCTGGCACCATCCCCATGATGTGCTGGGGTAGGGGTGCTCAGGACCAGGGGACAGTGGGAACCCAGGTCTCTTCAAATTTCCCCCACTTCCTCCTAACGTCCCTCCCTCTGTAAGCAGGGCTGCGATTCCACCTTACCTGGTCGCCTTGGCGGGACGGGGAGGCCAGGCTGGGGGACAGGGAGCCCCCTGGGCTCCTCAGGGGCTCGGTCTCCTGACAACCCAATCCTGGAGCAGGTCCCCCCTTCACACCGCCACTGCCTGCCGGGAAGACAAGTCAGTCACCGGGGAGCAGTCCAGGTCCCCCAAATGGCATGGCTTCGAGGGCTGGCTTTCCCATTAAACCATCGAGTGACCCTGAGCCGGTCTCTGCCCTCCTGGCCTCAGTTTCCCTAATCTGCAAAATGGGCGGGTCGGACTATTTGATGTGTGAGGACTCTCTCAGTGCCTCAGCCAATGGTGTGCTCCTGGCTCCTGTAGCCGATCAGAGGCGAGGAGCAGAGCCGGACCGATTCCCATTCCTGGGGAACAGAGGAGAGAGGGAGGTCTTTATGAAGATTATTCCCAAGTGAGCTCAGCGATCTGAGGGAATTCTCCAGACTGCGTGGGGCCACAGGGAACAGGGAAGCCACGCTCCTCCGTGCTGGGAGGGACTCAGGGCTGCAGGCTCCCCCCTACAGGCTCCGGCCAAGGGAAACTGTCCACCAAGCAGAGCCCTGCATCCGCTCACCCACACGGTTTCTCTGGGCAGCTGAGGAGCCCCAGATCCTGCCCCCCACCCCCTCCAGCCTACCCCCCAAGCCCTCTCACCGGGGGCTGTCTCAGAGAGTGGCCAAGAGTGGCTCCGGCCCCCTGAGCCTGCCAGGAAGATGCCCTGAGCTCAGCTGCCTTCCCAGTGGTCTAACTTAAGCTTCTCTGCCATCTTCCACTGATGGCCACGGGCAAGGGACCACCTCAGCTCAACACGTGTCCCCAGGCCCTTCCCCTTCCCCTCAGCAACCACCCTTCCCTCTTCACCCCACCAAAACTCAGACTCCTTCCCCTTCCCCCAACTCCTTCCAACCCTGCCCAGGCCCCAGAGAGACCCCCAAATGAGGGGCCTCCGGCGAGGCTCTTCACCTGGCTGTCAGTCCCCCCTGGCTGGGGAAGGGAGGAGGCAGGCTGGCTGCTAGGATAGCCGCTGCCTGTGGCTGAAGCCCCAGTGGCTGCGAGAGATGGTGGGAAGGTGCTACATTTGACTTCCTATTTATACGCTGCAGATAGGAAGAAGGGGGCAGGCAGGCAGCCTGGGGCCCTGGGCCGCCCACCAGCCTTTATCGACACGTAGCAACTCCAGAGGACACCGTGATGGTGTTCTGTTTGCTTTGGTTTTGTTTTTGGAAACATGTGAGGGACGGATTGAGCAGCCCTTCCTGTGTTCACATCACGGTTCAGTTCTAAGTCAGCGGCTCTCAGGTGGTAGCTAAGCACCCTCTCAGGGACACCAAGTTCTGACAAGGGGGTCAGAGGTACTTTGTGTGTAGACTGAATAATAAAACAGCTGGCACAGAGATCTACTCCGTCCAAATGGATGTGTCTGTCATTCGTTGAACGTGCTGGTTTTGGGGCCACTGTGAACTGGGCCGCTGAAATTTCAGTATGTGAGGGCGAGGAGGATTGGGGGGCTGCTATGTGGTTCTCAGAGAACCCTGAGCAAGAGAGGGGCAGGCAGGGCTCGGAGGCTGGAACTGGGGTCCTTCTGGGGACGGGGTCCGACTGAAACAGAGATGGACAGTGATGACGACAGGGAGGACAGGTGACAGCAGGGACAGGAACAGGCAGAGATGAGAGCAGGCAACAGAAGGATCCTGGGTGAGACAGAGAAGACAGCAGGAATCTGATCTCAGAGGAGAGGGCAGGAGGCAACAGACACATCTTCCTCCCCGTCCCATCTCTGATCTCTCTCTCCTGGAAATCCTTTCTCTAATCCAGAGAGAGTGTGGAGGCCCCAAGAAATAATTCAAGAACACAGAAAAATGCATGCTTGAGACATGAATATATAAAACAAATAGGGATTTTAAAAAAATGGAAGCTCCCCTCCTTCACAATTTCCCAGGGGTCAAAGGAATTGTTTTGTGTTTATTCTTCCAGACATTTGTCTATGAACCTATGAACAGATAGATGGACTTTTAGATTTTGCTTTAAATAAAAATGGATTATGTGATGCATATTGTTCTTCAGCTTTTCCTATCCAACAATCTACCATGGCCATAATTTCATGCCAGAACATATCTGCCTCCTGCTTTTTCTGTATATATATATATATATATATATATATATATATATATATTGATTTCAGAGAGAAAGGAAGATGGAGAGGGAGATAGAAACATCAATGATGAAAGAAAAACCATTGATAGGCTGACTCCTGCACACCCTCTTCTGGGGATTAAGCCTGCAATCTATCATGTGCCCTTGACCAGAATTGAGCCCAAAAACCCTCAGTCTCAGGCCGATGCTCTAGTCTATCCACTTAGCCAAACCAGCTAGGGCTGCCTCTTGCTTTTCCTTGGCCATGTAGTACTCTTTTGCAGGAATGGACATAATAAAGAGCATTCCTCTGTTGGTGGACTCCAATTTTTCTCTGTTCCACACGGGACTGGAAAGACCTCCATCCAGAGGCAATACACAGAGTGGTTAGAAAATTAGCTCTGCTGGGTTTAACCCCAGCTCTGTGACCTCACGGTAAGTCATTTAACTTCTCTGTCCTCCTTTTCTCATCTGTCAAATGGGGATAATAATTGTTTTTACCTCACAGTGTTCTTTTGAAGATTCCTCAAGATAATTCACATCAAGCTCTGGTCCACAGCAAGCACTTGACCAGTGTGGGTTATATTGGTGTGTGTGTGTGTGTGTGTGTGTGTGTGTGTGTGTGTGTTTAAATATATTTCTTTTTTAAAATATATTTTTATTGATTTTTTACAGAGATGAAGGGAGAGGGATAGAGAGTTAGAAACATCGATGAGAGAGGAACATCAATCAGCTGCCTCCTGCACACCCCACACCGGGGATGTGCCCACAACCAAGGTACATGCCCTTGACTGTATCGAACCTGGGACCCCTCAGTCCGCAGGCCAATGCTCTATCCACTGAGCCAAACCGGCTTTGGCATAAATATATTTCTTTATTGATTTCAGAGAGGAAGGGAGAAGGAAAGAGAGATAGAAACATCAATGATGAAAGAGCATTATTGATTGGCTGCCTCCTGCACACCCCTTACTGGGGATCAAGCCCACAACCCAGGCATGTGTCCTTGGCTTGAATTGAACCTGGGACCCTCCAGTCCGCAGGCTGATGCTCTATCCACTGAGCCAATTGGGCTAGGGCTATATTGTTAATATTGGACATCAATCTTTGCCTAGGCAGGCAAGTATTTGCAAGTCAACTCTGTAAAAGTGTTTACATTGTGATGGGTCTTTTTGGCTCACTTTCGAAGACCAGACTCTGGGCAGCACACTCTTTTAGAGATGAACTGAATTTCATTTTATTGCTTTGTTCAACAACGCCTGGTAGGAGACCACTGGTCTCACCCAATGCAGTCTTCCCCCGTCTACACGCCGCTATAATAATTGCTCTAAGCGTTCCACCCTCACCAGGTGCCAGGAACCCTGCAAAGCACTTGGACATGCTTTGTTGAACTCACTCAGCACAATGACCTTGCAAAATGGATGCAAGGATCCCTGCTTTGCAGGCAAGAAAACTGACACTCTGAGAAGGAAAGTGACTGACTCACATAACCTAAGTTGGGGCTCTGACATCCCCAGAGGGGAAGGAGAGCTTAGGGAAGAGTTGCTGGCACCGAGGAAGAAGTTAAAAAGGGCCACAACTGTGGTAGAGTAGGGTTTGGATTCCCTTCAGGAGCCAAAGGACCCCTGGGAAAATCAAGATGGACAGACCCATGTTAAGGATTGAGGAAACAAACAAGTGAAATTAGCATCGGGCTCCCTGCAAGCACTTCAAGAGCCTGTCATTCATTCACTCACTTGTTCATTCACATATCTCTTTCTTTTATTTATTTATTTATATTTTTTGGTAATCCTCGCCCGAGGATATTCTTTCCCATTGATTTTGAGAGGGGGGAGAGAGACATCGATACGAGAGGGACACATCAGTTGGTTGCCTCCCACACGCTGAAACAGGGCCAGGGATCGAGCCTGCAACTGAGGTATGTGCCCTTGACCAGAATTGACCCCGGAATCCTTCCATCTAAGAGCTGATGCTCTAACCGCGGAGCCAACCTGGTTGGGCCATTCACACATTTCTTGATTGCTAGCCATGTATCTGGCACTGGACTGGTTTTGGGGACATAGCCCATAGGAATGTGACCCAGACCTTGGAACTTACAATCCTGACAGTTGTCAGAAGGCTTGCTGGAAGTTGCTGACATAGAAAGTGATGTACAAGCATCAGGGCGTGTTATTTCTGGTTGCGGGTTCAGGAAGCAAAGCAGAGCCAAGGGTGTCAGGCTGGCTTGGTCCGTAATCAAGAGAAGGAATAAGACTACGGGCAGAAGCCCTGCTTCCTTTTTTAAAAAATTTATTAAGGTATTATATGTGTACATAGCTTACCATTGCTCCCCCCCCCCTTCCCATTCATGCCCTCCCTCCCCAGAGTTCTGTGTTCATTGGTTGTACTTATATGCATGCATACCAGTCCTTCGGTTGTTCTCTTATCTCCCCCCAGGTCTCCTTCCCCTCCCTGCTGTCATTTGACAATCTGCTTGTTTTATGGTGACTATCTCAGGACCACACGAATAGAGTCCTCTCCTCCTCTGGTTCACACTGCCCCTCCCCCCGGGTCCCACTGCTTCCCCTGAGACACACAGCTCACCCGGGGCACACGGCCCCCTGGGGCACACGGCTCTCCCGGGGCACACGGCCCCCCTACTTCCTTTTTGAAAACCTTAAAAACTCTCCAACCTATAGCCATTGCCACACCAGTTTTGTTTTTTGTTTGTTTTTTTTAAAAATTGATTTCAGAGAGAGAGGAAAGGAGATGGAGAGAAACATCAAGGAGAGAAAATCATGGATCAGCTGCCTGCTGCATGCCCCCTACTGGTGATGGAGCCCACAGCCCCAGCATGTGCCCTTGACAGAATGGATCCCGGGACACTTCAGTCCGCAGGCAGATGCTCTTTCCACTGAGCCAAACCGGCCATAACTGCCAGGCCAGTCTTGAGGCCAGCCAGCTGCACTACCGGCCAGCTTTGTGTGTGGGTCACGGAGCTCGGTTGCATGGATATTTCTGAAGGGCACCAGAGAAGGAGGCCAGGAGGGGGTCTGGGTCCGTCGTTGGTCCAGGGTTAGGGGCTGTGTGTGGACTCTAAGGGCAGGGCTGAGGGTGGGGAGTCCAGCCCAGCACACAGTGCTTTCACCTCACTTTGCCCTGTGGTTGACACCTCCCTCCCTCTGCCTGACACCCACTATCTCTTCTCCCCATCTGTCCGTCTATCAGATGCAATGAGTTGGCCTTTGGCTTCACACCCTAGGGTGGAGAGATCCTGAGATAGGGCGCGCCTGCTCGCACATTTGCAGAAGGGGCCTCAAGACTCTTGCATCTCCCCCTGCACCCACCTTGACTTTCCAGGCCTGTGGAAAATTTTGCAGCTATGTCTTCAAATGAGTTCTGAGGTCATCCCATTCATCCTCTCATCTCTGCCATTCTGAGAAGATAGGAGGTAAAAAGAAGTCATAATAGCTGAGATTCAAACCCACCGGAGCTAATATACTATCATGCAACACGGCATATCACGTACATGGGTGCTCTTTCCAGTTTTGTGTGAAAGAGGGAGCCTTTGAAGTCCACACATATGTCCACCATTAGAGGAATGATACACATTATGCATAGCCATGTAGTAGAATACTATACAGCCAGCAAAAAAGCAAAGGGTAGGTTTATTGAGTGCCTCCTATATGCCAAATGTCTTTATAATTATCTAATCTTTCTCAGAATCTTCCATGGTCAGGATTATTAGTGTCCCCTCATTTGTTGTTGTTTTGTGTGTGTTTTTGTTTTTAAAAAATATACATTTTTTAAAAATATATTTTATTGCCAAAACCGGTTTGGCTCAGTGGTAGAGCGTCGGTCTCCGGACTGAAAGGTCCTGGGTTCGATTCCAGTCAAGGGCATGTACATTGGTTGCGGGCACATCCCCAGTGGGGGTTGTGCAAGAGGCAGCTGGCCGATGTTTCTCTCTCATCGACATTTCTAGTTCTCTATCTCTCTCCCTTCCTCTCTGTAAAATATCAATAAAATATATATATATATATATATATATATATATATATATATATATATATAATTGATTTTTACAGAGTGGAAGAGAGAGGGATAGAGAGTTAGAAACATCAATGAGAGAGAATCATCGATCAGCTGCCTCTTGCACACCCCCCACCGGGGATGTGCCCGCAACCAAGCTACATGCCCTTGACTGGAATCTAACCTGGGACCTTTCAGTCTGCAGGCTGACGCTCTATCCACTGAGCCAAACCAGTTTCGGCTTAAAAAAAATTTTTTTTTTATTTCAGAGAAAAGGGGAGAGGGAGAGAGGGATAGAAACATCAATGATGACCTCAGAAGGAGGGTAGGGGAGGATAGGTATTAAGGGGAGAGGTCAACCGAAGGACTTGTGTGCATACACATGAGCCTCACCAGTGGTCAAGAACAACAGAGGGGTGGGGACATGTGTGGGGAGGGGTGTGGGGTGGGAATGGGGGGATGCGGACAAATATGTGATACCTTAATCAATAAAGAAATTTAAACAAACAAACAAAAAAAGAAACATCAATGTTGAGAGAGAATCATTGATTGGTTGCCTCCTGCCTACTAGGTGTGGAGCCTACAACCCAGGCATGTGCCCTTGATGGGAATCAAACCCGGAACCCTTCAGTCGCAGGCCGATGCTCTATCCATGGAGCCAAACCAGCTTGGGCGAAGTCCGGGTTTAATAGATGAGCAAACAAATACTCGGTAAAAGTAACCAGGTAGCATCAACTCAAACACTTACAGCGGCCGTGCAGTTAACACAAACTGGTCCAGGAATAAATTTGGTGCAGATGGTACAGAACACTCAGCCTTGGTGTCAGCATTCACATGGAAGGATGGGGACGGAGGCAAACGAGGGACCAGGAGCCAGTGTTGCCAGAGTCTGACTTTTCTAGAGAATTTTAAAATCGGGATTTTTATGTTAAATTTCTATATATTTTTCAAAGTTGGTTCAAATGTTTTAAAATAATGTGCCCACCAATCAGGACAGACCTGTGTGCCAGAGTCCACTGCCTCTGCCTCAGGTCCCAGGGGCCCAGGACTTCCCATGTTTTCACCCGTCTCCAAAGGTAGGACTTAAATGGAGTCTACCTATACCATTCAAAGAATTAATCATCATTCTTTGCAAATTCTTCCAAAAAACGGAAGAGAAGGGAACACGTCCCAACTCATCCTATGAGGCCAGGATTGCCTTGATACCAAAACCAAAAACATCACAAGAAAACAAAACTAAGTAAGACCCCCTTAGGAATATGGATGGAAAAATCCACAACAAAAGAAGGATTCTGTACCATGACTAAATGAGATTTATACCAGAAGTGGTTTCACATCCAGAAATCAATGAATGTAATACACTATGGGAATAGGATAAAGGACCAAAACCATATGATCATCTCAATAGATGCAGACGTGCACTTGACACCCTTTCAAAATAAAAACACTAACCCAACTAGGAACAAGAAGTTTCCTCATCCTGGTGAGAGGTCACATAGCAGGGATTCAAATCCGCTGGAACTAGAATACTCCTAACTCCACAGAACACATCACCACCACCAACATTGTGCTTAATGGAACAAGACTAGGATGTCCACCCCACCAAGTCTATCCAACGTTGCCTGGAGGGTCTAGCCAGAGCAATTAGCTCTGGCTAATTGCTAGACTAGGCCATATTTTTTTAAAAGGCATCCAGATTAGAAAAGATATGGAAATGTTTGGAATTAGATATAAGTAGTGGTTGCACAACATTATGAATGTATTAAATGCCAGTGGATTGTTCACTTTATTTTATTTATTGAATTTATTTGGTGACATTGGGTAATAAAAATCATACAGATTTCAGGCATACAATTCTACAATACATCTGTATATTGTATTCTGTGTTTACCACCTCAAGGAATCATTCACTTTAAATGGCTGGCTTTATGTTATGTGAATTTCACCTCAATGATTTTTTTTTTTTTTTTTTTTAGTGAAAAGACAACCTACAGAATGGAAGAAAATATTACCAAATCATATATCTCACAAATAACTTGTATCCAGAATATGTAAACAACTCTCACAACTCAATAATAAAGGACAAATAAAAACAAGCAAAGTAGTAGAATCACTGTGTTGTATACCTGAAACTAATATTGTATGTCAACTATCCTATTTAATAAAGAGGTAATATGCAATTTGACTGTCACATCCTCACAAGATGGCTGCCTACAACCAGGCCAGCAGGGGGGTTAGTGAGGAATGACCAAATGACTGAACAGCAGGCTGTGTGGGGCAAGCAGGCCAGCAGGGTGGGCAGTTTGGGGTGACCACGCTGGCAGAGGGAGTGCAGTTGGGGGGAGACTAGGCCAGCAGGGGGGCAGTTAGGGGCCATCAGTCTGGCATGCAGAGGCAGTGAGGAATGATCAGGCCAGCAGGGGACAACCAGGCAGACAGGCAGGTGAGCGATTAGGAGCCAGAGGTCCAGAACTATGAGAGGGATGTCCTACTACCGGTTTAGGATTGGGCCTAAACCGGCAGTCAGACATTCCCTGAGGGGTCCTAAATTGGAGAGGGTGCAGGCTGGGCTGAGGGGACACCCCGCCCTCCCCATGCACAAATTTAATGCACTGGGCCTCTAGTACTTTAATAAAAAAGAGAAATCCTAGCTCAGTCAGTATGGCTCAGTGGCTGAGCATTGACCTATGAACCAGGAGGCCAGGGATCAATTCTCAGTCAGGAACATGCCTGGGCATATTCCCAGGCTGCAGTCTTGATCCCCAGTAGGGAGTGTGCAGGAGGCAACCAATCAGCAATTCTCCTCATTGATGTTCTATCTCTCTCTATCCCTTCCTCTCTGAAATCAATAAAAATATTTTTTTATAAAAAGAGAGAAATCCGCCAAAACCGGCTTGGCTCAGTGGATAGAGCATTGGCCTGTGGACTAAAAGGTCCCAAGTTCGATTCCAGTCAAAGGGCATGTACCTTGGCTGTGGGCACATCCCCAGTAGGGGGTGTGCAGGAGACAGCAGATGGATGTTTCTAACTCTCTATCCCTTACTCTTCCTCTCTGTAAAACCTCAATAAAATATATTTAAAAATAATAATAATAAAATAAAAATTAAAAAAAGAGAAACCCTAGAAATTCTATGAAGCTATTAATAGTGGTTACTTGTAGGAGTAAGGCTGGAGATTAAAAAAGGGAAAACTATTTCTACTTTTTAATTTAATTTAATTTATTTATTTTTTGATACTTTTTTTTATTAAGGTATTATATGTGTACATGTTTTTCCATTGCCCCCCCCCTACTTTTAATTTTAGTTTTCGATATTCTTTAATTATAAACATGTGTTCTGACTAAAAATCGAACCTTGATTTCCTTGTTCATAGATCGATGCTCAACCACTGAGGCAGGCCGCGCCCTTTTCAAACTCATTTCCTTTGGAACACGTATAAAGTAAGAATATATTAGCAACACCCTACCAGAAGGTCTTCTCCTCTGGATTAAAGGAGATAGCCAGCCTCTCACAAAATAACAGAGGTGTCACAAGTTACCTGCTACAAGAAGTGATCAAAAATTGATTCTTAGTGTTCGATTCTGGTCAGGGCACATCCCAAATAGGAGGTGTGCAGGAGGCAGCTGATCGATGTTTCTCTCTCATTGATGTTTCTAACTCTATTCTTCCCCCTTCCTCTCTGTAAAAAAATCAATTTATATATATATATATAACTTTACTTTTTTTTAAAGAGGGGATTAGGCTGAAACCGGTTTGGCTCAGTGTATAGAGCGTCGGCCTGCAGACTGAAAGATCCCAGGTTCGATTCCGGTCAAGGGCATGTGCCTTGGTTGTCGGCACATCCCAGGTGGGGGGTGTGCAAGAGGCAGCTGGTCAATGATTCTCTCTCATCCTCTCTGTAAAAAATCAATAAAATATATTTTTTTAAATAAAATATTCTTTTAAAAAGGGGGGGAGGGGTTTTAAATGTAGGAGGGGTTTATGGGGGAAATACCTGGGAGGGGAAAATGGACGAGGAGCCAGAGGAAGCTAGGAATGCTGTCAGATCGTGGTGTAGGTGACACCTCATGGAGGACAGAGGAAGAAATGGGGGTTGGGCAGGAAAAGTCTTAGACTGCAATTCTAAGACAGTTGCAGCAGAGCCAGTGGGGATTCCTCTACCCAAAACTGCCCACCAGAGGACTCCCTCACCTCCCGGGATGACCCTGCATTCCTGCCCTGCCCGCTCGGTCACTGCCTGCGAGGGACCCATGGGAAGTGTGGCCTCAAAGAGAATGTGGTGGTGGATTTCAGCCATCACAGTTGGGGCGTGCACAACACTTGGGACAGCAGACCATTTATTAAATAATTATGTCATAACAAGACCAATCATTAGAAATGTATTTAGTTTTTATTATACATGTATTTTCCAAAAAAAAGAGCACGTTATTAGAAATTGTGTTTCTAGCCCTGCCAGCGTGGCTCAGTTGAGCCTCGATCTATGAACCAAGAGGTCACAGTCAGGGCACATTGCCTGGGTTGTGGGCTCCATCCCCAGTTGAGGGTGTGCAGGAGGCAGCCTATAGATGATTCATCTCTCTCTCCCGCTCCTTTCCTCTCTGAAATCAATAAGAATATTAAACACACACACAACAATAGCAACAACAATAACAAAAGAAATTGTGTTTCTAGAATATTCCACGAAGTCTCAGGAAACACTTGGGGAAATTTCTGAATACCAGGGATTCCTGGACAAGGGAAAGTTGGGATTGTGGGAAGACAGGGTAAAGCTGGGCGGTCTGGGTTTTAGCCCGATTCTGTCACTCGCTTGCTTTGGAGCTTCTTCGAGTCACCTCCTTGGTTTCTACGACTTAAAATGGGCGCGAGGACGAACAGCTCCTATGCATCCTGGAAACCTGTCACTCAGTGCCCCCTTTAGAAACAGACCCCCGGGCAGGCAATCCTAGGGCAGTGTGGCTGCTTTTGTGGCATCAAGGCCTACTGGCCTCGAACCCCTTACCTCGTGTCCACTTGGGTGTGCCACGCAGGGGCCTTGTTCCTCACCTCCCTCCACCACCGCTGGCTTCTCCTCGCCAGACCAGCTCAGCTTCTGGTCTTGCAGTTTCCCCCTGCCAGCTGTCAGCAGCTGTGGGTGCTAGGAGGTGGGGAGGTGCTCGGAGGAGGCTGTGGTAAGCAGAGGGAAGGTGTTACCTTCCAAAATAGCCCTGAGGGGAGCCTGTGGCCACTCTCACCGCCACCCTGTTTCCAGGAAGCCCCCAGAGGTTGAGTGAAGGAGCGGGGTGTGTGTGTGTGTGTGGAGGGGTGTCTTTTATGAAATGTAGCCCCGTTCTAGACCACCAGGCCTCCCAGCTTCAGAGCCGGGGCTCTTCCACGTGGGTCTGAGGGAACAGTATTACCGAGTGCCTGACAGGGACGCACCCCTCTGTCAGATGATCTGTGCTAAGAAATGACAGCATCCAGCCGAAACCGGTTTGGCTCAGTGGTAGAGCGTCGGTCTGCGGACTGAAAGGTTCCGGGTTCGATTCTGGTCAAGGGCATGTACATTGGTTGCAGGCACGTCCGTGGTAGGGAGTGTGCAGGAGGCAGCTGGTCGATGTTTCTCTCTCATCAAGGTTTCTAGCTCTCTATCTCTCTCTTCTTCTCTGTAAAATATCAATAAAAAATATATTTAAAAAAAGAATAGAAATGACATCATCCAAATCCTTCTCACAGCCCTAACCGGTTTGGCTCAGTGGATAGAGCGTCAGTCTGCGGACTGAAAGGTCCCAGGTTCGATTCCGGTCAAGGGCAGGAGGTGGCTGATCCATGTTTCAAATTATCCCTCTCCCTTCCTCTCTGTAAAATAAACAAACAAATAAACAAATAAATAAAATCTATTTCTTAAAAAAAAAATCCTTCTCACACACCTCCACCCCACATCTCAGAACACTGAACAGGTCAAGTGTACCTCCCCCCCTTGTTTGTGGAGATGCTTCTGACTCGGGCCTGGCACAGCTGTGAAGCAGACATCAAAGCCACCGAGGCCCTTCGGAGCCGCTGGATGGGTCAGCGTGATGAAGGGATGAGCTAGTGACCGACCGCAGCGCCCACACAGACGCCTACTTCAGCCTACGTACCCCGGGCAGCCCCAGGGGGCCCTCTTCTGGGGACCAGCTCGGGAGGGGCTGAGGAGGCCCGGCTCCAACTTCCTACCGCCCTCGACTCGCTCCTCCACAGGAACTCAGGGCTCCTTATCCCCTCGGCGTCTCCATTACCCATCAGCACCCACCAGGGAGGGGAAACTGATCAAGGAGAGAGGAAGGGACCACCGGCAGGGTAAGGGCTGAAGCCAGTGGGCAGGGGTCTGGCATCCCACTTGGGCAGACCCAGGTCTAATGGGGCCGAAGCTTTTAGAATTCAGGAGGTCCTCTTTAAGAAAAAAGGAATGTAAACCCTGGCTGGGTAGCTCGGCTGATTGGAGCATCATGCCAGATGCACCAAGGTGTGGGTTTGATCCCCTGTCAAGACACATACAAGAATCAGCCAACAGCCGAAACCGGTTTGGCTCAGTGGATAGAGCGTCGGTCTGTGGACTAAAAGGCCCCAGGTTCGATTCCGGACAAGGGCATGTACATTGGTTGCAGGCACATCCCCAGTAGGGGGTGTGCAAGAGGCAGCTGATCGATGATTCTCTCTCATGGATGTTTCTAGCTCTCTATCCCTCTCCCTTCCTCTCTGTGAAAAAATTAATTATATATATATATATATATATATATATATATATATATATAAAAGAATCAGCCAATAAATGCATAAATAAGTGGAACAACAAATGGATGTTTCTCTCTCTCAAATCAATCAATACAAAAAGTTTAAGAAAAAGAAAAGGAATACAAGGTTATAAATATAAAGTGTGTGTCCCAAGTGAATGTTTATTAAGAACAAGGAAAGACATGATGATAAATCACAAATTTTAAAAGCTGAAAAAAATACCACAAACATCATAAAACACATGTGTATTCGCTAATTTCCTGGCGTACCTCTATACTATTTATTAACAGACCTGTTGCTGGTGATTCAGATTTCAAACTGTGGTTAAAATACCTCATTTTTGCACCTCATTTGTTCAGCTATGCTCACACATTTATCAAAATGTGTGAGCATAGCCGAACCGGTTTGGCTCAGTGGATAGAGCGTCAGCCTGCGGACTGAAAGGTCCCGGGTTCGATTCCGGTCAAGGGCATGTACATTGGTTGCAGCACATCCCCAGTAGGGGGCGTGCAAGAGGCAGCTGATCGATGATTCTCTCTCATCGATGTTTCTAACTCTCTATCCCTTTCTCTTCCTCTCTGTAAAAAAATCAATAAAATATATATATATTTTTTAAATATGTGGGCATAGGACTTGGTTTTCCCCCTTTATTCTTGGGAGAGGCCCTAGAGCTTAAATTGAATCTTCTGTTCCAAATTATGGAAGAGTTACCAAAGGCTTCAATTACTTTTTTACTTACAATCCTTAATTAAACAGAGTAATTCATGTGACTCAAAAGAATTGTTGGCCCAGAAAGAAACTCACTATAGACTGATTCATTTGCCTCTCAGCACAACCATTATTGCTTGTCTCATTTTCAAATTTTCAAATAAGTGTATTTCTAGTATTACATGAGCTCACTCATCTAGGGGAAATGATGAACAACATAGACTGATGAACAAGAACAGCATCGATCAGACTGTCAGACCTCAGAGGGAAGGTAGGGGAGGGTGGGGATAAGGGAGAGAGATCAACCAAAGGACTTGTGTGCATGCACATGAGCCTAACCAGCGGTCACGGACAACAGGGGGCGGGGACATGCATGGGGAGGGGTTTGGGATGGGAATGGGGGGGGGGTGAGGACAAATATGTGATACCTTAATCAATAAAGTAATTTAATTAATTAATAAATAAATAAAATTAAAATAAATAAAATTGAAACCCCCAAAACATTTTTTTTAAAAAATAAATCTTCTGTTCCACTCCTTCTGGACAAAAAAAATATTGAGTTTAGGAAGGGGGTGAACAGGAATTCTCTCTCCCAAATCTGGTTTACTCTAGAAAGGTTCCAAAGACCTGCTGGTTCTCCTTCCCTTCTTAAAAATAAATAAATAAATAAATAAAGCCATTATCAAGAAAGTAAAACCTTTGTGAAGGCTCCAGGCCTGTGTGCTCCCCTGTAGAAAGGGTTAAACTTCTGACCAAAGCTGAATCAGATGCAGGCAGGCTCTCCCTTCCCTCGAAGGGGCCTCCTCTTTCCTGCCTGTGGCTGCACGTTGCTCCCTCTGCCTGACACACTGCGCCTGCCCACCTCTCTTCCCCACCCTCCCCGGGTCAAGATGGAGGCATCTGTTCAGTCTCACTTTAAGTTCCTCAGGAGGCCTATGTCTGATCCCCCGTCCCTTGAATTAAACCACGATCATTATTTACTGTTCACTACCTGGAAAGCACCTCAAAGCCTGGGACCTTGTCTGTCTGTCTGTCTGTCTGTCTGTCTGTCTGTGTCATCCACGCTTGCATGTTTGCAGTCCGTGGCACAGTGTCTGTGCACAGTGCCTAGGACACAGTGGTACTCAGGCAGTGTTTTCCAACAAAGAAACTTGGGCCTAATGGGTGAGGAGAGGGCAATGTGGGGGCAGAGCGCCCCCTGCTGGACAAGGGAAGACCCAGGACCCAGGACTCCTCTGAGCTGGGAGGAATAATGGGGTGGTCAATTTCCTACTGTGGGTAGTCTTGGAAACCCAAACCTAATGCCAAACTCCTGCTGATGTATGCCTTCTCGCTTCTATCAGCCCCACTACAACTCTCCTTCCAACCGTCAGAGCCACTGTATCCATCCTCCCCCACACTACGGACCACCTCCCCCTCAGCCTCCTAGTGACGCTCCCCGGTCTTCCCCACAATTCATATCCCTCCCTCCTGGACCTTTAGCTTTGACTAACAATAGGCCCTGCTCTAGATTCTTCCACTGATTCTCCTTCCTCCTCCTCCTCCCTAATCAATCAATCAGAATTGATTGGCTGGGGCACTGAGGTGGCTATGTGGATGAGGGGAAGAAATGGTGGGCAGAGGAGCCTGGGAAATTGGCGAGAAGGTGTGGGGTGGGGATGGGGGTGAGTGTGTTTCTGAAAACAGGATTTTGTTAACGTTATGGCCAGTGGGTGTGTTCTTAGGGGGCTCGGGGAGGAGGGGCGGGACATGGGGCTGGGAAGTTACTTGGAAGTTATATAGAAAAGGATGAATGAGGAATTCCTGCCTCCTGCCTTGACTGAAAAGGTGTAAAATACCTCCAGATTATACAGCACAAGTTGGGGGCTGAGGGAAGGCGCTCATAGAAGAAGATTGGGCTAAGAGAAATATAGGGTATCAGGGAGGGAGGGAGGGGTGCAGCAAAGAGGATGGGGCCTCGCAGAGGGGGTTGGGTGTTCAGTGAGGGGAGTTGGGGCTCAGTGCTGAGGATGTAGGAGGGGACAGGAAAGGTCGAAAGGAAATGTTGAGCAAGAAGAGGAAGCGGGGATCAAGGAGACACAGAGGTCGATCCTCCTCCGGTGGGGAGGGGCGAATCAACCACACCTGGGTGCCTCTAGGGCCCCTCCCCCACCGGTGCCCCAAGCGGGGCTGAGGCAGAGTGACAGTTACTTAATGACCCCCGAGTCCTGCCGGCTCTTCTGGGCAGCCTGTCGTCACCGGCGGGCTACAGGGGGCTGCAGCCAAAGTCCGGTTATTGATCTCTGGCCCCAAAGGTCAGCCTCAGGGGCGGGGGGAGTGGTGTTGTCACAGTGGGAGCCTCAAGGGACCCCACAGCAGTGGGGCCAAGCTGCACAGCACGGTTTTCATGTCTGCATCCTCCCCCACTTTTTTTAATCCTCACCCCAGGATATTTTTCCAATGATGTTTAGAGAGAGTGGAAGAGAGAGAGAAAGACAAAGAAATATTAACGAGAGAAACACATTGATGGCTCTCTCATCATTGATGTTTCTCTCCCTCTCCCTTCCTCTCTGAAATCAATAAATATATTTAAAAATAAATAGCCCAGTGGATAAAGGCTATAGAGGTCAGCTTCAATTCAATGGGGGAAAAAATAACTTTTCTAACAATCACAATTATCAGGGGTTGGACAAGGCCTCAGAAGCAATAAACTCCCTGTGGCTGGAGATTTGTAAGCTGAGTCTAGAAAGTGGTTGATATCAAGCTTGGGGTCTCAGAAGGAAGCAGCTGATCCACAAGGTCCCTTTTTTTTTTTTTTTTTTTAATGTTTTATTGATTTTTTACAGAGAGGAAGAGAGAAGGATAGAGAGTTAGAAACATCGATGAGAGAGAGAATCATCGATGAGCTGCCTCTTGCACACCCCTACTGGGGATGTGCCCGCAACCAAGGTACATGCCCTTGACCGGAATTGAACCTGGGACCTTTCAGTCCACAGGCTGACGCTCTATCCACTGAGCCAAACCGGTTTTGGCCACAAGGTCCCTTTTGACTCTGAGAGTCTTAGAATCAGGGATCCTGGGTCTCCCTCCTCTTCACTCTATATCCCCTCTAATAGACTAGCCGTGGAGGCATCTCTTCTCAGAAGCCCAGTGCTGCTTGCATTTGGAAGAGGCTGTCGGGGAGAAGCGACAGCTTCCATGCATCTGACCTTCTGTCATCCTTTCTCACCACGGCCAAACCACAGGGGCCCAGTGATGAGGAGAGGAAAAGGACAGGCCCTGTCACCTGGAGGCCTAGTTTCCAGAGGGGCTTACCTGAGTTTGGTGCTGTCTTGGATGGCATCATTGAAATGCAGGGTAGCTTAGTAATTAGGAGCACAGACGGCAGCATCTGACACTTCCTGTGTCCTCATCTTAAAAATGGAGACAAGAACTCCCACATAATGAAGTTGGTGGGGCATTATGTGACTCAATTTAGGGTCTTGACAGAGTGTCTGGCATATGGTAAACATTCATATGTGGCTTTGCTTTTGTTGTTGTTACTTGCTGGGAGAATTCAAGGACGTTAATTCCAATCATCTGAGCTCTTCTGTTAAATGAGAAGACAGCGCCTCCTTCGTAGGGTGGTTAAAGAGAGATATGTCACCAAAACCGGTTTGGCTCAGTAGTAGAGCATCAGTCTGCGGACTGAAGGGTCACGGGTTCGATTCTGGTCAAGGGCATGTACATTGGTTGCGGGCACATCCCTGGTAGGGGGTGTGCAGGAGGCAGCTGGTCGATGTTTCTTTAGCTCTCTAGCTCTCTCCCTTCCTCTCTGTAAAATATCAATAAAATATATATATTTTTTTAAAAAAGAGAGAGAGATATGTCCCGCTCATAGCAGGAATCACCAGGTGTTATTTTCTGCCATACTCTAACAGAGGGGAGTCAAGGATTATTCGGCACCCTTTGCTTTCCTCTCTCTCAGATGGCGTCACTGCAGCAGGCGGGAGGAGATCTTAGAGGTCATAGATCTCCTCTCCCATTTGATAGTTGGGGAAATTGAAGCCCAGAGAAGAGATTTGCTCAAGGTCACAGAGCGAGTTAGTGACAGAGCGAGGACTAAAACCCAGAACTTTCGTACCACGCTGTTGTATCTCAATCCTTGATAAAATGATGAATGAATGTGTGGCTGAAGATTGAATGTTAGGAATACAGATCTCTCTGCATGTCTCCCCAGGGACATGAAGGACTGGCAATGTGGGAACCAAACTTTGTGGCTTCTTCTCAAATCAGCTGCTCACTTTCAAGCCTCCTTGCTTTCATTTTTGCTGTTTCTTTTCTTCTGGAATGCCTTGCCCTCTCTGTTTTTCAAAAATCCTATGTAAGGCCCAAAGCAATGCCACCTCCCCTTTGAAGTCTCGATAACATATAACACTAGAAGCCCGGTGCAGAAATTCATGCCTGGGTGGGATCCATAGGCCTGGTCAGTGTTCCGGGCTGATCGGGGCGGCCAGCTGGGAGGAGGGACTACCAAGAGGTTGGCCAGCTGAGGGAGGTTGGCTGTGGGAGCGCACTGACCACCAGGGGGCAACTCCTGTGTTGAGAATCTTCCCCCTGCTGGTCAGTACGCATCATAGCTACTGGCCATCATCTGGTTGTCCAGTCGTCAGGTAGTACAGTGCATTATCCATGCCTCTGTTAATGTACCAATCTGATAGGACATGTATCTTCTATATCTGTCCTTTCAATTAGACAGACAAGGTTCAGAAGCCAATTCTGAATTGGAACCCCTATTCCCTGATGGAAACGAGGATCCTGGGAGACCTGGGTTTCTAGTTCTTGTTACTAACCAGCTATGGAACTTGGACAAGTCACCTGGATTTTAGGTTTTATTTCCATAGTTACAGAACGGGGTGGGGTGGAAGTTAACGTCTGAAGATACTAACTTCTGAGCAAGCCTCTTTTAATGGAAGCAATGTAGATTATGGAATCTTGAATGCTGATTCTATCGGGGTTTGAATCCTGACCTTATTACCTACTCTGTGACCTTCACCAAGTTAGTTAACCCCTCTGTGCTCAGCCTCATCTGTAAGATGGGAACATAACCGTGCCTATCTCATAAGTTTGGTATGAGGATTAAGTGAGATAAGTTATTTATCTAAAGCATTAAGCACGGTGCGTGGCACATGATGAACCTTCAAAAGGCATTAAGAGGAGTCATGCTCCACTGCACCCAAATGGCTTATGGCCATGTGGGACTCTGCACATGAACTAGTAGACTTTATCACCAGACTGTAACATGGGAAGGAAGCTCTGGACACTGGCCTGGCCTGGAACCTCGCCTGCACCCTTTCAGTACTGGCTTCTCTCAATAAACTTTGCCTCTATTAAAAAAAAAAAAGAAGCATTAACTATTGTAATTTTTAAATATATATATTTTTATTGATTTCTGAGAGGAAGGGAGAGAGAGATAGAAACATCAATGATGCCCTCGCCAGTTTGGCTCAGTGGATAGAGCGTCGGCCTGGGGACTGAAGGGTTCCAGGTTCGATTCTGGCCAAGGGCACATGCCTGGGCTGTGGGCTCGATCCCCAGTGGGGGGGCGTGCAGGAGGCAGCCAATGATTCTCTCTCATCATCGATGTTTCTATCTCTCTCTGCCTCTTCCTTCCTCTCTGAAATCAATAAAGAAATACATTTTTTAAAAAACATCAATGATGACAGAGAATCATTGATTGGCTCCTCCTGCACACCCCACATTGGGGAGCAAGCCCAAAACCCAGACATATGCCTTTGACTGGAATCAAACCCGGGAGCCTTCATATGTGGATGTTCAACCACTAAGCCACGCTGGCTGGGATAACTATTGTAATTTTTATTCATTTTTATTTTTCTGATAACTGTGTTTGCACCTGAGAATTTGAAGAAGAAAAAAAAGCATCTTCACTTCAACGTTCTCAAAGCAAGTCAAGCGTCTTTCTTCATCTTGCTAGGAGTCAACATAGCAAAATGGTAAAGAATTTGGCTTTGAAACCATCAAAAGAGTAAGGTTAAAAACAAACAAGAAAACATGCTCAGACTTACAAGAACCAGAAAGTTCTCCTCCCATGCACCCTTTCTTAGGATGTGCTCCTCAAGGGTGAACCACGACAGAGGTTGACCTGGGATCCAGGAAACAGTGACTCTAACCACTGTAGAGAGAGGAGGCCCCAGAGTGATGGCTGGGTAGGAAGCCCAGAGGGTAACCAGGAGGGAGGGCCTCAGGAAAGGGGCTGGGGGGGGGGGGGGGAAGAGGGCTTAGTGGAACCGATAATATGACAAAGTCCTTGAAAATAACAGGGCATTTCAATGACAAAAATTTCAGACAAGAGAGAAAGGCAGGAAAAGAAAACACAGTGTAAAGAGAGAAATTTTTTCCTAGAACACTACTTGGCAATGCAGTGAACATTTTCATAGTCGTGACAGTTGTAAACATTGGTTATCAGCTTAGCTGGAAATGGCGATTTAACTGTACTGGGAGGAAGGGGAGAGGGGAGGTGGCCCTGTAAGAGAGGTAAGTCCTCGTCTACCATAACAGGAAATCAATAGATGGCTAAAATGGATAAATCAAGAAACATAGGTACACGCCTTTCTTTCTTTCTTTTTCTTTTTTTATTCCTTTCTTCCTTTCTTTTCTTTCCTTTTCTTTTCGTTTCTTTTCTTTTCTTTTCTTTTTCTTTCTTTTTTTTGTGATATGGAAATATCCTCCAGAAGAAATGACTCAAAGAGTATTTGCCTCATGGGAGTGGAGGGGGTGGTGTGGTCAGGAGACTGTTGTTTTTCATTATAATTCTTTCAATACTGATTGATTTTTTTTTTAACCACACGCATTAATTACTTTAACTCAAAAAAAAAAAAAAAAACCTAAAGAAGAAGACTATTGGAGTGAGCTAGACTGCAACCCACCCTTTGTGATTTGTGAGTCTCAGTTCCTCTCCAGTACAGTTGAGGACAGAAAGAGACAACACGCACAGAGCACGTAGCGCATGCCTGGTTTGTAATGGCCTCTCAGTACACAACAGGGAAGATAGGTTACAGAGCCCCGTCAGGGAAAATAGGTTACAGAGCTAGACTGAAACAGCGTTTGGGAAATGACAGCATTGGGTTAGACACCCTGCCTCCTGCCTCCATGGGACATGACAATCACTGGACACACACAAACGGGCACCAGGTGAGTGACAGCTGGATGAGCTGTGACCCACGGGCCCGAGGAGCGTCACAGTGCGGATCACTGAAAAGATCAGCGGCCGTAAGGGAAAGGATGGATGTATTGACACGTTCCCCTGCGAGGGGACACCTGGATGTCACAGTCACTGGACAGTGTGCCATCGCAGGCTCATCATTTCCTCCTCTTGCCTGTACCTTGTGGGGGATGTGTCAGGAGGAAAAGATTTAGAGGCTGTCAGGGTGAGGGTCAGAGGTTAGCTGGGGTCAGGAAGTCTATTTCACTGAGGTCACTCTCTTCTCTTTTCAATGTAATGAAGCCATTATTGGTGAAAGCAAGTGCCCAGCATCTTGCTCTGTGAAGCAAGGCCCGCATGGGGAGCACAGCTGAAAGAAGGAAGGGGACTCCCTTGGCTCATCCTCCTTCTGCCCATTCAACAGGCCTAAGAAGTGAGAGGCACACACACAATCTGCTCCATGTAGGAAGCCCCAGTCCTTAGAGGGGGATGAAGATAACAGCATGGGGTAAAACCTGATTGTTTCTCCTTGTAATTAGTAAAGGGGTCTCTCTTTCCTCTCTCTCTCTGCGTGTGTGTGTGTGTGTGTGTGTGTGTGTGTGTGTGTCTGTTTCTCTCTCTATCTGTCTATCTATCTATCTATCTATCTATCTATCTATCTATCTTACACACACACACACACACACACACACACACACACACACATTATGGCTTTAGAATGTCAGAAGTGGTAGAAACATTTGTCTAACAACTAATCCAATTCTGTCATTTTGTCCTTAAAGGGTAAAACCAGGTGCCTTTCTTGAGATCATAGCACAAATTAACAGGTTAAAACTGTATAAAACTGTATATACTATACCCTTTATTTATTTGTTGTCTGTTTCTCTTCTCTAGAATGTAAGCTCTATGAGGGCAGGGATTTCATAGGTTTTATTCACCGATGTTTAGTGCTTCAAACAGTGCCACCTAAATACATAAGATGCTCAATGGATATTTGTTAGGTGACCGAGTGAATGAACAGATGAGTGAATGGGAACACTGCACACACTGGATTCCCTTCCTGATGAATCAGAGCGTATTGCCATACTAAAGACTTTCAAAAGTCCTGCAGAGGAAACCTAGTTAACATACCATTTCCCAAATTATTTCTCTATAGAAACTTTTTTTTAAAATGGTGAGATGTATTAATCATCCCATGGAACTAGTATTTTGAGGGACACATTGTTGGCAGTAGTTGTGTGTGTGTGTGTGTGTGTGTGTGTGTGTGTGTGTGTGTGTGTGTGTGTTTTAATACATTTTATTGATTTTTTTTTTTTTACAGAGAGGAAGGGAGAGGGATAGAAAGCCAGAAACATCAATGAGAGAGAAACATCGACCAGCTGTCTCCTTCACACCCCCCATCAGGGATGTGCCCCCAACCAAGGTACATGCCTTTGACCGGAATCTAACCTGGGACCCTTCAGTCCACAAGCTGACGCTCTATCCACAGAGTAAAACCGGTTTTGGCATAGTTTTCTTAAATATACACCATCATTTATGTTTTAACTCCAAATAACCACCCTGGACCCCACCACAGAGTTCTCAAAACACTTCACAAATGTGAGCTGGGTGTGGATGATTGCCCCCAAGAGCACCTGCATGTATGCATTTAATTATTTATTTAATCCTCAGATTAGGATTTTTTCCCCATTTTTTGGTTTGTTTTGAGAGAGAGAGATAATGGAAGGAAGGGGGAGAGACACACAGAGAGAAACATCAATTCAAGAAAGACAGGCACATCCACTGGTTGCCTCCCACACAGCCAGGGATGGAGGCTTCAACCAAGGTATGTGACCTTGGTCAGAATTGAACCTGAGACAACTTCAGTCTGAAGGCCAGTGCTCTAACCACTGTGCAAAACCAGCTAGGGCCAGCTCTTTGATTTAGAAAGCCAAGGAGTTTTTGAGAAGGTCATCAATAGAAATGGCGGACTAAATCTTTGGCTCAGGGAAGAGGAATCAAAAGCTTCACTAACCATATTGACTACATGGTCTCCCTCTATAGTCTTTTATGTTGGAAGTTGCCCATTGTCTTCACTAGCAGAGAGGTGTGGACAAGGAGCCCAGAACCTTGAGCCCTGGCATAGGTTAGAGCTACGCACTGACTGTTTAGTCGAGACAATGGTAGCTGAAGCAATTTCCCGACCAGATAGTCATGTAAATCCTCACTGAAAAGATAGTCTGTCTGTTACTGGAATCACCTGCCTAAGGGCTACAGGTGTACCCCAAACTGAATAAAAGGATGGCAAGGCCTGAGCACAAGTGGAGTCCTTCCTCTTGCTTTGGGCTCCCGCCTCACCCCCCAATTTCCCAATTGTTATTTCTTGTCTCGTCTCTGTCATTTGCGCGCAGCCCTTCTCCAGAGACCGAACGCTGAACCACGTGGGACGTGGGTCATCACACTTTCTGCTTGCACACATCTTGTTCCTCGTTGGTAAAACAGGGACAGTACGAGTCATGATAACAACCTAGTTGAACTGTGGAAACAATGTCAGCACATGTGAGCTCAAATCTGCCTCTGCCATGTGTTAGCTGAACTCTACTAGGAAAACTACATTGATTCATTAAGCTTCCGATTCCTCCCCTGTAAGGTGAGAATATCAATTCCTATCACTCAGAGTTATTGACAGCCTTGAATGTGATAAGCAAATAGTTGCTATTGTTATTGCTTATCAGAAATAAACTTCACAAAGGTGGAATTTTTGTTTGTATTTTTTAAAATGTTTTTAATTAATTATTTTTATTTTTATTTTTTAGAGAGAAAGGAAGGAAAGGGTAGAGAGGTAGAAACATTCATTAGAGAAAAACATCATCAATTGGCTGTCTTCCACTCACTTCTTTTATTTTTTAATTTTTTAAAATTTATTAAGGTATTATATGTGTACATAGCTTACCATTGTCCCCCCCTCCCATACATGTCCTCCCTCCCCAGAGTTTTGTGTGTCCATTGGTTGTACTTATATGCATGTATACCAGTCCTTCGGGATCTCTTATCTCCACCAGATCTCCCTACCCTCCCCCCTTCCACTCACTTCTTATTGAGGATCAAGCCCACAGCCTGGGCAGGTGCCCTGACTGGGAATCAAACCAGCGATCTGTTGGTTCATGGGTTGACACTCAACCACTAAGCCACACCAGCTGGGCTGTATTGTTTTTTTATGTATTCCCAACATTTAGAACATTGTCTACCACAGAGAAAGTGCTCAATGAGTTGAATGAGTAATTATTATTACTAAGACCTCTTTCATCTCTTTGTTTTTTGGAGATGTAAACCTACACAAGAGGAACTTGGCCAAGTACTTTCAGAGGAGTTATTTGTGTTGATATTAGACATCTTTGTCTTGTCTAAAAAAGTGTGTCCCTTCCCCCCACCCTTTATCTAGATATTACTTAAAAAAATACATATGAACTTGCAAAGCTTAACTATATCAGATATTGTCTTCCTAAATAGACTGTAACTTTTTGGAAGGCAGAGTGTTTCTTCTTTACTTCTTTGGGGGTAAATTTTTTACATTATGCTACTTAACACATATTATTTATCTGATTCCTCTACCAAACTTGTGAGATCGCACAATGGCTGGATAACAGTGGGTACCTAACAAGTTTTCACTGAGACAGGGACCCAAGAGAGGCAGAAGGTTTGGTCAGGAGTTCTCATCTGCCACATGGAAACAATCCATTGGGGATAAAGAGTCCGTTGTGTTGGGAACCATGTGTTTCTTCCTAAAGAATCCTTTGCCTCTACATATGCAATGTATGAGGTCCTCACCCTCTACTGAGTTTGTATTGTTCAGACCCATGAGAAGCAGCTTAGGAAAATAAGTATTATGACTATTGTAGCAAGGTTTATCATTTTAATTAAAGCCTATTCAGGAAACACTTCTTGGGTACCTTCTGTGAGCCAGGCACTGTACTAGATACCAGTAAAGATGTGGGAGATGATGCAGAAAGAAATAACACATGCATGGTCCCAGTCCTCAGGGAACTAATGGTCCAGTAGGTCCTAGATCATAGAGACAAGTATGTGCACAATAGCTATAATAATAGTAATTATTTACATTAAGATATAACCAGCTTAGCCAGCATGGCTCAGTGGCTGAGCATCAACCAATGAATCAGGGGGTTTTGGGTTCGGTCCCAGGTGTGGGACTTGCAGGAGGCAGCTGATCAATGGTTCTCTCTCATCATGGATGTTTCTATCTCTCTCTTCCTTCCTCTCTAAGATATATATAATTATACATTAGGCACTATTTTAAAAGCTTTATATACAAAATCTATTTCTTTAAAAAATTGATTTTTTAAGGAGAGAAGAAGGAATAGGGATAGAGATCAGCTGCCTCCTTCGTGCCCCCTACCTGGGGTTGAGCCCAAAACCTAGTCATATGCCATGACCTGGAATTAACCAGTGACCTCTTGGTTCCTGGATCGATGCTCAACCTGAACCACACCTGCTGGGCTACACAATCTATCTTCACCCTTATAATAATTCTGAGCGTAAAATATTTTCATGATCCCCATTGGACAGAGGAGGAAATGGATGCATACAGAAGTTAAAGAAGTTATCCCATGTTACAGAGCTATAAATAGTAAAGCTGATCACTAAACATGGGCAAGATGACTTCAGTGCTTGTGCTCAAAGTGCTAATAATTAGGGAAATAACTTGAAAACAGGATTCATTTTATGCTCTAGTTTACTTTGAATCAGAAAATATCCCCTCTTTCCTCACCCTCATGGCCATGCTCAGTTATACTCATTTTTCTAGAGGGGAGCTTGAAATATCTGCACTGCCCTCATAGGATCATGTTGATGGAAATGCCCTCTTTAGAATTCAGGAGAAACCCTTCATTCGTCTCAAGTCTATCAGGGTCACGGGGGGGGGGGGGGAGCGGGCGGGTGAGAAGAATCAGGCTTTTCTGGGAAGGACTTGGAGATGGAGACTCAAGAAGGCACTCTCCAAGCTGGGAGCCCGCAGAGCGAGGCTTGATTCAGCACCGTGGACAGAGCTCCGGGAGTCCTCAGGACCCTGGACAGAGAAACTGGTGTTGACCGCCGCGAGAAGGACCCTCACGTGAGAGCGGACCCGGGGAAACCAGAACACTAAACTCCCTACTCTTTTCTTCAGCCACTCTTCAGTTTTCCGAACTCAATCACTCTTGAATATAAGGAACAGAGGTACAGGGAGTGAACATATTTTTTAAGGGCGCTAGTAACCAGAGGAGATAAGACCGTTAGGTGGGGAGGAGTCGGAAAATAATTAAAAAAAAAGACTTAGACTGATGTTCTCAGAAAACTCTTGCAAGATCTAAATTAGGGTTCTCAGTTGAGAGCGGGGTGGGAGGGGGGAAGAGGGTTGCTATGATATTTGTTAATGGTATGTATTTTTTAGGCTGAATAACAAAGGGCCACCGTTGTCCTTTTTATATCACCCAAAGTTCTTCCCCCATCTCGTTCACTCAAGTTTTAGTCTCTTGGGCAGCACCCGATGTAGGAAAGAGAAATAATCTGTCCGCAGTCCCTTGCTCTCCTCGCCCCCTACCCCTTCCCCACCACTCACTCATCCCCTTTCTCTTCCCCAAATGCACACGTGCGTGCGCGCGCGCGAGCACCAGGGCGCAGGGCGAGCAGTTGAGTTTTTGCACGCTCCGTGGAGAAAATTGAATTCAGAGCTAGCGGAAGCCCCCGAAAGCAGGCTCTGTCCCTTTAAATGGGTTGCAGCAGTGGGGGGAGGGGAACTGGCCGGAGCTGGCATTGTCCAGTTTGAACTGAGCACCGGAAGTGAAGGGGCAGGGCCAGGGCCGTGCACTGAGCCCCGGGCCATTGTCCATCTCCGACCAGGGCACTAGCCACCCCCCTGGCCAGCCCTCTTTCTCTCCTTCAAGGGGAGGCTGCTTCTCAAAACAAGGAGAGCCCCAACTCTGGTTTTCCCACCAACCCCACTGTGTGTGTGTGTTTTTTTTTTGGGGGGGGGGTAGGAGCACGCTTTAGGATTTAGGGACTGAAACGCGGGGACCCCCCCTAGAGTGTCCCGAGCCTGGAGGAAATGCCCGGACCCGCGTACCCACCTAGTTCCTCTCCCGGCAACGGTTAGGGGAGAGGGTGGGGACCGGGGTAGCACGGGGGCCGCTGAGGGTGGAGAGAGGGACACACTTCAAGCCTCTTGGGGTTCCTCCCGCTCTGCCAGAAAGCTCCACGTGGGGTCCACTTGGGGCGCAGCTTTGGAAGGGCAGAAGGGAGGGTTCTGGACCCAGGATCCGTTAGCAGCGCTTGGGGAGAGACGCTCAGGAAAACTCAGTCGGCGGCGACTTAGGGAAGCAGACCCTCAAGAGACAGCAGACTTTGAGGGGCAGCAGCGCCTTGGTCTGGCCTGGAGATCAGACCTCCGGGGTCCCCCCACCCCCCCACCCCCCACCCCCCGCCCCCCGGCTTCCCCATCCCGGGCTTCCCGGTATGGTGAACTCAGGTCTACCGGAGCTCACGGGGGCGGGGGCGAGAGCGGGTCAGCGCCGAGCGGCCGGGTCAGCGCCGAGGCCCGGAGGGGAAGGGGGGGAGGGGCGCTGGCGGCTGGGGGAGGGCTCATCCATTTCTCCCTTGACAGGTGGTTTGGGCCTCTGATTGGCCAGCGCGGCCGGGCTCACACCTCCCTCCCCCAACTCTCTGGAATGTATAATTATCTGCGCGGGGGGTGGGGGTGGGGTGCGAGAGCGGTCACATGGTTTTAAAACTACATCTCTCCCCCCAAACCCCCCCTCCACCACCCCCAACCCCCGCACACACACACAGTCCCCTCACCTGTATGCTGCTTTGGGGACCCCCCCAACCCCCAATGAGCCCTTAAAGTGAAGAATTACTATTTCAAAGTCGGAGCACTCAATACTTCCAGGGCTGACGGCCCCGGTTTCCAGATGTGTGTGTGGGGAGGGGGTGCCAAACCTCCGGGTCCTGAGACCCAGGGACACCCCAGAGGTGTCAGGGGACGCAGGGTGGGGGGAGGGCCGGAGCTGGAGCGGAGGGGGAGGGAGGGGGGAGGGAGGAGGGCCGAGGGAGGAGAGGGGAGGGGGCTGCCCGCGGGGGGTTGGGTCATTGTCTTTTAGAATTTGGGAGCCTTTGAAAAGCCGTGGGCCCTCCCACCGCTATTGTGCTGGGGAAGATGTAGCAGCCTCTCCTCGGAGCCACCCCTTTGCCTCCGGACTTCTCTGGGGCCAGCAGCCGCCCGACCTGGGCCCCGGGCCGCCGCGGGCCTCGCCGACGACCATGGGCTCCGTGTCCAACCAGCAGTTCGCAGGTTCGAGCGTGGTGCTTCCTGGGGGACCCCCTGGGCTGCAGGGGCGCCCGGCAACCACTGAGAAGGGAGGTGGGACAGTGTCCTCCGGGCCGGCCGCAGGACCCCAGGTCTGCGTGGCCTCCTGCTCAGGGGGCCAGGCCTGCAGCGGAGGGCGCTGGTGCCCCCGTGGCGCGCACGCCGAGGCTGCGGGGGACAGAGGGAGAGAAGTGGGGGGGCCCTGTCCGGCGGTCTGTCCCGGGCAACGTGTTGTGGGGAAAAGAAGCAAAACTTTGGGGGCCCCTCTGGCCTCGGGGCAAGCATGGGGAGCGCGGGAGGCAGCCGGGACAGGTCTTGGCCCGCCGGCTGCTTAGCGGCTGCAGCCTCCGGGGTGTGCACCCGCGGGCTGGACGGACGGCCGGGACTCTGACTGAGGGGGTCCCCGGACCCCGCGGCCCCCCCGCTGAGCGCCCTCCCGGTGGGTCCCCAGGTGGCTGCGCCAAGGCGCCGGAGGAGGCGCGGGAGGACGCGGCCCGCGCGGCGGAGGAGCCGCCGCTGCTGCACGGAGCCGGCGTCTGCAAGTGGTTCAACGTGCGCATGGGGTTCGGCTTCCTGTCCATGACCGCGCGCGCGGGGGTCGCGCTCGACCCGCCCGTGGACGTCTTTGTGCACCAGGTGAGAGCGTCCCGGGAACTTGAGCGGGAGGGGGGGGGGTGTGGGCGGCCACGCCGGGCGGCTGGAGGAGGGAGCTCCGGGGCCTCATGGCGCGGCCCCCTCGGCGCGGAGGCTTCCTGACCCGGGGCCCGGCCACCCCGGCCGGACGGGGGTGAGTGCGTGAGGGGCCGAGCCCATTATCGGCGCCTCCCACCCCCTTCCGGGAGCCCTTCTGGCCCACCACGTGTTTGTTACCTCTTCCCCCGGGAGGAGGCCGGGGCAGGGAGGTGACCCCGTGCGGCAGAAACTAAGGTTGTATTGTGCTGGCCGGTGGGGGAGGGCCGGCGGGCCGGCCGGCCGGCCGAGGAAGCACATGCCCGGCCCGGCGCGCCCTCCGCGCCCGCGCGCCTCGCTCCCCGGCGAGTGGAGCTCCCCCGGGGCGAGGAGGGGACCCTCTCTGGGACCCCGAGGAGCGGAGAGCCACGAAGTCAGTCCGCTCTCCTAGCACTCCGTCCCCGCGGCCTCGGCGGGTTTGTCAGGTCCTGGAAGGGGCTTATTTGGGGGCCTGAAAGCTTCTCCAAACGACCGGTTCTCAGGGATGCCGTTCACCAGCAGGCCTGCTTGCCTTCCAGGCCCTCCCGGAGGGGAAAGCTAAGGGGTCCAGGCCTCGGATTCCCGGGCCGGGCCGGGAGGGAGCTGGGTCGCAACCCCAAGTTCTCAGTTAAAGCAAAGCAGCGCGGTGGGGGTGAAATTCAGGGTCGCAGGGCATGGGGTCGAGGGACCTATTCTCCACTTGTCATTTATGGCCCCAGACGGCCATTCATGCCGCCCGGACGGGTCCAGCCTCAAACAAGGAGCCCGGGACCACAGGATTCCTCCTTCCTGGTTCCTGGCCTCTCTCCCGCCGCCCCCCTCACCTCTTCCCAAATGTCTCCGTTTGTCCTGGGACACCAGCTACCCAGAACATGGAAAGGAAGTTGCTTGCTGCCTGTGTCCCTTTCACTTTTGTTGGATGGAGGTTTGGGGTTGGGGCTGGGAAAAAGAGATCGCTAATCCCAGACCCAGTAGGTTGGCACCCAGGCCGGGCAGGGAGGGGTTACTTGAGGAAGGTTGGCTCTGGGAGCCATGGGGGAGGGGAGGGGAGGGGAGGATGTGGGGATTAAGGGTCGAGCCTGAGGGATGGTATTCTGGAGGGGGAGGGGTGGGGAAGGGAGATGCTGGGTGGACTGGTTGGGAGGCCTCGTGGAGGATGTAGAGTGAGGGGAACCAGGGGGGTGGAGGGTGCAAGATGGGGACCTGCCAGCTCATGCTGGTGACCGGGGGCCACTGGCCTGCTTGAACATCTGCAACGGGACGTTTACCTACCGCCTTCTAGCACGTTCTTACCCACCCCCCACCGGACTGCTAGTTCTAGCTCTAGACGTCGCCACCTTTCCTGCCTCATTTACATATGTGTTTGATAACCACAGGAAGTAATTGTGGGAGAAAGAAGGGAATTGGCCTCTTCAGATCCATTAAATCACTTTATTACAGGAACCAGCCTTCAATGGCCCTCCTCGGCGGGGTGCCAGCCCCCCCACCCCCTGCCATCTCTCCCATCACAAAGAGATTATAATCTCTCCGGGTCTGGAGACGGACTAGACAGCTTCGGGAGACTTGGAGTAAGAGCCAGAACCAACGTTCCCCACCCCCCCTGCTTTCACTCATGCCTCAGGCTGCTAAATAGGGAGGGGTTGGGGGAATGTAACCCCAACCAGAAACTTTCCCCTGCCCTCAAGGTTCTTTTGGCGGGTCTAATCCGGTAGTCACTAGCCAGATTAGTAAAAACCGAATAACTGAATTTAATATATACGTATGGGAGCCCCGCATCTAGGAGAGTCAGAGACCCCACAGGCACAGAGGTTTAAAAATCTAAAGGGAACGTGGTTGTGTAAGACATTCTGAGCGAGGGACGGGGTAAGGCGCCCTGGGGGCTTCGGAGGGTTATTGCGGTACAATAAAAGCAGATGTTCAGTAAATAGAAGTTTGTCCAGCTCTGTAGATAGGTCAGTGAGGTCACCTCTGATAAACTTACTATGGGCACGGGCCCTAATTCAAGTTCTTACAGGTAGGGGCAGAAGTCTCTCTTGAGCTATAGCTTAATCTTGAAAACCACCCACGTCCCACCGAGGCACACGTTGGTGTGACTGGTTCTGAACTCCCACAGTGATGAAGCCCGGGGAAGATTTTCCTTCCTGAGTAAATGGATCTGTGCCTCGAGGCACTGAACCCTAGGGTGGAAAGCACCTGGGAATGTAAGATGGCGTCGAGGGGAGCAGGAACCTTCAGGTTTGGGCAGAGGAGCCCACACCCTCCGTTTCCGATGTGGTATTCAGGAGATGACCTGGACCTCAGAGTTTTTGGAAGGACATTCCACAGGGGAATAAGTTATCTGGAGGGAGTTGAGCTAGGATACGGAATCAAGAATTTATGACCAACAGTCATGGGACAGTGGCCGAGCCTTACTTGATGGGTCTTGAGAGCAGGCTGCCTGGGCTTGAGTTAATCCTGAAACCCTCTCATTAGCAGTAAGGTGGACTAGTGACTTCAGTCCCTGCCCTGGAGACATGGGAATTCTTTTTGTGGAAATCTAGTAGAGAGGAATTGAATAGTTGAAGGATGATCCCTAAATATTGCCACGGGGGAGGGAAGTGTTCCCCAAGTGGGGGTGGGTAAGACATTTCTCTTTAAGAAGAAAACCACCCCTTCTTTGGCTGCCGGTGGGCACCCTGGAGTTGGGGTGCAGGTGGTGAGAAGGATATTATTGTTCTAAGGAAACATCTGCCGGGGAGGTGGTCTGGGAGCCCCTTTTTAAGGAGAGAGGAAGCGGGGGGAAGCAAGTTAACATTTTCTTTTCCCTTTCCAAGTGAGCCTAGTTAGTGCCTAACCCAGGCGTGGGCAAACTACGGCCCGTGGGCCGGATTCGGCCCGTTCAGCTGTTTTATCCGGCCCACGCGAGCCGAAAGAGCAGGCCGTACCCTTTTATGTAATGATGTTCACTTTGAATTTATATTAGTTCACACATACACTCCATCCATGCTTTTGTTCCGGCCCTCCGGTCCAATTTAAGAACCCATTGTGGCCCTCGAGTCAAAAAGTTTGCCCACCCCTTGCCTAACCACTCCTGCTCCCTCTCACTTTATGCCCCCCTGGTGCGAACGAGGGAGAAACAAAATCCAGCCTCAGCCTTTAAAAAACTAAAGCATCGGTTTCTAATCAGCCCCAGGTATTTGGATCTGGAACTCTGCCTCCTGCACATGCCCCTACTTGGGATTGAACCCACAACCTGGGTTATGTGCCCTCACCAGGAATTGAACCCACCACCTTTTGGTCTGTGGGGTGATGGATGCTCCAACCAGCTGAGCCACACAGGCCAGGGCCCAAATATTTAAGAACTAGCTTTCTGGCTAAAGGGCTGTATTAGAAGACTTGAAGGCAAAACAAGAGCCCTAATTTGACCTGGGGACTGAGTTTGGGTTGGGGGGCGGGTAGTATGTGTGTAAAGAGATCTTCCACCTGGTTTATAACATTTCTGGTACCTCTGATTACTCACCTCATATCTAGGTTAGTGATGTGCTTGTCTTATCCCCTCACCTAACCTGTAAGCTCTTCAAAGAGAGGGACCCGCTAGCTGTCTGGTCAGTTTTCTGGTTCACAGTCGGTAGGCTGGAGGAATGCATGCAGAGAAGCATGGCACTCCGGAATAGTCTGATACACTAACAGTTTGGGGTCCTGGTCAGCAGAAGTCTTCCTCCGGAACAGAAGACGGGAAGTGGGGAGGGGATGTTAACTGTTGGCTGCTCTCTGGTTGGGTTTGGTGGTCATTCATTAGTTATTTCAACTCCATCGTAATAGGGTAAAAAGCAGATTTTGACTTTCCAGGAAGTTGGTAGAGGAGTACCTGGTTTGGTTTGAGCGTTATGGGTTTTCTTGGGTCCCTTTCTCTCTGAGGAGGCATGCTTACTCCACAATGTCCCCAGGAAAGGCTGAACCACCACCCTGAGCAAAGCTTCCACTATGACAAATTTAGACCTTGTATTTGGTGACATTACTTCTTGCCCTGTATGTCATTTCCAGTGACTTTTCCCCAGGGCAGATAGATTCTGGAACATTCTTAACCAAAGTATATAACGCGATCCTTCTGGGTTAAATTTGGGGGTGGGGTAGAGGGGAAACCCCTACCCCTCCTTCCTGCTGGCATGAATAGTAATTGCTTAGTTACTATGTGTTAAGTCTCGGAGGTCAAAGAAGGTGGTGGAGGAGGAAGAGGAAAGTTTAAAGAATAGCACATAATTAATACAGGCTGATTTTAAATGATCTCAGCTTGGAGCTAATTTAATTTAGATAGGAATCTGAAATCCAAGTTAATGGCTTTGGTAAATGGCACGGGAGCAGGGTTACCGGCTTAAAATTCCAAGATTCTCTCTTCTGTGCTCTGAGTGGGAGGGTGGGGGCGGGGTGAGGAGTAAGCACCCCGCCTAATTGGGACTCACCCTGGACGGGTCCTCATCTGAGTTCAGTCCCCTTGACACTCCGTTTTCCTGAGGACAGAGAGAGGTGCACCCACAGTCCTGGGAAGAGAAACCTAGGGGAACACTTCTGTTCGCAGGCGGCTCCTTCCTGATGCTGGTCGGTCTCCCTCCGGCTGCCTTTGGGCCGAAGGGCTGATGCGCAGCACCATCTGGTGGAGAGCTCCAGGCAGGAGCTGGGGTGCTGGCTGCTGTGTGTCTGGGCAGAAGTGATTGGGGGTTCTGGACAGATCTCTCCTCATCCTCCCTAACAACTAAACTATCATAAACCGGAGAACCAGCTGGTTTGTTCTAGCCCCACCAAACCCTTCTATGTTCAGACATGAAACTCAGGCCCAACTCTGAGACCACCACAGGACTGAGCCTTTAAATTTAATTTCACCTGCTTTTTACTTTTTAAAAATATATTCTTACTTATTGATTTCAGAGAGGAAGGGAGAAGGGTTGACCAATCAATGCTGAGAGAGAACCATGGATCAGCTGCCTCCTGCATGCCCCCCACTAGAGACTGAACCCAGACACTGACCAGGCATCCTCAGAGGTCGGCGCATAGCCACTGAGCCACGCTGCCTTTTACTTTTCAAACGTGGCTGTTGGAAAGTTTTAACATGTCTGTGTGACTTGCATGACATGTTAAAACTTTTTCTAGCGCTAGTTCTAGAGTCAGGCTAGCTGCAATCAGTCCAGCTGTGCCCCTCACTGTGCTTTGGGCAAAGTGCTTAACTCCTCTGCCTTCATCATATCAGCTTTTCAAGGGGGGTCATAGTAAGGCCTACTCACAGGCTTGGCATGATTCTCTTCATTGATGTTTTTCTCTCTCCCTCTCTGAAATCAATTAAAAATTTTTAATTAAAAAAAGTAATAAAAATGAGAAAGGAGTGGTGTGACAAAAAGAGGGCTATTCGAGAACTGGCAGGACCTCGTTAAGCACACTGGGAAAGGAAGATTGGAGACCTGCCTCCCCCATCGCTTCTAAAATAATTTATCTGAATAAGTAACCCTAATTCTGGTTCTTGTGTAAAGGATTTAACTGAAGGCACTGAATGGGGGAGGGGGGGGAGAAAGGGAAGAGAAGGGAGTCGGATCCTGTTTTATTTCCATCCCTGGAAGTGCGGGGTGGCAGGTCGGAGAGAGGGAAAGATGGCTGCTGGTGGGGACTTTGGCAGACCCAGCAAGCTGGACTAGGGAAGATCGGTATCTCCGCATCCCTTTCTCACACACTGACCACAGCCCCAACTTGAAGAGGGAGGAAGGGTGAATGTGGTGGTGGTGGTGGGGGGGAGTCCTGGGGGTCGGGTGGGGGTGATGAGTGGAATCTGCAGCCTCTGGAACTCCAGGAATCTGACCATCAGAACCAACCAGTGTCAACTCTTTGTTTCCTGGGGCTGTGCTCTATTGGGGGAGCTCCAGCTTTGCCCCTCCCCCCAAGCCTTTTCTTTCTTTCTTTTTTTTCCCTCTTTTTGAGGGGTTGGTTGGGGAGAGAGGCCAGCCCTGCTTTGTGTGTGGTTGGGAGCGGGGAGGGGGGGGGTAGCAAGAATTTCTGGCTCCTCTCTGATGCAGGCCCTGCGAGGCTGGCTCCGTGGGCTGCATGCTGATTACCTATCTGATAAGAGAGGAATTCTAAGTATGTGTTTTAGGAAAGGGCCGAGGGGGCAGGGAGCCTGCCCTGGAGACCGCCAGGCAGTCCCAGACCGGTTATGGCGAGGTGCCTGCAGGCTTTTTGTTGCTGCTGCTGCTGTTTTTCACTATGTGAACGTCTTCACTAGACCTCAGATCCTCCGGGGATGGCGTGGGTGATGGCGTGGGCGACCGAGCGGACCAGGCAACTTCATATCGTCCCCATTTATGTTATCTCCTTAAGCCTGTGAGGCACAGATAAGGAGCGTTGTCCTCTGTAAATTGAGCTCACACAGGAGATAGTGTTCTGGATTTCCACTGCTGGTCAGTGATAAAAACCCAGAGTGGAAGCTCCCACTGCTACCCTACCCCGATCCCGTTGGAAGAGGTTGATGATGATGGCTACTCCATGGAGATTTATGTGTTCATTCATTCTCACGCGTAGAACCTCTCAGTACTGCCATAAAGTTAGTATTTACTTCTATTTTGTAGGTTAGAGCGGAGGAAGCGGGGCCTCAGGCTTGTTCTTTTTTTAAAAAATATATATTTTTTATTGATATTTTACAGAGAGGAAGGGAGAGAGATAGAGAGCTAGAAATGTTGATGAGAGAGAAACATCGACCAGCTGCCTCCTGCACACCCCCCACCGGGGATGTGCCCGCAACCAAGGTACATGCCCTTGACCGGAATCGAACCCGGGACCCCTCAGTCCGCAGACCGACGCTCTACCACTGAGCCAAACCGGTTTCGGCCAGGCTTGTTCTCAATCATTTATCTGCTGAATCACAGCCAGGCCTGGGGGAGGCTGACCAGCTTGGGGGAGGCTGGTGTGGCCGGTGCCAAGAACGCTCTTGGTTCAGCTCCTCCAGCACCTCCTCCTTCACTGGCTTGTCCCAGCTCAATAAAAGACAAGTCCAGTCTAACTTCAGACTCAGGGTGTCACTGTGCAGAGCCTTTTGGTAGATGCCGGAATCGAACCTGGGACCTTTCAGTCCCCAGACCGACGCTCTATCCACTGAGCCAAACCGGTTTTGGCTTTCTTTCTGATTTATAGTAGCTTTTTGTAGTTTTTATCAGTCTAATTATCTGTCTTGATTTTATAGTTTTGGTTCTTTTTTTTTTTTTAGCATTTAGATATTTAGGTTCTGGAATGTATTTAGCATGCATATGATATAACGTGCAGAATTCTGGCTTCATTTCCAAATAGAGAGCTAAAGTTCTCAACAGTACTGAATTGTTTTTCTTATCTATTGATTTCCCCACATATGCTTGGTTCTCCTAATGGTCTTTCCCTTATAATTTCTGACCCATCTGTTTGGATCATACTGGGGTTTTTTTTTCAACTTTTAGTTATTTCATATAATTTCAAACTTGGAAAGAAGTTGCAAGAATACTAAAAGTTTCCATATAAGCTTTATTTTGTGGTTTTTATACTTGTTGATTTCTTAAGTACTATGTTTAAATTTTTCCTTCTATTTTACTTAGAAATTTAAATGAGAATAGCTGAGTAAAATGTAATGTTTATATAACAACTGTTCTTCGTTAATGTTATGTAGCTTTCTTGTTCAACGTTAACATCTACCGGGTTCCCCTTCCCCAGAGTAAACTGCACATGGAGGGCTTCCGGAGCCTGAAGGAGGGTGAGGCAGTGGAGTTCACCTTTAAGAAGTCCGCCAAAGGCCTGGAATCTATCCGAGTCACTGGCCCTGGAGGGGTGTTCTGTATCGGGAGCGAGAGGCGGCCAAAAGGGAAGAACACGCAGAAGCGCAGATCAAAGGGAGACAGGTATGGATGGGAAGGTGGCTTGTGTGGATGTGGGGAGAGCTCTCTCCATCTTGTCTCGTTACTTTATTTATTTATATATATATATATATATATATATATATATATATATATATATAATTGATTTTTTTATAGAGAGGAAGAGAGTGATAGAAAGTTAGAAACATTTATGAGAGAGAAACATCCATCAGCTGCCTCCTGCACACCCCCCACTGGGGATGTGCCCACAACCAAGGTACATGCCCCTGACCGGAATCGAACCTGGGACCTTTCATTCCACAGGCTGACACTCTATCCACTGAGCCAAATGGGTTTTGGCTTGTCTCATTACTTGCACCAGGTTGCCATTGACTCATGAACCAGGATGTCACTGTTCGGCCCAGTTAGGGCACATGCCTGAGTTTTGAGCTCAATCCCCAGTAGGGGGCGTGCAGGAGGCAGCTGATCCATGATTCTTTTTTTTTTTTTTTAATATATTTTATTGATTTTTACAGAGAGGAAGAGAGAGGGATAGAGAGTTAGAAACATTGATGAGAGAGAAACATTGATCAGCTGCCTCCTGCACACCCCCAACTGGGGATGTGCCCACAACCAACGTACATGCCCTTGACCAGAATCAAACCTGAGACCTTTCAGTCCACAGGCAGATGCTCTATCCACTGAGCCAAACTGGTTTCGGCCCATGATTCTCTTTTATCACGGGTGTTTCTATTTGTCCCTCCCTTTCCCTTCCTCTCTGAAATCAATTAAAATATACTTTAAAAAATAGAACATAATGAAGCCTATGGTCCTTGGCAACGTCTATATGGCTGGGGAACCTGCTGCAGGTGTGGAAGGCGAGAAGAGGGCAGCATGTGAGGAGGGCGTTTGAGAAGTAATTTTGCTCTGTGAGCTCTAGACTCAATTACTAAATGGGAATAGTGATATTAACCTCCCATGATTGTTTTAGAACTAAAGAAGAATGGTATGAAAGTGTAAGTTGTGGGGACAAGACCGTGTGTCTGTATTTGTTGCTTCTTCACTGGGTCTCCATATGACTGGTTGCATTATCTTAGCTTTGTGTTCAAACAGATCATATAATATGACTCCTTAGTTTTTTGTTGTTGTTTTTTAAGGGGAGTTATAGTCTTACCTATCTCCCAAATTGCAGTGCTCAGTTGGGGTCTGTGGTTTCTCTTCTTGGTATTTCAGTATTTTGAAGGTGACATGAATCTGAAGATCTTCCAGAGAATTGCAGGTTTGGAAAGGATTTCAAGATATCTAGTCAGGCCTAGCTGGTTTTGCTCAGTGGGTAGAGCGTTGGCCTGCAGATCCATACCCCTGCCCCGCTCCCCAGGTTCGATTCTGGTTAAGGGCATGTGCCTCGGTTGCAGACTCCGCTCTGGCCCAGGGCCTGGTCTGGGTACATGCAGGAAGAAAGCAAATAGATGTTTCTCTTACATCGATATTTCTCTCTGTCCACTCTCTGTAAAAATCAATGGGAAAATATCCTTGTTGAGGATTTTTTTTAAAAAAGGCATCTAGTCAGATTTTTCCTCTTATGCGTGGATAAATTGGACCACGAAGGGAAGAGCCCACGTGTCCTCACTCAGAGGAAGGCTTCTGAGCTCTTCTCACTCCTTTCTCAACTTGACCACCCTGCTTTTCACCAGGTGCTACAACTGTGGAGGTCTGGACCATCATGCCAAGGAGTGCAAGCTCCCGCCCCAGCCCAAGAAGTGCCACTTCTGCCAAAGCATCAGCCACATGGTGGCCTCCTGTCCCCTGAAGGCCCAGCAGGCCCCCAGCTCACAGGGAAAGCCAGCCTACTTTCGGGATGAAGAAGAAGAGATCCATAGCCCTGCCCTGCTCCCAGATGCTCAGAATTGAGCCCGAGTGGGTGCGAGGGGCTATGTTTCTGTGATGAGAAAGTTTCAAGGAGCAGGCATCAATCGGCAGATCGGAGAAAGTGGGGACAGGGTGGGTAAGGGGGCAGCGGGCACTGCCATGTATCTGGCCGGGTTCCACAGCATCACCCCCTCTTCCCTCCTGGCAGGGGGGACGGGGCGAGGCAAAGGAACTCCAACCACACTCGATCCAAATGCACGCGGGGGTTTTGGGGGAACCCCCTCCCTACATGCTTTCGTGGAGCCTCCACCCCCAGAATCTCCAGCTTTTGAAAGTGGCCTGGATACAGGGCAGCTGTCTTCCTTTCAAAGAAGGCTATGTAATCAGGATCTTTCCCCTGCCAAAGTGAAAAGATGAACACGAGGCCGGAACCCAGACCACAAACAGCTGCTTTCTGTGGGAGGGAAGCTCTCAGGGGCACGGCGGGGGGTTTCCACATCTTGTCCCCTCGGAACCCACTCTTGGGATCGGGTGCTGAGAATTGTCCCAAGCCATGGGTTGTGACGACAGGCAAAAGGCCTGATTGGGGAGCAGCCGCAGATCTGCTGCTCCCAAGCTCACCCCCACCCCATTTCTGGACCAATACCATTTTATTTATTTGGTCCCTTGGGTGACTGCACCTTGGGCCCCACTTTCTCCGGGAGGCAGCTGCCCTAGCTGTGTGCGAATGACGTATCTTGTGCATTTAGACTTTCCTTTTCTTCTTTTTCGTAATATAAATATTCTGGGTTTGTAATTTTTTGTGTGTATTTTAATCTACAGCCCTCATTCCTGCACTGTGTTCTCAGGTACATGAGCAATCTCAGGGATAAGTGGGCAGGAGCTCCGGGTCTGCACAGCAGGAACACTTTGCTTTAATCATCAGGGAGAACACACCTTTTTGGAGTGTATAGTCTATTGAACTACCTCGGTTTTTGCCAATTAGAGCCGGCTTTTCTGCCGTAGTATCCTCCTGAAACCCCCTCCACCTTCGATGTTTTGTGGAAGACTAGATTTTAATGGGGTAGCCTCATTCCTTGATCTCCTACTAGAAGTTTGGAAATTGGTCTGAATCAGTGGTTGGTGCAGTGGTTGGTGCAAAGGTTAGGAGAGGCTGGGATAGGGGAAAGGCACAGAGGGGAAGCCAAGGTTAGATGCGGGATGTCTGTATAGGCGTATCCAAGGATTCCTGTCCCGTACCTGTAATACCGGGGGTTTGGGACTCCCATTACATACCAAATCCATCCCTAACTGGATCGGGCTGGACCTACCAGGCACAAGGTTGATAAAGAGAGCTTTTAAGAACACTACCTCTCTCTACCCATCTTGAGCTACCCAGGGATGGATATATGAAGCAATGGCTACATTCCTTAGTCTTTAGGAACTCTCTGCTTTTTCCTCTTTGGCTTCCAGAGACACCATAAGCGATGGCTTCTTTGTGGTGCTCAGAGCCGGTGTCCTTCCCTGCTGCAGCGATGATTAGTGTCTTAGTGGCTAAAGGAGAAAAGCGGGTTTCCTTAGCACGCTGTGAGATCACTGGGATCCTACCTCACTGTGCTGAAACGGGGCAAATGCAATAGAATGCATTGGGCGATGTGTTGTCTGATCCTGGGTTCTTGTCCCCCCCCAATTGCTGCCCCTCTCTAGTTATTGTGTTTGTCTGGGCTTTGTAGGACTTCACAGTAAGCTGATTTGGTGATTGCTAGGTGGCCTAGTCTGTGTAAATGTGTTGGTCTTTCTCCATGTTCTTTCGGGGTTTTATTGTTTACAACCTTTTTGATATTGAGAAAAATAGCCAAAGCATCTTTGACAAAAGGTTCTGCACCGGGCAAAAAGGATCTGAAACAACCTCTTCTTGAAATGGGGGTCTTGAACCATCCTTTCTTTTGCTTTCTCTTCCCCTATTTTCAATTTTGGACCAGATCTTCTGTCCTTAAAATTTGACTCTGACCCTCTTTTATCCGCACCCCAAAAAGCCCGTTTTCCCACATGCATACGTATTTAATGTGTGGGGTGTCACCCTAGCCCTTAAATGATTTGTGCAAAAATCCATCCCTTCTTCCCAATATCCTGAGTGAAGACGGCTCCTTGATGTTCATGCCAAACATTCAGATTGGAGTTTAGACATTAAACATGCCGTTTTAATTTCTAATCCAATGGTAGAGAGCAGCAATGACGGGGGCCTTTCATTTTGAAAAGGGGGTTGGGAAACCAAGAAAGGGGAGATGAATGTATACCCAAGTCGCTCAGGAACTTTTATGCCGGTGCCAAAAAAAAACTTATGTCAAAGTAGCCACAAGATTGTTTAATAGGAGACGGACGAATGTAACTCCCATGTTTACTGCTAGAAACCAAAGCTTTGTGTGAAATCTTGAATTTATGGGGGCGGGAGGGTAGGAAAGCATGTACCTGTCTGTTCTTTCCCTGATTCCTTCTCATTTCTCAACTGCGGGGGGGACTGAGCCCCCTGGGGCTTTGGTGACCTCCATCACCGGGGATTGTTTATTCGATGGTTGATTTTGCTGTGCCGGGTACTTCCACTTGCTCTCATTTTGTAAAAACACATGCTGACTTTTCCCCTTCCCCTCTTTTTCCCTGGGAAAATAAAATGAATGAATAAAGACTTATTCCTACTGAAACTGTCATCTCTTTGTTAAGGTGCTTTTCGCCTCCCATAATTCTCACCTCCTTGGATTGGGACTCAGAAGTCACAGAAGAACCATTCAGCCCTTTTGATTTGATAGGAATGAATCTTGAAAGTTCAGTCCTCTTAGCACCTCATTACAGTGGATTTTTGTTTCTCTGGTAGGCCTCTTGTCCTTCCCTTGGAAGTGGCCACATTCAAGAGGGGATTAGGGGCATGGCATGCATAAGAATGGGTTTGTCTGTGCGATGAAAGGATGGGGCCAGGCCTTGGGGCATGAGACCCTACTAATACCTTGTCCCTTCCTCTTCAAATCCCTTTACAAATCTTCATTAATTAACCCCCTGAAGCACCCCAGGGAGGCAAATAATGTGGGACTGGGGAAATTGAGGCCATAAGAAAACACCTTAACATTTTACTGGAGCCCAAGTTTGCTAGCTCGCCAGTGAACAATGCTTTTTAAACATCTAGCCTTCCCCTAACGGAAAGAATTTAAAAAGGAAAAATTTTATTCGAAGGCATACCAGCTATTCCTGAAAGAGACAGAAACAGAACAAGGGTAAGTTATACATCCACTCCAGGGGCCTTGTGCCAACAGTCTTATTTTTTCTTAATTCTCACTTGATATTTTTGCCATTGATTTCTAGGGAGGGGGAGAGAGAAAAACCTCAATTGGTTGCCTCCACACCCACTCCTATGGGGTCTGGGGAACCTGCAACCAATGTATATGCCCTTTATGGGGGAATAGAACCTGTGACCCTTTGGTCTGTGAGCCAATGCTCTAACAGAACCACTGAAAAAAATCGGCCAAGGCTGTACCAAAAGTCTGAAAGCAGGCTGTTGAAGCAAGCTAGGGCTGATGTCGGCAAAATCATTAGTCAACAGAGCCAAAGATAAACAATACAACGATCGAAATTTGAGAGCCAAATTTTTAAAACTATACTGGTAGGTACATTGTTATTAACTTAATTAGGGTACTCCTAATCTGGCCTTTGCTAAAATCTAAAGGGGTCAAAGAGCCACATGTGGCTTGCGAGCTGCAGTTTGCCGACCACTGAGCTAGGCTGAAGCAAAGCAGAAAAAAAGGAAAATATGCTGTTGCCCATAGCGGGTGTAGCTCAGGCCCAATGGATAGGGCATTGACCTGCAGGTCCCCAGTTCGATTCAGGTTAAGGGCACAGGGCACATACCTTAGTTGCAGGCTCCTCCTAGTCCTTGCAGGAGACAACCAATAGATATGTTTCTCTCCTATCCATGTTCTACTCTTCCCACTTTGGAGAAATATCCTCGGGTGAGAATTAATTACTTAAAATACTACTATTCATGGGTGGGTTACTCATCTGGAGGACCTGGTAAAAGTAACTCATCAGAAAGAGTGGAAGGCACAATGAACTGGAGGTTGTTTACTAGTGCCATATTTGTTGCCTTGACTCCTTGGTGAGAGAAACTACAAGAAGGTTCTTTGAAAACTGTCAAGATTTCTTTTTGCTGCTTTTTTTTTTTCCTTTCATTTTGAGAGAACTGAACTCCCAATTTCTTTGTCAGTGCCTCAAATGACTGCAACAGTTTCCCGGGAAGATTTGGTACAGAGCTAATGCCCTTGATTTTTCTAGTAGGGTTAACGGATGGCCTTTCTGTTGTTTAATAGTAGGGCCCTTAAAACAGAGCTCTTTCTGGCTTCAAAACTGGTTTCCTTAGTGTGTAGGCCCTGAGAATCTGCATATCCCGAACACTGAGTGCCCGACCTCAGCACACATGGATTGGGGTACAGTGCGTCTGTGCGATTGCCCAGGGCTGGGAACTTCCCAAGCGATGAAATCCACCTAGACCTGTGGAGGGGCTCAGCGCCCAGTTCTGCAGCCTCCTGAGGACGCTGCCTTACACCGGTTCCCAGCAGGCCCAAATGCCACCGGCAGCTGAGAATCCCTCCATCCTGGCCGTGGAGCGGAGCCCCCTGGCGGCCTACCGAGGTAGATCTAACGCCCTCTCCGCTCCCCGCGGGGGCCTCGCCTCCGCCTCCCCCAGCGCGCGGCCTGGAGCCCGGCCGCCCTCCCCATGCGGTCACGTGAGCGCTCATTCCTCTAGGCTGGTGGGGGGGAAAAGCGCGAACTGCGGCTGCGCGCGCCGGGACTGCCCCGCCTCCGAGCCTGCAGGACCACGCCCACCGAGGGGCTTGTCCGGGCAGTCTGCGGTGACGTCATCTCCCAGCGCCACGTCGTGAGGAAGTGTCTGTCCTCAGGGGCAGTTGGCGGCGCCGGCGGAGCCGAGCAGGTCCTGCGTTCTAGCGGTTGACGAGAGGAGAGGTGACTGGACGGGGAGGCAGCCGTGGGAATGAGGGGACAGACAAGTGGGGGGATAAATAACCGGGAGACCCCTGAGGTAGGAGGTACCGGGGAGGACGGTGAAGGGGTTAGGACGTGGGAGCGCGGAGTGGGGAACGGCCTGGGGGAAGATGGAGCGGGAGGAAGCGGGGAGGGCTCGGAGTGTAGGCACTGTGCTCCGGCGGGAGCAGACTGAGAGGTTCGGGGGAAGCCGGGGCACATGCCGAGGAGAAGGGGGAGGGAAGAAGGTCCGCCACGCCCGGAGAAGCGGGAAAGCCCTCCGCCCAGAGGTCCCAGGCTTTGGCTTCTTTATCCGCTCCGGGTGGTGGAAGGCGGGGGGCCGAGGCCAGTGTTCGGGTTCTAGCGCTGGCTGCTCTCCCCTGCCCGGTGAGTCCCTACAAGTCAGCCGCAGCTGTCTGCAGGCCGTGGTGACTTCTGTCCTCTTTCTTGTTTGTCCAAGGTTACCCAATTGATAGCTTCTTCTTCTGGGCTCATCTTCCGCTCGGGCAAGAACTATGTCATGGATCAAAGAAGGACAGTTGACACTGTGGGAGCGGTTCTGTGCCAACATCATAAAGGTGAGCCCACGGCACCAGCTGACCTGGCCAGTTGTGTAATCGTGTATCATGACCTGTTCATTCAAATTGAGTAATCCACGATGCTGAGCAGAATTTAGCAATGCCGGGTAACTTCTAGGTCCACGTTTCTGCCAGATTATTGTCCTAACTCCTGTTTTCTGGAAACCCAAGTCCTAATATCATCGGGCAGCATAGACTATTAGGTTTTCCTTATGGAGAACTGAAATTTATTCCCGAGACCTTTAACTGTTATTCCTAATGCTATCCTCTGGATTTAGAGAAAATAACTAATCTTTGTTTGTAATGATTGTGTTTTGGTTCTGGAGAAAGACAAAACAACAGCAGAAGTCCTAGTCCATCGTTTATGAACCATGTGACTTTACATGTTGTTTTTTGAGGATTAAGTGAAACATACATAGAAAGCATTTAAGCTCAGTGTCTAGCAAGTGCATGTGTGTGTTGTTTTTTTCAAACTATAAGAGAGAGTTTATTTGGAAAGTCGCAGAGGTAGAAGTGAGCAGCAGAAGAAATGGGCTCAGAAAAGAAGTTATAGAGGCAAAAGCACGGGTCCTTGGAGCTTGGGAGGGAGAAGGGTAAAGGTACGGACAGAAAGGCGTGGGCATGCTCCCGAGAGGGAGAGAGCGAGCCTATAGCATTTCGTAATTACTACTATTACCCTGTACTCTTAGCCATTTGAAGACTGCAATCCCTCTTATTTCCCCTACTCTCCCTTGCTTCCCTAAATCTTCCTTCAGCTTGTCCTCTTAAAATTCACAACAATGTTATATACTCTGCATACGATAGGTTTGAGGTGGAAGCTAGCCAGCTTGGATTTGTTTTTCAGCCACAGGCTGTCAAGTAGTGGGTAGCAATGAATTGATGAGTCAGTAAGCCTTATACCCACTCACACACTCACACCAATACCAAGGTTACTCAGCCAGGCCAACATATGGAAATATCACTACAGGCATGTGTTGGGAAGAACAAGCTGCTTGACTTGATTGGCATTCCTTTTCAAGGCTGCGTGTGGATCCCAGCCAGGGCGGCTCACTGGTGTGACCCATGAATCGGGTGGTCACGGTTTGATTCTCAGTCAGGGCACATGCTTGGGTTGTGGGCTTGATTCCCCAGTGGAGGGCCAGCGGAAGGCAGCCAACGGATGATTCCTTCTCACCATTGATGTTTCCATCTCTCTCTCTCTCCCTTTCTCTGATATCAATAAAAGCATTTTTTTAAAAAGGGCTGCATGTGGAGACAAAAGTAGAACATGACGGAGAGGTGTGGGGGAAGCAGTTTGTGAAGAGCCCTTCCAGTGACGAAAATAGGCCAGAGAGTGACCTCTTGCTGTGTTAGGCAACAAAAAGCTGCTGTGAGCCAGATACCATGTTTTCTTTGGCCCCTAGAATGCCCTTTGTTTGCTTTGAGGTGGCTGCTGACATTTAATTTTTTAAAAAAATTTTAATTCATTTTTTACAGAGAGGAAGAGAGAGGGATAGAGAGTTAGAAACATCGATGAGAGAGAATCATCAATCAGCTGCCTCTTGCACACCCCCCACTGGGGATGTGTCCGCAACTAAGGTACATGCTCTTGACCGGAATTGAACCCGGGACCTTTCAGTCCTCAGGCTGACGCTCTATCCACTGAGCCAAACCGGTTGGACTGACATTTATTTTTTTATAAAATTCCTCATTAATGGCATCGTTTGTAAAATCAGAAGATCCAACAATATTAGGCCCCATTTCTGTGTGTCAGCAATCGGGTAGAGCTGAGGGTGAATGCCTCCATTCAGCCACACCGTTACTATCCTTTCTGGGCCTTCCAGGTGGAGACTAACGAAACCAAAGTTATGGTTAAGAACATATGGTTAAAGATGAGATCTGGGTTTAAATTCCCACTTTGCTTTTTAGTTGTGTGACTTGTGCAAGTTACTTGACTGCTCTGAGCCTCAGTTTTTTCGCCTGTAAAATGAAGATAAAACTATACGTATACTTTATAGATTTTGCATGATAAAAAGACTAAGGTGAGGTATAAAAGGCCTAGAACAGTTTTTGGCGTGTAATAAGTGCTTAGTAAACACATAAATAAGAAGTAACCTTGGTCCAGCCGGCGTGGCTCAGTGATTGAACATTGACCTGTGAACCAGGAGGTCACGGCTCCATGCCCGGTCAGAACACGCGCCCAGGTTTCAGGCTACTGGGGCAGCCAGGCGGCAGCTGATCAATGATTCTCTCATCAGTGATTGAACCCTCAAAGTAGGTATGTGCCCTGACCAGGAATCAAACCCACAACCTTACGGCGCACGGGATGATGTTTACTTCTCTCTCTCTCCCTCTCTAAAATTAATAGAAATATATATTTTAAAAAAATAATAAGTAGCCTTGGTTGGTGTGGCATAGTTGGTTGGAACATCATCCCGTGTGCCATAGGCTGTAGGTTTGATTCCTGGTCAGGGCACGTACCTACTTTGCAGGTTCAATCCCCTGTCGGGTGCATATGGCAGACAACTGATTCATGTATTTCTCTTACATCAATGTTTCTCTCTCACTTGCCCTCGCTCTCTCTTTCTCTCCCTGACACCCCTTCTCCCTGTCTGAAATCAATTAAAAAAAAAAAATAAGTAAGTAGATTGCTTAATACCCAATTCCCTTCCTCAGGACTTTTATCGTCCAGCTCAAACCTCTCAGCTCAGGATGTAATGCCTTCCTTTTTCTTTGAGGAGGATGCGATGTGTTCACCATTTGTCTGCTTACTTCACAGGCAGGCCCGATACCCAAACATGTCGCATTTATAATGGATGGGAACCGTCGCTATGCCAAGAAGTGCCAAGTGGAGCATCAGGAGGGCCACTCACAGGGCTTCAACAAGCTGGCTGAGGTGGGTGTGGGTGGCAGAACCAAGCTGAACGGTGCGGAAAATTGGATTATAGCTCGAAAACCTGAGTTTGCTGTGGTTTGAGAATGGTGTTTTTTCTTTTTCTTTTTTTGAAAGTGTTTTGTATAGCTGTTTGTTTTATTGTTTGCTTACTAGCTATAGGTGTTATATCAACATTAATAAAAAAGTGAATCATCCAGACACATCACAAAATATTAGAAATAAGAACAAAATTGCCATCTCTCACCACCTTTAACCCATCAACAGTTTATTTTTTCTGTGCTAATCCAAGTCCTTTAACTTGTTCTAACATGACCTAACATTTATAAAGTCCCATCTATAGCTTCAATAACCTTGTTTTTACTTGACATTTTTGCAAGTATTTTTCTAGGTTAATATATATATCTCCTTTCTAACTACACATTTTAATGACTGTAGAGCATGTTATCATCATAAAGAGCTGACTGTTTAGCTGCTCCACTATTATTGGACATGACAAATAGTACTATTTTAGAATAAATTCTAAGAAGTGATGTTTCTGGAGCAATAGTAAAGTGACTGCTCTTTCTAGTTTGCCTGAGTCTGAAGGTTTCTCAGGACACAATTCTTTTAGTGCTTAAACCGGGAAAAGTGCCAAACTGGGGCATCACTTTAAGCAAAGGTCATGAATATTTTATGGTTCTTAATATCTGCTGCAGATTGGGAACCATTGAGTCTAACAGTAAGATCGGAATATGTTAACTCTTGTGAAACTAACTTTAAGAGGGGAAGAAACATGGCCTCTGGCTTCCGGCACAAGGACAGGGCCTGTGTAGAGCAGTGGCATGTTTTGCTTGAGCAAGTGGCTGGGGGTTCTCTTTAATACTGTGTGGAGGTCTTTAGGTTGGTTGACCCCAGCTTCTCTTTTGTGACTGATTAAGAGACAGTTTTGCCAAAACCAGTTTGGTTCGGTGGATAAAGTGTCAGCCTGCAGACTGAAGGGTCCCAGGTTCGATTCCCGTCAAGGGCATGTACCTTGGTTGCTGGCACATCCCTGGTGGGGGGTGTGCAGGAGGCAGCTGATCAATGTTTCTCTCTCATCGATGTTTCTGACTATCTCTCCCTCTCTCTTCCTCTGTAAAAACTCAATAAAATATATTTTTTAAAAAGAGAGAGAGAGAGAGACAGTTTTGCCTTGTGCTTAGGAACTTAAGCTCTGGAGTCACTCTGAATTCATTGGCACCTCTGCTCTGCCACTTCCTGGCTCCCTGACCTGCAGGGAGTTATGTCGTTCCCTTTTTCTTAGCCTAATTTCTTTCTTTCTTTTTTAAAAAAATATATTTTATTGATTTTTTTACAGAGAGGAAGAGAAAGGAATAGAGAGTTAGAAACATCAATGAGAGAGAATCATCGATCAGCTGCCTCTTGCACACCCCCTACTGGAGATATGCCCGCAACCAAGACACATACCCTTGACCGGAATCGAACCTGGGACCTTTCAGTCCGAAGGTCGACAAGCCAAACCGGTTTTGGCTCTTAGCCTAATTTCTTGATCTGCAAAATGGGGAGAGCAATAACCTCTACCTCAAGAGATTATGTGAGGATTAAACAAGATGGTAAAATGAAAAGCATGTGGCATAGAACCTGGCATAAGGGAAGTGCTCAACAAATTGAAGCTATTGCTATTGGCATCTTTTTATTTTTAAGTAAAAGAGAGTTTATTAGTGAAGCACTGAGACAGAGTGGCTGCTCCACAGGCGAACAGCCTTTTGACATCTGTTTTGAGTGAGGTGAGTGGTGGCTACCAGCCCAGGTGTACCAGCTAAGACCCTGTAAGGTCCAGCTTGACCCTAGTCAAGTGTCAGGGTTCTCACTGGTAATCTTCCTAAGGTGACAGTGAGTTGGTTTGTGTGTGTGTCTGTGAAGGGATTAGTGTTAAGACAGGGGACCTTGAGGTTAAAGGTAGGGGGTAGAAGACATTTAAACAGAATCAAAGAAACAAAGCTGAAGAAGTATCACTATACATTAGTTTTTGTTCATATAATGGATTCATTGTGGACTTTTTGACACATTTCTTCAACTCTCTGAGCCTCAGTTTTATCATCTATACAGTGGGTATGAAAACAATAAAGCCAGTCTCAGGGAATTGTTTGAAGAATCAGTTGAAATAGCATATGTGGAAACCCTTTGCAGACTCAAACGTTGCTTTTTTTCTTATAACCCATTGGCCTCTCTGTCTACCAGAATAATGAAGTTATATTGTGAGTAATAATACCTTGTGTTTTTATACTGTTCATTAGCCACTTTGTGAGGGATGGATTGTAATCTCTTTTTATTTGCATTTTTATTTGTTAATATATTTTTATTGATTCCAGAGAGGGAGAGAGAGAGAAACATCAATAAAGAGAAAGAATAGTTGATCGGCTGCCTCTTGCACGCCCCCTACTGGGTATCGAGCCTGCAACCTGGGCATGTGCCCTGACTGGGAATTGAGCCATGACCTCCTGTCCTGATTCATAGGTCAATGCTCAATCACTGAGCCACGCCAGCTGGATATATTTATTTATTTATTTCAGAGAGAAAGGGAGAGGTATAATATAAACATCAATGATAAGAATCATTGATTGGCTGCCTCTTGCACACCCCCTCCTAGGGATTGAGCCTGCAACCCACGCATGTGCCCTCAACTGGAATCAAACCTGGGACCCTTCAGTCCGCAGGCCAGCACTCTATCCACTGAGCCAAACCAGCGAGGGCTAGTCAGGCTCTTTTTACAGACAAGGAGACTTAGGCCCAGAGAGGTTAAATGATTCACCTGTGCTCACGTAGTAAATGCATGATGGAGCCAAGGACTTGAACCTGGTTTTTTATTCTCTCAGTGGAGAGTTCTTTCCAGTAGTCATTAAGTTCACATTTTTGGTTCTCAAGTGGTGGCTTTCTGCATATTTAGTTCATTATTCTGGCAGAAGTATTGGTGTTATTCTAGCTTGATGCTCTCCTGAGTCGAGGCCGAGGCATCTCATTTCCCTTCCTACTCCTCCTTGTACCTTAGCTCCTTGTCTTCTCCCTTCCCAGGCTCTGCACTGGTGTTTGAACTTGGGCATCCGAGAGGTGACGGTGTACGCGTTCAGCATTGAGAACTTCAAACGTTCCAAAAGTGAAGTGGACGGGCTGATGGACATGGCCCGGCAGAAGTTCGCCCGTTTGCTGGAAGAGCAGTAAGATGCTGTCAGTGGGGGAGGGTGTTCTTCCAGAACCTCCAGCCTACCCTAACCCTCAGCTCTCTCTCTCTCTTTATTTTTTTAATTTTTATTGTTTAAAGTTTTACAGATGTCTCCTTTTTCCCAATTGACCCCCCCACCCCTGTCACCCTCTAGGACAAGCCCCCACCGCCCTAATATCTGTGTCCATTGATTATGCTAATGTCCCTCAGCTCTCTTATCTGAGGCTTATTTAAGGAACTTTGCACCCTTTTAATGTTAGTCAGATCTCTAGAGTGGCAAATATGACAAGCTAGTTTTTCTTTTGCTTTTCCAAAGCGAGCATTTACTTGAGGATATAGAGGTATTTCACAGAATTCAAAGACAAGCTGAAACCGGTTTGGTTCAGTGGATAGAGCGTCGGCCTGTGGACTGAAGGGTCCCAGGTTCAATTCCGGTCAAGGGCATGTACCTTGGTTGTGGGCACATCCCCGGTGGGGGGTGTGCAAGAGGCAGCTGGTCGATTATTGTCTCTCATCAATGTTTCTAACTCTCTATCCCTCTCTCTTTCTCTTTGTAAAAAATCAATTAAAAAAAAATATATATATATAAAAGAATTCAAGGACAAATAAAACCAGCCTCAAGCAAAACTGAAACCAGGATTCATATCCTTCTCTGTACAGACCTGCCTTCCCTGCTTCACGACAATAGCCCAGAGTGAACTGGATCCTTTCATTAGCCCACCCTAGATCACATTTCCACCCCAAGACCAATAAACAGAGAGGGTAACATTGAAAGAGTCTTTTTCTGCTGTGCAGTCATCTCTAAAAAGTTACTGTATTCTCTTGGGAGGCATGGGTGATCCATAAGAGGTCTTCATGGGGAAGCATCACTACCGCTGTTAGCTGTCATTAGGTTTACGCTTAGGGAGCAGAGCCAGAAAGGGACACAGAAGATTGAGAGCGTTTGTTTGCTTTAAAGTATGGAGCCCTTTCCAGCCAGACTGCCCAGAAGTCTTCATTGTAATCATTCTCTGCCCAGCTCCTTCCCACACCAGGCCCAGGACAGTGAGAGAACAGAGAGCCTAGAGCCCCAGTGAAGCTGGGCCCAGAACACCTCGTCTTTTCTGTCCCTGTGTGACTCAGGGTGGCGGGGAGAGGGGCCAGGCCTCTCTCTGTCCATTTTAGGCTGGTGAGACTCTGGGCCTCAGACATTGCTCCCTGGTTCTCGGCAGCGTCCCTGTGGCTCAGAGTTCACACTCAAGGGGCTGGCGATGGAGGCATGAGGGCATATTCCAGGTGTTCAGATTCTTCTGTACTGCTCTCTAATCTTAGCTTTTTAAAGTACTCATAAGGCCTTGAACCTAACATGTATTCTCATTTAATATTCACATTATCCTGTGAGAACGATATCACCCCAGTTGTAAAGAGGAGGGAAGTAAAGACTGGAGGAATGTAGGTGTGTATCCTGAGTCACACAGCTATTGGAGAGGCAGAGCCAAGACAGACGGGATCTTTCTGACTCCAGCTCTAAGTTGTTGTCTGCGTTAGGAGGCAATCTTACAGTTCCTGGAAGATCAGGTGCATGGTGGTAGAGGTGCTACTGAGATTACGCTAATCAGTCAGTAGTAGAAAAACAGCCTTAGGTTATGAAGTCCCAGACAGAGCAAGAAGAAACCCTAGTGGTAGTTTTCCAACAATGTGAGATAGAACCTCAGAGTCCAGGAGTGGGTGTGCAAAGAACCCAGAGGGAATGGCACATGGGGTGCTGGTTTGGTTCTGTTTATGATTTGATTTGAAGAAAGAGTACTTTGGCTAAAATAGGAGTAGGGAATGTCTGGCCCGCAGGTCGTATAAGACTCATGAAATCGTTTGGTCTGGCCGTGCCAAAGCAACCACAGGCCAGACTCGAAATTCAATAAATCTAGGAGCTTTTTTTTTATAGCAACATAAATTTATATTAAGTGAGTTATAGTAAGCTAATCCTATATAATAAAAGGGTAATATGCAAATTGACCGGACAGCAGAACGACCAGTGGTTATGAAGTCCCAGACAGCAAATTTTAACCTTCAAAATGTGGTTGAGGGTTAAAGGATTCAGTTGCTATGACGTGCACTGACCACCAGGGGGCAGACACTCAACGCTGGAGCTTCCCCTGGTGATCAGTGTGCTCCCCCACTCAGCCACAGGGATGATAGCTGGCGAGCGTTGTGGTGGTGGCCCCACCTCCGCAGCAGTGCTAAGGATGTCCAACAGCAGCAGGGGAGCAGGCCTAAGCCATCAGTTGGACATCCCCTGAGGGCTCCTGGACTGCCAAAGGGTGCAGACTAGGCTGAGAGATCCCTCTACCCCTCAGTGCACAAATGTGCACCGGGCCGCTAGGGATGTTATAAATGTCTAAATGGTCCTTGGCAGAAAAAAGGTTCCCTACCCCTGGGCTAAAAGAAGGTTGGCAAACCACTGGCCTACTTCAGCTTCATCAGTTGGGAAGTTAAACCCTAGTGAAGGGTAGAGAAAGGCAAGCTAGTGGTAGAGCCAGATTGGGAACCCAGGTCTCCAGGTTCCTCACCAGGGCTTTTGCTATAACCTATACTTGATTACTAATTCTTTTTTTTTAATCATCACACAAGGACACGCTTAGAGGAAGAGAGAGAGAGAAATAGACATGGATTTGAGAAAGAAACATTGATTGGTTGCCTTCTGTGTGTTCCCTAATCGGGGACTGAACCCACAACCCAGGTATGTGCGCTGACCTAAAATCGAGTCAGCAACCTTCCTGTGCACAGGACGATGCTCAACCAACTACATCACTGTGGCCAGGCTGCAGTAACCTCTACTTTGTAGACCTCGCTCCACTCATGCACCTGGTGCCTGAGAATAAGCACATTCATGTGTTTTTTCTCACTCAACACAAGCCGATACTGAGACTATGGCAGGGATGGTTACCCCAGTTTGCAGAGTGAGGGAAACTTGGGCTCAGAGAGGCTAAGTAGTTATGCAAGATTTGGCCTAGGACTTAAATCTAGGTATTATTATTCACATTTTGCTTTGATTTGTGTATACATTTGTGTACTGAGCTCCAGTGGGTTCTCAAAAAATAGGTGATTAGCTCTTGTTTCACCCTTAAAGAAATGTGGTTGAGGGTTAAAGGATGCACTGGCTGTGAGTGTGGCCTTCAGCTCTGGATCAGGGTACTCCAGGACCTGCCCGATACCTCCACTCTACAGTCTACTTCTTGTTAATAAGCTTCCACTTCCCAAACATGAGTTGTTCAGTCTCTCCATACCTTCCCGGTAGAAAAGCTGGCTGGGTGACAGTGATTCATGCTCCCTGCCTTTGGGAGTTGCTGTGTAGGGGCAGTGGAATGTCCGGATGAGGAGGACAGGCTCTGGAACAGACTCCCTAGGTTCAAATTCTGGCTTTCCACTCACCAGCTTCCGGTTTTGAGCAAATCACCCAGCCTCCCTGTGCTTCGTGTCATCATCTGTGAAAGGTGAATGACAGGGACATCTGCCTCCAGGGTTGGTGTAAGGGTGGAACGTGCAGATGTCTGGAAAGGGGTTAGACCATTGACCGGCACTAAGTAAACATCTAAGTATTTTAGATGTCTCGTTTATTACCATATTTTGCCAGAAGATACAAAAGTAACCGTAGTACAGCTCCTGCCCTTGAGAAGTTTATTTAGTTGTCAAAATGGGACAAACATAGCACAGAATATATCAAATGCAACTTGCCCACAAGGACACATGAGGCGACGTCCTGTGTGGTAAAGAGTTGGTATTTTCGGCTGGTTGGTGTGGCTCAGTGGTTGAGCATGGACCCAGAATCAGGAGGTCACGGTTAGATTCCCAGTCAGGGCACAAGCCTGGGTTTTGGGTCCAATCCCTAGTAGGGGGTGTGGTGTTCAAGAGCAGCCGATTGATGATTCTTTCTCATCATTGATGTGTCTATCTCTCTCTATCTCTGAAATCAATTAAAAAACAAACATATTTAAAGAAAAGAAAAGAGTTTGGATTTTCAAATCAAATAGACCTGGGTTTCGATTTTGACACAACACAGCAGTCTCTGTCTGGCTGTCCTATCAGTTTCCCACTGTAGCATGGGGGATGGGGCGAACTCCTTCCAGAGCTCTTGGGGGGATGCAGAGAAGTAATACATGTAGGACAGTGCCTGGCGTGCAGGAAAGCACTCAGCCTGCTACCTGGGTATCGTCTAAGCACCTGCTCTCCAGCTCACAGGTGCTGTGTCCCAACCCTGCCCCCTTGTCCCCACCAGGGAGAAACTGCAAAAGCATGGAGTCTGTATCCGGGTCCTGGGTGATCTGCATTTGTTGCCCTTGGATCTCCAGGAGCTGATTGCACAAGCCGTGCAGGCTACCAAGAACTACAACCAGTAAGTTTTCGGATTGCCCCTGGGGGACTGAATCAGTCTTTGACTCCCTCTTCTGGGAGACACCCTTGGTCAGAGACAATGAGGGGTGGTTTGGGATGCTTAGAGACGATTCTGCAGTACTGCGTTGTATGAGTGTATTCCATCTCATACAGTTTCCCATCTTCTTCCTCCTTTATTTCTCGTACCTCTTCCCCCCAACCCCCTCCAAGGGATGGGGTGGGAATGCAGCAAGCCTTATCTCTGTCTCTGAAGACAATTCCTTTCAAGAAATTCTTTTTTTGTCCCACTCCTTTAACCACAGATAGGATGACCTTGGGAGTTGGTGCAGATGCAGAAGGGAACAGAGTTGAGGAATTCAAACTTCATTTTGTGTTGCTTTGGAATATAGTGTATGCTTGGCAGTGGGTTTGTTTAGCATCAAATTTCCTTTCTGATCTCCTTGTTTGTGGTACGTGCCCTTGACCGCTAATATCACAGTGGATTTCCTTCCTCTGAAAGCTGGTTGGTAATAGAAGTGGAAGAGGACTAGAAGGGAATAAGTCATTTAATACTTGTCTTATTACAAAGCTAGTAACACGTTTATTTCAAGAAAACTAGGAAAAAATTAATAATCTTGGGGGTAAGGGGGAGGTGGAGGAGGTTATAGAGGGAATGAATGGTGATGGAAGGAAACTTTACTTGGGATGGTAAACACACTATAGTGTACAGATGATGTGTTGTGGATGTGTGTACCTAAATCTGTATAATTTTGTTAACCATTGTCACCCCAACAAATTAAATTATAAAAAATTCATAATCTGCCGAAACCGGTTTGGCTCAGTGGATAGAGCGTCAGTCTGCGGACTGAAAGGTCCCGGGTTCGATTCCGGTCAAGGGCATGTACATTGGTTGCGGGCACATCCCCAGTAAGGGGGTGTGCAAGAGGCAGCTGGTCGATGTCTCTCTCTCATCGATGTTTCTAACTCTCTGTCCCTCTACCTTCCTCTCTGTGAAAAATCAATAAAATATATATTTTTTAAAAAATTCATAATCTGCTCTGGCTGGTTTGGCTCAGTGGATAGAGCGTTGACCTGTGGACTGAAGGGTCCTGGGTTCGATTTCAATTAAGGGTACGTGCCCAGATTGCAGATTTGATCCCCATTGGGAGGCATGCAGGAGGCCGCTGATCAATGATTCTCATCACTGATGTTTCTCTCTCTCTCTCTCTCTCTCTCTCTCTCTCTCTTTCTCTTCCTCTCTGAAATCAATAAAATACATATATTTTTAAAAATTCATAATCTGCCGACACCGGTTTGGCTCAGTGGATAGAGCGTCAGCCTGCGAACCGAAGGGTCCTGGGTTCGATTCCGGTCAAGGGCATGTACGTTGGTTGTGGGCACATCCCCGGTAGGGAGTGTGCAGGAGGCAGCTGGTCGATGTTTCTCCCTCATCGATGTTTCTAGCTCTCTATCCCTCTCCCTTCCTCTCTGTAAAAAAAATCAATAAAAAATATATTTTAAAAAATAAATAAAAATTCATAATCTGACCTTTTAGAGGTGTCTACAGTTAACATTCGGTTTTGTGTTTTCTTCCAGGGAAAGGGTGCTCAGGAAAAGTGGTTCCAATCCTCAGTGTCTGTCCTGTTTTGGTAAATTATCCTGTTCTTCCTTCTCAGGTGTTTCCTGAACGTTTGCTTTGCATACACGTCCCGTCACGAGATCAGCAATGCTGTGAGAGAGATGGCCTGGGGAGTGGAGCAGGGCCTGCTGGATCCCAGGTACGCTATGGACATGGCATGACAGGGGAACCAGGCATGCACCAAACCATGAAATCCCTCCTAAGCCGTGTCCTTGGGCCAGAGTCAAATCAGGCCAGCATGTGGAAAGATTGGGGGGACCCCTTGCCTCAGAATGTCTCTGTGTTCACTGCACACCAGGAAGCCCCAGGAAAAACGGCATAACAGGTAGAACTCTGTAGTATTTGATAAAAAATGATACCCTCCTGGCTCTTGGACAGTGTTTTTTCAAAATTGTTTTTCAGGAATGCAGTTTGTTGGGGAATAATCTCTTGGGTCTCTCATGTTACAGTTTTATGCAAGATTCGGGTATTTTTCAAAAAGAAAATTGCCCATCATTGGCAACATAATAGAATCCTAATTATTAGAGTTCAGAGAGACTTTATTTATTTATTTTTTTAATTTTTAGAAATATTTTATTGCATACAAATTTACATTATAAAGATATTTTAGAAATAATTTGATCAATGATGTTTTAACAGTGCTTTAGCTAATATTAAAGTGCAAAAAATTTGATTTTGATAATCTACTTTCTCATTTAAAACTTAGAGACTAATATGTGTTTTAAAAAGACATATGGCTTTATTTTATTATAATATATTATGAAATCTCTGAAGGTCAATTTGTGTCAGTTAAATGCTGAGGATTTTATTTTAGGGGAAATACAATGAAAAAATATTTACATGAGAAATATTTTAAGATGATTTTAAGTATAATTTTATTATAATGTAAACTCTAACTACAGAGTTCGGAGAAACTTTAGAAGCCACCTGGCTACTCAGTCCCTCTCATATTATTACTAATAAGAGCCATAGTAAAATAATGGAAGCAAAAAATAACCCAGGCAATCTGTTACTTGTATTTTATTAAGTCATTAATCTCATGTGTGAGAGATTTGAGCCTTTTCTCCGTGTAATAGATGAGAAAACTGAGCTCAGCATTGAAATGATTTTCCCAAGGTCCTTCTGCTAATACGTGCCGGAGCCAGGACTCCTCTCTAAAGCTGATTCCAGAGTTCTTGTCCTTTACCTGTGTTATATGGGATCTTGGGACCGAGGAATTTTTCTGATCCCCTTCTGAGGTATAATTCAATCTACCTGGGAAATAAAATAAAAAATGAAGAGGTTTCTCAGTGAGAAAGGATTTAGATAAGAAGAAAAGGAAACTTTTGTTGTTATTTTTTGTTAATCCTCATTCGAGATACTTTTCCATTGATTTTTCGAGCGAGAGGAAGGTAGAAAGAAAAGCCAGGCAATCAGTATTGCAGAAGCCAAGGTCAGGTGTGGGTCAGGAGGAGCCTCGGCACTGGTGGGAAAGATTGTCAAATACTGTGAGGAAGTCATTTATGATGTGGTTTGGAAATTATTCAGCCTGGCCAAGTAGTTCAATTGGTGTTGATTACAGCATCATCCCAGTAGGCCAAGGTTGTGAATTTGATCCCCTGTCAGGGCACATACAAGAATCAACCAATGATGCATAAATAAGTGAACAACAAATCAATGTTTCTCTCCAAAAATCAATCAATAAAAATGTGGTTTTTTAAAATAAATATTTTATTGATCTTTTACAGAAAGGAAGGGAGAGGGAGAACTAGAAACATTGATGAGAGAGAAACATCGGCCAGCTGCTTCCTGCACACACCCCACTGGGGATGTGCCCACAACCAATGTACATGCCCTTGACCAAAATAGAACCTGGGACCTTTCAGTCCGCAGGCCGACACTATCTCCACTGAGCCAAACCGGTTTTGGCTCAATAAAAATGTTTTTAAAAAGAAATTAAAACCCTAACTGGTTTGGCTCAGTGGATAGAGCATTGGCCTGTGGACTGAAAGGTTCCAGGTTCGATTCTGGTCAAGGGCATATATCTTGGTTGTAGCTACATCCCCAGTAGGATGTGTGCAGGAGGCAGCTTATCGATGTTTCTAACTCTCTATCCCTCTTTCTTCCTCTCTGTAAAAAATCAATAAAATATGTTTAAAAGAAAGAAAGAAAGAAAGATCAAAATGAACTATTGGGGGGAAATTGAGATAGTGAGTAAGTTGTCAGGATTAGGACCAGGCAAGATGAGATAAGTAGAAACAGGTTATTGGTAATTTTCTAATTCTTGGCGTGGGGGGTGATTTCATAATTATTCATTATAATATTGTATTTTATAATTGACGTTTCATATAGTCTTTTGTGTGAGTGAAATAATACATTTGATCTTTCAACAATGTGTTGGTAGATTAGGGCCACCTACCCCCCACATAGTTGAAAATCCATATATAATTAGTCAGCCCTCCACAACCTTGGATTCCTAACCATGGTTCGAAAATACAGTTGACGCCAAAACCGGTTTGGCTCTGTGGAGCGTCGGTCTGCGGACTGAAGGGTCCCGGGTTTGATTCCGGAAAAGGGCATGTACATTGGTTGCGGGCACATCCCCTGTGGGGGGTGTGCGGGAGGCGGCTGGTTGATGTTTCTCTCTCATCGACGTTTCTAGCTCTCTGTCTCTCTCCGTTCCTCTCTGTAGAATATCAATAAAATATTTTTTTTTTTTTAAAAAGAAAGAAAGAAAATACAGTTGACCCTTAAACAATACGAGTTTGAACTATGCAGGTCTCCTTATATGTGGAATATGTCAACTGTATATTAAAAATAGTAAGGGATACATGGCCGGTGTGGCTCAGTGATTGAGCATCAATCTATGAACCAGGAGGTCATGGTTCGATTCCTGGTCAGGGCACATGCCTGGGTTTCAGGCTCAATCCCCAGTAGGGGGTGTACAGGAGGCAGCCAATCAATTATTCTCTCTCATTACTGATTTTTTTCTCTCTTTCCATCCCTCTCTAAAAATATATATATATATATATATATATATATATATATATATATGTGTGTGTGTGTGTGTGTGTATATATATACACACACACACACACATACTTACAATAATAAAGGATGTATTATAAAATAGTAAGGGACAATTGTTTATGCTAGAAAGAAAGCTATTTAGCAAACAGATTATAATATGCATTTCTACCTAAGACTAGTGTTCTGATCTTGACTCCTAAATTCAGTGGACTTTATACTCATACCACATTGCAATAACTACTAACCTTTATCTTCTTTCTGCTTCTTATCCAGCAAGTTTCCCATATCCATTTTCTCCTCCCTGCATGACTTACTAACTGGCCTGTGTGGGATTGGTCATGCAGGCATGGTATGGGCTGGGCAGGGGGGCAGTATAAGGAGTCTGATGTCAGCCTCCACCCACCAGCTCAGGAATCTTGGTGTTCAGCTAGGACGGGTCTGATCAGGACCTGAGGCAGTGCTCTTTACATTATTTAAATTTAGACAAATCTGCATTTATAACAGTCAATGAATTAATTACAATTAGGCTCTACCCTTCCAATAGCTATAACCTTTCTATTCTCTCATTACCATCATCCAACTCTTCATTTTCCTTTCTTCCAGGGTATATTTTAAAAAAACACACATATTAATGTTAGATTGATTTTTTAATCTGAAATTATAGAAAAGGGATTAGTTTGAGCATAAAGGATAGTTAATAAACTCTTTTTCACTGAGTTACCTTAAGCAGGTCACTTGACCCACTGTAGGTCTCTGTATTTCTCTTAAAACAATAGTGTCAATAATGTTAATAATTGCTAACATTTACTGAGCATTTACTCTTTGCCAGGCATGTGCCAGGGACTCCATATATGTTTATTTTACTTAACCCATTAGAGCAGTGGTTCTCAACCTTTCTAATGCCTCGATCTTGTAATACATGTTGTAGTGACCCCCAACCATAAAATTATTTTCATTGCTACTTCATAACGTAATTTTGCCACTGTTATGAATCCTAATGTAAATATCTGTGTTTTCTGATTATCTTAGGCGACAGACTGCTGTAAGAGCTTAAGACCATCGGAAAACACAGATATTTTCATTATGATTCATCAACAGTAGCAAAATTACAGTTATGAAGTAGCAACGAAAATAATGTTATGGTTGGGGTCACCACATCATGAACTGTATTAAAGGGTGCGGCATTTGTTTATTTTTTTTAATTGATTTTTTACAGAGAGGAAGGGAGAGGGATAGAAAGCTAGAAACATCGATGAGAGAGAAACATCGACCAGCTGCCTCCTGCATACCCCCTACTGGGGATGTGCCTGCAACCAAGGTACCTGCCCTTGACCAGAATCGAACCTGGGACTTTTCAGTCCACAGACCGACGCTCTATCCACTGAGCCAAACCAGTTTCGGTGGGTGTGGCATTTGAAAGGTTGAGAACCACTACATTAGAGGCTATGAGGTAGATATTTTTTTATCACCATTTTTAAGATGAGAATATTGAGATACAAGGAAGTTAAGTAACTTGTTCAAGCCAACCTAGTTGGCAAAGCTTGGTGCCAGGATTTCAACCTGGCTCCAGGGCCTTGCTGTTTCATTCACTATTAGAAGTCCAGTGCACTGGTGGGGTCCCTCACCTTGGCCTGCAGGGATTGGGCCAAAACCAGCTCTCCAACATTCCCCAAGGGGTCCCAGATTGTGAGAGGGCAGTTCTTGGATAACGCAACCCAGAATCAGGCTCCCTCCTCTCTGGTTCCGGGTCCATCACCCAAGAACTACTGCTGCCAAGTCATTGCCGAGCTGCAGTGTCTGCCCCCTGGTGGCCAGTGCATGTCATAGCTACAAACCGTCAGCAGGTCGCTTAGCCTTTTATATATATAGATGGTGTACTTAGAGTGCCATGTAAAGTTAACATGAACAAAAATACAAATAAAAAATAAATAAAAATAAAAGTTACTGATATTTATTGAATCTTATGAGGTAGGTACTAGATTAAGAGTTTATTACACATATTCTCATTTCATTTTTATATAAGGTAGTGACTATTATTTGCCCCATTTTAAGTCCTATTAACTAAGGTTTAAAAAGGGTTAGTTGACCCACCCAAAGTAATGTATGCTGTTAAATGGAACAGCCTGGACTCCAGTCAACTATATGTACCTCCCAAATCTATGCTGTGTTTGCTTTTTAACTATGTTTTTATTCATTTCAGAGAAAAGGAAGGGAGAGGGGACGAGAGATAGAAACATCAATGATGAATCATAGATCAGCCGCCTCCTCCATGCCCCACACTGGGAATTGAGTCTGCAGCTGGGCATGTGCTCTGCCTGGGGATTGAATGAACTGTGACCTACTGTTCATATGTCAACACTCGGCCACTGAGCCATGTTGGCGGGGCTGTTTTGTTTTATTTTGTTTTGCTTTGGTTTTTTATTTATTTATTTGAATGTATTGGGATGACATTGGTTAATATGATCATACACATTTCGGGTATGGATTTCTATGTTACAAGATCTGTAAGTTGCACTCTGTGGCTACCACCAACAGTCAAATCTTCTCCTGTCACCGTATATTAGGATCCCTTCACCCCTCACCCCTTTGACAATCACTACATTGCTGTTTGTGTCCACAAGTTTCAGTTTTATATCCCACATGAGTGAAATCAGATGGTTCTTAGCTTTTTCTGACTGAACTATTTCACTTAGCATAATATTTCCAAGGTCCATTCATATTATCGCAAATGGCAGTATTTCATCCTTTTCTTATGGTTGAGTAGTATCATTGCGTGTATATACCACGTCTTCTTTATCCAGTCCTCTATCACAGGATACTTAGGCTGTTTCCATGTCTTGGCCACTATGAATAATGCTGCAGTGAACATAGGGATGCACATATCTTTGAAAATACATGATTTCAAGTATATACCTAGGAGAGGGATTTCTGGGAGGTATGGTAGCTCTATTCTTAATTTTTTTAGGAATCGCCAGGCTGTTTTCCATAGTGATTGTACCAGTCAATAAAAATATTTTTTTTAATTAAAAAAAAAACACCACAAGATTTTTTTTAAAAAAAGTAACTTACTACACTTTGTTAATTATCACTATTCTACTGGCTCACAAATGAAGTATTTCTAAAATATGTTTTCATTGATTTTTAGAGAGAGGAAAAGGGAGAGAGATAAAGAGATAGTGACATTAAAGAGTGAGAAACATCATCTATCAGCTGCCTCCTGCATGCCCTCTACTGGGGACCGAGCCCACAACCCAGGCATGCGCTCTGACTGGGAATTGAACGGCACCCTCTTGGTTCCTGAGTCGACACTCAACCGCTGAGCCACACTGACCAGGCAAAAACAAAATGTTTTAAGTGGAGACAGCACATTCCAGTGGGTGCATTTGGTTTTAGGCCTTTGGCTAAATGACTTTGGGCAAACTAATTGTCTTCTTTGAGCCTCAGATTCCTTAATTAATTTATTAAGCATTTTTTGAGGGCCTCTGTGTACTAGGTAGTATTGACTAATGTATTTGATGGTATTCTGTAGTCTGGGAAGTCACCCTGAGAAAAATCCAAAAAGAGGTGTGTGCTTACCTTTGTCTCTTCTCCACTCACTTCAGTGATGTCTCTGAGTCTCTGCTGGATAAGTGCCTCTACACCAACCACTCTCCCAATCCTGACATCCTGATACGGACGTCTGGGGAAGTGAGGCTCAGCGACTTCCTGCTCTGGCAGGTAGGTAGTTTCTAACCACCGTTCTGTTCTTGTTAGCTGAAAACCGCATTGCACCCTCAGAATGGATTAGAGGGCTCATCCCCACTGCCAGCCATGCAGGCACAGAGAACCTTGTGGGGGAGGAGACCTAAAATCTGGAGAAATGTTAATGTTTGCTACCCCTTTCTTACCTATCCCTGGCTATGAAAACCTATGTTCTTACTCTCTAACCTTCCTAGAGGACAAAAATCATGGCTAGTCAACTGCGATGAAAATTTCACCCGTGCCCATGTTCAAGGAATTGGGCTTCTGAGTCTTGTTCCCGAGTATAATCTCCTGCCCTGGTACCCCAGCTCCTCTGGGGTAGAACCTTGCTTTGCAGTTACTTGTCTGTCTCCTTCAGAATAAAAGGCTGCATCTGTTCAAGCATAGTCCACAGGAGATATAAGCTAAATGCAAACAGTTTCTTAGGGGCCACTGTCTCTCAGGCCAGTTCCCCCAGTGTAGGGAGTCCCCCAAAAGCTCAGAGTCAACTAAGTTTGCCTTTGCTCATAAGTCTCTATCATTTGGTAACGGCTCCTGGGTACACATCACAGGGAAAGTCTTTGTTTAAGGAGAGGTTGGAGGGAGAGACTCAGCTTGAAAGCAATTCACGTGATAAAATTCTAGAAATCCTAATGGACCCTAGTCTTAAAAGTGAAATAACGAGATTTAGCTATTGAAGATACTTTCAGTGTTTGGCTATGTTGAATGAAGTATAATGTGCGGTTTATGGTTCTGTGGCCTACTCTGCTGATCAGATCCTGTCTGGGCACTGAGTTTTAAGAGACTGCTTGGTAAACTTAGAGGACTTACCAGAAGAGGCCAACCTGGATGGCAAGGACTCTGGACCTCACATCTTACCAAGAAGGAGTGCAGGATGGTGTTCTGAAAAGGGAAGCGTGATGACAGTTGTTGCCCTTGGGGGGAAAAGATTGAGTCCCTGCTTTGTGCTGGGAATGTTACAGTGACCACGTGAGAAATAATCCCTACTCTATTTTTAAAAATATTTTAAATATATATTTTATTGATTTTTTACAGAGAGGAAGAGAGAGGGACAGAGAGTCAGAAACATCGATGAGAGAGAAACATCGATAAGCTGCCTCGTGCACACCCCCCACTGGGAATGTGCCTGCAACCAAGGTACTTGCTCTTGACTGGAATGGAACCCAGGACCCTTCTATCCACTGAGCCAAACCGGTTTCGGCTTAAAATTATGTTTGTTGGCAAAGACCAAGTGAACAAGTCATTACAACCTTGGCAACAGATAATAATAGGCAGCTCTGACTTAGCCTTCAGATATTTAAAGAATGTCACTTTGAAGAAGAAACAGACTTGTTCCAGAGAAAAGATCGGAGACCATGATAGAAGGTCCAGGGCAGGTGGCCTTGGTTTAGCATCACAAGCTGTTGGACAACTGGAGTTATCCCCCTGGAGGCGCTGAATTCCTGGGTGCCCTAAAGGTCTCACAGGGGCTGTCAATGTTCCAAAGGGACTCACATCAGTGGAGGTTATTAAAGTTCATCCAGCTCTGTGCTCTGACTGCTTTCTGTATATTAACTTGTTTAATTTTCATAGTACTTTAAAAACCAGGTATTTTTATTACTCAGCTTTACAGTTGAGAAAACTGAGGTCTAGTGAGGTTAGGCAACTTGCCTCAAGTCAAATAGAAGGTAAATGGGAGAGCCAGGTAGTCTGGCCCCAGAGCTCATACTCTTAACCACTGTGCCACATTCTGCTTCTTAAAAATAACAATGGCAGCCGAAGCCGGTTTGGCTCAGTGGATAAAATGTCGGCCTACGGACTAAAGGGTCCCAGGCTCGATTCCGGTCAAGGGCTCAGTTGCAGATTTGATCCCCAGCCCTGGTTGGGGTGCGTGCAGGAGGCAACCAAAACCTCTCTCGCATCAACGTTTCTCTCTCTCTCCCCCTCCATTCCCTTCTCTCTAAAAATCAATGGAAAAATCTCCTTGGGTGAGAATTAACAAACAAACAAATATTTTTTAAAAAATAACAATGGCAGCTACCAATTGTTCACTGCTGACTTTACCAGACAATGTGTTTCCCAAATGACCTCTAAGGGTCAAGAGCCAAAATAACATAGTCCAGATGTTATTTCATAGTCCTAAACTTGGCTCCTAGGAAAATCCTGGTGAAAATGTTGGTTTAGTCTAGTGTTTTAGTTCAGTCTTGCTACAGGCGGGTGATCTAACTGCCTCAGACTCCTCCCCTGTTAGTGAGTAACCAGGGCTGGTGGCAGCAGCTGCTGCTCAGAGGCCTGTGCCATCTCATCTCTGGGTTTCTGGGTCCTGCTCAGCCTCCTCCTTTGGAACCCTGCCCCGGGATGTGCCCAGCAACATGATACTAAACTAATTATCTTCCTCCTCCCTTTCCCCAGACCTCCCACTCCTGCCTGGTGTTCCAGCCTGTTCTGTGGCCAGAGTACATGTTTTGGAACCTCTGTGAAGCCATCCTGCAGTTCCAGATGAACCACAGCATGCTTCAGGTAAGCTCCAGGTGAGCCACAGCATTCATCAGGGTGGTTCTAGAGGAACCAAAGCATGCCTCAGGCTGGCCTGACGGAGGGATGGAAGACAAGGTGAGCATTGATTGACCATGTACTAGACATATATCAGACACCAGCTAATACGTATGTTAATGATGATGACAGTAGCTTTCACTTACTGTGTATTTACTATGTGTCAGGCACAGTGAATATCATACACACTATTTCATTTAATATTCCCAAGAACCCGATGAGATAGGTATTATTAGCCCCATTTGTGCAAATGTATAAATCAAAATGATTTTATTAACAGCACAACCAATAAGAGATAGAACTTAGATTCAAATGACAAGTCTTTAATCTCTCTACTACAGCAACCCAGGAGAGACTTCCCAGAGAAACAGGCCATTATTCCCTGAAGGTGATAGCTTTGATCCCCAGATCTTGAAACAGGTTTCATTAGGAGGCCGAGTCACCTGCATCTGATTAGGACTCTTAATAACAATGGCAGTGTGTGTGGTGGTGGCAGCTAACATATTGAGGGTCTACTTAGGTGTTTTCATGTGAGTTTTCTAATTTAACTCATCTCTAGAAGCCACCTTTGTGGAGACACCAAGGGAACTTCAACCCACCATTGTACAGGCCCGTGGTCGGCAAACTGCGGCTTGTGAGCCACATGCGGCTCTTTGGCCCCTTGAGTGTGGCTCTTCCACAAAATACCACGGCCTGGGCAAGTCTATTTTGAAGAAGTGCCATTAGAAGAAGTTTAAGTTTAAAAATTTTGGCTCTCCAAAGAAATTTAACCCATCGTACTGTTGATATTTAGCTCTGTTGACTAATGAGTTTGCCGACCACTGACCTAGGCCAAGTCCCTTCAGCCTTTAGAGTCCTTGTCTGAAGTGCTCCTTTAGGATCTCCCCTGACTCCGTCACCTAACGCTGATTTGCCGATTCCTGGCACATAGGGGCCAGGCTTTGCCTTAGCTGGAGCCTCCCTGCCCAGCACTCAGCCTGGGGCTGCTATTCGGAAGATGCCTGGGCCTCAGAGAGCAACTTTAACCAGCTCTGTATTCCTTCCCTCTGTGGCTGGGTGGCCACATCCTTTCTGTCCTGCCAGAACAGCTCATTTAGCATAGCCACAGTGGTGCTGATAGAAGAACAGCTAAACATTATTAGCAGGCACCAGGTTGGAACTATATTATATCATTTTCCTCAAACCATCCTGTGGGGTGGATACTGTCATCCCCATTTTGTAGATAAAGAATTAGGCTTAGTCAAAAGCATTTGGCTCAGATACAACTCTTATAAAAATATTTTTTTTTAAAAAAAGAATTAGGCGTAGAGGTGAGAGCTCTTTGGATAGGAACTTCTGGAATCCCAGAGCTACAAGAGGACTCACTCTGGCCTGACCAAGCTCTTCAATCAGTTTCATGTGTCTTGGCTCATTGTTCCATTACCTGATACTCTCCCCCGACCACACACACCCCATCTTTATCCAATTCCTCCCCATTGGTTAAAGCAAAGCTCAAATATTGCCTGTCCCTGAGGTTTCACTGCTCCTTGACCTTCATAGCCACAATTTTTCTCTCCTCTAGGCTGCATGGCCTTTTCTCTTGCCTCCTTGATGGCCCTTACTACATCCTACCTATAGTATGGGACTTTGTGTAGAGATCTGTCTTAATCAGCCTGCAAGCCACGTGGTTGCTTAGACTGTATCCTGAGCATCTCCCTCTCCCCACATAAGGTCATGAACATAGGACCCATGGTTTCTCCTGACTAAGGCAACTTCTCAAGTCTGTTTTAGTCTTCATAGCTCTACACATAAGTTCATTATCATAGCAGAAGAGTATCCTTGAATACCTAAAGATGAATATTCCAGAATTTTCATTTATGCAGTAAACTTTATTACGGAGAGGCGTTAATAAATCACTTTCCTATTCTCAACCTCCATGCTGTCTCCAACAGAGAGAACCTTTCTAGCTTTGTTGCAAGAGTCAAATGCAAGTGCTTGTTGCACATGGAAGATACAGTGATACCTTGGTTCTTGAACTTAATTCGATCTGGAAGGTTGTGCAAGAAGCAATTTGTTTGAAAACTGAATATAGTTCCCATTAGAAATAATGTGAATTGAAATCATCCATTCTAGTCCCTCAAATGATTCCATTTTAATCTACCTCAATTGCTTTTGATCATTGTTTCGTGAGCACTTTCACTGCCTTAGCAACATCAGCACTCTTGATGGCCTCTTACTGTTTTAAAATAGTTCTAATTGTCAGTTTTGCCATGCCAAACTCAGTAGCCAGATTAGACATGGGAATACCTCTAACATATTTGCAATTACTTCTTTTCTTTTTTAAATATATTTTTATTGATCTTAGAGAGAGAGGAAGGAAGAAAGAGAGAAAGATAGAAACATCTGTGAGAGAGAAACATCAACATTGATCAGTTGCCACCTGTACACTCCCTTACCAGGAATCAATCCCCTAATCTGGGCATGTGCCCTGACAGGTAATCAAACCAGTGACTTGTTGGTTTATGGGTCTACACCAGGGGTGGGCAAACTTTTTGACTCGAGGGCCACAATGGGTTCTTAAACTGGACCGGAGGGCCGGAACAAAAGCAACCTGACCATGCTGGCACTCTCATCCTGGGCTGCTGGTGAAGGAGCGGAGGGGAGAGCAAGAGAACCCTCTGCTCTTTCGGCTCTGTGGGCCGGATAGATCAGCTGAACCGGCCGGATCCGGCCCACAGGCTGTAGTTTGCCCAGGCCTGGTCTACACTCAACCACTGAGCCACACTAGCTGGGCTTACTTCCTTTTTGAAGCTCTATCATTGCTCTCACATGTTTCTTTTTCACATTGCTGCTGTCACTAAACTTGTTAGGACCCATGGTGACTTACTGTACGTATTTAATAATAATAAGCAGCAACAAGAGCAAAAAGATACTAAAATGTTCACAGCACAATTTCCTAAGACGTTAGCAACAGGAGGTTTAGTGGTAAACTGACTATACTCTTGAATTTTCTCATTTGTCGTATAAGAAAACTGAGTGATCATACAGGTGTTAGCATGAAAAGGGATGTCAGATTGAAATCCAAGTTTTGTTCAACAACCAAGACATTTCTTTCATGAACAAATTATTCGAGGTGGGAGACGTTTGAGAACTGAGGTTTAACTGTATTCCTTAAAGGATGAATTCAGCAGTCCAGATGTTTACAGGCTGAGTAGCACAGAGACATGTACAAAAACGCAGTAATATACGTTGGAGTTATGTGGTCAGGGTTACCAGAGTATAGGATACCAAGTTGGCAGCAAAGCAGTTTCTCACTTGGCTTTGGCACGAGGTACAGCCCATTAAAGTGGCAGGAGCAGAGAGTATCAGTGAGGAACAGAGGCTCTTGGTTCTGCTCCAAAGGGATTTTCCCCTCCCCACGGCCATCCTCCATGCCCTCCTGGGGTCACATGGTCAGTCGGTTAAATATTTCACACATTCATGATGCCCCAAGTGCCAGAGGAAAAGCCAGTCTCTGCCTCTAAGAGTCTGTGATTTATTTGGAGACACACACACAGGGTATAGGAAGTGCTGCTGGGAGTGTGACCACCTACCTGATGTCAGAGCAAGTTCCAAAAGCCCTGAGGGCTCAATGGAACCTTCAGGAAAAGTAGATTGTGGACCCTGGGCATTAATACTTACTCTACTGGGCAGAAATCAGTAAGTGGCTTAAGAGTGCTGAACAGAAAGGTCATTTGCTGGAGGAATCAGCTGGTCCCTATACAGTAGGAAAGTCTGGAACCCAACTCTGAAAAAATAGCTTAAAGAATTAGGAGAATGACACCCTTAGGGTGCCCGGGAAACCAAAGGAAATAATGCCATAGATATTCCCCAAGCAGGAAATAGAACCTTCCTTACAGTAGAGAACAGATAGTAATAACGGTAAAATTGCTGTTTGTTTGAAAGCTGCTAATATGCTAGAGAGGGTTTTGCATATATTAGTTCTAATCCTTAAGATCACTCTTCAAGGTAGGCACAACCCCCACTTCACAGATGAAGAAATGAGGTTAGGAGAGGATTTAATCAAAGCCACAGAGCTAGCTGGGGAAACCAGAAATCAGATCCATATTTTCTGTTCCCTAAGTGCAAACTTGAGAATTACAAGAAATACAGATGCTTCCACCCAAAACTAAGCAAGATGGACCCAGAATTTCCACTACCCTCCCTGTACAACGTGGTCACCACCCATCACACACCTGCTGCCTAACCTCTCCCAATCTTGTACAGTTTCCCCCCGTTCTACGTGACGTGGCCTGCCCCAGGCCCCACCCCGGTGATCTCCCCCAACTCCCGCTTTTCTTTAGCAGAAGGCCCGAGACATGTATGCAGAGGAGCGGAAGAGGCAGCAGCTGGAGAGGGACCAGGCTGCAGTGACAGAGCAGCTGCTGCAAGAGGGGCTCCCGGCCAGTGGGGATGCCCAGCTCCGAAGGACGCGCTTGCACAAACTCTCAGCCAGACGGGAAGAGCGAGTCCAAGGTTTCCTGCAGGCCTTGGAACTCAAGCGCGCTGATTGGCTGGCACGGCTGGGCACTGCATCAGCCTGAGCGGGGCTGGCCGCCTGCTACTGGGCCCTGCCCTCCACCTCTAGGGCCCACTCCCTTTCTCTTCTCGAAGGGACCTCCCTCCTGATGAATTGTGTTCCTTTTGCTTGGCAGGGAGCCCGGTGCACGGTGGCCATAGATACCTTTGGGTTGCCTGGGACAGTGGCCCGTTGGGAGTGTTGAGGATGCGTCTCCAACAAATACACTAAATGTAGCTCTCATCAGCAATAGGTTCGGAGAGCAGGGAGCGCCAGGTCTTCTGCCACCTCTACCTGTGCTTCTAGATGCTCTCCCCCCCCCTCCCCAGCACATCCCCACACCCAATTGTGGGGAAGAGGTCTCCCCAGACCCTCACCCTTTACCCATCCATCTTAGCTTTCCATCCGACTCTCACAAAAGATTTGGCTCCACCTCAGATGTGCTGGTAAATAGCTAATGGGCAGCGGCGCCATTTGGGCAAGGAAGGAGAGATGGAAAGAAAATTTGCCCATCTGCTGGTCCTCCCCCTTGGCTCTCCACCTGGGATTTGCTATTGAATCCACCCCCTCCCACCACCAGTGCTGATTGCTCACTGAAAGGCTCAGCGCCCCCAATGGCACAGAAGCCTGGCGGGTGATTACAATCCAATTACCTATTGTCGACTCAGCCCACACAAGCTTTCCTCCTCCTGCCGCAGGGCTCGGGCCAGGCTCCGGGGCGAGAGAAGGGCCTTTCAGGCCCGGGTGGATCTAGCCCAGCACAGGCCTCTTGCCTGGAACACATCAGAACCGAGAACACAGAAAGAGCCACTTCCCAAATGACTGCCTCTGCCCTCACCACCTCAGACTCTCCCACCTCCTGTCTTTTGAGGCCTGGCTTCCTGAGTAGGCCCTGAGACCATTTCTTAGCATGTGAGAGGGTCAGCTTGTGAGGGCATGGCTGCCCATACGGAAGAAGAGGGTGGAGACAAGAGCTGTGTCTTTCCCTTACCGCCCCCGCCAGGCCTCACCGCAGAATGCGGAGAGGATTCGCGCCTTCAGAGAGCACACCTCTGCTTCAGGTGCCCAGAGCAGCCAGCACCAGCCAGAACACCAGCCAGTGGCTACTCCGGTCTTCCCATCTCTTTCTGCAAACGGTCTCTCCACCTCCTTCTAGGGAGGGTTGGGGTCTTGCAAGCAGTGCTGCCAGTATACTCTAACCCCAGACTTCCCTATACTAGTCTCCCCGCCTTCCTCTCCCTAAATGCCTGGTACAAGAGATTCCAGTTTACATGGCAGACACTGCGATTGAGAATTGGATTGAGGCACCTCTTGACAAGCCGCCTCACACCTGGCACAGGGCTCCCAGAGAGCAGGTGCTGTGCATTTTGCCTCTTCACAGTGGGGCAGTGACAGCCTGAATTAGGGAGGCGTGAGTTATGGGCTATAATGCAGAGCCCTGCAATTAAGGCGATGGGACTGGAGGCAGCAAGCGGAACCTGCCCTGTGGGCACGGCTGAGTCTTGTCTCTTCTGGGTTTCCCCTAATATGATTGGGGTGCAGAAGTGATTAATGGGGCTGGTGCCTCTCTTTGGCCTGAGGTCCTGCATTCTGGGAAAGGTAGGCAGAGTGGGAGGCAGGGGAGGCCCCAGGAGCACTGCCTCTGCTGCCCAGGAGCAGGGGGTGCAGATAGTGGATTTGGCCGCATTGTGGTTGCTTCCTACAGACATTTGTACCAACCAGCTTCCACCCTCGCCTCAATAAACTAGGTGGGACCTATTTAAATATCCTCCCACCTGTGAGCTAAGCCCCCCTTGAGGATATTGATCGTGTTCTTGTGTTCCCCTAATGTCACCTAGGAATTTAAGAACTCTTAGATGTAAAACTTGTTTGCTGACAGTGTGACAGAACACCTTGTTTTGCTGCTGCAATTGTCTACCTTCCCTCAGGTGCACCCGGCTACCTCCAGGACCCTTAGCTTCGGGGGGGCGTGTGGGGTAAGGGAGCCAATGGAAGAACCCTTTTGCCATCACACCACCTGTTCCTCTACTTGTTTCCTAATCGCGGGACGCATTCCTCCGCCCTCCTGTTCCTCGCGCAAGTGAAAGGAAGCCAGCCTGCCAGAGTGGAAGGAGGGATTTCGCCAGCTGCGTTTGCAGTGCCCAGGCTTGGTGGCCGCGTCGGGTGGGGGCAGCTGAGCTTGCTGTCTCCGGAGCGGGTGGAGCGAAGGGGGAGGGGAGAGCTGGTAGGCAGGCGACGGATCTCCATCACTCAGTGACAGGGTCCTGAGGTCGGGAAACTGGAGCCTCTAGGAGCTGCCCGAGGCTTCGGCGGGGGGCTTCGTTGGTATTTGGGGAGGCTGCAGGGCAACGGGTGCTGAAAGGACAGCTCCCACCTGCCCCTCGGCACCCGAAAGTAACCTCTCCGTGCAGTCTCCCTACGAACTCCCGCTCCACCTTCCCGGTCCCTGTCGGGCTGACTTCCAGGTGAGGTGCACGGGAAGCTTCCCCCGAGTGGCAGCTTGGAACGATGCACGTACGGCTGCGCCAAGCTGGCTTCCCCGCTCTTCCCACTCCGGCGGCAGCTCTGGCCTTGGCAACCGCAGCCGGTGCCTCCAAGCCGCGCGCTTTCTGCCGCCTCCGGCGGTGCGGCCAGGCCTTGAAAGCCCTTCTCCTGGGGCCCCCGCGGGAACAGGAAGGAAAGCGCTGTGATGGCTCTGAGTGTCGCGCAGCTTGGAGAAGTGGGCAGCTCGGTTGGTTGCATAAGGTGGAAGGAACTTGGTAGTTTGCAAAAGCCGGCTCTTGAGATACCGAAATCCGGGGACTGGCCCCCCCTCATTTATTGCCTCCTCCGCGCGCCCCCCCCACCGCGCCCCCACCCCCAAAGCGCGCCGCCGTCTCGCGCGCCCTCCCCCTGCACCCCCCTCCTCACTCCCTCCAGAGGAGGTGAGTTTAAACCCCGCCCACGTGACCCCGGCTGGGCCAATGAGCGGCGGCGGGAGGTGAAATCCGGTTCTAACCGGTCCGGGGCTCCCAGCGCTATAAAAACTTTATAAACCCCCCGGAGCCCTAGCAGTGTGAGGAGACGAGATCGACCCCCGGACCGAGCCAGGCCCGCGCGCTGCTGCATCCCTGCGCCCCGCCCGGACGTCCCGCCGCCGTCGCCATCATGCCCAAGAGAAAGGTACGTGGCGCGAGGGCCCCGGGGCCGGGCCGCCGCCTTCGCCGCTGCCGCCGCCGCCGCTCCCCGGGCTTCGGGGCGCGAGGATCGGCGCCGGGCTGGAGCCGCTCTGCCCCCGCCGCCGGCTCGCGGGCCGGCGTCCGGCGGCCCCGGGTAACCCTGCGCGCCTCGGTGCCCGCGGGCGCCAGAGGCCATATTGGAGGAGCGGCGGCCGCGGCGGGAGGAGCCATGTTGGCGGCTGTTTACCCCGCTCCCCTCGGGCTGGACGCGCCCGCCCCGCGCCCCCTCCCCCGGCGGCGCCCCCCGCCCCGCGGGCGGGCAATTCAAACCCGAAAAGGCGGGAAGGCGGTGCCTGGGGTTGGCGGGCGGGGTAACGCGCTGCCGCCAAAAAAACCGCCGCCGAGCGGAGGCGGGGCTTCGCGGCGGGCCCGCCCCTCCCACGGCCCGGCGCGCGGGACTCGCTACGCCGCCGCCCACGAACGCCGGCCTGCGCGCGAGCCGCACGGCGCCCGCCCGCGACGGCTGCCATGGCAACGGCGCCGGCCCCGCCCCCGCCCCCGAGCGGGTTGTTTGCACCCGATGCAGCTGTTGCTGCTGCCGCTGCCGCTGCCTCTGCCCGGCGGGCGGCGCTGCCCTGCGCTGCCCTCCTCGCCCCGGCCCGGCGCGGCTCCCTCGGGCCGCTTGGCGGAGGCTCTGCGAGGCCGAGGTTCCGACCCTGGGAGCTCTGGGCTGGATTTGGCATGCTGTGTACACCAATGAGCACGCCCACAGTTTCCAAGCTCTTCGGGTATTTGCATAGGAGGCACGGGTGCTAAACGACGATTTGTATATCCTACGGAAGTTGTGTGCAAGACTGCTTTTCGTTTTTTTCCCTTTGGACTGGGTTAAGCTTAGTGAGTCATTAACAATTGCCTCGGCGGCTGCAGGTTTCTGAGTTTTTGTTTTGTTTCTATAGGCTGAAGGGGATGCTAAAGGAGATAAAGCCAAGGTGAAGGACGAAGTAAGTCTTGTTTATTATTTTCTTTTGCAGTCTTACAGAGTTTTGGGTTCCTCTGGTGGTAATTAATCATACCCCTGTCCCTAAATTTGCCCAAGTTCTCTTCACATCTGTAGCCTAGAACCGATTGGCATTAGGACTTTTTATTTTTTTTAAGTGGTTGGACTATTTCATTTCTAACTTTCTCATTTTCTATTTCTTTAAATAGCCACAGAGAAGATCTGCCAGGTTATCAGCTGTAAGTATGTCTGCTTTTAAATTTTGACATTTATTCCTGAAACTAGTCAAAGTGGACCTCTCCTGGTTGTTACTTGAGTGGGTTTCTGAAGATTGGAAATCTTAATGGGAAGTCAGCCTCAGCCACAAAATCTTTATGAAGTATGGAAGATCTCTGATTTGGTGGTACTTGATTTGGTGGTTGTTTTTCTTTGTCTCGTCATACTAATGTTGTCTTCCCCTCTCTCCTCCAAATAAAAGAAACCTGCTCCTCCAAAGCCAGAGCCCAAGCCTAAAAAGGCCCCTGCAAAGGTGAGTGGGACCCGGGACAAGGTGTTTCCATGAGTCTTATAAGGCGGAGCGGGATTTCATGTTTACGGGAGGTTGCTGTATGTAACAACTTCATGTGTTGGCACAAAGCTGAGCTATGACAAAGTTAACAATTAGGGCCTTATAATTGTGCCCTAATTGTTCACTTTCACAGAATGAGGACTGTCCTTCGGTATCTTAATGCAGCATAATGGTGACTCCATTAATGGGTATTCTGAATTGTTTTTGATAGCTTGACTTATCCCTGAGATTTGTATAAAAGAACTATCATTAGTTAGAGAAAATTGCCCATCTTCAGTATTTAACATCTAAGTTTTAAGCTGTCTTATTCTACCCTGTTACTTATACCCAGATAAAAAATTCTGTATACTTAGGACCACAGCAAATTATAGATCATTTGGCCTAGTTTTGATCGGTTTTATCAGTGGGACAGGGTTTATAGTTTTTATGTTACTTTTAATAAATAGTCCCGCCTTGTACAGAACTTTCTATGCCACACAGTGGCAGTATGAAATTAGGAGAAACAGCATTTTTCTTTCTCCGGTCTTTTAGAAGGGAGAGAAGGTACCGAAAGGGAAAAAGGGGAAAGCTGATGCTGGCAAAGATGGGAATAATCCTGCAGAAAATGGAGATGCCAAAACAGACCAGGTACGGCTGCTTCCTCGCTTTTCGAGAAGCCTTGCTCATTTGATTGTTTTCTGATCGCAAGAGGTCTTAGTTGCCTTTCTCCTGCATCTACATCATTCCAAGTGTATCTTTCAGTTAGAATTTGCTTGTGATTTCCCATTTGCTTAAATCCTGGATTCCTGGAGTCTTTGCTATTCAATAAAGGGCACTGTGGTGTTGGTCTTTTGCTACCCTATAGAGTTCTGAAGCTGAGAAGAATCTCAAGTCTAATGCTGAATCGTTTCTTACCCTATTTTAGCAAAGTTTCCTACCAAGTCGTTCTCAAAAGAAGTACTAAGCCTCAGTTTCAAAGTATCTGAAACCTGAACTTTGGCTGGCCCGAGAGCAAAATAATGTTACATCCGGAACATGAGTGAAGATTGACTCAAACTCTTCAGTGTTGTACTAACCTGTCTCCTTTTCTTTTAGGCACAGAAAGCTGAAGGTGCTGGAGATGCCAAGTGAAGTGTGTGCATTTTTGATAACTGTGTATTTCTGGTGACTGTACAGTTTGAAATACTATTTTTTATCAAGTTTTATAAAAATGCAGAATTTTGTTTTACTTTTTTTTTTTTTTTTAAGCTATGTTGTTAGCACACAGAACACTTCATTGTTATTTTTGGGGGGAAGGACATATAGTACTAATAGGACGTCTCCAAAGCTGGACTGACATGGGGGGAACACCTTTCCCTTCTAGTTTTGAGAAACTTCCTCTTGGTCCCTGGGAGGAGGGGTCTCTTGGTGTTGACACACATTAGCCATCTTGGCACAAACACTTTGTCGTGTGGGAAAACTAAAATTCGTTTTTATGTCCTTTCCTCCCTCTCCACTTTAAGCATAGACTTTGGCTGTCTTAAGCCCAAAGACCTATTGGGACCTGACCCAAAAAAATTGATTTCCAGTATGTTGGGCAATCTGGACTTTCCAGTGTCACCACTGAGATGGCATTCCTCAAAAGAGCAGCAGTTCCTTTTTAGATTGTGGATCTACAGATTGATACTCTCTGCCATTTTCATTTCATTTCCTGAAAGTCAGGGTCGGCTTGTGAAAAGTTGTTAAACAACATGCTTAATGTGAAACGTCAACCCTCACTCTAAACTTCCCCTGTTCAGAGCATCAGATGAAGACTTCATTGGGTTTTATAGTGGCTTTCTGATTTTGGTAGTCCATTGAAGAAGGGAGTTTGAAAATTGTTGTATACTGTTAACGATTGTCTGCCCATGTCCTGCCTGAAATACCATGATTGTTTATGAAAAGTATCTTTAATAAAGCTGGATACAGTTTGGCTTGGAATGCTGCCTCTAATCTTTTCCCATTAGTGGGGAGCCGAGTTTCCCCAAGTCTTAAGGACAGGACCATTCTGGTGCGCGGTGTAAAGGTGCCACGTACAGTCCGTCTGAGAGTGAACAGTGCTGTCCTGTTGACAGAATACAGGGTGAGGTGGAGTTAGAAAAGATCCCAGAAGTAGTGAGTAGACAAGTGGCTTTGTACTTGGCAGTGTGCTCTTTTGGTAGATGTAAGATTTCAGCCTAGTAGTTAACAGCAAAATAACTCTAGAGTTAACGTTTAAAATCTCTGTAAAATTAACGTTAGTAGATCCAATTATAGCCCTTGTGTCAGGAGAAAGTGCTTCTGTGTCTGTATACACCTGACCATAAGGTGGAGGCAGGTGGCAGTCTGCTTTCAAGCAGGCCTGCGAGTCTTCTGTGAGTTGATTCAACTCTTGTCACTGATGAACTGTGGCTCCAAAAAGGAAGCCATTCACGGAGACTTGGATTGCTTTAGTTTGGAGATTCTGCAGAGAACCCCTTTCCTCCAGGGAAATAGGAAGTTAATCTGTTAGGAAATAGAACTTGTAATAAATTCATCACAAATCACTTCTTTTTTTTTTCTTTCTTTTTTTTTTTTTTTTTTTTTTTTTTGAGGGAATTAAGTTGAACATTACCAAAAAAAGGGAAAAAGAAAAAATACCTTTACATTGCTGGGGTGTTTTTTTTTATCTGCTTAGATAAAACTCATAGCAGTTAAGTCCTTCCTTGGTAGGTTTTCTATCTGATCTTCAGTCTGGGACAATTGTGTAATGAGAGTTAACACCATTTTATGGATGAGGAAACAGGCTCGGATGAAGAAACTGTTCCGGGTTATGTGCACATCTAAAGAGCAGCAGTTATGTGTACATCTCATGAGGAGTCCGGATTCACACCCCCAATTGTGTAAAACCTGTCTGATTTCTACTTGGGAGGCTCCTTTTTAAAAATATACATATATATATATTTTATTGATTTATTTTTTCAGAGGAAGAGAGAGGGATAGAGAGCTAGATACATTGATGAGAGAGAATCATCGACCAGCTGCCTCTTGCACACCCCCTCCTGGGGATGTGCCCTTGACCGGAATCGAACCTGGGACCTTTCAGTCCGCAGGCCGACGCTCTATCCACTGAGCCAAACCGGTTTCGGCAAGGAGGCTCCTTTTGTATAAAGTATAATTTGTTCACTAAAGTAATTTTCAGCCATTTGCCTTCAGTCTTGAAATAATTTCAGGTTGTAATGATTGATTTTTATTTGGTGGCAGGGGGTGGCACCTTCCAGAGTGGAACCATTACAGCTGTTAGGGGTAGGGGTTCAGTAGCTTGGCATTTGAGCAGAAGTTGCAGGATTTGAGGAAATGGGGTTACTTTATTAATATTTGTATGAGTTCAGATTCAGTAAAAGTGAGCCTGTGGACTGTGTTAGAAGCTCTGCCAGGTGCTCATCTAATGTTTAAGTCATCCTATATAGATTACCCTCGTTGTATAATTAAGAAACAGACTCATAATTGGCTGAGATTAAACTCAGGAGAAACCCTCTTTCTGTTACCTAGAAATTAGGATGGGTAGGGTGAGCTTAGTGGTGTGTATTTTTTATATATATATACTTTTATTGATTTCAGAGAGGAAGGGAAGGGGAAAAGAGATGGAAACATCAACAATGAGAGAGAATCATTGATCAGCTGCCTCTTGCACGCTCCACACAGGATTGAGCCCACAACTCGGGCATGTGCCCTGATGGGAAATCAAACTGACCTGGTTCACACGTCGACGCGCAACCACTGAGCCACACCGGCTGGGCTGAGCTTAACTTTCTGTTGTTTTTACTTCCTGGAAAATGTTTACTGATTTGACTGGCTGTGGATCACAAGAGTACCTAGGCTTAAAAACCAAGAAACCAGACATGAAAATATGGTAAGGATATTTAAGACAACCATCATAGTATGCTCAGTGCCAGCCCTGACCTGAACTAAGTCTGGTCATGGAAAGAAAAATGTAAAAGTGGACTCCCTTCCCCCGGTCCAGTCTTAAGCCCATTCTTATATCTCAGGAAGAATCACCAGTAACCTATAGGAAGCTTTGGTGGGGCGCGAAAGGCTTAAGGAGGATTTATCTCTAGACAAGGTAGGGTTGTTCTAGGGTCTTTACAACCATCATCCTCTGCTGCCCTCAGGAAGTCCGCCCACCTCACCGGGTCTCTGCTGCAGGCCTCAGCGTGACAAAAACGTCCAGAGGCAGAAGACTTCTTTCCCTTTTTTCTCTCAAGAACAGTGAACCCGGCTGGTGTGGCTCCATGGGTGTCATCCTCCTGCATCGAAAGGCTGCTGGTTTAGTTCCCCTTCAGGGCACGTACCCCACAGCCCATCAATGTTTCCCTCCCTCCCTAAAAAGCAATTTTAAAAATCTTTACAGCCGAAACCGGTTTGGCTCAGTGGATAGAGCGTCAGTCTGCGGACTGAAGGGTCCCAGGTTCGATTCCGGTCAAGGGCATGTGCCTTGGTTGTGGGCACATCCCCAATGGGCATGTGCAAAAGGCAGCTGATCGATGATTCTCTCTCATCGATGTTTCTAACTCTCTATCCCTCTCTCTTCCTCTCTGTAAAAAAAAACAATAAACTATATATTTTTAAATCTTTTTACAAAATTCCCCAGAGGCCCCTCAGCCACCCAAGTTTCACTAGGCAGAACTGAGTTGCCTGTGTACTAAACCAATCATGGCAAGAGGGGTGAAACCATAGTTGTTCAGGGTCAGACTACTGGAATTAAAGGAAGGAGGGACAGATGATGGACAAGAGGGGACAGGCTATCCTAACCGAGTGGACGCTCGGACCCCATGGGAAGCCAAGGACGCTCACCTTGTTTGGCTTCACTGCAGCCTTTACCACTGCTGAGCACAAGCCCCACACTTTTTTAAAACTGAGCTACCGTGTTTCCCCGAAAATAAGACATCCTCCGAAAATAAGACCTACCTCATGGAAAAAAACTACATCCCCTGAAAATAAGACCTAGCGCATCTTTGGGAGCAAAAATTAATATAAGACACTGTCTTATTTTCGGGGAAACGGTATATTCACATAATAAAATACACTATTTTAAAAGCATACAGTTGAATGGTTTTTAGTATCACCACTAATTCACCACTCCAAAAAGAATTCCCATACAAAAAGTAAATCGCTTGCCCTAGCTGGTTTGGCTCACTGGATAGAGCAGTGGTCAGCAAACCGCAGCTCTTTGGCCCTTTGAGTGTTCTAGCACTTCTTCAAAAACTGACTTGTGTGCATGGGCCACAAGTTCCAGTCGCACTGTACGTGGTGCCCGCAGGTGGTATTTTGTGGAAGAGCCACACGCAAGGGGCCAAGGAGCTGCGTGTGGCTCATGAGCTACAGTTTGCCGACCACTGAGTTAAGTGATGGACATTTGCATCATTTCCACTTTTGGGGGGCATTTATAAATACTATGAGTATTACATATAATTTTCATGTGGACTTATTTTCAATTATTGTGGTCATAGACCTCAGAGTGGAATTGCTGGGTAATAGAGTACCTCTTTAAATTTTGAGAAACTTCCAGGCCATTTTCCCTCATTTTATATTCCCACCTATCAGATTCTCATCATTGATATTTCTATCTCTTCCTCTCTAAAATCAACAAAAGTAAATAAATAAATATATATTTTAAAAACTGTTCTAGACTGCTTTCTGGGCCTTTCACTTTCTAAGACATTTGTCTAGTTCTAGGCTCTGTGATCCTTCCTCAAATCCCTTTGAGATCCCTTTTTTAGTTTCTCCCTGTGAGGTCACTCAGTGACACATTTTCATCTGCCCACATCTTGAGTTCAGTATTTCTACCAACCTGTGCAGTCCCATAAAGATGTGCCTCAGTACCAAATTTAACATGAACAAAAGGGGACCCCTCTTGTTCACAAACCCACCTCCCTGCTTTCCTGGATCTAGTAAAAAGCACCACCATTGCCCTGGTCAGGTCACACAGTGGTTAGAGCAACAGCACGCAGAGTGAAGGCTCCTGTGTTTGATTTCCGATCAAGGGCACACACCTCAGTTGCAGGTTCAATTCTCCAACCCTGGTCGAGATGCAAGCAGGAGGCAACCAATCGATGTGTCTCTCTTCTCCCCTCCCACTCCCAAAAATAAATGGAAAAAATATCCTCACTCCAGCACCATTCCATCCCTCAAGCAAGAAACCTGATACCTTGATAACCTTGTTTTTCATGATCACACATTTCTAGTGAATGCCTAAATCATGCTGACTTAGAGTGGGAAATTTTTTCATGGAAAATTTCAAGTATGTGTAAAAGTACAATATAATGAACCTCCATGTATCTATCACAGCCACAGCAATTATCAACTCATGGCCAACGATTAACTCTTTAAAAATATTTTTATTTAAAAAAATATTTTTTTTATGGCCCCAGCTGGTTTGGCTCAGTGGATAGAGCATCAGGCTGCAGACAGAAGGGTCCCAGATTCGATTCTGGCCAAGGGCATGTGCCTGGGTTGTCTGTGGGTTCTATCCCAGGGGGCATGCAGGAGGCAGCCTATCAGTGATTCTCTGTCAGCATTGATGTTTCTATCTCTCCTCTCTGAAATCAAAAAAATCAAACCCTAAAAAAAAAAAAAAAATCAGCCGAAACCGGTTTGGCTCAGTGGATAGAGCGTCGGCCTGCGGACTGAAAGGCCCCAGGTGTGATTCTGGTCAAGGGCATGTACCTTGGTTGCAGCACATCCCCAGTGGGGGGCGTGCAAGAGGCAGCTGATCGATGATTCTCTCTCATCGATGTTTCTAACTCTCTATCCCTCTCTCTTCTTCTCTATAAAAAATCAATAAAATAGCCAAAACCGGTTTGGCTCAGTGGTAGAGCGTCGGTCTTCGGACTGAAAGGTCCCGGGTTCGATTCCAGTGAAGGGCATGTACATTGGTTGCAGGCACATCCCCGGAAGGGGGTGTGCAAGAGGCAGCTGGTCGATGTTTCTCTCTCATCGACGTTTCTAGCTCTCTATCTCTCTCCCTTCCTCTCTGTAAAATATCAATAAAATATATTTTTTAAAAATCAATAAAATATATATTTTTTAAAAATCTAACCCTGACCTGGTTTATGGGTGAATGCTCAACCACTGAGCCACCTAGGCCAGGCAAACCTTTAACCTGCCATATTTCATCCATAAGTGTTTATATATATCGACTTTTTGTTTTTTATTGATTTGAGAGAGAGAGAGAGACATTAATTTGTTCCAATTATTTATGCATTCATTGGTTGCCTCTTACATGTGCCCTGACCAGAGATTGAACCCACAACCTTGGTGTATTGGGGCAATGCTCTAACCAGCTGAGCTACCCGGCTAGGACTACATATGGACTTTTAAAAAACAATTACAGCCCTAGCTGGTTTGGCTCAGTGGATAGAGCATCAGACTGCGGACTGAGAGGTCCCAGGTTCGATTCTAGTCAAGGGTTCATTCCCAGATTGTGGGCTCAATCCCCAATAGGGGGCGTTCGGGAGGTAGCTGACCAATGATTCTCATCATTAATATTTCTATCTCTCACTCTCCCTCTCTGAAATAAATATGTGTATATATATAAAAAAACGATTACAATAGCATTGGCATACCCAAAAAAGTAATATTAATCCCTTAATATGAAATACTCAAGTTTAATTGCTTGTTTTGTTTTTTGAAAATTCAAACAGGCTCTAAATAATGTAAATGCTAGTCACCATTGTGACCCCAGTACATTCAGTAAAAATTAAGACATAGTAATAATCCAAGTGGTTGGCATGTTTCCTGGAATCTCTTTGAGCTTCATCTCCCTTTCCCAGTCTGGATTTTCTGTTTTATCTCTGCAGTGTCATTTAACAGTTTTCTCTATCCTTTGTATTTCTGTTCACTGAGAAGATAGATGTAATTGCATTCAGACTTAGTGGCAGAACTTTATGGTGTTGTATGTTTTCATCAGGAGAACCATCATGTCTGTCTCTTTTTATAGGTTGCAGCCTTTGAAGCTAAATGCTTAGGTCCATTAATTTTCAAAGGCTGTGAAATGTGATCTTTTAATTAATCCATTCCTTCTTCATATGGTACCTGAAATACCTATAAAAGGGGAACTTTCACTCCTCTGTTACTTGGTGTCCAGATTTAGTTTATTGGAAAAGATAAGTGCCCAGGTCTTTTGCCAGTTTTCAAAGTGGTGAGCTGGTTTACTAGCACCCTCCAACATGACCAGTGGATGGGTTTTTACTTTTTTAAATTTTTTCCTTTAGTTAGGAATTCCTTTATTCCTTGTAAAACAATTTTAACAGTAATGTAGATCATATGCTTTTTTTTTACATACAAATTGTCTTTATATATATGTATGCATGTATCTATCTATATATCTTCCATCAGGACTCTGCCATTCATACTTTGTCCTTCCAATGAGAGGGTAAAATTTTACATTAGTCTTATTCAAAGAAATAGCTATTGTAACAGACAAAAAAACAGGCATGGAGCCGAGACCGGTTTGGCTCAGTGGATAGAGCATCGGCCTGTGGACTGAAAGGTCCCAGGTTTGATTCCGGTCAAGGGCATGTACCTTGGTTGCAGGCACGTCCCCAGTAGGGGGTGTGCAGGAGGCAGCTGATCGATGATTCTCTCTCATCGATGTTTCTGACTCTATCCCTCTCTCTTCCTCTCTGTAAGAAATCAATAAAATAAAAAATTAAAATTAAAATAAAAAAACAGGCATGGAGTCTACGGCAGTAAGGATGGAGTTTTCCACTTACAAGCACATTCTTCCCAGTACAAAAACATTAATGATTTGTAAGATCTTACCCTTGAAACCAGGTAGTGTCAGCAAGTATTTTAAATAATTGCCAATGACTTGATATTAAAGTCCAAACCAGATGTTCAATATATATTTCTTTATTGCAAATATGATGCCTTTAACCTGAGGCACACAGTTGTCTCCCAGAATCTTTGCGTAAGGCATGGGGACATCGGCCCCGGTGACATGAGCTGCAGGAGCATCCCAGAAACTGGACGCAGGCCCTTCCGTGATCCTGGCACAGATTTCAGCTCCGATTCCAAACCGCGGCCAACCTCCTTCCATAGTTACGAGGCGATTGGTCTTCATGGCACTGGTTTCTATTGTTTCAGTGTCCACTGGTCTGATGGCTCGCAGATGGATCACCTCACGTTCAGTTCCCTCTTCAGATAGCACTGTTGCAGCTTCCAAGCAGTGTCCACAGGCCCTGAATGAGCAACTACAGTTATGTGTGGCCCTTGCCCTTCTATTTTGACTTTCCCAATAGGAATCAGAAAATCTTTTGACTGAGCTTCTTGGGGAAATTCAAAAGCAACTCCATACATTAATTCATGTTCTAGCATCACCACTGGGTGGTTACCCGAATGGCTGATTTACGAAGTGCATTCCGGGGCTGACCGCCTCCACGCCCGGGCAGCGTCCATCCCAGGCAGCAAAGCACCGTGAGTGTTGGGCAGCGACGCCCCCGGAGACCATGGACACTCTGAAGGCCCCTGGCAGGCACGTAGGAGGTCTCGGCAGCTGAGTTTATAAGCTGGTCAATGGCTTGCGTAGAGACACTGAAGGTCACAAATTCGCAATGGGCCGCAACTCAGCCAGAGCTGCCCCTATGGCGATTCCAGCAAAGCCCACCTCAGATGTAGGTGTGTCTGTAACCCTCTTATCGCCACATTTCTTCCATAGGCCTCGCCTAACCCTGTAAGCCCCAGCACACCGGGCAACTTCCTCCCCAAGCAGCAAGGCCTTCCCGTCTCTTTCCAGCTCCCCATCCACACCTTGACTCACAGCATCACCAACGGTCACCTGCAGCGCCGCTGGGGGGCAGTGCCTCCTCAGCCGCCCGAGACCTGCTTCAGGGTCTCCGCACCAGGGCAGACACCACCGCCACCTCAACCGCGTCCTCTATGGGTCTTCAGTGTGTTAGCATCCTGATCACTGGATTAACTTTATCATGTTTGTCAGTTCATTGTGGTTATTAAACTTAATGATGCTCAAGTTGTCTCCAGTGGAGGCCTCTTCAGTGTGGCTTCTGAGTCCTTTTGATACACCCTTTTGTATTTGGTAACTTCCTTGCTCCTTGCTCTCAGGTATGGTAGGATGTTCCTGACTTACCTTGTACATTTCCTGCTCCAGATGTGGAGTGGACTGTTTCTGGGGAGGGGGTGCGGGGCGGGAAATCCCGGTTTCTCTTAGTGGTGAATGGCATTGCAATACCAAAATCTAGGATCTAGAATGCCCATTGCTGCTGACGTGGTCATGTTTCTAGCCTTTGTGGTGCACGTCACAGAGCTGGGATATGTTTTTTAAGATAAAACACCTTTTTAAGCATAAAACACATTGATATTTTCTAATCAAATTTAAGACTTCAAAAAGTTTTCTGAACTCTTCTTACATCTGTATATTTTTCTCAATGCTAAGAATCCCAGTTCTCATATGTATCCTGAGTTATAAAATTAGAACATCAAAGGACTCGATGGTTTTATCCCATGTTACACAACAGTATCAGAATAACAAAAGGCAGGTTAAAGTTTTGTTGTCAGTTCTTTTTGTTCTCGGGAGTACAGTCTGTCCTACTGGGCCCGTATGCTCACTGTGCTGTGACTTAAACCTCCTTAGCATGGCTCCTCTCTGTGTGACTTGCTACTAATTGGGTGCACATTTTTGTTAACCTGTTGTTTTTGTTTTTGTTTTTTTGGTGGGGGGTATTTGTTTTGGTAGTTCTCACCCAAGGATATTTTTTCCATTGGTTTTTAGAGAGAGTGAAAGGGAGGGAAGAAGAGGGGATGAGAGAGGGAGAGAGAGAAACATCAATGCAAGAGAGACACATGCGTCAGTTCCCTCCCACACACACCTGAGGATTGAACTTGCAACCTATGTACATGCCCTTGACTGGAATTGAGCCCGAGACCCAACACTCCAACCATTGAGCCACACTGGCCAGAGCAATTTAACCTGTGTTATTCTTCCATTTTTAAGAATTTCTTGCACTGGTTTAATTTTTTACTTTTTATATATATATTTTTTTATTTCAGAGAGGAGGGAAGAAGGAGAAAAAGATAGAAACATCAGCACTGAACAGTTTGGCTCAATGGATAGAGCCTTGGCCTGCGAACTGAAGGGTCTCAGGTGCACTTCTGGTCAAGGGCATGTACCTTGGTTGCGGGCACATCCCCAGTGGGGAGTGTGCAGGAGGCAGCTCATCAATGTTTTTCATCAATGTTTCTAGCTCTCTGTCCCTCTCCCTTCCGCTCTGTAAAAAATCAATAAAATATATTTTTTAAAATATAGAAACATCAATGATGAGAGAATCATTGATTGGCTGCTTCCTGCATGACCTCCACTGGGGATGGAGCCCACAGCCCAGACATGTGCCCTGACCTGGAATTGAACCGTGACCTCCTGGTTCATAGGTCAATGCTCAAATCACAGAGCCACATCAACTGGGCTTGTTTAATTTTAATCATGTAAAATATGGACATATTTCCAAGTCTAATCTACAAAACAAGATATAGTCAGATCTATTCTTGTCCTTTGCCTTGTTCTCTGGAAGGAGCGAGAGAGAGAGAGAGAGAGAGAGAGAGAGAGAGAGAGAGAGAGAAGCATCAATTGGCTGCCTCCCACATGTGCCCCAACCAGAGCCGGGGATAGAACCTGCAACTGTGGCATGTGCCCTTGACTGGAATTGAACCTGGGCCCCTTCAGTCCTGGGGCCAACATTCTATTCACTGAGCCAAATCAGCTAGGACTAGGGGTTTTTTAATTAAAAATTTTTAATGTTGACATTATTGCAGGTGCCCTCCTCCTAAACCCCCTCCTTTCTTCACCTCCCTCCCAGCACATTGTTTTACGTTAAAATTATAGGTACTCCAAGTCTTTTATATTTGGTCCTTCTTGTGTAGTTATTTCTCTCTCTCTCTCTCTCTCTCTCTCTCTCTCTCTCTCTCTTTATTTTGTAGTATATTTTATTGAGTTTTTACAGAGAGGGATAGAGAGTTAGAAACATCGATGAGAGAGAAACATCGATCAGCTGCCTCTTGCACACCCCCCACTGGGGATGTGCCCACAACCAAGGTACATGCCCTTGACCGGAATCGAACCCGGGACCTTTCAGTCTGCAGGCCGGCGCTCTATCCACTGAGCCAAACCGGTTTTGGCTCTCTCTCTCTCTCTCTCTCTCTCTCTCTCTCTCTCTCTCTCTCTCTCTCTAATGTTTTCTTAGTTGTTTGGTATTTAGAAAGGTATATTTTTGCTCAGTGGTTATTTTTATATTAATGCCTTTATGTAAATGTTCTTAGTTTCTTCCACCTCACTGAGGCCTCCTAAAAGGCTGGTTGAGTCCTAGATAGTAAACACTTTAGGCTTTCCAGGCCATATGGTCTCTGTTGGATAGAGCGTTGGCCTGTGGACTGAAGGTCCCGGGTTTGATTCTAGCCAAGGGCAAATGCCCAGGTTGTGGGCTCAATCTCCAGTGTGGGGTGTGCGAGAGGCAGCCCATCAATAATTCTCTCTCATCATTGATGTCTCTCTCTCTCTTTCCCTTTCTCTCTGAAATCAATTAAAAATATATATCTTTTAAAAAGAAAAGAAAAAATATCTTCGGGAGAGGATTAACAACAATTACAACAAAATATTTCATCTCCTCTTACGTCTTCCACCAGGGCTGGAGGGTTTAGCTGAGCAAAGAGTAATTCTTTTTTAGAAATATATATTAACATCAATGATGTTTCTCTCTCTCCCTCTTCTTTCCTCTCAAAAATCAATGGCTCAGTGCATGAAATTTGTGCATTTGGGGGGTGTCTCTCAGCTCGGCCTGCACCCTCTCACAGTCGGATGTCTGACTGATGGCTTAGGCCCATGGCAGTCAGACATCCTTAGTGCTGCCATGGAGGTAGGAGAGGCTCCCTGCCACCTCACTAGGCTCACCAGCCCAAAGCAAGGGGTAGCCCTTGCATTGAGTGTCTGCCCCCAGGTGGTCAGTGCACGTCATAACAACAGGTCATTCCGCTGTTTGGTGAATTTACATATTGGCCTTTTATTATATAGGGTATTTTAAAAGTCCTAGCTGAAAAAATAAAAGCTCTAGCAGGTTTGACTCAGTGAATAGAGCATTGGCCTGTGGAATGAAGGGTCCCGAGTTTAATTCTGGTCAGGGGCACATGCCCGGGTTGTGAGCTTGATCCCCAGATTGGGGTGTGCAGGAGGCAGCCAATCTGATTCTCTGTCATCATTGATGTTTCTATCTCCCTCTTCCTTCCTCTCTGAAATTAATTTAAAAATATGAGAGAGAGAGAGAGAGAGAGAGAGAGAGAGAGAGAGAGAAAGAGAGAGAGAGAGAGGAAGATATAAACAAGTGGACGAATATACCATGTTCATGGATTGGTAGAATTAACATCATTAAAATGTGCATACTACCCAAAGTAATCTACAGGTTCAATGCAATCCCCATTGAAATACCAATAGCAGATTTCACAGATCTAGAACAAACACACAAAAATGTATATGGAACCAAAAAAGACCCCAAGTAGTTGCAGCAACCTTAAGAAAGAACAAAGTTGGAAGGGTCACAAAACCAGATATCAAGTTATACTACAAAGCCACTGTAATCAAAACAACCGGGTACCGACACAAGAACAGGTATATAGATCAATGGGACAGAACAGAAAGCCCAGAAACTGGTCCAAGCCATTACACTCAATATTTGACAAAGGAGGCAAGAGCATTCGATGAAGTAAAGACAGTCCTTCCAATAAATGGTGTTGAGCCCTAGCCGGTTTTGCTCAGTGGATAGAGCGTCGGCCCGCAGACTAAAGCAGCAGTTGCCAACTGGTGGTCCGTGAGGTTTGAAAGGTTGGCAACTGCTGGACTAAAGGGTCCCAGGTTTGAATCCAGCCAAAGGCATGTACCTCGGTTGCATGCTCCTCCCTGGCCCGGGTCCTGGTCAGGGAATTTGCAGGAGGCAACCAATCAATTGTTTGTCTCACTTCGATATTTCTCTGTTTTCCCCCTCTCTTCCACTCTCTCTAAAAATCAATGGAAAAATATCTTAGGGTGAGAATTTTTTAAAAATGCAATATTAAACCTTCACATTTAAAATATAATAATAATAATGGTGTTGGAAAATTGGATAGATCATGCAAGAAAAACATTAAACTAGACCACCAACTTATACCATACACAAAAATAATCTTAAAATGGATAAAAGATGTAAATGTTAAGTCATGAAACCATCAAAATCCTAAAAGAAACCATAGGCAGCAAAATCTCAAACATTTTGCCGAAACCGGTTTGGCTCAGTGGATAGAGTGTCGGCCTGCAGACTGAAGGGTCCCAGGTTCGATTCCAGTCAGGGGCATGTACCTTGGTTGCGGGCACATCCCCAGTGGGGTGTGTGCAGGAGGCAGCTGATTGATAATTCTCTCTCATCTCATCGATGTTTCTAGCTCTCTGTCCCTCTCTCTTCCTCTCTGTGAAAAATCAATAAAATATATATTTTTTAAAAGACCTCAAACATTTCTTGCACCAATTTGCTTATAGATACAACTCCTAGAGCAGTGGTCGGCAAACTGCGGCTCGTGAGCCACATGCGGCTGGAGAACCGTGGTTTGCCACTCTGTTGACTAATGAGTTTGCCGAAAGGTTCCAGGTTCGATTCTGATCAAGGGCACATTCTTGGGTTGTGGGCTTGATCCCCGGGAGGGGGAGTGCAGGAAGCAGCCAATTAATGATTCTCTATCATCGTTGATGTTTCTATCTCTCCCTCTCCCTTCCTCTCTGAAATATATATATAATTTTTTTTAAAGAAAGAATTGCTGCCCCACTGGGAGCTTTTGGACAGCAGACCCGCTTCCAGCGGTCAGCCCCTTCAGGAAGAGCCTCAGATGCAGAAAGCTGCCTCACCCACCCACGATCACACCTGCCCTGGAAATTCACCAATTTCCTCTGCCTGCACTGGGTGACTGAGCCAGGCAGGCCATGTCCGCTGGGCTCAGGGCATTCTGGTGGGCAACGCTTGCTCCCGAGCTCTGCTAGGTTGGCTGGCAGAGGCTCGGGCAGGCCTCTTGCCGTTGGACTTCTCCCTCTGCCCAGCCCTGCTTTCACCCACTTCCTCTCACAGGTGCTGATCCCGATAAACATCTCTCTCTCCATGTCCACTTCCAGAGGACACCCTGTGGAGAGGTTTGGACAGGTTCAAGCCTCGGACCGATGAGAGGGCACAGTTTCAGCTTGGAGGGCAAAGCGCCCCCAGCACACTCAGAGCCAACAACTAGAGTTGTAAGCTTGAACCTGTGGTCCGAACAGGTGGCCCTGGTGCCTGAGTGATGTGGGCTTGATAGAGTTCAGGTGCATGTAATTGAGTAGAATCAAAATCCACGAGAAGCCAGAACCGGTTTGGCTCAGTGGATAGAGCGTCCGCCTGCTGACTGAAGGGTCCCTTCCGGGTTCGATTCCCGTCAAGGGCACATACCTTGGTTGCGGGCACATCCCCAGTAGGGGGCGTGCAAGATGCAGCTGTTGATGATTCTCATCAATGTTTCTAACTCTCTATCCCTCTCTCTTCCTCTGTAAAAAATCAATAAAATATATTTTTCAAAAATCCATGAGAATGTTGCAAACATCTTGACCACACCCTTACTTTGCCTCGTGGAATCTGGCTATAAAATAAACACACGGCCGAAACCGGTTTGGCTCAGTGGATAGTGTCGGTCCGCAGACTGAAAGGTCCCAGGTTGGATTCGGTCAAGGGCATGTACATTGGTTGTGGGCACATCCCGGTAAGTGGGGGGGGGGAGGGGGAGGCAGCTCATCGATGTTTCTAGCTCTCTGTCCCTCTCCCTTCCTCTCTGTGAAAAATCAATAAAATATATTTTAAAAATAAATAAATAAAAGTAAAGACACAGCTTGTAGTCCGTGGCGCTGTTGCTAGCTCTCCACCAGAGAGGACAGTGTCCCACCCAGACCCAGCTTTCTTCTCTTTTTTCAATCCTTCACCGCCCCCTCAGGCTCACCGAACCTGGCTGAGCCGGCACAGCACATAAGGTGCCCTGGGGCCCTAACCGGTTTGGCTCAGTGGATAGAGCATCAGTCTGTGGACTGAAGGGTTCCAGGTTCGATGCCGGTCAAGGGCATGTACATTGGTTGTGGGCACATCCCCAGTGGGGGGTATCCAGGAGGCAGCTGATGTTTCTAACTCTCTATTCCTCTCCCTTCCTCTCTGTAAAAATCAATAAAAAATATTTTTAACAAAGGTGCCCTGGGGCTGAGTATGCCATGGCCGTGCCAGCTCACCACAACACCCGATTTGTATGAACTTCTTGAGAAGAGATTTAGATAACTGGTGGAGAACATATAAATCAAGTGACAAAACAGGACAATTATTAACTCTGGGGAAACAGGAAGTTGTATAGGAAAGGAAAAGTAATTGTATCTTACATATAGCAATGTCCGCAATGACTACTGAACTAACCAAAATTCCGTTGGCAGTGCAGGAAGGTGGGGATTGTGTGTATGGTGGGGCAGGCGATGGGGAAAGAGAGTTAAAACTTTATCTCCCAGAGTAGAAAAATCAAGAGGTAGTGCTTAAAACAGAAACATCAAAAATGGCAAAGCATGCCGAACCGGTTTGGCTCAGTGGATGGAGCGTCGGCCTACGGACTGAAGGGTCCCGGGTTCGATTCCGGTCAAGGGCATGTACCTTGGCTGCGGGCACATTCCCAGTGGGGGGTGTGTGGGAGGCAGCTGATTGATGTTTCTCTCTCATCGATGTTTCTAACTCTCTATCCCTCTCTCTTCCTCTCTGTAAAAAAAAATCAATAAAATATATATATTTTTAAAATGGCAAAGCATGTTACTTAGGGATAGTGGAGATAACTATATAGTCAGCTAAAAGAGTTGGAAATGGGTGTTTCTGGGAAAATGGAAATGGGGGAAGAGGGACCGCCTTGTTTTTACAGAAACCCTTATACGTGTTATTTCTTTAAACTATGTGTATGTATAACTGTGTGTAAAAGAAGACTATACACTTCCCGATGGCAGGGCCCGGGGGTCTTGTTACTGTGGAACCCCAGCCTTCTGCACAGGGCAGGCGCTCGAAGAGTACTTGTGATCTGAGTAACTAACCAGAAGTCATTCCTATACTCGAAACTCTAAATAGCTCCCCACGGGGCACAGCGAGCAATTAAGGCCTAGTGAGGCCTCCGGGGACGACAGGCAGGAACTGGCCTCTGCACGCCTCTCCCGGCCTCTGCCTCACGCCTCTTTCAAGCGCTCACATGCACATGGTTGCTGCCTCAGGAACTTTGCACATCTGTTTCTCCTCCTCCAAAAGCTCTCCTCCACCACCACCTGGCCCTCTCCCATAAGCCTGGGGGATTTCAGCTCCAATGTCACTTCCTCCAGGAAATCCTGTCTCCCATCTTCCTCTCTTCACCAGCCTGATTGGGCCGCCGTGGGCCAATCCGAGGGTCCCCGGAGGACTTTGCAAGCCACATTAAGGCATTTACTCTTCATCCAGAACAGAAGGGGAGCCACCAACGCAGTGCCAAACAGAAGAGATGAGATCTCTGACACACGGGTAGGTCTGAGGGGGTCTGAGGGAATTGTGAAAAGCAGCAAGTCCTTTACTTGGTACTTAGATGAACCCGGCTCAACAGCGACCTCATCCTACCGAGCCAGGCACCCGCACTAATCCCCCTCTGCTAGTCTTTTCCACCATGGGGTATGACTGCCACGGGGGTCTCCAGTGATGGTTTTAGTGGGATATGACCAGATGTTTTAAAATAGTACATATTTATTTTAAAAAAATAAAACTTGCATAGTAAACCCATTATTTCATTGGCTTTATTGTTTAGGGCAAACGAATGAAACTGGTAATCAATTTATTAGCTAAAAATTTGGGGCCTCTTCTCAAGTCAGACTCACCAATGACCTTGAAAATCCCTCCATGCCATTCTCTGTATATATTAATACAACTTTCCTGCCCAGAATACATTTCACACCCCCCGCTATAGACATTCTAGATCCTCCCAAATTCTAAACCGGGAAAGTGGCCTTCAGTCAGAGCAGGACACTGGCCACTGGCGTGGTGGTTAAAAGCCAACACTTAAGGGATGTGAAGTTTAGGCTCTGGGTGGTAATGAGGTGTCAGAGGAAGTTCATTAATTGTAACAAATGCACTACTCCTGTGTGGGTGCTGATCGTGGGCAAGGGGGTATAGGGAAACTCTCTGCATCTTCTGTTCATAAAATAAAGTCTACTAAAAAGGCAAAACTCAGCCTGACTGCCGTGGCTCAGTGGTTGAGAGTTGACCTATGAATCAGGAGGTCGAGGTTTGATGCCTGGGTTGTGGGATCCCTCCCCAGCAGTCAGGCAACTGATCAATGATTCTCTCTCATCATTGATGTTTCTATCTCACTCTCCCTTCTCGCTGAAATCAATTTAAAAATATATATGTATTTTAAAGCCAAGGCTTAGAAATTCAATTCTTAGCTAGCTGTGTGACTTTGGACAAGTTACTTAACTTCTCTGGACCTCAATTTCCTCATCTACATAGGAATAGTAGTGCCCACCTTTAGACTCTAAAGTTTAGAGGATTGTGGTTGGAATGAAACGCCATCATGCATGTAAATGTACTCAGGAGCCCTGGCTGGCGGCGCTCAGTTGGCTGGTGTGGGTGTAGTCCAGCGCACTGACAGGTTGCAGTTTGATTCTGGCCAGGGCGCATTGCCAGGCTGCAGGCTCGATCCCCATCCCCAGCAGGGGCGGTGCAAGAAGCAGTCTCTCAGTGTTTCTCTCTAACATGCATGTGTGCCTGTCTCTCTCTGCCTCTCCTTTCCTTCCTCTCTAAAAAAATTAATACTTAGTAAAAACCCAGCATGCATTAAGCCCTCCTCAAATGGTACCCGTTATTTTCACGAAAACGGGGCGGCAAGAATGAGAGGACTTTCCCTGCTTGTTTATTCATGTTGTAGGTGCTTAAAGCTTTCTGGCTGTTTGGGTGCCGGAGGCCTTGCTGCCTTTGAGAGGGATCCTTCTCACCCACACCACGGGGAGCTGGTGGGGGCGGACGCTGGGAACCCGCACGGCCCCCCGCGGCCCTGAGCAGGATTCACCGCGGCCAGAGGATGATAGTGCGGGGGTTGCTCCATCGTCGCCTTAGCAACCTCAACCCCAGGCCTGGAACCGGGTTAGAGGGCCGCTGGGTCTCCAAAGCGGGTCTTCCCTGGGGAGCTCCGGGGGCCAGGCAGGCGCTGCTCCCCTCCCGCCACACGGTGGCGGCAAAGAGCCGAGCCCCGCGTCCCCGCTGGGAGACGCGGGAGGCAGTGCGTTGTCCGCGGGGCCTCCGGGGCCCGGCTCCCCGCCCGGCCGGGTCAGGTCACCTGCATCCGGGCCGGGGACCCTGCAGGGGCTGAGCTCACCCCGGCGGGGCCCTGGGTTCCCCGTTCTAGGTCGGGCGTTCCCAGCTCACGGGACGCTCTCCTGGGGGCGCCCCGCTCCGAGCCCTCCGGGCCGAGACCGACGGCCCGTCCCGCCCCCCACGCGGCGCCCGCGGGGAGAAAGGCGGAGGGCGTGGGCTCTGCACCCTCCGCCCCCGGCGGCTGCACCCTCCCCGGCGCCTCCGAGCGCCACGGCCCTCGCCGCCCCAATGCAGGCCGGGGAGGTCGGCGAGGGTCCGGATTGCAGGGGGGTGGCCCCGCGGACCCCGGCGGCGGGCGGGGCGCGCGGGCACGTGCCGGGCCGGGCCTCGGAGGGGGCGGGGCCCCGGCGGCCGCGGCCCGGGCGGTGCGGGCGGCGCGGGGCGCCGGGAGCGGGCCGGGGGGCGCGGAGAGCGGGCCGGGGGGCGCGGAGAGCGGGCCGGGGGGCGCGGAGAGCGGGCCGGGGGGCGCGGAGAGCGGGCCGGGGGGCGCGGAGAGCGGGCCGGGGGGCGCAGGCCGGGGGGCCGGACCGAGGTCTGCCGGGGCGGGGGAGCGGGGTCCGAGCCCCAGGAAGGGGGTTAGGAAGAGCGGGGCCAGCTGGCCCTGAGAGCCGAAGGGCTGGCCCTGGGCCTGGACTCGGGTTTGGGGCCCCCGCGCGAGGGGCCGGGCCGGGAACGGGGAGGGGGAGGCGGGAGCCCGCCTGCTCCCGGGCCGGCTCCCTGGGACCCGCCGGGAAACTCTGGGGCTTCATCGGGGCGCTGGGTCTGGAGGCCGCGGGGCCCGGGGTGCGCCCGCTCGCTCCCCCCAACACACATTCCAGGAGCCGCTCGGGCTTGTCCCGGGGCCGGGGACTCGGCTCCTCCCGCCGCGGCGGGGCGGGCCGCCCGGGCCCCGCGGGCTCCGTCCCTCCGAGCCCCTCCTCGGCCCAGGTTCACCGGGGGAGGGAGGCTCCGGGCCGGCCGTCTAGGGAAACCTGCGGGCTCCCGTCCTCTGCTAACCCCACCTCACCACGGCCCCGGCAAAGCCGTGAGAGGGGCGCCGCCGGGAGAGAGGACGCGACCTGGAGGGCCGAGGACGGGGTGCGGCTCCCCCCCCCCCAACCCCACCGCCGGCTGGGGCTCAGGCTGCGGAGAGACTGAGGCCCGGGGAGGCTCGGACCCATTGCCGCCTGCCGTGCCCGTTCCGCCGACGGGACCTCGGAGAGGACCCTCCCTGCCTACTTTTCCCCTTAAAACCTTTCCTTTTGCATCCAAGTAGTTCATGCGTCTTATGTAAAAAGTTAAGCCTTAAAAAATAGATTTTAAAAAATGAAAAACCCTCCTCTTCACTCCTGAGATAGCTAAGGTGTTGAGTATCCGTCCAGCACTTCGTTAGCTGATTTACATAGTTAACATTTAAATATACATACAAAAGGGTCACGCTACACATTTCATCTTGCAACTTGCTCTACTTTGGACATTTTTCCTGTCATTCTAGAAATACCTTATTTTTAACAAGTTTATAATATTCCACAATATAGGTACCCCAGAATTCATTTAGTCCTCTACTGGTAGTTTGTGCCTGTGTTTATAATAATCCTTATGGCGTTTTGTTTTAAGTTTAAAAATATGTGCTTATTTGTAAACATTTGTTAAAATCTTGATAAAGGCAAAAATACTGATAAAACGACAAAATTCACCATGTTCCCATCAACGGAGACAACTCCTTCCTTTTGCCAGTTCTACTTTGTGGGTCACCACGTCAAACACCAGGCCCAGCAACTCACGGAACAGCGGCCTGCGGTCTGGAGAAATGTCTCCGGTGAGGCTTGCCCAAGGTCACACAGCCAGGAAGTGGCAGAGCCGAGACCAGAGCCCAACTGTATCTGACTCTCCTGGCCACTGTGGTTAACATTGAGGTGTATTGCCAAAACCGGTTTGGCTCAGTGGATAGAGCATCGGTCTGTGGACTGAAAGGTTCGATTCCGGTCAAGGGCATGCACCTTGGTTGCAGGCACATCCCCAGTAGGGGGTGTGCAAGAGGCAGCTGATTGATGATTCTCTCTCATCGATAACTCTCTATCCCTCTCTCTTCCTGTCTGTAAAAAAAAGCAATAAAAATATATTTTAAAAAAACATTGAAGTGTATTTCCTTCCAATCCTTTTTTCTTCTTCTATGCAGCAGGACAGAAATACTCACATGTAAATATGCATGGCCTTTCCTGCTTCCCAGACTTAGCTCAGGAGTCTGTGGGGAGAGTGGAGGGAGGAACAAACCCAAGCAAGAGTTCAGCGACTGGAGGAATTTCCTCCCAGTCCCACCCAGGAACAGCCGGTGCTTAGAGAGCTGGTGGTCTGGGCGGTCAGGAATTGGGGGGAAAGGAGTTTGGGGTGCTACTCTGACAGCGTGGAGCCTGGAGGGAGAAAGAAGACTCAGGAGGATTTTGAAATCCCTCCGCAGCGTCCTCCGGGGACCTTCGCTTCCTGCCAGTGCTTTTTGGAATTAGATCGATTTCTTTGGGGGGAAGAGGGAGCAAAAATGAGACCAGCTTTACTCGGGTGCACATACATTTTGTGTAATAGTTTACTTGCATGAAAACGACAGCCTCTCCGCCCTGGCTCACGGAAAACTTCCACCCAGGATGGCCTGCCTCCCCGACTTTCTCCGTTTCCTCCTCCCCAGCCCCGCCCTCCGCCCTCCGGCGGCCCAGGTCTTCCCCAGCGCAGCCCAAATTAGGGCATGTGGTTGCCTCTCCGGCGAGCGGGTAGGCCACGCTAAGAGGGACTTTCGTTATCACCTGAATCTCTTTCTTGACAAGAAACTCTCTGGGTTGTTGGTTTTCTAAATCTCTGGGTGTCAAGCTGAGGACTGTGCCCCGGCCACCAATCCCAGGGGAGGTCTCTAAAACCTTCTAGCCCATTACATCTTGTTACCTGAGTCACCAAGGAAAACACAGGTAGTCAAGCACCAGCGGGACAACACTGCAGCTATTTTGCAACCTTTCTCATCTCAGGGCACACAAAACCTAATTACTAAAGTCCTGCGGCATAGCAAAAATATGTATTTTGCCGAAACCGGTTTGGCTCAGTGGTAGAGCGTCGGCCTGCGGACTGAAAGGTCCCGGGTTCGATTCCGGTCAAGGGCATGGACATTGGTTGCGGGCACATCCCCGGTGGGGGGTGTGCAAGAGGCAGCTGGTTGATGTTTCTCATTGACGTTTCTAGCTCTCTATTCTCTTCCTTCCTCTCTGTAAAATATCAATAAAATATATATTTTAATATATATATATATATATATATATATATATATATATATATATATATTTTGCAGATCTGACAAAAAACAAAAGGTATAATTTTGCTTCATTCATACCAGATGGCTGTTGCTGGCTCTTGTGTGTGTGTGTGTGTGTATGTATATATATATATATATATATATATATATATATATATATATATAAGAGAGGAAGGGAGAGGGATAGAGAGACAGAAACATGAATGATGAGAGAGAACCATTGATCAGCTGCCTCCTGCACACCCCCTCCTGGGGATGGAGCCCACAACCCAGACATGTGCCCTTGACTGGAATCGAACCTGGGACCCTTCAGTTCGCAGGCCGACGCTCTATCCGCTGAGCCAAACTGGCTAGGGCCTCTTGTCATTTTTTAATTCGACAATCTAAGGGACAAGAGGTCACTGCCTATGATGAAATAGTCAGATCTTGCATGTTTTAAAAATTCTTGGAGCGCACTAGTTTGCCTGACACAGCACACTGGTTGAAAATCGCTGCGTTACTCACATAGAGAAGAGACAGAGCAACATCAGCTTCCGGTCCGGCCAGTGTGCTCAGTGGTTGAGCATCGACCTATGAACCAGGAGGTCACAGTTTTATTTCTAGCCGGGGCACGCAGGAGGCAGCTGATAGATGATTCTCTCTCATCATTGGTGTTTCTAGCCCGGTCTTCCTCTCCCATCCTCTCTGAACTCAATAATGTGTGTAAGATTCGCTTCGTGGGCATTGGTCCCTCATGGCCAGCCGATCTCTCCTGGTGGCCAACACAGACCGCTTTGCCTATGCTCACCTTTTTCCTGCCACCGTGGAAGGACCAACTTCGTCACCTCCCGGAGAATAATACAGCATTGGGGATGGCCAGATACTGTATGACTGACACACATGCTTTAAGCAGAAACAAAAAAATACCCATGGCACCTAAAAAACAAGGAAAGATATTCCCACCCGAAGAGTCCAGCACAGGCTGTATGGACTTTATCTTTTGGGTAGGGAGTGTTACAGGCCCAGGGCCCACTCCTATGCAGCAGAGCAGGGTGGGTGGGGAGGTGGGGGTGGTGGAAGGTGGGGAGGTGGGGTAGGTGGGGTGGTGGGGGGTGGGGTGAAACTGCTCTTCTAGGCTAGCATGATTCTTGTTTCCCTCTCTGCTTTGGATACTAAAAAGCTTTGAACTTTTCCATTTCTTGATCTCTATTTTTCTCTTTGTTCCAATTTTCATAATTACTTTTACCCTTAGAAAATGTTTTATTACTGCCGAGACCCATTTGGCTCAGTGGATAGAGCATCAGTCTGTGGACTGAAGGGTCCCAGGTTCGATTCCGGTCAAGGGCTTGTGTCTTCTTGGTTTCGGGCAAATCCCAAGTGGGGGGTGTGCAGGAGGCAGCTGATAGATGTTTCCCTCTCATTGATGTTTCTGATTCTCTATTTCTCTGCCTTCCTCTCTGTTAAAAAAAAAAAAAATCAATAAAATATATTTTTTTTTAAAAAGAAAATTTTTTAAAATATATTTTATTGATTTTTTTACAGAGAGGAAGAGAGAGAGATAGAGAGTCAGAAACATTGATGAGAGAGCAACATCGATCAGCTGCCTCTTACACACCCCCCACTGGGGATGTGCCTGCAGCCAAGGTACATGCCCTTGAACAGAATTGAACCCGGGACCTTTCAGTCCACAGGCTGACGCTCTATCCACTGAGCCAAACTGATTATGGCAAGAAAATGTTTCATTATGGAAAATTCCAAACATACATAAAAGTAGAGTGAACACAATCCATTGTCCTGCACCTGTCACCTGTCTTCAAAAAGTATCAACATCCGCCAGTCTTGTTTCATCTACCTCCCCAATTTCCCCTGTCTGCAGTATCATAATGCTAATCCCAAACATTATATCATTTCACCCAAATTATTTCATCATATGTCTTTAACCTGGCTTTTTCCAATGTAGCTATCATACTCAACAAACTTAATAAGAGTTCCCAAAAGTCATTTAATACCTAGTTTATGTTCAAATTTCTTTAATAGTTTGGTTTGTTTCAATCAGGACTGAAATAAGTTTTACACATTTCATTCAGTTGATATATCTTCAAGTGCCTTTAAAAAAATACATTTTATTGATTTTTCACAGAGAGGAAGGGAGAGGGATAGAGAGCTAGAAACATCAATGAAAGAGAAACATCAACCAGCTGCCTCTTGCACACTCCCTACCAGGGATGTGCCCGCAACCAAGGTACATGCCCTTGACCGGAATCGAACCTGAGACTTTTCAGTCCGCAGACCGACCCTCTATGCACTGAGCCAAACCGGTTTTGGCTTCAAGTGCCTTTTAATCTGTGACTGTTCTGCTTTTCTTCCTTTATGCAGGCTACTCCTTTGTAAAAGAAATCAAAGCGCGTGTCCCGTGAAGGTTCCCTTGACCGGAGATTGGGCTGCCTGCCTCCTGACGGGGTAGTTTACTGGTTCTGATGTCCCTTGTATTTCCGGTATTCTGAAAGTCAGACCTGGAGGCTGGACTAGCCTCCGGTGTAATATCTTTGGCAAGAATATCTTATCAGAGATGGTGCTATGTACTTATTATAACATTACATCTGGAGGCATAGAGTATTTCACTGAAACGTTTTTTACTGATTGATCCATGGGTTCAGGGCTCTTAGCCAGCTCTATTCATTATAAAATTCCCCTTCAACTTTTTATTGGTTTTTAGCACCCACTAACGATCCATTCTTTCTCTTTTTTTTAATTGATTTTTTTTTTTACAGAGAGGAAAGGAGAGGGATAGTTAGAAACATCAATGAGAGAGAAACGTCAATCAGCTGCCTCCTGCACACCCCCTACTCAGAATGTGCCCGCAACCAAGGCACATGCCCTTGACCAGAATTGAATCTGGGATCCTTCAGTCCACCGGCCGACACTCTATCCACTGAGCCAAACTGGTTAGGGTTGATCCATTATTTCAGTAGGTGTTACAAAAACGTTAATTTTCTAATTCTGTCACTTTTTGCATTCATTAGTTGGAATTCTATAAAAAAGAACGTTTCCTCATTCATTATTTGATTTTTCTGAAACAATTTATATAAGAAAGACAGGATAAATACTTGATTCCTCTTATGTCTTTTTTAAAAAATATATCTTATCGATTTTCCACAGAGAGGAAGAGAGAGGGACAGAGAGTTAGAAACATCAATGAGAGAGAATCATCCATTGCCTCTTGCACACCCCCTACTGGGGATGTGCCCGCAACCAAGGTACATGCCCTTGACCGGAATCGAACCTGGGACCCTTCAGTCTGCAGGCCAATACTCTATCCACTGAGCCAAACCGGTTTCAGCTTTCTTATGTATTTTTTTTATTAAGGTATTATATGTGTACATAGCTTACCATTTCTTATGTATTTTTATAATTTGCCTGAACTCGTTTGTGAAACATGGTGTTAAAAGGGGGAGGGGGGAGACAGGCAGGCAGAGCAATGGAATGGAAAGAGCACGGGTCCTGGATTTAAACCGAATCCTGACTCCATCACTTATTACTTGTGAGATCTTGGGCAATCCTTCTGGGTCTCAGTCTCTTCAATTGAAAATTGGGGAACTGACCCCACCTTGCCCAGAAGTTGAGCAGAATCATTTCCAGGCCTAGAACAAACAGTTCCTTGTACAGGAAGTAAAATGTGCTCGTTGGAGGAAATTTAAAGGATGCAAGTAACACAGAAAAGGCACTTTACAAGCCTTGTAAAAAGCATCTAGTACATGCCTGGCATATAGTAGATATTTTTGTTGTTGTTATTAATCCTCACCCAAGGATAGTTTTTCAATTATTTTTAGAGAGAGTGAAAAGGAGGGGGAGAGACAGAGAGAGAGAGAAACATGGATGTGAGATATATCTATTGGTTGCCTCACGCATATACACTGACCAAGGTCCGGCATGGAGCCTGCATTGAGGTACATGCCTTTGACCAGAATCGAACCCGGGACCCTTCAGTCTTTGGTCGTGCACTAACCACTGAGCAAACTGCCTAGGACTGTAGGTGTTTTTCGTTTGTTTGTTTGTTTGTTTTAAAATATATATTTTATTGATTTTTCACAGAGAGGAAGAGAGAGGGATAGAGAGTTAGAAACATCGATGAGAGAGAATCATTGATCAGCTGCCTCCTGCACACCCCCTACTGCGGATGTGCCCGCAACCAAGGTACATGCCCTTGACTGGAATCGAACCCGGGACCTTTGAGTCTGCAGGCCGACATTCTATCCACTGAGCCAAACCAGTTTCGGCTGTTTGTGTGTTTTTTTTTTTTTTTTAATGAAAAACATAAATTTATTTATCAATACCTTTTTAACATTGCAATTCAAGGATTAGTTAGCAATACCCAGTGTGAGCTGAAACCGGTTTGGCTCAGTGGATGGAGCGTCAGCCTGCAGACTCAAGGGTCCCGGGTTCGATTCTGGTCTGGGGCATGTGCCTTGGTTTCAGGCACATCCCTGGTAGAGGATGTGCAAGAGTCGGCTGATCGATGTTTCTCTCTCATGGATGTTTCTGACTTTCTATCCCTCTCCCTTCTTCTCTGTAAAAAATCAATAAGATATATTAAACACACACTCACACACACACACACACACACACACACACACACACTACCCAGTGTGGTCCAGCCTTGCTGGAGGGAGCCTTGTGAAGATGTCCTTTTTAATGGATCATGTACCTAGGTTGTAGGCCATAATGTTCAGTGTCTTCGTCTCCCGGAGGGCTCTGTGGGAAGACTACCCTACAAGCTTGAGTGAGTTTCAAGAGCCTTTGGAATTCTTTGTAATAAGCGAGAAGGTCTCCTTTATAAAACACGTGTGCACAGTCTGATCCGGTTTCACAGGTATGTCTTCTAGTAATGATTTTAGGAGAGGACAATCAATGTTTACCAAGGAATACATCTTCAATTAAGCAGTGCCAAGGGAAGGGCGTCAGGCCAAGGCGGATTAAAAGATCCAGAAGCAGTAAATTTTACCAAATGAATTTTACTCGTCTCATCAGTTAGTTCTATAAAACCAGAGGCTGCAGGTGATCAGCGCAACCGCAATCCGACAGTATCAGCCCCGTCTTACAAACCCGGCATAGAACTTGTCTGGCAAAATGAGTTCCCCTTTCCTTATGGAACTCTGCAGGGATCTTTCCTGTTTGGAAAAGTTCTTTCTAAAAGTATTTTCAGTAACTGCGATGGCTGTAACCCTTTAAGATGGGAATGCTTCTACCCAATGAGAACACACATGAATCATCATTAACACATTTTTATCCTTAAGGGAAGGCAAGGGGATTGAAATCCACTCTCCTAACATCGCAGAGGCACCATTAGTCTTATTTCCTCCTTTTGTAAAGAGGGATTCCCTTTATAATTTCATACCAACAACACTCCAATAGCAGAGAAAAAAAGGTGTTCGTTCTTTTCACCGAAACTCAAATTCCAGTTCTGTATCAGCGTACTTTTCCTGAAAGAAAAAAAACGTCTGTTCCAATCTTAGTTTGACCATAACTAAGATTTCTGTGAACCAGCTACAACGTACACGAACATTTTGCACCTTTCATAAACCTCTCATCGTTTGTCTTATTTTCATGTTGCATTTACTTCAGAACAAAATTACTTTCTTTGTCTTCAATAAAAATATATTTCCATTCCTCGTTAACCAAACACATCTTTTTTTTTTTTTAGAGAGAGAGGAAGAGAGGGAGGGATGGGAGAGGGAAAAAAAAAAAAAAAATATATATATATATATATATATATATATATATATATATATATATATGAGAGAGAGAGATACATTGTTTGTTTCCCTCCTGTATCTCCAGGGCTGGGAATAAAACCTGCAACCCTGTCACTACGGGCTGTGTGAGGCCTGGCTTCGAGCCCAGCTTTGTCATAAAAGTGCTGCCCTGGCCGGTTTGGCTCAGTGGATAGAGCTTCGGCCTGCGAACTGAAAGGTCCCAGGTTCGATTCCAGTCAATGGCACCTGCCCCGGTTGTGGGCTCGATCCCTAGGTGGGGGCCTTGCAGGAGGCAGCCGATCCATGATTCTCTCTCATCATGGGTGTTCCTATCTCACTCTTCCTTCCTCTCTGAAGTCAATAGAAATATATATGTATATATTTTAAGTGCTAATGCGTAGGGTAAGCCTCTTCCTCCCTGAGGCTTGGACTCCTCCATCTGTGAAATGGTCAGATTAGGGTCCAGATCCAAATGCCCCAGGAGGAGCCGGGTAGCAAGTGAGGGAAACGGACGAGGAGCTGAGACAGGAGGGGGAGGGGAATATGAGTGAGGACATGTGGTGGTTCTCTTTCATTGACTGGCTTATTTCACTCAGCATGATGTTCTCCAATTCCATCTAGGTTGCTGCTAATGATGAGAATTCCTTCTTGTTGGCAGCATAGTATTCCATGGTGTAGATGTACCATAGTTTTCTGATCCAATCATCTGCTGACAGGCACCTAGCCTGTTTCCAAATCCTAGCTATTGTAAATTGTGCTGCTATGAACATAGGGGCTCCCCGGGTGCCACCGCCCCCCCAGGTCACAGGGCTCCCCTGGGGCACAAGGCTCCCCCGGGGCACAAGGCTCTCCCGGGGCTAGACCAATTTTTAAAAATTTTATTGTTTGATTTTTATTTATTTCATATATATATATATATATATATATATATATATATATATTTCAGAGAGGAAGGGAGGAGAGATAGAAACGTAAATGATGAGAAAGAATCATTGATTGGCTGCCTCCTGCATCCCCCTATTGGGGATCAAGCCTGCAACCCAGGCATGTGCCCTTGGCCAGAAATGAACCTGGGACCCTTCAGTCCGCAGGCTAACACTCTATCCACTGAGCAAAACCGGCCAGGGCTGTTTATTGAATTTTTAGAGAGAAAGAGAGAAATATCAATTTGTTGCTCCATTTATTTATGCATACATTGCTTGTTGGTATATGTGCCCTAGTTGGGAATTAAACCCACAATGTTGGGATGATGCTCTAACCAACTGAGTTTCCCAACTAGGGCTCCAATAAAATAATTTTCCCCCTTGCCAAGGTCGGTTTGGCTCAGTGGTAGAGCGTCGGTCTGTGGACTGAAGGGTCCCGGGTTCGATTCCGGCCAAGGGCATGTACGTTGGTTGTGGGCACATCCCCGGTGGGGGCTGTGCAGGAGGCAGCTGGTCGATGTTTCTCTCTCATCGACGTTTCTGGCTCTCTATCTCTTTCCCTTCCTCTCTGTAAAATATCAATAAAATATATTTTTAAAAAAATAAATAATTTTCCCCCAAAATATATTTTATTGATTTTTTACAGAGAGGAAAGGAGAGGGATAGAGAGCTAGAAAGATTGATGAGAAACATCGACCAGCTGCCTCCTGCACACCCACTAACGGGGATGTGCCCGCAACCAAGGTACATGCCCCTGACCAGAAACGAATCCAGGACTCTTGAGTCCACAGGCCGACGCTCTACCACTGAGCCAAAAAGGAACACACACACACACACAGAAACCTTTCCAAAAGAAGCAACTTGACAAGGTCCAGAGAATGATTTGCACAGAGAACAAGAGAACTGCAGTAACTCAAGTTTTGTTCCTTTGTTTTTACAATCACTGGGCTATCATTGTTTGTTTGTTTGTTTGTTTGTGTTTTTTGTTTTTTTTAAATATATTTTATTAATTTTTTCCAGAGAGGAAGGGAGAGGGATAGAGAGTTAGAAACACCGAGAATCATGGATCAGCTGCCTCTTGCACACCCCCTACTGGGGATGTGCCCGCAACCAAGGTACATGCCCTTGACTGGAATCGAACCTGGGACCTTTCAGTCCGCAGGCCAAGGCTCTATCCACTGAGCCAAACCGTTTTCGGCTGGGCTATCATTGTTGATTTCAGATCTGCTATCCGCAGGAATATGAGGGAATATGGGGACATGAACACTCCCCAAGTGAGCTTAATGATTCTGACCTGCTGTGAACTCTCCAACTGAAGGCATATAGTGGGGCCAGTTGTGTAACTACAGGTTCTCCAAATTAGCTTCCATTTAGAATATAGTATTTATTAAAGGTGATAAAAATGTCCTCGTTTGAAGCTTACATATCCTATCCTATATAATCTATAATAATAAAAGCCCGACATGCTAATTAGACCGATGTCCTTCCAGGTGAAGCCAGGGTCCCAGGTGCCAGCAGCCAGGGGAAGGAAGGCCTACTCTTGCAGGAATTTTGTGCATCGGCCTCTAGTCCTATATAGTAAAGAGCTAACACGCTAATTAGACTGAATGGCGGAACAACCTTCCGGAATAATCTGCCAGAACGACCAGTGGGCGAGGGGGTGGGGCCAGCGAGCCTGTGCTGCCAGGCCGGCCATGGTGGTCCCTACACCCCCCTCCCCTTCCACAGAGGTGGCGGGAGAGGGGCTGTGTGGTCCCAGACCCCCTGGGGAGCGGGCCTAAGCTGGCAGCTGGACATCCCCTGAGGAGTCCTGGACTGCAAGAGGGTGCAGGCTGGGCTGAGGGACCATCCCGAGTGCACAAATTTTTGTGCACTGGGCCTCTAGTGTATTATATTCACGAAACTCACAACAATTCCAGCAATTATTTAGAAGTGAGGCCAACAGGAAGGTCTCTTTAAGAAGATTTTACTACCCACCTTGTTTAGAATTGCCAGAGCGTGGTGAAAATAAAAAGCAGACACGCCCAGTTTCATTAATGTTTTTAAATTCCATACAGACAATGCAGGCCTTATTGCTAGCACGCGGAGGACTGGCCAGCCTTATCTGACTCACCTCTGCCTCAGGCCACCGGTTTTCTTCCATCTCGGGCTACGAAAGTCCGAAAGGCCTTTCCAAAGCGGACATTCCTTTACTTTCGAATCCTGGCTCTGCGAGCTGTTGTTTCAAGGTGTGTGGTTCCGGCTGAGCCAGGTCATTTCTCTAAGTCTCAGTTTCCTCACCTGTGAAATGGGAACAGCAAACCCAACCCATGCCTTACCCCTTTAAGAGCCCCAGGAGGTAGCATGGAAGAAAACTTTTTAAAATTTATTTTATTTTATTGATTTTCTTTTACAGAGAGGAAGAGAGAGGGATAGAGAGTTAGAAACATTGATGAGAGAGAAACATCGGCCAGCTGCCTCCTGCACACCCCCTACCGGAGATGTGCCCGCAACCAAGGTACGTGCCCTTGACTGGAATCGAACCTGGGACCTTTCAGTCCGCAGGCCGACGCTCTATCCACTGAGCCAAACCGGTCTCGGCAGAAGAAAACTTTTTATAAAGGAGCCTCCCAGGTGGCAGGTAAACAGGTGACAGGCCTTGATGACACAGGGGATGATAACATTCCTCTGAGTGGCATACCGGAGGCGTTCCTGGACCACGGATCGGGGAATTCAGTGGGCGCTGGAATTTGCAAGTCGCTGAGTGTGACTTTTTCCTTCCAGGAAAAAGGCTAGGTCCTCTCGATTTGGAGGCAGCAACGCCCCCAGCCCCTCTGCCCACCTGATGGAGCACTTCCTCTCTAAGGGAGTTTGGCGCAGGCAGGAGCAGGCTGCGAGGAAATGCCGATGCCAGCTGGCACTTGTCCTCAGAAGCACCCTGAAACGCACTTATCTGCTTGTTTACTGTCTCCCCAAAGAGAATGTAGGTTCCTAGAGCAGGGGTTGACAAGTTTTTTTGTGTGTTTTTCCCCCCTAAAGAGCCAGCTAGTAAACACTTCAGGCTTTCCAGACCATATGGTCTCTGTTGCTACTACTCAACTCGGCTGTTGTAGTGTGAAGGCAGCCCTAGACCATACGTAAATGGAGCATGGCTGTGTTCCAATAAAACTTTATTTATGGATCCTGAAATTTGAATTTCATATAATTTGCACATCATGAAATAGTCTTCTTTTGGTTCCCTCCCCCCACCCCCCAATCATTTAAAGATGTAAAAAAACATTCTTAATTCACAGGCGTACAGAAATAATAGCCTGGATGTGGCCCACGGGCCACAGTTCACAGCCCCATCCACCCCCAATCCTAGAGAGCAGACACCCTCTCTGTCCACTCCTCCGCTGTACGCCCAGGGCCCAGAACAGTGCCTGGCACAGAGCCAGTGTCCACTGATGACCAACTGCTTCCTCTTCTGCCCCTCTACCTGCAATTCCATTCCCTTCTCTCGCTGCCGCTGTACCCACCTCGATGGCCACCTCCCCTCCTCCCTCCAGGCTCCTCGCCCCGGGCTCCAGGTGAGTGGAGGAGCCCCCTGGCCAGGTCTCCAGCACCCTGGGGCGGTCCCACCTGGGTGCTCCCGTCCCTCCTCACTGCTTCACCTTTGCCTCATTCCTTTACCGGCCTCGCGACCACAGTCACGGGAGTTCCTTCAAGCTGAGGCCTTCTCGCGTTGTCATCTCCCAACAGTGGAGACCCTTCCCAGCGAGCTCCACAAGCCCCTGTCTCCAGCCCTCCCCATCCTTTGCAGAGGGAAGAGTTTGGAGGGAAGGGAGAGAGCCTGTGGCTGTTACCTACCATTTCTACTGAGTACCTACCACGTGCCGGATACCACACAGATATTTTTTTAAGAATATATATATATATATATATATATATATATATATATATATATATTTTAAATAATTTTTTTATTGATATTTTACAGAGAGGAAGGGAGAGAGATAGAGAGCTAGAAACGTCGATGAGAGAGAAACATCGACCAGCTGCCTCTTGCACACCCCCTACCCGGGATGTGCCCGCAACCAAGGTACATGCCCTTGACCGGAATCGAACCCGGGACCTTTCAGTCCGCAGACCGACGCTCTACCACTGAGCCAAACCGGTTTCGGCTAAGAATATATTTTATTGATATTTTACAGAGAGGAAGGGAGAGAGATAGAGAGCTAGAAACGTTGATGAGAGAGAAACATCAACCAGCTGCCTCTTGCACACCCTCTACTGGGGATGTGCCCGCCACCAATGTACATGCCCTTGACCGGAATCGAACCCTGGACCTTTCAGCCTGCAGACTGACGCTCTACCACTGAGCCAAACCAGTTTTGGCCACACAGATATTTTATTGCCCAATCTCACTTAAGGCAGTTGGTCCTCCATATTCATGGGTTCTGTATCAGTGGACTCAACCAACTGTGGATCGAAAACATCTGGGAAGGGGGGGGAGCCAGCTTGCTCAGTGGTTAGAGGGTCAGCCTGAGTACTGAAGGGTTGTGGGTTCCATTTTGATCAAGGGTACATACCTCGGTTGCAGGCTCAATCCACAGTCCTGGTCATGTTTCTTTCTCCCTCCCTTCCACTCTCTCTAAAAATCAATGGAAAAAATATCCTTGGGTGAGGATTAACAAAGACAAACAAAAAAGAATTATTTTTTTTTGGAGGGGGGGGAATGTTACATCGTTGCTGAATGTATCATGTAGTTAGGCCTACCAATGGTTGCATCTGTACTGAATTCCTAAACAATACAGTATGACAACTACTTATGTTATATTAGGTGTTATAAGTCATCTAGAAATTAGCTAAAGTATACAGGAGGATGTAGGTATATGCAAACACTACGCTATTTTATTTTATTTTTTATATTTTATTGATTTTTTACAGAGAGGAAGAGAGAGGGATAGAGAGTTAGAAACATCCATGAGAGAGAATCATTGATCAACTGCCTCTTGCACACCCCCCACTGGGTATGTGCCTGCAACCAAGGTACATGCCCTTGACCAGAATCAAACCCGGGACCTTTCAGTCCGCAGGTCGACGCTCTATCCACTGAGGCAAACCAGTTTCGGCTAGAAGCTGCAGAGTTTGGTTTCTGTGGGGTCCTAGAACCAATCCTCTGCAGGCACTAAGAGGTGACTGTGCTCAAAACCATCCCTGTTTACAGATTCTCGGAGAGACTACCTAAAAGGCTCAGGGTCGCTCAGCTGGGAAGTGTGGCCGAGCCTGAACCAGAGCCCAGGTTGGTGCGGCTCCGCTCACAAGTATATCCTGTGGGCTTGAAATACGTCCCACGTATCCAGGAATACAGCAGAAAACAAAACGTGTAAGTAGTCCTGTTTCGTGGAACTGTGTCCCAGCGTGAGGAACACACAGTAAACAGGTGAATGTATGGTGATTGCTGGTGAAGAGGCCTGACATGAAAAGGGGATGACAGGAAATACTGTTAACGGGGAACTATTTTAGACAGGCCGGCCCTTCCCCCTGAGGGGTGAAGTTGAGCAGAAGTGAGTGCAGTGAGAGATGAGGTCTCGTGTGAGTTGGAGAAAAGGACGTGCCAGGTGGCGGGCACAGCAGGGGCAAAGCCTGAGGTCAGAGGTACCAGCGTGCCAGTGAGCTGCACGGACACCGGAGCCCAGGGCAGGGTGAGCGGTAGGAGAGGGGAGGCCAGAAGCAGCAGGTCCTGTGGGGCTTTGCAGGCTGGCAAAAATTTTAAAAAATATATTTCTTTATTGATTTCAGAGAGGAAGGGAGAGGGACAGAGAGAGAGAAACATCAATGATGAGAGAATCACCGATCGGCTGCCTCCTGCACGCCCCCTACTGGGGATCGAGCCCATAACCCGGGCATGCGCCCTTGGCCAAACTTGAACCTGGGACCCCTCAGTCCGCAGGCCGATGCTCCATCCACTGAGCCACACCGGCCAGGGCCCGGCAAAGATTTTGCCTTTTGTTTGAAGTGTGATGGGGGAGCCACAGGAGGGTTTCAACCACGGGAGTGCTGCCACCTCCGTCCCTCAGACCTGGATGAGGCAAACAGGAGACTCCACCCCCTCACCCTTTTATCACTCCCCATTGTCTGTAAACCAGCACCCGTGCACCCCTTCTGAGCTCCCCTCGTAGTGAAGGGATTGAGTCTGAGACAACCGGGTTCCCATCCCAGCTGCAACACTCACTGGCTGTCCGATCACAGGCAACCCACCCGTCTTGGAGCCTCAGTTTTCTCACCTGGAAAATGGGAACAATGATTTGTCCCGTGATATGGCTGGGATGACTTGCTGAGCCTCTTGCTTGTAAAACAGTCAGCCCGAGGCAGGTCGCATAATTCTCTCTCAATAAGCCCTCACAGTTCGTGATGATGATGATTACTTAAGTACTTAACCAAGTTCTGGCACTTAGTAATTACTTGTGAAAGGTTACTACCATTATGATTATTCCCCTCGTCCCGTTCCACCTGCTGTCAGGAGACACATGAGCCAAGACCCTCCTCTACATCAAAGTTCAAGAAAGAATAGCCCAGCCGAAACCGGGTTGGCTCAGTGGATAGAGCTTCGGCCTGCAGACCGAAGGGTCCTGGGTTCAATTCCGGTCAAGGGATGTACCTTGGTTGCGGGCACGTCCCCGGTGGGGGTTGTGCAGGAGGCAGCTGATCAATGTTTCTCTCTCACCGATTTTTCTAGCTCTCTATCCCTCTCCCTTCCTCTCTGTAAAAAAAAATCAATAAAATATGTATTTTAAAAAAGAAAAGAAAGAATAGCCCGTTTGGCTCAGTGGATAGAGCATCGTCCTGCAGATAGAAGGGTCCCGGGTTCGACTCTGGTCAAGGGCACCTGCCAGGACTATGGGCTTGACCCCACAGGAGGGGGCATGCAGGAGGCAGCCGATCAATGATTCTCTCTCATCATTGATGTTTCTATCTCTCTCTTTTTTCCCTCTCTCTCTGAAATCAATAAAAATATATTTAAAAATAACAATGACAGACCCTTTCCCCAGGAACGTGTGTTCTAGAACATTATAGTGAGCACATGCCCAGACTGCAGGAGAGGGACACGACACCCAGCCCTTACACTGTGAGTACATCCGCCTGCCCTGTGCCCGAGTGAGTCTCCAGCAGGATACAGATAATAATCTCATCTGTGTCCAGCAAAGCCCCTTTGCACTCATGAATCACTCATTTAACAAACAAACCCCTCAAGTGACTGCCCAGAACAGCCCATTCTGACCCCATCATTAATAATAACACTAGCTGCCGAAACCGGTTTGGCTCAGTGGATAGAGCATCAGTCTGTGGACTGAAAGGTCCCAGGTTCGATTCCGGTCAAGGGCATGTACCTTGGTTGCGGGCACATCCCTGGTAGGAGGTGTGCAAGAGGCGGCTGGTCGATGTTTCTCTCTCATCGATGTTGATAGCTCTCTATCCCTCTCCCTTCCTCTCTGTAAAAAATCAATAAAACATATTTAAAATAATAATAATAATACTAGCTAGAATTTGTCAACCACTCAGTGTAGTATTTCAGAGCACGGGGTTAAATTGCTCTGGGTCTGAGTCCTAGATTTACAATTTCGTGGCTAGGCGATGCTGGACATTTCACTTAGCTTTTTTGAGTACCTACTATGTGCCAGGTGTCTGGAAAACAATGAAGAGCCAAGAAAACATGACTGCTGCCCTCTCAGAGCTTACGGTCTAATTAAAGAGCCAGATGTTAGTCAAATCACATCAACGCACATAAAAGTACAATCTTAAGAAATGCTAAAGAGAAGTCTCCATTGCTATGGATGTATATGACAGTGAGGTGAGGGAAGAAGTGACTGTGGAGAGAAGCTGGCCCGAGGTAGAGGGGAGACAGTTTCAAGAACAAGGAAGAGCATGTGCAAAGGCCCCGTGGTGGTAGCCTAGGAAGAAATAGAGAAAACTGTGAGTTCAGACTTCAGGATCAGCACATTGCAAACCGCGGCTTGGTTTCTATAGCTCTCCACTGAGTGACTGCTCGCCCTCCAACACTGAGCGGCACGCTGACCGGCCCAAGCTCCCCAGGCGGGGCCCCGGTATGCTCTGGACCTCCTTTTCCAGCAGGACCCACTGTCTTTCCAATGCCCTTGGGGAAGGAGACACAGGAAGTAAAACATCCATAAGAATGTACTCTCACTACCCAGTCCTTACACTGAGATAGATGATAGAAAATCCCGTCCTGTGAGAAGAGGAAGAGAGGGCCAGGGACCCCAGGCTAGAGGCAAAGTCACTCCTGCTTTCCCCTCACTTACTCCATTCCCACCCGTCCACCCCATCTCCCTCGCAGTCCCTTGCCCTCAGTCTCTGGGTCTCAGTGTCTCTTCCTAAATCTAATTCCAATCTGGCTTGTAGCCAGATATGTGGCATCTGTCTGCAATCTGTTCCGAGCCCTGAGTAGGATTGCTAGATTCAGCGAATCGAAACAGAACACCCAGTTAAATCTGAACTTCAGACAAACAACAACTTTTTAGCCCCGTGGGGGTTGGGGCGTCACAAACCCGTTGCGGGTATCGGTGAACCGGGTGATACCAACACTTCATGGTAATAATTGGCTGCCAACTCTAGGCCCGGCTGCCTCCAGCTTAGATCTTGCTTTTCTCATAGGGGAGGTGGCGAGTGAGGGAACTGGAGAACAAAGTTTGGGCCAAGGGCTGTCTCTCAGCTCTGCCACTTTCTTTTTTTTTTAAATATATATTTTATTGATTTTATTGATTTTTCACAGAGAGGAAGAGAGAGTTAGAAACATCGATGAGAGAGAATCATCGATCAGCTGCCTCCTGCACACCCCCGACCGGGGACGCGCCCGCAACCCAGGTACATGCCCTTGACCGGAATCAAACCCGGATCCTCCAGTCCGCAGGCCGACGCTCTACCACTGAGCCAAACCGGTTCTGGCTCAGCTCTGCCACTTTCCAGCTGTGCAACCTCGAAGGTCCTCAGAGAATGAGATGACTGACTTCTCTGTTTCTTCTTCTGGACCCTGGAGGTAAGAACAGGACCGACCTCATAGTGTCGTGAGGAGTAAGTGAGGTTATAGAGGTAAAGTGCTCAGAACAGTGCCTCGTCCACAGTGAATGCTGTGTTAGTGCTGGCTGTAATTATTTCATCACACCAGACTGAATGTAAACTCCAGGAAGACAGCGGCTTTGTTTCATCTATTGCTATATTGTCAGCATCTAGAAGCGGGCCTGGCTTACAATACATGCTCAGGAAGAGGGCCTGGCATGTAATATGTACCCATTAATCTTTATTGAATTAAAATGAATTGAGTCCTTAGCATATTCCTGAACGTTTGGGATTATAATTTCCCTTTCACAGGAAACAGGCTTAGAGACATAAAACAAGTTTCCCAAGGTTAAGGAGGTAGCAGACCTGGGATTCAAATCCAGATCTGTTGGGTTCCTGTAGCTTTTTTTTTGCTAAAAACTCAATTTACTTCAACAGCTACCCTAGGAACGAGGAATAAGGGAAGCTCCGGATTTAGGAGAAAATTCTCATCCACTTTGATTTTTGAAAATATCTGGAACTGTTCTTGGCTTGCTGTGTAACTCTGGGCACGTCATTTCATCTTTCCGAGGCTGTCAACGAGGTGGTGGAGAGGACTCAAGGAAATCACACGTTGGTGGAGGCTAGTTCACAGAAAGCTTTTATTATTTTTTTTTTTAGAAGGCTTGAAGGCTTTTTAAAAAAAGATCTTTCCAGTTGATTTTTAGAGAGTGAGGGAGAAGGAGAAGGGGAGAAGAAGAGAGAGAGAAACATCAATGTGAGAGCGAAACATCAGTGGGCTGAGGGCAACCCGGGCGCGTGCCCTGATCTGAACCAAACCGGAAACCTTTTGGTGTACAGTAGGTATGACGATGCCCAAGCACCGGAGCCGCACCAGCCAGGGCCACTGAAGGCTTTTGACAAACAATCCTTTCCTTCCCCCCGCCTTGCACAGGAAATGGCCAACCTTCCCCACCCATGACCGCGCAAGCTCATCCCTCCACTGGCCCGCATGTGAATCCTTCTCACCACACCTGGACCCCTAACACTTCTTCAGATGGAGGCCGACTCTCTCCAGGGGGGATCCTCCCTGGCTTTTACTCCGAGTGCAGCCCAAGTGCGGGTCCAGGTCCATCCTGGGAGCCTGGCCCGTGTCCTCGGAGGGGGAGCCACTCCGAACCAGCCCACATCTGGGCCTCCAGCTGGAGAGATTCCGGGGAGACTGGGCTTGAAATAAGTCCCTCCCCCCCCCCCCCTCCAGCACAGGTTGCAAAAAAATGTGTATTAAGAAATCACTCTGGGGGAACTGTGGGGAAGTTCCGATGGTGGTGACGGTGTTGGAGCTTACCTGGAGTTGGGTGGCTGAGATCCCCAGGGGATCCAATGCTGACTTCCGGAAGGGGATCCCTAGGGCCTCCTGGGGGAGGGTGGGAGAGTTCATGGGACTTGGGCCCGGGTCAGGCCCCGGCTTTCCGTGTGCGTGTGCGTGGGGAGCGGCGGGTGGGAGACAGGCGGGGATCCCCTGTAAGGTGAAGGACCACCTAGGATTCTGAGCAAGGTGAGCGGGGAGATGGCGCGGGAGGGAGGCGGGCGGGGGTGGGGGGTGAGGGGGGTGGGACCAGGTCCGGGGGGAGGAGCCAGGAAGGCCTTTTCTGGGCGGGGCCAGCGCGCCGGGCCGGCCGGGGCGGGGGTCCGCGCCGGGAATGCCGCCCGCGGGGGCGGGGCTTCCTCGGCCCCGCCCCCCGCGCAGGTAGCCAATGGGCGCGGCGGCGCCGGGTGACGGAGGAGCCGAAGTGCGGGTGCCGCGGCGGCGGCGGCGGCGCGGGCGGCCCAGCCGGAGCGCGAGGGTCTCGGCGCGGGGCGCGGGGCGCGGGGCCGCGGGGCTCGGAGGCGGCGACCCCGGACCCGGGCGGCGGCGCGGCCAGGGCCGCCGGAGGAGCGCGAGCGGCCCGGCGGCGGCGCGATGCCGCTCGCTCAGCTCAAGGAGCCCTGGCCGCTCATGGAGCTGGTGCCGCTGGACCCGGAGGTGAGTGCGGCGGCGGCGGCGGGCGGGGAGCGGCGCCGGCGGCCGCGATCCCGGGTCCCGCCGAGGCGGGCGGCGGGTGCCCTCCGATCTCGGGCCCCTTCCGCGGCTCCACCCCCCTCCGCCGCCGCGGGCGAGTGTGAGCGGAGGACGGTTCCGCCGGGCGCCGGCGAGGGGGTCCGGCGGGGCGCCGAGCCCGGCCGCCCTCACGCCGCGCCCCTCGGACCCGCGCCCCTCGGGGGGGAGCTGTCGGGGCCTCCTCCGCTGGCGCGGGCGGGCGGGGCCGGGGAGCCTGGCGCCGGGGGTTCCGTGAGGCCAGGACCGGGCCCCCCGCCGCCCCCCGCTTCTCCTTGGCGTCTCCCAGAGCCGCCCCTCCCGCCTCCCCGCGGCGGACCCGGGGGGGGGGGGATGGCCCCTCCGGCCTCCGGCAGTTGTGGGACGAGAGGTGACCCCGCCGGTCCGGGACGGAAACTCTTGGTTTTCTTTGCCCCGAGGCGAGGGCCCGAGGACGGCGGTGTCCCCTGCCCCAGACTGTGGAGGGGCGAGTGGGGAAAGCCCCTCGACCTTGTGGAGATTGTTCCCGGAGCCGGGGAGGGAGGGCCTTGGTGCCTGCCACCCTCGGGGGGCCCCCTCCCATGGGCAGGGCCCCGGCCCCTGGACGGCCTGGCCTCCGCCAGCCTCGCCTCTCCCAGAAGCAGAGGACCCTCCGGTGTCAGGCCCCGAGCATGCAGGAGGCCGGCTCTTCCTGTGCCCTGTGACCCCCAGGGTCAAGGTCAAGCCCCCGAACCAACGAACAGGTCAAGAAAATGTTCTCTGCAGCCTCCAGTCGGGATGGAGGCAGGTGATAGACTCCCTTTCCGAAGGAGATGGGGGCGATGTGCAGGGAGGGTGAGAAGACCCCACTGGGCCCCGGAGCCAAGGCGATCTGCCCGGCCTCGGTTCCCTCCTCTTACCTGGGGCCACCCCCACGGGCCCTGCCCCTCCCTCACCCCAGGGGTGCTGCCCCTTTAAAGGGGTGGCCGCGGCTGACACTGGCTGTTGGAGGGTGGGTGAGGCAGGATTAGGTAAGCAACCTGAAGGCGCAATTTGGAGTAAATTGCTCTGGGATCCCTGCCACCGGGTTTTTACAGGCCCTGCACGCTCTTGGAAGTTCTCTCTTGCTGACTCACCTTACACTGCCCTCTGCATCCCCCGTTCCTCCGTCCCCACCATCCCCAGGTCTGGGGAGGGCGCTCCGAGGGGGATTCCTTTGCCTGTAAGCCAGGCCTCTCTACCTCTAGAGGAAGGTGGCTTGGGAGAGGCAGGCAGGAACTTAACCCAAGGGCTTACCTTGGCGATAGGAGGGCAGACACCCAGGAGCCTGATTCCCGTCCCGGGCACCACTTCCTGCTTCCCTTAGGGGATCCTGGGGCGGGGGCCAGCTTCCTCAGGGGCCAGGGTTTTAATCCCTAGGAAACCCAACTCCCATTTTGAACACTACTGCATTTGAACCCTGTGAAGGGAGAAGACTGGCTTAGTTCCTAGGACTGGGGCAGGAGGCGGCGGGGGGTGGGGGAGTGATTCCTCCAGGACCTTTACCTCGGGAATGCTGTGTGACCCTCACTCAGCCCGCAGCCTCTCTGGGCCTCTGTCTCTTCCGAGGCCAGGGCCGGGTTTGTGCTTCTGCTTCCTGGGTGCCGAGCCCCGGGTGCTGCTGCCCATGCCCCCTCCCCCACTCCATGGAGGTGCCAGGCAACTGGATGTTATTGTTTGGGTAACAGGAGCCGTGGGGCAGCCAGGGCACGGGTTGGGCTGTTCTCAGCGGAGAACAGGGCCTCGCTGTTCTTAGCCCAGGTGACATGTAAGCGATACAGCGGCCTGACCTGCAGGTGTAGGCACTGCCTCTGGCCCCGGACGGGAAGGAGACGGACCAGGAGAGGCCTGGGATCCGGCCGGCCCTGCCCTCCCGGTGACGCCGACGCCGAAAACGGCGCTGGGAGGCAGGGCCTGGCCGGGCGGGGCCCAGGTGGAGCGGACTCCTCCTCGGAAGTGCGGGTGAGGGCTCTGCTGGGCTTGCCTGGCCTTTGCTGGAAGCAGGAACCTTGTCCCCAGGCCCAGCCCTGCCGTCCACAGAGCTTCACTGTGTGCCGCCCGCCCACCCTGCTTCATAATTCATTCTCCTGTTCAAATAATCCCCAGAACAACTTCTCAAGGTCGGGACTGTCACCCCCGTTTTCATATGAGACGACCGAGCTCCCAAAGACCTGGCCTGCGAAGTAAGGTCAGCGTTAGGATGGGGACCCAGGTCTCTCAAGTGCGGGGAGGCTCCGGGAGGGGAAGGGCCGGGATCACACTGGCCCAGGTGGACAGTCCTCCGAGAGAGGCTCCGGATGTTGGCAGGCTCGCCTCATCCTGAAAAGCCCCTGTCCAGCCTTTGCCGAGGAGAGGCTGTGCCAGCCAGCCCTGGCACCTGGCCCCAGCCTCCAGCTCGTGCAGGGCTGCCAGCGCCGGGCTCTGAACCCAGCTCCCGGGGCTGCTTCCTGCCTGCGGGACACGTGCTGCCTTTGTCCATCTGCTGCCTGGGCCCTGCTTCCCGAAACAGGGCTGCTGGCTGGGAGGGAAGGATGCCCGCGAGAGCCTCTCGGACTCCTTGGGAAGGGGTGCAGCGGTTGGGGGCCCTGGACATCTGGCCCCAGGAACAGTGCTCTTTGAGAGAGAGGGAGGAGGGTGGATCTCCATCCTCTTAAGAAGCTGAAGGGCTCTTCTATCAGACTTTTTTTAAAAAAAATATGTTTTTATTGATTTCAGAGAGGAAGGAGAGGGATAGAGAGATAGAAACATCAATGATGAGAGAATCATTGACTGGCTGCCTCCTGCACGCCCCCTACCCGGGATCAAGCCCACAAACCAGGCACGTGCCCTTGGCTGGGACACTTGAGTCTGCAGGCCGATGCTCTATCCACTGAGCCAAACCAGCCAGGGCCGGACTTTTTTTTTAATCTTCACCCCAGAATATGTTTTTATTGATTTGAGAGAGAGAGAGAAAAACGTCATTGTGAGAGAGAAACATCAATCGGCTGCCCTCGCCACCCCATATGCATCCCAACTAGAGACTGAACCCCAACTAGGTATGACCGGGAATGAAACCCACAACCTTTTGATGCACAGGACGATGCTCCTAAACCAACTGAGCCACCTGGCAGGGCAGCTGTACCAGACTTTTTGGACAAGGTCCTTCATTCAGTGTTCTGCAAGATCAGCATCGTTGTCCCCTTCCATTCATTCATTCATTCATTCAGCAAATATTTATTGAGCACTTCCCATGTGACAAGTACTATTCCAAGCAACAGGATGCAGCCGTGTATAAGAGAAACCTGCTTTCGGGGTAGAGATGAAGGAACTGAGGCCCAGAGAAAAGATGTGACCGACCCCAGGTCGGAGGGAGTGGCTGGCAGAGCTAGGATTAGCTCTATCTTTGTGGCTGCGGAGCGGGGTTCTTTCTGCCTTCCACGCAGCAGTGAGGTCAGGACAAATGAACCCTGTCTTCCCTGTGTGGACCCTGGCTCTGAGGGAAGATCCCTGTGGTGTGTTTTGTATTCCTAGTCTTTCCTGCCATTCCCTTCTAGAGACTTCATGTATCAGCTCTTACAGGTGTGGGTTCCACGTGGAGGCACCCAGGCCAGAGACCCTGGGACCGGAGGCAGCCACTCAGGGCCTGTGGGTCACTGCTCAGTGAGCCCACACCTCTAGGCACACCCACGGCCCCTCCCTGCCCTCATCTGGGAGGAGGCTTTGGGTTATGGCCCGTGTCTGCTGCCTGCTAACTGGGACCTCAGGTGGGTCCCTGACTCTCTGAGCCTTGTCTGGAAAACGGGAGTGGTAGAGCCTGCTCCGGCCCCCCTGCTCTCGTTGCCGGGTTGAGCTTTTATTGACATACTACATGTGCATCTTGAGCTGGGTGTCAAGGTTATGACGACACAGACCATCCAGGGCTCCTTTCGGAGGCGGCCTGCAGCCTGCTCGCTGCTGCGGGATGCGGAGGAGAAAGGAAAGCACGCAGGGCTGTGTGGACAGGAGAGATGGCATCTGAAGCGAGTCCTGGAAAGAGACCAGAATTTGCCAAAATGACAAGGCAGGAAAGTTTTCTTGGTACAAGAAGTGAGCCATCGGGCAAAGGCTTAGCAATGTGAAGTAAGCCGCCTGTTCAGGCTCTGGGTCGCTCCGTTTAGCTTCAGAATAATAACGACTATTGTTTATGGTCCCAGTACATGCCCGCCAGGTATAGATATTTATAGACTTTTGTTTGCTTCTTACAGCCACCTGATGTGGTACATTACTCTCTTTTTAAAAAAAAAAATAAAAAAATATATATATATATTTTATTGACTTTTTTACAGAGAGGAAGAGAGAGGGATAGAGAGCTAGAAATGTTGATGAGAGAGAAACATCAACCAGCTGTCTCCTGCACAACCCCTACTGGGGATGTGCCCACAACCAAGGTTCATGCCCTTGACTGGAATCGAACCTGAGACCTTTCAGTCCGCAGACCGACGCTCTATCCACTGAGCCAAACCGGTTTCGGCATGGTACATGACTCTTATCCCCATTTCACAGATGAGGACTGAAGCCCTATGAAACGAGGTCACCTCAGGGTGATGTAGGGGGCTCGAAATACAGAATTTGAACCCACAAGGTTAGGTTCCAGAGCCCATGTTCTTTTTAATTTTTTCCCCCTCTAAATATATTTTTTATTGATTTCACAGAGGAAGAGAGAGGGAGGAACATCAATGATGACAGAGAATCCAGCATGCCCCACACTGGGGATCGAGCCCATGACCCAGACATGTGCCCTGACCGGGAATCGAACCGTGACCTCCTGGTTCCTAGGTCGATACTCAACCGCTGAGCCATGCCGGCCAGGCCTGAACCCATGTTCTCAATCACTTGTGTTGGGTGGTTGGAAACGCCGTGCTGGGGAGCTGGGACTGTATCCTGCAGGCAACGGGGAGACATGGAAGGGTTTGGGGCCTGGTATATAGCAGGTTCTCAGTAAGTAGTGAGTGAGTGAGGAAGTTAATGGCTCAAGTGCAGTGATCACAGTTGAGTTTTCGGAAGGATGAAGGTTTGAATGGGGGAAGGCTGGGGCAAGGGCCTGGTGTGTAGGCTGTTGAGACCATCTGTGGGAGTTCAATCAAGAGTCTAGACCGCTGGGTGAAGTGGAGCTCAAGCTACAGATGCATCCTGCCTCCCCCTGGGCCCTCCTCCCCAGGCTGCTGGGACCACAGCAGGCCTGTGTGTGTGTGTGGAGCGGCCTGCGGCACACCGGCCCTGGGGAGGATTAGGGGCATTACAGGGGCTCAGGGGGCAGGATGTCCTGGAAGCAGCGGAGGGAAGCTGTTCCAGGGGCAGGGAGATTATGTAATGGGCAGAGCACAGCTGTGCCTGCTGCTGCCAAGCAAAGCCACAGCTGCCCTGTGGCCCCAGCCTCCGGCTCCGAAGTCCCGAGGTGCCCTAGACGGGTCTTCCTAACTGTCAGGAGCCTCTGTCTACCTCACCACGCTCCTGCTGTGAAAGGAAGAGTGGGGACGCCTCCATTCAGCTCCCCAACTTCCAGATAACATGAATCACCTCGTAGCATAGGCTGGGCTGGGTTTGGTGTACTGTAGGGCAAGCATGTCAAACTCATTTATTTTCGTAAACAAGGCCTGTGGCCCGTTGGCTGTGAGTTTGACATGCTTGCCCTAGGGTGAATATGCCCGCCTCGGTGTGAAGTGTCGGCTCGGAAGAGAGCAGCTGTTACCACAGAGCCCTAATCTCTGCCCTCCTGGCTCTCCCCTTTATTCGGAAAGGCCGGCCTGTGTGTAAATAGTTTCTGCAGCCCGGCTGGTGTGGCTCAGTGGTTGAGCATCCACCTTTGGACCATGAGGTCACGCTTCGATTCCCCACCAGGTACACGCCTGGGTTGTGGGGGCGTGCAGAAGGCAGCCGATTGATGATCCTCTGTCATCATTGATGTGTCTGTCTCTTCCTCCCTCTCCCTTCCTCTTTGAAATCAATAACGATATAAAAAAAAAATAGACGCTGCAGTGTGACAAGTGGTACAGTGAAGGAATGCGGGGGCAGGTGGGCCAGCAGAGACTGCCTGGCAGGATGGGTCTCAGGGGGCAAGGCCAGGCTAGCCACCGCCTCTGGGCTGGATACACTCCCGGGCTTTGTCTCTCTCCCCTTGCAGCACCCCTGGGAAGTGGCTGTAACCACCCTCATGTTACAAATCAGGAAACGGAGGCTGCCTGCAGTTGGTACAAAGTTACACAGTTTGTCGCTGGCAGAACTGGCGTTGGGAAGGAGATGACATCTAAGCGGGGCCTTCAAAGATAGATGTTGGCAGGCAGAGTTGAGGGAGAGAGTTTGGAGAAACGCACTACCTGGCTGGCGAGAGGCTGTTGCAGGTGCTCTCACCGTGCAGCGGCGGTGGGAGACCCATTCGGAACTCCTGCCCCCTCCCCGTCCTCCCCCGTTATTGGAAACGGCCGAGGATGCGGGGACCCGCGGGCCCGTCTTCGCTCTGTCCCACGCTGGTCACCTCTGACAATGTCCGTAACCTCTCTTCTCTTTTCCAGAACGGACAGGCTCCCGGGGAAGAAGCTGGCCTTCAGTCGTCCAAGGTGAGGGCCAGGGCTGGCTTCCGGGGCCGAGTTCTGTGAGGGAGCACCGTGTGCCTGGCCGGGGAGGAGGCGGGAGGGAGGCCCGCCCTCACCCCGCCTGGGTGCGAGCGTCCCGGCCTCTGCCTTCTTTCCCAGCTCGGCCTTTCTTCCCGGGTCCCAGCTAATCCTCCAGGCAGCCCTGTGCATGGAGACCAGGTGCCCCGACCTTCCTGTTTCTTAGGGGAGAGGACAGTGGCCCAGGCAGGGTCAGAGCAGAATCCGTGCTGGAACTCTGGCCACCCATCACCCAGGCTAGGACACTTCCTGGGTTTATTTACCCTTGGCGTCTGGGCTGACTGTGAGGAGAGGGCTGGAAGGTGTGGGCCTGACAAGGGCCTGGGACCATCTGGGCATGTGATGCTGGAGGAATGGGCACACAGACCGTTTCTCAGGGCTCCCATCCCCCAGCATGAGCTGACCCCTCCCCCCTGCTGTCTCTGCTTCCCCCGGGTTCCCCCCATACCCTGTTGTACGGGGTCACAGAGCTCTTCTCCCCCTTTATGTATGTAATTTATTGATTTCAAAGAGGAAGGGAGAGAGAGAGAAACATCAATGATCAGAGAGAATCACTGATTGGCTGCCTCCTGCACGCCCACACTGGGGACTGAGTCCAGAACCCAGGCATGTATCCTGACTGGGAATCAAACCGTAACCTCCTGGTTCGTAGGACAATGCTCAAACCCTGAGCCATGCCAGCCGAGCCCCCCTGTTTTTCCTTAATGTTTTTACTTGTTTTAGAGAGGAAGAGTAAAGGAAAGAGAGAGAGAGAAATATTGATCGGCTGCTTGAGGATCAATCCCACAACCTGGGCATGGGCTCTGACCTGGAATCGAACCGGCGACCCTTTGGTGCATGAGATAGCGCTCAGTGAACCGAGCCACCCTGGCCAGGGCTCGTCTTCTCCCCTCTGAGTCTTGGTTTCCTCACCTGTAAATTGGGGGTAACAGTGGTGTGATGTGGGGAGAGGTGTGATGTGAGGAACATGAGACAGTCGCTGCCTGGCGCACAGTGACTTCAGCACCAGCACTATGACCACACCAATGCCTTGCTCAGCTCCACTTCTTACGGTGGCCACACCCTCCGGCCTGGGTCTGCCTGGGCACCAGACCTGCCGTAGGCTTGACCCTTGAGATCTACCCAGGGCTGATGCCCATGTTTGTCTTGACTCAGCCTCCTAAGATAAGGTTGCTGAGCTGCTTGAGGTGGGGCTGGCTGGGAGAAGTAGGCCCCGACCTCCTCCTCTGGTGGTTACTGTGGCAACCTGGGGCCACCAGAAGCCGGGCTGGTGGTGTGAACTGGGCCCCGTGGTTTGCTCAGCCCCGTGTCTGCACAGTCTCCTCCCACAAAGTAGCTGCCCAGTGAAGAACCAGGATGTACATATCTTGGAGCTAAGATTCTGGGGTTGCAGCTTTGGGGATGCTGGTGGTAGGTACAGCTTCTCGTCCCAAGAGCTAGAGTGGCTGGTAGGGGAAGGACAGGAGCTTGCCCATTCAGGTGACCTACATTTAATCCCAAGCCTATGCCTCCAGCTCTAGAGCAGGAAATTCTGGGGTGGGTGATGAGGCTGAGACGGAGAGTGTGGGGGAGAGCCTCGAGTGCCACTTTAAGGAAGAGAAAGAGCTTAACACACACCTGCACCACACTGGGAACTTTCCCTTTAGTTTTCACAACAGCCCTGGAGTATATATTGTTATTAATCCCATTTTACAGATGAGAAAATTGAGGCCAAGATCACATAGGTGGTGGGCAATGCTTGTGGTCAGAACTTGCTTGACCACACTTCTCCCAGCCCAGGCAGCACTTGGTGCTGAATAGGAAGCACATTGGGTCCTCATGACCCCCAAGTTCCGTTAATCCTAGGAACCTCCTCAAGCCATCTTCTCTGTTGCCCCAGAAATGTCACAGTATCCCCAGTGCCCACTTCTGGGCTCAAACACCAGGGGGCGCTCAGTCTGTGCTCAGGACCTCATCACTTTGTGTAGCGGGATGAGCTGGCAAAGAGCTGGTGTATCATTTGCTTCATCAGACTTTCAGGGCACCCTGCTGTGCCCCTGGGGAAACCCAAAATGAAACCAACATCCCCACCCTCAGGGAGCCCTCAGGGGGCAGGGAGAGACAGGGAAGCTATGCGATGGGGAAGAAGATGACTGTGGGACTGTGGGCATGCAGAACTTCCGTTCTGTGCCAGGCCCCGTGATGGGCAGAGGAATGACCACCTCCCCGTGCCCACATTTCTCTCAGTAGCAGGGAGACGAGCATGTCAGTGGCATCTGAGCTTAGGGCTGAGTGCGGACCAGGCGGACAGTCACTGCCGGGGGTGGCAGGGGAAGAGACATTGGGCGGGCTGTAGGGTACCAGGCCATCTTCCCTGTAGAGCTGGCATTTGGCTGGGCCTCAAAAGGCAGGGTTTGGGCACTTGGAGGGAAAAGTGGGTCCTCCAGCTGGAGAGGAGGTGGGAGGGGGACTTGGGAGTCAGAATCCTGCCCTCTTTCCTGTTTGCCTCAGAACCTTGGGTGAGGGGTTTGGTCTGAGGTGCAGATGTTTTTCCTGCACGAGGTTATCCAGAGGAAGGCATGGGATGTGTATGTGTTAAAAAAAATCTAAAAGCGTGAGGCACAATGTTGGTGTTCAGTACTTATTTTATTAGTTTCGAGCAGAAAGGGAGATTTGGGGCTTAGCAGCCATGGTGTGGACAAAGCCTGGGGTGAGCGCCCCCTGGATCTTTCAGTACCCAGGGTGCACCTGGTGTCCTCAGGCACACTGGGGCTCCATTCACCCTCCCTTCCTTCCTGGGGGTAGACTGGGCGCCCGGCCCCCTCCCCTGCCCATCTCCGGAGCTGGACCCCTTTGAAGTGCCTGTGGGTCTATTTTGAGAGCCGAGCATCTCCCCCCTCCCCTCCTCTCTTCCTGTTTATGAAACCCTGATCCCTCCGGATCCCTCCGGCTCCCCTGGCCGGAGCTCCGGCAGGATGTGACTGTGGACTTCGGGGAGCCTCAGGTGTTGGGGGGAACTTCCCTTAGATGGGCGAGGGCAGGCTAGGCTCCCCCCCCCCCCCCCCCCGCACCTGGGACCCTGTGGCGGGGCTCTGTCCCCCCTGCCTGCCCAGAGGGGACGCGGCGGCAGTAAGCCCGCCCACTAATCCAGCCAGTTCTGTTGTCTGTTCTCTCTCTGCCTCTGTGGCCCATTTTGCTTCTAGAAACAACATTTCGCTTTCACCTGTTTTACAGAGGAGGAAACTGAGGCTCAGCTAGTGAGTGATCAGTTCTTAACTTCCCTCCCTGCACTCCTGGCCTCAAGCCTCTTCTCACCCCGGTCGGTTGATCTACCTGAGGTGCCTTTTTTCCCTCCCTCCTGCCTGGCCGACCTGTTCCTCAGGGTCCTGCTGGCTGCCCCTCTGGAAGGCCTTCAGCCCTCACCCTGGCAGACAGTCCCGCTACCTCTGGGCATCCACAGCAGTGAACTGGAACTGTCGCTCTGTCGCCGCAGTTGTGTTTTGTTATCATGTATTTATTTTTTGAGCTACCTGAGATCGAGGCCGGCACCTGCCTCAATCCGAGTGCTTCCTAGGGTGTGGATCCTGACCGGGGGATAGAGCAGGGGGCCAGGAGCTGTGGGTGATGTCCACATGGGGGCCGGCCGGCCGGCTGGCCTGGCAGGGAGGGCAGTGATGGAACGCTGAGGAATGTAAGCTTTGGAAGCAAGCAGACTTGGATTTTGCTGTTAGCTCTCTCCCTTTCTAACCATGTGACCTTGGCCAGGTCACTTTCTGAGTTCAGGTTCCTCATCTCTGCAATGAGACTGAGACACAGGGCGTGGCAGAATCCACTCCAGCAATGATTGAAGGAAAGAACAGTCTTACCCAATGAATGCTCAATTTATTGGAGGCACAGTTCTCATTGCCGCTCCATGCCAGTCCTGGCCTGGTACCTGAGGCCAGCTCCCCCACCAAGAATGCCTGGAAGCTATGGGACCCTCCTCGCCTGCCCAGAGGCATGCTGGGAGACGAGTCGGGGGACATCTGTCCTACCGGAGGGGCAGTGCCTGGGAGGCCCTGGCCACGCTGCCCGCTGGGGTGGGGGCTGTTGATATGCGGTGGGGTCAGGCCTGGGCTGTAGCTGGTGGAGGGAGGCCCAGGGTGCGGGTCCTGGGGACCAGCCATCAGGCGGGGTCTCTGGCCTTCTCGCCCAGCTGCCTTGCGGGAGGAAGTAACTAGAGGAAGTATCTGGGGGAATGGGCAGGGGCCACGGGCTGCGGTCCGGTGCCTGTCCTGCCCCTTCTGCCATCCGAGGCCTCGCGGGCCCTGCACACAGCCTCCAGCAGAGGCACTCTGAGACCACTTCCTTCCTGCTGCCCCTCTTGTGCCCTGCTCGCCACAGACCATCTTCCTTTGCTTCTCGGGGACTCGAGGGTTGGGGGGCCTGAGGGCTGCCCCAACCTCTAAACTCTGCCTGAAGAAGGGGCCACAGTGAGAAGCTTCTCACAAGCCCAGCCCAGCGGGCGTCAGCAGACCGCCTTATCGGAGCCATGAGGCCTGGAGGGGGAAGTCTGTGTGTTTCCACACAGGGGATGTCTGTGGAAATGGTTTCCGATCATCGGCCTGTGTGTATTTGTGTGTGTGTCAGTTCCTGTGGGTGTACGGGGTGAGTGATGTGCAGGGTCACGTGCAAGGGGGCTGGGCCCGGTCAGCCCCTGCCCCGGGCTCTCTGCTCGTCGCAGACCTCCGGTCCTTGCCCACCCCAGGGCCCTGGACCGGCAGGCCCTTCGGGGCTGGGCCGTGGTGGCTGTCATCTTGGGTGGGCCTCGCCACGGATTGGTCACTGTGGGGGAAGGGTGTCTGCTGTAGGCTGGGACCGTCAGAGCCCGTGGCTTGCTGGCCTCTGCCCCTCATTCTCTCAAGGAATGTGTGTGGGTCCCAGGTGCCCACTGTGTCGGTGCCTTATCACCTGTGACTCTGTCTGCGTTCCGGTCTCCCCTCCTTAGGATTAGAGGAGACAAGTGTGTGTGTGGGGGGGTGCCTGCCCCCTCCCCCCGCAGTCATGGGCTTGGGGTCTGCAGTGTTCCCTCCTCAGCAAGGGAGCCTGGCCCGTCTTCTGTCCCTCCTCCCCGCAGAGGGGGAAGTGAGAAGGAGGGGGTCAGGGACCCTGCCTTCTGGGCTAGGAAGGCTGAAAAAGCAGAAGTGAGGGGAGTAATGGGGCCCTCTGGCCACCCGCTTGAGCCCCACCATGCAGACCCCGGCAGCTTTCTCCGGAGTTGAGGGCGACTCACTCTCCTGTCCCCGAAAGGTGAGCGGAGGGCTGGCCCGCCTCCAGCAGTGTCTGTCACCGCAGCTCTGGGCGGGAATGTGTTTGGGGGTAGCTGTGTCCCCTGGGGGTTTCCGGGTGGCTGCCTCTGCCTCCAGGGAGTGTTCTCAGTCACAGACAGGCCGGCGGGGAGGCTCGGTGGGGTGGGCAGGGGTTGCTGTGGCTCTGCCCGTCCCACCCAGAGCTTTACGCGGAGCCGAGCGGCTTGCAGCTTTTTGTGACTGTTCAGTGCACCGTGACGACGGGCTTGGCCTCTGAGTGTCAAGACCTGGAATGGGAAGTTCCGGGACTGGCCCCGCTGCTGAGGGAGGGGCGGCTGGGAGGAGAGGACACGGCTCTGGGTGACTTACCTTCCCACCCTTTCCTGGCACTGGGGCCTGCCCACCGCAGGCCAGGCAGGAACCGGGGAAGGACTCGGGCCCTGCCGCCACCTCACTCTGAGCCTGTGAGTCACCGTCCTCCAGGCCTCAGTTTCCTGTTCCTGAATGGGCATAACAGCTCGTGGGATGTTTGGGTCGGAGCCAAAGTCCTCAGATTGCACTCGGATGTTCCTCTCGGCCCACTGCCTTCGTCCTGGTCCCCCCCAGACATGGAGGACCTCAGAGATGGGTCTGCCACAAATCCGGGACTGTCCTCCCCAGTGCTAGGGGTTTGCAGGTGACACCCTCTCCCCCAGGCAGGCCAGCAAGAGCCAGAGCTCTGCCTCTGAGTCCAGGCCTGCTTTCTGAGCATCTGGGTGTCCTTCTGCCTGTGTGTCTGCCCCGGGTACTTGGGCCTCACTGACCGGCTGTCCTGTCTGCTGCCCACTTGCCTCTGTTGTCGAGCTCCTGTCTCTGGCCCTGCATGGGGAGGGCCTGGCTTTACCTGCTGGGTACACGTCACATGTTAGACGTCTGTTGGATCGTGTCCTCTTCTGTTTCTGCCTGTTGAGTACGTGTCCCCATCTGTCTCCACCTGTTGGCTGTAAGTCCCCATCTGTCTCTGCCTGTTGGGTCCCCATCTGTCTCTGCCTGTTGGGTCCATGTCCCCGTCTATCTCTGCCTCTTGGATGGGTCCGCACCTGCCTCCACCTGTTCGGTGTGAATCTCTGACCACCTCCGCCCGCTAGGTATGAGTCTCCGTCCACCTCTGCCTCTTAGGTGTGAGTCCCCTCCTGCCTCTGCCTGTTGGATACGTGTTCTTCCCACCTCTGCCTGCCCATCCCTGCCCGCTGGGCACGGGTGCCCTCTGGTCTCTGCCTGTTGGATGCCCACATTCATTAATCTTCACCTGTGGGGTGCCGGCCTCTGCCTGCCGGGTGCCCCGCTTTATCTGCCTCTACATGTTGGGTGCCTGCCCTTGCCTGTTGGGTGTCCCTCTTTATCTGCCTCTGCCTGTTGGGTGCCCGCCTCTGCTGGTTGGGTGTCCCTCTTTATCTGCCTCTGCGTGGTAGATGCCGGTCTCTGCCCCGGGTACCTGTCTGCTCCTCAGCCATTGGGTTGGCATGGGGCTTTCCCTTTGCGGGCCCACAGGGAGACTAGGGTGGAGGGCCCGAGGGCAGCCCTCGGGCGGTGGGGGAGAGAGAGAGAGGGAGCGAGAGGAAGGGAGCGCGGTGGAGGGTGTAGGCCTGGAACTAGGAAACCACAGGCCCTGAGTGATTGGCGGCCCAGGCCCAGGCCCGGCCCCCGCCCTCACCCGGCACATCCGCCTCGGCCCGGCCACCCCAGGCGGCCCCGGAGGGAGGCTGCCTGCTCCTGCCATGGTGCCTCGGCCCCGCCGGGCGGATGGAGCAGGATCCCAAGCCGCCCCGCCTGCGGCTCTGGGCCCTGCTCCCCTGGGTGCCCCGGAAGCAGCGGCCCAGGACCAGCCAGACCTCGCTGCCGGCCCCTGGGCCCGGCTCTGGCCCCAGGCGGGACTCGGTGAGTGTGGCCCGATGGGTTGTCCTGACCGAGGCCCTTGGAGCAGGTGCCCAGGCAGCCGGCTCGGCCCCAGCTGGGCTCCCCCAGGCCTGGCCTGGCCCTGCTGGGGACCGGACTCTGCCCGGACTTGCTTCCTGGGGAAGTGAGGCAGCACGTCAGGGCTCCGGGGCGACCCCGGAAGATGGGGGGACGGCAGAGGGTCCAGAGCAACCGCCGCCTGCCGAGGGGTTTCTGGGAGATTTGTATGGAGGGACTTCGGGAGGGGGGCCCGGAGTCTCCGGCCTTAGCTCCTGCCCACCCACGTTGGCATTTACCGGGTTCGTCTCTCGTGACTTGGGGGTCCCTGTGTATCTCAGCCTTGTCCTTCTGGCCAGCGGAACCCCGCCATCCATCCTGTCTAGGAACAAAACCCAATTCTGCCAGCCCATCATGAGAACAAACCCTACTTCCTATTGTGGCAAAACCAAAACCTTTACGGCAGGGGGAGGGGAGGACCTGGGGCAGGTCTCTGGGCCTCAGCCAGGGCCCGGGGTTGGCTCAGCGCGGCCCTGCCTGGGCATCCGCTTGGGCCCGAGCAGGCGGGAGCGGCAGGAGCGGGAGGAGCAGGGCCTCATCCGGCTGCCCCTCGAGAGTCTGACCCTCCCTGGCCTTTGAGGCCTTTGGTGTGGGTGAATCTGGATGCAGGTCTCCTCGGGGCCGTTGTCTGTGAGGGCCTGCGGGCCTGTCTGCTGAGGCCGGGAGTGGGCTTGGAAGGGGGTCATGCCGTGTGCTTGCCAAGATGGGGCTCACCGGGCCCACCAACTCCATCCCTCCCTCAGGACGAGGGCGTCCTCAAGGAGATCTCCATCACGCACCATGTCAAGGCTGGCTCCGAGAAGGCCGACCCGTCCCATTTTGAGCTGCTCAAGGTTCTGGGCCAGGGATCCTTTGGCAAAGTGAGTCCCGAGCCCACCCCCGGGAGGGCAGCACCGGTCATGTCCGAGGTGGGCAGGAGGGCTCCCCCGGGGGCTCTGAGGACCAGAGGGCAGGGGTGGATGGGTCTGAGGGAGACAAGAGGTCATCTTAAGACCCGGGGAGGGCAAAAGGTCACCATGGGCTCAGGGAAAGGAGAAGTCAGCCTGGGACCTGGAGGATGGGACCGGGCCCTCCCCAGCTTCTCCCGCAACTGCCTCCTCAGGTCTTCCTGGTGCGGAAGATCACCCGGCCCGACAGCGGACACCTGTACGCCATGAAGGTGCTAAAGAAGGCGACGCTGAAAGGTGAGCGGAGGGCGCCGGCCGGGGAGCGTGGTTGGCGCACCATCCTGATGTGCCAGGGTTGCGGGTTCCATCCCCGGTCAAGGCGCACGTAGGAGTCAGTGGGTGCGTGAATGGGGGAGCAGCTGATCGATGTGTCCCCCCCCCCTTCCCCTCTCTCTCTATCACAAATTAATAAATAAAAATTATTTATCCAGGCTGGGCACAGGATCAAGGGAGACAGACCAGCTCTCCAGGGCCTTGCGTCCGATGGAGGAGGTCAGCCACCCCTTACCCCACACCCCGCCTTAGAGAAAAGACGGGGTCCGCTCAAAAGAAAAGACTTCCGGGGTTCCTTCGTGGTGTCAGGAGAGACTGAGGGAGGCCTCTCGGGTGGGTAGGATAGGTTGAGTCAAAGCAGAGGGACAGAGATGGATGGCAGAGAGGTTCCGAAGGGAGCCCGAGGCAGGGCTAGAATTCCAGGACTTCGGAAGGGCATGGGGACAGTTGGTACGGGCTTTGGGCTGGGCAGCGACTCTTCGACCGGCCTGGGAGCCGGGGTAGCCACCGACCAGACGCGGTGGGCCTGGGGTCCGGGGGTGGGAGGGGGTTTGAAGTGTTAGCCTTGGGGACATGACAGTGTTAGTCTTGTGGCCCATGAAGGGCTGTCCGTGGGATGAGGTAGCTTTGGTGCCCCAAGGCCAGCCTGCTAGCGTGGGAGTCTTTCCCAGGCGGGATGGGGGCGCCACGTGGGGAGAGAAAGATGGTAAGACGCGGTTCCTGCTCTGGAGAGGCTGAGCGGCCCGCGGGGCGGCGCCACCGCCGCTGTGACCGGCTTCTCCGGGCAGACGGTGCAGTGTCCTGGGGCCGGGGTAGGCTCACATAAGGAGTAGCCATTTGAACTGCGCCTTGCAGGATGAGTTGGGAGTTCTCCGGACTGAAAGTGGGAAAGGAATGGGACCCCAGGAAGAGGACCTGTTTGCCGGAGCTATATTGTAGGGCGGTTTGAAAATGTCAGGCGTATTTGGGAAACAGTGACGGGACTAGTTTACTCCAGCTCGGTACCTGCCGTGTCTGGTGAGGGAAACAAAAACGTTAAAACGGGGTGAGACGTGCTCTGAGGGGGAAGCAGAGCACTGCTAACTCAGCTAGGCGAGTTCAGGAAGGCTTCCTGGAGGAGGTGAGGCCTCAACTGAGTCAAAGAAGGAACTGTGGATCAGAATTGCCTAGGGACTTTTAAAAATATATATATATATATTTTTTATTGCTTTCAGAGAGGAAGAGAGAGGGAGAGAGAGAGAAACATCAATGATGAGAGAGAATCATTGATTGGCTGCCTTCTGTACACCCCACACCAGGGATGGAGGCCGCAACCTGGGCATATGCCCTGACCAGGAATTGAACTGTGACCTCTTGGTTCGTAGGTTGATGTTCCACTATTGAACCACACCAGCCGCGCAAAAGTAGTATGTGGGGGTTATTTGCTGAGACCCATGAGTCTGGATTTGAGGCCCAGGAAACTGCCTTTATAAGGAGCTCCCTAAGTGACTCTTCTCACCAGCCCCAGCCTGGCGTTGGGGATTTTTACCAGATGGGAAGGGGGCTGGTGAAGATACCCTGGGGGGGCCCCGGGGCGAAGGCAGAGGGCACACAGAGGAGCGGGTTGCTCAGACTGGCTGCTTGGATCGCCCTGACGGAGCGTGGTTGGAGGTAGGGCCAGAGTGCTGGGCAGGGCACCGAGGGCCCAGCCCTGGGCACTGCCATGGACTGTGAGGAGCAGGAGGAGAAGACAGCCCTTCGTAGCCAGGGCTGGGAGCGGCTAGACCTGATGACCTCCTTTCTCCCCCTGCCAGTGCGTGACCGCGTTCGGACCAAGATGGAGAGAGACATCCTGGCCGACGTGAACCACCCATTCGTGGTGAAGCTGCACTATGGTGAGGCCGCAGACCCTCCTAGTCCCACCCGACCTGCCAGCTTTGCCCTGGCCTGTGGGCTGCTGTCTTCCCTGGCATTGCCAACCCGCCACCTGGCAGGCCAGGGGAGCAGGGGTGTGTGGGGGGAGGCAGAGCAGCCAGACCCAACTGACTCCACCGTTGCCTTTTCTCCTCCCCCAGCCTTCCAGACCGAGGGCAAGCTCTACCTTATTCTGGACTTCCTGCGTGGCGGGGACCTCTTCACCCGGCTCTCCAAAGAGGTGAGCTTGCACCCCACTACTGGAGGGCCCCAGGATGGAGCTGGAGGAGCCACAAGGCTTCCATCCCAGGGCTCTGTGTGGCCTGGCCCCACCTGGGGCAGAGTTCACACCTTCAAAGCCCCTGGGAGTTTTGATGGGCTGAGGAGGATCAGGCCCTGGTCTGATGCCACCGCGATGCTGGGGCGCCCAGTGTGGCTATACCTGCCCCCTCCGTTCTCCAGGGCTGCCCTGGGCTGGGCATTGAGAACGGGAGAAGCACAAATTCACCCAGAAAGCTAGATACTGTAATGTTACATACTATGTGCCAATCAAAAGGACTTTTAACTGACCGAAAACAATTGTAGCCAGGTATAAAAATGGCCACTAGTACAATTCAAACTGTAGAAGAGAACCAGACTTTTAATTTTTAAAATGTTATTTTAATGTTTTGAGTAGGTGATACCTATATATGATTGAAAAGAAAAATATTCATTAGAAGTCTTCAGACCACTCCTCACCCCCCCTTCACCCCACATAGGTGAACATTTAAAAAATATATTTTTTTATTGATTTTAGAGAGAAAGGGAGAGGAAGAGAGAGATAGGAACATCAATGATGAGAGAGAATCATTGATTGGCTGCCTCCTGTTCACCCCCTGCTGGGGATCGAGCCCACAACCCAGGCATGTGCCCTTGGCCGGAATGGAACCTGGGACCTTTTAGTCCGCAGTCCGACGCTCTATTCACTGAGCCAAACCGGCTAGGGCAATAGGTAAACATTTTTATTGGTTTCTTTTTTTTTTTTTTAATATATATTTTATTGATATTTTACAGAGAGGAAGGGAGAGAGATAGAGAGCTAGAAACGTCGATGAGAGAGAAACATCAACCAGCTGCCTCCTGCACACCCCCTACCGGGGATATGCCCGCAACCAAGGTACATGCCCTTGACCGGAATCGAACCCGGGACCTTTCAGTCAGCAGACTGATGCTCTATCCACTGAGCCAAACCGATTTCGGCTATTGGTTTCTTATTTAAGTTTTCCATGTCTCTTTGGAAATACACACCATTCTGATAGATGTTCTGAACCCCAACCCCCACATTTTTACATAAAAAGCACTATTCTGGCCCTGGCTGGTGTGGCTCAGTTGGTTGGAGTGTCATCCAGAACACCAAAAGTGCACCGCAGGTTTGATTCCCAGTCAGGCTACATCCCTAGGTTGTAGGTTTGGTCCCAGGTTAGGGTGCATAGGAGAGGCAACCAATTGATGTTTCTCTCTCTCCCTTTCCCTTCTTCTCTCTAAAGTCAATAAACATATCTTCAATGACAATTTAAAAAAAAAGAACTATCCTGTGATACTGTTCTGTACCTTGCTTTTATTCCAGACTAGAGACCCAGTGCACGAAATTTGTGCATTGGTAGGGTACTCCTTCCCTTCCCCCAGCCAGGGCCTCCCTCCCTTCCCCTGGCTGTCTGCTGCCCCTGGTCGAACTCCTGGTCAAGGGGACAATTTTCAGACTACGCCTTTATTAGAGAGGATATCGATCTGTATCAGAGCATGGGGAAACTTCTTTTTGTAGTTTATGGTGCCCAGCACTGGATCTGCAGGGAGAGGCATTGCTCCCGTCCATTGCTTGACCCTTGGGCTGTTTCCCACCTTTTGCTATTTCCAAGCAGTGCCACAATGAGTGACGTGTATATTAGTCATTTCACACCTCGAACCCCTTTAGAAAGACCAGGGTGGATGGTACTGGGGTCTCTTACGGGTCCTCCTCAAGGCGGACCGTCAGGACCCGGAAGCTGCTGACGGCCCAGTGCCCCAGCTCCCGAAGAAGAGGATCCCGGCTGAAATGCCCTCCCTCCTGCTGCAGGTCATGTTCACGGAGGAGGACGTGAAGTTTTATCTGGCGGAGCTGGCGCTGGGCCTGGACCACCTGCATAGCCTGGGCATCATCTACAGGGACCTCAAGCCTGAGAAGTGAGTGCAGCTCCGGCCTCACCCCGGCCCCCCGGGCTGAGCAGAGGCAGGCCCTGGGCCTCTCCTAGGACGGGCCTCCCAATGGGCGAGGGTTTGACTCTCCCCAAGAAAGCTCCTGTCCCAAGAGCTCCCCATGGATGGTGGGTACAGTGGAGTGGTGGTGGCAGCAGGCTTACCTTGGGGGCTGTCTCATCCCTGGTGCTGCCATCACCAAGGGCCAGGCACCTCCATGAAAGTACGTTGCCTCTCTCTTTCCTAATCCAGTATGATATCTAAGATGCTACCATTAAAGCTCATTCCTTGACATGGCTTCTCTAGAATTTTCCTTAATATCTAAATATCCTCAGACGGTAACTTGGGAATCAGGGGCAGGTGCTAAGGTGGAATGAGCTCTGACTTTAGAGTTAGACCCAAAGTTCTACGACCATGGGCAGTTCCTTAGCCTCCTTCTTAGGCCTCAGTTGCCCCTTTTTAAAAATGGGCAGTAATAGTACCTGCCTCACACCATGTTCCAAGGGTTAGCAAAGAAGGTAGGCAGGCAATACACCCGACAGCACTGCCAGCACCCACCCCACCCACCCATCCATCAGATGCATCTGGGTGGATCACCTCTGGGCCGGCCCCGGCAGCCCCCGTGGTGCCAACAGAACCCCCGAGGAGCCACCGCTGAGGGGCCCTGACTCTTCTCTCTCCATTTCAGCATCCTTCTGGATGAGGAGGGCCACATCAAACTCACCGGTGAGTGCAGGGCACCTGCCCCTCAGGTCCCGGGCCGGGAGGATGGGCTCTTGCTGGGCTTGGGCTGAGCGCTAAGGATCTGTTCTTCCCGAGAGGCTGTGCCAGGCCCCGAGGTGTGGTCAGAAGCCCAGGTCCCAGACTCCAAATGGCCTAAGCTTGAGCCCTAGCTCCCCACTGGGCAAGTCTCCCATCCTCTCTGGGACTTAGCTAACTCTTTTAAAAATAAATTTTTATTTATTTTAGAGAAGGGGGGTGGGGTGGGAGAGAGAAACATCAACCAGTTGCCTCCCGTACCCACCCGACCAGGGTCTTCAGCTTAATTCTTGAATTTCCTGGGGGGCGATGTCCTAAGGCCTCTGGGCAGGGAAGGGGGGTGCAGGGGGTGATGGCAAAGAAGGCGGGGGTGGCCTGAAGATGTGTCCTCCTGCCCTCCTCACACAGACTTTGGCCTGAGCAAGGAAGCCATTGACCATGAGAAGAAGGCCTATTCCTTCTGCGGGACGGTGGAGTACATGGCCCCCGAGGTCGTCAACCGCCAGGGCCACACGCACAGTGCGGACTGGTGGTCCTATGGGGTGTTGATGGTGGGTACCAGGCCGTGGTAAAGTATCCGACCCAGGCCCCAGGCCTCAGTTTCCTCATCTGTACAGTCAGGGGACCGGTGGTCTTTGAGGCTCTTCCGTCCTCTCATTGCCAAACTGGCCTTGCCCTTCACCCGGCCGCAGTTCCTTCCTCACCTGGCTTGTCCTCACCCGGGTGCCCCAGCCCCGGACTGGCCTTTCCCCAACTTTGGGTCCCTCATTCTGCTCCTGGTGTTCTGACCGACAGAGGGGTGAGGGACAGACACAGTCTTGATCCAGGTGAACCTCCACAAGCCAGCAAGAATCCTGGAAATGGGCTGGGTGGCTCGCGTGGAAGGAGGTGGGGGCATGGGAGACGGGCCCAGAGCCTGATGGCCCCTTGTCCTCTGCAGTTCGAGATGCTGACGGGCTCCCTGCCCTTCCAGGGGAAGGACCGGAAGGAGACCATGACACTGATTCTGAAGTAAGCACCAGCTCCTTCCTGACCCCTCAGGGCCTCCTCGCGCCTGGCCCCTGTTTGGGGGCCACAGTAATGCCCTAAGCCCGCCTCAGATGCCCCATTAAAGAGACACTTCTCCGGGGGAAGCGTTATGCTTTCCAGGGCCCCTGGTTCTCCCATCAGGCCTGTGGGAGGCCAATCCCAGCATTCTCTGGGAGGTGAGCTAGCGGACGGCTTGCCTGGCAGGAGCTGGAAACTAGACCTGGACAGAAGCGGGAGGGGAGATGGGGCCTCCGGGGCGGGGATCGGCCCTGACGAGACCCGGGGCTGTTTCAGGGCGAAGCTAGGCATGCCCCAGTTTCTGAGCACGGAAGCCCAGAGCCTCCTGCGGGCGCTGTTCAAGCGGAATCCTGCCAACCGGCTCGGTAAGCAGCCCCGGCGCAGGGGAGGGGAGCGGGTACAGCTGCGGCCTAGGCCACGGGGCCATCTCTGGGCCTGAAAGGGACCGTTGTCCTTTGTGTGGGCAGACAATGCTGCTGGCCGCCCTCCTCTCTGGCTCCATGTGTGGTATTCGGGGCAGCGGGGTGACCTGTGTGCAGGGGAAGGCAGGAACTGAGTCATCCCACTCCCCCTGGGACGAGGACAGAGGCCCCCACACAGCTCCTCGCCAAGGCCGCTGGCACGAGAGGAAGAGCATGAGCTCAGGCGTCGGAAGGCTCAGGTCCCGCTCCCAGCCCCGTGCCAGGTCCCCGCTGCCTGGCTTGCGGTGGCCCCTCCACAAACACTTGTTGAACAGAGGAGTGCCGTTTATGAGCACTGTGACCAAGGTAGTTGACTTCACCCCCCCCCCCCCCCCCCCCCCCCCGTGCCCCAGGTCCCCGCCTTCAGACTGAGGATGATCTCAAGCTCAGTTGACTAAATGAAGTCACATGGATGAGTCTGGTGTGTGCTAGTTGCTCAATATGTCTTGGCTCCTGGGTTCACCTGAATCACGAACCAGGTCCTCGGGACTGAATGGGATGAGAGCCTGTCTGGTGACCGGCTGACAAGGACAGTGGGAGTAGCGCAACAGAGATGGCGTCTGGCACGGGGAGGGGGGAGAGGCCCTCTGCAGATCTTGGAACCAGTCCAGCCTCTGTCCTGTGTGGCCCTGGGCAAGTTACTTAACCTCTCTGGGCCTTTCTTTTATCAGTCGCATTAGAGCGTGATCATAAGGGGCCCAGAAAGTGGAGAACGCTGGCGGGCAGTAGGCCTTGTGATGGCGGCATAGATGTGGGCAGGGTGAGCCCGTCCTCCCCAGTGCTCCCAGCGGACCGCTGTGGCTGCTGGTTCCAGACCAGGGAGGCTGCTCGGTGGGGTCTGGGGGTTGAACCATCTGCAGACCCCTCTTCTGGGCTCTTTCAGGCTCCGGCCCTGATGGGGCAGAGGAAATCAAGCGACATGTCTTCTACTCCACCATTGACTGGAATGTGAGTGTGTCTGTCACCCCATCGGGGCTTTAACTGTTGGGGGAGGGGCTTCTACTGGCGAAGGCCTTAACTGTGGCACAGGGGTGACAGCATGGCCTGGGCAGCAAGGGCTGGCCTCCCCCGGGCAAGCAGCTGTGCCCCTGCCCGCATAGCCCGTGCTCTAGGCCTGTCACCTCTGCAGGGGGCTCCCAGCAGGCTGTGGGGGCGCCGTGGTGACCGGAAGGCCCACCCCACTTTTTCAGAAGCTGTACCGTCGTGAGATCAAGCCACCCTTCAAGCCGGCCGTGGCCCAACCCGACGACACCTTTTACTTTGACACTGAGTTCACATCCCGTACACCCAAGGGTGCGTGCCCTGCCCGCTTTGTCTTGGCCTGGTCCAGGGGGGGCGCAGGGGCGGTAGGACTCTGGCAGGCGCAGGTGTGTGGGCGGACGGGGGTGGGTCTCTGACTCTGTCCCCGTCTGTTCTGCCTGACTCTCCCGCTCCGGGGCTCTGTGGGCTCTTTGTGTCTGGGTGAGGGCGTGGGGGAGAGGGGGTGGTTAAGGCCACAATAGTAAAGTCAGGACCCCCGCCCCGGGCATCTGCCAGCCCACTGGGAAGACCAAACACGTCAGGCTCACACTCACGTCACGGGGAAAGAATCCGACCCAATGAAAACAAGGTGCAGACGGGCCGGCAGAGCAGAGGTGACAGCGCCCGCAAGTCGGGGCAAATGTGGGAATCTGCTTTGCCTACTCTGCCTGCCAGGCCTCAGTGCGTTCATCTGGAACATGGGTTTAGCCATCGGTCCACTCAGGCCCTTCTGTCCTTGTAAGAAGCTCAGGGCTTCTGGGAGGAAGTTCGGTAAACCCTAACATTTTGTCTGGTTATGGGGGCGGGGGGAATGTTAGTTCTGGAAGGAGGTTTTAGCGGAAGGGGTGCTTTTCTCACTGTGCTTGGACCCCTCTGATGACAGGGAGCTTAGCATTTCTCCCAGCATGCTGTCCCTCTTTCTTCAGTCGTATGATAAGTATGTACCTGGTCTGCACTGTGTGCCTGCCACGGGGGGATGGACGGTGAGCAACACAGATTCAGGCTCTGCCTTTGTGTGGCCCGGGCTCGGGGGGGGGGGGGGGGGGAAGATGTGCAAACGGCTACTGGCAGTGTGACAAGTGCAGCTGAACGGGGGTGAAGGGCCGGAGGATCAACCTCGAGCGAGGCTTCTCCGAGGAGAGAGCGGACGAGCTGAGCCCCGAAGGATAGACAAAGAGAGAATTGTGTGGTGAGAGGGAACAGCACGCGCAGCGGCTGAGAGTCTCCTTTAAGGACCTGAGAAGTCTGTGGAGTGAGGGAGAGGAAGCTAAGAGCACGAGAACCCGAGGAGCTGGACTTGTTCTTGCGGCAGAGGGGACATTGGAAGGGAAGGTGCAGGGTAGATTGTGGTTGGAGCCATCTTTCTGGCTGCTGCCCAGAAGACAGACCAGAAGGGGCAGACCCGTGGCAGAGAGGCCGGGAGGAGGCATCAGGAGGGATGAGGGTCTTGTCCTGCACTGGACGCTGGAGTGGGGGGCTTCTCCTTGTGTATGAGGGTTAGGCCGGTCTAAACACATGAGCAGATGGGCGGCTAGGGGCTTGGATAAGGAGCTCTGTCCTGCCCAAGCTCCCACCACCCACGGCCAGCTGCTGCGGCGATCCCGAGAACCCCGTGGTCACCCTTTGCTGGGCTGCCTCGGGGTCACGGGCACCTCCTCAGGCCCCCGTCCCCTTCCTTCCCCTGCAGACTCCCCTGGCATCCCCCCCAGTGCTGGCGCCCATCAGCTGTTCCGTGGCTTCAGCTTCGTGGCCACCGGCCTGATGGAGGACGACGGCAAGACGTGGGCCACGCAGGCACCGCTGCACTCCGTGGTTCAGGTGAGCGGCCGGGAGGTGTTGTCCGGTTGTCCTCTTCCCCCTCAGCCACAGGCAGAATGACCGAGAACACAGGCCTGGGTTCAGACGCTGATTGACACTCTGTGGGCACTGAGCTTCCACACCTCCCCGGGCCTCAGTTTCCCCATTTGTAAAAACAAGGATGACCACATGGACATAAATGTTCTGGCACAGCCAAGGACATTGTAGGGCCTGGAAAAGTGCAAGGGGGGTGCCCAGGCTGGAGGTGCCGGGAGGTGGCTGTGACGTCCCCAGCAGGGGTGGGTAGCAGGGGGCTCATGTCTCCTCTCACTTGCTCCCCATTTGCACACTTTCCCGGCTCCGTGGAACATTTAGAATTGAGAAGCAAGGATGTAGACCCTGGAACTCATTGCCCGGGTTCAGAGCTTCCAAGGGAAGGACTTGGTTGCGACACATACCCTCCTGATGCCTCAGTTTCCTCATCTGTAAATGAGGGTGATGAAAAAAACTTTCCATAGGGCTGTGAGGATTATATAAGTTGATGTGTGTAGAGTTAACATGACTGTAATTTATTATCCAACTGGACATCTTTGCCCAAGACGAATGTTAAGCCAGACTGGATGTGAGGGCAGCAGGCATAAACCAGGGCTGTCCGCGGGCCGTGTGGTCATGGTAGGAAGTGTCCAGAATAGTATCTGCCATACGCTAAGCCTTATCGAAGCATTTGCTATTATTAATGTCTTGGAACTCTGGGATACCTTATGAGGTGGGCTGTGACACCCCAGAGAGGGAAGGCAACTCGCCCAAGGCCACAGGAAGTGGCAGAGCTGGGACCCAGCTCAGGGCTCCTGCATACCCACCTCACCACCCTCTGACTGCGGCGTGGCGCCAGCGAGTGTGCCCATCATACCTATAGGTCCAGAGAGGGGCCGATTCTTGCCCAGGGCCACACGCCCAGCATTCTACCCCAGGCCTGGCTGCTGCCCGGTGCCATGGCCACGGAGCCCGGGCCTCGGGTGCTGGGGACTGTCCCCTGAAGGCCAGCCCGCCCCTTGGTCTCCGCAGCAGCTGCATGGGAAGAACCTGGTGTTCAGCGACGGTTACACGGTGAAGGAGACGATTGGTGTGGGCTCGTACTCCGTGTGCAAGCGCTGTGTCCACAAGGCCACCAACATGGAGTATGCTGTCAAGGTGGGCCTCCAACCACGTATCTGGGCGAGGGGGGTGGGGGGGCAGCCTTTGCCCTTTGGCGAGGAGGGCTGGCGCCTGAGGCTCCGGGTGGGGGAGAGGTGTGTGGCTGGACGCTAGGCCCTGCGGTGTGGATGCGGGAGGACATGCTGCTACGTGCACCCTTTTCCCTCAGGTCATTGACAAGAGCAAGCGGGATCCCTCGGAGGAGATTGAGATTCTTCTGCGGTATGGGCAGCACCCCAATATCATCACTCTGAAAGATGTGAGTGGGGGTCCTTGAAATGGGTGAGGACTGAGGCATGCAACTCTAGGCTGTGTCTCGGGTCTGCCATTCCTTTGACATCGGATCCTCCTCTGCTCATGGGGTGGGGAGACCCTTGGTGCCTCTGGCCTGCCCGCACCCCAGGAACCCTCCACTTCAGACGTGGGCGTGTCTGAGCGCTTCCTGCCCGTCAGGAGACAAGTACCAGCATCTTCTTGTCCAGGGAGAGCAGAGGCCCGGATATCCGCAGGCCCTGAGCAGAGCGCATGCCCGCTCATGTCCTTCCCTGGCCTGGTGACCGGCCACCTGGCACCGAGGGGAGGGGCCTGACGGCACGGTGTTCGGCAGGTGTACGATGACGGCAAACATGTGTACCTGGTGACAGAGCTGATGCGGGGTGGGGAGCTGCTGGACAAGATCCTCCGGCAGAAATTCTTCTCGGAGCGGGAGGCCAGCTTCGTCCTGCACACCATTAGCAAAACCGTGGAGTATCTGCACTCGCAGGGGGTAAGTCTGCGGTAGGGAGCACCGAGTCAGGGGTGGGGATGGGGGGGCATACCATCAGCAGAGTACATGACCTGTGGACGTGGCCTAGGCAGTGGCAGTCTTCAACAGCCAGACCGATGTGGTGGGTGAGTGGATGGATGAGAAGAAGGAAGGGATGGAGGGAGGGAAAAGGCCAAATTGTGAAAAGGAACATTTATCAATACCTACTACGCTCTTTCCTTACATTATCTCCATTGATTTTCACAAAACCCTATGGCGCTGTTATAGGTAAGAAGCCTACGGCTCAGGGATGCGGGCGTACTTGCCCAAGGTCAGACAGCCAGGGAGGAACGGAGCTAGTGTGTCTGGCTGAAGCGTTTGGATGGGGAGTTGCAGGCAGGGAGTGGTTTTTTGAGTTGGGAAGCAGCAGGGTCGCTGTGGAGGCCCTCAAGGCTTCAGGGAGGTGTGTCTGGCTGTGGTTTCGGCTGCTGGGACAGAGGAAGTGGATTCGGGAGGAAATGCTACTGGAAACACAGCAGGAGCTACCGAAGAGGTGGATGTCCAAACAGTAGGACTTGGCCTTTATCGCTGCACAAAGCAAAGTTAGAAAATTCCTTGTAGTATATTGATGTCAAAATAGAGTTAGCATGAGTTTCTGGAGGAGGTGATGTTTTAGGTGCTTCCAGTCAGACAGTGTCGGGGTTAAGAATGCAGGCTCTGGTCCTAGCCGGTTTGGCTCAGTGGATAGAGCGTTGGCTTGCGGACCAAAGGGTCCCTGGTTCGATTCTGGTCAAGAGCATGTGCCTTGGTTGCAGGCTCCTCCCAGGCCTGGGCCCCACACCGGTCAGGGCTCCTGCAGGAGGCAACCAACTGAGGTGGTCTCGCACATCGATGTTTCTCTCACTGTGTCTTAACCTCTCTCTTCCACTCTAAAAACCAATGGAAAATATCCTGGGCTAAGGATTAACAACAAAAAAAGAACGCAGGCTCTGGAATCCAGCTGGCTGTGTTTAAGTCCTGTGTGTGAGGTTGGGACAGTCTCACCTCTCTGATCCTCTCTCACCTCTCAGCCGCAGACTTCCAATAACAAGACATCGCCCACAGGGTGGAGGTGGCATGAAGTGCACTGCACTCAGAAAGTCCCGTGGTCCAGTGCAGGCCAGTGGGAGAGGCCATGCCAACATTAGGGGGAAATAGGACCAGATCGTTGCTATGCTTTTTTTAAATTAACTTTTTGTTAGAGAAGTTTTCAAGGCTATACAAAATTAGAAGAATAGATAATGAACCCCCAGATACCCATCACCCAGATCCAAGAATTATCGAGATTTTTCTCGCCTCCTTCCCTTCCTTTCTATCTCCTTTTCTCCCCTCCTTCTCTCCCTTTTCTTTCTTTTGTTCTTCCTTTCTTTTTTGTTGTTACTGATGTATTTTTCCAACTTTTTATTGAAGGAAAAGCTCAAACCTATAGAAAAATTTTAAAAATGGTATAATGAAAAACTTCTAGTTTCACCAGATCTTAACAGTTTGCTACATTTTCTTTCTCTCTGTCTGTCTCTGTCTCTATATAAATATATGTTTTTAAAGAGTGCATTTGAAAGGAAGTTTACCAACTTCATGACTCTTAACCCATCAATACCTGTAATTAAAGTATTCTGTGCATGAGTGTTGTCCCATGCACAAAAGGGTCAAAGATTTGAACCCTGATAGAGGTGGCAACCGATTAATGTCTCTCTCTCTCCCCCTCTCTCTTGTTTCTCTCTAGAATCAATGAAATAACACACACATATCCTTGGTTGAGGATTTAAAAAAATAAAATTAAAATAAAGCATTTCACATAATCTTTGTTATGTATCTATAACTCTAAAAAAGGCAACTATTTTCTTTCACAGCAGCTAACCAAATGGATGGGTACTTGTTCTCACATAGTACCCCATCAATAGATATGTGTTTCCTATTGATTGTCCTTCTAAATATATCTTCTTGTGATTGGTTTATTGGAATCAGTCTCTGCAAGGTCCACACTTTTTATTCACTTATTATTTATGCACACAGTAGATCTTTTATTTTTTTTTATTGATTGATTGATTTGAGAGCGAGAGAAGGAGAGAAAGAAATACCAATTTGTTGTTCCACTTATTTATGCAATCATTGGTTGATTCTTGTATGTGCCCTGACTGGATTCAATCCACAACTTGATGCATTGGGATGACACTCAGCCAACTGAGCTACCTGGCCAGAGCCTGCACACGGTAGATCTTAGGTCTACAATTTGATGAGTTTCGTTAAATGTGGGCATCCATATAACCGCCACAATAAAAGCCCCCTTTCTTAGGCTGCTGTCTTGTTGAAGAGGACATTCTTATGTAGAATGTGCCTGTTTGCTTCCTCATGGCATTATTTTAACTGTTTCTCTGTTGTCTGCATTTTCTGTACATTTCAAGTGCTCAAAAATCTTACTTAGATTAAGCTCCAGCTTCTTTTTGGGAGCAAAGAGCTAAAGGACACTTCATGGGAGGTGTAGTGTGGCATCACTTCCTGAGCAGCATGTCGTGTTGCCCCCATTAGTCATTAATCATGTCGGTGGAAACAGCCTAGGAATGGAGGACCGGCGGCCGGAGTGGGTGGGACTGACCATAAAGATCCTCAACAACCTCCCAGAATGGTTCTGTCCTTTCAGGATCTCTGCCTGAATCAATTAGCAGGGTTTGCAAAAATGGCAATGTCTGCTTCTGTCTAATATATTAGGGCAGGTTATTTTGTAAAAAAAGAACTTGACCTCGTAACCAGAGCTCAGTTTGGTTACCACATGTACTGTAATGGTCATGTTCAAAGTGGTTTTGGTTTTTGAAATGGCCAGTTTCCACAGACTAATATTTAAATACAGCAGGTCAGACAGTAAACGTGTTTCCTTTTCCTGCTTTGTCAAAGTTACCCTCAAGAAGATTTAGAAGACAGGGCTGAAGCAGTGAGTTTGCAGTGGGGTCAGAATACGGAAGGTCTTTCTAGAGTGAGAGCTTTTTCCAAAGTAGTGAGCCTCTCTGCTGGCTCCAAGTAAAGACCACCACTTGGCTGGGGGTGTCTCTAAAGCTTCTGGCCCTTTCCGAAAACCAGGGACAGATGCTCAGGAAATGGGAAGTTCTTGTTGAGTCTAAATATGGAGGGAGATTCTCTTGGCTGATTATATTGGCAGCATCTGTGGTCTAGAAGCTGGGAATCCCATATGAACTGAAGGATGGGAAGGGTGTAACTGGGAGCAGCATCCACTGGGATCTCTTACATCTCATTGAAATCTATATATATAGCAGAAACTGGTTTGGCTCAGTGGATAGAGCATTGGCCTGCGGACTGAAGGGTCCCAGGTTCGATTCTGGTGAAGGGCATGTACCTTGGTTGCGGGCACATCCCCGGGTGTGTGTGTGTGTGTATGTGTGTGCAAGAGGCAGCTGATCGATGATTCTCTCTCATCGATGTTTCTAACTCTCTGTCCCTCTCTCTTCCTCTCTGTAAAAAATCAATAAAATATATTAAAAAAAAAGATTTTTTAAAAAGAGAAAGAAATCTATATATATAAAAGCCTAAGCCACTGATTGCTATGACACGCACTGACCACCAAGGGGCATATGCTCAATGCAGGAGCTGCCCCCTGGTGGTCAGTGCACTCTCACAGCTAACCTCCAATGGCTGGCCAGCCAACCTCCTGTGGTCCCTCCGGCTGGTCCCAATGGGTCCCATCAGCCCTGATCACTGGCCAGGCCGAGGGACCCACCCATGCACTAATTCGTGCACTGGGCCTCAAATATCACATAAACACACATTATGTACAAGTCAGTACATTTCCTTCAGAAAGTGAATACCTCCTTGTAACCAGTTCTCCTTCCAGGCCCTGCCGCCTCTCTAAAGATAGGCATTCTAAGCTAACTTCTAGGAGCTTAGATTAGTTTTGCCCATCTTTGAATTTTAGACAAAGATGCTTTTTTTATATCTTTCTGGCTTCTGCCACTCAACATCCTCTCTGAGATTCATCCACATTGTCGTGTGGCTGCAGTTTACTCACGTTGTGTGGTTTCTCCTGTGTGAACAGACCACGATTTAATTGTGCAATCCACTGTCAGTGGACATGGGATTGTTCTCTCGCCAGTTTTTGACTGTGACAAATAATGTTGCTGTGACATTGTAGTACTTGTCTTTTGGTGACCGTCTTTTTAATCAGAGCCGTTCCAGGTGTGGGGTGGCATCTCAGAGTGGTTTTAATTCGCATTTCTCCGATGACTAGTGAAGCTGAGCCCCTCTTCATGTGTGTATTGAGTTTTATGAGATGCCTGTTCAAGTCTTTTGTTCATCTTTAAAAATTGGGTCGTCTGCCTTTTTTATCCTCTTTTGCAAGAGTTCTTTGTTTAATGCATGAACCCCTTTTAAGGCTCTAGCTTCCCTCATGTTGCTTCTGTAAGGGCCCAGCGTGCCAGGGTAGCCTGTTTGAGGACTTGGTAGAGAGTCACACTTGGGCTTCTCTGTGGAACAGATAATTTACATAAGAGAAAGCCACGTTTTATTTTCTGGCTGCTCGCAGGCACCTAAATGAACATCCTCCGGTGATGCTGATGATAACAGAGATGCTATTGCAGCTAATGACAGCTACCGCTACATAGCTCTTTCCTCAGGCCAGGCAGAGTTCTAAGCACTTACATATGAACTCATTTAAGGTTCCCATGGACCTATGAAGCAGGTGTTATCATTACGTCCATTTAAAAAAAAATTATTTTATTGATTTTTTTACAGAGAGGAATTTAGAGGGATAGAGAGTTAGAAACATCGATGAGAGAGAAACATCGATCAGCTGCCTCTTGCACACCCCCCACTGGGGATGTGCCCGCAACCAATGTACATGCCCTTGACCGGAATCGAACCTGGGACCCTTGAGTCCGCAGGCCGACGCTCTATCCACTGAACCAAACCGGTTTTGGCTCATTACATCCATTTAATAAGCGAAGGTCCTGAGGCTCTAGGAGCTTAAGTAGAAGTCACATAGCTAATCTGGCCCCAGAGTCTCTGCTCCTGACTGTGTGGATCAAATGCTGCTGTGAACGGCACCTGTCTTTTATTTTATTTTTAAAATATATGTATTTCTTTATTGATTTCAGAGAGGAAGGGAGAAGGAGAAGGGATAGAAACATCAATGATGAGAGAATCATTGATCAGCTGCCTCCTGCACGCCCCCTGCTGGGGATCAAGCCCACAACCCAGGCCTGTGTCCTTGGCAGGAATCGAACCTGGGATCCTTCAGTCTGCAGACTGATGCTCTATCCACTGAGCCAAGCCGACCAGGGCAGCACCTGTCTTTTAATTGTCCTGTCCTTCTTGTCCTCTAATTTTCAAAATAAATACATTTTTATTGGTTAGAGAGAGAGAGGAAGGCAGGGAGAGGGTGGGAGAGAAACATTGATGTGAGAGACATCGATCAGCTGCCTTCCATATAAGCCCCAACCAGGGATTGTGCCCCAAGTGGGAATCAAACCAGCAATCTTCCAGTGCCCGGGACAATGCTCAAGCAACTGAGCCACTCTGGCCAGGATTGTCCTCTAATTTTTTATTTTATTTTTTATTTTTATTGCTTTCAGAGAGGAAGCGAGAGGGAGAGAGGGAGAGAACCATCAATGATTAGAGAGAATCGTTGATCAGCTGCCTTCCATACATGCCCCACACTGGGGACCGAGCCTGCAACCCAGGCATGTGCCCTGACCGGGAATCGAACTGTAACCTGGTTCATAGGTCGACACTCAGCCACTGAGCCATACCGGCTGGGCTGTCCTCTAATTTTAAGTGCACTTGGCAAGCCATCACTGTATCTTGACATCAAGCATGATGGCCAAAACCGGTTTCGCTTAGTGGATGGAGCGTCTGCCTGCGGACTGAAGGGTCCCGGGTTCGATTCCGGTCAAGGGCACGTGCATTGGTTGCAAGCGCGTCCCTAGTAGGGGGTGTGCAGGAGGCGGCTGGTTGATGCTTCTCTCTCATCGATGTTTCTGCCTCTCTATCCCTCTCCCTTCCTCTCTGTGGAAAATCAATAAAATATTTTTTTTTAAAAAAAAAGCATGACGGTGGGGCTCAGCCCGAGGGAGTGCTGGGGCGACTGTGACAGCAGCTGCCATTTCTCCAGTTCTGTGCTAAGTATTCCTGGTAAACAACTCAAGTGCTCCTCCTTGCAGCCCGGGGGCTCAGCAATATTACCAGCCCCACTTCACAAGTGAGGACACCGAGGGCTGGAGAGGTTAAGATCACCTCTGGTACAGCCAGGGTTCTTTAAAAAGTCCTGGCCTGCCCGACTCTTGACTGAAACCACAGCTCTGCCTATTGACTCAGTGGCTACCTTTTGGCTCACAGACATTTAGTTTGGCCTAAAGATATGGGGTGTTTTTTGTTTGGGGTTTGCTTTGGTTTGGTAATTTGGCTGCCTTTGGAGCCAGGGCCCGAGGTGTTTCCTGGTGACGGTCAGTGGAGTAAGGAGCAGGTGCCCCTTCGGACGGGTTGGCGTGGCTCCCACCAGCCCGGCTTCGCTCCTGGCCTGTCCAGCCCAGTGTGCTTTTCAGTAAGTGAGGAGCGAGAATATGCTGCCGCTCTCCCCACATCTGCCCCGGGGACAGCTATCATAATCACTTATGGGGCTGCCCGCCCGCCATGGTGAGCCACACTTCCCTGTAGGATTTCTTGTTTCTCTATGTTGTGTTAGGGAATAAAGATGAAATATTCCTGTTTCCCGAAAGTGGCATCCGTGCTACACTAAACCAGAAAGACTGGAATTAAGGTCAGAACTGGGATCAGATTTTGCCTCTGCTTCTTCCTTAGATGAGCAAGTTGATTCTCCTCTCATTGCCTTGGTTTCCTTCTCTGTAAATGAGCCGACAGTCCCTGCGCTGCACACTTACCAAGTACCGTGGGCCCCGCGAAGAGCATGACGGAAAGTACCTGGTAAACCAGGAGACGGCTTGTGTGGCAGAGCGGGGCGTCCCTGTCGTCTGGGAAGCGTGGCTGGGCCTCTGCAGGGACAAGAGCTGCATCCTGAGGGCCTGGTCTTGTCCATATGGGAGAGTTAGGGAGGAGAGGGCCCAGACAGGGGCTTCCCGTGGCCTGGATTCAGTGCATAGTGCAGTGGGGACCTCTCTGCCAGTGTAGCCCTTTCCTCCCATCTGCCTGGCACTTCCCTCTGAGGAGCTGGACCAGCCTGGGTCATGTCGATCCTCCAACCTGCCCGCCTCGTGGCACCTGCTAGAGGGTTCAGGGCTCAACTGGGACCCTAAAAGGACCGTCTCATAAAGGCAAGGGATCAGTGAGATGCAGTGAATCTAACCCGCAAGGTCTTAGTGTTTCAGAGGTATGATTTGTTCATTCACTGACCAGAGTCCATTTGGCATTTGCTCTGCGCCAGGCCCTGTGCGGGGCGCTTGAGGTGAGCAGCGTTCCACAGACAGACTGGGCTGTTTGTGGCCGAAGGAGCCCCACGGCCCAGGCTCAAGGCACTTGAGGGATGCAGTGGATGGTGAGCTGGAACGGGATAAGGACTTGGGCTTTATCTGGTAGCAGCAAAGAGCCATTGAAGTTGTTTGGCAATGCCTAGGGAGGTGCCATGAGCTCACAGGAGGAGGAGCAGGAGGGTGAGAATGAGCTTAGTCTGGATTGTGTTGGGTGTGAGGGTCTGTGGAGTCTTCAGTGGTTACCACCTGGTAAACAGCTGTAAGAACTTGCACGCAGGCCCTCACCGGTTTGGCTCAGTGGATAGAGCGTCGGCTTGTGGACTGAAGGGTCCCAGGTTCGATTCCAGTCAAGAGCATGTACCTTGGTTGTGGGCACATACCTAGTAGGGGGTGTGCAGGAAGCAGCTGATTGATGTTTCTCTCTCATCCATGTTTCTAACTCTCTATCCCTCTCCCTTGCTCTCTGTAAAAAATCAATAAAATATGTTTCAAAAAAAAGAACTTGCACTCAGGAAAGTTCTGAGCTAGGATCAGTAATTAGGTTATGACTAGGTTATAGTTGGAGGAGTGACCGAGTAGAACCAGGAGAGGGTTTGGGGAAGATGAAAAATGGAGTGGCTCAGTCTTCTCCAGTTACAAATGAGCAAACGGGGCCAAAGGAAAATCATTTGCATAAGGTCTCAGTAGTAAGTGTTATTCATCCATTCATTCAACAGATATTTATTGAATACCTACTATGTGCTAGGCAGTGGTTCTCAACTTTTCTTAATTAATGGATGGCAATATAAATATATGTGTTTTCCGAGAACCACTGCTGCAGAGCCTAAGACCATCGGAAAACACAGATATTTACGTTCCAATTCATAATAGTAGCAAAGTTACAGTTATGAAGTAGCAACGAAAATAATTTTATGGTTGGGGGTCACCACAACATGAGGAACTGTATTAAAGGGTCGTGGCATTAGAAAGGCTGAGAACCACTGTGCGAGAACCTTTTTAAAGGCTGGGATATAGCAGTGAGCAAAATACTCATGGAGCTTGCATTCCTGTAGGTGGATTCTGAGAACAACTACATATGACAAACGGTAGGAAATGCTCTGGGTGGAAGTAAAGCAGAAGGAAACCAGGAGCACTTCTCGGTGGTGGCTCTTTTATATGGAGTCGTCCAGCCTCACTGATACGGTGACGTTGAGCTGAGACCTAAAAGAAACAGAGAGTGGACCAGGCAGATGCCTGAGGGAAGAGTGTTCCAGAAAGGGAACCGCAAGGCCAGACCCGGAGGCAGGCGTGTGCTTGGCGTATGGAAGGAAGAGCAGAGAAGCCGGTGTGGCTGGAAGACCAGCGAGTACCAGGGACGGGGGTGACGGGTGGGGAGAGATCAGGTGGGGCCACGAAGGCCGTTGTGAGGACTTTCCTCTTGAGAGGGGAAGCCTTCAAAATTTCTGGCTGGGGTGGCATGATCTGACGTACATTTAACGGTATTCCCCTGTTGAGAACAGACTGAGGAGGTGAGGGTGACGCAGGAAGGCCGGTTACAGGTGGTTGCTGTAATCCAGCGGGGGTGTGATGGTGGCTGGAACCAGTGCTCCCGGCAGAGGGGCTGAGGAGTGGTTGGGCTCTGGGAATGTTTCAATGGTAGCGCCAATGGAGCTTGTGGTGGATTGATTGAGTATATGAGAAAACGAGAATGTCTCTTAAGACTTTGGCCCAAGCAGCTGGAAAGATGGAGTTGCCTTAGGTAGGACTGTGTGGAGGGCAGAAGTGAGGGGAGAAAGGGGGTGAGTGTGGATGGTGATGGCAGAGCTGCCTGTGATCACGGACAGAGTCGGGTGGGCAGTACCAGCAGCGTGAAGGCCTCCTTTCAGCCCCACCTCCTTTCAGATTCTGCTTCCCGAGGCCCCTCTCTCTGGGCCCGTCTTCCCAAGTTTCCCTCCCGGCCTGGACCTGAGCCATATGTAAGGTGACCAAATTGTCCCGCTTTGGACGGGACAGTCCCGATTCTCAACAATTTTTCCCATGTCCCGCGGCATTTTTAAAAAGTCCCAATTTTTAGCCAAAACCAGTTTGGCTCAGTGGATAGAGCGTCAGTCTGTGGACTGAGGGGTCCCGGGTTCGATTCCGGTCAAGGGCATGTACATTGGTTGCGGGTGTGTGCAGGAGGTGGCTGGTCGATGTTTCGCTTTCATCGACATTTCTAGCTCTCTGTCCCTCTCTCTCTTCCTCTCTGTGGAAAATCAATAAAATATATATATTTTTAAAAAGTCCCAATTTTTGGAAAGGATCTTTCCAATCTTTCCAAAAATCGGGACTTTTTAAAAACGCCGCAGGACGCAGGAAAAATGGTTGAAAAGTGGGACTGTCCCGCCAAAAGCGGGACGATCTGGTCACCTTAAGCCACAGCCGCCTGACCGCACTGAGACCTGACCGCCCTCTGCCCCAGGTTGTGCACAGGGACCTCAAGCCCAGCAACATCCTCTACGTAGACGAGTCTGGGAACCCCGAGTGCCTGCGCATCTGTGACTTCGGCTTCGCCAAGCAGCTGCGGGCCGAGAACGGGCTCCTCATGACTCCCTGCTACACGGCCAACTTCGTGGCGCCCGAGGTGAGCGGCCCGCCTCCTCGGCCGCGAGAGAGGACGGCAGTCTCTGTGGCCTTGGCCCAGGACGAGGGGGCGTCCAGCCCATGGCTGGAGCCCTGTCCTCCCCTTTGGGGAGTAGCAGGCAAGCACAGGTCACTGCCTCTCAGACTGACCCCCTCCCCGCCCTCCTTCCTGCCAGGTGCTGAAGCGCCAGGGCTACGATGAAGGCTGTGACATCTGGAGCCTGGGCATTCTGCTGTACACCATGCTGGCGGGGTGAGTGCCCCTGGTCAGGCCCCTCCCACCCCCACCCCCAGCCCTAATGTACAGGCCGGGGCGGGAAACCCAGCCCTGCCTCAGGAAGGTAGGGACGTGGCCCTAGCTTTGGACGCTTCCCCTTGAGGAGAAAGCTGCTGCCCGTAGGAACACCCAGCCTGGAGGGGAGACAGCCCTCCACCCTAACCCCGGGGTGGGGTCCAGAGGCAGGACCCAGACCGGGCGGACTTTTCTGCAGATACACTCCCTTCGCCAATGGCCCCAGTGACACACCCGAGGAAATCCTGACCCGGATCGGCAGTGGGAAGTTCACCCTCAGTGGGGGAAATTGGGACACGGTTTCAGAGACAGCCAAGGTGAGTCTGAGGCCGGACCAGCTCATTTGGGGGCGGGGGGGGGTCAGGGACCATGAACAGGTGACCTGAAGCCTCGTTTCTCAAGTGGAAGGTTGATTCCTAGGCAGCCTGCCTACACACACACACACACACACACACACACACACACACACACACCTTGTTTGGTCAACCGGTAATCATACAGTGGCTCTTCTGGTGTTCTGGACCCGCAGGGGACAGACAGCTGTGAGTATGCCTCATGGGAGCTTGCTGTGGGGGGAGATCCAGGCTTGCATATGAGGAACAGAGATGCCAGGCAGCGGAGAGAGTGGATCTTCCTGGCCAGGGGGACAGGCCGTGGAGGCAGGAGCAGAGCTCCTGACGAGGCTTCTCGGAGGAGGGAACGTTTGCGCTGTCAGTGTGAGCAAGTTTGCCCTACGGCACCTCCGTGCTGGCCTCCGGGTTGAGCCCTCAGTGAGTGGAGCACCTCACATCCGCCCGATGCGGCAGGTCTTGTTGTTGCTCCTGTTTCTCAGAGGGGACACGGAGGCTCAGGGAGTTGAAGTAAATTGCCCAGGATACTTAGTTGAGCAGAAGTGTTACATTTTAAAATATATATTTTTTTTATTGATTTTTTTTTTACAGAGAGGAAGAGAGAGAGATAGAGGGTTAGAAACATCAATGAGAGAGAATCATCGATCAGCTGTCTCCTTCACACCCCCTACCAGGGATGTGCCTGCAACCAAGGTACATGCCCTTGACCGGAATCAAGCCTGGGACCCTTCAGTCCACAGGCCAATGCTCTATCCACTGAGCCAAACCGGTTTTGGCGGAAATGTCACATTTTGAACCTGAGTCGGCTCAACCCCAACCTTAGGTTCTTCCCACCTCCCTGCGTGGCTTCCGGACGATGCAGAGAAATGAAAGGGAGGAAGTCCCAAAGAGTGGCCCGTGCCCAGGAGGCCCAGGCGCAGCGGGGACGGATCGCAGGGAGGGGCTCCTGAGGGTTCAGACAGGGGAGGGGGGAAATGGTTGCCTCGCCCACTCCCCATCAGTGGGACACAGCCGTACGCTCCCCTGCCGCCCCCCCCAACCCTCTTGCCCACTGTGCCCCCAGGACTTGGTGTCCAAAATGCTGCACGTGGACCCCCACCAGCGCCTCACAGCCAAGCAGGTCCTGCAGCACCCATGGATCACCCAGAAGGACAAGCTTCCTCAGAGCCAGCTGACCCATCAGGACTTACAACTTGTGAAGGTATGGTCACCTTCTATTAGAATTAAACCTATTCAGCTATTGGGCATCCAGGGCCCAAGGCAAGTGTTCCTGGGCAAGGACTTGGGGTGGCAGGGTCAGGAGATGCCATGTCTGTCTGTCCTGGAGCCCGGGTCTGACATGCAGAGGTGTCAGCAGCACACTCCCAGGCCTCCCGGCCTCCGGGGTGTGTGTGTGTGTGTGTGTGTGTGTGTGTGTGTGTCACGCCCCTCACACCTGATGCAGGAATCAGGACTGCTGGCCAAGGCTGGATTAACGGGGCTGGGCGGGCTGAGGACACTGGGAGGAGCAGGCCTGGCCCTGGAGCACGTGTCCCTCCTCCCGCCTGTACCGCCCCGCCGTCGGGAACTAACCTCCTGCCTTCTCTCCCAGGGAGCCATGGCAGCTACATACTCTGCTCTCAACAGCTCCAAGCCCACCCCTCAGCTGAAGCCCATCGAGTCCTCGATCCTGGCGCAGCGGCGGGTGAGGAAGCTGCCGTCCACCACCCTGTGAGGGCCGGGCATCAGGCTGCAGGGCAGCGCCAGCTCGATGGAGGCGCATCTTCCCGGAGAGCGCGGGCCTGAGCGCAGGACGAGGGAGCGGAGCCCCGAGGGGCCCCGGAAGCCGCCAGCCCGGGTCACCCCAGCGAGGGTGTGAGCAGTGCCTTCTCCTTCCGAGGACGGACTCTTCTCGGCTCCGGCTCTGCTGGTTGAAATCGATTCACTGTACAAACTCTTGTCTTTTTTTTTTTTTTTAAAGGAAAAACGACATCAGCCACCATGGGTTTTTACAAGATCCATTTGCCTTTCTGGGAGCAGAATTAGTCCCGTGCAGCCCCAGGAGGGGCACTGAGTCCCGCTCGGGCTCTGTGGCTGAGACTCCTTAGAGCAGTTTTGCAGTCCTCCCTGGGGGTCCCACGGTTGGCCTTCTGGAGCCATCTGCACCCACCTCCGAGGCAGTAACGTGCAGAGCCTTCGGCCGTTTGGCAGAACTTGCTCGATCCCCAGTCAGCTCTTTCTCCACAGTGTCCTGCTGGGGCGTCTGGAACCACTTCCTGCTAGAGGAGAGGACCAGGCCCATGGCGCCCAGTGCCAGGCACCAGCATCCAATCAGCCCCGGCAGCGGGTCCCCGCAGTTAGGACGGGCCGCTCTCAGAGGAGGATCCGGAATGCACTTTCTGACGGGCTTCTGCTGGGGTCTGCCACGGGGCAGCGCACAGGAGGCCTGTGGGTGGGCCGGGCGGGCAGGGGCTTTCTTCATTTCTTCCTCAGCTGGTAACTCAGGGTTCATCTGTCCATGGCCTTTCTAATAAACCTACAGTTGAGTTGAAGCACGCTCGCCTCCACTTTTCACCCCTGAATTTCCCCCCCTCTCCGCTCTCGGGAGGTGAGGGCTTTGGCAGGGACGGACAGGTACTGGACCGGGGCTGGTCAGCCCCGCTCCTTGGAGCTCAGGCCATTTGGAAAGCAGGTGGAGTCCCGCTGGCCCTGCCCTCACATTCCCGCCAGGGGATTCCGTTATGCTGTTGATCACAGTAATGGAATTATTAGCCATCGGTTGATGACCAAGTGCCTGGGCCTTACCTGTATAGCTCATTTAATCTTTTTTTTAAAGATTAAATATATTTTTATTGATTTCAGAGAGGAAGAGAGAGGGGGAGAGAGAGAAACATCAATGATGAGAATCATTGATCAGCTGCCTTCTGCACGCCTCACACCGGGGACCGAGCACACAACCCAGGCATGTGCCCTTAACTAGAATCTAATTCAGGACCCTTCAGTCTGCAGGCTGACATGCCATCTGCTGAGTCAAACCAACTGGGGCTATATCTTTTAAAAATATATATATTTCATTGATTTTTTACAGAGAGGAAGGGAGAGAGAGAGCAAGAAACATCGATGAGAGAAACATCGACCAACTGCCTCTTGCACACCCCCTACTAGGGATGTGCCCGCAACCAAGGTACATGCCCTTGACCGGAATCGAACCCGGGACCCCTAAGTCCGCAGACCACTATCCACTGAGCCAAACCGGTATCGGCTATCTCATTTAATCTTAACCCTGTGAGGTAGATGCTATTTTGATCCCTGTTTTGTAGATGGAAAATCTGAGCCTCAGAGAGGGAATGACGTTGCTTTACATGATAAACTTCTGGGTACCTGTCTGCCCTGCTTCAGGTGCTGGTGAACCAAGTAGAAAACAAGGTTGTTGTTTTCATGGGTCTTACCTCTGGTGAGGAAACCTCCCAGTGAACAAATGGACAATTAATAACCCAAGGTCAACTACTATTAAGACATACAGTGTGCAGAGTTAAATTGGGGCGATCAGGGAAGGCCTCTCTGAGGACATGACCAGAAGCTGAGATCTGAACGATGAGGAGGGGCCAGCCCAGACCAGGAGGCCGAGGCCGAGTGGGACAAAGGCTCCCAGGGCAGACGGCGGGGCTTGCGCAGGAAACAGAAGCTGAGTGGCTGTGATGTCAGCTTCAGGAGCTTGCACAAGACGGAGTTAGGAAGGCGGACAGTCGTTCTAGGTTTTTCAGACCAGGGTGAGGAGTTAGGGTTTAATTCTAATTGAGATGCAAAGCCTAAAAGAAAAGTAAGCAGGAGAGCGGCATGATCTGATTTACATTTTTAAAAGGTCGCTCTAGCTAGTGTGCGGAGAATTGATGGGGATGGAGGTGGCGGGCAGGAAGACCAGCTCAGTGGCTACTGCAGCAGCTCAGGCGGAGTTTGGAGGTCAAGCAGAGAGCACTTGCTGGCAGTTTGGGTTTAGAGCAGGGCTGGGCAAACTACGGCCTGCAGGCCAGATCCGATGAATAAAACTATTGAATTAAAAAAACAAAACAAAAAGACTGTACTCTTATGTAATGATGTTTACTTTGAATTTATATTAGTTTGCACAAACACTCCATCCATGCTTTTGTTTCGGCCCTTCGGTCCAGTTTAAGAACCCATTGTGGCCCTCAAGTCAAAAAGTTTGCCCACCCCTGGTTTAGAGGCTAAGAGAAAAAGGAGGTTAATGGATATCTTGTAAAAAATTTTTTTAACTTCGAGATTTTTTTGGCTTGAGCAGGTAAGTACTGAGGGAGAAGTTGGGGAAAGCAGGTTTGAGAACTCTGGGAGATGCCATTTATGTGTGTGTGTGTGTGTGTGTGTGTGTGTGTGTGTGTGTTTTGCCACAGCCTTCTGACTCCATCTTTTGGGTCCCCAACATCCTCCATTTAGAATCAGGTCTGAGCCAACATCTGCCTTTAGTGGCTCCCCGTTGTCTACAAGACAGGCCCCGCCATCCTAGTCTGACAACCAGTGTCCCGTGTGATCTGGCCCCTGCTGAGCCCCAGTGTCAGCTCTCATAGCTCTCATGTCTCCAGACTGCTCCCGGACCTGAACTTGCCACGCCCCCCCCTCCACTGGATTCTGCCGCTGCATGTCCCGCTAACTTCTACTCGTCCTTTAGAAAAGTTCAAAGGGCATCTGCAGGAAGCCAACCAGGACACCCCTGGCAGGGCTGGGCAGCCCGCCTTTGGCGTCCCCGGCGCTCTCGTTCTCCATCTCTGTACATCACACTGTTGTAGAAACCGCTGATGATGTGTTTTCTCCCCACCAGTCTGTGAACCTGAGGCTGTGTTTTGTTCATTCCTGGAACCCCAGCACCTAGCACCGGGCCGAGCACCCAATATTTTGATCCTCAGCTAGTGTTGCTGAGTGGGTAAGAGAGAATGCAGGACCCCTGGGCTTGAGGGTGCTGCGGGAAGCTTAGACGCTCCACCTCAGAGTGGCAGGAGCCTGGGGGGCACCTGGGAGTTAGGAAGGGAAGCCGGCGCTCTGAGGCGCGGAGCAGGTGGAGTCTTGGCCCAAGCACCGGAGGGAGGACTCAGGAACCAGGGAACGGTGGTGGGTGGAGTGGGAGTCCCCTGGTGCTTTCTTAGCAGCTCAACCTCAAAACCCAAATCTTACCTTCTCTAAGCCTCAGTTTCCCCAGGTGCTAAATGGGATCACAATCCATACCCATCTCCCAGTGCCATCTCCCGGTGAAAATCAAATGAACAAGTTCAGAAACTGAGTGCTGCTTGTACAGCTAAGCCTGTTCTAATTTTCACAAGGTCAGGACAGTCCCTCGAGAACTCAATAGACTCCGGAAACAGTCCCCAGCTGCCAGCATGTCAGACAGGAACGTCCCTCTCTGTGGACCAACTCCCAGAGCAAAACCCACTAATAGAAGTAGCCCAGCTTAGGGAAACAAATTGCCAATCCAGATAGCCCCAAGTTCCAGGGTCACTGTTCCCTGGAATGCTCAAATAATAATCCATGAGCTCCCAACCCCCTGAGGATGCTCCTTCCCAAGGAATATTGGCTCCAGTCTATTACACAAATATGATGTGGCGATGCTAGACACCAAGTGTTTTCTGTGCTTATTTCATTTGGTCCTTATGTGAGGCTTGGAGATGAAGTGATTTGCCCAAGGTCACTGCTAAATGGCAGCACAGAACTCAGAAGGACGCCTGTGTGACTCTGAAACTTCACCAGGGGCTGCCTCACCTCTGCTTCTGAGAATGCCCAGGTCTACTTCAGTGTTCCACAGACCTGGCCTCTTATCACTCTTCACCTCAGGCAGCCATGTGGTCATAAATGTTCCTATAACCTTGGGCTCTGGTCTCATGTAGGGGCTAAATGGTTAGAAAGTTACATTTCCCGGAGGGCAAACAGTAGAGAATAAGCTGGAAAATCGGGAAGCTTCCTATGGACAGTCTCAGAAGGGAGTAAGCCGAAACCGGTTTGGCTCAGTGGATAGAGCATCGGTCTGCGGACTGAAGAGTCCCGGGTTCAAGGGCATGTACGTTGGTTGCGGGCACATCCCCAGTGCGGAGTGTGCAGGAGGCGGCTGGTCGATGTTTCTCATCGACGTTTCTGGCCCTCTATCTCTCTCCCTTCCTCTCTGTAAAATATCAATAAAATATATTTTTAAAAAAAAAGAAGGTAGTGAGTTCCCCATCACCTGGGCTGCACACGCAGAGAACTAATGAGATGTGTCAAGTCTTGGAGATTCCTGTTCCCAGTCTGGGATTGTTTAGATGACCTTGTCAAAGACTCAGGTTCTCAGTTGTCAGCGTATCTTTTTTAAAAAAATATATTTCATTGATTTTTCACAGAGAGGAAGGTAAAGGGACAGAGAGTTAGAAACATTGATGAGAGAGAGACATCGACCAGCTGCCTCTTGCACAGCCCCCACTGGGGATGTGCCCACAACCAAGGTACATGCCCTTGACCGGAATCGAACCCGGGACCCTTCAGTCCACAGACCCACGCTCTATCCACTGAGCCAAACCGGTTTCGGCAGTCAGCGTATCTTGCATTTTACCCATTTATGTATTGTGTTTTCCAAGATTATTTCTGAGACAGGCACTCTCAGAGAAAAGCGGGTTTCCTACATATGTGAAGTATGTAGACATTTGTTTTTTTGGTGAGCACATGGATTTAATTCTCTCACCCAGACCTGTAATAAAAGGCCACCATTCGTGTAATGCCTATACTAAATAGTAGGCATGATTTACTGAGTTCCTGTTTTACACTGGGCACAATATATACATCATCCCAATGCTCAAAGCCGTCTCATGAGGTAGATCCTATAATTCCCATCTAATACAAGGAAATTGAGGCTAAGAGAAGAATCTTGCCCACAGTCTCCCAGCAAGGATGTGGCGAAGCTTTGAACCGGAATCTATCTGGCCTCAAAGCTCATACTATACCACCGTTATCCCACGATGACTCATAAAATCTCACAGTCAGAGAAGATCAGCCCTAGAGGCTGATCTCCGCCCAGCACAGGAATCTCCCATAGATGGTGATCCGGTTTCTGCTCCAGGACTGCCCCCAACGGAGACTCCACCACATCACAAAGCAGACCCCGCGCGGCTGGAAAGTTCCTCTGCTTTGAACTGAGGTCTTCTGAGGAGCTTCCATTTCTCGGGGGGTGCCCACTAACTCCAAAGAGCTCACTAGAGAAATGACTCAACAGTAACGGGAGGGACACCTCAATGAGCGCTCCCACCAGCACCCCAACCCCGCCCCCGCCCCTGGGGAGGCACTTCAGGCAGGCAGAGGTGCCAAGGCTTTGCTGACCAGGGAGCAGAGGGGCCTCCTGGGCCACCCCTATTCCCCGGACACCTTCAAGTAGTCCCCGCAATGTCTTCCGGCCACTGCACTCCTGGGAAGGCAGCAGTGAGTGGGGAGTGGGAGCAGCGCAGGATGTGGAGTCAGACATCCCAACCCCAATGCTGACCTTACGGGTGACCTTGGGCAAGTCAAGTCATTTCGTGCTTTGAGGTTTTCTCAACTGTCAAACAGGGCTACTGTGATCATTAGAGGAGAGGGTGTGGGAAGCTTCTAGAGAGCCGCTCAGTTATAAGCGAACAGCAGCCAGGATGCAGGAAGCTCGTCAGAGTTGTGGTTAACTGCAGACTCTGGGGTCAGGCTGTCCTGGTTTTTATTGTTTAACTTTTTTTTTTCTTGAAGTATAAGCGGTCCTGGGTTAGAATCCAATTTTGACCATTTGCCTGTGTGACCTTGGGCAAACCATTGAACCTCTCTGCCTCAATTTCCCCATCTTTAAGATGGGCTTAATAGTATTATCTACTCATCAGAACACACACAGTCTCTCTCTCTCTCTCTCTCTCTCTCTCTCTCTCTCTCTCTCTCTCTCAATAGAGGGAGCCACACCCAGAGCCTGAAGAAAGGTCAGCTCATCTGGCATCTTTACCCCACGGAGAAAGGAGGGAGCCCTCTCATAAAGACCTTCTTTTCCCCCTCCTACTCCAGAGCCTTTTTCTGAGTTTTAAGTCATGTTTATGACTCAATCTGAAACTTCTCTTTTTAAATGTAATTTCCTCCGTTTCTCTTCCCTCTTCTGCTCCACCCCACCCCCACGCTGTGGGCTGAATTGAGAAATCGAGGGCAGATGACACAAGTTTGAGCTGGGCACGAGCCCTGTTCCTGGGAAGAGCGCACTCACCCCTTGCAGAATGTTCTCACCAGGCGGGATTCGGGCAGTCATTCCTGCTGTCACTTTAGAGCTCATGGTTACCAGCCCCTTTGCATAGGATTCCAAAAGTACCTGAAGGAATATGTAGAGGGCTGGAATCAGAGGCATGAGATTGAAGTTAAATCTCAATACTAGCCATGACTAGCTGTGGCATCTCGGGCAAGTCGCTTGGCCTCTCTGAGCTTCATTTTCCTCATCTGCACACCATCCTCAGAGGGTTTGAGAGCCAAGGCTCTAACAGAAATCAGGTGCAGAACAAATGGTAGCTGGGTTGTAAGAATGCTTGACAGAACTTTCAGAGCTGAGTAAGGCCTCCAGAACCAGGAGATCTTAACATGGGATCCCTCTGGCCTTCCGGATGTACTAGTAAAACGGTGTATATGTTAGTGTATTTTTCTGGGAATAGAGGATATAAAGTTTTCATCATATTCTTTTGTAAAAATACATTTTTATTGATTTCAAAGAGGAAGAGAGAGATAGAAACATCAATGATGTGAGAGAATCATTGATCAGCTGCCTCCTATATGCCCCCTACTGGGATCAAGCCCGCAACCCAGGCATGTGCCTGGGTTCAACATAATTTCTGTAAAGCTTCATCCATGCTATTGCATGTTCATCTCTTTTTGTTGCTGAGTAGTATTTATTGGGCAAATATGCCACAATTTGTTTAATCTATTTATCTGTTCATGGACATTTTTTCCAGTCTTGGCTAATATAAATATTCATGTAGGATTTTTGTGTAAACATATGTTTTTATTTCTCTTGGGTAAATACATGGAAATGGCATTTCTGCACACAGGATGGTTGTATGTTTAATTATATAAAACATACATATATAAAACAGAAAATTGAATCTTGACCTCCTGGTTCATAGGTTGGCACTCAACCACTGAGCCATGCTGGCTAGGCTATTTTTATCTTAAAAAAAAATATTTTTATTGATTTCAGAGAGGAAGGGAGAGGGAGAGAGACAGAAACATCAATGATGTGAATCATCAATTATCTGCTCCTGCATGTCTCCTACTGGGGATTGACCCCACAATCCCGGGGCATATGCCCTTGACCAGAATGGAACCTTTCAGTCTGCAGGCCAATGCTCTATCCACTGAGCCAAACCAGTGAGGACTAAAACATTTACTTTACAAGTATGTAGACAAGCCTTCCTGTCCCAGCACTGTGCTGCTCATTCAGTAGACATGTATGTTCCAGGCACTGGAGGTGCAAAGACGAATGCTCCTTGCCCCTCCGTAGTACTGAGTTTCAGAGAGACCAGGTGATTTTGCCAAAGTCACATACTTCTGAAGGAAGCTGGCTGTTGGGCTTGGAACCCCAGATCTCTGCCTGCAAAGCTGGCCACTTTACATCTCAGAGGGGCCCTCTAAGGTCCAAGCTCCCTCTGGTCGATGAAGACTAGCAGGATGAGCATTCCATCAGCAAGGCCCTGAGGTCACACCGAGGGAGCCAGATTGGAGCCATCAGCACACCACCTGGGTGTGGCAGGTCATAGTCTATGGCTAGTCCTATTCTAAGTTTACTCAGGCAGGGGGTTCCCCTTCCTAAACTCTTACACAGGCCACAGGCCATGAGGGAATTCCACATATATATTTATAGCAACTATGTTGAGGTTTCATTTACATACAATAAAATGCATAGATTTTCAAGTACAATTGGATGAGTTTTGACAAACTCACATACCTGTGAAACCCATACCACTCTCAAGATATATAATATTTTCATATATTTCATAGGGAATTCCCTCATGTCCCTTTCTCAGTCTCCCCCAATGTCAAAGGCAGCCACTATTCACTCTCCTGATTTTTGTCATCATAAATTAGTGTTGCCTGTTTTGGAACTGGTATAAATGGAATCATACAGTTCTCTTTCCTGTCTGACTTCTTTGGTTCAACATAATTTCTGTAAAGCTTCATCCATGCTATTGCATGTTCATCTCTTTTTGTTGCTGAGTAGTATTTACTGGGCAAATATGCCACAATTTGTTTAATCTATTTATCTGTTCATGGACATTTTTTCCAGTCTTGGCTAATATAAATATTCATGTAGGATTTTTGTGTAAACATATGTTTTTATTTCTCTTGGGTAAATACATGGAAATGGCATTTCTGCACACAGGATGGTTGTATGTTTAATTATATAAAAATTACTAAGATATTTCCCACAGTACATTAGAGCTCCAGTTGCTTTGTATCCTTGCCAATCTCTGGTATTAGTCTTTTTAACTAGTCATTCTAGTGGGTGTGAAGTGGTTTCCCTTCATGGTTTTAATTTGCATTTCTTTAATAACTAATAATACTGAATGTCTTTTCATGTGCTTATTGGCTATTCCTATATATTCTTCTGTCTGTTCAAAACTTTTGCCCCACTTAAAAACTGGCCACACTTATAGATTGTGAAGAATTATTTATATATTCTGGATACAAGATCTTTGTCAGATACATGCATTGTCTTTTCTTCCAACTTGTGATTTGTCATTTTATTTGAAGAACAGAAGTTTTAGGTTTTTTTTTTTGTTTTTTTTTAAATATATTTTATTGATATTTTACAGAGAGGAAGGGAGAGAGATAGAGAGTCAGAAACGTCGATGAGAGAGAAACACCGACCAGTCGCCTCTTGCACACCCCCCACCAGGGATATGCCCACAACCAATGTACATGCCCTTGACCGGAATCGAACCCGGGACCTCTCAGTCCGCAGACCGACGCTCTACCACTGAGCCAAACCGGTTCGGCGAAGTTTTAGTTTTTAAAATATATTTTTAAATGGATTTTAGAGAGAGGAAGAGAGAAGGCAGGAAGGAGAGAAAAAGGTGTGAGCAATGTGCCTCCCATATGCACCCCGGCTGGGGAATCAAACCTGCAACCCAGATATGTGCCCTCACCAGGAATCGAACCTGTCACCCTTAGTGTACAGGACAAAACTGCAATGAACTCAGCCACCACTGGCCAGGTCATCCCACAGTGCCTTCTTATTGGTGGGAAATTGGTCCAACTTAAATTACACCAATGAGGTAGCAAATGCATATAGTGCAATATACAATGGTATGTCTTATAATATGTGAATAGATTTCATTTGGGAAATTTATTAAGAACATGGGGAAGTATTCATAATATAATATCTTTTAAAAAAACAAGTGTTTAAGTAGAATATAAGCCGAAACCGGTTTGGCTCAGTGGATAGAGCATCGGCCTGCGGACTGAAAGGTCCCAGGTTCGATTCCGGTCAAGGGCATGTACCTTGGTTGCGGGCACATCCCCAGTGGGGGGTGTGCAGGAGGCAGCTGGTCGATGTTTCTCTCTCATCGACATTTCTAGCTCTCTATCCCTCTCCCTTCCTCTCTATAAAAAATCAATAAAATATATATTTAAAAAAGTAGAATATAAGATCAATTTATTTTTAAATGCTATATGTATAAAGATATACCTAAAATGATAGAAACAAAATATGGATAATGTGTCTTTTCTTTGTGCTTTTTCAATATGTGACAAACTTTTTAAAATGAAGCTATGAATTTAGAGAAAAAAAAACACACCACAAACTCATACATTTTTTAAAAAACATGTGTGTGTGTGTGTGTGTGTGTGTGTGTGTGTGTGTGTGTGTGTGTTTCCACAGCCCAGTCCTTCCCCAAGCATGTGTTCTAAGAATTGAAGAAGTGGGAAAATTCAGATAGATGGCTGTACCCTTGACCATAACCTTATACAGACACCTTCCTGCTTTCAGGATCTCAAAGGAAAGCCTTAACAAATCCCCCGAAACTTTGCAGGGATCCTAGAAGCTAGAAAGGGTGAGTAGGGACAGGTGAGTATTTTGATTGCTTAAAAAGCAATGTTTTAGAAAGATGAAATTTATTTATTACCCTATACATTGCAGTGATATTGGCATTTACTCATTTGTCAGGTAAAAAACATTCCCTGGGCACCCACCTACCCAGCACCTGAGTCTTGGGAGGAAAAAAAGCATGACTTTGGTTTGATGTTTGTTAAAGGGCAAGCTTTGTTCCTTCCTCCCATTTACCACACATTTGGCACTCTGCTGGGGCCTTAACTGCTTTAGTTAATTTAATTATCAAAATCCCAGCACAGAAGATAATATGTCCATTTACACATTAAAATAATGGAACATCAGCTGAGACCGGTTTGGCTCAGTGGTGGAGCGTTGGTCTGCGAACTGAAAGGTCCCAGGTTCGATTCCGGTCAAGGGCATGTACATTGGTTGCGGGCACATCCCCGGTAGGGGGTGTGCAAGAGGCGGCTGGTCGATGTTTCTCTCTCATCGACGTTTCTAGCTCTCTATCTCTCTCCCTTCCTCTATGTAAAATATCAATAAAATATATTTTAAAAAAATAATAATGGAACATCAGAAAACTTAAATCAAGTGGAATATCAAATAACTTAAATCCCTTAATCAATAGATCATGTTTTTTGAGTGCTTATCTGGTACCAACCACTGTACCAAGCACTTTATAGGTTCTAGTATTACTAGAGGCCCAGTACAAAAAATTTGTGCAGTCGGGGGGGGGGGGGGGAGGAGATCTCCTCAAGCCCGGCCTGCGCCCTCTTGCAGTACAAGAGTCCTCGGGGGTGTCCAACTGATGGCTCATCAGACATCAGCCCAGCTTCTGGCTGATCCGCACTGACCACCAGGGGGCAGCTCCCGCATTAAGCGCCTGTCCCCTTGTGGTCAGTGAACTGCCATTCCGATAGATTTGCATAGCCTTTTATTATATAGGATTGCCTTTACTTACTTACTTACCCATGGAGTAAACTAGGGGAATCCTGTAGTAGGAGGAGAAAAAAAAAGAAGGTATTTTTTGTCTCTTACCTACTTTTGCCACTCAATCTGACATTACTAAAAGTTTGCAAATTGGCAAATAAGTCAACCAGATATGTGGATAAACATAAAAAACAAAAAGAGTTCTTACCAAATGATTTTACCTTGCTCAGTTTTCATAATGAGAAAAGCATTGAATTTTGAGTCATCAAGACATAGTGGAAACGACACTCCTTTGGAGAAAAATGACTAGATTCAAATTATTGACTCTTACAACTGCCATGTGACCTTGGATAAATTACCCAGTCTCTCTGAGCCTGTTTATTCAGGTGTAATAAAGGTTAAAAATAAATACTTTATTTTTAGAGAGTTTGTGAGAGGTAAATAGACTAGCTTTTGTAAAGCACCTAACATATAGTAGAAATTAAGGACATGCTTAGTGAATACCTGGGGAACCTCAGAAACAGAGCCCAAAACAAGGATTCCTGGGTAAGAGATTTATTAAGGAAGTGCTCCCAGACATCAGTCAGGGCATAGGGAGAGTCAGTCAGGGAGGGGGAAGAAGTCAAGCAAATATGAGACTTCAGGCAGTTCCAGAGAAGGTAGCTTAATTCCTCAGGGAACTCAGTATAAATTCCACTGGAGACAAGTAAACTGGACTTTCAAACTCCCATATCCATGTCATTTGCTGGAGACCAGGGAAGAGGGAAGGAAGGATCAAAGCTGTTCTGGTAGCCTGAGGACCGTCCTCCTCAGAAAAGCCTCGGGTACTGGTTATTGGAACCAAAAGCAAACAGCCGAAACCGGTTTGGCTCAGTGAATAGAGAGAGCATCGGCCTGCAGACTGAAAGGGCCCAGGTTCAATTCTGGTCAAGGGCATGTACCTTGGTTGCAGGCACATCCCCAGTAGGGGGTGTGCAAGAGGCAGCTGATCAATGATTCTCTCATTGATGTTTCTAACTCTATCCCTCCCTCCTCCTCTCTGTAAAAAAAAATCAATATGAAATATGAAAAAAATATTTATACAAAAGCAAACATCAGCCAAGGGAAGGGTAGGAGGAACTGGTAATAGATCTGAGAAGATCTGGGATGAGCAAGAATAGTATCTACTTCAGGGTTTGGGTTTCCTTCTTTTAGAAAAGCTGGGCTTAAGTCCTTGCTTTGCTAGTTATCAGGATCAAATGGAACAATATAATGAAAGCCTTTTGGAATGATGATGAATTTCTTTCTTTCTTTTTTTATTCAATAAGCATTTACTGAACTTTTACTATAAACCAGGTACCGTAATAGGTTTTCTCTTAATTTTGGATTCATCCTTTAGAACAGGTTTCCAGAGTAGAATGAGTAGGTTTTAATCTGCTCATTTAATCTGTTTTTTTAATTCCCCCAAGGTAAAGAACATTTTACCACTCTTTTTAAAAAATACATTTTTATTAATTTCAGAGAGGAAGGAAAAAGGAGAGAGAGAGAGAGAGAGAGAAACATCAATGATTAGAGAGAATCACTGATTGGCTGCTTCCTGGCTGCTCCCCACTGGGGATCAAGCCCGCAAACTGGGCATGTGCCCTTGACCTGGATGGAACCTGGGGCCCTTTAGTCCGCAGGTCAACGCTCTATCCACTGAGCCAAACCAGCTAGGGCTCTACCAATCTTTTTAAAAATTTATATATATTTTTAATTGATTTCAGAGAGGAAGGGAGAGACAGAAACATCAACATCAATGATGAGAGAGAATCATTGATGGGCTGCCTCCTACATACCCCTCACTGGGTGCTCTGACCGGGAATCAAACCTGTGACTCCTGGTTTATAGGTGGACACTCAACCACTGAGCCACCCTACCACTCTTGATACAAGATCATCAATTGTTTTCAAACAGGATTGTACCCACATTTTTTTGGACCCTCAATCAGGGCTTGTGCTATTAATCACATTTTTCTCTCCCTCACAATAATAAAAATAGAAAGTGATACCCTTAAAAGAAGGAAGATTTAATACACACACACACACACACACACACACACACACACACCCCTCGGCCATCCTGTTTTCTCTGCTGTTGTTTCTCTTTTGAACAGCAGATGGCAGGATAATCCCACAACAGGTGGTCATGGCAATTTAATTGCAACGAGGAAAAATTGCTTCTTTTCCCACATATATTTCTTTCCCGAAATAAACAGCATACAAGGCATCTGCCTCTTTATTGGAAGTCAGATATGTGAGGAAGTGGATTTTCAGCAAAGGAATATAAAGGTAGCCACATAAATCCCAAGCTTCAGGCTATTCGAGTCCGTGCACAAACACATTTCTCAGAAGGAAGCAAATGGAGGTTGAAAGTCGATTGTTAAAATTCCACATATTCTAGGTTTCCCCAGTTAATAATCATAAAAACTTTATAGCCAGAAAGTCACAGAGGCCCTTCTGTGGTAATTGTTCGAGTTTAGAGTCAGTGGAAACACCCTTCTCACCCAGGGGATTTTAAAAGCCCCCTCCCCCTCCCCCCAGCCCTCTCCCCTAGCACTCATTTCCCATCCCTTCACAAAATTGCCAGGGTAATTGACTCTTAGATGAGATGAGTTTGACTTTCTACCCTGATTTTGTAACAGAAGTTCTTTCGGTGGGGTCCTTTGTTTGAAAACGCACAATAAAAATGGCTTTAGAATGACTTCAGAGGACTCTTTCTGGTGCCAACAACAGATTCCAAAGCCGCTATTATTCGAGATGGGTGATAGGATCCCTTGAGACTGTTTGGGTATCGGTTTTCAAAGTGCTTAGGAACCTGAAATGTCCTGTATGGTATATTTGCAGGTGCATAATTAGCCAAGTGCTCCAGGGGTTATAAAGACTGCCTTCCTGTGGCTGAAACAGACAGATTTAGCCTCTTACTGAAATTGAAGGCTGCAATTTCGATAACAAATCTGATTCTAACTCTCCCGTGTCGCTGCAGCCCAAAGGTGCCTTTGTCTCCCAAGAGAAAGAGGGTGGAGGTAAGTGAATGGCCCTTAACCAGACCCATCCCATGTAGAAAACATTGCTCAGAAAAAAACTTTAGTCCCGAGAGCGTAGGTTTAGGGCTGTTGCGTGTGAAGCCAATTTGCTTTGTTCGTAGCCAACCTGTCTAAATGTAAGTATTGCAAGGTGACCGGAGCTGGGGAGCAGCAAGCTGCTTTAAAAGCGGGCTTCCAGTGGGAAACGCTAAGCATACAATGGCTTTATTTTTGTTAGACATCATTCTCCAACCTGGCTTTTTTTATTGCACTCACCAAAATAAATCCGGGAAAACTTAAAAGGCCTGCCTTGATGTCAGAAGAAAATGGATATTGTCTCTCCTGAACGTGTCTGAGTGGTCGTACATAATCCTAGCTACATCCAGATGAGACGCCACCTCCTCCCATAGAAAGCTTTCCTAGATCGTAATATCACCAAGAGTATTCACCCTGGGGCTTGATGGTTCCAGGCTGTCTTACTAAACACTTCCAAGGAAGTAGTTTGCCCGTTCTTTCACTCTTCCATTTGTAGTTAATACTTGTGTGTACTTAGTGGCGTTTTGAACTCCTTTAATATCTCGATGCCTCTGGCATTTGAGGATACCTGGGCAGCCGGAGCTTTCATCACAACAAATACAGGGCGATGTTTAGTGGAGAAGGGTCCAGGGGGGAGGGGGGGAACCTCTGCTCTTTCCTAAGTCTTAGGAAACCGGTGGGCGCCTTTTAAGATTAACTGTGTCTTTAAATATTAGGATCTCCGGTTGTGAGGGTACGGGCGAAACCGCTTCCATCAGACAAACCTGAGGGAGAGGATGTAGGTGTCACATTCAAATCAAAGAGGTGCCTCTCAACAGGAAAGATCTAATCAGCTCTCCTTCCCAGGATCAGCTGCCAGGTCTGAACATTTACTTGTCTGTGTTCCAGGCCGGAGAGACACTGCTAATTATGGGAGCAATTCCCATGGATACAGAAAAGAATTGTCTGGGCTGGGGAGGCAAAGCTCTGACCAAGAGGGAGCTGAGAAGAAAAATGCCCCCAACGTTCTCAGAGAAAATTCCAGAGTGGCTCAGGGTCCTGCTTTTTCTGCGGGAATACCACTATAACTGGCCTTTGAAGAGCTGGGAACATGCTTTTCTTTACCTTCCTAACTCATGTGTTATCCGCCCCCGCCCCCACCCTATATTTTTAGAAATGGAATTTTAAAAGTACTTTCTTTTAGTTGAACATTATCTCATGAGGTTATCTTCAGAAGAAAAAAAAACGGCTTTACCAAGAGTGATTCTCAGAAATGATAGTACCTGAAAACAAGCCAACTTGGCCATCAGGCCAGCCAAAATGGCACACACATTTGGAACCTGTTGCTTTATTCTTGGCAAAGACGCCAGTGAGTCCTTTCTGTTGTATGTAAAGTAAGCTGTGGCAAAACTTACTTCTTATGTGGTACAAAATCTACACTCCCAAGGGAATTTATACAACATCAGTTTGAATTTATGCTCTGACCCCTCTTTCTGCATCATGCAAAGCACCTGCTCCCTGCCCTTCCCCCACTCCTCCAGCCGTCTGTCTGTCTGCCTCATTTGTGTCAATTAAGGATTCAATACTGCTGGATTTAATTGAATGATTTTCCCTATATTGATCCCATCCACGGATAGGACACCGACCATCTCTCCCATTGCTCAGAATAAAAACTCTAAAAAAGCCAAATGCGCCGAAACCGGTTTGGCTCAGTAGATAGAGCGTCGGCCTGCGGACTGAAGGGTCCCAGGTTCGATTCCCTTCGGGGGTATGTACCTTGGTAGCGGGCACATCCCCAGTGGGGGGTGTGCAGGAAGCAGCTGATCGATGTTTCTCTCTCATCGATGTTTCTAACTCTCTATCCCTCTCTCTTCCTCTCTGTAAAAAAATCAATAAAATATATGTATATATTTAAAAAAAAAAAAAAGCCAAATGCATGCAAGGGAGCCTTAGAAAAGAGGAGAGGTCCTCGCTGGCTTTGCCAGTGAACTGGAGAAGACAAGGAGGGCACGACAGCGTTCCCAGTTATGTACTTGCTGGCCTACCAACGGTCAGCACTGCGTAAACCAAGATCATTTGAGTTGACTCCACTTAGCTAAGGCTCTTCAGAAGTGGGTCTTAGGCTTAGAAACCTAAGAACCAAGTAGAAGAAATAAACCTCTATACCACTTCCTAGTTTACAAAGCACTTTCCCACCCTCAGCATGACTTTGTCTTTCTGTTCATTCAGTCACTGAGAAAAACAGGGTCTGTTCTTTGGTCACGTGGCTCTATTCAGTGAGCACTTACTACGTGCCAGGCAGTGTTCTGGGAGCTGAGAACCGGGCTCTGAGAACAGAAAATGAAGTTCCTGTCCGCTTGGAATTTACATTCTAAAAGGAGGGGAGACAATAAACATATAAGTAAACATATAGTATACCAAATGGTAATAAGGGTTATGGAGAATTAAACAGCAAGGGTAAGGAAAATAGAGATTATGGTTTGGGCAGAGTTTTGTTTTTTTTGTTTTTTTTTAGTTTATAAAAGGTGGCCAAAGGACTCCCTGAGCTGACACAAAAGAATCTAAGGGCCAAAACTGATTTGGCTCAGTGGATAGAGTGTTGGTCTGCGGACTGAAAGGTCCCAGGTTTCATTCTGATCAGGGCATGTACGTTTGTTGCGGGCACATCCCTGGTGGGGGGTGTGCAGGAGGCAGCCGGTCAATGTTTCTCTCTCATCGATGTTTCTAGCTCTCTGTCCCTCTCTCTTCCTCTCTGTAAAAAATCAATTATATATATATATATATATATATATATATATATATATATATATTTATTTATTATTATTATTTTTTTTTTTTTGCGGGACAGTCCCGATTTTTAACAGTTTGTCCCGCATTCCACGGTGTTTTAAAAAAGTCCCGATTTGTGGGATGTCTGGTCACCTTAATCTAAGGAGCAAGTCATATAATTATGAGGGGGAGGAGCATTCCAGATAGAGGGTATAGCAAATGCAAAGGCCCTGAGACAGGAGTTTCCTTGCTGAAGGAGACCAGTTTAGCTGAATAGATTGAGCCAAGATATATATATATATATATATATATATATATATATATATATGTATATATATATATATATATATATATATATATATATATATATATATATATATGAGACAGGTCAGGGCAGTGGAAGTTCAGGGGCAGACTTTGCAAAACCTTGTAAGGCACTGTCCGCTTTTATCCTGAGGAAGATGGGGAGCCACTGGAAGAATGATTTGTGTGTTACGTTATGATTTATGCTGTAAAAGGTTTACTCTGGCTGCTGTGTAAAAAACAGAAGAAAGGAGTTCAAGGGCAAACGCGAGGAGAACAGTTAGGAGGCCATTGCAGGAATCTAGGCAAGAAACAATGGTCGGGTGATGGCAATGGTGGAGGTGGCAACAGTGGTTAGGGAAATATTGAAGATAAAGGTCTCAGAATTCTCTGCTGGACATGGGAGGTATATGAGAAAGAAAGAGAAGTCAAGGATATTGTGGATGTTAGCAATTATTAGTTAATCTAGTGAAATGAACAGAGGCCTTGAATCAGAGGTGAGACTAAATCTCAAATTCATGGCTTCTGGGTTGTGTAATTTTAGGCAAGTCACTGAAGCTCTCTGAGCATCAATTTTTTTCATCAGTAAAAAAATGATAATATTAATACCTCTCACAGATCTATAGTAAGAATTGAATGGGATGTGAAAATGCCTAGAAGAATGCCTAGCACAGAGATACTCAATAAATGTCAGTTAAATCTGGGTACCAGTGGCTCATATGGCAAGAAACTTTATTTCCTCAGAATGGCCCTTCTTTTTAAAATTTATTTGTATTGCCCTAGCTGGTTTGGCTCAGTGGATAGAGAGTTGGCCTGTAGACTAAAAGGCCCAGATTCAATTGCAATCAAGGGCATATTCCCGGGTTGTGTGTTTGATCCCCAGGAGGGGGTGTGAAGGAGGCAGGCAATCAATGATTCTCTCTCATCACTGATGTTTCTATCTCTCTTCCTCTCTGGAATCATATATATATATATATATATATATATATATATATATATATATATATATTTAAAATAATAAAATTTAAACCTTCCACAACATTCATTTCTATTCTCTGACTCTTCCACTATAAGGCAGAGACCACACCAACGTGGATATAAAATGCCTAGCACAATGCTTGGCTCATAGTTGGCTCGCAAATATTTGTTGAAAGTTGAGTAACCTTTAAGGCTCTTACTAGTATTCTGATGCCATTCTCTCTCTTTTTAAAAAAGCAAATCTTGTTTTTGTCTAGATTTTGCACAGCTCTGTATGACATTTCACTGCTGAGTGGAAACACCTTTTTGTTGTATCAGCACAACACCTTATTCTTCTGTGTGTACATTTGTTCGGCTTAATGTCTATGTATAGTACTAATACTGGTTTGTTCTATATCGTTTTCACTTCTCAAGGCTGTACTTGTTTTTAGAGGCAGGTAACAAAAGAATAAGACATAAGCTTCAATTCATCTAAGAATTATCCATCCAAATTACTTGTAGAGGCAAAGGGAGTGGGTGGGAGTGCATTCCAAAAAAAGGGGAAAATGTCAGCAACAGCATGCAGCATGCTGTGCGTGGAATAATTAGGAAACACCCATAGTTTTTGGTGGTTGGGGCAGAAGTGGCAAAGATTAAGTTGGCTACATAAGATCTAATGAGTTTAAATGTTCCCTCCTCTTAATTTTTAAAAGAATTCCTGTAAGATCAGTGTTACTTCTTCCTTAAAAGAATTTACAAGTGAAACCACCTGGGTCTAGAGCTTTCTTTAGGGGAGATTGTTTATAACAAATTCAATTTATTTAATAGATACAGGACAATTCAGATTTTCTATTGCGTCTTGTGTCAGTTTTAGAAAGTTGTATTAAATAAAGTTTGAATGTGAAACGAAACCCTAGTTTCTTGAAATGAACTATATTTTGGGAGTCATTAAAGATTTGTATGTGGAAGAGTAACAGCACTTCAGGAAGGTTAATCTAAAGAATGCACAATACGGGTTTTTGGAAAGAGGTCAGGGAAAGGGGAGAAACGGAGGCGGGAGAGGCAGATAGTAAGCTTTTACAGAAATGTGAGGAAAAAGTGACAAGAGCCTTGACTAGAGTGGTATTGGAAATAGAGAAGAACCAAATTCCAGAAATATAACCACTTCTTTATCTATCTCTCCTTTTGCCCGAACTAGGATATTGATAAATTTTAGTACTTAATGGAGCATTGTGCTGCTTCTCAGCATTTACCCTGTCCAAGGTGGAAAGCATTCCTTGTACCAGAGCCCAGTGGTGGGAAGGTATAATATTTCTGCTGCGATTTAGACTTCAGCCTTTAAGACTCAGGCCTTAGGAACCGGTGCCAGCTGTCTGTCCTTTTAGTGTTAAGTTTAACTTCACAACTAGCTTTTCCAATATACTGTTGATATTTCTCTTTTATATGACAGATGTGGTTTCATAGGGCAACTAGAGGCTGCTTAAATTCTGTAAGTAAATACAGTGTAGAGCTGTTTCCCTAATTTGGGAACTGAAATAGCAGTTCTGACAGAGGAAAGAAATAAGATTTAGAACCCAGCTGGTGTGGCACAGTGGCTTAGCATCAACTTATGATTCCCGGTCAGGGCATATGCTGGATTGTGGGCTTGATCCCGGGAAGGGGGGGGGGCGGCGCTTCCAGGAGCAGCTGACCAATTATTCTCTCATCACTGATGTTTCTTTTTAAAAATATATATTTTATTTATTTTACATGGAGATGAATTGAGAGGGATAGAGAGTTAGAAATGTCAATGAGAGAGATACATCGACCAGCTGCCTTTTGCACACTCCCCACTGGGGATGTGCCCACAACCAAGGTACGTGCCCTTGACCGGAATCGAACCCGGGACCTTTCAGTCCACAGGCCGACGATCTATCCACTGAGCCAAACCAGTTTCGGCGGATTTGCTTCATCACTGATGTTTCTATCTCTCCCTCTTCTTTCCTCTCTGAAATCAATTATATATATAAGACCTGAGTTTTAACACTGGCTCAACTACTTATAGCTGTGTGACCTAAAGCAAGGTACTTAATCTCTCTGAGCCTTACCATTCTCATGTGTAAACTGAGCATAAGACTACTCATAGATTTCAATTTGCTTTGAGAGCCAAGTGAAAGAAACTATTTTTCATTAAAAAAACAACAAGTAATCTTAAAATATTTTAAAAATATGTTTTCATTCATTTCAGAGAGAGGAAGGGAGAGGGAGAGAGGGGTAGAAACATCAATAATGAGAGAGAATCATCTATTAGCTACCTCCTGCAGGCCTTCTACTGGACATGTGCCCTGATTGGGAATTGAACTTTGACCTGCTGGTTCATGGGTCAATGCTCAACCACTGAGCCACACTGGCCATGCTAAACTGATTTTTAAGAGAGAAAGGAAGGGTGTGTGAGAGATGTTTGTTGTATCACTTAATTATGTATTCATTGGTTGATTCTTACATGTGCCCTGACTGGCTATTGAACACACCACCTTGGTGTATCAGGAAGATGTTCTAACCCATAGAGCCACCTAGTCAGGGCTAATAAATTTAATTAAAAAACAAAATACAGCCTCTAGAACTATGAGAAAATAAATATCTGTTGTTTATTTTTAAAAATATATTTCTTTACACATTTCACAGAGGGTAAGGGAGAGAGAGAGAGAGAGAGGTAGAAACATCAATAATGAGATAGAATGAATCATTAACTGGCTGCCTCCTGCAGACTCCCTACTGGGGATTTAGCCTGCAATGCGGGTATTTGCCCTGACTGGGAAGTGAACCATAGCCTCCTGGTTCATGGGTCAATGCTTAACCACTGAGTCATGCCAGCTGGGCTAAATATCTGTTGTTAAATAAATAAATAAATAAATAAATTCTCTTGTAGAGACTAGGCTGGTAAGTACTCAAAAAGTAGGATGCATGGTTATACTATCATATTAAAAATAGTTATAATAATAATAAATAAAATTCAATGTCTAGTTAAAGTAATTAACATAAATGAGAATCTGTTAACTGAAAATTGAAAGAAATTTTGTTTGTTTTTATGGTAGACTTCCATGAGTACTATTTGACTTTTAGGGGGGGTGGGGGTGAAATAAAATATACTTTTCTTTTTTTTTTTTAATTTTATTTTATTAAGGTATTTTCTGTGTACATAGTTTACCATTGCCCCCCCACCCCACCTCCCATTTATGCCCTCCCTCCCCAGAGTTCTGTGTTTATTGGTTGTACTTATGTTCATGCATACCAGTCCCTCGGTTGTTCTCCTATCTCCCCCCAGGTCTCCTTCCCCTCCCCGCTGTCATTTGACAATCTGCTTGTTTTATGGTGACCATCTCAGGACCCCATGAATAAAATCCGCTCCTCATTTGGCAGTCTGCTTGTTTTATGGTGACTATCTCAGGACCTTATGAATAGAGTCCGCTCCTCCTCTGGTTTACACCGCCGCTTCCCCTGGGTCCCACTGCTTCCCCTGGGACACACGGCTCGCCCGGGGCACACTGCACCCTGGGACACTCGGCTCACCCGGGGCACTCCACCCCCTGGGACACTCGGCTCACCCAGGGCACTCGGCCCCCTGGGACACTCGGCTCGCCCGGGGCACACTGCACCCTGGGACACTCGGCTCACCCGGGGCACTCGGCCCCCTGGGACACTCGGCTCACCCGGGGCACTCGGCCGCCTGGGACACTCGGCTCACCCGGGGCACTCGGCCCCCTGGGACACTCGGCTCACCCGGGGCACTTGGCCCCCTGGGACACTCGGCTCACCCGGGGCACTGGGCCCTAAAATATACTTTTCAATATGAAATTTTCAACTAAGCTTTAGAAGACTTTATTGTTTTGAGGATTGAGTAACTTGTAAAGGGGAAATTGAGTAACGTGTAAAGAGCAAAAGCACTCAAGTTAGGTTAGAATTTGCAAGTCCTTACTCTTTTTTTAAAAAATATATATATATATTATTGATATTTTACAGAGAGGAAGGGAGAGAGATAGAGAGCCAGAAACGTCGATGAGAGAGAAACATCGACCAGCTGCCCCCTGCACACCCCCCACCAGGGATGCGCCCGAAACCAAGGCACATGCCCTTGACCGGAATCGAACCCGGGACCCCTCAGTCCGTAGACCGACGCTCTACCACTGAGCCAAACCAGTTTCGGCGTAAGTCCTTACTCTTTATTATATTTTATTATTTAAAGTATTATAAATAGTAGTACATATGTCTTTTTTCCCCATTGACCTTTCCCCAGCCTCCCCTTCCTACTCCCCTTGCACTTGCCCTTACCACCCCCCCCCAGTGTCTTGTGTCCATTGGTTATGCTTATATGCATGCATACACGTCCTTCAGTTGATCTCTTACTCTCCCCAACCTTCCTGCTGTAATTTGACAGTCTGTTCGATGCTTCTCTGCCTCTGTATCTTTTTATTCATCAGGTTATAATGTTCTTTATTATCCATAAATGAGTGAGATCATGTGGTATTTTCCTTTCACTGACTGGCTTATTTCACTTAGCGTAATGCTCTCCAGTTCTATCCATGCTGCTGCAAATGGTAAGAATTCTTTCTTTTTGCTGAAACCGATTTGACTCAGTGGATAGAACGTCGGCCTGCGGACTCAAAGGTCCCAGGTTCGATTCCGGTCAAGGGTGTGTACCTTGGCTGCAGGCACATCCCCAGTAGGGGGTGTGCAAGAGGCAGCTGATCAATGATTCTCTTTCATTGATGTTTCTAACTCTCTATCCCTCTCCCTTCCTCTCTATATAAAATCAATAAAATATATATTTTTTAAAAATTCTTTTTTTTATTGCAGCATAGTATTCCATTGTGTAGATGTGCCATAGTTTTCTAATTCACTCATCTGCTGATGGGCATTTAGGCTATTTCCAAATCTTAACTATTGTAAATTGTGCTGCTATGAACATAGGGGTGCATATATCCTTTCTGATTGGTGTTTCTGTTTTCTTGGGATATATTCCTAGAAGTGGTATTACTGGGTCAAACGGCAGTTCCATTTTTAAATTTTTGAGGAAACGCCATACTGTTTTAATCTGAGAGATTATCAAGAATTCTCTTTTTCCAGTTATCCACATGGCTTGCTTCTTCACTCCTTCAGGTTTTTAATGACTCCTTCTCAAATTTAAACTTTTCCATGTCCAGCCAGCATGGCTCAGTGGTTGAGTGGTGACCTATGAACCAGGAGGTCATGGTTTGATTCCTGGCACAGGCAATCATGCCCAAGTTGCAGGCTCAATCCCCAATGTGGGATGTGCAGGAGGCAGTTGATCAGTTATTCTCTCTTATTACTGATGTTTCTATCTCTCTCTCTCTTACTTCCTCTCTAAAATCAATAAAAATATATATATTTAAAATAATAAAATAAAACTTAAACCTTCCCATTCATTTCTATTCTCTACTTATTTTTTCTCCACAGTATTTATCATTTAATATGTTATATAATTATTTATTTGTATCTTTCCCCTTCACCACTGCTGTCCTCCACTATAATGTAACCTCCATGAATTTTATCTGTTCACTAGAGGCCCAGTGCACAGATTTGTGCACCAGTGGGGTCCCTCGGCATGGCCTGCATCCTCTTGCAATCCAGGACCCCTCAGGAGATGTCGGAGAGCCAGTTTCAGCCCAATCCCCTCAGGGATAGTACTTGGGATATAATAGGCACTCAGTAAATATGTGTGAAATGAATAAAAGAACACATCATGGAGTTTTCTCTTTAAATTTAATAGTATAAGAATATGAAGGGGAAAAAGCCTAACAGTGATGGGACTTTGGGTACGCAGATGTGCCTTTTAATACCAGCCACAGCAGACCAATACCGTATGTCTACATTTAAATTGAAAAGGTCCTGTTCTCTCAACTCTGAGATTAATGATTGGAAAATTTTTGTTGCTGTTGTTAATGCTCACCTGAGGATATTTTTGCCATTAATTTTTTATTGAGAGTGAAAGGGAGAGGTAGAGACAGAGAGAAACATTGATGTGAAGACACATTGATTGGTTGCCTTTTGCATGTGCCCCAAGTGGGGGAGGAGTGGCAGGAATAGATCCTGCAACCAAGCTATGTGCCTTTGACTGGAATTGAACCCATGACCCTTCAGTTTAAGGGCTGATGTTGTAACCACCAATCCAAACGGGCTAGGGCAATGATTGTTACTTCATTGAGGATGATAGGAGCAGAATGACATCAAGGGGGTCACCTTCTTAAGAGAATGCTCTCCCAAATCTTGAGTTCTGTTAAATAAGTTTGGGAGTCATTAAAACAATCCTTTCCTCTCACTTACAGAGGATTCCCTCTGAAACACAAATACTCCATGAGGGGATCACAGCTTAGTCCTTCAACATTTAACACTTGAGTTGGATTTAGAAGGACTGGTCAGAAAGATTCATTTTACAATTGTGCCTGGGGCAGAATATGACCTTTTTTTTCTTCACACACCAAATTCCCCCTGCCCTTAAATATCACTCTATAAATACTATGGATTGCAACTAATCAAGGAGGATCTGTGTTTCTAATCAGCTACAATTCCATCAATTCTACCAAACTAATCTCTCTGCACTTGTAATTTCAAAGAATTCTTAAGGAGGAAGATATTTGGATTCCTAACATACCAAACTGGTATCACAGAATGTAAGCCTCCCAATTTGTACCCTGAGGTATAGATTTGGCAGGGGGAGGGGGCGTCCATTGATTAGGTCATCGTGTAATATAAATAAGTACATATATATTGTAGTTTACACCCAAACATTTTTACTCAAGTTGAGTGATTCTTATGCCTGGAGCTGTGAGCAGTGATTGAGAAAAAAAAATACAGATTCCTGGCTCCCATCTTCTTCTTATTATTATTATTTTAATATATTTTTATTTATTTCAGAGAGGAAGGGAAAAGGAAACATAAATGATGAGAGAGAATCATTGATCCGCTGTTTTCTGCCTGCCCCCTACTGGGGATCAAGCCCACAACCTGGGCATGTGCCCTGACCAGGAATCGAACTTTGACCTTCTTGTTCATAGGTCGATGCTCAACCACTCAGCCAGACCAATGCTTACTTTTAATGCTAGAAACCCATCTGGTTTAATCTGTAATCCCAAGGTAGTTTTCTAAATCCTAAACATATATTGGAAATTCCCCATAACTCAAGAAGTTTACCTACATTGGGTATGAATGTGTTGCTCTGAATTATCCTGGTAAAAAGGAGAATTGTGATGGTATAGAAAACCATATTGAGAACAAAGGGGCACAGAGGTATGGTATTTATTGAGGCAGGTAAGCTTTCTTCCTCTATGTTTCTTTGCTCACTACTGAACAGGAAGTTTTAGAAGCCAATGCTCTAGCCAGAAAGCCAAGTTCCTGGGTGATTGAGGATTTTCTGGTTTTGAATTAAACAGAAAACTAAATTAGCAAATTAATTGTTGGGTATATTTTCCTGGGCCCTTCATCAGCTGCTGCAGGACCAGTAGCCAATCAAAGAAGACGTTTGGCTTCCCTGGAGAGGGGGTAGGGTTCAGAATCAGGTTCTGCTAGCTACCAAGTGTCAGACATGTTAATTTTAAATTACTTTTGTATAGCTTGGTGTCAAAATGATTAAAGCATGAAGAGAAAAACAGGACCAAAGGAGAGAGAAGGGAAATAATTTACCTTGCATTTTGAGCAAGGACACTTGCAATTCCACTTCAGCTGACTTTCTCCTTTAAGTTACTGAAGTTCTAAGCTTTAGGCCCTTTAGTGACCAAAGATGGGAGGGTTGTGTGATGGTCATGGCTCTCCATTCTTTGTATAATGTCACTATGTCTATATGGCAGAATCTATACCATGAACACTAATATGGCCACACTTCCTTCCCCCTCCACCAATTAAACGTAATTCTGATATTAGGCTTTAAGCACTGTCCTAAGTATATTTTACATATAACATCTATATTAATAAAAGCACAATGTGCTAATTAGACCAGATGTCTTCCAGACTGCCTTCTGGACGACCTTCCAGACCAAGCTGGGGCTGTGAGGGAAGCCAGAGTCCCAGGTGCCAGAGGGAAGCCGGTGCCAGCAAGAGGAAGGAAGGCCTACTCTTGTATGAATTCGGTGCATCTGGCCTCTAGTATAATATAATCATCACAATGCATGAGGTGGATATTATTTCCGTACCACAGATGGGAAAACTTTGGCTAGTAGAGGCAGAGTTGGGATTCTAGTCCCAGGTTTGTTCTATTCTACAGTCAGACTGCCTCCTCTCTATTTTCCCTTTTGGGTTGGAAAAACCAAGCAAGATTGTTAAGACAACTTCGTTGTCCTTTTAACAGTCATGCATGCTTTTTTGTTTTGTTTTGTTTAAAGATGCCGCTGCGGTCAGCCTTATTTCCCAGAAAATAGCATAATCTTTGCAGAACTAGTTTCCCAGGTGAGCAGTTACTAGATCACTGGTTGGTTGGTTTTTGCCTCTGTACCCAACTTTAACCAGTTGGTTCCATGGGCTTCATGACAACTTTTGCTTAAGATGAGCCATCTCATCTGAATATTTCATGTGAAATATAAGGCTGACCCCCTCTGCTATTGCTTTCAAATTTCAACACAAAGCTATGCTACTTGAGTTTTCTCAGCCTGCCAGATTTTATTATTTTCTCTACCCTTTCTATAGTCACTGTATATTACTAGTATCTGACCATGTTGTTTACCTCTGGAATTGCAATATGGTGCTACAATTCAACTTTTAAAATCCTAGTAATATATAATTCACAATATTGCTCTCTGGATGCCACTAAAGTTTTAGTTACACTAGGATATCCTAAGGGTGCCAAGTGATACCCAAACCACTATTTCAGGATAATACTGACAATGACAAAAAATGTTCAAGGCTTACATGTAGAAAAACCAAATCTTAGAACTTCAGGATGCTATTATCAGCTGACTTTTAGTGAGTGCTTGCTTTTCAACACCTAATGAAGGTTATATTGTTTTCCCCCTTTTCACAGTGTCCAAGTGAATGAATGGCAGAACAAGGATGAAAGATATTTTAAACATTATATAGTCCACCATATACATTTTGAATGCTTCTAGTGATGTTACATTTAAGACAGTATTTCATATTTATATGTCTTCCATGTTCTAAGCTAAAATGTGTATCTCTGAAGCTAGTAACCTTGTTTTGGGAGCCTCTCAGGACAAATCTAATTTTTTTTTTTTACATACCGTATTTGCCGGCGTATAAGACGACTTTTTGGCCCTGAAAAATATGCCTCCAATTGGGGGGTAGTCTTATACGGCGAGTATATAACAAACTCTGTATTTTTAGCGGAAATTTTAGTGGGTCGTCTTATATGCCGGCAAATATGTATTTTTCAGGGCCAAAAAATCGTCTTATATGCCGGCAAATAAGGTAATAGCCTTTCAGGTATTTCAAGATGGCCCTTAGATCACTCATGACTTCTTTAATTCTTATAAGTCAGAGTTTCAAGACTCCTCACTATCTTGGTTGGTTGCTCTTAATTATATCCCCCTAAAAGTGAACATGTGCGTGGCCAGCCTGGCTCAGTGCTTGAGTGAGTGTTGACCTATGAACCAGGAGGTCTCAGTTGGATTTCTGGTCAGGGCACATGCCTGGGTTGTGGGCTCAATCCCCAGTGTGGGGTGTGCAAGGAGGCAGCCAGTCAAAGATTCTCTCTCATCACTGTTGTTTCTCTCTCTTTCTTCCTCTCTGAAATCAACAAAAATATATTTAAAAATAAATGAAAGTGAACATGTTACTTAGATGTGGTCTAGCAGAATGAAGTGGAACTCTTTTCTTGTTCCAGATGCTGTATTTCTATTAATCCAGCCTAAAATTGTATTTAATAAAACTAAAGCTCTGGGGTGGGGTGGGTGGGGTTACCAACCTGGAACCCCAGCACCTCCCCTTGCCATGGTTTTCGTGTTTAAGTTCCCTTTCTACTTCTGTCATAACACACCCACATGCTCTCCTGCAGGACCTTGATCACCATTTTTTGTGGAGTAGTACTGATCTATGGGCACATATATTACATTTCTTTTCCTCTTGGCTTCTACCATTTTATTTACTCCCACTTCAACTCCTGGTTTCTACCTAGTTCAATGTCAGAGAATCCAAATCTCTTTTCTAATCATCTTGCTTCTTTACAGTGTGAGGTAGGCATATTCTGAATCTGGTGAGGTTGGATGTTGTCTGTCCTGGTTAGCATTTACAATGCATATGCTGACAGTTTGAGGCTGGCTTCCAATAATCTGAGAATGCTTTTCCTAAGCAAATCTCAACAAATTTCACTTTACTGAAGTTCCAGAGGAAAAAACATGGCCCAGGACTTGTTCATATAAGGGACATCTTAAATGTAAAAGGTGGTGAATTAATGGTGACTCTTCACTGATAACCAGTCTGGATAAGATGCAAAATGGAAGCAGCCTAGGTTCAAAATCCTAGTTCTGTGGGTTCCAGTCTGGGTGATCTTGTGCTAGTTACCTAACTCCTATGCCTCATTTTCTTCATCTATAAACTAGTGGCAACAATTGTACCACATATTAGGCCAGTCATGCGGAATTAATTCATATCAAAAACTTGCTCACACATAGTAAAGGACAGATATTATTATTCTTTCGTGTTGGAAGAGAATTTAAAGGTTAGAACAGAAAAAAGATTATTTCTCCTAGGGACTTGGGTTTTCTGCCTACATCTTTACAAGACTTAATTCACTGAGCCACAGTACTGAAGTTTTGGCTTTATAAGGAAGCAAATATTCAGGAGGCTCAAGAGTCATTTGTGAATGAATGTCCCTCAATCTGGGGCTGGTGAGAAACTGGGTAGAATTGTTATTTAAGAGGGAGAGTAAAGTTTAGAAAAATTAGAATCTATAGGGTGATGAGATATTTTTCTCTCTATTGAGGGAAAAATAAAAAGCTTTTGGACAAAATGAGTAAAATATGGCTACTAGTGAGGGCTGTAGAGTTACAAATCCTATCAAAAGAACTAAATGGTCTACAATGGCCAATCTTTTGGATTTTAAAAAAGTAAAAACATGACTTCCTACACCCCGCCCCCCCAAACCCCAATACCACTTTTTTGGTATTGGCCATAAAGCAGTTTAGTACAGGATTCTACATGTCAAAGATTCCACATAAACTTATGTTAGGTTATGTTGTATGGTCTACAGTGTAGACTCTACACTAACAGAAAGAATTAGTTTAGGTTGTGTCAAATCGTGTTAAAATACAACACTAAATAAATGCAAAGAGCCCCAGAACAAAGAAAATAATTAAGCTGCTTTAACTGCATTCAACCCACTATGCTAAATCCCTGTGGGGGGGCTCGAATTAAACAACACATTTGGTTTCTTGGCCTAAATCCTTTTCTTCAAAGGAGAAAATTTTCTTGTAATTCTGGTAAGTTTGTTTTCATCTTCTTCATTTCTTAGTCCCTAGAGAAGCTGGGGACTCAATGATTGCGTTACATTTTAGGAAGAGGTGGACTGTGAACACTGGAATAGAGGGTGATTCCTATACAGCTAAAGAAGCGTCGGATGATCTGAGGCATGGAAGGTGAGTGATTGTTCAATCCCCGAAAAAAGCCAGCTAGTGACACTCCAGATTAAAGATTTTATCCGGCAGTGAATCAAATAAAGCTGCAAGGGAGATAATAAGGTGTAATTATAGCAGCGATGTTAGTGCCTGTTTATGGAGTCTGGCAGCAATTTGAACACCCCTCTCATTTTCAGAAATTTGTAATTTTGGCAGTAAGAATTCTTGCCATAAAATTTGGTACGAACCTCACAGTTTAATATTGCAAAAGCTGGGAAATGTTGAAATGTGGCTGCTATTCTAATTGAACTTTTTCAGGCTCTTTCAATCTCCGCCTCCTGCCCCCCCCCCCCCTCCCCGTTGGATTCAGAAACAAACGTCTCTTTAAAAGTTCACCATGGTTTGCCCTAGCCGGTCTGGCCCAATGAATGAGAGCGTGGGCCTGCGGACCAAAGGGTTCCGGTTCGATTCCGGTCAAGGGTTCCAGGAGACAACCAATACCGTAGATGTTTCTCTCTGCCTTTCCCTCTCTCTCAAGATCAATGGAAAAAAAAAAAAAATCCTCGGGTGAGAATTTTAAATAAAATAAAAATTAAGTGGCAACATTGAAAGTACGTTAAATATATTATATATATATATATATATATATATATATATATATATATGTAAAAGCTCAGCGAGTTTTTTTTTTAAAGCCACGAACTCGTCGGCTTTCTGCTGTAATTAACTCTCATGACTTCAATCGTTGTGTACAAGCGGAGAGGAAAAACGCCTTCACTTAAAAACCCAAACTCCTTCTGCAAGGGGCCCCTTTAAAACCCCTCACAATCGGTATTTTGTTCAATTTCCTTTGAGTCAGCGGTACAACGTGGGGCGGCTCTAGGTTTTATCAACCGACTGCTTCCCCCCCCCCTCCAACCCCCTTCCCCCAGCGACTCCCGTTGTTTTGAAGTCGAAGGGAGGTCGCCAGGCTGCAGTGAAACGTGGCCAACTCCGGCGGGACCAACGGGCTTCTCTCAAGTACTAACTGGAAGTTTTCTGACAGGAAACTAGTCCGTGGTTCTAAGTTTCGGCTCCGTTTCCCACGGCCCCGGCGGCGGCGGCGGCGCCCCGGACGCCCCTCTGGGGGCCGGGCCGGGGCGCGGGGCGCGGGGGCCCGCGGGCGGCAGGGGGCAGCAGCGGGAACCCGTTGTTCTCCAGGCGGGGGGTGGGGCGGGACACCCCCCCCCCCGTTTCCGCGCCCGTTCCCTCCCCCGCCCCCCGGCACGCCCTCCTCCCCCTCCGCACCGGGAAGAGGGCGGGGGCGCGGAGCCCTCCCCCGGGAAAGGGGGCGTGCGCCCCCCCCCCCGGGCCCCTCCCTCCCGCCCGGCCTCCCCCGGCTCCCCGAGGCGGGAGTTTCCAGGAAGAGCTCCGAGCGCGGCCGCACCACCGAGCGCACGGAGACGTCAAGTAGTCCCTCAGAGCGGCCGCCTCCGAGCGCCCCGGCGGCCCGCGGCGGCCTCGGGTGGGGTCCCGAAGCGCCGGGGCGCGGCGGCCGGGCCTGCGGGACGCGGGCGCGGAGGGGCGAGCCGCCGCCCCCCCTCGGCGGGGAGAGGAGTCCGGGGGGGGGGGGGGGAGAAACGAGGGCGGCGGAGGGCTCGGGCGCGCCCGGGCGTGCGGCGCCGCGCGGCCGGAGCGCTCACTGAGTTAAAGTGGGCGGGAAAACCCGGAGCGGACTCTTCCGGACACGCCCAGGCCCCCCCTCGCCTCCTCCGCGGGGGAGGGGAGCGCGGAGGGCCCGGGAGAGAAACGTGCTCCCGGTTCCTGCTTCGTAAACCGCGCCCCCCCCCCGCGAAGGAACAAGTGGCAACCCGCCACTTCGAGGGGCGCGCGGCGGGACTGGGTCCCAGTGGGTCGGGGAGGGCCGCCAGGCTCCGCCTCCTCCGACGTCCGCGCCGTCGGTGCGGAGCGCGGTGCGCGGCCCGGAGCCGGGGCCCGGGAGCGGGAGGGGCCGGCGCGCGCATGCGTGCGTGCGGGCGGGCGGCGCGCGGTTCCCGCCCCTCCCGAGCGCGTCCGCTCCCCCTCCCCCCCCCGTTCCTCCGCCGCCGCCCCCGCGCCTCCCCCGCTCGCAGCCCTCTCTCTTCTCGAGGGGGAGGGAGCCCATCTCGCCCGTCTACTGACTAACTAACCCCTTCACCCCGGCTTCGCCCCGCCTTCCCCGAGCTCTCCGGAACAAACTCCGCAGTTAGAGCTCGGCTTTCACATTCCCGCCTCCGCCCGCCGCCTCCCCTCCCAACCCTGCAGCACTTCCTGCAAATTGCCCTGTTCTCGCTCCTCACAGCGCCACCTCCCACGTAGCGCTAACTAGATGGCTGCTTTCACGTTTGGCGTGGGGATCGGGTTATAATCCTGTATTCTCCCCCCCACCCCTGGAAGGGAGTGGTCGTCTGCCCCATTTTACAGATGGGGAAGTGAAGGTCCAGAGATCTGACATGCTTGACTCTTAATGGCTCCTCGTGTGGTTCCCAAGTTCGAGCGCCCAGACGCTGGAGAGGATTAGCCATCGACCTCTAGAAATCTAAGCAACCGTGCAGACCAAGTCTCCGAATATTTCTCCTGGAACCCTCAATCCTTCAAGCTAAACCATGCCAGCCCATTCAGCAAAAGTCACAGAAACATGCCCTGGCCGGTTTGGCCCTGGATAGAGCGTCAGCCTGCGGACTGAAGGGTCCCAGGTTCCATTCTGGTCAGGGCACATGCCCAGGTTGTGGGCTTCATCCCCAGTAGGGGGCGTGTAGGAGGCGGCCACCCTTGATTCTCATCACTGATGTTTCTCTCCCTCTCCCTTCCTTGAAATCAATAAAAATATATTTAGTTTTAAAAGTCACAGAAACAATTTACTCCAAATAAACTACATATTGTTTATCTTAGAAGAAGGGCTGGCCTTGTGGCTCAGTTGGTTGGAGCCTGATTCTGATACTAGTTTGATCCCCAATCAAGGCACATACAAGAATCAACCAAAGGCTCGGCCCGTGTGGCTCAATAGTTGAGCGTCCATCTATGAACTATGAGGTCTCGGTTAGATTCTGGTCAGGGCACATGCCAGGGTTGCTGGCTACATCCCCAGTGTGGGGTGTGCAGGAGAACCAATGATTCTCATCAATGTTTCTATTACCATCTCCCTCTCTGAAGTCAATAAAAATATATCTTTTTAAAGAACCTATGAATGCATAAATAAGTGGAACAAGAAATCAATGTTTTTCTCTCTAATCAATAAATATTTTTTTAAAAAGAAGAGCCAATTGAAGATCTTAGCAAGTCTTTAGTGGTGATTTGTTCAATGTAAAGTCATTTTTTAAATGAAGGTTTATTCCTTAATTTTTAATTTATTGATTTTAGAGAGACAGAGAGAAACATCAATTTGTTGTTCCATGTATTTATTTTTTTAAAAAAAACATATTTTATAGAGAGGAAGGGAGAGAGAGAGCTAGAAACATTAATGAGAGAGAAACATCGACCAGCTGCCTCTTGCACACCCCCTACCGGGGCTGTGCCTGCAGCCAAGGTACATGCCCCTGACCAGGAATCGAACCCGGGACCTTTCAGTCCACAGACCGACGCTCTACCACTGAGCCAAACTGGTTTCGGCTGTTCCATGTATTTCTGCACTCATTGGTTGCTTCTTGTATGTTTCCTGACTGGGATCAAATCCTAAATTTGATGTTATCAGGAAGATGCTCTAACCAACTGAGCTTATCTTGCTAAGGACTAAAGTCATTTTTTAACATGTTTTCTCCTAGGTTTTGTAATTCTCCTAGGTTTTGCAATTCTCTTATTCCTTTCCCCATTCAAGGTTATTCTTTCCGGTTTATTTTTGTGTGTGTTTGTTGTTGTTAAACCTTGCCTGAGAATATTTTTCCTTTTTTTTTTTTTTTTTTTTTTAAGAGAGAGAGAGAGTGGAAGGAAGGGGGAGAGACAGAGAAAGAAACATTATTGGTTGCCTCCTGCAGGCACCTGCAACTGAAGTACGTGCCCTTGATGGGAATTGAACCCAGGACCCTTCAGTCCATGGGCTGATGCTCTATCTACTGAGCCAAACCTGTTTAGGGAGATTCTTTCCATTTTGAAAACATTTTGGCAGAATTTGTCTCCTTGATTTAAAAATATATTTATTTTAAAAGTTAACTTTGTTGATGATTGGTTATTAATTATTATTCTGAATTCCCTGGCTCCTCCCAACTCCTTCCCAAAGTAAATTCTTCCCTGGGCTTCAGCTCTGATTAAAATGATCGGGAGTCCATGAGAGAATCGCAAGAGAAGTCATACAGGATCTGAAAGCACGGCCTCTAAACTTTTTGTGTATTTTATTTATTTATTTATTTTAAAGAAATCTTTATTGCTCAGATTATTACAATTGTTTCTCCTTTTTCTCCCCCATAGCTCCCTTCCACCTGATTCCCACCCCACCCTCTGCCCTTACCCCCTCCCCCCACTATTGTCCTCATCCATAGGTTATACAATTTTAATCCAATCTCTTTCTGCACTCCACACCCCTTCACCCTGATAATTATCTATCCACTCCCTTTCTTTGCCCCTAATTCTATTATATTCACCAGTTTATTCTATTCCTGAGATTTTTAATTCACTTGACCTTCTTCCTCTTCTTAAGTAATACCTTTCAGCATTTCATATAATACTGGTTTGGTGGTGATGAACTCCTTTAGCTTTTTCTTATCTGTGAAGCTCTTTATCTGCCCTTCAATTCTGAATGATAACTTTGCTGGATACAGTAATCTTGGTTGTAGGTTCTCGCTATTCATCACTTTGAATATTTCTTGCCACTCCCTTCTGGCCTGCATGGTTTCTGTTGAGAAATCAGCTGATAGTCGTATGGGTGCTCCCTTATAGGTAACCAACTGCTTTTCTCTTACTGCTTGTAAGATCCTCTTTTTGTCTTTTACCCTTGGCATATTGATGATGATGTGTCGAGAAGAATTTTTCTTTGGATTCCTCTTGTTTGGGGTTCTGTAGGCTTCCTGTACTTGTAAGTCTATTTCTTTCACCAGGTGAGGGAAGTTTTCTGATATTATTTCTTCAAATATGTTTTCAGTATTTTGCACTCCCTCTTCTTCTGGCACCCCCATAATTCTGATGTTGGTGCGCTTGCAGTTGTCCCAGAGGCTCCTTACACTATCTTCAACTTTCTGGATCCTCTTTTCTTCTTCCTTCTCCAAAGGAGTGTCTTTTGGCTCTTTGACCTGATTCTTGTGTTCCTCCATTCTGCTGTTGGATCTCTGCATAATATTTTCCAATTTAGTCAGTTTATGTATACTTTTTAGTTGGGTCTCATGAAGTTTATCGAGCTTTTCTAGGATATTGTTGCATAACCTTAGAACTGTAGTTCTGAACTCTATATCCTCCATCTCTTTTGTTTGAGTTCTATTTCCTTGTCTCGGCATTTTCGCTGTTTTTCAGAGTTGGTAGGATGGCTTTGTGTGTTTGGTGTCCTATATGGCCCAGTGGGTCAGCCTCCTCAGTTACCTGAGGTAGACACTCTTGGTGATCCCCTTTGTGGACTGCGTGCACAGCCTTGTTGTAGCTAAGTCTTTATTGTTGTGAATTGACCTTCAGGCCAATTGGATGTGGGTATCAGCTGTGTCTACTCTGGGACAAATTCTGTATTGGAGACAGTCTTACAGGATCAAACTTGAAAAACTGCAGAAGCCTCTGCTCAGCTTGGATGGGGCGGAGTCTCAGGGCTGAACTGACAGTCTTGGCTTCCGCCCTGCCCTTGTGCACTCGCCTGAGTTTCCACCTGACCTCTGCCTTCCGAGGCTTCCCTGAGTTTCCGCCTGACCGGCCCAGTTTCCCCAAGCAAGAGCGTGGGTGCCCCAGGGGCTCACCCGGACTTGGGCTGGTCTCTGTAGTCTGGAGCTTCTGACTCCTTCCGCTACAGAGAGGCCACCACGTTGAACAGAGAGGCAGCGGCTGCCTCCGCGGTCAGACCTGGAGCTTCTGACTCCTTCCGCTATGGAGAGGCGGAGGTCAGACCTCAGCGCGTACTTGCTCACGCGTGCGGCTCCCGGTCCTCGGTCTCCCAGTCTCTGAGTCTCTGAGTCTCTGGGTGCCTTTCTCTACCGTCCAGACTCCACCCATATGAGCCTGGGACCACGGAATTTCAGCCGGGGTTGGGGTTCAGTACAGTCCGAAAGGGTTCCGTGCAATCGGGGATTCCTCCCCTCCCGCCAGGCAGGTATTCGGCGGCCGTGTGCGCAAGCGTCTCCCTACCTCAGTGCTTTTCGGCTCCCAGTCCGATCCGTGAGCCTCTCTCTTTCTTTCTAGTTGTAGCTATTCCACTCCGCCAGCTTTCCTGACGTTTTGGTGAAGTCCTTTTTGATTTTAGTTGTTTTTTTAATTAAATTGTTGATGAGGCGGCAGCTTAGGAGACTGCCTAGGCCGCCATCTTGGATGTTCCCTTTTTGTGTATTTTAAAAGCTATAACTGGGAATTAAAGGAAACAGAAGACTTGTGTAATTTCATGTACATCTAAAGAGTCATTATGTCAGACTCAAATGTTTCCAGAGTCTTATTCCAAGCATTGTAAATACAGATCTGTTTTGTTTTAAATGGTAGTTTTATCATGATTTTACTCTATTGCATGTATTTCTAGATGCTAGTGTCTTCTAAGCATACATGTCCTGAAGAACCAGTCCAGGTTTGTTACATGACAGTTATTTGTTAAATAGACTGAGAGGGTTGCATGCTGACACTTTCTGAACATATGTTCAGTAAATGAATGCCTTCTGTTGGCATAGTACTATGTTAGGTCTTTTGTGGAATATAAAGTTGGACAAGGCAGGGCTATTTTTATTTTATTTTATTACTTTTTAAATCTTTATTGTTCATATTATTACAGTTGTTCCTCTTTTCCCCCCCCCATAGTTCGCCTCCACTCAGTTTCCACCCCCACCCTTTGCCCTTACCCCACCAAAATGTCCTCGTCCATAGGTGTAAGATTTTTGTCCAATCTCTTCCCACACCCCCCACACCCTACACCTCACACCCTGAGAATTGTCAGTCCACTCCCTTTCTATGTCCCTGATTCTATTCTTTTCACCAGTTTATTCTGTTCATCAGATTTTTATTCACTTGATTTTTAGATTCACTTGTTGGTAGGTATGTATTTGTTGTTCATAATTTTTATCTTTACCTTTGTCTTCTTCCTATTCTTAAAGAGTACCTTTCAGCATTTCATATAATACTGGTTTGGTGTTGATGAACTCCTTTAGCTTTTTCTTATCTGTGGAAGCTCTTTATCTGACCTTCAATTCTAAATGATAGCTTTACTGGATAGAGTACTCTTGGTTGTAGGTTTTTGCTATTCATCACTTTGAATATTTCTTGTCATTCCCATCTGGCCTGCGTAGTTTCTGATGAGAAATCAGCTGACAGTCGTATGGGTACTCCCTTGTAGGTAACTAACTGTTTTCCCCTTGATGCTTTTAATATTCTCTCTTTGTCTTTTGCCTTTGGCATTTTAATTATGATGTGTCTTGGTGTGGTCTTCTTTGGATTCATTTTGGTTGGGGTTCTGTGAGCTTCCTGGATTTGTAAGTCTATTTCTTTCACCAGGTAGGGGAAGTTTGCAGTCATTTCTTCAAATAGGTTTTCAGTATCTTGCTCTCTCTCTTCTTCTGGCACCCCCATAATTCGGATGTTGGTACTCTTGAAGTTGTATCAGAGGCTCCTTACACTATCTTCATATTTTTTTATTCTTTTTGCTTTTCCAGTTGGGTGTTTTTTGCTTCTTCATATTTCAAATCTTTGACTTTATTCTTGGAATCCTCTTGTCTGCTGTTAGATCTCTGTATATTATTCTTAATTTCAGTCAGTGTATGCTTAGTTTCTGATTGGTTCTTTTTCATATCCTTGAGGGTTTCACTAAATTTCTCAGAGGTTTCTAGAAGATTTTTGGGTGACCTTATAACCATGGTTTTGAACGCTATATCCCGTAGTTTGCTTTCCTCCATTTCTTTCAATTGTGACATGTTTCTTTGTATCCACATTTTGGCTGCTTTCCTGTGTTGATAGAGTGGCCTTGTGTGCTAGGTGTCCTATAGGGCCCAGTGTCTCAGCCTCCCCAATTACTTGAGATGGACATTCAGTGCACCCCTTTGTGGGCTGTGTGCACAGTCTTGTTGTAGTTAAGCCTTGATTGTTGTTTGTATCACTAGGAGGAATTGACCTCCAGGCCAATTGGCTGTGAGGATCAGCTGTGTCTACAATGGGAGAACTGCTGTGCTGGAGACACCCTTATGGGGTAGGACTTGCTTCAATGGGGCTTTGGTGCTCACTGAGTCTGCTCCCTGAGTGTGTTTCTTATGGATGTGAAGAATTATAATCTGGTGTGGTCTCACACTGACCACTGGCTACACTGGCTCTTGGATCTCCAAGGAGGTGTAAAGTGAGCCACTGCCTGAGGCCACCTAGCAAGAGCTATAGAGAGATCTGCAAATTCCTCCTCTTTGTTTTGGGGTTTTCACAGATGATACCCAGCTGTGAAGCAATGCAGGCTGCTGTTGCAGGGCTTTAGGCCTTCTTTTTGGAAGCTTTGGAGCTCTCTGACCCAGCTGCAGTTTGTTAGGTTTTAGGTTGAAAAAGGACAGGCCATTCATATGCAAAAGCCACTGAGCACAGCTTGGGTGGGGTTGTAAATTGGGTGGGGCAGGGTCTCAGGGAATCACCAGGGTGGAGCAAACAGCAATGGCTGCCAGTCAGCCTTACCCTGGAGAGCTCCCTGGGTCTCTGTGTCCTGCACCCCGTACAGGAACAATGATTGCTGCAAGCACCTCTGAGAGAAAGCCACCCTCATGTTTTAGCCCGATGCCAGACAGTCCAGTTTCTTCTCATATGAGTCTTGGTTCCCAGTGTCTTGCCCAGAATTGGAGTTCAGAGCAATCAGGAGCTTGTATCTCCCTCCTGACTGAAAACAACAACAGTTCACCCAGTTACCAACCAGTTTGGGCTCCATACCGCCATACTTCTGCACCTCCACACCTCGTACCAGTCTCAATGTGCTTTTTTCTTTCCTTCTAGTTGTAGAACTTCCACTCAACCAGCTTTCTCGTGGTTCTGGATGATATTGGTTTTGTCTTTTAGTTGGAGTGCTGATGTGGTTGTGAGAGGCAGCAAGTACAGGTGTTTATCAAAGCTGCCAGCTTGGTTGTTCTCAGGGCTACTTTTATTTATTTTTAATTTAAAAATATATTTTTCATTGATTTTAGAGAGGAAGGGAGAAGGAGACAGATGGAAACATCAGTGACGAGAGAGAATCATTGATTGGCTACCTCGTGCAAGTCCCATGCTGGCCTGGCAACAGGGCTATTTTTAAGAATGGATCTAGTAGTGGAGATAAAACTCTCCACCACAGGCTCAAATCAGTAAAAATTCATCTCCAGATTATTTAATTTGTTCTATTTTTATTTTTTTTAATCCTCACCCAAGGTTATTAACTTTAGAGAGGGAGAGGGGGGGAGGGAAAGAGAGAGAGAGAGAGAGAGAGAGAGAGAGAGAGAGAGCAATCTATACCCTCCAACCAAGAATAGGACCCGAAACCTTTCCATTTTCAGGAGGACATTCCAATCAATTGAGCCACACCAGCCAGATTTTTTCATTTTTTAAATCACTTAAGTTGCCGAAACCGGTTTAGCTCAGTGGATAGAGTGTCAGCCTGTGGGCTGAAAGGTCCTAGGTTCGATTCCAGTCAAGGGCACATACTTAGATTGCAGGCTGGATCCCCAGGGTTGGACATGCAGAAGGCAGCTGGTCGATGATTCTCATCATTGATATTTCTCTCTCTCTTCCCTTCTCCCTTCCTCTCTGAAATCAATAGAAATATATATTTTTAAAAGTTACTTATTATTTGAGGTTTCCAAAAAATTTCCTCTGTTCATTATGCCGTTCTCAGGTTCTCAATGTGTAGATCAAGAGATGGGAACAATGAATAGTTAAAAAGGAGCAGGCACAGACAGTGACTTAATGGCAATATGAGTAATGACGAGTCCAATATTAGAAAATAAGATTGTAGCCAAAACCGGTTTGGCTCAGTGGTAGAGCATCGGTCTGCTGGACTGAAAGGTCCCGGGTTCGATTCCGGTCAATGGCATGTACATTGGTTGCAGGCTCATCTCCGGTGGGGGGTGTGCAAGAGGCAGCTGGTCGATGTTTCTTGTCGACGTTTCTGGCTCTCTATCTCTCTCCCTTCCTCTCTGTAAAATATCAATAAAATACATTTTTTTAAAAAGATTGTAGGAGTGGCAGGAAAGAGAACTTTAACTGTAAGGATGTCCAGGTCTTCAGATTTTAAACACTGAAAAAAAATGGGAAAGACAATAATTATCTACTGTTTAACTTTACTTGAGTGTTCAAAATCATAGCTTTTATTTCAGGAAGGATGAAATAATCTTGCATTTAAACAACTTGCCTGTTGCATAGATTTGATGAGGAGTTTTAAGGAAGATCAGTGGTAGAGATGTCAAATTTAGTTTGCAGTGGAATTCAAACTTCTTAAAGTATTAGGAGGGGAGAAAGAATCCTTTGATTTATGTTAGATCCAAAACTCTTACCCACCCACCCCCAAAGAAAATCGATTACAACCAAGAGATTAAACATGTATCTTAAATCTAAATACCTTTTCACCAATTTAGAAAGCATTGCATTTGAACTTTATTATTCAAACTTACCCTTCTTCAATGATTTTTATAAACTTTAGCTTTGTTCAGCTATTCTTTTTTTTTTTTTTACAAATATATACACAATAGTTTATTTATTTATTTTTTAAAATATATTTTATTGATTTTTTACAGAGAGGGATAGAGAGTTAGAAACATCGATGAGAGAGAAACACCAATCAGCTGCCTCTTGCACACCCCCCACTGGGGATGTGCCTGCAACCAAAGTACATGCCCTTGACTGGAATCAAACCTGGGACCTTTCAGTCCGCAGGCCGACGCTCTATCCACTGAACCAAACCAGCTTCGGCTATACACAATAGTTTAATTATTGTTTCTTATAAATTCCATTTCTATGTAACCAATTGATACTATACAAAACATTTACAAGAATATATACAAGACTACCACCTATACACAATAGCTCTGGTCCATCTGTGCTAATATCTGCAAAATAAATCTAAAATGTCAATTATTACTACATTGCTCACAGGAATGAAATAATGCTATAGAAAACACAAACTTGTTATAAAGTGCATTTCAAGCAACCTTAGCCATCAGTTCTCTTCTTAAATAGTTTTCCACAATTCATATGGACTTTTTTATTTTATTTTTTTATTTTATTTTATTTTATTTTATTTTATTTTATTTTATTAAGGTATTATCTGTGTACATAGCTTACCATTGCCCCCCCCCCCCCCCGACCTCCCATTTATGCCCTCCCTCCCCAGAGTTCTGTGTTCGTTGGTTGTACTTATGTTCATACATACCAGTCCCTCGGTTGTTCTCCTATCTACCCCCAGGTCTCCTTCCCCTCCCCGCTGTCATTTGACAATCTGCTTATTTTATGGTGACTATCTCAGGACCCCATGAATAGAATCCGCTCCTCATTTGGCAGTCTGCTTGTTTTATGGTGACTATCTCAGGACCACACGAATAGAGTCCGCTCCTCCTCTGGTTTTCACCTCTCCTTCCCCTGGGTCCCACTGCTTCCCCTGGGACACACGGCTCGCCCAGGGCACACAGCCCCCTGGGACACACGGCTCACCCGGGACACCTGTCCCCTTTGGGGGATACGGCTAACCCAGGGCACATGGCCCCCTGGGACACTCGGCTCACCCGGGCACTCGGCCCCCTGGGACACATGGCTCACCCGGGACACCCTTCCCCTTTGGGGGGTACGGCTCACCTAGGGCACACGGCCCCCTGGGACACTTGGCTCACCCGGGGCACAGGGCCCCCTGGGACACACGGCTCACCCGGGGCACACGGCCCCTGTAGGGTGTTGGGGTCACATATTGGAGGCGCCGCGCTAGCTCCTTGCTAGCATGGCGGGCAGGCTGGGACAGCTGCAGTTGGGCTGAGATGGTTGCAGGCGGGGGGACCACCTTCAAAGGTGTCTCGTTCGGTGTGGGAGCGGAGCAGCTGCAGACATGGAGGCTAAGTTCTGAGGTCGCCCATTCCCTGAGCCCAAGGCGTGGTGAGCTCTGTTCTCGGTGGATTTCCTTTATTCGTGGCGGCAGTGGCGGGTGGCGGTGCCCAGTGCAGCAGTGATGGTCGCTCCTGTGGTTCAATTACCACTGTACTTTTAAAGTTCACATGGCGGTGGTGGCGCAAAGGCAGGGCCGAGCTGGTCGCGGGCGGTGGCGGAGAGTCCCCGCAATGTCTTAGTCTTTCAGACTTAGTGGAACGCCTCCCCTGAGCCAAGACAAGCAGCACCACAAATATTGGCCAGCTCAGTGCTGCCCCTCTACAGGTGACAGTAGGGGCAGCCTCACCTCGGTAGGCCTTTGCTCTTGGAGGTCTTAACCAGTGGAAGGCAGCACGGTACAGAACTGCCCCACCTTCTCAGTCCTCCGCTTTTTTATTTTTTTTTATTTTTAGGGATCCTGAAGAGGTCTCTTCAGCAGTTTTTGCTACGGAATTATTAGAGCTAATGCTTTTTTTGCTGGGAAGACTTTTCATTGGCATTTTGAGTTCCATCTTCTGTTAGCTTTTCCGATAGCTCAAATTTTGCACCATTATTTGACACAGCTGTTCCATGGTTTGCTTCTTTAGATACAACTCTGAGACTAGGGGGCAATTCGAAGCTGGTTGTTCCTAAGGCTTTTGCTGCATTGGCTTTTGCTGTTTCTAACAGCTCCATTCGATCTTTCTCACTCAAGCGAAAAGGCGTGGGGCTCCGCGACCTCTACCTGGATCTGGATCTTCCCCGCCAACTCCCGTGATCCTCCGGGTACACGGTGCGGCCGAAGCCGTAGTAGCGTGGCCCCCGCGTGACCGCATAGGCCCTCCGGTAAAACGACCGCCCCCGAGAGCGGGACCGGCTGCGGGACCGGTCCGGCGAGGGGGACGGAGACCGACAGGACCTCCTGGAGGAGCCGCGGGACCGCGACTGGCTCCGCGAGTAGCGCCGGTACTTCCTCTGCTGGCGCCTCCGGGACCGGGACCGGGGCCGGGACCGGGAGCTGCGCCGGGGCCGGCTCCCCCGGCTGCCGGACGACCACCGGCTGGAGCCGCTGGAGCGGGACCGCGAGCTTCGGGAGGAGCGGCTCCGGGCCGCGGAGGACAGCCGGCTGGACCCGCCCGAGGCCGCCGGGGGCTGCAGGGGCGAGCCGGGCCACATGTCGTTCACGTAGTTCGACATCCCTGGTCTCTGAGGATCGTTCCAGAAGGTTCGGTTCCACAGGCCGCCGACCGCCACGCAGGCCGAAGAGAAAGGCCCAGCAGACGCCTCCCTTCCACAGCCGGGCTCGAGGACAAGGGGAGTTCCACAGCCGCTCCGACCTCGAACATCAGACCTGCACCTCTGACCTCCGGACTCGAACCGAGCTCCATTCAGCTATTCTTATGTTGTTGTTTTTTCACATTTTAAAAATTTTATTTTATTTAATTCTTAAATATATTTTATTGATGTTTTACAGAGAGGAAGGGAGAAGGATGGAAAGAAACATTGATGACAGAGAAACATCCATCAGTTGCCTCCTGCACACCCCCTACTGGGTATGTGCCCACAACCAAGGCACATGCCCTTGACTAGAATCGAACCTGAGACCCTTGAGTCTGGCTGAGACTATCCACTGAGACCTTTCAGTCTGCAGGCTGATACTCTATCCACTGAGCCAAACTGGTTAGGGCTGTATTTTCATTTTAGAGAGGAGGGGGGGGGGAGGAGAGAAACATCAATCAGTTGCCTCCTATAACCAATTGTGCCCTGACTGTCATGTGCCCTGTATATGTACCCTGACTGGGAATCTGATTTACTCCAACCAACTGAGTCATACCAGCCAGGGATATCTGATTTCTTAAGGGAAATTCATATTGCACTAAAAACTAGAAAAGTTGGCACAACTCATCAGCTTTGTAATAATGGAATTCAGGCCTTGTTTTCCCCTTTATTTTCAATCTCTATGTCATATAGCATAAACAGGTCCTTACATCCAAGCTGGAATTCCTAAAGCTTCCATTTCTTCTTTCATTTTAGAATCCACAATTTGAATAAATGCCCATTAAGTCTTTTCATCACCAAGCCGCCTAAAGATGACTTTTCTGGCCATTGTCTCCAACTCCATTCTTTGTCAGATCCTGGGTAAGCTATTCCTTTTATATTGGTTTCAGTTTCTCTACCATAGGTCTTGCTGGACCCACAGCAGGACCAGGACCCTTCAGAGGGCTACTTCTTTGCCTTTGTGCTATACAATCCTGGATTTTTTTTAAAAAAACATTTTTTTATTGATTTCAGAGAGAAAGGGCGGGGTGGGGGGAGAAAGAGAGAATCATTGATTGGCTGTCTCCTGCATGCCTCACCCCCAAGGATTGAGCCCTCAATCTGAGAATGTGCCCTGTCTGGGAATTGAACCGTGACCTTCTAGTTCATACCTCAACCACTGAGCCATGCTGGCCGGGCAGGACCCTGGATTCCTTTTTATTAAAAAAAAATTAATAAATATTTATTGTTAAGACCGTTACAATTGTTCCTCTTTTTTCCCCCCCCATCGCTCCCCTCCACCCAGTTCCCACCCCACCCTTTGCGCTTACCTCCCTCCCACTGTCCTCATCCTGTACGATTTTTGTCCAGTCTCTTCCTACACTCCTCTTACCCCTTTCCCCCTGAGAATTGTCAGTCCACTCCCTTTCTATGCTCCTGATTCTATTTTATTCTCCAGTTTATTCTGTTCATCAGATTTTTAATTCACTTGATTTTTAGATTCACTTGTTGATAGATATGTATTTGTTGTTCATAATTTTTATCTTTACCTTTTTCTTCTAATTCCTCTTTTTAAAGAATACCTTTCAGCATCCTCCTATATAATAAAAGAGTAATATGCAAATTAACCATCACTCTGCTACACCAACAAGCCATGCCCACAAGCCAATCAGGAGCAAATATGCAAATAACCCCAACCAAGATGGCTACGGCCACAGAGCTTGGGTTTCCCTGGCAATGGAAGAAGCCAAGCTCTCCACCTGGCCTTGCTGGCCGAGGCCTCCACTCAAGGGAACAAAGTTTCAATAATAGAAGATAAATAAATCCAAACAGAAATGGCGGCAGCCACTGAGCTGGAAAGAACAAGAGGCTTCCATTTCCCTGGCAATGGAGAAAGCCAGGCTTTCCGCCTGCCCTGGCCTGCCTTGGCCTCTGCTTAAGGCTACAAAGTTTCAATTACAGAAGATACAAAAATTTCAACAGAAAGTGCTTCCGCCAAAGGAGCAAGCAGAAGGCTTGGCTCCGCTCCAGGCTACAAAGTTTCAAATTTAAAAGATAAATAAACCCCAGATACATGGGCCTCTGCTTGGGTTGCCAGGGGCATGGCTGACCTGCAAACCACCACAGGCTCCTCACCCAGGCTGCCCCACGCCCTAAGTGAACCCCCACCCTGATCCAAGACACCCTTCAGGGCAAACCAGCTGGCCCCCACCCATGCACCAGGCCTATATCCTATCTAATAAAAGAGTAATATGCAGATTGACTATCACTCCAACACACAAGATCACTGCCCCTATGTGGTCAAAGATCCTGCCCCCATGTGGACACAAAATAGCCACCACAAGATGGCCAGCAAGGGAGGGCAGCTGGGAGGGACCAGACCTGCAAGGGAGGGAAGTTATGGGTGATCAGGTCAGCAGGGGAGGGCAGTTGGGAGGGACCAGGCCTGCAAGGGAGGGCAGTTGGGGGCAATCAAGCCTGAAGAGGAGGGCAGTTAGGGGTGACCAAGCCAGCAGAGGAGGAAAGTTGGGGGAGACCAGGCCTGCAGGGAAGGGCAGTTGGGAGGGACCCAGGCCTACAGAGGAGAGCAGTTAGAGGTGATGATGGCTGCAGGAGAGGGCAGTTATGGGTGACCAGGCCTGCAGGAGAAGGCAGTTAGGAGCAAACAAGCTGGCAGGGGAGCAGTTAGGCATCAATAAAGCTGGCAGGGGAGTGGTTAGGGGGTGATCAGGCTGGCAGGCAGAAGTAGTTAGGGGCAATCAGGAAAGCAGGCAGGCAAGCAGTTGGAAACCAGCAGTCCTGGATTGTGAGAGGGTTGTCCGACTGCCAGGATCGACCCTGAATGGGCAGTTGAACATCCCTCAAGGGATCCCAGATTGGAGAGGGTGCAGGCTGGGCTGAGGAACAGCTCCCCCACCCCCCCATGCATGAATTTTGTGCACTGGGCCTCTAGTTTCATATAATACTGGCTTGGTGTCGATGAACTCCTTTAGCTTTTTCTTATCTGTGAAAATCTTTATCTGACCTTCAATTCTAAATGATAGCTTTGCTGGGTAGAGTACTCTTGGTTGTAGGTTTTTGCTATTTATCACTTTGAATATTTCTTGCCACGCCTGTCTGGCCTGCATAGTTTCTGTTGAGAAATCAGCTGACAATCGTATGGATACTTCCTTGTAGGTAACTGTTTTTTCTCTTGCTCTTTTAATATTCTCTCTTTGTCTTTTGCCCTTGGCATTTTAATTATGATGTGTCTTGGTGTGGTCTTTTTTGGATTCCTTTTGTTTGGGGTTCTGTGTGCTTCCTGGACTTGTAAGTCTATTTCTTTCACCAGGTAGGGGAAGTTTTCAGTCATTTCTTCAAATAGGTTTTCAGTATCTTGCTCACTCTCTTCTTCTGGCACCACGGTAATTCTGATGTTGGTGTGCTTGAAGTTGTTCCAGAGGCTCCTTAAACTAGTTTCATATTTTTGTATTTTTTTTCTTTTTTCCTTTCCATTTGAATGTTTTTTGCTTCTTTGTATTTCAAATCTTTGACTTGATTCTTGTGTTCCTATAGTCTGGTGTTAGGTCTCTGTATAATATTTTTTATATCAGTCAGTGTATGTTTAATTTCTAGTTGGTCCTTTTTTATATCCTCAAGGGTCTCACTAAATTTATTGGCCTTTTCTAAGAAATTCTTTAAAAACCTTATAACTGTGCTTTTGAACTCTATATCCAGTTTGTTTTCCTTCATTTCTTTCATTTGTGATCTGTTTCTTTGTCTCTGCATTTTCTCTGCTTCCCTGAGTTGGTAGAGTTGCTTTGTGTGCTGGGTGTCCTATATGGCCCAGTGGCTCAGCCTCCCCAGTAACACACTCTTGGTGTACCCCTTTGTGGACTGTGTGTACAGCCTTGATATAGTTAAGTCTTGATTGTTGTTGGTATCCCTGGGTAGAATTGACCTCCAGGCCAATTGGCTGTGAGGATAAGCTGTGTCTACACTGGGAGAACTTCTGTCCTGAAGACAGCCTTATGAGACAAGACTTGCAAAATTTCAAAAGCCTCTGTGCTCAGCTTGGATGGGGTGGAGTCTCAGGGCTGAGCAGACAGCCTTGGCTTCCCATTCAGCCCTGCGCTATGAGGTCCCTGGGTCTCAGTGTCCTTCAGTAATCGCTGCAGTCCTCTGCGCACACTTGCACACACATCTCCAGACTTCTGCCTCTCACAGCGCCCCTGAGTTTCCGTGTGCTCCTCTCTTCCCCCCATATGAGTCTGGGTCCCCAAGGTCTTGCCTGGAACTGGGGTTCAGTGCAGTCAGAAGCTTCTGTCTCCCCCACTAGAGAAAGCCAGCCAGGCACTCTTTGCACACAAGTCTCAGTACCTCAGCCTTTTGCAGTTCCTCTGAGTCTCTGTGTGCCCCTGTATTTCCTTCTAGTTGTAGAATTTTCACTCAGCCAGTTTTCCTGTGGTTCTGGATGATGTCCGTTCTGTCTTTTAGCTGTATTTTTAAATTATTATTTATTTATTCCCCCCCCCCCTCCCCCTTAGCTGTATTTTTTAAATGGTTGTGTGAGGCAGCAGTTTAGGTGTTCACCTATGCCGTCATCTTGGTTTCTCAGGACCATGGATTCTTAAAGCAGGTTTTTCTTTTACTCAAATTTGTGTCCTTTCAAATCTTATTTAGTTTTTATACATTGATGAGAGAACTTTTATATTGAGGGATTAAAACTTGGGGCCTGAAAAATAATGTGATATGAAGGTAGAGTCTTAGAGAGGTTAAGGGCACAAAGAGACTATACCAGGGATTCTCAGCCTGGCATTCAGGATAGAAGTCACTGGGCCCATGAACCAGATAGAGAAATTACATCTTCATTTTCACTAATTCATAATTAAACTTTCACACCGCCTTGTAGTATAAATATTAGAAATAAAACCACAGCAGTATTAGGAGTACCTTACTTGTGACTGTCAGATAGAAAGCACAGATAATTTCATCACATTGCAGTTGTTGCAGACATGTTGATATAGCTTGCACTCATGTCTAGATCTTGTTATTTAATGTGTTGATAGATTTATTACTGTAACAAATTTTTAATATTTTGGTAACTATTTTGGTATAATAGGTTTTCATTGTAAAACTAATATCCTCATAATTATTTTGTACATTTAAAAACATTATTCTGAGAAGTCTATAGGCTTCTTCACACTGCTAAATGGGTCCATGGTACAAAAAAAATATTAAGAACCCTGCTTTAATAAAAATAAATGCTATCAGTAATGGGTTATAAACCACTGAATAAAATAAGAATCCACGAGTCCACACGGATATAAATAAGTAGGTGAATCATTATATAAATGCGGTTGTCATCATTTTAGTAAGATGACAACTAATGACTATAGATGGAATGACGGAGTAAGAAACTCATTTGTGGTGAGGGTATAGGAGGAATAAATGGTGATGGAAGGAGACTTGACTTGAGGTGGTGAACACACAATACAATATACAGATGATATATTATAGAATTGTATACCCTAAACCTATATAATTTTATTAACCAATGTCACCCCAATACATTCAATTAAAAAAAGAAAGAAACTCATTCATGGATGCTAAAACTGGTGGGTGAAAGTTTGCTGAGCAGCAGGATATGTACATGGTGAAGTGTCTTTCTCTAAATTACTTAATACTTACAAAGGGAGGATAATGGAAGAACCTCATTAATCACCAGCTTATCCAAGTCATTAGACCTATATCACTGATAGTGATTTTTAGAGAGAGTGGAAGTCGGGGGTGGGGGGAATGGGAGAGTAACATTGATGTGAAAGAGACACATTGATTGGTTGCCTCTTGCAAGTGCCCCAACTGGACCCAGGATCAAACCTACAACCCAACCCAGGTACCTGTCCTTGACCAGGAATCAAACCTGAGACCCTTTGGTGCACAGGGTGATGCTCTAATGTTTTTATGTCATCTGACAAATTTTAATATGGACTGTGAATTACATAATAATTCTGCACCAATATTAAATGTCCTAATTGTATCCTAATCTATGTCCTAATGTCCTAATCTATGCTATGTGTTTACATAAGAGAATGGATTTGTTCTTTTTTTAAAATATGTTTTTATTGATTTTACAGAGGAAAAGGGACAGGAAGAGAGATATAGAAACATCAAGGATGCGAGAGAATCATTGATTGGCTGCCTCCCATGCCCCACCCTGGGGATCGAGCCTGCAACCCTGGCATGTGCCCCTGGCCAGAATCAAACCCCAGACCCTTCAGTCATCAATCAGGCTGATGCTCTATTCACTGAGCCAAACTGGCTAGGGTGGCTTTGTTTTTAATAAATAACATACTGAAGTATTTAGGAGCAAAAGAGGATGGTGTCTCAAAGTCTCATGGTTCAGAAAAATATGCATATATTAATGTCTATATAAAGAAAGAACAATAAAGCAAATGGAGCAAAATGTAAATAATTTTGAATTTAGAAAAAGGACTTAGGGGAGAGTTCCTTCTACTATGCTTGAAAATTTTTTTGTAAGTTTGAAATTATAGTGCTTGAGATCATTTGTTCCATCTCCTTACTTTGATGAGGTGACAATTCAGATTTTGGAAGGTGAAGACTTGCTCAAGGCCACACAACAATTTAGTGATAGGGTTATGGCCAACCTCAGATCTCCAGAGGGTCCTCAAGTAAATCGTTGTTGTTTGTGTTTGAATGACAAAGGTTGAGCACTCCCTTTTACTTCTCTTTTTAATTTCTTGGTTCCTTAGAGCTAGTTCCTTTTACTAAAGAACCAGAGTAACAACAGAATGCTTCTTTCAGTTCCTTCATGATTAGGCAAGGATCAATTTGAAGTTTTTGAGCTATTTGGTTGGGATATCTCTTTCCTCTTATAGGTTCAACATTTTTCTTATTGCCAGCCTTTTTCTGTACATGATCGGCTTTCTTTTATATGGTATTATTTGTATTCCCCCTCCCAGAGACTAATGTTGCATTATTGTTTAAACTTCTTTCCATAGGCCACTCCATTTCAAGATCTCTTCAATATTATCTAAAGAAAATTACATGTTTTCATTTCTGTGATTCAGTTTTCTTAATTGATGGAAAATGAAGGCATAATATACTGAAAAGAAGCATCTCAGTATTAGTCTTGAAATAAGGAGATTAATTACAGTTGATTTGGGGCAGTTTAATAGTTGTACCAGTTACTGAGTAATATCAGCTTTATCAAAAAATTAAGTAGAGTCTACCATTTTCCATGTCAATCAGTATAAATCAGGTCATTGTTTTCAGTGGGAGGAGTCCTTGTCTCCATCTACACTAATGAAAGAGAAATATGCAAACTGACTGTGCCTTTGCAACACCCACCAGCCAATCAGGAGTGAGTATGCAAATTAATCCAACAAAGATGGAGGGTTAACTTGCATACACAGGCGATGAGTGGTTGGGGACAGGAAGCTTGTGTCATTGCCATGGCGATGATGCAGGTGTTCTGCACCTCCCCAGCTGCTCTGAGCCTCTGGGCAGTGTGGGAAAGCAGAAAGGCAGCTCCAGGCCAGAGCAAAGGCAAAAAGATGGCTCCAAGATGGAGCAAAGGCAGTGCAGGCAGCCAGGGGAAGGAAGGCCCATTCTTGCACGAATTTTCATGCATTGGGCCTCTAGTATGAAATAATGGAAAATATTAATTTAAATCATGAAATTGTTGTTGTTTTTCTTAGATAACAATTAAATATCAACTATTTCATGTGGCTCAACCTAATAGAAGAAAGCATATTATTAGGTAGTAATGTATTTTCTCTTCCAGCAGTGGTAGAAAAATAGAGATACCGTATTTGCCGGCGTATAAGACGATTTTTTGGCCCTGAAAAATATGCCTCCAAATGGGGGGTAGTCTTATATGGCGAGTATATAACAAACTCTGTATTTTGAGTGGAAATGTTAGGGGGTCGTCTTATACGCCCAGTCTCTAATACGCCCGCAAATACGGTATTTTTCAGGGCCAAAAAATCGTCTTATACGCCGGCAAATACGGTAGTTCATATGGTATTTGCTTTTGACTCTTCTGCTTCTCATTTTCTTTTCCTGTCCTGGCTGTTCTTCGGTCCTGATACACTTTGTGAGTGTTTGATATTGTAACAATTTTTAAAGGACAGTGCAGAGGTAATTGCTTTTCTTATACTTTATGTGTTGCTAGTTTTTTTATCCTCACCAGAGGATATGTTCTTATTGATTTTTAGAGAAGAAGTAAGGAAGAGAGAGAGAAACATTGATTGCTTGTCTCCCAAAGGAACCCAGAGTGGGGATTACACCTGTAATCTTTTGGTGTATGGGAAGACACTCCAACCAACAGCCACCGGCTAGGGCATACTTTATGTATTTTTGAAAACATTTTCTTATTGATTTCAGAGAGGAAAGAAGAGGGAGAGAGAGATAGAAGCATCAACGATGAGAGAGAATCATTGATCAGCTGCCTCCTGCAGGCCCACATTAGGTACTGAGCCTGCAACCCAGCCATATGACTTAACCAGGAATTGAACCATGACCTCCTGGTTCAGAGGTTGACCTCAGCCACTGAGTCATGCTTGCAAAGCTTATGTTTTTAAAATAAATACATAAATATAATAAATCTTTATTGTTCAGATTATTACAGGTGTTCCTCTCCCCCCACCATAGCTCCCCTCCACCTGATTCCCCACCCCAACCCATGCCCTTACCCCCTGCCACTGTCTTCATCCATAGGTGTAAGATTTTTGTCCAATCTCTTCCCAATTAATGTGTCTTTCATAGATCAATGGTTCTCTCTCTTTCCTCTCCCTCTCCATTCTCCCTCCCCTCCACTTTCTCTAAAAAGTCAATGAAAAAAAATGTCCTCCTGATTGTTATTGTTCACTGGGCTCGGCCAGGTGCTGTCCCTCTCGGCTCCATGGGTGTCCGTTTGTCCAGCTTCTTCTCAGCTCCTCTCTCCTGGCTGCTGTTTTCCACGGGCAGGCCTGGCATTTGGAGACCCAGAGCAGTCAGGTTCAGGGGCATGGAGGAAGAGGAGGAGCAGTAGCAGGAGGAGGAGCGTGTGCCCTGGCACCCAGTAGTGAAGCCATGGTGTGTGCATCGTCATCAAGTACATCAGCAGCAGCAGCAGCACAGGTATTGGTAAATCATGCTTACTGCTACAGTTTACAGAAGGGATGTTTCAATCAGTGCATGACCTTACTAGTGGTAGAGTAAGCATGTCAAACTCTCGGCCCACAATCAACATTTTTTCTGCCCAGTCAATACAATGATATGTAAGAAACGTTTTAATACAAATTTCATAACTTAATTTTTACAATATCCTCTTATACATAATTATTTATAACAAACTAGCCCTAGCTGGTTTTTCTCAGTGGATAGAATGTAGGCCTGCAGACTGAAGGGTCCTGGGTTCAATTCTGGTCAAGGGCACATGCCGAGGTTGTGGGCTTGATCCCCAGTGGGGGCCATGCAGGAGGCAGCCGATCAATGATTCTCTCATCTTTGATGTTTCTTTCTCTCTCCTTCTCCCTTCCTCTTTGAAATCAGCAAAAGTTTTTTTTTTAAAAAAAAATACTGAACTACAAAGTTCATAATGACTGATTACTATAATCATGTTGCATTCATTTCTCTTATGGGCCTTATTGCACAGGGCACCATTTCTCTCCACTGATACTAGCAGCAAATATTTTATCTTTATTTTTTAAATATATTTTATTGATTTTTTTACAGAGAGGAAGGGAGAAAGAGAGTTAGAAATATCTATGACAGAGAAACATCGATCAGCTGCCTCCTGCACACCCCCTACTGGGGATGTGCTTGCAACCAAGGTACATGCCCTTGACTGGAATCGAACCTGGGACCCTTCAGTCTGCAGGCGGACGCTCTATCCACTGAGCCAAACAGGTTTCAGCACTAGCAGCAAATATTTTAGCAACCGATTGCCACAAGTACAGACTTGTTTGGTGTGCACAACAGAAAATATTTTGCTTTAGGAGAACAAGAAAAATAGGTTTATTTGTGTTATACTTATTAATTTGTGCAGTTATTCAGTGTCTGGTAAGTTAATGTTCAAAAAATATTAATTTTTATTAAAACGTTGTATTATTTTATGTTAAGGATTACTCATTTATTTCAGCCCTTTGTATTCAGCATGTCTCTATCGAAGTAAACCTACATTTCTATGAAAATGGAAGCTTTTGTTTTCTTGAGGCCCACATAAACTTAAACCCTGTTTATTTGGCCCGTATTAGCCTTTGAGTTTGACATGCTTGGTGCTTGACTGATTGCTATTGATGGGAAACAAATGAAAATTTTAATTTATTGATTTGAGAGAGAGAGAGAGAGAGAGAGAGAGAGAGAGAAACATCTATTGTTTTATTCATCTGTGCATTCATTGGTTGCTTCTTGTATGTGTCCTGAAAGGAGATTGACCCCACAGCGTTGGTGCATCTGGAGGACACTCCAACCAACTGAGCTGCCTGGCCAGTGCTCACCCCCTCCTTGAAATGTTATGTTTTACTCACTAAGCTTCAAGGATACTACACTCTCCTGATTTTATCATACTTCATTCACTGGCTACTCCTTCTCAATCTCCTTTGCAGCTTCCTCTTCATTGGAGTACACCAGGTTCAGATCTTGGACTTGTTTCTCTTCTCTACACTTACTCTATTGGTGATTTCATTCAGCCCAATGGAGGGTTTTAAATATCATCTATAAGCTGACAACTCCTTAACTTATATCTCTGGTCCAGATTCTGTCTAAAATATTCTTCCCCCAGATATCTACATTACTCACTCCCTGCTATAGACTGAAATATTTACATGTTGAAGCCTCAATCAAACTATTTGGAGAGAGGGCTTTTATAAAGATAATTAAGGTTGCTGAAACCGGTTTGGCTCAGTGGATAGAGCGTCAGCCTGCAGACTGGAAGTTCCTGGGTTCGATTCCGGTCAAGGGCATGTGCCTTGGTTGTGGGCACATCCCCAGTGGGAGGTGTGCAGGAGGCAGCTGATCAATGATTCTCTCTCATCGATGTTTCTAATTCTCTATCCCTCTCCTTTCCTCTCTGTAAAAAAATCAATGAAATATATTTAAAAAAATAAATAAATAAATATAATTAAGGTTGAATTAGGTTATAAGGGTGGGGCCTTGCTCTAACAGAATTAGTGTCTACCTAAGAAGAGACGAGGGAGTACTCTCTCTCTCTGCATGTACACTCATCAAGGAAAGGCCATCTGAGTATACAAAACAAGAAGTTTATGGTCTGCAAGTCAGAAAGAAAGCTCTCATTAGAACCTGAGCATGCTGACAGCCTGATCTCAGATTTCCAGCTTCTAGAACGGTGAGAAAATAGATGGCTCTTGTTTAAACCAATCAGTTTATTGTGTTTTCTTATGGCAGCCTGAACTGGCTAATACACTCCCTCACTTTCTTCTGGTTTTTGCTCAGCTATTCCCTTCTCACTGAGATATTTCCTCATTGTCCTGTACAAAGTTGCAACCCTGCTCAACCCTGGCATTCTCTCTCCCCTTCCCTGCTTTTGCACCAGTGAATCATCTGACATATTTTTTTTGTATATTTTTATTGATTTCAGAGAGGAAGGAAGAGAGAGAGAGATAGAAACCTCAATGATCAGAGAGAGAATAATTGATTGGCTGCTTCCTGCATCACCCACAACCCAGGCATGTGCCCTTGACCGGAATTGAACCCATCCCTTGAGTACACAGGCTGATGCTCTATCCACTGAACAAAACCAGCAAGGGTTTAATTATTTTTTTATTGTCTGTCTTCCATCACTAAAATGTAAGTTTGTAAGCAAAGAGACTCGTTCACTTGATTCATCTCTGTATCCTTAACACCTACAATAGTGTCAGGCAAAACTTAGAGCTTTAAATTATATATGTTGAATGAATGATTACCATTGTATCTTGAAAATATATAAAGAAATTGAATATATGAAATTGAGTACCTAATGATGTTGGCTACTTCTGTGAAGGGTAGAATTCAGGTCTTCATGGTTATTTCATTGGTATAGGAACTGTTAATTACCAGTTTTGTGGACTTTGTCAGTAATCAGAACTCCTTTCACAATGACCACTGCAATGAAAGACTCGTGGTGAGCAAGCCACAATTGGAACTGAGATGCTCTTTATATCAACGTCACATGAACAAAGCCCAGGCCTAGAGCATCATGCTTGAATGTTCCATTTGAATACCGTGTTTACCTTGGTGGCTCCTCTGACTTTGTTAAAAGACCATCTTCAAAGCTGTGTGATCCATTGATGGCATCACTGTGTCTCTCCCACCCTCCTTCCCTTTTTGGGGCTAGATATTATCTAAATGGAAATGTTTGAACATGAGAGTTCTTTCAAAGAATCAGCTTAAATGGTGTCTTTGCTTCTTTACCAGGATCTGTGTTTTATGCTGGTCATTGTACTTCAGCAATTTAAGATACATTTGTTGTTGATATTGCTTTATGGCAATTTAAGAAAAATAAATCTTCATTGTTGAAAGTATTGAATATGTTCCCCTTTTCCCCCCACTGATCTCTACTAACCTGCCTCTACCCCCTCCGGCAATCCTTTTTTTTGTTTTGTTTGTTTGCTATTCCTCATCTGGGGATATTTTTCTATTGATTTTAAAGAGAGTGGAAGGAAAAGGGAGAGACAGACAGAGAGAGAAACACTGATGTGAGATAGATACATCGATTGATTGTCTCTTGCATATGCCCCCACAAGGGCCAGGGATCAAGCTTGCAACCAAGGTACATGCTCCTTGACTGGAATCAAATCCCGGACCCTTCCATCTGCAGGCCGACCCTCTGTCTACTGAGCCAAACCGGCTAGGGCTGTTCTGGTATAATTTTTTAAAAAAATTATATATATATTGATTTCAGAGTGGAAGGGAGAGGGAGGGAGAGATAAAGAAGCATCAATGATGAGAGAAAATCACTGATTGGTTGCCTCTTCACAAACCCTATTGAGATGGAGTTGGAACTCAGGCAAGTGCTCTGACTGGGAATTGAACCTTAATCTCCTGGTTCATAGGTCAAGGCTCAACCACTATCTGGGCTATATATGATATTTTATTTTATTTTATTATTTTTTTAATTTTATTGATTTAAAAAATTTTTATTCATTTTTTACAGAGAGGAAGGGAGAGGGAGAGTTAGAAACATCAATGAGAGAGAATCATGGATCAGCTGCCTCCTGCACACCCCCCACTGGGAATGTGCCCGCAACCAAGGTACATGCCCTTGACTGGAATTGAACCCGGGATCCTTCAGTCCACAGGCTGATGCTCTATCCACTGAGCCAAACCAGTTAGGGCTATACATGATATTTGAGATGTACTTTTTCCACTGAAAATGTCTTTAACAGTTATTTTGTAAAGTTCATAGTAACATAAAATAAACATTAATTTAAAAACTATCTGCTGAGTTTTTGATATCACGATCATTATATTTGCACCCATGATCATTTATGAGTATTACTGTGAAAACTACCTTCTTGAGGAATTTTGCTCTGGGCTTTACTGTTCCGTGTATCATAAATCATCCAAATCTCGTTACCACTTGGACTTTCTAGTTTTTTGAATGGCATTTACTCTCAAGGGAGTCTTTTTAATTGCAGAATCTGTGCCTAGTATCCTTGAATTTGCCAGTTCAGCATAAACAGAGATAGATGAGACTATAGCACCACATCTCTTATGGAATGTGCATTTCCTGTGTTCTCCACCTGCCAAACTGGAAGAGCATTTGGACTAGAAAATGCTACTATTCTTCCTCTGATTTACTCTGTCTCTGAGATATACCTCTTATTTAAATTTGGTTTGGTCAAGAGGTTTATCAGAGGAGTTTATTTTAATTCAGTATAACTGATACCACAGCATTGATTACCAGTAGGTTCATGGTCAGGTTGGCCACATTACCAGAATACATGCTGTATACCTTCCTGTTACCTTTCAGTAATAGTACATGAAAGGCAACTTGATTTAATAGAAAGGATGCAAGCTTCTGGATACCAGAAGAAGGGAGGTGGGTAGAGGTGGGGAGATGGGCGCCCTAGTCCTTAATCTTCTTCATTCATCCAGGAGCTCCCAGATCTCCTATTCCTTCTTTTGGTCAACACACAGGCACTGAACCGTCTCTTGCTCACTCTTGTCTATCCTCTGCCACTCTAGAGCAAGCTGGGCCAGATGTGTCTGAGACTGAGCTTTGAGCATGCAAGGGAGGTGAAATCCTTAAGCAGGGCAAAGCAACAATGTGAGAGGAATTCAGGTTCTTGACTAACCAGTAGAGCAGAGCAGTCTGCTCTCCAGGACCTTCCTGGCTATTATTTGAGAAATAAATTTATGTTTTCTATTTTAAAAAAGAGAAGAGAATGCACTCTCTCTTTTTTTAATTTAAATTCTTTATTGTTTAAAGTATTACACAAGTCTCTTTTTCCCCCAGTGACCTCTCCCTGGCTGCCCTCCCCCGCCACACACACACCTCAAGAATGCAGATTTTTTTATTCAGGGTTGAATTTGAATCTCAGCTCTTATACTTACTGTCCCTTTGACCTTTGTTAAGTCTCTTAATGTCTATTAGTTTCAGTTTTCCACATATGTAAAGTAGGGTTGTTACTGCTTTGCAGCACTATTCTAAGTATAAGAAATAAAATATGTACATCTGGCATATGATGGACACTCAGTTTTATTTATTTATTAAATATATTTTTATTGATTTCAGAGAGGAAAGGAAAGGGAGAGAGAGGTAGAAACCTCAATAATGAGAGAGAATCATCGATGGGCTGCCTACTGCAAGTCCCCCACTGGGGATCCAGCCCACAATCCAGATATGTGCCCTGACCAGGAATTGAACCATGACCTTCTGTTTCACAGGTCAACACCCAACCCCTGTTCCACACCAGCCAGGCAACACTCAGTGGTAGCTCTTACATTTTAAACATCGAGTAAATTGGCTTTAACTTAAGACTACAACTTGGGCCTTTTTCCTATCAGAAAAAAAAAAAATGTAGTTGGAAGGCTCTCTATAATCTATAAGATCTTTAAGTCTTACCAGTCTTCTAAGTTATCTAGGTTTTCTTTATGCCTGTATCATAAGGACTAATGGTTTGAAATCAGAAGTCAAGGGGAACCAAAAAGAGCACGTTAGAAACAAAGGAGAACTTTTGATGGAGAAAATCATATCTAGTTGAATTGTGTTGGCAGAAAAGTACTGTGATAATACCTCAGTTTCCTACAGAAGGTAATTTGTCCCACAATCTAGGGCCTCTGTAGGGGAATTGAGAACACTAAAGCCAGTGAAAAGAAACATCGAACTGCTATTGAAAAGCCAATACTACGCACTTCCAGGAAAAGACTCTCATATTCAAAACCTATTTGCTCTTATTTTACACACAATTTAATAAACTTGATTACCTGGTTTCCCAGGACACAGATTAGGAAGAGAACTGCCAAAGCCAAGTACCCAATAAGCAGCAAGAGGTACTCTCTAACAGCTTAACAAAAGAGGGGAGCCCTAGCTCCTTTTGTTCTTTGGTTAGAGCGTTGCCTGTTTGATTCCGGAGGCAACCAATTGATGGGTCTCTCTCAAGGCAATGCTTCTCCCCACACCCCACCCCTCTCACTCTTTTCTTTCTAAAAATCAATGGAAAATATCCCCAGATGAGAATAAAAAATATATATAAAAGAGGGGGGAGCAGAAAGGACATTATAAAAGAACAAAAATACACACCAGCCCTGACTCATTTTGGGTAGAGCAAAAAGCCTATCAATCTATCTACCTGTCTATCTAGCTACCTATCTATTTTTAGTTTTTTCTTTTTAATCCTCCCCAAGGGCACGTGTTCACTAAATTCAGAGACAGAGGCAGAGAGAAGGAGAGAGAGAAATGTCGACATGAGAGATAAAACATCGATTGGCTGCCTCTTGCAAGCACCCATACCAGAGATCAAACCCACAGCCTGGACCTGTGTCCTGACTGGGAATGGAACCAGAGACCCTTTAATGCACAGCACAACACTCCAACCAACTGGGCCTCACTAGCTAGGGCAGAGCCTATTGTGTTTTATTAATCTTCACCCAAGGATATTTTTCCATTGATTTTTTTAGGAAGAGTGGGAGAGAGAGGGAAAGACAGAGAGAAACATCGATGTGAGAGAAACACATCAACTGGTTGCCTCCTTCAAGAGCCCTGACCAGGGCCCGGGCCAAGGAGGAGCCTGCAACTAAAGTAGTACGTGCCCTTGATTGGAATTTAACCCAGGACCCTTTGGTCTGCAAGCAGGCTGATACTCTATCCGCTCTATCCGCTGAACCAAGCTGGCTAGGGAACTATTATATTTTAATATTTCCCTAAATGCATTACTTTGTATTCTAGTTCTAAATGCTAATAATTAACAAAGAAAATAAGAGGCTGAATTATATTTGCTATATTTTTCAAAAAGGCAGTGATCTATTTTATATAAAATACTTTTTAAAACTTTTTGTATTTAAACAGATTAGTTTCAACTATTTAGAAAATTAATTCAGACTTTTCACATTCTCCAAAGGTGTTAGACAAAGGAAGCTTTTCTAAATTGTAATAGCGATGTCAGAGTAAATACAAACCTGTTTACATCGACAGATCTTCCAAATGTGTCTTTAGATCTGGTTGGTTGCTTTGATCCCCCCAAAGCAAGAGAGAATAAATAATGTATTCCTCTACAAGATGACTAACCGTAAAAGTATAACAAGCTTCCCTCGGTATGCCCAGCTCTTTGAAAGACAAAAAGAGTAGGAAAATAGGAAAGTTATGTAACACCGTGTTCCGAGTTCTCAAGGCTTAAAGGATGATCATACAAACAAACCCACAATGTAAATTATTTATACCGCTAAATAACATGAGACTTAAATGAACAAAGATTATATATAAGAACAATTTCTAAATAATGCCTAATACACAGAAGCTATTGTCTAAGAAGTTAATGATGTCATGAAGCTATGATTCTCAGCCTCTGTGATACCTCTGCTGTTCTCAGGGAGTCATTCAAGGGCCAAAGGTCAGGGGCAGGAGGATCGGCAGAGCTATCAGCCAGGACTTACGTGAGTCCATATGCCCTTTCTTCCTTGCTGTCCAAGGCAGCAAAGTCTTTCTTGCCTGCCTCACTCAGGAAGAGCAAGATTCGTCAGGAGACACTAAGAGAATTAGCCAAGCACAAGACAGGCCTATTAGGGTGGCAGTCCACCATTATATATCCTCCCCCACCCTGCGGAACAAAACCTCATGAGAGCTGGAGCATTGTCTGCCTGTGTACAGCACAGGGCTGGCATGTAATGCTATCCAAACATTGCTTGAATGAATATGGCAGAGTAGCAGTGAGAGCTTGAGGGACCTGAAACCTTAATTTGGAAAGCCTTTCCCTGGAATAAGGGCATAACCTTGGGATAAGAGGACATATGGGCTCCTCAGGGAGTACAAGGTAGTTTATAATAGTCTGTAATGCATCTACAGGCTCCAAAATGAACTCAGATAAGGCCCCAAATCCAGGCATGACCATCTAGGGAAAGTGCTTTTGTTACTATGCCAGTTGTGTTTTTGTTTGTTTGTTTTCTTTTTAAAAAATATATATTTTATTGATATTTTACAGAGAGGAAGGGAGAGTGATAGAGAGCTAGAGATGTCGATGAGAGAGAAACATCGACCAGCTGTCTCCTGCACACCCCCTACCTGGGGATGTGCCAGCAACCAATGTACATGCCCCTGACCGGAATCGAACCTGGGACCTTTCAGTCCGCAGACTGACGCTCTATCCACTGAGCCAAACCGGTTTTGGTGCCAGTTGTGTGTTGTTGTTTTGTTTTGAATTTATGTTTCATAAGAAAAATTTGGCTTTGTATAGCTTCATTTATTGAAGAAGACATCTTTATTTTGGGAGAATGTTTCCTTGTTTTGTTGTTCAGTGGAACAGAATGTTTAGACTGATCCTCTTTTCCGTAGAAGTAACAGCATACTCAAACGTCTCAGTACACAACTGTTGTGCTGCTGGAAGCGGCAAGCGCAAACCATCAGGTAGAAATGAGCAGGGAGGGAGGGAGATGGGTAGTTTCCCTATTCTGCGAAGAATGACACAGGGAAATGAAAGTGAACCGAGGAAAGGAAGAGACATGGGAGCTGAAAAAACAGCCAAGAGACTCAGGGAGAGAGGGTACAAAATCACGTCCCCCTTCAGCCCCCAGGGCATTTGCACTTGCTTCTTTCTCTGCTCCTTGGTTGTTTCAAGGTGCCAGGCATGCATTCCCCCCACAGCACACCCCCGACCTCTCGGGGTAACTCTGTCCTGAGTCTCAGCCTTTGATTGCTGTGGAGACAGCGAAGAGCAGGGCTTCTCGGGAGGAAGACGGAGTCTGACCCAGTGTCCACTGCTTCAAGAAATGGGCATAAGGTGGCAGCACTGGCAGTGCCTGCAGGTGTTGTGGAGGGAAACTTGGCCGAGGGCCAGCTTGTACTTAAACTGCTAAATCCCAGGGAGAAGGTGGGGGGAAAAAGAACTCTGTGAAAGAAGTCCTTATTAGGGTAGTCAGTAATGAGAGGGGACGTCTCCTGGGAGAGTGGTGGTACTCGGAGCTCCACAGAGAGGAGCGGGTGAGGAGGTCGCATTGCCTGGCACCCACGCATCTGCTGCAGGAACAGCCGCTCATCAGGAAGGATCAAGATGAGTTGATGGACAATGTAGATGGATCCTGAAACATAGTAAGGGAAAGAAGCCAATCATAAAAGACTATATGTTGGATAGTTCTATTTATGTGAAATGCTCAGAATAGGCATATCTTCAGAGACAGAAAGTAGATTGGTGGTTGCCTAGGGCTTAGGGCAGGGCAGGATGGGGGGTAACTGCTAAAGGGTAGGGGGTTTCTTTGGGGAGGGTGATGAAATATTCTCAAATTGATTGTGGTGATAGTCTCACAACTCTGAGTAAGCTAAAAACCGTTGAATTGTGCGCTTTAATGGTGAATTGTAATTATATCTCATTAAAGCTGTTACTAAAAATGGCTGAGATTGTGCATTTCTAAGAAGCTCCTAGGTTATCCTGAAGCTTCTCGTCTTGAAATCACAATTTGACTAGAGAGGCTTTAAGAGGTCCAATGAAATTATTTTTTTTCTCTGGGATCTGTATTGTGTCAGCTCTGTACGGAAGTTAAAATACCAATTAAATATTTTTATGAATACCTTGTCAAACTTGCTATATGATGCTTCTAATAACAGTGAATACTGGTATCTTGAAAAAATACATTACTAAGATTGTGGGATTTATTATCCATTTTATTGAAAAGCTCAAAATTTGTAAGAGAGCCGGGTTTGAATCCTGGCCCTGTCCTTTACCAGTGTCATGGCCTTGAGTTACTTAATCTATCTAAGCTTCAGTTTCTCCATTTATAGAATGAGCATAATAATACTCAGCGGAGTTTTAGGAGTACTAGAGACTGTGTGGCACACACATAATAGTTACTCATGAGATAACCACTATTAATGATGTCAAGTTTGTGCGAGAAGACAGAATTTAGCCGAATCTCCTTTTCATGCATGCATCACTCCATATTTTCTTTTAAATCTCCTAAACCGTGAAATATTGGTTGTGAAGGAGATGTTTCTCTAAGATTATTTTTCTTCATACATTTTAAGAAGGCATTGTTGTTGTTTTAAGAAGATCCTTTAAAAAATTATTTGATTTTTAGAGAGAGAAACATAGTTTGCTGTTCCATTTATGTATGCATTCATTGGTTGGTTCTTGGATGTGCCCTGACTGGATCCTGAAACATAGTAAGTGAAAGAAGCCAATCACAAACCCAAAACCTTGGCATGTCGGATGGTGCTCTCACCAACTGAGCTACCCGGCAATGCCAAGAAGGCATTGTTGTTTAGAGATCTAGTAAAATCCACATGAAACACAACTTTGAATACATAGGGGTGTACTTGGGGGCTAGGGGGTGTTCTGGTATTAAGGGATTCAAAGAAAAAGTTCAGGATATCCAATAAGGAATTTTGGTCTCCTTGATTCTTAAGTGCAAATCTGAAATGATTTTCATTTTTGTTAAGAAAAGTTTTTTTTTTTTAACTGAGTTGCTTAATTTTGGTGTAGGGCCTCTGCTGTTTTCCTTCTCCTTTAAAGGTATAGCCGGCAAGTTCTCTTAATGCCTGGCCCTCCGGGGAGCCTGCAGAGGAAGGCAATTTGGAACTCCCTGTTTTGGAACGGAGCTGCTCCGCAATAGCTCCCCACGGAAGAGGGATTCCTGCGGTAAATCACCTGACGTCACAGGCGCACCGCTCGGGCTGGAGTAAGGAGGCAGCTTCTTCCTCTGGAGGCACTTTGACCTGGGGAGGGTCCATGGATTGCAGCTATAGGTGAGCACCTGGTGTCTAGTTCCTCTGTTATACTTGGCTTTTATACGTGGGCTATTCTCTTTTCTTTTTTTAATATATTTTATTGATTTTTCACAGAGAGGAAGAGAGAGGGATAGAGAGTTAGAAACATCGATGAAAGAGAAGCATCGATCAGCCGCCTCCTGCACATGCCCCACTGGGGATGTGCCGGCAACCAAGCTACATGCCCTTGACCGGAATCGAACCTGGGACCCTTCAGTCCACAGGCTGACTCTCTATCCACTGAGCCTAACCGGTTTCGGCAGTGAGCTAGTCTCTTAATGTTACAGATATGCAAGAGGCTGCCCAAAGTGTTTGTTTTATTTAAAAATTTTAAAAAATATTTTATTGATTTTTACAGAGAGGAAGGGAGAGGAATAGGGAGTTAGAAACATCGATCAGCGCTTCCTGCACTGGGGATGTGCCTGCAACCAAGGCACATGCCCCTGACCGGTTTGCAGGCCAACGCTCTATCCACTGAGCCAAACTGGCCAGGGCTCCTTTTTTAAATTTTTAATATGTTTTTATTGATCTTAGAGGGTGTGAGAGAGAAAGAATAACATCAACTGGCTGCCTCCTACACACACGCCGACCAAGGATTGAACCTGTAACCTGGGCATGTGCCCCGATGGGGAATCGAACCAGTGGTCTTTAGATGCACAAGATGATGCTCAACTAATTGAGCCTCACCACCAGAGCTCCTTTTGTTTTACATTCTTCCCACTTTTAGGCTGACTTTATCTCCTTGGTTTTCCTGTTTTCTGGAAGAATATGTAGCCCCTGGAAGTTCCTGGCATGCAGCATTAGTGAAATTTGTTTCTTCCTTTTGTTAAATCATTCTTTTATTTTATTTTGACACTTTTATAAATGTAACCCCTCACCAACACCTTCCTATCATTGTGTACTCAGCATTACTTACATGAAGGCCTAAGCAGTACGGAGACTTCAACAATTTTTCTTCTTTATTTGGTTTTTAAATTATAGAAGAATTGAATGCTGTCAACTGGTACATGTTTTAGAGTTTAGGGTAAACATGACTCGAAGTTTTATAAGTACTTTAAAAGGAAACTGGCTTTGGAGATGCCAGTTTTCAAAAACCTGTTTTATAGAGAATTCTATTGAACACAAATTTTCAAATTTGAAAAAGAAAACAAGGATTCCGCCTGTTTACTGCAGCTATGAATATTTAGGATTTCTTCTATAAACAATTCTGCTTTGTGTCATTGCTGCATGAGTTGCTCAAAAAGGTTAAACGAGGGTACCAGCCCCTAAAATGGATAGCCACAGGTTCATGGAGTGAGGAAGAGCTAGTGGCTGGTTGGGACTTCCCCGGTCCCTAATTTTGAAACCCTTTAAGCACTGATCTAAGATCAAATTCTCACCCTGGCTGGGTAGCTCAGTTGGTTATAGAATATACTAAGGTTTTGGGGTTCGACCCCCCCCATCAGGGCACATACAATAATCAATGAATGCATAAATAAGCACAACTTAGATCTTTCTCCATCTCTGTCTCTCAATTTTTTAAAAAGATAAAATTTTCATCTTCAATAGCAAGGATCAAAAGGTTGGAAGGTTGTATTCTGTTTCCTCATGTAGTACCATGGTTCTTTGGGAGAGTTGCCATTAAATGGACTCTACGTCAGGCTTGTTCTTTCCTTTCTCATCTGTCTAATTAAGGACATTATTTGATTTTGTGCATCTTAGCCATTCATTTTTTTAAAATAAATCTTTATTGTTCATGTTATTACAAATGTTCCTCATTTCCCCCCCCTCCATTTGCTCCCCTCCACCAGGTTCCCACCCCACCCTCTGCCCTTTCCCCACCCCCATTGTCCTCATCCATCGGTGCACAGTTTATGTTCAGTCTTTTCCTGCACCCCACACTCCCCTTTCCCCCGAGAATCGTCAGTTCACTCCCCTTCCATACCTCTGATTCTATTATATTCACCATTTAATATTGTTCATCAGGTTTTTTAATTCCCTTGGTTTTTAGATTCACTTGTTGATAGTTATGTATTTGTTGTTCATCATTTTTATCTTTATTTTCTTCCTCTTCCTAAAGAACCCCTTTCAGCAATTCATATAATTCTGGTTTGGAGGTGATGAACTTCTTTAGCTTTTTTTTTTATTTGTGAAGCTCTTTATCTGGCCTTCGATTCTGAGTGATAGCTTTGCTGGATAGAGTAATTTTGCCTGTAGGTTCTTGTTATTCATCACCTTGAATATTTCTTGCCATTCCCGTCTGGCCTGCATGGTTTCTGTTGAGAAATCAGCTGACAGTCATATGGGTGCTCCTTTATAGGTAACTACCTGCTTTTGTCTTGCTGCTTTTAATATTCTCTCTTTGTCTTTTTCCCTTGGAATTTTAATTATGATGTGTCTTGGTGTGGTACTCTTTGGATTCCTTTTGTTTGGGGTTCTGTGCAATTCCTGGACTTGTAAGTCTATTTCTTTCCCCAGGTGGGGGAAGTTTTCTGTCACTATTTCTTCCAATATGTTTTTGGTGTCTTGCTCTCTCTCTTCTTCTGTGACCCCCATATTTCTGATGTTGGTTCACTTGAAATTGTCCCAGAGGTTTCTCACACCATCTTCAACTTTCTGGATTCTCTTGTCTTCTTGCTTCTGCAGAGGAGTGTCCTCTGGCTCTTTGTGTTCCAAACCTTGGATTTGATTCTTGCGATCTTCCATTCTGTTTTTAGGACTCTGTATAATATTTTTTATTTCAGACAATGTATTCTTTATTTCTAGTTGATCCCTTTTCATATCCTCATAGGTAGGTCTCATTTATTTTATCGGCCTTTTCTAGGAGATTGTTGAACAACCTTATAAGCGTGGTTTTGAACTCTATATCCAGTTGCTTGTTGTCCTCCATTTCTTTCGTTTGTGATCTGTTTCCTTGTCTCGGCATTTTCATTGCTTCCCTGAGTTGGTAGGGTGGCTTTGTGTACTAAGGTGTCCTATATGGTTCAGTGGGTCAGCCTCCCAGTTACCTGAGGTGGACACTCTTGTTGCAACCATTTGTGGACTGTGTGTACAGCATTGTTGTAGTTAAATCTTGATTGTTGTTGGTATCACTGGGAGGAACTGACCTCCAGGCCAATTGGCTGTGAGGATCAGCTGTGTCTATGCTGGGAGACAGCCTTATTCGACTAGACTTGGAAAATTGCAAAATCCTCTGTGCTCAGCTTGGATGGGGTAGAGTTTCAGGGTGGAGCCTACAGCCTTGGCTTCCTGTCAGCCCCGCCCTATGAGGTTCCTGAATCTCAGTGTTCCTCAGTGTCCTTTGGTACTCACTGCAAGCACCTTTGAGAGAAAGGTGCCCTTGAGTTTTGCCCACTACCAGACAGTCTAGTCTTTCCCCCAATGAGCCCAGAAATGGGGTTCAGTGTAGTTGGAAATGGGGTTCAGTGCAGTCTGAAGCTTTTGTCTCCTTCCTGCTAGGGCAATCCAGCAGCACAGTCAAGTCTGTCCTCTGTGTGCATTCACATACATGCCTCAGGAGCTATGCCTTTCGCCACTCCCCTGAGCTTCTGCCTTACAGCCCAGATTCCCTCCGTATGAGCCTGGGTATCCAGGGTCTGCCCCAGAACTGGGGCTGAGCATAGTCCGGAGCTTTTGTCTCCTTCCTGCTAGGGCAATCTAGCAGCAGAGTCAACAGTCCGTTCTCTGACCATATTCACATGTGTGCCTATGGGGTTCCGCCTTTTGCTGCTCGCCTGAGTTTCTGCCTTACAGCCTAGATTCCCTCTGTATGAACCTGGGTCCCCAGGGTCTCGCCCAGAACTGGGGTTCAGTGCAGTCGGAACTGGGGTTCAGTACAATCTGAAGCTTTTATCTCCTTTCCACTAGGGAACGCCAGCCAGGCACTCAGCCGCCCCTCCTCTTGGGCTCCATCCTCTCCCCACGCGCGCACTGTGTCTTCATACCTTAGGCTTCTACAGCTCCTCTGATTTTCCTTCTGGTTTTCTCTTTCCTTCTAGTTGTAGAATTTCCAGTCAGTCAACTTTCCTGTAGTTCTGGATAATGTCCATTTTGTATTTTAGTTGTATTTTTGAAATTGTTGTGCGAGGCTACAGTTAGGTGTTTACCTATTCCGCCATCTTGGTTTCTCTGTTAGCCATTCATTTTGGTGGACAGTTGTTTCTAATGCTTTAGAAACAGTCTTTAGTTTACTCGAACCCCCGAGTCAGACAAATAGGTAGAACAAATATCTCATAATTCCATGTAGCTGCCTTAGGAGCACTGGGTTCCAATCTATGCAGAAATCTTGGGCTTGAACGCTGTTATGCCTAGGAACACGAGCTTTGAGAGCAGCTCATACAAATTGAGCTGCTCAATTTTTGTGGCATATATTGTACCTTGTAGACATTTTTGTGCCATTTAATCCAAGTACATATTACCTAACATGAGAGCCTATGTGACAGGTACAAAAAAAGAGGAGCAGGAGGAGAGAAGTTATCTTAATTCTCTTGTCTAGGAGGGAAAATACAACTACAATATAACCTGAATGTAAGAGCATTAGTAATATTAATAATAATACCTTTGCTACTTGGGCCAGTGGGGAAAAATATAAAATAACATAAAGAGATAAGTACTTTTAACACCCATTATTTTCTTTGTACTCACCAAAATCTCTGTAAGGTTCTATAGAATGGGAATTGCCATGTCTTACATTTTTCTTTGTTTTTCCTCTTCTCTTTGTTTATCACAGCGGTTTTCAACCTGTGGGTCACGACCCTTTTGGGGGTCACCTAAGACATCCTGCATATCATATATTTATATTACGATTCATAACAGTAGCAAAATTAGTTATGAAGTAGCAATAATTTTGTGATTTGGGGTCACCACAACATGAGGAACTGTTTTATTTATTTATTTATTTATTAAATTTCTTTATTGATTAAGGTATCACATATTTGTCCTCACACCACCACCCCCATTTTCATCCCCAACCCCACCCCATTCATGCCCCCACCCGCCTGTTGTTCTTGACCACTGGTTAGGCTCATATGTATACACACAAGTCCTTTGGTTGATCTCTCCCTTTTATCTCCACCCTCCCTCTGAGGTCCAACAGTCTGATCTATGCCTCCTTGTCTCTGGGTCTGTTCTTATTTATCAGTCTATGTTGTTCATCATTTCCCCTAGATGAGTGAGATCATGTCCAACTGGAAATACACTTATAAGAACCAAAAATGAGATAAGCAATAATGGTTATGCTGAAAGGCAAGTGAATCAGTCAGTAGTGAGTTTCTTTCTGGACCCAATTTTAATGTCAAGCAGTTCCTTATGTGTATATGCCAGCAATGATATTTCAGCTTTGGATGGTGGACAAATGGTGGTAATGCAGGTCCGACCCTCTCTGGTTTGGTCCTGGGCAACATGCAGTGATGCACAGTTGCTGACTGCTCGTATGGCAAGGTGATGTCAGCATCTTCATCTCTGGACTGCTTCTCTTCCATCTTCATGGCTGGAGTAGTCCTGACAATTCCTCTCTGTTGCCAGAATCCACATGGTCTTGGACTTGTTTTCTGAAAATATACAAACATATTCTCGACCAAAAGTTAATAAAGTAATATTTCCTATAAATTTGACTTGGGATCCTTTCTCATTTTTTGCCAAAATGATTTTTCTTGAGGAACTGTTTTAAAGGATGGGAGCATTGGGAAGATTCAGAACCACTGGTTTATCAGCTTCCTTGGAAAATGAGGGATCTTGACCTGAGTGTTAGGAACTTATAAATTTTGAATGAAAAAGGCCTACACTATTTGGGAGGTACATCTTCCCTATTAGGTAGACATCAACCTACAATGTACTTTATGAAGGTATCAAGGTAGTGTATATACAGTGTTGTATATCACAGAAGGGTAATTGTCAGAGGACCTTCCCATTTATGGTAAACTAGATGAGAGGATTAACATCCAAAATTTTAAAAATGGAAACTTCTAGACTGGTTCAAAGTACCATGGTGAAGAGATAATTATTTGACTCATGGAGAACCTTTACTGTCATGATTCTGAGCATATGAGTCCACATAACCAGATTTTGTGAATAATAACCAGATTATTTGAAATCTTGAGTATTACAATTTGTGAATGAATACAGCTATTCAGAAGTTTGACTTAGAATGAAAGTCTGGACATTTGCCTCAAATGTTGAGATAACTTTCTTTTTTCTTTTTTTCTTTTTTTCAGGGTGAAAGTGAGAGTTTTAATAACACTTTTGAGAGTGGGAGCCCATTTTACAGGAACATTTGAGATAACTTTCAAAGTGTAGGCTCTTATGTGTAGCCATATCATCCTGAACACCCCCCATCTCTTCAAAATGTAGGCTCTTTGCCCGCCGGTGTGGCTCAGTGGGTGAGTGTTGACCTGTGAACCAGGAGGTCACAGTTGGATTCCCGGTTGGGGCATATGCCTGGGTTGCAGTTGAGGGCTCGATCCCCAGTGTGGAGTGCACAGGAGGCAGATGATCAATGATTCTCTCTCATCGTTGATGTTTCTATCTCTCCCTCTTCCTTCCTCTCTAAAATCAATAAAAAATGTGTATTTTTAAAAAGTGTAGGATCTTTGCCGTGAATATCAATTATGTCATCTTCCTTTAACTCTTTACTTCTCTTTAGTCATTCCCCTCCCCCATTTACTAGCAAGAACACCTCTAACAGTTTTTATCTTTGTGGTATTCCATTCCTGTAAATTCCTTCCCCGTGTCTTCATTCTGATTCATTAATGTGGAAAATGGCAGTGAATAATATGTTTGGATATATATATATATATATATATATATATATATATATATATAGTGTGTGTGTGTGTGTGTGTGTGTGTGTGTGTGTGTGTGTGTGTGTTTTGTTCTGGGGTTGAAAGTACAGAAATAAAAACCTTGCCCTTGCTGGTGTGGTTTGGTTGGGTGGGTGGTATCCCATGTACCAAAAGGTTGCTGGTTCCACTCTAGATCAGGGCACATACCCAGGTTGTGGGCTCGATCCCTGATGGGGGGATGCAGAAGGCAGCCAATTGACAGTCTGCTCTCACATCAATGTTTCTCTTTCTCCCTCTCCCTAACTCTCTCCCTCTACAACAAACAAACAAACCAAAACAAAAAAGAAAGTATAGAAGTAAACATCTTTAATAAAATAGAAAGCACAGAGGGAAAGAGGGTGGGGGAGGTAGGAGAGGGTAAAGGGGTATAAGCAGAAACCTAACTTGGGGTGATGAATACACAATACAATGTACAGGTGATGTATGATAGAATTGTACCCCTGAAGCCTATGTGCATAATTTTTTAAACATATGCCACCCTAATAAATTCAATAAAAGTAAATAAAAAGACAACAAATGTCCCTTGTTATCCAGGCCCACTCCATAATTTTAGTTGTTTAAAATATGTTTCTCCCACATCTTGGCCAATTTGCAAGGTGAGGCCCCTTCCAAAACCCTTGTTGAGACAGCCAAGGAAGCCAAGGAGAGGGGAGAGGAGACGGCACTGGCAGCTACAGAGAAGGCCAAGGACCACCAAGCAGCAGCAGTCTGTGCAGGCAGCCCAGACCCTGGTGTGGCAGCACAGCATCCCACCTGCTGCACTCCCTCTGCCCTCCCCCCTGCACTTTATTATTAAAAGTCAACTTCCAGCCTGATCTGCTCTCTGGGTAGTGGGTTGGAGGTGTTATCTGTTTGCCATCTATTGTGCATCAGACATGTTATCCATACCTGGGTCAGGCCTGCTGCTTCTTGCATTGGACAGCTGAGGGGAGATTTGCCCAGGGTCACGGTCAGCATTCAGGCACAGTGGTCATAAATACTAGACTGTAAGCTCCATGAGGGCAGGGACCTTCGTTTTGTTCTCTGCTGTGTCCCAAGTATCTGGAACAACATCTAGCTCATAATAGACAATATAAATATTTGTTGAATTCAAAAAAGATGTTTCTCCTGTTATTTTTGTTAAATGTTTCTCATATTTCGGTATCACACACCAAAACATGATGTCAGAGGCATGTGTATATGCATGTGTGAGTCTGTGGTAGGGGAGAAGGAGAGACTGACTAGGTCAGATAGCATAATGTGTACAATGGTGAAGAATTTACTAAATTAATTAATCTTCAATCAGCAGATCACTGAGGATATGAGTCACTCACAGGCGGTCACAACGTGATACCAGCCAATGGTTATGGCTCAGTGTGACAGCTCCTGATTTTCTATTGCATTTAGTACTAGTACTATTGCTTTTGCAGGGCTCTCCTGTGAATTTTATTGTTCTGGGTCTTCAGAAATGTCTACTGTCAAAGATAGCATTAATAAGTGTTCTGGCAGATAGTTAAAGGAAGGAATAAGGTACCTCATGAAGTTTGTAAATATGGCTTTGGTATGATCTTATTATTAGCAATAGTCATACTAGTTGAGAGAATAACATGCTCATAAGATTTCTGAACCTCAGTAGAAGATCCATTTCGGCAGAAACCGGTTTGGCTCAGTGGTAGAGCGTCGGTCTGTGGACTGAAGGGTCCCGGGTTCGATTACGGTCAAGGGCATGTACCTTGGTTGCGGGCACATCCCTGGTAGGGGGTGTGCAAGAGGCAGCTGGTCGATGTTTCTCTCTCATCGATGTTTCTAGCTCTCTATCTCTCTCCCTTCCTCTCTGTAAAAAATCAATAAAATATATTTTAAAAAAAAAGAAGATCCATTTCGGTGAAAATTGATTCAGAACCGTGCATGCAACTCAAGGACTGCTGAAGAAGGACAGGTGCATAGGTATTTCAGGTAGAGTCTATTTAAAATCTTGAGTGTTACAGTTTAGAAATGAATACAGCTATTCAGAAGTTTGACTTAGAATGGAAGTCTGGACATTTGCCTCAAATGTTGAGATAACTTTCAAAGTATAGGCTCTTGGGCTGTAGTATTTGGTTAAGTTTATAAAATGGTTTCTATCTAACCTCTCTGTAATCAGTTACAAATTGTGCTAGTGATGGATTACTAAAGATCTTCAGTAGTCAATCAGGTTGTGACCTAAGTGGTTAGAGCCTCAACTCTCAGACTGAAAAGTCTCGAGCTCAATTCTGATCAAGAGCTTGTACTGGCACTTCGGTTGCAGTGTCTCTTCTCCCTCCCTTCCACTCTCTCTCAACATTAATGGAAAAAATATCCCCAGGTAAGGATTAACAAAAGAAAAAAAAAAAGGCCTGTTGGACAGGCTCGATGAAGTATGTTGGGTGATTTCTCCTTTGTCTCCTGGTCTTTCATCCACAGCACGACTGGAAAAAACAGCACGCCTGTGGATGGGCCTCCAGGAGTCTCTTTGGAGGAGTGGGCCAATGAGAACCGGCCTGCAGGTCCCCACCCAATGGCCCCTCTGGTGGCTTCTGCATTCAGTTTCAATGTTGTCAAATTTCAGGGCAGAAAGTGGTCATTTGGAAAAGTGCCAAAACCCACTGTAATTTTTCCTGGCAGTTTTCCCTGGGTGTCATTGGTAAGTTTTCCACATTTCACTGGAATGCCACCTCACGATTACTACAGTATCCCACACCTCACTTATGTTTGGTCCAGTTTTTTTTATCTTGGGAAGAAGTTACTTTCTGTAGGGACAGAAGTTACTTTCTGTTACACTCTATTAAAGCTAGTCAGAATGCTTTCCTTTAAGGGCCATTCACTTCCTGTCCTATGCCTAATAGATTTCTTTGGATTTCCTTTTTCTTTTTTAAAAAAATATGTTTTACTGATTTTTTTTAGAGAGGAAGGGAGAGGGAATGAGAGATAAAAACATCGCTGAAACCGGTTTGGCTCAGTGGTAGAGCGTTGGTCTGTGGACTAAAAGGTCCCGGGTTCGATTCCGGTCAAGGGCATGTACATTGATTGCAGACACATCCCCGGTGGGGGATGTGCAGGAGGCAGCTGGTCGATGTTTCTCTCTCATCGACGTTTCTAGCTCTCTATCTCTCTCCCTTTCTCTCTGTAAAATATAATAATAAAAAAAAATCAATGAATCTGGCCGCCCTCTGCATGTCCCCCCCAACCCTCCCTCCCCAGGGGATTGAGCAGCAACCCAGGCCTCTTGGTTCCTGGTTCCATGCTCAACCGCTGAGCAACACAGGCCAGCTAGGTTTTCTTTGACTCTTACATGAAAAGCCTGGGATGCTGCTGCTGGGTTAACCTCTTGCAGTGGCTGTTTGCAGAGAACAGGCAGCACATTTGCTGTTTCAGCCTCCTATCCGGTTTCACAGGATTGTATACCTGCCTCCTTCCATTCTGTCAGTGCTCACACAATTTTTCCTTCTCTTTCCAATTCTCTTCTGCAGAACTTTGTGGGAGCAAAAGACTCCATTCCAGATCCATCCCAGAGTTGCAATGAGAAACGTACCCACTCTGATGCTTTTTCCTGTCTCAGTAAAATGGCAGCCCAAGAGCTTTATGCAATCAGGGTTAAAATAAATACCCAGTTAGAATATTTGATTTTCCTCTGATTTCCTTCTTTACCCTCAACTTTCAAAAATGTTCCCCACAATCATTTTACGTGGGTGAAAAATTTTCTAGATTGGATATCCTTCAGTATTAACATTAATGGCTTTATTTTTCTATAGTAATATTGTTGGTGCTTAGCTCTCCAAATGTAAAAAAAAAACAGTTTAGTGTGATAAGTACCCAATGCAAAGTTGTTCTCTTCTAATGGACTACAGAATGGCTTTAAAGCTTCTTTTTAAGTAGTTTTATTTATATACCGTATTATTTTTGTATCAGTTGGTGAATATAAATAAACCTTCAATGAGGCTCAATAGAAATGTTCAAATTTCTGATCTACTCAGTGGTTTTTACAAAACTCCAGTCTAGCTTTGTTTGGCTTTAAAATATTATTAGTAGTTTTACTCTGTCAGCAAGCTCACCAACGTGATTAGTAGATAAGGAAAACATAGAAATTAGAGTATAAGAGAGTTGGTACTTTTCCCCTCGTGTTAAATTGACCCTGTGAGTTACATTATATTTGAAACTCAACACAAACCAACCCAGACTGAACCTTTATTTTATTTTTGTTTTTTAGCTTTTTGGGGAGGTGATGGTGAGGGTAATTCTTCTCTTATATCTGACCAAAAAAAGTAAGCTGACAAATGTTTTAGGATATTTAGAGCAGAGCTACTCTTATTGTGGAAAAAAAAAAGTATTCAGAAATTAACATTTCTAAAAAGTGTATTCCTCATTATTCTGAGATGTAAATTCCCTCAAAGTGTTTAAAACTTTGAGGTGAGTGGAAGAAGCATCATCTAGACAAACGGTTGCTGAGCGCTCACTGAGCTTGATTCCTCCGGAGTTGCTCCGTTGGGATTCTAGGTGCTGGCCAGGCACACTTTTATCACGAGGAGCCGTGGAGCTCCATTCAGACTCCCATCCGTTTTTCTCCGTGGCAATCCAGTTCGTAGTTTACAGCTCCCGTCTGGGAGCCAGTAATATAATGAATTGCTAGACTCTCGCTTCAATCCACTTTCCTCGCTTAATATGCAGCCCAAAGTTTTGCAGCTCGCTGTCAGATGGCAGTGCTAGACTTTCACACTGCTCCCAGGCCTCCGCTGGAGCCGTTTCCGAACACGGAGTTGCAAACTTTAAGAAACAGACAGCTCCAGACGGAAATCCACGCCAGGCTTTGAACCCGGCTCTGGTTTCCGTCAACTGACATAGTTGCCCTTTTGCTCAAACTCGCAGCACCAGTTCGCGCTGGAGAGGGCTCCGCTGGGTGGCTGTTGCCTTGGCCGCGGCGGGGACACGTGTGGGGGCCACAACCCGAAGCTCCGTCGATTGCCCGCGCCCCACTTCAGAATCTCACTGGTTCCCCGGGCTTCAAACTTGTTCCCCCGACAGGAGTGGGGAAAGGAAGGAGCCAAACCCGATCTTTTGTTTGTTGAGTTTTGTATTCCTGACACTTGGGGGAGGGGGGGAAACACTGCAAGAGAGGACTGGTTTTCCTCCCTGTAGACGTTCCCCTCTCTCGGTAAACTCTCCAGGCCTCGGCTCCACATTTTGCAGCTGACTGCCTGGATTTTAGTAGGTCGTTCCCTTGTTCTCGGACCCAATCCATGCACGCTGTACTGCCGGATAACACGAGAGCACACCCTCTGCCATTTTCAGTCGGTTGGTCCCGGCAGCCCTGCCCCCCGCCTTGGCCGCCGCGGGAGTCGGGGCTGCGCGGAGGAGGAAACCCTCCGGATCCCCGAGGCTGCAGATCCGGTCCACGTTTTCCGAGCGCCGCGCGGCCGGGGATGGTGATAAGAACTCTCCTGCGAGGGAGCGAGCGAGACTTTAGTCCGGTTTCCATGTCAACGATTCAGTCCATATTTGCCATCGGGCTGCCGGTGGCTGGGGCGCTTTCGTGCGGGAACGCGCTGTCCTAGTCCCGGCTCTCCGATCTGCGCCGGGATTCTGGAGCGGCCGGGGCGAGGGGTGAAAAGGCGGCGGCGCGGGGGAGAGAACTCCGCCGGGGGAAGACCCGCGGCCCCAGACCCGGGGCGAGCGGCGGCCCGGCGGCCACGTGCCCGGCCCCGCCCCTCCCCCTCCCCGCTGCCCTGGCCCCGGGGGAAAGCCGGGGGCCAGTTTCTGAGAAAGTTCCTTTCAACTCGGCGGCCCCCGGGACGGAGGTGTGGGGCTCTAAAGATAAGGGTGGGAGAGGGCCAGCCCTAAAGGTTTTGAGGTTTAAAGGGAAAATGGAAAAGGAGAAAAATCCCACATCATATTCTCCAATCTGGGTGGATAGGTTTTTGGTGCACTTTTATCTTATTGCTAGATAAAATAAAATAAATGGTGACTGTTTTCTAAACAACCTGGTAGAAAAGGGATTTTGGCACTTAGAGAGTTTTACAGACATTGAGGAGAGGGGGTGAGGGCTTCAGCCTCTGGAGGCAAATCCATTCTGGCTTTACAGATTTTCACTGGGCTCCGGGTTTCCCATTACACTCCAGCTCCGAGGAAAATGGCAGGGTAATTGCATGTAAAAAATTCCTCGTTTGTGTGCAGGACTCAGGACTGTTTGCCAGCTCGGAGGCAGTTGATTAAATAGCCAAGCGCCATTTATGAGGCAGCTTGTAATTTGGTTTCTAGGACCTAATGCACCAGAGGACTGTGGGTGGAAAGAGGCCACGGGCCGTTCCAGTCAGTCAGGTCCTGGAAGGCCTCGGCTTGGTTTGGTTCTTGACTTGGGGGGCAGGGGAGGAGCACACGCCGCTTCTAGATGATCAGTCAGGTTTGCCTTTTTAGTGTAAGATGCTCCTAAGATTTCTTGAGAGGGTAGGAATTATTCACAGTGACCAGTAAGTGGCACAGCCACAACTCCAGGGGCTTGCAGAATCTGGAAGTTCTAAGATAATGGTTCTGTGGCCCTAGAAGTCTCCATTTATAAAATCCCAGGGGAGCCCTGACCGGTTTGGCTCAATGGATAGAGCATCGGCCTGTGGACTGAAGGGTCCCAGGTTTGATTCCGGTCAGGGGCATGTACCTTGGTTGTGGGCACATCCCCAGTGGGGGGTGTGCAGGAGGCAGCTGATAGATGTCGCTTTCTCATAGATGTTTCTAACTCTACCCCTCTCCCTTCCTCTGTAAAAAATAAATAAAAGAAATAATTTTAAAAAATAATAAATAAAATCTAATGGGCGAAGAGACTCTGGTGTTTAGTGACTACCAAGGCCTGGGCTTCTCTCTTCCAAGGCAGCCTTGGGCCCGTGAGGAACTGGAATCCCTCCTGGCTTTTGTAGACTGTCTTGTCAGAGCATCCCAATCCGCCTGAAGAGGAAAAGGCTCTGGGGTTTGGTGGGACCTATAGATCTATTTGTAAGTCTCCAGCTCAGTGTTCATCTTTGGGAATGTAACAGTAAAACTTTGAATAATCTTTTCAATGGAGGTTAAGAAACAAATTTGGGTGGCATCATTTTCTAAGTGAACTGTTAGATTGTCCCTTTTCTCTTTTGAAGGAGAAAATGGTTTCCTTCTGGCCACCCCTCTTCTGCAGTGGTTCCTCCACCCCAGGGGCTTCTGGGGTCTGTTTACAGTCTCACAGGTACTGTGGTTGGAGACGGCTCAGTTTTTAAAAAATATATATGTTATTGATTTTTTACAGAGAGGGAGAGGGATAGAGTTAGAAACATCTATGAGAGAGCAACATCTATCAGCTGCCTCTTACATCTATCAGCTGCCTCTTGCACACCCCCTACCGGGGATGTGCCCACAACCAAGGTACATGCCCTTGACTGGAATCGAACCCAGGACCTTTCAGTCCGCAGGCCGACGCTCTATCCACTGAGCCAAACCGGTCTCGGCAGGGCTCAGTTCTTTTAAGCGGCAAATATGGGGCTTGGGTTATCCTGCTAGAAGGCTATATCACATGCCCCTAGAATAGCTTCAGTGACCATTTTAAGCCAACGTTGAGATGACCAGCTTTGATCTCAAACCTATTCTGATACATTCTGATCCCATTGTATATGACTTCTGCCCTCTGACTCTAATGGGACAGTCTCCTCTTTTGAATTGTCAAATGGGGATAACATGATCTCATGCCCCCAAAGCCTTGTGGGGACCAGCTACTGAGGTCAGGGGAGCGGGAAATCGGGAAGTCTTAAGGATGATCTGCCATTCCATGCGGCTTGAAAAGGGGGTAAAAAGTAAGCCCCCCCCCTTCCCCTCCCCAAGGTGGGTCTGTAGAGTGAGTTTGTAAAGGCTTTGGAGGAAAAAGGCGCCGGAGAGGTGCTAAGTAGCAGCCAAAAGACCAGGCCCGCTGCCAGGGGCTCCGGGCCGGGCCGAGGCGGCCGCGGTCTCGGGCTCCGGCCAGTTCTGCGGCCGCGAGTTAAGTTCACGCCGCCCGCTCCGCTCCGCTCCGCCCGGCGCGGCCAGGAGCCCGGCCCGGCCCGGCCCGGCGCGCCCGAGGGAGGCGGCGGCGGCGGCGCGGGCTCCGGAGCGGCGCCGGCTCCGGGCCGGGTTTTCCCCGAAGCCTGCGGCGCTGGGGCTGCCGAGCGAAAGCGGCAGAGCGCCTGCCGCCGCGGCCGGCGCTCTCCCCTCCTCCTTTGTGAGGGGAAGGGAGCGAGTCCGTTCCGCGGCCGGCGCCCGCTCCGCGCTCCGCTCCGGGTTTGCCAGGCGGCCGCGACGGCGCTGGGTAAAATGGCAGTGCTGAGCCTCGTGTCGGAGTGAGGGGGACTCGGAGGAGAGTGGGGCGCTCTAGCCGCTCAGCCCGTCCGCCCGCCCGCTCGCTCGCCCGCCCGCCCGCCCGCCCGCTGCCGCGCAGCAGCCGCGGCCCGCACCGCGGCCGGCGAGGGGCGGCGGGGCGCCGGCCCGCACTCCGGCTCTGCCTCCCGGCGCCCGGGCGGCCGCCGCCGCGCGCCCTCCAGCCCGCCCGTCCCGGGTCCCCCTCCCCCCGCTCCCTCCCCGCCCCCTCCCCCTCGCCCTCCTCCTCCCTCCCTCCCTCCTCCTTTCTCCGGCAGCAGAAAGCGGAGAGTCACAGCGGGGCCAGGCCCTGGGGAGCGGAGCCTCCACCGCCCCCCTCATTCCCAGGCAAGGGCTTGGGGGGAATGAGCCGGGAGAGCCGGGTCCCGCGCCGCCAGAGCCGGGAGCCGCCGAGCCGCCGGCGCCTCAGCCGCCGCCGCCGCCGCCTCCTCCTCCTCCGCCGCCGCCGCCAGCCCGGAGCCTGAGCCGGCGGGGCGGGGGGGAGAGGAGCGAGCGAGCGAGCGAGGGCAGCTCGGCCGCGGAGCCCCGCGAGGCCCGCCCGGCGGGTGGGGAGGGCCGCCCGGGGGACTCGGCCCCGGGGCGGGGTGGGTGGGGGGGAGACGCCGGAGACCGGGCCGCTCTCTCGGCGGACGAGACAGCGGGGATCATGGCCGCGCAGGTCGCCCCCGCCGCCGCCAGCAGCCTGGGCAACCCGCCGCCGCCGCCCTCGGAGCTGAAGAAAGCGGAGCCGCAGCCGCGGGAGGAGGCGGGGGGCGAGGCGGCGGCGGCGGCGGCGGCGGCCGAGCGCGGGGAGATGAAGGCAGCCGCCGGCGCGGAGAGCGAAGGCCCGGCCGCGGGGCCGCAGCCGCCGCTGGGGAAGGAGCTGCAGGACGCGGCCGAGAGCAACGGGGGCAGCGGCGGCGCCGGCGGCGGCGGGCCCGGCGCGGAGCCGGACCTCAAGAACTCGAACGGGAACGCGGGCCCGAGGCCCGCCCTGAACAATAACCTCCCGGAGCCGCCCGGCGGCGGCGGCGGCGGCGGCGGCGGCAGCGACGGGGTGGGGGCGCCTCCTCACGCGGCCGCGGCCGCCCTGCCGCCCCCCGCCTACGGCTTCGGGCAGCCCTACGGCCGGAGCCCGTCGGCCGTCGCCGCCGCGGCGGCCGCCGTCTTCCACCAACAACATGGCGGACAACAAAGCCCTGCCCTGGCAGCGCTGCAGAGCGGCGGCGGCGGCGGCGGGGGCCTGGAGCCCTACGCGGGGCCCCAGCAGAACTCGCACGACCACGGCTTCCCCAACCACCAGTACAACTCCTACTACCCCAACCGCAGCGCCTACCCCCCGCCCCCCCAGGCCTACGCGCTGAGCTCCCCGAGAGGCGGCACGCCGGGCCCCGGCGCGGCGGCGGCGGCCGCCGGCTCCAAGCCGCCTCCCTCCTCGGGCGCCGCCGCCTCCTCGTCGTCTTCGTCCTTCGCCCAGCAGCGCTTCGGGGCCATGGGGGGAGGCGGCTCCTCCGCGGCCGGCGGGGGCACCCCGCAGCCCACCGCCACCCCCACCCTCAACCAGCTGCTCACGTCGCCCAGCTCGGCCCGCGGCTACCAGGGCTACCCCGGGGCCGACTACGGCGGCGGGCCCCCGGACGGCGGCGCGGGCAAGGGCCCGGCGGACATGGCCTCGCAGTGCTGGGGGGCTGCGGCGGCGGCGGCGGCGGCGGCCGCCTCGGGAGGGGCCCAACAAAGGAGCCACCACGCGCCCATGAGCCCCGGGAGCAGCGGCGGCGGGGGCCAGCCGCTCGCCCGGACCCCGCAGGTAGGCGGCCGGAGGGGGAGGGGGCCGGGCGAGGGGGGCCCGGGGGCGGGCGGGCGGGGGGCGGCCGCGGGGCCAGAACTTGGGCCGCAGGCCGCCCCCAGGCCGGGGCCCCCACTGCCGGGGAGCTGCCATTGTCTGGCTCTTCTCTCTTAAAATGGCTGCCTGTCTGCCTTCCTTTCCTTCCCTCCTTCTGCCTTTGTGTGGGGCTCTCCCCGAGGTGTCTGTTCCCCTTCTCCCTCTCCCCCGGCCCCTTCGGATTCCGGGGGTCCCCAGGGGGGTGCGGGGCAGGATGAGCCGGGAAGGGCCCCCGGTCGGGGTGAGAGGGTGCTGGGGCTCGGGTTAGGGATGCAGGCAGCGTGAGGGGCTCGGGAGCGGAGCGGCTAGCTCTTTGCTCACCTGCCGCTCCTCTCTGCCACCCCCAGCCTTCCTCTAGGCCGTCCCCCGCCTGTGCGTCCGAGGAGGGGCCCCTCGGGCTTGGGGGACCTCGAGGGAGGGCAGGGGCCTGCTTGGGGGCAGCTAGAGGCCGGCTGCGGCTCCCCCAGAGCAGCCCGGGCCGTGTCCTGTGTCAGTCTCGGTCGGCCCAGCGGCCTGGGCTTCTCCCTGGAAGTGCTGGTAAACAGCTGAGTGATTGGAGTAGTAAGTGCAGATTGCTTTGGTTTGGGATTTGAATTATGGAGGTAAAATCCTTCTGTCAAAGCCAGGAGACAGTTGGTCTTAGGTTGACATCCTATCTGTGATCTGATTGGCTCCCCATCTCCTGCTCTTGGCCATTTATAATTGCCTCTGATGTAATGGTACAACAATCCTGATGAGCTCATAAACTTTTACACTCTGCTTTTCTGCCAGTGATAACCCAAACCATCGCTGCCACTTTCTGCCTTTTATTCCACAGCCGAAATTGGCTGTGACCTTGAGGAGGGAGGTTTAAGCGGCAATACTGTATCAGCAGGAGCAGAGCCCCAGACAGGCTGCCCTTGTTACATTGTGCCCGAAACAAAAGAGGAGCCAGTGGCATTTTGCTTGTACCTTGGATTTATTTTGCTTGTTATGTTTTATGCAGCCTGAAATAGATTCTGTGTTGTTAGAACAGTAGCTGGGTTTTTTCTCTACAATGGGTTTGCTGTTTGTTTTGGTTTTGTGACTTTACTGATGTATAAATGACTTCTTTGATAGCTCTGAAGATGCATTTGTCTTGAGTAATTTTGACCCGGTTCACTTTTCAGAATTGAAATTATTTTACTGGCTTTTTATTATGGGACAAATGTGGGGTCTTACGGGAGGGGGGTAAGAGAAAACATTTTTATTTTTTGAGAACAAAGCTTTGAGAGAGAATTTCATATTCAGATGTTTTGTTTTAAGACAGGCTGGTCTCATTCTTTGTTTACATTTTGAATTTTGTTAACATCTTTCTTTTGTTGGACTTTGGGAAAGCAGCTCAATTTAAAGGGAAGCTGACATCTTTCATCATCTTGAAAGGGACTTTTTAAAGGCTTGACTTGGTGAAATTTATCATTTGTTCTTGGAATATTAAAAAAAAAGCTAGTTTTTATTTTGTCATCAATTATTTTAGAGCTTTAAGTAGAGATTGACCAGTTTGTTCTTTGCATTATAAAGTATGTTCCACTTTTTTGTCTGTTTTCTGAGATAATAAATGTAGCAACCTATAATGATACTTGAGATTTGCTTAGGAATGACAACTTTTAGGTACTTTTAAAATCATTTATTTTGCTCTTCTCTCTTCATCATGTTCTGTTTTCAGTACTTTGGCCAGAAATATTGGGTAATTTATGGACTCAAGTATCTTTTCAAAGAGGAATAAAAGCTCCTTCATAACTCACCCTCTCTCAGCAGTACCCAGTTATACTTTTGTGGTATGAGATTTTGTTCACTTAAGCGACCTAGTTAGCCTCATTACCCTCCCCATCTAGCACTGCCTTTCTACTCTTCCATTGAGCTGGGAATTTTGAAAATAGTTGTGTTACGTGGCCAGTTTAGAGCTTTGACTCTACGTCTTCCATGAGGTTGTACATCTGGGCAAGAAATAGGGGAATTTTCTAGTGGAATTCTAGTGTATAGAGGATAAGTTGTTTTTTGTCTTAGAAAAAAGAACATCCTGTTGTTTCTGGGTCATTCTATAGTCTACACTTCTTCCCCCTCATTCTTTTTTTTTTCTTTTTGTAGGGGGTGGTGAGAAATTTACTTTGCTTAAACTATTAGAGGAAATAATTTGGGGTAAGTCAGGATCATTTAAAAGCAAATATTAATTTGAATTCTATTGGTTAGACAAACACAGGTTTTTGGATAAAATCAGGTTTCTGATTTCTGTTTTTCAGTCATTAAATAGATATTTGGGCATTTTCTGTGTACTAGGTACTATACTCTGTACTGGGTAAAAAGGTAGGAAAATAGATACAGTCTTTGGTTGGAAGCTTGTCTGTGCTGCCTTTAGGTGAATTTTCTAATTTCCCCTTTAATATCACCAGACCTGGCATTTCACACAACAGATTCCTGTTCAATTTCAGTTCAAGCGTCTACTTACCCTGAGACCTAGAGAGGGCTGGTGACATTTACTTGTGGGAGATAGTGAAACTTCCAGTTTTGTGGGCTGCTTCAGTTCAGGTGTGCAGTCTAGATGAGGATTGTGGGTGGATTTTGTTCTGAATTCCTCTTTGATGCTTAAGAATAAACCTCTTGGAGGATCACGATAGGGTCTTGCTCTCTCTTTCCCCAACTCAGTCTTGGGTTATAAGTATTTTGCAGAGACTTGATTAATACAGCTAAGGTGGTAATGTTCTCATTTGACTGCATTTTTCAAGTAAAAATTAGGTAACTATGTTGTAGCTATGTCTTTTTAAAATATATTTTTATTGATTTCAGAGAGGAAAGACTAGGGGGAGAGAGGTAGAAACATCAATGATGAGAAAGAATCATTGTTGCCTGCCTCCTGCATGCCCCCCACTGAGGATCCAGCCGGTAGCCCAGGAATGTATCCTTGACCAGAATGGAACCGTGGGCCCTTCAGTCCTCAGGCTGATGCTCTATCCAATGAGCCAAACCAGCTAGGGCTGTGGCTATGTCTGTTTTCACAGGAGCTGGGGAGATCCCAGCAAACTTTTTCTTTATCCCTTTTTGTAAGTACTGTGTCTCAACCTGTTGAGATGCTTTTTAGTTATCCATGTGCTTGAACCTGATAAAAAGCTTTTATTTTTATTCTTTATTGATTTCAGAGAGGGAGAGGGAGAGAGAGAGAGAGAAACATAAAAGATGAGAGAATCATTGATCAGCTGCCTTCTGCATGGCCCCTCTTGGGAATTGAACCCACAACCCCGGGCATGTGCCCTGACTGGGAATGGAACTTTGACCTCCTGATTCATAGGTCTAAGCTCAATCGTTGAGCCTCACCAGCTGGACTAAAGCTTTTTACTTGGGATGCTCTTAGCTGTAGTACCTTGAGAATAGTACCAGCTTATCAAAATAAAAAGTGATATAGAATATGTAGTCCAGAATTAAGCTGGATTTGATTGTAGGAATTTGGCTGTTAGTTCCTGCTACAGAAATACCAAATGATATTTCTGACTACTGGGAAACAAATACAGGAATTCTAGGCTTACTATGGGCATGCCTCCTAGCAGAAACTGGGCTGGCTGAAACACAGGACTCTCGGCCTCTCTCAAGTAGGAGGGACCAGGATAACCACACCAAGATGGCGCTTAGTTGTGGAGGCTTCGTGTTTCTGTACTGTCCGTGAGAGAACTGGGGGTGGTGGAGGTTGGAGAGAAAAGAGAAAGCAGCTAGGACCAAGGTTGGTGGCTTTGTATTGGTTCAGTGGATAGAGCGTCAGACTTTGGACTGAAGGGTCCCGAGTTCAATTCTGGTCAAGGGCACATGCCCTGGTTGTGGACTCAATAGCGGGCGTGCATAAGGCAGCCAATCAATGATTCTCATCACTGCAAGGACTTTTCTTAGGTTCCTTCATGTCTGACACAGAGTAACCATAATAAGTGAAACCTGCTGTAACAAGATGTCTTGGATGCATTAAACATTCCTATGTTGGCCTTTAAGCAAAGAGGTTAATGAAATTTTTAAAAAATATATGAAAAGAGGAACAAATAATGTTCAGGGCCCCTTTTCATTCCACCCCCCAAAAGGTTATATTGATTGGCTTCACATCCCCAATTCTAGAAGCAACCGAAGCATGCAAATATGGTTAAAATATGGTATTCAAAATAAATTGGCAACACATTTTTTTTTTTTTCCTGCCAGTGAACTGAGGTACCTTAGTTTTTTATATGGAATCCTTATTCCCATGGCTTTATTTCTGGGTTTTATCTTGTTTAGATTGGTTATCATTGCTGATACGCATTGAGTTGTGTGGCTCAGTGGTGAGGGATAAAGAGCACAGGACTCAGGAGGAAGAGGAGGCTTTGGTTCCACATGCAATTCTGGCTTAAGCTGTGTGACTTTGGGCAAGTCATTTGCCTTTTCTATTTCTTTTTTTTTTTTTTTATCAGTAAGGTGAAGTTGGAGAACTGCATGACCTTCTCTCCACACATCTGTCTGTGTCTCTGTATAAGGTTGTATCATTTGCCTGTACATTTAGAAGTAGGGGGTTGAGACCATCGTTTTTACTCTGGGCTTAAGGAACTCATGGCTGTTTTCTCCTGAGAATTTACAGAAACAAGTTCTAAACAGCTAGCTAGCTTGGTGCAATCAATGGTGGTCTGTGGTCCTTTACAGAAAAAACCCTACCAGACTTTGCCTTGACACAATCTAATGGTCACTAGTACCTGACTGTTGGTTTTTAAATAGTAATTGAAAAATTAGGCAGACTTCATTAAAGGAAGAATTGAAAAATAGTTGCTTCAAAATCTCCCGAGGGGATTCTTGGGGTATGTTATGGGTGGGGAATGGATAGTCATAAATTCAACATTAACACTGCTTACTTTAGGGGGATAGGAAGGTGGGGATAGGTGGTAATTAAGCTCTCCAGACTTTCTGGTGTTTGGGCAGGTCTAGGTCTGGTTTGGGCAGTTGGTTGTAATCTGAGTGCCTGAACTTGCCCTGTAAATTTTGCTGAGAGAGGAGCAGAAGTTCCTTAGACTGGAACAGTTTGAAAAGCTAAGAGTCTCAGGGTCAATTTCATAGGTGTATTGCCTTTTCTTATGCCACTGGGTTTTGAAATTATGTTGGTAATGTTTGCAAGTGGTCCTGGAAATGCTGTTCTTTCTCTTATTTGCCACACCTGAATTTCCTTTATTTTTTCCTCGTCCTGGCGTAGAAGTTCTGAAGTGTAATTGAGGCATATTAGAGGTGTGCTAGGAGGAAACTTCCCTTTATAAAAGAGGGGGAAAGGAAGCAGGAAAGGTGTTTGATAATTCTCTGCTTGATGCAGCAGCTTCTTTCCCTCTGGAGGAGCCAAATGTTTCAGAGCTTTGTGTAAATACTTGCTGAGCTGTCAATATGTACCCAGGAGGTTTCTATAGTAAGGTGTAAACGACTCTATAGAATGTTTGACAGGCAAATTAATAAACAGTTTTCAAGCAAAGATAATGCTAGTCTCTTCTCGTGGTGGAATAAAATAACACTGGAGAAAAAGACGAGAATAGGAAAGAGGGTAAGTGGTGTGGGGGGCGAGGAGAGCATGGAGATGAGGAGAGATGATCTAAAAGAGATCTGAAGTTAAGCCTCGCTGGCATGGCTCAATGGGTGAGTGTCGACTTAGGAAGTCACCATTCGATTCCCAATCAGGGTACATGCCCGGGCTGTTGGTTTGATCCCAGTGTGGGGCATGCAGGAGGCAGCTGACCAATGACTCTCTTGTCATTGATGTTACTACCTACCTTTCCATTCATTCATCTCTGAAATCAATTAAAAATATATTTTAAAAAATAAAAGATTTGAAATTAAAAGATGCTGCCCTGGAAGAGAAGCCTCCATGACTCTGGCTCCATGCCGAGTTTCATGGCATGTGCAGCTCTGCTCAAAAACAATTGCAACTTCACAGTGAAAACAAATAGAGTTTGGAAGGAAGGTCCTAAGTTTCAATAGTGAAGAAAGTGTGTTCCAAAAGCTTGGTTTATGAGACTTTGAGTTTTAAAGTCTTGTTCTTTCAGAAAGGTTTGTAGTTAGGTGAGATGTTTTTAGAGTTGGGTTTGCATTTTTTAAATACCAGAAAGTAAAAAAAAGATATTGCAACTTCAGCGTCGTCTTCAGTCTCTGTTCTGCTCTGGCTGTCAGGATTATAAATCCATTCCAAGGGCTGGGTTTATTTATATAATTTTTACTGAACTCCTGTGTATCACTTATATATGTATATTAAAATCAATGGCCCCCAGGTTCCTGGGTCAGTGCAAAGTCCAAAATGTTTGAGGATTCACTAAGTCTTGCCAGAAGGGTTATGTGGGTAGATTCAGTCTTGTTTTTTTTTTTTTTTTTTTTCAAATTGCCATTTCAGGATTAAAAACATTTCTGGATTCCTTCAATCAAACACTTTTTAGGAATGTATTTTAGAAGTAGAGTATCTAAATTGCCTGCCTGTGGTATACTCAGCTTTGGTAGTCTTTTCTTTTTTTTTAATATATTTTTGTTGAGAAAGATAGAAACATCAGTGATTAGATAGAATCATTGATTGGCTGCCTTATGCACGCCCGCTATTGAGTCTACAACCAGGGCATGTGCCCTTGACCAGAATTGAACTCGGGACCCTTCAGTCCGAAGTCTGACACTCTATCCACTGAACCAAACCGCCTAGGGCTGGTAGTCTTATTAAAAATTATTTTTATTGATTTCAAGAGAAGAAAGGAGAGGGAGAGAGAGATGGAAACATCGATGAGGAGAGAGAATCATTGATTGGCTGCCACCTGCACGCCCCCTGCTAGGGATCAAGCCTTCAACCTGGGCATGTGCCCTGGCCTGAAATGGGAAATCAAACCATGACCTCCTGATTCATAGGTCTACGCCCAACCACTGAGCCATGCCAGCCAGACAGCTTTGGTAGTCTTGAGATGACCAGAGTTACCTCTCAAAGTACCTTTTTAACTACTCCAGTGATTCTTGACACCAGTTTTCTTCACAGGAAGTGTTTTCTAACCATGGTCATGGAAGTGCCTTTTTTACTTAGTGTAGTAGTAGGGAATACTAGTATGAACGCAGTTATGATCCTGATCATAATTTTTAGGTTCCGCTAATTTACCAAAAGCTATCAGCTTGTTTAAAAACAAAACACAGCCGAAACTGGTTTGGCTCAGTGGATAGAGCATCGGCCTGCTGGACTGAAAGGTCCCGGTTCGATTCCGGTCAAGGGCATGTACCTTGGTTGCAGGTACATCTCTGGTAGGGGGTGTGCAGGAGGCAGCTGGTCAATGTCTCTCTCTCATCGATGTTTTTAGCTCTCTATTTCTCTTCCTTCCTCTCTGCAAAAAATCAATAAAATATATTTTTAAAAAATAAAAACAAAATACAAAAATTTGGGTTGAGACTGACATTCGTTGCCCAGGCCTTTCCCAATGTGTTGGTGATGAGGATATTAGAATGTCAGACTTATTGCTAAGAGCATGATTTCTAGCTCAGGGAAATATGGAGATTTAAATGGGAAATTGCTCTATGTGAACATACCAATTAGATACTAAGGAAGAACTTAAAAGATAGAAGCAATCTATGCTTTGGAGGAGTTTAGTTTTCTTGGGGAGGCATGCTTATGTGCACACATCTGGAAAACTTGCAAAATAAAGCTTTATAAATGGGTATGCCTGGTAGAACAAATTAAGTCTATTGGCTCAAGGAATCCAAAAATAAGGAGCAATCAAACATATTACCCTGGGACAGTTTTTCAGAGACAGTGATTTGTGAAGTTAAATGTTTAAGATGGGGAGAATTACATTAATTTGCTTTTTCATAACACTACACTGAGTTCCAAGGGCTTTATAAAATCCAAATTTCACATCCATTCACAGATGGTAGTTGTCTTATTCCAGTGACTTTGAGAATTTGAACTCTATAAAATTCCATGAAAGAGAGTGTTTCCAGGGTCTTAGTGGTTCCTGTGGTTATGTGCAGCCTTAGTACAAACTGCCAAGTTCTTGGCCAGTTCAGTTGTAGTAATTTTGGGTTTGGAAGGTCATGTCACCTTCAGAGTTGTGTGCCCTAGACAACTCTGCATTCACTAGTTCAATTTTTGTTGGAGAGCCAGGACTTTTTATTTTTTTGGCAGAGTTAATTGACCTTTCTTAAAACGAGTCTTGAAGTACCTGTTCAGACTGCTGCTAATTTTGAAGGGTTGGGAGCAGAACTTGAACTGAGTTGCTTGGGTTAAGCCTTATATTGAGGGTTGATGGGTAGGTAAGTCTGCATAAATGCGGTTTGCCCATCTGTTCACCGAAGTGGCCTTTTAAATGTTCTTTTTTTTAAAATTAGGTTGGCTATGGCCAAGAAGCTCATAAATATTGCAAAATACATGCTTATTCCTTATAGGAGCCTCTGAAATATAGTGGTTTTGGTTTCTCCTCAGTTGCTAATCCATGTATGATTGGACCATACATGGCTCCTGACACTTTTCAAGGATGCTTAACAGCTGAGGATGAATGGAGTGTCCCGTGCCAGCTACAGTGCTTCCACCTGGATGAGAAGGATGGGTTACTCTGTTCCAGAAAAGAAATATGAGTTTGTGAATACAGATTTTAGTTTAGAAATATTTCTTATAACTTCTGCCTTATCATTCGGGCATTTTGCAGAAACGAGTTTCCAGTAATTCAGAATTGGGCACTATGATTCATCTGCCATGGACAGTAGGTGTGTAGGGACTTGAGATAAACTTTTTTTTTTAAAATGTATCTTTATTGATTTCAGAGAGGAAGGGAGAGGGAAAGAGATAGAAACATCAATGATGAGAGAGAGTCACCAATGGCGGCCTCCTGCACATCCCCTAATGGGTCAAGCCCACAACCTAGACATGTGCCCTTGACCAGAATTGAACCTAGGACCCTTCTTCGCAAGCTGACACTCTATCCAGCCAGAGTGAGATAAACTTCTTAGTCAATCCCAGGTTTTAAAGGAATCCAGTGAATGTTGACTTAATGGCCTTGACTATTCTCTGCAGTTGCTCCCCAACCCCCCATTTAAATGGATAGAAGTAGTTTTTATTTAATGTGAAGGGACATCTGAGTGGACTTTTATTTGTTTTTGTTAGTCATTTGTGCATACTAGAAGATGGTCTTGGGACAAATTGAGTCTTTATTTCCCAGTGGCTTCTGCCTTTTCTAAGGGTGTACTGCACTGGGAAGAAGTCTGATGCCAAGAATTCATTCCAACATGCTGCAGAGTAGGAAATTTGATCCCTAAAATGTTGACTTAGTGTTGGTTATGGTACATATTAGAAATCACCCAGTAATCCAGGACAGATTTTTGTCGCCCTCCAGGAAGTTAATGTTGATATGAAATATTAAAGGGCTTTGGGCACTGGGGCTATGTGCCCACAGGCCAAGAACCCTGCTTGAATTGCCACCCATATGAAGAGGAAATGTGCCATGTGCTCCCCCTCACCCCCCTTGCATTTGGGCTTCCTTATAGCTTCATTCCTTCTGGGTTCCCGAGGCTTCAGTGTTAGATACTAGACTTCCTCCTCCCTTGGCACTGGTACATTCATGATTTTCTGTGGCTCTTCACCAGCAGCCAAAATTTTTGTATGCTTTTCCCTCTTAAACTCGTTAGCTTTCAGCTTGCTTATTTATAGACATCTCTGTTAGAAGGAACTTCCCCCTCAAGATCTAGCCACCAGCATAACGGCAACAGCAGAGTTAGGGATTGATGTGATAACGGTTATTTAAAAACCCATTTGCTGTGTGCTTGGTGTTTTTTATTTTGCCTCTTGTTTTCCTTGAGGTCTTAACTTGCTTGCCAGGCCTGAGTGCTTCTGGGTCCAGCTGTTTACTCTGAACTGACTTGTGCCTGGTGTACTTTGACTTTTAAGAAAAGTGAATTCAGCCACGTGGTGGAGAATTAAAGGCTATGTCATGCTGCGTGTTTCCTTTTAGAGGAAGCAGATATGTCTTTGGGCTCTGCTTGCCCAGTGATTTCCCCTCTCGGGTAGACCTTAGTATGGCTTGCTGTTGTCCATAGAGAGCAAGTCATTTGAGCAGAAATACTGGGATTGGTTGCTGTTTGTCTTCTCTGGCAAACATGGTAGATGGCTTTCTCTCTTCCCCTTTGGACAATATTCAGTTCTGGTCTTAATGTGGTAGAGTTGGCCTGATATTAGCTTAGGAGTGTGAATCTTTCTCTCTCTTTTAAACACACACACACACACACACACACACACACACACACAGTTATTTCAGAGAGGGAGAAGGAGAGAGAGAGAGAGAGAAACATCAATCATGAGAGAGAATCATTGATTGGCTGCCTCCTGCAGGCAGACCCCCTTCTGGAGATCTGGCCTGTAACCTGGCACCCTGACTGGGAATTGAATTGTGATCTCCGGTTCATAGGTCGATGTTCAACCATTGAGTCACACCAGCTGGACTCTCTTTTATTTTATTTTCTTAATTGATTTTTAGAGAGAGAGGGAGCGGAAGGGAGAGAAACATCGAGGTGAGAGTGAAATATCAAGTCTGCTGCCTCCCTACTGGGATTGAGCCCCTAACCCAGGCATGTGCCCTGACCAGGAATCAAACCAGCAACCTTTCGGTGCACAGGATGACATTCAACCAACTGAACTACTTGGTCAAGGAAAGGGTGTAAAACTCTTGATAATTCAGATTTGGATAACCTGTTTTTTTATTTTCAGACTTCTAACTTTTTACTTGTTTAGGAATCTGGGCTGCCAAATATAACTATATTATAAAGGACTTGTGAACAATTCTTATGGTAGTTTATCCACAACTTTGTCCTAGGCCAGGGATAGGTCACGAAATTTGCCCTAGGGTAAATAGCTAGCTAGTAAAAGATAGAGTTTGGATTTGAATCAGGTTTGTCTGATTTTTTTCAGAACTGTAACACTATAGACTACTAAAATTGTTTCTCCAAAATAAATAATTTGAGCACTAAGGCTTATTGGCACATTAGTTTTGCAGTACCCTAGAATTCTTAAATGTGTTGAAAGACTGAAAAGCCCTTAGTTTTACAACTTGACATTATGCCTAGATTTCTGTCCTGCATGCCCCTTCCATTTAGGATTTTATTTATGTTTCTGAGGAATGGCCATGTGATCCCAATGGTGAGAATTGGGAGGGATCTTGGAGAGTAGAGTGGTTGGGGATGAGATTCAGGTTCAAAACAGAGTCCTTCACTTTGCTCTAAGTGAGATAACTTGCATTATGAAAACATCTGCAGGGTGATTTTACTTTCTGTAACTTGGAGCATTCACTGGGGAGGCAGAGATTATTGTCTTAATTTTTCATTTGGGAAAAGTGAATGCATAAAGGTTAAGTGCCTGAACATACAAAGTTTCTTTTAAAAAATATATATTTTATTGATTTTTTACAAAGAGGAAGAGAGAGAGGGATAGAAAGTTAGAAACATCGATGAGAGAGTCATCGATCAGCTGCCTCTTGCACACCCCCCACTGGGGATGTGCCCGCAACCAAGGTACATGCTCCTGACCAGAATCGAACCTGTGACCTTTCAGTCCGCAGACTGATGCTCTACTACTGAGCCAAACCGGTTTCGGCCTGAACATACAAAGTTTCATAGCACAGTCAGCTCTAAAGATTTAAAGTTCCCTTAGGTTGTGTGACTTTAGGCAAGTCACTTAACTTTTCTGTATCTGTATCCTCAGTTATATAGTGAGAAACAATTATCTACCTTGTAAGCTGTAGTAAATATCAAATGAGATATGTAAAAGTACTATTATCAAATAAAATTAAAACACTGCCCAGCTGGTATGGCTCAATGGTTGAGCATCAACCGTGACCCAGGAGGTCACAGTTTGGTTCTGGGTTTCGGGCTCAATCCACAATAGGGGGCAATGCAGGAGGCAGTGGATCAGTGATTCTCTCTAATCATTGATGTTTCGATTTCTCCCTCTCCCTTCCCCTCTGATATAAATAATAAAAAAATATTTTTAAAAACAGTGTTAAAAAAAAGAATAAGTCTTTCTTAAAAAAAGAAAAAATCTAACATGACTCATGTTTGGTAGAGGCCCCTGCTTGAGAGTGGGATAGCAGTTAAAGACATTGTTGGTCTTCACTAAATTAAAAGCTCTCCTATAGTTCATTATATTAATGCTTTTAAAAAAAACTTTTATTAAGCACCTGTTACAGTTTGAGAGCTAGAGTAGTATAGGGGTTCTCAGTGTGGTCCCTAATCATCAATATCAGCATTACCTGGGCCCTGTTTAGAAATGCAAATAGTCAGACTTACCAAATCCAAAACTGTAGAAAACTCTGGCCAGTGTTTTATCTATCTATCAAAAGGAGCATTTATTTTTGTTTTTTAAATCCTCACCCAAGGACATGCTTAGGCTCTGAGTGTAAGGGGAGAGAGAAAATCAACTGGTCAGGCAACATGTACCCTGACCCCGACTGAACGGGCAACATTTCAGTGCACAGGACAACCCTCAGGAGCCACTCTGGCTGGGCACCGGTGTGTTTTAACAAGCCACCTAAACAACTGTGATGCAGCTCAAGTTTGTGAACTACTAGGTTTATGCATTTGTGTTAATTAGGCTGCGGAGTATATCCAAATTACCTCAGGGGCTTCTTTGAAATTATATCATAAGCTGATGTTTCATTTGTACCTTCCCCTTCCATGATGTCAAAGTATTATTAAATGGAGGAAAGGTTAACCGTGCTTGAAGTTGGAGGAGAAAGAAAATACTTTTTTAAAAAATGTATTTTTATTTCAGAGAGGAAGGGAGAGGAAGAGAGAGATAGAAACATCAATGATGAGAGAGAATCATTGATCAGCTGCCTCCTGCACGCCTGACACTGAGGATGAGCCTGTAACCTGGGCATGTGCCCTTGGCTGGAATCGAGCCCTGGACCCTCAGTCCGCAGGTTGATGCTCTATCCACCGAGCCAAACCAGCTAGGGCAAGAAACTACTTTTGAGATGTATCTACTATGCAATAATGATCAACTGATGACAAAACATGTCTGTTTACTTATTGGACTTGGGGACTCCCTGCCTTTCATTTTATCTCTTTCTCTTAGCTGTTTGGTGATAGCATGAAGATAGTCTGGATCTGTGTTCCTGGTTGTTTGATGAAGATGGAGATCATTTTAGGGTGATTACTTAGGGTATTCTCCAAATATGATCAATTCCCTAAGAAAGTGATTCTTGAAAAATGCTACTCAAAGGCCAGAATTGTAGCATTATTTAAATGCTACAATATCCCTTCTACTTGTGATAATGGCCAACTGACCCGAGAACAGCCTGTGGGGACTTGGGGGTCTCTCACTAGGCCTCTCTCTCACCCCTCAATCTCCAGTGGTCACCCTGAGTTTTGCTGTGATTCCTTTCTTTGAGTTCATTGTGAAGTCCTAGCAAATAAATCCTCTAAGCAGACTCCCGGTAAGTCATCCCGTCTCTGAAGTGGATGAAGTGTCTGAGGAGTGAACGTTTGAGCCATGGCCCGTCTCCATGTGTGACGTAAATAAGGATTGTGCTTGGCACAGGAATGGAAGTTACAGAAATGGTGAGACAATAAACATTAACAATACAAAGACCAAGAGGAGAACCTGTGTTCCAGTTCACGGGGGTTTTCTTTCTTCTTTTTTTGTTTTTTAAAAAAAATCACACATATTTTATTGATTTTACACAGAGAGGAATTGAGAGGGATCAAGAGTTAGAAACGTGAATGAGAGAGAAACATCGACCAGCTGCCTCTTGCACCTCCCTACTGGGGATGTGCCCGCAACCAAGGCACGTGCCCCTGACCGGAATCGAACCCAGGATCCTTCAGTCCGAAGGCCGACGCTCTATCCACTGAGCCAAAAACAGTTTCGGCTCACCTGGGTTTTCTGAAAACCCGATGTGGTTTCTGTATCCTTTCCATTAAAAACATATTTCTTTGTACCAGACCTCTTTTCCCTCCTGGTCTGAGAAGTGAAGCTGAAATCACCCTGTCCTAGCTGAGAGAGAGACAGAGGCTTCCCGGAGACAGTGTGCTGACAGTTTGATTGTGATTTGGTACTTGTATGTACAGACAAATACTCCAGTAGGGATTCTTAGGTTCTTTGTGTTTGTGTGTTTTAAACTCAATCATCCCTCTGACTTTTAGCTTTATTTTAACCTGCTCTTATTTTTTTCCTCTTTTATTGTCTTCTTGGTCTCTAACTCTGAATGCAAAGCACATGGAGACCTCATTAACTTGACCACACTAGTACTGGTAAGATGTCTCCTTGCAAGACTGTAGGTGCAATTTATACCACTTTCAGATCAACATCATTCAGGGAAGATTCCTGATTCTGCTTACCTCTGTTGGACTGACCTAACTAACCAAAGGCAGAAAGAAGTGCCTTTGTCTAATTCTATATTAAACAGAAGTTTCCTAACGATCTCTACTTTTCTTTCCCCCCACTTTATTGTCTTTGGTCTGAAGACCGTTTCTTAGCCCCCCTTAATTTGTTTTGAGGGCCCTGTTGGCTCGAGACAGATTTGTAGCATTCTTCTTTTTCTAATCTGTGAGTTGAATCCTTTGCTTTCCTAGTGTAGCTTTGAATTGACATCTTTAAAATCCCTCCATAAAACCTCAAGTGACCAATATGTGGTCTCATTATGGTATTTTGAGTTAAAATAAAATGAGATTGAGATAGCTGGGTTCACCCACCCAGACACATTCACCAAAGTGTGTCTTGCATAGGACAAGCTCAAAAGAGTATATGAACCAAACAGACGTAGGGGTGGAGTGGGTGGGGGTAGGAGTACATTTTAGCTAAATTTCCGTAAGTTAGCATGCCAAGTATCCATCCCAATTTGATTATATTGCCCAGAGATAGCAAACAAAGAGGAGAGACAAAAAAGCTTCAGAAAAGACAGCTGGTAACTTTGGTCTGGTCCCATGTGTTTCTGGTATAAATGATGAGGCCAGGATCTCCTGTACCCATTTGTGCGGACAGTGGTACAGAGAAGGTTGGTACCACTGTGCTTTTTGAGCTTTAAAAAGAACTGGAAAATTTTACGGGACTCCAGCTTTTCAGGGTATTGTTGACCTTAAAAAAAGCCTGAGGATATAAGGGCACCTACCATCTTAATAAGGTTGGCTGTGCCCTGGGCCATTCTTTAACTTATGTAATAGTGCCTGTTATAGCTCAGAGTCGACTTAGGGGGGTCAGGTGAAAGACTGGCATTTTTGGTAAGTGGTCCACGGCAGCCATAGGAATTAATGAAATAAACACAATGGCAACATTGCTGCTTCTCAGGATCTTTATCAAAAGACAGGACTTGATTGGATTGATGCAGTCAATCAATGCATGATAAATGGAATACCTAACTGCATATAAATCAAGTTCCTACAGCTCAGAGATGTGTCATAAATACTTTTTTAATGTAGAAGAGAAAAACTGGCATATGTAGAACTGTGCACTTAAGAGAAATTTAGGACCTTTTATATAACCACTGCAAGCAAATCCAAGTTTGGAGTTATAGATAAAATAAAAGGAATGGGGAAATAAGAGCTTTTTAAAGAGAAAGCAAATGAAGCTTAAAGTTTTGTGGCTTTATGAGCAGTGTTTGCCTAGCCTTTTTTTGTTGTTGTTTTGTGCTGTGTCTACAAAGCAGTTTAATAGGGAAGAGAGAAGAATATTTTAGAAATTAGATTAGAAGAATTAGATATGATTTAGAAGTATTGTCTTTATTGAAAAGGTGGTATTACACTCTGCTGGGTTACATGGACCCTTGCCTCTACATGTATTCCTTTTCACTGAATGACAAATTAACAAGACAGAACATGTCTTTGCAGTCTATTCACAGTAAGGTCCTCTGCCTAGTTGAAGCACCAAAGGGTGGTTTGTAGGAGGAAGTAGCCTTTTCTGGTGTCAGCCCATATCACTTCATGTAGTAACAAGGGCTGTACATTATTTTTTATTGAGCATGTACTGGATGCAATATACAAACCTATCTTTCTTGCATACCATCAAGATTTCCTAGACTTAGGTCATATTCCCTATTTCTCAATTGCCTAATCCTGTTGTTCAAATGTTGTCTGACTTAAAGTATACCATACTTGGAACTTGTTAATGTCAGAAGTCTTCCAGCAAAACTTTTTAAAAAACCTGAGGGTACCTACCAACTATATGCCAGTTGCTGATAGTAACGCAACAAATACGTATTATTGAGGTTCTATAATGTGTTGTGAACACTATAGGCTTCAGAATTCCTGTCTCCAAAAGAGTACTTTCTAGTGGGGAGAAATAAACACAAATAACTATAATTGTAATAAATGCACCTGAGAAGTACCACCTTCAGTAAATTACCTTCCACCCTGGACAGGCAGCTCACCCCTATGTGCCAAGGTTGTGGGTTTGATCCCTGGTCAGGGCACATACATATAAGAAGCAACCAATTGCCAGAACCGGTTTGGCTCAGTGGAGAGAGCGTCAGCCTGCGGACTGAAAGGACCCAGGTTCGATTCCGGTCAAGGGCATGTTCCTGGGTTGCGGGCACATCTCCGGTGGGGGGTGTGCAGGGGGCAGCTGATCGATGATTCTCTCTCATCGATGTTTCTAACTCTCTATCCCTCTCTCTTCCTCTCTGTGAAAAATCAATAAAATATATTTTTTAAAAAAAGAAGCAACCAATGAATGCATCAATAAGTGGAACAAAAAATATTTTTAAAAAAAAATAAGTGGAGGAGGAACATCCAAGATGGCGGCCTAGGCAGTCTCCTAAGCTGCCGCCTCATCAACAATTTAATTAAAAAAACAACTAAAATCAAAAAGGACTTCACCAAAACGTCAGGAAAGCTGGCGGAGTGGAATAGCTACAACTAGAAAGAAAGAGAGAGGCTCACGGATCGGACTGGGAGCCGAAAAGCACTGAGGTAGGGAGACGCTCGCGCACGCGGCCGCTGAATACCTGCCTGGCGGTGGGAGGGGAGGAATCCCCGATTGCACGGAACCCTTTCCGACTGCACTGAACCCAGCCCCGGCTGAAATTCCGTGGTCCCAGGTTCATACGGGTGGTCTGGACTGGAGAGAAAGGCACCCAGAGACTCAGAGACTCAGAGACCGGGGACCGGAGTCGCAGTCGCAGCCGGCAGGGTCTACAGACTCGCGCGCGTGAGCAAGTACGCGCTGAGGTCTGACCGCCGCCTCTCCGCCTCTCCGGAGCGGAAGGAGTCAGAAGCTCCAGGTCTGACCGCGGAGGCTGCCGCCGCCTCTCTGTACAAGGTGGCAGCCTTTCCGTAGCGGAAGGAGTCAGAAGCTCCAGTCTGACCACAGAGGCTGCCGCTGCCTCTATGTACAAGATGGCGGCCTCTCTGTAGCGGAAGGAGTCAGAAGCTCCAGACTACAGAGACCAGCCCAAGTCCGGGTGAGCCCCTGCGGCACCCACGCTCTTGCTTGGGGAACTTGGGCCGGTCAGGCGGAAACTCAGGCGAGTGCACAAGGGCAGGGCAGAAGCCAAGACTGTCAGTTCAGCCCTGAGACTCCGCCCCATCCAAGCTGAGCAGAGGCTTCTGCAGTTTTTCAAGTCTGATCCTATAAGACTGTCTCCAATACAGAAGTTATCCCAGAGTAGACACAGCTGATACCTACATCCAATTGGCCTGAAGGTCAATTCACAACAATAGAGACTTAGCTACAACAAAGCTGTGCACGCAGTCCACAAAGGGGATCACCAAGAGTGTCTACCTCAGGTAACTGAGGAGGTTGATCCACTGTGCTATATAGGACACCAAACACACAAAGCCATCCTACCAACTCTGAAAAATAGTGATAATGCCGAGACAAGGAAACAGATCTCAAACAAAAGAGATGGAGGATATAGAGTTCAGAACTACGGTTCTAAGGTTATGCAACAATATCCTAGAAAAGCTCGATAAACTCCATGAGACCCAACTAAAAAGTATAGATAAACTGACTAAATTGGAAAATATTATGCAGAGATCCAACAGCAGAATGGAAGAACACAAGAATCAGATCAAAGAGCCAAAAGACACTCCGCTGGAGAAGGAAGAAGAAAAGAGGATCCAGAAAGTTGAAGATAGTGTAAGGAGCCTCTGGGACAACTGCAAGCGCACCAACATCAGAATTATGGGGGTGCCAGAAGAAGAGGGAGTGCAAAATACTGAAAACATATTTGAAGAAATAATATCAGAAAACTTCCCTCACCTGGTGAAAGAAATAGACTTACAAGTACAGGAAGCCTACAGAACCCCAAACAAGAGGAATCCAAAGAAAAATTCTTCTCGACACATCATCATCAATATGCCAAGGGTAAAAGACAAAAAGAGGATCTTACAAGCAGCAAGAGAAAAGCAGTTGGTTACCTATAAGGGAGCACCCATACGACTATCAGCTGATTTCTCAACAGAAACCATGCAGGCCAGAAGGGAGTGGCAAGAAATATTCAAAGTGATGAATAGGGAGAACCTACAACCAAGATTACTGTATCCAGCAAAGTTATCATTCAGAATTGAAGGGCAGATAAAGAGCTTCACAGATAAGAAAAAGCTAAAGGAGTTCATCACCACCAAACCAGTATTATATGAAATGCTGAAAGGTATTACTTAAGAAGAGGAAGAAGGTCAAGTGAATTAAAAATCTCAGGAATAGAATAAACTGGTGAATATAATAGAATTAGGGGCAAAGAAAGGGAGTGGATAGATAATTATCAGGGTGAAGGGGTGTGGGGTGCAGAAAGAGACTGGATTAAAATTGTATAACCTATGGATGAGGACAATGATGGGGGAGGGGGTAAGGGCAGAGGGTAGGGTGGGAATCGGGTGGAAGGGAGCTATGGGGGAGAAAAAGGAGAAACAATTGTAATAATCTGAGCAATAAAGATTTATTTAAAAAAAATAAAAATAAAAATAAAATACTAAAAAAAAAAAAAAAAAAAAAAAAAAAAAAAAAAATAAGTGGAACAACAAATCAATGTTTCTCTCTCTGAAAAAATTCTATAAAAATATATTATTGTCCAATTATTTTTTTAAGTAAATTTTTATTGGCTAGTGGGTGACTTTGTACTGCTAGACTCTTGGGATGAGTACTGTTCATTTATTTCCTTTAACTGCTCCAAGGTAAGATGTTATAGGACATTCTTCATCTGAGACTGGTCTTGAGTCCATTAAGTGGGGAGAGATATAAGCTAGATACCATCCATTCTTAGCAAGGTTCTTCTTTGTGTGGCAGTGCATTGCAGGACATTTGACATCCTGCTCCCCAGCTAATAAATGCTAGTAACACCACAATGTACGAGTATGATAACCAAAAGAGGCACCTTTTTTATTTCCAAACACTTCCTGAGGGGTTAGTATTGCCTTGGTTGAAAACTATTAGGATTTACTGCCAGAATTCTTAGAAGGCACTATTGAACAAATTCCTTTGGGAGAACAGACGAAAAGTAGGTAGAGCTTGAGAAATGGGCTGGTCTACCCTTTTGTTGTTGTTGGTTTTTTTTGGTTTTTTTTAAAATATATTTTATTGATTTTCCACAGAGAGGAAGGGAGAGGGATAGAGAGCTAGAAACGTCGATGAGAGAGAAACATCGACCAGTTGCCTCCTGCACGCCCCCCATTGGGGATGTGCCCGCAACCAATGTACATGCCCTTGACCGGAATCAAACCTGGGACCTTTCAGTCCGCAGGCCGACGCTCTATCCACTGAGCCAAACCGGTTTTGGCTGGTCAACCCTTTTGGTATCTAACTTGTGTGTTCTTGTTTTTTAAGTAGGCGTTTTGAAATTGCTTTCAATCCCATTCTACTTTTTCTCCTAATGAGGGTGGAGAGAGGGAAGTAACCTCTGTTATAAATTGGTACTGTAAAAAGCATTTTGCATACTTATCATTTGAACTGCCTCATATCTTTCTTAGACTGTTTTTAAATTCCCATTTTACAGATGATTCTGATGCTTGCTCAGAGTTGTCAATGCTTGTGCTTTCTCTCTTAAAGAACATAACTTTTAACTTACTTGATTGCTAATCAACCTCTTATTGACCCCTCTGAGTTTCTGATCTTGAATATATGGGACTGGACCTTAACTGTTGTGGTTTCTGAGTTTTATTGCTAGAAATTTGGGACTTGTGTAGGATAATAATAGCTAACATTTGGGGTGCTGTAAGATAAAGCAGTCAAACACACACAGACACATAACCTATTCTTGGGGCTTCTATATTATAGACTAGGTTATTGACATTAAATAAGATAAATAAGTTAACCATATAGTATGCTAGTGATACATGCTCATGGGAAAAAGTTTGTCAGGGACCAGGTATAAGAAGTGGGCAGGGCCGAAACCGGTTTGGCTCAGTGGATAGAGCATTGGCCTGCGGACTGAAAGGTCCTGGGTTCGATTCCGGTCAAGGGCATGTACCTTAGTTGTGGGCACATCCCCGGTAGGGGGTGTGCAGGAGGCAGCTGGTCGATGTTTCTAACTCTCTGTCCCTCTCAATTCCTCTCTGTGTAAAATTAATAAAATATATATTTTTTTAAAAAGAAGTGGGCAGGACTGAAATTTTAAATGGGTTCACCAGGGAGGGCCAAATTAAAGTGCTTGATATAAAGGGTGAGCTGTGCTAAGAACTGGGAGAAGGAAGTATTCCAGGTGGAAGGATTAGTTAATACAAAAGTTCTGAAGCCAAAGCATGTCCAGCTGGATTGAGGAAACAGTGTTGTTGTTGTTTTGTTTTATTTTACTGTATGAAAACATTTCATTCAACCCTGAAGGTGCTACTGCTATTATCTTTTCTGTTGAGGTGGAAGCTGAGGGACAGAGAATTGAAGGCATTGCTAGGGCAGAGCTCTTACCCTAGGATCTGGCCGTGTCCATCCAAGTAGGGAAGTTGTTTTATACACAATTTTCTACTTTCCTGGAGCTTATATTCTAAATGTCTAGGATACAGTGAACAAGATAAATAAATACAGCATGTGATATATGCTCAGGTGAACAGGATTATCAGGTAGTAGGTATGGAACTTGGGAAAGCCTGGCTTTGACTGAGAAGGCTGTTTATTTGGGAATCTGAGGTGCATTCCTGGTTTTTCTATTGGCCATGCACTACCCTCTTCAGACATACCATTGTTTGGCTAAGGAAACCGAATGTGCATGTGCTCTAGAATCACCCTGTGCTGGAGGTGGGGGAGCTTTGCAGGGAAGGCCATGCAGCCCAATGTTCTCAGACTGAGCATGAGAATTGCCTGAGTAAATCCCTTGCCCATCCTAGAGTTGCTGATCCAGAATCTGTAGGGCAGGGTTCGATTTTATAGCTGACAAAGTTCAGGTAAAACCTGGTTAGTTCCTCCTGTGGGAGTGGGGGTGAGGGGTGGTCAGAGAACTGGGGCTGGAATTTAGGCGTTCTCTCCGTTTAGTACTCTTTCCACCATGATGTACTTCTGCCTTATTCCTGAAATTCTGTTTATCTTTCTTGGGGCCTTACTATTTTTATAACCCTGGTTTTAAGAAGTACCTGAAGGAATTTTTTTCCTCTAGATGTGTGATTTCCTTAGAGGCTTTTGTAATTTGTTGGAAATTAGGAGATATTGTTTAGCTAAGTTTGGTCTTTAAAAAAATTATCTTACAAATCAACAAAAGAGTGCTGGCGAGGATATGGAGAAAAAGGAACCCTCCTGCACTGCTGCTGGGAATGCAGACTGGTGCAGCCACTGTGGAGAACAGTATGGAGTTTCCTAAAAAAGTTGAGAATGGAATTCCCATTTGACGCAGTAATCCCACTTCTGGGACTCTATGCCGAGAAACCAGAAACACCAATCAGAAAGGATATATGCACCCCTGTATTCATAGCAGCACAATTTACAATAGCTAAGATTTGGAAATAACCCAAGTGCCTGCCCATCAGCAAATGAGTGGATTGAAAAGCTGTGGTACAGCCCTGGCCAGTTTCGCTCAGTGGATAGAGTATCCACCTGTGTGCGGATTGAAGGATCTCAGGTTTGATTCCGGTTAAGGGCATGTGCCTTGGTTGCGGGTGCGTCCCCAGTGGAAGGTGTGCAGGAGGCAGCTGATGTTTCTCTCTCATTGATGTTTCCAACTCTATCCCTATCCCTGCCTTTCTGTAAAAAAAAAAAAAAAATCAATAAAATATATATATTTAAAACACACACACACACAAAACCTGTGGTGCATCCATACAATGGAATACTATGCCGCTATAAAAAAGAAGGAACTTTTACCATTTGCAACAGCATAGATGGAACTGGAGAGAATTATGCTAAGTGAAATAAGCCAGTTGGAGAAAGATAAGTTTCACATGATCTCACTCATGTTTGGGATATAATGACCAATGTAATTTGATGAACAAGAATAGATCCAGAGACAAACGGTAGGGGAGAGGGTGGGGGTTAGAGAGCAACCAAAGGATGTGTACGCATGCAGATTAGCATAAGCAGTGGACACAGACACTGGGGTGGTGGGGGCTTGCACGGGGTGGGAATGGCTGTGGGGGAGAGGATCAATGGGGGAAAGGATAATTATGTAAAACTTTAGACAATAAATTTACAGTTCATTTTTGAAAGAGCGTTTTCACTGTTGAAAGGTGGCTAATGAAAGTGTTCTGGATGAGTAGAAGGATTCTATCATTTGTTGGGGAATCCATTAGTTTGGTACTCGGAACTGTTTTATTTAAAGGGTTCTCTTTGGATCCCAAGGATGGGGACTACCACCTTGGTCGCGGTTTTCTCACATGCCTCTTTTAGGTGGACAGCTGTGAGGTGGTTATTACAGTTGGCTCTCATAATCTGAGTTTTGCTAGGTGATTCAATTATTCTCCCCCCTTTGGTTTCTCTTTTCTACTTTTGGTGAGTTTTTTTAGATATTCTGGTCTGAGCCTGGGAGAGAGCCAGGCCTCTTGTCTTGCTCTCTATTACTTTAGAGGCAGGCTTGGGGTGAAAAGTCCTGAGTCTGATGTCTGGTTACATACAGCCCCTCCTGAGGAGTTTGGTCAGGCTGGTGCTTTGGGTGATGTCTTTGAAATTGGTTCTTACTTAGTCTATAAAGGGAAGAATGTGTTCTAACCTTGTAGAATCATTTTTGTAAGCAGAATGGGGTAGCTAGAACTTTACATTAACTTTGAATTTCTTAAAATATATTTTTATTGCCTTTAGAGGGGAAGGGAGAAGAATAGAGAGGTAGAAACTTCAGTGATGATTGAGCCCACAACCCGGTCATGTGCCTTGACGAGAATCAAACTCAGGACCCTTCAGTCTGCAAGCCGACACTATCCACTGAGCCAAACTAGCCAGAGCAACTTTGAATTTTTTATTTATAGTCAACTTGGACAGTTATGAAGCTTTATTATTTTTATTTTTAATATATTTTTATTGATTTCTGAGAGGAAGGGAGAGGGAGAATGAGATGGAAACATCAATGATGAGAGAGAATCATGGATCGGCTGCTTCCTGCACATCCCCTACTGGGGATCAAGCCCACAACCTGGACATGTGCCCTTGACTGGAATTGAACCTGGGACCTCAGTCCACAGGCCAACGCTCTATCTATGGAGCCAAACTGGCCAGGACATAAGCTTTTTTATTTTAAAAAATATTTGTGAGAAAGGGGTGGGGGTTGATATCAAAGGAAGGGAGATGGAGAGAGAGAGAGAAACATCAATGTGGTTTTTTGGCTGCCTCCTGCAGGACCCCAACTGGGGATCAAGCCTACAACCTGGGCATATGCCAGAATCAAACAGCAACCTTTCGGTGCATGGAACATCACCTAACCAACTGAGCCACACTGGCCAGGACTGAAAGAATTTTTAAAAAAATCTGTTTCTTTGATGTGGGAGTTGCAAACTAGTTGGTGATATCTCCCTCACCATAAGCAGATGATCAGTTTATTTAGGGAACGTCTGGCCCGGGAGCCATATAAGGTCCAAGAAATCATTTGGTCTGATCCTGTCAAGGCAACCACAGGCAGGACTCAGAATTCAATAAATCTAGCTTTTTTCATAGCAACATTAATTTATATTAAGTGAATTATATTAAGCGAATGGGGTTGTAAATATCTAAATGGTCATTGGCAGAATAAAGGTTTCTCAACTAGAATGAAATAATTGTTTTTTATCTCTTGTGAAGGAAAAAACTTGGGGGGGGTTCTCCTGTTATGAATAAGAATCATAGTCTTAATGGGTTTGATTTTCTGGATCTGGTGTTGTATGTCTTATGAGAGATTTTTTTTTCTATCAATTTAATTTCAGGAAATCTTTAATGATATCTCTAGTGAGGCCAAAATAGAAGGTTAAGAATTTCTCATTGTCCTAGGTAGGGAAACATGTCAGCTTAAATGCAAAGCAAAAGGAAGGGAGTCTCCTTACTTAAGGAAGCTGGGTCTGGGGCTAGAACTAGACAAGCAGCTTATCCTCAATTGGGGTAGGAGTCCTAGGTCACTCTTCAGAGCCAGGAAATACTGGAGGAGTGAGGACAGTCAAGATGAGGAGACATTGGCTACAGATTTCTGGGAGTGGGGGGACGCAATGAGAATGATTTACACTGGTCAACTCATGTGTATCAGGGTATAAAGAGTGGTTCTTGTATGGAATTCTGTTCTGTCCATCCTAAGATCTTGAGCAGAGCCACTGGAACTAGCACGTTAGCTGGGCGAGGCCGTAACTTTTATATTTGCCCGTGCCTGGAATGCACCTCCACATGGGAGGGTCCAATAAGGGAACTGAATCAACAGCTGCCGCCTGTCCCTGTAATCACAGGAAGTTGAGACCCAGTGTCTTTGTATGGGAGCTCCACAGCCAGACAATAGTTTGTGCTGGCAGGGCCATGTGGCGAGTCACGTGACCCGGGGCTGTTTTCTGCTGGGGTCCTCACCCATCTGTTCTCTCGGCTCTTTCTGGGTTATCAGGCGCCAGTCCAAGTCCTCCCAGGCAGCCAGCTTCATGGCCAGAGATTACGAGCACTAACCTTCCTGGCAGGGGCGGTGTGGCTTCGCGTTTATGCAGATTAGCCATGTGTTTCTCACTTCAAGGCGTTCCACAGGAAAAGCCTTTTCCTGTGTTTGGCTCTCAGTGGGCGGTTCCCAGCTTACTGTACTGGGACTCGGCAAGCTGCAGGCCTGCACTAGAGGGATCACAGTACACTGGCCCCCTCCCATTCCACCTCCAGTGCTACGTCACCACAACACAACCGCTCGTGCTCTCATACTGTTGGTGTCATTCATTCGGTGCCAAGATTGCTTTAAAAAATTCCCTTGGCCCCAGTTCAAACAGGAGTACAGCTGGGATGTGTTAGATTTTAGGCAGTCTGCCCTCAATTTGAGATGAGTTATAAATAGCAGTGCCGACTTCCTTAACTACCGCTCTCTGAGGTAAAATGCAGGTTAATTACTGTGGGAATCAATTAGGGGGTTCTTTCGATTAAAGAGCCAGGGATGCTTTTTAAAATTGTTATTATTAAAAGTCATACAACAAATCTAGCCAGGAATAAATTGAAAGCACAAGGAGTAAGAAGTAATATGTAATTGTCCCAAATCCAAGATTAGGGCTCTTGGTTTATACTGGCCCCAACTAATGGCATTTAGGGAGACGGAACAAATGGTAGTCAAGACTTCTTCCTGGTGGACACTTTTTGGCAACCCTGGCCCATTCCTCTTTTCAGTATTCTTGCCAGTTCAAATCTGGAGCCATAGGGTTACTGCCTGTTCACTTCCTTTCTGCTTCTTTGGATTGGAACTTAGGTCTGGAGCTTTCTTCAGTTGGACTTTTATTTCAAGAAAATTAAGATTCTCTTTTCCTAATGCACCGCCACTTGGTATGGTGCATTTTGGTGGTTTTTGCTACTGTCTTCCTGCCTCTCTTCTCAGTCAGTCATGGTCAGAAGTTGGAAATTGTGAAGTCTAGTCCGTTATATCGCACCAACTCCTGTGGGTCATCATGGCTTTCCTTGGGGCAATAAGAAGTAAGGGATTCCATTAGCCCACTGGTCTGGAGGGGTTGTAATTCCATTTGCTTGGAACTGGGGAATTCTCTATGCAGTGGTTAGTCTGCAAGCTGTTTTGTTTGTTCTTAATATATTCAGAGGGATCAGCCTGCTAAACATCCTTGCCTTTGATGCCCCTAAACTGCATCTTTTGATGCATTTTATTTGGCAGGTAGTTGGTAACACAGCCAGTGATCTGGAAAGAGATAAGTGGTAGATGGAGATGGGGCAGGGGTTCTTATGGCTCTTTTCCCCCCTTTTATTTTTATTTTTATTTTTTATGAATGTAGTAGGGTATATAGCAGGGGGCCTGACTTCGCTGACCTAGGGGGCAGCATTTTCTTCTCAATTATGTGTCTTTATGGCAGAGCTTTTGCTTTTGAAGTGTAATCACAGTAATCTACTCCTGTGGTTTCCCATTGAAAGGATTTCCTCTCCGTCTTTCCCAGGGAGCAATCTCTGCTCTTTGCAGCGGGGTTTGGTGTTTCCCTTCCAGTGCCTTTTCCTTGGTGCCTGCACGCTGCTGATCCTGGCTTTTTAGCTTGCATGTAGTAGGGATTTTTCTGGACTGAAATTGCTACTATAGAATAAATGATTAGTAAAGATTTAAGGCCCCATCTCTGTTTTGAGAGATTGGAAGATGGCATTTCATCTATAACTGGAAATCACAACTCTTTTACAATGGTTTTAAATGTCAGAAGTGTGAGTAGGTCCCTGCCCACTTTCCCTTCTGATATGAAATGTTTGACTTGAGAACAGAGTTATCTGATGGTTAGAGCTGGATATATTTTAGTTTGCTAGGTGGCATATTCTTTTTATTTTATTGTGATTTGAGAGAGAAAGAGGTCAGTTTGTTATTCTAATTATTTATGCATTCATTGGTTGATTCTTGTATGTGCCCTGACTGGGGATCATCTTGGCTTATCAGGACAAAGTGTAAATCAACTGATCTACCCAGCCAGGGCGCTAAGCTGCATATTCTGTTGATGATAACATTTGGTGAAGGGAGAGGGTCAGAAATCTGATGTCCAGGAAAAGGAAATGTCTAAATTTTATTTTTAGAATAAGAATTTCTTTGATTTGTATTTATTTTTAGTCTGCAAAGATTTTCTAAAAATGATGAAAGAATCCTTAAACCTTTTATTAATGAACCCCCAGGTAAGTAGCTGTCCTCTGTGTGTGTGGGGGGGGGGGGGGAGGTACAACGCCCCTGTGAGAGGAGAAAGAGTAACTTGCCTTTCTTTAGCCTTTTGTTTTCAAGCAGGATATTGGGGGATACCTGTATGTATAGTTTGAGACCTTTGGTATAAGATGGTACATAAGATTCTTCTGAAAAGTGCTTGTTCTCCCTTGGCTGTTTATTCCACCCTTACCTATTTCAGTGCTATTCGCTTTATTTCTACCCTCAAAGACGTATCCTGGTTTAGGGAGTGCCCCTGGCCTTATGGGTAATGGTTTGATCTAGGCTTTCTCACCAAAGTATCTCCTACCCACTTCTTGCAGTGGGGCAGCCTGGCACATTGAAGTTACGGAGCCCTCGCTCTGCAGGTGGGGTCTTTGAAAATAAAAGATCTGATTTCTAGCTTTCTAGAACATAGTCTTGAGAGATTCAGTCAGTTAGCTGGACAGCTAAGTGATAAACCTTACAATTCTAACTGAATTTACAATAGGCAATTTAGAAATGTGAGAGATCAGAGTGTGTTGAAGGAGTAGGAAGGGCCTTCCTGTTGAAGGGCTGGTTTCTGCTAGTGGAAGCCGTCATGGAAAGAAGGGCAGGGCAGAGGGTACCATTGCATAGAGCTGGGCATGCTCTGCTATGTGGGGGACTTTGGTGTGAGACTAAAAAAATGTGTATAACTGGGGCATGCTGTGGAGGGCTTTAGAGTCACACAGAAGTGCACTATTTACCATCATTATAATTTTTAATCTGTATCCAAGGATGTGGCTTCTTTTTAAAAATATATATATGTTGATTTTTTTTACAGAGAGGAAGAGAGAGGGATAGAGAGTTAGAAACATTGATGGGAGAGAATCATCGATCAGCTGCCTCTTGCACACCCCCCACTGGGAATGTGCCCGCAACCAATGTACATGCCCTTGATCGGAACCTGGGACCTTTCAGTCCAGCAGGCCGACGCTCTATCCACTGAGCCAAACCGGTTTCGGCGGATGTGGCTTCTTTATTTTTTTAAATTGATTTAAGAGAGAGAGAAAAACATTGATGTGAAAAACATCAATTGTTTGATCAGTGCCTCCTGTTCTCTCTGACCGGGGATTGAACTCAAAACCTAGGTATGTGCCCTGACCAGGAATCGAACCTGCAACCTCTTTGGTATACCGGACAACACTCCAACTAACTGAGCTATCAGCCAGGATAATTAGATGAAAGACTGATTTGTTCAAGGTCAGACAGTGATAGAGTTAGGATCTGAACTCATGTCTATGGATTTATTACACTCTTTGCTCTTACCATCAATACTTACAGGATGTAGATAGGAAGTATGGATCTATTGTGAAGCAAGGAGAGATGAAAATTATTTGTGAGCATTGCTCTAGGTCCAGTATAATGGCCACTAGCTGCATATATGGTTATTTGAATTTAATTAAAAGTAAATAAAATAATTTAGTTCCTCAGTTGCACTAGCTATATTTTAAGTACTTAATAGTCACACATCCCAGAAAAAATTTATTAAGTAGTGTTTCTCTAGATCACTAGTTCTCAGATAGTATACAATCATCCAAGTTTTTTTAGGGTAAGGGTAGGGGGAGCCTAAGCCATTGTAGACCCACTAAATTGGAATCTCTATGGAGAGGCCTAGGCATTTGTAAAGCTTCACAGAAAATTCCCATCTGTAGCCCTGGTTAATAGCTACTGCTCTAGAAGCTCCATAGTAACCATAATAATGGCTGCCCTTCAAGTGTTTTGGTAGGTATCTCTGGCAGGGGAAGGGGGCTCTGTCCTCTATAGCTCCAAAAGGATAAAGTTGTGTCAGAAAGTGAATGAGCTGATTGAACCTGTTGCCCCACAATGGGCTGAGAGAAAACTATGTTTGTAGTCAGACACCTGTGATTTGAACTTTGTGCTTTCATTATTGGTGCTGTGCTATACCTTCATGTCTTGTTCTTTGAAGAGAAAAAATATACCCTCAAACTCTTGAAGATTTAAGGAGGTGAACTTTTCAGATAAGATACACGAGGCTATAAATTCAGAGTAACAGTTCCCTTAACAACTATAACTTAACCATGTTACTTATTTGAAAGAAAGCATAAATTTGTGCCATAGTACAAACAGGTTACAGATATGCAAGGGGAAAAGATATCACTATTTAAAGAACAGAAATGTGTAGATACTTATATATTTGAATTGCCAACCACAGTGTTGAAGCATCAGTTTTGGTGTTGAAAAAGATCATGGCAGAATATAGCAACACTGTTCTCTCTCAGTTGTAGGCTTTTGTTCTGGTTGTCTTCATCATAGAGTACATATATTCATGCTCCACACTTGGGCTTTCCCTTGGATCTCAAGTAATACCACACTTACAAAGCAGTAGCATATAGCTTACAAGATGCTGTCACAGATTGGGGTATTTTCATATATGATAATTCAAGGTTCTGAGAAAGGTTAAATGACTTGCTCAAGGGTTACTGGATCTATATTATTATTTTTTCATAATTAGTTTTCTATGTGGAATGCATACCTATGTGTTCGTTTGTGTTCATATTGGCTAGAAGCCACGAAAACTTCAGGTTAATGTTGTGTTCGTTTGTGTTCATATTGGCCAGAAGCCACGAAAACTTCAGGTTAATGAAATGTTCTTTATTTTGTAGCCATCCAGTCCAATGGATCAGATGGGCAAGATGAGACCTCAGCCATATGGTGGAACTAACCCATACTCACAACAACAGGGACCTCCGTCAGGACCGCAGCAAGGACATGGGTACCCAGGGCAGCCATACGGGACCCAAACCCCACAGCGGTACCCGATGACCATGCAGGGCCGGGCGCAGAATACCATGGGCGGCCTCTCTTATGCACAGCAGGTAGATGGTGACTCCTATTACCTTAACCCTTAATCTGTCCAGGACCTGGTTTTGAGCTATAGACTAAGAACACGTCTTTGGCCTTCCAGCTGGAACTACCATCTTCCAGTAATTAGCCAAAATGAGTAACACAAAGGGAAAGAGGAGAGGCACCTGCTGTATGTTCTCTAGACTTTTTAGGAAACATGGAGTTCTTCCTTTGGCCACATACATGCAACTCTACTAGAAAGGTAATATTGTAGATATCAAGGGAAGGCCCCACAAATGTTACCATAGCAAAAACTAGAGGAGTCTACAGTATAACCCAGCATGTAGTGGGCATTGTTGTAAGAAACAAATGAGGGCATGATTCTTGCCAAGAGAATGAATGTACATATTGAGCATATTAAACACTCTAAGAACTGAGATAGCTTCCTAAAATGTGTGAAAGAACATGATCAGAAAAAAAGAAGGAAGCCAAAGATAAAGGTATTTGGGTTTAACTGAAACTTCACCCTGTTCCACTTTATGAGAACCAATGAAAAGGAGCCTGAACTGCTAAAACCATTCATTCCCTATGAATTCATGGCATGATAAGTATAAAAACAAACAAACCCTGTACTGTTAAAAAAAAAAAAAAAAAAGACTTGTCCTTGGGTTCCAAACCCCTTGAAAGCATAGGCCAATTGACTGTTAGTTACAGTGTGCTACTTACAAGACCATGGTTTTAAGGCACCATTCCATGTGTGCCCGAGGGAAAACTGCTCCCTAGCCACAGGCTGTACCTGTCTGTCTTTTTCTTTGACCTGGCCGGCCTTCTTGGTGATCTCTGAATGAGGTTTTGGGAAGAAAGGAAGGCAGTAGCTGAGCAACTATCCACTGCTGCAAAGAAAAATCATTCATAATGTGTCCTGTATGGTTCACAATGATGGATTAGTTTAGGAGGGACTGGAAGTAGAAGAAAAAAGGAAGATTGAACAATAAGGATGCTAACAGTGCTATTATAAATGTAAATCTGTCTGATCATCTGCATCCTTTTTAAAAAATATATATTTTTATTGATTTCAGAGAAAGTGAGAGAGAGAGAAACATCAAGGATAAGAATCATTCATCGGCCAAGACTGGTTTGGCTCAATGGATAGAGCGTCAGCCTGCAGACTGAGAGGTCCCAGTTTCGATTCCAGTCAAGGGTGTGTGCCTTGGTTGCAGGCACATCCCCGGTGGGGGGTGTGCAGGAGGCAGCTGATCATTGATTCTCTCTCATCGATGTTTCTAACTCTGTCCCTCTCTCTTCCTCTCTGTAAAAAATTAATAGCATATATATTTTTAAAAAAATCATTCATCGGCTGCCTCCTGCATGATCCCTACTGGGGATCAAGGCCATAACCCAAGCATGTGCCCTTGACAGAATCAAACCTGGGACCTTTCAGCCTGCAGGCCGATGGATGCTCTATACACTGAGCCAAACAAGCTAGGGCTGCATCATTATCTTTTTACTAGAGGCCTGGTACATGAAAATCCATGCACTAGAGGGCGGGTCCCTCAGCCCAGCCTGCCCCCCTCACAGTCCGGGAGCCCTCAGGGGCAGGAGGCGACCCAGCAATTAGGGGAAGGCGACATCCCCATTACACATCTGATGCTACCACTGCCAGCAGTGCAAGCCTCGGCCAGCCCTGGTTACCTGAGCCTTGGCCAGCCCTGGGCAGCTACCATCTGAGGCTTGCCTGCACCTCGGGCCAGCCCTGGGACTGAAGGGACTGGGGGACTCCAGATGCAGGTGAGAGGACTGGGCTCCGCCATCTTTGAGGGTGTGACAGTCAATTAACATATTCCCTCCTTATTGGCTGTGGGTGCCACCGTGTTTGTGAGGGTGTGATAGTCAATTAGCATATTCTGTATTATCTAGTATTCTCCCTTTATTAGATAGGATAGTTACTTCGTTTTGACAGCTTTTCCTATCATTTACATTTAGGTGATATTCATAATGAAAATGGTGAGGGACAGAATCTAAAACCTAACTTTACTCCTAAAACTTTAAAGTCAAGTATGCCTTTAAATATAAAAAATAGGATATGGTCACTTTTGTTACAGTGAGAAAATGGAGGAGAGATGGGATAGAATTGTTGATGTGGTTTTTGTGTGTGTTTTTTGATGGGGGGTTAGAGCTTGCCCACTACCAAATGTATTCTCAGTGTCTAGACTAGTGCCTGGTATGGTAAGCAAGCAAGTAGGCTCTCAAATATTTTTTGAATGAAGGTTAAATGAAAAAGAGAGCCAGAGTAACTTAGTGATTTACACACTGTCTGGATTATTAAATGCTAAGTTTTTAGTTGGCTGAGCCATGTTGCTGTTGACTATTCTTTGTGGCTAAGATACAGATTCCTAGTGCTTATAAAAAGTCTATGCCATGATAAAAAGAGTAGGCCCATGGTGAAAACAGCTGCTCTTGAACTCTTGTAAAATGGCCCAAATATTAAATAGTGTAAATTTCCTGTGGATGAATGCAGTCCTCTTGTAAATAAACCAGCTGGTAATCCAGCTTGGCCATTCTTCCTGACTCATTAAACGGGATGGTGGGAAAACTCTGGGTCTTCTAGGCTAAGTGTGATGCTTGGCTTGCCTGCTTTCTATACCCATTCACAGGGCATAGCTTTTGACAGAATATCTCGCCTCTCTTTTTCTTTTCTTTTTAATCCTCTCCCGAGGACATGTTTTTATTGATTTGAGAGAGAGAAAAAACCATTGGTGTGAAAGTGAAACTTCGATAGGTTGCCTCTTGCATGTACCTTGACAGTGATTGAACACACAGTCTGGATATGTGCCTTGAACAGGGATCAAATCCGCAACCTTTCAATGTACTGAACAACACTCCAACCAACTGAGCCACACTGGCCAGGGCTACCTCACCTTTCTTCGTCCAAAAGAGTCGGTGGTAAAAAACGTGTCCTTTCCTTTCCTACAGATTCCTCCTTATGGACAACAAGGCCCCGGTGGATATGGTCAACAGGGCCAGACTCCATATTATAACCAGCAAAGTCCTCACCCTCAGCAGCAGCAGCAGCCACCCTACTCCCAGCAACCACCATCCCAGACCCCTCATGCCCAACCTTCGTATCAGCAGCAGCCGCAGTCTCAGCCACCACAGCTCCAGTCCGCTCAGCCTCCATATTCCCAGCAGCCATCCCAGCCTCCACATCAGCAGTCTCCAACTCCATACCCCTCCCAACAGTCTACAACCCAGCAGCACCCCCAGAGCCAGCCCCCCTACTCACAGACGCAGGCACAGTCTCCCTACCAGCAGCAGCAACCTCAGCAGCCAGCATCCTCGACACTCTCCCAGCAGGCTGCGTACCCTCAGCCCCAGTCTCAGCAGTCACAGCAAACTGCCTATTCCCAGCAGCGCTTCCCGCCACCACAGGTGAGCTGCCCCTGCCTCTTTCTCTTTACATGTAACCACCAATAGCTTGGGGATTGGTATCATGAAAACTTTGCCATACAGATTGGTTCTCTAAAGTGCACTTAAAAGCCAATTAAATTTTGGATAAACATGCTAACTGGATTGATGGAACTAATAAAGGCATAACCTTCTTAACTGCATAAAAACCTTTAACTCTCCTTACTGATGACAAAATAGGGCAATGGAAAGTTGCATGGAAAGGTAAATTGAAGATAATGGGACTGATTTTCTTTTTTTAAGTAGCATTTAGAACTTGAGCATCCAACTAAGTTTGGTCTTCTTTTTAAACAATAACTTTGGGATGCTATACTGTACATTCATTCTAACTGCTATTGCTCAAAATATTTTTATACTCCTTCATATGAAATTGCCATCAGAGCTGACAGCACAGTAGAATATTCTCAGTGGTGGCAAATCCTTTTATTTTTTTGAAGATGGATTTGATTTTGGGAAATAGCTAAAATTTATTTGTAGCCATGTCTGTGAACAAGATAGGTGATGAAGCTGCCTTGGGTTTTATTCTTTAAAGAGCAGAAAGAGGAAAAATGATTGTGTGGTGATGGGTCCATTAAAAATATTGTGCATTGATGGCATTGTTGGAAACTATCTTATCCCAAGTGATGACTTTGAAGGAAGCAGTAGTCATTTTAATGCAGAGGTTTAGGAGTTTTTTTGTTGTTGTCATTTTTAAATTAAATGTTCTCATTACTTGATAAATATAACATGTATTTACCCAGACTTTAAAATTTAACCCCAACAACAGCTCCCTCTGTGAGTGGCGATAAATGGTGAACAGTGCCATCGAAAAGAGTCTTATTCTACTGTTGATGTTTTACCTGAGAGCCACACCTTGTATTTTCTGCCTTTGGATGACATTGTGTGCATTGGGCAGTCTCTCTCACTCAGTTTCCCCTGTATGAGAGTCCCATATCCCTTTCATCATAAAGCAAGCTTGTTTGGTTTGTCAGTGCCAGGCTATCACACAGCTTTTGTTTTTCTTGTCTTAGGAGTTATCTCAAGATTCATTTGGGTCTCAGGCATCCTCAACCCCCTCAATGACCTCCAGTAAGGGAGGGCAAGAAGATATGAACTTGAGTCTTCAGTCAAGACCCTCGAGCTTGCCTGTGAGTATGCCCGCCACCCTCTAAAAGATGATGTGGGGCAGAGAGAAAAGCAATGAAAACTGGTTTCTGGTTGGATGGTTTGGTGATACTAAGCTAAATGAACAATGAGTTATTTCTTGATTATAGGTTCAAAATTCTGTATAAGAATTTATGGACTGACCTTGTAGATTGTCTCTTTTTACTATCTGCCCAGGGAATAGGTTTATGATTTCTGTAGAGTTTTCTGTTTTTAAATATTGGCCTCTTAGGCATGGACCATATAAGAGACGAGAAGATGGAGATGTTTGAAGCACTGCTCTCCATCAAAGTTCAGAGAAGTCTCAGTGGATTTGTGTGTGTGTGTGTGTGTGTGTGTGTGTGTGTGTGTGTTTACCTTTTGAGGTCTTAATTTTTAGGTTTTTATCTTAGCATTTATCTAAGAGGTAAGATTTGGGATCCATTCAGCATAAATTGTCACATTGAACATGAGCAGAGTAAAAGTTTTGTGTTTTGTGTGAATAAGTGTTTTTGTCTTGTAGAATGCTTGGTGCCCAAATGCTTGATTAGTCTTTATGGAATGGACTGACTGTATCCTGAGAGAGGCAGTGTAGTCTGCTGATTAAGAGTTTGGGCTTTAGAGCCAGAGTTCCGGGGTCTGTAGGTTGACTCTGCCACGAACTCTTTAGCCTTGGGCATGTCACTTAACCTGTCCATGCCTTAATTTTCACATCTGTAAAGTGAATCTAAAAATACCCACTTCATAGGGGGTGGTCATTAACATTAAAGAGGTTAACAGAGAGAGTGTTGATACATTGTAGGCATCCATAAATGTTATTGTCATCATCCAGAGGGCTTGGGGGGACTGTGCTGGATATCTGAAAGGCAGTTTGCAACAACCGTTTAATAGAAGGCTAGTTCTGGAAACACTTGTGCAAGTTGCTTAGGTTCTGAAAATTAATCTCAGGAATAAAATGGGCTACTACAAAATCTAGTAAGATGGTAGGTAGCAAACCCTCCATTACAATTCTGTTTCAGTTAAGAAACGGAAATTCAGCCACACGTGCCCAGTCAAGAGTCTTTTGAAATGTTGATTCAACTTGGAATTGAAGCCTATCTCTTCAGTTAGTTGGACTTGGGGGGGAAATGGTTCGTGGATTTTTGAGGAATAGATTGGAGTCAGGAACTCTCTTTATCATAAAGCCTTCTTGGTTTCCCCTGAAGATCTCTGAGTCATAACCTTATAGGATGAGGTCTGTGGAATGCCTCAGCACCTGTCATTCTGGATTCTCAGGCCAAGATGAAGAGCCACTGTCAGATGGAACTTCTAAGACTTTCTCAGCTGAGGATTTGGGGGCAAGAAGTATCTGAATAAAGCAATCCCTCTTAGTTCCTTTCTCATTAATGTATGTTGCAGTTCTTTTCTGTATCCTGAACTTTACTGGACTGTGCTTTTCAGCCTGAGTTAGTCAGTCATGTGTAACCACTCCTTCTTCATCTAAGGTCTATAGCTAAATCTGGGTGAGGTACTATTGTAGCAAGAATCCAAATTGGTGGATTTCTGCCAGTGTTGCAAAGTTGCTCCTTACCCCATCAAAAAGTTTCTGCTTGCTTCTACTGATCTTTTAACAGAACTGTAGTTGGTACTTTTTTAGTCTTGAGAAGCCTAGCATATAATTATATTGCATGTCTTCTAAGGGTTGAGAACCCTGTGTTATTGAGAACTCTGTACTATTGATTTGACCTACTGAAGTGAAGGTGCTGGCAGCTTCTTGGGCCCAAAAGAGAGTTGTTCTTGGGCAGCCAATCACAACGAGCATTCCCAAATCCAGGCTTCTACTATAGATTCATCCAAATGGCTCATTTGCTCTGTGGTAGAACTCCATGTGGGAGGTGAGCTGGCTGGGTTATTGGCATCTTGTTTGTTGAATTGCTTTTTATCCCTCTGCTACTTGAACCAATAAACAAAAGATGGTTTTTCTTTAAAATTTTGGTTTGATGCCAGATTTCCTCACCAGGCTGGGAAACAGTCACATCTGAAGAAAGGAGGAGTCGGGATTCCCTACAAAGGCCCTCTCCTTTCTTAAGCAGCTGTGTTAAGGGATTCTAAAGGTTTACCAGTTTCAGGCAGCCCCTCCACTTTCCACATCACCTCTTCATTCACCTTCCCACTTAGCCCTAGAGGCAATATAATGTGACCCTAGAGTTAAAGACTCAGTATTGTGATCCTGATTATTACAAAAATTAGATTTTGAGGAGTTTTTGCTCAACTAGTAATGCCAAACCATTTAGCTGCTATTCTTGTGATTATGTTAGCTCTTTATTTAAAATATCTCAATTATTTTTCATTAATCATAGAATAAAATCCCAAATCCTTAATATTACCTAGGCTGTTTGTCTGTCGTGTGTCTACCCACATCCCTCACTCCCCCGACTGTCCCACTTTCCGATTCAGTAGGCCTGGTGTGTGGCCTGAGAAATTGCATTTCTAACATTCTTCAATGGTGCTGATGTTGCTTGTCCAGGGATGGCTTTTTGAGAAGCTTTACTTTGTCTTTTTTTTTTTTTTTTTTTTTACCTTGCTCTCAGCTTTCTCTCCATTTTTATAAGGCCCTATGCTTTTTCTTTTTTTTTCTTTTTTTTCTTTTTTTTTTTTTGCCTAATACACTTCTCCTTTTAACTCCTCCAGTTCATATTTCAGACTGCATCTTCAAGATCATTTCCTTAGAAAGCTTCTTCCTAATCAAGCTTCAAAGTTAGATTAAATAACTTCTATGATGCTCTCACTAAAAAGGCAGGCAGTTTTAATTTTTTTTAAATCTGAAATATTTAAGACATAAGAAAGTGTTAAGAGTAATTCAGTGCCTGAGTACTCATCTATAGAAACTAAAATTTGTTGACATAGGTAAAAGCACCGTATATAGCCCTCTGGAATTACTTCCACATCCTTGTACACAGAGAAGCACCATCTTGTATATTGAAGTTTCTTTGCTCCATGATGCCCAGGGTATTTTGCTGATACCTCTACTTACTTGGGTCTTGCTCACTCGCTGGTAAGCTCCTGGAAGGCAGGAACTGTATTATTGACCTCTTTGTCCCCAACACCTATCATGAGACTCCCAAGACTGGTGGTTCTCTGTCTTGCGTGCATTTTAGAATTACCTCAGGAGTGAGTGATTTTTAAAATCACTGACCAGGGTTCACAGAGTTCTGATTTGTTTGATTTGGGGTTGGGCTTGGGCTTTAGTATAGTTAGAAGCTGTATTGGGTGATTCTGATTTGCAGCCCTGGTAGAGATCCACTAGTTTAAACTGTCAGGTTTCTTTGTTGTAATATACTCTAGCACCCATGCTTCCTGTCAGTGCTTATCTCAATATTAATTTCAATAACTTACTTAATGCAAATTCAGTCAGGGCCTGACTTGCTGTGTCTTGCTCATTGCCATCACAGTACCTGGCACATAGTAGGCTCCAACCCATTGAACGAAGGGACCTGAGCAGTATCCATTACATTCTCATCCAGAAAACGTATGTCTGACAGGGACATCTTGACCATATTATCAGATTATTGTTTTCACTGCTAGGGCTATGCGACGGCCCAAACTCTATTTTAGAGAATTGGTTAATTTGTGATTCCTGACAGTGGCTTAGGAAGAATTTGAGGTTAGGGTTTGTCATTCATCTTGTAAAATAGCTACCACTTCACCTTATGTTAAAGGGATGGATGAGCAAATATTCAGGTGTTTCATTAAGTAATTTTCTTTATTTTGGGGAAAACCTTTAAGGGACTCTGAAACTGGTATTTGACTTTTGATTATAGTCATTTTTTTAGGATGACTTACTTCTTTAAAAGCTTCTATTTTAGTGATTCATCCAAGTGTGTGTGGCTTCCCTTGAATAATGAATGTTTCCCCAATTTTTCTTACTGAGGCACATTTGTAAATTTACATTTTAGTCTTTAAAGTTTACTTGGGATAGGGTTTCCATTTAGTGGTAGAAAATGGATATAGGATTGAAAGCCCTGATCTGGGAAGGGTAAGCTAGATTAGTGCTTCTCAAACTTTGGCATGGAGTAAGAATCACTTGGGGATAAATTAAAACACAGATTACTGACCTCTACCAAAAAGATTTTGACTCAGAAGGTGTGGCTTGGGATCCAAATATTTGCATTTCTAGCAAGCTCCACGTGGTGCTGGCGTTGCCCATGCCATAGCTGAATAATGAGCTAGGTAGTCCTTTGAAAAGGGAAGAAAAAAACTACTAGACTAGGAAGCCAGTCTAGAAATAGTGGTGACTTACAGTATAGTTTTACTCATGATGATCTAGAAATAAGACTGTCCCTTGACAGCAGTGGTAGAAAAGAGACTTGGGAGTGAGAGGCTACCTGCAGGTGTGGCCTCTGTGCAGTTGATCCGTGGGTTAGGACGGCCCTTGCTCTGCTAGCACTCCACTCTAGCCCCATCACTGCACCCCTTCCAGAAACTGGTCGTCAAATCCTAGTTTACCTCAGAAATGGGTTTTCCCCCACTGTCCTCCCGCACTGTCTTGCCATAGCCTCCTGACAGTTAATTTCCCCCCTTCCAAGTCAGTCCTCAACATAATGACCAGAATGATCACCTTAAAAAATCAAACCTGGCGAATAACATTACTGCTTTAAAACCTCTGACTACACGTTGCCTATAGGTTTAAGCCCAAGTGTGATATACAAGTTCCTTTGTAATCTGGAGGGTGAGGTGTTTGTTTGTTTGTTTGTTTGTTTGTTTGTTTTAATTTGTAAGTAGGTAAGTTTACTGTCCTTAGAGTAAACCTGGTGTACTGTTTGCTGTGGGTGTTACATTGAAGGCAGGTAGGCAATAGACATGGGTTGAACTTCAATGATTTCTGAGGTAAACTGAACTCTTAAAATCTGTACTTGTGAATGTGACATGGTTGCTACCCTTAAGAATCCTCCTCTGAATATAGTAAGCATCTAATAAATTTTGAATTAGCTATTTGAAAAATAAAAATAAAAAAGAATCCTCTAGTTCATTAGTGAAATAATTAAAGAATATGTGCCTGAATGTTTTAGTGAGTGCTATCAGAGTTTGGTGAAGTCAGTGATGCATTTATGTCTAAATAGTTGAGGGAAGACATCAATGGCAGAAGTTTAGAATGAGGGAGATACGGATGTACTTAGGTGGTTGGAAAGGAAAAGTACAGCCTGAGCAGAGGTCTGGTGGGGATGGGGTGCGGTATAGATGACATTTGGGAGGCCAGTCAGAATCAGGCTTCTTGGAGAGGGCTTTATTGGCAGTAAAGCTACATCACAGGGGTTGGGGCCCTGATGAGCTAATAAGTAAGGCATTTAGATATGATCTTACAGGCCTGGTGATATGTAATTAGGGTAATAACATGATAAAACTAATGTTTTACAAAAATGATCCATTGGTGTCTAGTTTAAAAGGGGAAGAGTCTGGAAAGGGGATCAATGATCAATTGAAATATTTCTGGCAAGAAGTGTGGAGGTGTGTGTGTGTGTGTCTGTGTGTGTCTTCCCTCTTTTTCTCTCTCTCTCATTTGCATAGCTACCTAGTCCCAGTTGTGAGATGTAGCAGGAAAAAATCTATAGAACTGAGAATAAGTAGAATCTTTTGTGTGAAAAATATAATTAGCTTGATTGACTAGGAGAGGTGAGGTAGAGAGAAAGAGAAATCTCATTGACAATAGAAAGGTTAGCTGATACTGGTTTGGCTCAGTGGATAGAGTGTCAGCCTGTGGACTGAAAGGTCCCGGGTTTAATTCCGGTCAAGGGCATGTACCTTGGTTGTGGGCACATCCCCAGTAGGGGGTGTGCAAGAGGCAGCTGATGGATGTTTCTCTCTCATCGGTGTTTCTAACTCTGTATCCTTATCTCTTCCTTTCTGTAAAAAAAAATCACTAAAAATATATATATTTTTAAAAGAATAGAAAGGTTAATAGGAAAGCTCATATTTTACGATAAGTAAGATGTATTAAAAACAAATGCTTGGGAGAAAAACCAAGATGGCGAGATAGGTAAATGCCTAACTGCAGCTTCATTCAATAATTTCAAAAAATACAACTAAAATATAGAGTGGACACTATCCAGAACTACAGGAAAGTTGACTGACTGGAAATTCTACTAGAAGGAAAGAGAAAACCAGAAGTGAAATCAGAGGAGCTGTAAAAGCCTAAGGTACGGAGAGACACGGTGCGTTTGCTGCGTTTGCGTGGGGAGAGGACAAAGCTGGAGAGGAGGGGCGGCAGAGTGCCTGGCTGGCGTTCCCTAATGGAAGGAGATAAAAGCTCTGGACTGTGCTGAACCCTAACTCCAACTGCACTGAACCCAGGTTCTGGCAAGACCCTGGGGTCCCAGGCTCATACAGAGGGAATCTGGGCTGTAAGGCGGAAGCGAAGGGGAGCGGTGAAAGGCAGAACCCCAGAATCACGCACATTGCGTGCAGAGGACGGACTGTTCGCTGAGCTGCTGGATTGCCCGAGCAGGAAGGAGACAAAAGCTCAGGACTGTGCTGAGCCCCATTCTGACTGCACTGAACTCCAGTTCTGAGCGAGACCCTCGGGCCCCAGCCTCATACAGAGGGAATCTGGGCTGTAAGGTGGAAGCTAAGGGAAGTGGTGAAAGGCAGAGCCCTCGAGTCGCACACATTTCGCCCAGAGGACAGACTGTTGATTGGGCCACTGGATTGCCCTAGCGGGAAGGAGACATAAGCTCCAGACTGCTCTTAACCCCACTTCCAACTGCTCTGAACCCCAGTTGTGGGCTTATTGGGGGAGAGACTACACTGTCTGGTAGCAGGTGAAACTCTAGGGCGCCTTTCTCTCAGAGGTGCTTGCAGCGAGTACCAAAGGACACTGAGGTACACTGAGACTCAGGCACCTCAGAGGGCGGGGCTAACCGGAAGCCAAGGTTGTAGGCTCCACCCTGAAACTCCGCCCCATCCAACCTGAACACAGAGGCTTTTGCAGGTTTCCAAGTCTAGAGGAATAAGGCTGTCTCCTGGCATAGACACAGCTGATTCTCCCACCCAACCAACTCAGAGAAGCAGCGAAAATGCCAAGATGAGGAAACATCACAAACGAAAGAAATGCAGAACAAAAAGCGACTGGATATAGAGTTCAAAGGTTGTTCAACAATCTCCTAGAAAAGGCCGATAAAATAAATGAGACCTATGAGGATATGAAAAGGGATCAACAAGAAATAATAAAGGATCAACTAGAAATAAAGAATACATTCTCTGAAATAAAAAATATTATACAGAGTCCTAAAAACAGAATGGAAGATTGCAAGAATCAAGTCCAAGATTTGGAACACAAAGAGCCAGAGGACACTCCTCTAGAGAAACAAGAAGACAAGAGAATCCAGAAAGTTGAAGATAGTGTAAGAAACCTCTGGGACAACTTCAAGAGAACCAACATCAGAATTATGGGCAACCCAGAAGATGACAGAGAGCAAGATACCGAACACATATTGAAAGAAATAGTGACAGAAAACTTCCCCCACCTGGGGGAAAGAAATAGACTTACAAGTCCAGGAATTGCACAGAACCCCAAACAAAAGGAATCCAAAGAGGACCACACCAAGACACATCATAATTAAAATTCCAAGAGCAAAAGACAAAGAGAGAATATTAAAAGCAACAAGAGAAAAACAGGTAGTAGTTACCTATAAAGGAGCACCCATATGACTGTTAGCTGATTATGAATGGCTAAAAGGGGTTCTTTAGGAAGAGGAAGGAAATAAAGATAAAAATTATGACCAACAGCCGAAACCGGTTTGGCTCAGTGGTAGAGCATCGGTCTGTAGACTGAAAGGTCCCAGGTTCAATTCCGGTCAAGGGCATGTACCTTGGCTGCGGGCACATCCCCGGTAGGGGGTGTGCAAGAGGCAGCCGGTCGATGTTTCTCTCTCATCGACGTTTCTAGCTCTCTATCTGTCTCCCTTCCTCTCTGTAATATATCAATTAAAAATATTTTTAAAAAATTATGAACAACAAATACGTAACTATCAACAAGTGAGTCTAAAGACCAAGGGAAGTAAAAATTATGATGAACAGTATTAACTGGTGAATATAATAGAATCAGAGGTATGGAAGGGGAGTGGACTGATGATTCTCGGGGAAATGGGGAGTGGGGGGTGGGCAGGAAGAGACTGAACATAAACTGCACCTATGGATGAGGACAATGGGGGATGGGGAAAGGGCAGAGAGTGGGATGGAAACTTGGTGGAGGGGGGGAAAAAAGAGAAACATTTGCAATAATATGAACAATAAAGATTTATTTTAAAAAAAACATGCTTAGTGACTATTTGGAAATTGGAAACTGAAACTTGGTAAAAGCTGAGTCTGAATAGAGTTTGAGAATTGTCTGTGTAGTGGTTAATAGTTAAACCATGGAATGAAGTAGACCTTCCAGGCCATGAAGTCTAAAGAGGAGTCAGATAGAGGCCTAGATCAGTGGTCAGCAAACTGCGGCCCACGAGCCATGATTTGCCGCTCTGTTGACTAATGAGTTTGCCGACCACTGTCATATACTACCCTTTACCACTTTGCACACAATATGCCACAATTGCCTAATCCTCACAGCTTTCAACTACATGGTAACATTTAGTCTACTAGTGGTTGACAAACTCATTAGTCAACAGAGCGGTTTGCCCACCAGTGGCATAGACAATGTCTCTGGTCATTGTGTAGAAGCATTCAACATATAGCTGGAGAATTGGAAGAGGACCAGGATTGTATAATATTTCTGGAAGCCAAGGCAGGGAGGAAGATGATCCACAACCAAGTTTATATTTCAAGGAGTATAAAGTTGGATTTTTCATAAAGAGGTTATTGGGATCCATTTTAGGTAGGGAGAGAACCTGGTTTCTGAGGATGAGGAGAGAAGCAATGGAAAGGTGTCAAGGTAAAGAGCACTCTTGAAAGTCATTGAAGGAAAAGTAATTTCAAATGCCTCAGCTACATCTCAAGGTGTATAAGGCAGGGTGAAGATTGGCAGAATATTAGGAGACTGAAAATGCGCACATCTTTTGGGGAGTAGTGAGAGAAATGAATCAAGGGCACTCACTAAGTGATTGAAAAAATCCTAGAGGGTGCTGTTGAATATCTAAATTGTACTTGTTTCCTGTGGTCAGGCAGTTCTGGAGGTTATTGATGGCATGAGTGAGGTAGAGTACAGGATTAGGATCTTTAATGTCTATTAAATTATCTATATTCTTTTATTTGGATTTCCAATCCCTTCTTTCTTTCTTTTTTTTTTTTCATTTAAAAAAATTTTATTAAGGTATTATATGTGTACATAGCTTACCATTGCCCCCCCCCACCACCTCCCATACAACCCCTTCTTTAGATTCCACTTAACAACATAACAGCTATTACCATTTGTATTTTACTACTGTGATGATATCAGGCTCTGAGAGTTTGGGTTACAGAGAAGGAGGAAATGTGGGGAACTATATTGTTCCTGTAGAATCCGAATCTTAAGTGGGGAGGAGTAAGGTCCAGAAAGGAGCTATAGCCTATACCAATCCTAGAAGGGCGGGAATTGAAATGTACTGAGTAATCACTCCTGTTTGACATCATAAGAAACTAAGGGTCAGACCTAGGGCTTAAATCTATATTTCAGATGAAATACTTTATGTAGCATTCCACCCAGCAGAGGAAAGTCATGGACAATCAGATTTAGCCAGAAGCTTCAACCCCTTTGCCATTTAATCTTTACTAGACTTGTACTAACCTAAAATAGTATAAATGGATTTCCATCTCACTTTTGTTTTCCCAGGCCTTGTGATGGAGGCACAGATGAGTTGTAAAAAGGGCAGCTGAGGGACAGGAAGGGGTAAGAAAGGGAAGAGGGGCAAATCCATCGGGTAGGCCATCACCTCAAACAGTGGAAAGTTTACTACAATTTGGTTCTTTTTTTTTTATTATTAAAATATATATTTTATTGATATTTTTACAGAGAGGAAGGGTGAGAGATAGAGAGCTAGAAATGTCGATGAGAGAGAAACATCGACCAGCCGCCTCCTGCACACCCCCCACCGGGGATGTGCCCGCAACCAAGGTACATGCCCTTGACCGGAATCGAACCCGGGACCCTTCAGTCCACAGACCGACGCTCTACCACTGAGCCAAACCGGTTTTGGCTACAATTTGGTTCTTTGGCTTCCCTGTGTTGGATGGGGCAAGCCCTGTTCTGTGCCTTTCTTCTTAGAACACAGTGTCCTGCTTAATGCTAATTTAATTGGTTATATTCTCATTACTAAAAACTGTGGTTCATTAGCTAGCAGCATAGACACCACCTGTAAATGCAGATCCTTGGGCCTCGTCCAAGCTTTATAGAATCTCAATACTGTTAACAAAATCCCCAGACAATTTATTTGTCTAATGGTTTAGAAGCAAAGAGTTATATTCTGAGAGCTGAGAGTAAAGTTTCCGAATATGGGGACTTCGGAATAAATTTTGCTGTGTCTGGTAAAATTTAAAAAGTCTGAGTGGTGGGTGAGAGTGAGAGACCCCAACTAATGGTTTTGTGGGTGCTTTGGGGGCCCTTGCATCCCATGTCTATTGTCCAGACCCTATTGTTTGACCATTCACAGCTCCCAGCATACGTCTACAGCCTCATCTCTGGCTATTCAGATATACCTTAAGTTCCTTACAACTCCTGGTCCTTCCATCCTTCCTGCCATTTTCCTTTTGTTTAAGATGTCGTGTGCACCCCTACCCTCCCCACTTCTCTTTTGTTAATGCTCAGCAAATCTACTTTGGCTTCAAAACCTAGCTAAAATATCCTTCCTTGGGAATTCTTCCTCGTTTTCTTTAAGCATTTTCTTCATGTTCACAAAGATTATGTTGGTACCTCTGCTTGAAGACTTAGGTCTATCTATATCTGACCTCCTGAATCAAGCGGATACTCAGTAATAAACCTTTGTTGTTGTTTTAGTATATTTTTATTGATTTCAGAGAGGAAGGGAGAAAGAGAGAGATAGAAACATCAGTGATGAGAAGAGAATCATTGATTGGCTGCCTTCTGCATGCCCCCCTACTGGGTATATAACCCACACCCCAGGTTTGTTCCCTGATGGGGAATCGATCTGTGACCTCCTGGTTCATAGGTTGATGCTCAATCACTGAACCACACCAACTGGGCAGCCTTTGTTGAATAGCCCCTAGGTTCTTGCTACCTGAGCTTGAGAGCCAGTTTTTTTCCCCAATTTTTTTTATTAAGGTATTATATGTGTACATATCTTACCATTGCCCCCCCCCCCCACTTCCCATTCGTGCCCTCCCTCCCCAGAGTTCTGTGTTCGTTGGTTGTACTTATATTCATGCATACCAGTCCTTCGGTTGTTCTCTTATCTCCCCCCAGGTCTCCTTCCCCTCCCCACTGTCATTTGACAATCTGCTTGTTTTATGGTTACTATCTCAGGATCACATGAATAGAATCCGCTCCTCATTTGGCAGTCTGCTTGTTTTATGGTGACTATCTCAGGACCACACGAATAGAGTCTGCTCCTCCTCTGGTTCTCACCGCCCCTCCCCCTGGGTCCCACTGCTTCCCCTGGGACACACGGCTCACCCGGGACACCCGGCCCCTTAGGGGGACACGGCTCACCCGGGGCACATTTGAGAGCCAGTTTTTGTCATCTGGGTTTATTGCTTGGTTGGGGGTTGAAAGAGATCTTCTAAAAGCTTAGAAAATTGGAATGTTTGAAGGATTTTAATTTTATACTGTTTGTGTTCCCTTTTGTCACTTACCATGGTAAAAAAAGGCAGAGCCAATGGTTTTTGCCAGCTTATTTCCAAAGGCGTAACAGAAATACCACTAGTAATTTTGGTACACAGAAGAGCTAAGCTAGTCTGTTTTCTTAATATCTGATAGTGTGTCTGTGCTTATGCCCCTTGAATTATAGCCCAGGTATTCTCACAAAGTCTGAAAAAGGAAATCCCTACCCACCCTGTCATATCTGCCCAGAATGTTCAGAGCAGCGTGTACCCTGTGCAAGTAGCCGTCCCTTCTCTAGAAAGCTAGTTCTCTGGCAGGGCTAGCCAATCCGATTCTCTGTCTTAGTCACGCTGCTCCGGCCCTGATACTGCTGGTGCCTGCTTGAACCTGTGCTGCTTGCCGCAGATTTCTGTATACTCGTTCCTGGGCCCATTTCCTGTTTCTATTCTGGTCACTGGTAGCTCAGCTCAGCTTCCTGCTTGTGTGTCTCACATAGATTCCTCTTGTTGGAACCATTTGTTTTCTTTAGAACAACTTCAGTCTGAATTCTAACTGCACCTTACTTCTAGTATGATGGCTCCTGGGGTCAGTTACCTACTGAGGACTGGTGAAAAGTTACACACACAACCCATCCCCCACCAAGCATATCACTTGGATCTGACATGGTTTTTTAGTTTGTCCCAGTACAGCTATAGAGAGCTGGTGGTTGCCAAAAATTTATATAAGAAGATAAACTGGGACCTTGTGTAGGCCAACCTTGTCTTTACTCATTAGGAAGGTGTGCTCTTAGGAAGGTGTGCCCTGATTCTTTTGCACCTGGAACTAATAAACACATCTCTCGCTGCAGAGGAAGACACTTGGTACCCTTGTAGCCCAAGCCTCCCCGAAGAGCCCAGAGAATGCTTACTTTGGGATGGGCAGGTAATACCATCCTCAGCAGAGTAGATTAAAAGCTTTATAGAGAATGTAGGGATGAAAAGGAACACATGTGCTGACTCAATCTTCATCTTATGTGAGCAATTCAATCCTCCCAGAGCATGGAGTAGAGGGATAAGGTGCAGGGAGGTTGTATAAAGGAAGACGTGAAGGTGGATGTGCTGGACAAACGTATTTTAAAGTTCTAAGGCTCCTCCATCTTGCTTATTTTCCCCAAAATATGCTAGCTTTGCAGAAAATAGGTTTGTGAATAGTTCTCTCTCCACAACATATCAGATTATCATTTGGTAATTCTGTGTCACATACAGTGGTTTCTACTCTGAACCCTAGGCCTAGGTTTGTTTAATAGGCATTTAATATTGGGAATTGGTCTTAAAAAATTGTTAAAAAGGAGCAACCTCTAGGCTTGTCCTTCAGGAACAGAACTTAAACCTAGATTTGACCCACTGAGGAAACTCCTGCTTGTGAACCACTATCAGATAGATTGCTCGAAATCTGCTCTCCGGCGATCAGTAAGCTGGAATCAAGAAGTATCAGCAGTTGCTGCCATCAGAACCAACACCCAGTTACCTGGAAGATGAAATGGAAATGCTCCAGCAGAAACAAGTGAAGGAGACGGAAACATGGTCTCTGCCACACTTTAATCTTATCTTGAATCTGCTGCTAATTAGTAGAGCCTGAATTGTGTCAGAAACTCATCTGCAAGGATTCTGGGATATGTAGTTTTCAGCTTTTTAAGCCTTTATAGTTTTATGAAAAGAGTTGAACAAGGGCAGCATGAGTTAGTCCACAGAATATTTACCACTAATGCAAACACCACCACTCCTCCTTACCCCCACCTTACATATGAGGGAGGAGTAAAGGACCTGCCCAAGGGCAATTCAATAAATGAGAATATTGGGTACCCTGACTTTCAGTCCAGTGCTGTTACTATTAGGGCCAACTCCCATAAAGGATCAGCAAAAAGCTCCTTTAAGAGAAGGAAAAGCCGAGACCTGTTTGGCTCAGTGGATAGAGCATCGATCGGCCTGCGGACTGGAAGGTCCCAGGTTCAATTCGTTCAAGGGCATGTACCTTGGTTGCGGGCACATCCCCAGTAGGGGGTGTGCAAGAGGCAGCTGATAGATGATTCTCTCTAATCGGTTTCTAACTTTCTAACCCTCTCTCTTCCTCTCTGTAAAAAAATCAATAAAAAATATTAAAAAATAAAAAGAGAGAGAGAGAGAAGAAAAAATTCTAGATTCAGAAAACCAGACTTTGTCTTACATGTTCTCTTTCTCTTTGGAGAGAGGGACAAGGAGATATGAAGAGATTGTGGGGTTGAGATTTTTTGGCAAAAATAGTGAAACTATAGTTTCTGGATTTGGATCTACTCTCCAGGAAGATGTAGGAAGCATTAACTCTGGAAGGAAGAAACCCCCAAAACTAGAATTTCCTGAAATTCCTGAGTCAACATATGGATTAACTCAGTTGCCTTGGTGACAGTGGCTTTCTTCCACCCATCCCCCTTTCCTTCTTATTGGTGCTGTCTACAAAGCTGCCATTGTTCTTCTCCAAAAAGACCAACCAAAATCAGAAAGCCAGTCTAACAGATGTGTGAATGCTAAGCTGATTCTTATTGGGGGGGGGGGGGGCAGAGGGGGGGATCTTGAGATTTTTTAACAAGATATAAACCAAGACACCCCTCCTCACCCCTCCTCCCACCCCCTATAAATACTATCCTTACAGAAACCACTAGGGCTTCTTTACACCAGAATAAAAATTTGTTCCTCTAAACTTGGTCCAGATGGGAGGACCCTTAGGCGTGGAACTGTGTTAACATACCTGATAAATCAAGCATAGAATTAATTAACTATTATCTTTTTCCCATGTTTCTAAAATATTTGGTGTTCTGTCTGAAAGCTGTGGTGAATCTGGTATGTGATCTAGTTTTGTTCCTTTTGGAGGCCAGTGATTGATCTTTTGCTTTATTCACTTCCATGCCTGAACCTATTCCATCCTCCCCAACTGGTGTCGGCATGGAATTGGCTTGTATTATGACACAATCACTGATTGCCACAAGGCGGAACTCACCTCCAAGCTGCTAGTTCACTTCCTTCCCATTTGATCTTTCCCAAGGAAGCTATAAGAAGCCATGCCTTGTTGAAGGTGGGAACTAGGGGTTGAAGGCTCAAGCTCAGAGTCAGCAAACCTGTCCCTTAAGGCCAGCTTTGATGTGGGAGGAATATTGAGTATTGTTTACTGAGATAAGTGAAGGCAATTTCCTGACATTTGGGGGAAGGTAAGAGAAACCAAGTTTCAAATAAGAGGGATCAGTGTTCAGATGAACTGTTATCAAGGATATTCATATCCCCTGTCCTTCCATTTTCTACTTTTAGAACTTGACTGTGTCTCTCCCTGTGTTCAGGGTTGTTCTCTTTGGTTTTAATGGCCTTTAAGACCATTGGCTATCTTTTCTGATTTAAGATCCATTCCTCACTCTCAGGTCTGTTTGTTCCACTCCCTCCCCCCAAATATTTAGATTTTTATCTAGACCAGTAGGCATATGGTTAAAAAAAAAAAAAAAAAAAAAAAGACTGCTGGCAAATATAAATTTGGGGCTTTATTTTTATTATTTTTTATTAATCCTCACCTGAGAATATTTTTCCATTGGTATTTTTAGAGAGAGTGGAAGGGAGGGGGAAAGATAGAGAAACATTGTGAAAGAGTCACATCGATTGGTTGCCTCCCACACATGCCCTGATTGGGGCCAGGGATCGAGCCTGCAACCCAATTTTATTTATTGATTTTAGAGAGAGAGCAAGAAGCATCAGTTTGTTGTTCCACTTATTTATGCATCCATTGGTTGGTTCTTGTGTGTACCCTGACTGGGAATCGAGCCTGAAACCTTGGCGTATCAGGACAGCACTCTAAGCAACTGAGCTACTGGGTCAGGGCTAAGAATTAGGGCTTTAAATACCAAACCAAGGAGGCATACAGCCCCCTACACCTTGTATGTTAAGCACAGTGCCAACTTTGTCTTCCTCAAGTTGTACACATTTTTACATCTTTGCTGCTTCTGGTTGCTATAATTTTGAGGGGCAGCCAGGTGAGGTGAAAGCTTAAGACAATACCTCCTCCCCCTTATACTTCTCATACCTAGAATTCTGCTGTGTGTGTGTGTGTGTGTGTGTTTCTCCTTTTTCCTGCCCTCCTTGTTCAAGTTCTAGGATTCAAGCTGATGGTGGAACAGGTCGATGTGGTTGGCCTTCCTAAAGGGAAATGCTTGGCTTGGAGAAAGTAGGAAGTTCTTCTTTACCTTCTTGAGCTTTGCCATGCTCATTTCTTGCTGTGATTAGAACAGCCCAATTCCATTAATATGCACTGTTCTTGACGTTCTAACTCAGGCCAGCTCTGACCCAGTTTTATTTTTTTCATATCTGGAATGAAGAGTCTGATAGCTAGTGACCCTTGAAACACTACATTTTTGGCCAAGTCTCGTGTGCAAATGAGAAGCCTTTGCAGAATGAGAAGTGTGTGTGGGAAGGCTGATTAGGTTGGTAACATGGTATTATGCAGGCCTAGTGGGGACTGACAAATTGGAAACCGGGGTTTCAACTGATTAGGGCCCTGTGGGAGTTCTAGAATCTTTTTCTTTCTTTCTTTTCTTTTCTTTTCTTTCTTTCTTTCTTTCTTTCTTTCTTTCTTTCTTTCTTTCTTTCTAAGTTGTGAACCTGGATTGATTATTTATTTATTTATTTTTAGAGGAAGAGAAAGAAACATTGATTTATTCCACTTATTTATGCATTCATTGGTTGACTCTTATATGTGCCTTGATTGGGGGTCGAACCCACAACCTTGTCCTATTGGGATGACACTAACCAACTGAGCTACCTGAGTAGGGCTTGCTTTTTTAACGCAAAATCTTGGAATTATTAAAAGGGTCTTGTAGGACTGTTGGGCAAGGGGTTAAAATGATCTCTAGGGCCTGTGGATATATCCCTGCAGCTTCTTGCAAACTGCCCGTGTGGCTTTGGCTCCTTTGGAGCTGGTGCTTAGAATTTCTCTGTGGGTAGCACCATCTATCCATGGCCAGTTCTCATTGTTTGGTGTTTGTTTTATTGGTTTGGGGAGGGAGAAGTGCAGGGGAGATGTTGAGCAGAAAGAAGCATTCAATGTGATTAAACCTGTAGCAGAGCAGATCTGTGGTAGCAGAATATCGACCCCTGGAAAATCAATGGCTGCTGCAGTGGCCAAACTGCTGTTTGCAGGGGCTCCCACCACAGGAATGCAGGCAACACAACAGTCTTTCTTCCCCTTTCACACCTCAGCAACACCCTCAGCCTCCAACAGTTAGACCCACCTCTAAGATTTTGGTGGAGTGGATTAGAACAGTAGGTTCTTGTATTTTTTTGTACTTAGATTGAAATTGTTCCAATGACACAGCTATGCCTCCTAACGGCCTCCTTTCCATATGGTTCTTCCCTGCACTGCAGTTTTATCAAGAGTGCTTACCCAAGCGACCAAGGCCCATTCAGGGTTTACTTTACAGTTTTAGACAGCATTTGGTTCCCTTGATGCCACCTAAGAGTGCCTTCCTGAATATGGAGGCCCACAGTTCTGGTACAGGGTTAAGGTCGGGGAAGGATGATTAAAGGAAAGAGAGAGGACTAATTGAAATTGGGTCTAAAGAAGATGCTTGAGTAGATTATAGGCTCAGCAATGTTTATCAGGCTTTTTGTCTTTTGTGTACCTGACATTTTTCTGGTCAATAACAGGAGAATAGCCCTGGTTGGTGGCTCAGTGGTTAGAGCATCAGCCTGCAGACCAAAGGATCCCAGGTTCAATTCTGGTCAAGGGCACATGCATGGGTTGCAGGCTTAGTCCAGCATGTAGGAGGCAGCTAATCAATGATTCTCTCTCAACATTGATGTTTCTATCTCTTTCTTCCTCTGCCATCCTCTCTGAAATCACTGAAAATATATTTTAAAAAATAATAACAACAGGAGAATATAGCCTGATCCTGCTGCTTTGGTGCCACAGACTAGTGGGAGAAAGGGCAAATTCAGCACAGTGCTGTTAGTCCTGTTGCATGAGGTCTAGAGGAATCTTGAAGGGACTCTAGGTCCTGCCTGTGGGGCAAGGGAAATTGTACTATGACTATGGAGGCTTTGTCCCCCACAAAGCTGTTCTCATCTTTGAAGTTTCCAAGGCAAAAAAATGATTTTGTTTTTTTTATTATATTTTATCTTTATTGTTGAAAATATTACAGATGCTCCTTTTTTGCCCCCATCAACTCCCCTCCACCCACCACAAAAAAAAGCAAAACACAAAACTATTTAGTCTGTAGTTGCTGTACCTAATGTGCGAGTTCAAGCAATTGTTTTTCCCACTAATTTCTCCTCTGGGAGGGTACTGAATGGGTCACCTACCATGTCAGAGGACAGTTGTTGGAGCATGGCTGTGGGCAGGGATTAAAGTGCTTGGCTCTCGCCCCCACAGATGAGCTTTCCCATCTTATAGTTTGGGGAATAGGGTCCCTAAAGAAGCCCATTGTCCTCCAGTTTGGAAGGGTGGCTGCAGGGCTGGGTGAGGAGGAAAGGGTGAGGTTTTGAAATGGCCTGAGATGAGGCCACCTGGAGGCCAGGGATGTTTGACTTTTCTCTTTGGGTCATGTCCTTGTGCTTGGCAATATTCAGTATGAAAACCAGTAGATACCTGCCTTCATGGGACTTAATTTCTTGCTTGTCTCCTTAGATTCTAAGCCATTCTCTCCTCTCTTCCCCCTGGTACATTAAGTACCCTTCTGAAGATCCAGAGGTGAAAAAAAAGTAGGTTTAATTTAAGAGAGTTAAGGTGAAACATCTAATTTGAAGTAAACCATGAAAGAAGGTTTAGAAAGCAAGGGTGGTTTATAGGAAGATTGGCTAAGAAAGAGAACATTGTAGCATTGTTTTAGTCTTTCCTTCTACAGAAGATCTAAATGAGGCCCGCTAATCACCCAGCATTTTGGAGAAGAGTTGTTGCCTGACCCTGTGCCCTTGGAACATGGAGCCTTTGATAGTGGCCAGTTTCCACTTATGATGGAAAGGGTGCAGGCTTTGGAATCAGGAATATGGGTTTGAACCCCAGTTCTTATGTTTAATAGCTCTCTGTTCTTGGGAAAGTCATTTAACTTCTGAGCATCTTTGTTAAAATAGGTTTGATACATATATCAGAAGATGATTGTGAGAACAATATGTGAGTAAATCACATATACCTTAGGGTTGAACACATTATAATCACATGCTTATATCAGTTCTGTCTTCCTTTGAGAGGGAAACACAAAGGAACTTGCTTTATTCCTCTTTTCACTATTCTGAATTCGGAGATTTGGTCTTCCATACTTATGCATTCTGATGTGTAAATAAAGGGGATTTTCTCCTAGAAGTGGGCCCCTAAAAAACATTCTGAAGACGAGAAGAGTCTGACCCTTTATCTGTTGTGCCATCCTCCCCAGGCAGCTGGCAGGTACCAGGAAGAAATGATCCATCATCCCCAGAACAATAGGGGTTTTGGAAACTTAGGGGAAGGAGTTTGGAAATAGAGTTCTCTGAGTCTTTCCTGGAACAATTTCTGCTATTCCGAGCACTGAATGTAGTTGAGGCAGGAGATGGTACTTGATCTTAAGTTAAAAGGGATGCTGTCAGCCTGTCACCCTTTGCATCTTTTCTTTCCCCTTCCCTACCACCTGCTCGGCCCTGTTGTGGAAGTACTGCCACTAGCAAGAGGCAGCCTTTTCTGTGTGTTAATTTGTTCTTAGCATTTCAGCACCAGCCAATCTGCTTTCTAGGCAGGGATGGCAGTTAATCTGTTGGAACAACCGGGCAGCAGTTCTATACTCTGGAACCCCTACCAGTCTAGGATGGGTCAGATATCCCTTCCTTCCATTTAGCAAAGACTGAGGGGGAAAAACAACAGCAGAGAACCTATGACTGGAACTTTATTGTACTGAAATGTTTTATAAGTGTTTGATAGAAAGGCAGCATCTTCTCCTCCTCCTTACCCTTGGCAATATCTTAAGGAAGGCTTTATGGAAAAACCAGTCTTCCAAAAACGTATGTGCTTTAAGTAATTCCTATGTAGTTAAGTGTATTTTGTTTTAACATTTATTAAAGCTGTTGCCTCCTTTCCTACCACCTGCCTTTTTTCAAGGGTTAGATTTCCAGCCTTTTCTGTGTTCTTCAGGATTTCCTCCCATTCTCCAGAGTGGGAGCAGCCTCCTGTCAGGCGAGGAAAATAATTGACAAATTGCTAGTACAGATTTGGTCACTTCAAGCTATGCATTTGAACTTTTTCATTCAAGATTGTCATTTGCATGAGTATGGTTGAGTTGCAAGGTTCCCATCACACACTTACTATCGTATGTGTGTAGGATTTACCTGGCTCTCTGGGTGGATGGTCTCCCTGCCAGCAGTTAGCACAACTTGGCAAAAGCTCTTCACAGCTGAAAGAATAATAGAACCTCGTGTAGCGGTTAACAAAAGCTCCGTTTCTCAAAGATTCAGCCACATTTATGAGAGAAACCTGAATCTGATTATTGTCATGACCCTGTTAGAGATTTGCCTGTTGGTGTTATTTAATTTGCCCAACAAAGAACTGATATCCTCGTGAGGCTCTGTTGGAGATTGTTTAAACCCCCCTCATCTAACTCTAGATGGTATCTTCCTGCTTGATAATGTTCTTCATCAGGCAGCCAATTCATGCTAGAACTTGCAGCCCTTCCTATGAGAGTACTAGCAAACCCCCCCTTACACACACACACACACACACACACACACACACACACACACTCTGAGGTATGGACTGTGTAATTTTGGACATGGTTTTGTTGTGGTGTGAAGAGAAGGTGTTAGCTGCTGAGTTCTGTTTGTCAGCAGAGCCTAACAAACCCATGCTGGCACTCTCTGGGACTGGGCAACCAATCACAGCTGGAACAGTTATCGTCATGGAGTCCCTATGGGCTTTCTCTATCAGGTCACATCCCAAAATAACATTGGGCAGAGTTTCAAGTGGAGAAACGAAGGCTTTCAGGGCTGTAGCCAGCCTGGAGTGTGAGATTCTGTGTGAAATAGTTGGACCTGCTCCAGTGTTTTTGATCTGCATGGTAGATGAGCAATAAAATTCATGAAACACTTTGGAAACACATGAGAAAATTCTCCCTGGCCCTGCTGCTTCCTTGGAACTGGCAGGGCACTGAGTGGGCTGATCTCACCTCCCATCTCTTAGCAGGATTGTTCTTGGAGGAGACAAAATCTAGGAAAACCTCTTTCCGTTTAAGAGGCAATGCTGTAATTCTTACAGCAGTCCTCCTAGAAGGTACTTGTTAGGTGAACCCTTTTGGGAAGTCAGAACCCGAGTCCTGACATTCTAAGGCAGCCCCCACTGTGGAGAATTGGGGCTGGGATTGGCTGAACTTTGTCTGTGATAAGTATGTTGTGGAAAGCCCGACAAGTTAAGCACATTGAAGTCTGACTCAACAGTCATATATCCGGCTTTTTGTGGAACAAAAGACTTGAAAAACTGGCTTTTTGTAGGGTAGAAAGCAGAGGTGTGTCCTGTGCAGTAAAAGGACATGGAGTTCAGAGCAGTATCTGTTCATGTAGATAGAGGGGGGAGACTTCTTTTGGAGTCTGCCCTTACAACTCCTTCTCATTTCCCAATAAAAACATTTACTTGTGATTAGCCACCAGGACTGAAGGCTATATCTGACATCTTACACTTGCTTGTGTGTTGTCATATCTCTTATTCCAAGGTATAGCATATTTCATATGATCCTGACCGTATTGTGCCAGTGGTGGTTCATGCATAAGCCCCAGTGGTATCACAAACTCAGATTTATCCAGTCCCCTCATTATATAATTTAGGGAAACCAAAGCCTAGTTTTTTTGCCAGCTTACCCAAGGTCACAGCTGGTAAGTACCAAGAGTTGGGCATTAGTTTCCAAACTCACGGGTGTGGTACTTTTTCCTCGGCTCATATAATACCAGCTTAATGGAGAGCTCTGGGGTTCAGCACACCTGGAATCAAAACCTAGTTTCTGCCATTTGCTTGCTGAAACGTGGGCATATAATCCCATCTCTCTGAGCATCAGCTTGCTCATCTTCATCATGTTAGTGGTAGAAGCACCTATTTCTAAGAATTAACTTTATAAGGTGCTAGTCACATTGCAGATGCTTAAATGGTAGTTATTATATATATTAATGTAAATGGTCTGCCCTTCCTGTGCTATATTTTGGTTCTTAATTTATTTATTTTTAATCACTCATGCTGACCAGTTACCAACTCATGAAAATGACAATTTGAGAGACTGGCCTCAAATCAACCAAATCTGAGAAATAGGAATATTAATGCTGCCGCTTTCCACACTATTGTTTATGCCTAGGTACCCCAGACCACATGGGGCTGCTATTGACGGTGGTTTATTTAGCACTTTTTCTCCACGTATCTCAAAACTCTTTACCAAAACTGGCAGCTCTCCTCAAAGTGCCTTTGTGAAGGAAGCCATCACCTTGTCACCACAGATGTCTCCAGGGTCCTGAGAACCAGCCTCAGGGGCTGCCAGTGTTTCTTCAGGCGACTGGGATCCCCTCAGCCGCACTGGGGCAGTCACTGTGGAGAGCCTGGGTTTGCACAGAAGTGCGGCTGAAGGGGCATCCGCCAGCCCTGCCCTGGCTCTGTAGCAGTGGTTGGTGGGTTGTGGTTGGGTTTTTCTTTCCCCTCCTCTGTTCCTCAGGTCTCTAAGAATATACACCAAATTGAACAGGGTTCCTGTTGAAGACAGCAGAAAGAGAGCAAGGGGGACTTTGGCTTTACCTACACTCTCTGAACTGTTTTTAGCATGAGAATGTTCATATTTTACTTAAAAAGGACAGAAATGTTCAAGACACTTAATTTTTCAAAGCCATTTGAACAGAGCCAAGTTCTTGTCTTATGGATAGACCTTTGATTCCTATTGTGTTCCAAAATATACTGATTTCTTTTTCATGTTAGCAAGTAACTTTTATTAGCAAAAACTGATTGTTTGATAAGGAATAGAAACTGTAGGAAGGAATGCTGAAGGAACTTACTGGTCCCTAAAACAGAGCACTGGGCTGTGGTTTCTGTTACAGACCAGAGATCAACAAACAAGTGGCTTTTGAGGCCTTCTCTGGCATACATAGTTGGCTTCTCTCATCATCTTGCTGTCTCTCTGAGTTTATTCTCCTTAGCTCATATAGCTTAGCCCTCAACATGGAAATAGAATCCTCCTCTCTTGGGGTGAACCCAAGGCTCTTTATAGTCCAGGTCAGGGGTGGGCAAACTTTTTGACTCGAGGGCCACAATGGGTTCTTAAACTGGACCGGAGGGCCGGAACAAAAGCAACCTGACCATGCTGGCACTCTCATCTTGGGCTGCTGGTGAAGGAGCGGAGGGGAGAGCAGGAGAACCCTCCTCTCTTTCGGCTCCACGGGCTGGATAGAACAGCCGAACGGGTTGGATTCGGCCCGTGGACCGTAGTTTGCCCATGGCTGGTCCAGGTAATTTAGGCCTTTGAGGGGAAGAGGCTCTTTGATGTTACCTGGAGAAGGGCAGCTTTAATTTATTTATTTATTACATTTTTATTGATTTCAGAGAGGGAGGGAGAGACAGAAACATCAATGATGAGAGAGAATCATTGATGGGCTGCCTCTTGCATGCCCCCTACTGGGGATCGAACCCATAACCTGGGCATGTGCCCTTGACAGGAATTGAACCTGGGACCCTTCAGTCCATAGGCCAACGCTCTATCCACTGAGCCAAACAGGCTAGGACTGGAGAAGGGTTTCTTGAATTCCCTTCCATGCTGAGACTAATTCTAACTGCATTATTTTAAAAATATATTTTATTTATTGATTTTTTTTTTAACAGAGAGGAAGGGAGAGGGATAGAGAGTTAGAAACATCAATGAGAGAGAAACATTGATCAGCTGCCTTTTGCACACCCCCTGCTGGGAATGTGCCCGCAACCAAGGTACATGCCCTTGATCAGAATCGAACCTGGGACCCTTTAGTCCACAGGCAGACACTATCCACTGAGCCAAACCGGTTAGGGCCTAACGGCATTTTTAAAGCATGCTATGGTGTACTAGTAGGAAAGTTAGCATTTTCTGACTTCTCAGCTAACACAGAGAGCTGGAAATAGACACAACTACACACCTACCTACCTACCTGCCTTGCCTTCTGGGCAAGCTTTGTTTCATTAGAACTCAGCAGAAATGCTTCCAGCCTAGTAAAGTAACCAACCTGGATACTTGAAAGAGAGCCTAAATGTGCCACCTTGAACTAATATTTCCAAGGTGAGCTTGTTGTGGGAATAGAAGTAGACTCAAATCAGGCCTCTTTAAGATAATTTTGTTTAACTCAGACCTGACCCCTTATCGAAAGCTCTCATCCTTTCTTCGAGGTATAGTTTCTAGTCTGAAGTTAATGTATGGTGTTAAGCTAGAGAATGAACATGGCGCAGGGAGTAGAGTTGAGGGTGCTTTCCTGGGGTGAATTTTTTTCATATTGAGCTTCTGGTTGCTAATTTTGGAGTTTATCTACCCAAAGCGAACTCTACTGATTATTTCAAGACAAGCAAAGCCCCCAAGTAAATACCAACTCTTCATTTTACAACTTAAAACTAGGGAGAAAACTGTATTTGTTCAGTTGATAAATATTTGTTAGGAATATAGGCCCAGACCTTTTTGTTCCTATGAAGTATATCCCTTTTTCACCCCCTACTCCTTATACTAATGTATTAAAATATGGTAACTTAGAGAAAGTGAGTCCTTAGTAAATCCTATATAATAAAAGGCTAATATGCAAATTGACCCAATGGCCGCTATGATGCACACTGACCACCAGAGGGAAGACGCTCAACGCAGGAGCTGCCCCCTGGTGGTCAGTGCGCTCCGACAGGGAGAGCGCTGCTCAGCCAAAATCCCTGAACCAGGCTCACAGCTGGCGAGCAAGCCTCTCCTGCCTCCACAGCAGCAATAAGGATGTCTGACTGCGGACTTAGGCCCACTCCCCATCAGTCGGACATCCCCCGAAGGGGCAGACGCACAATGCAGGAGCTCCCCCTGTGGGAGCTCCGCTTAGCCAGAAGCTGGGCTCATGACTGGTGAGCGCAGCAGCATTGCAGGCGAGCAACAGTGCATGTCCGACTGGCAGCTTAGGCCCGCTCACCATGGGATCCCAGATTGCAAGAGGGTACAGGCCAGGCTGAGGGACCCCGCTCCCTCTTCCCAGAGCAGAAATTGCATGCACTGGGCCTCTAGTATAGGTTATAACAATCAGAGGGGCGGGGATCTGTGATTACTGCCCAAACTTGTTAACATTCTCTTGTGGCTCCTGGTACTCTCCTGGCAGAGTTTTATAAAGCTTCCTCAGTGGAAAAGAATTAAAGGCTCACTGAAATGCTGCACTCTTACAAATGTGGAAATTGAGGCTGGAAAAGAAAAGTACTAGATCTGCTTCTGATGGATAGGCCAGAGGTCAGCAAACTACAAGATTGTAGGCCATTTACTTGCTTTTGTAAATAATCAAATGGATGTGGCTGTTTCAATAAAACTTTATTATCTGTGACTGCTCTTTTGCACTACAATGGCAGAATTGAGTAATTATACTTGAAGAAGACTATCTGGCTCACAGAGTCTAAAATATTTTTCTATCTGGTTCTTAATAATTTGCTATACATAAGCTATAGTATCACAACATAATGTGTGGTGTGCTTGCCCTTGCTTGTTTAAGGGAAATGTTAATCATGAAGTATAATTGTTGAAAGAAGAGTTTCTGCCTAATATTGCTAATTGAGATATTGTGGTATGTTTCAGGATCTGTCTGGTTCAATAGATGATCTCCCCATGGGGACAGAAGGAGCTCTGAGCCCTGGAGTGAGCACATCAGGGATTTCCAGCAGCCAAGGAGAGCAGAGTAACCCAGCTCAGTCTCCTTTTTCTCCTCATACCTCCCCTCACCTGCCTGGCATCCGAGGCCCGTCCCCGTCCCCTGTTGGCTCTCCCGCCAGTGTTGCTCAATCTCGCTCAGGACCACTCTCGCCTGCTGCAGTGCCAGGTACCCTCGTGTGCTGGGTTTTGGGGAGAGGGGGACAGGGACTGGCTTACAATATCAAGGACCCCAGCCTTTATTGGCATAGAAAGAATATCTGGTGATGTCTGCAAAGTTTCTTTTCAGCATTTGAAGAAGGGAGGTGGGAGCCCCTTTGTTGGAGCTCTCTGTGCATGTAATACTGGGAGGTGTTTGAGCTCAGGAGCCATTTCCAGCTCTGAATTGACCACCTAGCTAGAATTCCAGCTTAGCCATGATTGGCTTACTTTCTCTATCTGGAGCAGGCAACCAGATGCCACCTCGGCCACCCAGTGGCCAATCGGACAGCATCATGCATCCTTCCATGAACCAATCAAGCATTGCCCAAGATCGAGGTAAGAGCCTGGGCTTGGAAGTGTCGGGGTGGGTGTGAGGAGAGGTTAAGGCTGAAACTTAACACATTGCGGACCGGTAGTTTTATTGGTAGCTTTACCCAGTAGCCAGATAAGTTTCTATTGAATGAGTACAAAAAAAAAGTTTTACATAAATGTTAAAGGCACGCTTTAAAATTAAATACCCATTGCATTTTGAAGTTATTTATTACCTTTTCTTACAAGCTAATATCTTTTTAAAGTATGATACTTTAAAACACTGTGTAATATGAAGCGAGAATTGTTGTGATCTGTCTGCAATGTGTTAATTATCCTGTGCAAAATAGCTTTTAGAGAACTCTATGGCTATGAAGTATAGGACAATTTCATCAACAATTATGAAGTTAAGAGTGGGCTTAGGCCGAAACCGGTTTGGCTCAGTGGATCGAGCGTCGGCCTGTAGACTGAAAGGTCCCAGGTTTGATTCCCGTCAAGGGCATGTACATTGGTTGCTGGCACATCCCCAGTAGGGAGTGTGCAGGAGGCATCTGGTTGATGTTTCTTTCTCATCGATGTTTCTAGCTCTCTGTCCCTCTTCCTCTCCCTTCCTCTCTGTAAAAAATCAATAAAATATATTAAAAACTAAACAAACAAACAAAAAAGAGTGGGCTTACCCATGTAGTTACTCCAGAATGGTGTTCTCCCACTGTCATACTTTGTTTCTCAGTGTTGGTGTTTTGATGTATTCCCCCTTATATACATTGTGCCCAATTTGGTCAGCAAATGCTAAAACTCAGCATCGAATCTTTACTCTTTAAATGCTATTTGTCTTTCAATCCCCCATTTAGTAGAAAGAGTTGGTGATCTGGTTAATGGCTATGTCATTTTGGAGGATATCTAAAATAGCACACAGTTATATAGCAAATAAGTTAGTTGCTAAATAAAATGGAGATGGTAAAGCATTTGTTCCCATTATATCGAGGTAATAACTAATATATATGGGCACTACCCACAAATAGGTTACATGCAGAGGAACCCCCAGATGCCTCAGTACAGTTCCCCCCAGCCCGGCTCGGCCTTATCTCCGCGTCAGCCTTCTGGAGGACAGATGCACACCGGCATGGGCTCCTACCAGCAGAACTCCATGGGGAGCTATGGTCCCCAGGGGAGTCAGTATGGCCCACAAGGTAAGTATACTGCCCAGTTAGGAGTACATAGAGATGAGACGAGAAAACAGTTCCTTGTCTGATATGCTGCTGTCCAGGGTGTAAAGAGTAGAATTGTTTGCCTTTAATTCACCAAAGCCAGGCCCTAAAGTAGGGCAGGACTGTTACCATGGGAAAATCCTTAAATGGAGATAAGGTGGTTAGCTCAAACTGAATACAGACAATCAGCAAATGGTAATTATCCATTATTATACTTGTTTTTAGTATATTAGTCCTAATAGAATTAATCCTAGACAGACTAAAGATTGAATGTCTTTCATGTAGCATGGGAAAGAAGATAAGAATGTAGAAAGGAAACAATTTCTGGAGTTATTGAACCTGGATAGCAGCAAAGCCAGCCCTGCCTGCCAGTTAGTCTTGCTCTGTGCTGCCTTTAAGATGAGGGGACAACTGAGGCCCATCTTTATGTGCTTCTACCCTCCCCTTAACCTTTTTGTTTTAATGGGATAAAATTGGGCTCTTTCCAAACCAAGTCTCAATTAATTCTTACTGTTTTTCATCTTTGGAATTTTAGAGTTAGAGCATTAGTGAGTTGCAATTGAGTCACTAATCAAGTTTTTATGTCTTCTTTCCTTCTTCTTCCAGGAGGCTACCCCAGGCAACCAAACTATAATGCCTTGCCCAATGCTAACTATCCCAGTGCAGGCATGGCTGGAAGCATGAACCCTATGGGTGCTGGAGGTCAGATGCACGGGCAGCCTGGTATCCCACCTTATGGCACACTCCCTCCAGGGAGAATGAGTCATGCCTCCATGGGCAACCGGCCTTATGGCCCTAACATGGCCAATATGCCACCTCAGGTTGGGTCAGGGATGTGTCCCCCACCAGGGGGCATGAACCGGAAAACTCAAGAAACTGCTGTCGCCATGCATGTTGCTGCCAACTCTATCCAAAACAGGTAAGGCCTGGGAAGTGAAGAGGATGTCAGTGTAAGGAAATAAATTGTAGAATCATTCAGATACTTCTGGACCTAAATCATGTCATTATGGTAAATATGCATTTTATTAAGAGCTCTTTAAAAACTAGCCTTTCTTATAGTGAAAACACAGCAAAAGTTCTGATTCTTAAATATCATAAATTGATATCACATTTCACATGACCAGATATTGTATGTAAAGAACTTTATAAAGCACATGTTATTTTCATTCATAAAAAATAAGTCTTCAGAGTTTCTTCATTTCTTCTGTCAGTGTAGCTTCTTAGTTTCCAAAATAATACATATGACTTGAATTTGTGTTGTGAGAAATAAAGGATGGTAGGGTTGTGATTTGTCATTTTTCCTACGTTCTGTGTGGTCCTGTGCAGTTGACTCTGGTGCTCAAGTGCAGAAGGCTCATGTGATCTTGTTTAATGACTTGAAGATTCACCTTTTCTTCCTTGGCCATGGGCTTCAGTGAATATGATCCTCTTCATTTTTTGTTTTTCTTTTGTTGTTGTTTTTAATGTATTTTTATTGGTTTCAGGGAGAGGGAGATAGAAACATCAATAATGAGAGAGAATCATTGATCGGCTGCCTCCTGCATACTCCCTATTGAGGATTGAGCCCGTAACCCAGGCATGTGCCTTGAGCAGGAACCGAACCATGGCCTCCTAGTTTATAGGTCAACACTCAACCACTGAGCCACAGCAGCCTGGCCGATTCCTCTATTTTTGAAGGCACTGTCCTTGTACTCCATTATTAGTGCCTATAGTTCTTAAAGTGATTAATATTAGAATATTAATAAGCCACGGTAAAATAGGGTGATTGACTATAACTGTAAAGAGGGGGTTTTAGTTAGTACTTCAGAATGATGAAAGCACAAAGTTTGTAGTAGGCCAATCAAGGAGGAATGCCAAGCCCTCCCCGCTTCTGCCAGGTGCTTTGCTGCTAAGGGCTCCAGTTTGGTTGAGGTTTAATGTGACAAAGAGTGGTAAAATTGAGCAATATAGGCCTTTTGGCATAGAGAGGGCTCTTTAAATGGAAACACGCTTGACTTTGAAGGTGCCTTAGATGCTGGTAGTACTTAAGTGACAGAGTAGGATTTCATTCTTCAAGGAGTGTTTCCTTTAAAATTGAGTTATAGTTTCCCATTTGGGGCTTGAGCCCTCTTAGAAGCTTTTGTGGGAGGTGGAAGATAAAAATACTAAGTCAGATAGTGCATGATTGTGGTTTGGGGGACCCGTACACTTTTTCTTTGTTAGCCTAACTAGATGATCCTGACTCATACAACCCTATGTAGCTCAAGTCCAAATCTGAAAGATTAGTGTTTGTAACTCTGGTCTCTTTCGTGCTCTCTCTCTCTGTCTCTCTTCTCATCTTCTTTCTCAGGCCACCAGGCTATCCCAATATGAATCAAGGGGGTATAATGGGAACCGGACCACCCTATGGACAAGGGATTAATAGTATGGCTGGCATGATCAACCCTCAGGGACCTCCATATCCAATGGGGGGAACCATGGCCAACAATTCAGCAGGTAAGTCCTAGTCATTGTTCAGCCCAGGGATTTCTTCTAGAGTGATCTTTGTGTCACAAGCCTATTAAAGAATATTTTTTGTTTTTATAGGGATGGCAGCCAGCCCAGAGATGATGGGCCTTGGGGATGTCAAGTTAACTCCAGCCACCAAAATGAACAACAAGGCTGATGGGACACCCAAGACAGAATCCAAATCTAAAGTAATGATTTATATCTTGTCTCTTCTCAACTTTCTGCCCATCCTTTCCAGTGATAGGAAAGAAAAAGAAAAGGGTGATTAGACTTTAGCCTTTTATGACACCAAATAGATAGTCTCAGATAAGGTGGTTTCTCCTTCTTATGAAGAGTCCCAGGATAGTAGCTCATTGAATTAGGTTTGAGTTAGTGTATGGGGTTCAGATATAAAAAAACATAATGATCTCACAGCTGCCTTATTATAGAGGAAACTAGAGGCCCGGTGCACGAAATTCATGCACAGGGTGTGTGTCCCTCAGCCCACCCTGTACCCTCTCTAATCTGGGTTCCCTCTCACAATCCAGGACTGCTGGCTCCCAACTGCTTGCTTGCCTGCCTTCCTGATTGCCCTTAACTGCTTTTGCCTGCCAGCTTGATCACTCCCTAACCACTCCCCTGCCAGCCTGATTGATGCCTAATGGCTCCCCTGCCAGCCTGATTGCCCCTAACTGCCCTCTCCTGCAGGCCTGGGCCCTCCTCCCCCTACTGCCCTTCCCTGTAGGCCCAGTCGTGCCCAACCACCCTCCTCTGCCAGCCTGGTCACCCCCAACTGCCCTCCCTTGCAGGCCTGGTTCCTCCCAACTGCCCTCCCCTGCTGCCCATCCTGTGGTGGTCATCTTGTGTCCACATGGAGGCAGCCATCTTGTGTGTTGGAGTCACAGTCAATTTGCATATTACTCTTTCATTAGATAGGATAGAGGCCTGGTGCATGGGTGGCAGCCAGCTGGTTTGCCCTGAAGGGTGTCCTGGATCAGTGTGGGGGTTCCTTTGGGGCATGAGGCAGCCTGCACAAGGGGCCTGTGGTGGTTTGCAGGCCAGCCATGCCCCCCAGCAACCCGACTGGAGGCCCTGGTTTCTGGGATTTATTTATCTTCTATAATTGAAACTTTGTAGCCTTGAGTGGAGGCCAGGGCTGGCCAGAGCATTGCCAGGGAGACCAAAGCCCGCCTACTCACTTTGTGGCTGAACCATCTTGGTTGGGTTAATTTGTATACTTGCACTTGATTGGCTGGTGGGCTTGGCTTGTGGCATATCTGAGGTATGGTCAATTTCCAGGTTTCTCTTTTATTAGTGTAGATGCCAGGTCTGCAGTGTAGAATTCTCTATGAAACTGTGCCCCCTGTCCTTGTGCATTGTTAGGTGTTATATAACATGGGCAACAAGTTGCTCTCTTCCTGGACCATACTAAGAACAGCAGGAATGGTTAGTGTCCTATCCTACTTAATAGAGGGAATATGCTAATTGACCATCACTACATCGCAAAGATGGTTGCACCTACAGCTGAGACCAAGTTTCCATAAGGAGCCTTAACAAGCAATCAGCAGGGACCTGAGGCTACGCCCTCCCCCGCCCCATGGGGCTTGACAGGGGATCTCAGGCCACGCCCCCCCAGTATCCCCCCATTCCTGCTTGATGGGGGACCTCAAGGTGTGCTTCCTGTCCTGGTGCTGGGTTAGGGGACCTCAGGCTGATCCCCCACCCCAGTGCCAGACTAGGGACCTCAGTCTGCACCCCCCACCCTGGGACCAGGCTGGGGCACCTCAGGCCACGCCCCCACGTCCCGTGGGGCTTGACAGGGGACCTCTGGGTCGAGGGAACTCAGGCCATGCCCCTGCCCAGCAGGGCTTCACAGGGGACCTGCGACTGCGCCCCTCCCCCTGCCTGGTGGGGCTTGACGGAGGACCTCAAGCCATGCCCCTGCCCCAGACTGTGGTGAGGGACCTCAGGCCACACCCCCTGTTCTGGCACCAGACCAGGGGGCCTGAGGCTATGCCTCCTGCCCCGCAGGGCTTGACAAGGGTGGGACTGACCGGGTCTGGATCTAGCCCAATGGGTGGCGGGGGGAGCATGGGTCTGGGTCTCACACACTTTTTTTTTTCTTTTTTTAAATAAATCTGTATTGTTCATATTATTACAAATGTTCCTCATTCCCCCCCCCTCCATTGCTCCCCTCCACCAAGTTTCCATTCAACTCTCTGCCCTTTCCCCATCCCCCATTGTCCTCATCCATAGGTGCAGTTTATGTTCAGTCTCTTCCTGCCCCCCCCACTCCCCATTTCCCCGAGAATCATCAGTCCACTCCCCTTCCATACCTCTGATTCTATTATATTCACCAGTTAATATTGTTCATCATGATTTTTACTTCCCTTGGTTTTTAGACTCACTTGTTGATAGTTACATGTTTGTTCATAATTTTTATCTTTATTTTCTTCGTCTTCCTAAAGAACCCCTTTTAGCAATTCATATAATTCTGGCTTGGCAGTGATGAACTCCTTTAGCTTAAATTTATTTGTGAAGCTCTTTATCTGGTCTTCGATTCTGAGTGATAGCTTTGCTGGGTAGAGTATTTTTGGCTGTAGGTTCTTGCTAGTCATCACCTTGAATATTTCTTGCCATTCCCCTCTGGCCTGCATGGTTTCTGTTGAGAAATCAGCTAACAGTCATATGGGTGCTCCTTTATAGGTAACTACCTGTTTTTCTCTTGCCGCTTTTAATATTCTCTCTTTGTCTTTTGCTCTTGGAATTTTAATTATGATGTGTCTTGGTGTGGTCCTCTTTGGATTCCTTTTGTTTGGGGCTCTGTGTGCTTCCTGGACTTATAAGTCTATTTCTTTCCCCAGGTGGGGAAAGTTTTCTGTCACTGTTTCTTTCAATATGTGTACGGTATCTTGCTCTCTGTCATCTTCTGGGACGCCCATAATTCTGATGTTGGTTCTCTTGAAGTTGTCCCAGAGGTTTTTATTTTTTATTTTTTTATTTCAGACAATGTTTAATTTACTTCTAGTTGATCCCTTTTTATTTCTAGTTGATCCCTTTTCATATCCTCATAGGTCTCATTTATTTTATTGGCCTTTTTTAGGATATTCTTGAAAAGCCTTATAACTAATTTTGAACTCAATGTCCCTTCTTTTCTTCTCCATCTCCTTCCTTTGTGTCCTGCCTTTTGTCTGCATTTTAGTTGTTTTCCTGATTTGATGGAATAGTTTTGTGTGCTAGGTGTTCTAGTAGAGTCCAGTAGCACAGCCTTCCTAGTTACCTGAGGTGGACAGTCTTGGTGTAGCCCTTTGTGGGCTGTGTGTGCAGTTTGTTGTTAAGCCTTGCTTATTGTTGGTATCACTGGGAAGGGTTGATCTCCAAGCCAGTTGGCTGTGAGGATCAGCAGTGTCTCAGCTAGGAGGGCTTCTGTACTCCGCTTGGATGGGCGGAGTCTCAGGGTGGCGCAGACAATCTTTGGTTCCCTGTCAGTCTCACCTTAGAAAAGTTCTGTATGTGGTGAGTCTCGCAAAATAGGTTGCAGGCGCAGACAAGCTTTGTATTCTGGCCAGTCCCTCCTTAGAGAAAGCCAGCCTCTGGAGAGCTTCTGTGCTCAGCTTGGATGGGGTGGAGTCTCGGGGTGGTGCAGACAAGCTTTGTTTTCCCGTCGGCTTCTCCCCAGGTCCCACAGTAATGGCCTCTGGCTTCACACACCTCCAAGAGATCTCTGCCTGCTGCCTGACAGTCTGGCCTCTCCCTGACTGAGGCCGTCTATCAGAGCAATAGGGTGATTCTGTTTTCCCCCCAAACAAGAAAGCCAGCAACGAACTCAGCCCGGCCCCGCCCTCTCCACGCACCGGGATTAAGCCAGTGCCTTTTCACACGCACAGTTCTCTGTACCTTCACAGTTTCTGAGGGTCAGCGCGCCTTTTCTCTCCTTTCCAGATGGCAGAGCCTCCTCTCAGCCAACCGTCTGGTGCTTCAAGGCAATGCCTCCCCTGTTTTCCAATTCTAAATCCAAATTAGTTGTGGTAGGCCCTATTAGCCATCCTGTCTTGGACAGGATACCATCCAAAGCCTTTCAAACATTTGAGAGTCCCTTGAGAAGTAAAGTTTTTCATTTTAGTCCATCCCATTGTCTTAAGATCATGATTTGAATTTCTTGATTTCTCTGAAACAGTCTATAAAAATGTGTCTAGCCAGGGCTCAGTTGGTTGGATCATCACCCTGTACACCAGAATGGTTGTGGGTTCCATCCCCAGTCAGGGTGCATACAGGAGGCAGCTGATCAATGTCTGTCTGTCTCTCTTTCTCCACCCCCCCTTCCCCTCTCCCTTCTTCTCTCTCTGTGAAAATCAATAAAAACATCCTCAGGTGAGGATTTATTTTAAAAGAGTGTGTACAGGTCCTGATTGAGTAGTGTGGATAGTGGTAGTGATATTGATGTCAGCTGTACAAGGATTTGACACTCAGCCCTGCTACTTAAAAACTATGAGATCGTAGATGTGGCCTCCTTGTGCCTGCTTTTTTATCTTTTAAGAGGAAGATAATTTATAATGCCTAATATTGTAAAGGGATCTAACACAGCACCTAATGTGTAATATACACTGAGTGGCTAGATTATTATAATCTCTGAATGCATAATAATTTGGCCACTCAAGAGAGTGTGTGTGTGTGTGTGTGTGTGTGTGTGTATTAGAGGCCCGGTGCATGAATTCGTGCATGGGTGGGATCCAGCCAACCTGGCCAGGGGGAGGGGACATGGGCAGTTGGCCAGTGTACTGCCTGCTGGTTGAATTCCTGGTCGAGTGGACAATTGGCATATTAGCCTTTTTATTATATAGGATATACACTGAATGGCCAGATGCATTCAGAGATCATAATAATCTGGCCACTCAGTGTACATAGTATTTCCTTCCTTTACAGGAAGAAGGTCTACCTACCTATCTTTTGGCCTCTCAGCTTTATAAAGGCAGGGCAGGTGATAGTAATCACCCCAGAATAAGAAGCTTTATCACTGTCCTAATTAAGGAACTTCTAAGACCCTTAGCATAGTCTTTGAATCTAACCAGTTCCTAAGAATCTTGACCTATCCCTTCCAGAAATCCAGTTCTTCTACTACAACCAATGAGAAGATCACCAAGTTGTATGAGCTGGGTGGTGAGCCTGAGAGGAAGATGTGGGTGGACCGTTATCTGGCCTTCACGGAGGAGAAGGCCATGGGCATGACAAATCTGCCTGCTGTGGGTAGGAAACCTCTGGACCTCTATCGCCTGTATGTGTCTGTGAAGGAGATTGGTGGATTGACTCAGGTGAGTGCCTAGGACTTGGCTTCCCCTGTGGTTTCAATAAGCCTCTCTCAAGATCCTCAGTGGCTTTACCTGGCTTTACCCTCTCCTGCTCTCTGAGTCGCATCCTGACAGACCTGGGAGCAAGGGCTTTTAGAAAATAAGGCTTCCAAAAGGCTGAGGCTTCCCTGGATAGGATGAGGTATTGGCATTACATTTACTTTTTGTCTGGAGTCCCACTGGGTTACAAAGATGGGGGAAGTCTGTGGGCAATTCTGATTCCATGGGAGACGGTCTGGCATAGTAGACAAGAGCAACATTCAGAGAGAGGCCTGGTTTTGAAACCTGTCTTAGCCATTTATATGTGACCTCAATAAAGGTTCATAACCACTCAGCCCTAACATTTCTTATTTGTAACATTAAAATAGTGACAGTGTATCCTGCTAGGCTGTCTAAAGCTATAAATAATAAAGCTTTCAGCAAGATTTCTGCCACATAAATGGTCTGCAAGATGGCACAGGGGCCGCCAGAGTAGTTGCTGACCCTTTCCAGGAAACTTTGCAGTAAAGATGAGATTTCAGGGGCTATTTATAGAAATTGTTTGTGAAGGGGAAGTAGGTGGAAAATTGTGTTTAATTAGTTACTCTGCATGGGTGGCAAGGGAATGAATTCATCTCTGCTACAAACATCGGAACTGAATTCCGCCGCGAGCCTTGCCTCTGCCCTGATACTTACAGCTTTGTTTCACTCTCAGCTCAAGAGGCAAATAGGTGAGGCAATGCTGACGGCACACTAGGGCTTGCAAACTTTCCTACAACGTGTGTTCTGTAGCCATCAGACCAGGAGCCTGCTGTTGGTCCTGAGTTTGTGGCTGAGCTCAGGGGAGTTGTGGCTGGGAGGGATGTATTCCAAACTTTCTAAATCAGAAGAGGAAAACAGCTGTCACCAGCAGAAAAGAAAGTGATTGGAATGAAGCCAACCAACAGTCAGTTATGAATTCCTTCTCCCTTCAGGCTTCATTTCCCTCCCCCACAAAGCAAAACAAAACAAAACAAGACACGTGTGCACCGCCACATAAGTGGCGTGGGAAGCAAAGCCACAGAGGCTTCTGAAGTGACCCTGAGCTTACTCCTGCCGTTCTCCTCGGTGCTAGCTCTCATACGCAGGCCTCTCCCGCCTATAAAGAAAGGGAATATTGGGTTAGGTTTGGCGTACTTTTAATTGTGTGGGTGTCTGAACTTAAGATGAGTTAGTGCAGAGAGAATCCCAAGGCCTAGGCCTGTGCTAGTTTACAAAAGGATGCCAACCTTTTAGATGCTATGTTGTAATTGAACTCTAAAGACAGTGCAGAGGAGAAAGTGCTATTAGAAGTTAGTTTGTGAAGGCTCCAGAAAGGCAAAAGTTAAGTTCTGAGCTTTTCTGAAAGATTTGTATAGGGTTTAGGTGGAGGGAGGAGCTATTCCAGTTGACTGGCCCAGGTGGTCTGAAGATGAGAAGTCTGGGATGTACCCTCTCAGTACCATCTCCAACCTTCAAAGCTCAGCTCAGCTCGGTTGTTACCTTCTCTAGAGAGTTTTCCTGGTCACCTTCCCTCCATCTCTTTGCTTCCTTACCACTCTTCTCTCTGGTATCATTAGTAGCAGGTCAACAGGTATCACAACATACTGAATTTCCTTTGTGGATTGAGACAAGAAAGCCAGTGTTCCCCGACCCTGACAGGCAAATAAGCATCTATGATAATAAAAGCGTAATATGCTAATTAGACTGGACAAAGCCGGGCCTGCAAGGGAAGCTCGGTCCGGGAGCCGGGGGAAGGAAGGCGTACTCTTACATGAATTTCATGCATCGGGTCTCTAATAGAATCATGAAGGAGACCTGCCTGGCTAGAGCAGCAAGGGTAGCTAAAGGGGTTGGGAATGGTGTGTCCTAAAGCTGAGGAAAGGAGGCAGGACTGGGCTGGCTTCTGGAAAGGCACAAAAGAAGTCACAGGGCCCCGAGCATCTGGGTAGTCAGGACAGTGACTGGTGAGGGAAAGGGGCTTGTAGTTACACGACACTGAGATGCAGGGGAGTAGAGAGGCACAAGAATGTCAAATATGCAAGGAGCCTCACACTGGCGGAGCGCGGGGGGGGGGGGGGTGTGAAAAACCCCAGTTTAACAAAGTCGAGCAGGGTGATGTTGATTACCACATCCCCATTTTATAAAATGTTCATTTTTTATTGGTACATTGAAAATAGGATTTGGATTTGATGGTGATTGCACATACTTTTTCAGCAGTACACATGTGTACAGACCATACCTTCTTAATTCTGTTCTCTAATAGTGATGTGAAATTTGCCATGATAGTTGCAGTGATCTGTGGGATAGAGCCTACTGATAGTAGAGGAAAGCCAGCACGAATTCAATGTTTATTGTGGATTGTCCACCAAGTGGAGTTAATAACTTTTGTGGTTAACTGAGAATTGTGATTCCACAAGAGATGGGTACCTCGTAGTCTGGTGGGGTTGGGACTTGTGGGCAGGAAGATGTACCCTGGCTTTTCTGGTTGCTTGTGCAGGTCAACAAGAACAAAAAATGGCGGGAACTTGCAACCAACCTCAATGTCGGCACTTCAAGCAGTGCTGCCAGCTCCTTGAAAAAGCAGTACATCCAGTGTCTCTATGCCTTTGAGTGTAAGATTGAACGTGGAGAAGACCCTCCCCCAGACATCTTTGCAGCTGCTGATTCCAAGAAGTCCCAGCCCAAGATCCAGCCTCCCTCTCCAGGTAGGGGTTGGCTGAGCTCCACCAAGGCTCACACCTCAAGGGTGGTATTCAGTGTCCAGTCTCCTGGTTCACCAGCACCTGCCACCAGGGATGTATGCTCTGCCCTGCCCTGCCCTGTCACACAGGACGTAATAAGTTGGCAGACTAAAGAGCAGGCTGTGGCGACTCCCTTGGGAAGTAGTCTGCAGCAACCCTTAAGTTTTAATTTTCATTGCGTTCCTGGCATCTTGCCAAATGTTTGTAAACTAGAGAGTGGGAGGGATACCAGAGAAGTGGGGAAAACTGACACTAGCAGTGAGGCAAGACCATCTGGGAGCTTTGGCCCATTGTTGTCAGGGCCTTAGAATGCAGCTCAGACAAGAGCCCTGAATTCCCCGATGAGATGAAATGGTAATGAATGGGAAGGAAGTGGTGGGGAGAGATATGAATGGAACTCTGATGGGAGTGCCTCTGCCAGTCTCCTTTCTGAGAGGAGTCTGGGCCCTGGGCAAGCATGGGAAGGGCAGGCCTCCTAGAAGACGCTGTAAACACATGTGCTCTGGTGTTGACCTCCGAGGGTGTAATGAGTGCCTGAGATGACTCATCAGCTGGAGAGGCCCAAGCAGTGGGATATCTGCTTCTGGGAATGGTAACTAAAGGGAACATTAATTACTGGTGATTCTGCGCTCTTCAGCTTAGAGGAACATTTGAACCTGAGTGGTGACACTGCTAGATGCTTCAGAAAAGGAGCGCCTAGGCTCCTAATGTGCACTCTGGTTTGGGTCTCCCTGCCCACGATTCCAGGGCCGTTGGGAGCTTATCCACCAGCATTACCTGGGGAGACCCCATCCTTGGAGGGAAGTAAAGTAGTCAGGGAAGCTGGCAGAGATTCAAGGGGTCAGCCCCATGGTATTGGTCTCACCACACTACTCCTATTCTCCAAATGTGAAACAGCGAGTACCATGATAGAGTCCTCAAATTCCCTGACCTAGCCTTGAGATTCCCGGTGGAGAAAGGTAATTTAGGCTTTAAAGAACAAGCTTTAGTCTTATAACAATGTTTTCTGAAGAGATCCCAGAGTGTATGTTTCTGTGAGAGTTAAACACTTTCCTCTCACCCTTCATCTCTGTTTACAGCTGGGTCAGGGTCTATGCAGGGGCCACAGACACCTCAGTCAACCAGCAGTTCCATGGCAGAAGGGGGAGACCTGAAGCCACCAACTCCAGCATCTACACCACACAGTCAGATCCCTCCCTTGCCAGGCATGAGGTAAGGCCACCAGCGGGCAGGTGGTTTGGGGAACCCTAGGCAGAAGTCCCTGAGCTCCTATGCAGCCAGGTGACGCTGCTGTCCAGCCAGTGATTTCCATGTGTCCTGTGTTATCAGAGGAATTGCTTTATTTGGTATTTAATTGACTTTTCTTGTTCTGGAGCAGGAGCAATTCAGTCGGGATCCAGGATGCTTTTCCTGATGGAAGTGACCCCACATTCCAGAAACGGAATTCCATGACTCCAAACCCTGGGTACCAGCCCAGTATGAATACCTCTGACATGATGGGTCGCATGTCCTATGAGCCAAATAAGGATCCTTATGGCAGCATGAGGAAAGGTGACCAGTTGCTGTTGGCCTTGTGCTTTTGAGGACAGAGCCAGGGAAGTGGGGTGATGGCTTGAGAGTAGTAGTTCAGGGTTCTGGTCGAGCCATCCTCTTGAGATAAGGCATTTTTAAACCTAACTCCCTCTTTATCCCTGCCTCCTTATCTTCCTCTTCCTCTTCCTCTCCCTGGTCTCACCTCCTTATTTATCCCTTAACAAGCACGTGTTCTCTACTGAATGAGGCCTCTTTAGATCTCTGTTTTGAACCTGTCAGGAAAACAAAAAGAACAACCTTGAGTTCTGAAGAGGGCATGGGTCTTTGGGGCAAGCAAAGTGTAGATTGCTAGGCTTGCTCACCTACCAGTTTGCTCACTGCTGCTTTTCTACACCCAGCTCCAGGGAGCGATCCCTTCATGTCCTCAGGGCAGGGCCCCAACGGCGGGATGGGGGACCCCTACAGCCGAGCTGCCGGCCCTGGGCTGGCAAATGTGGCAATGGGACCACGACAGCACTATCCTTATGGAGGTCCTTATGACAGAGTGAGGTAAGCATGACCCCCACTCCTGTCTCACCCTAGCACCCCACAGCTATCGTGGATTTACCATGCTTCTTCACTTTTGTTTAGGACGGAGCCTGGAATAGGACCTGAGGGAAACATGGGGAGCACTGGAGCCCCACAGCCGAATCTCATGCCTTCCAACCCAGACTCGGGGATGTATTCTCCTAGCCGCTACCCCCAACAGCAGCAGCAACAGCAGCAACGGTGAGTGAAGACCTGGTCTCGGTGCCCCTGTGCCTCTGGCTTTGCCATTTCCTACACTGATCCTGTTTCTCTCTCCGCTGCAGACATGATTCCTATGGCAATCAGTTCTCCACGCAAGGCACCCCTTCCGGCAGCCCCTTCCCCAGCCAGCAGACCACAATGTATCAGCAGCAGCAGCAGGTGAGGAGGGTCAGGGGGGCTGACACACAGAGAGCCAGTTAGAGCAGGAAGGTGGGGAGTCTAAGCAGCTCCCTGGGTACTTTGTGGTCTTCTCCCGCCCACAGAGCCAGCTCTGCCTGAGGAGCCAAGTCCACAGTCTCTTCTCTGCTTGGAGTCCAGTCCAGTTTCTAGTTCTCTAATGGGAACTAGAAACAGGCCTTATTTTGATTTTTGAACTTTTCTTTGTTTTTCTACTTATAGCAAGGGAGAGCCAGAAGGGAATAGAAAATGATTCTTGCTTTTAGAGATAATTTGTAAACATTATTCCTTTGTTCTCCTGGAGTCTGTGTCTTCACAAGGGACAGAAGCAAGCCCAGTGTCTGGTATCGCCAGCCATCTTGGCAGCTATGGTTCTTGAGTGCAGAGTATTCACTTACCTTCTGATTGTTCTTGTTTTAGAATTACAAGCGGCCGATGGAGAGCACGTATGGCCCTACTGCCAAGCGGCACGAGGGGGAGATGTACAGTGTGCCATACAGCGCCGGGCAGGGGCAGCCCCAGCAGCAGCAGTTGCCCCCGGCCCAGCCCCAGCCCGCCAGCCAACAACAAGCTGCCCAGCCTTCCCCCCAGCAAGATGTGTACAACCAGTATGGCAACACGTATCCTACCACTGCCTCCGCTGCTACTGAGCGCCGGCCAGCAAGTGGCCCCCAGAACCAGTTTCCATTCCAGTTTGGCCGAGACCGTGTCTCAGCACCCCCTGGCTCCAGTGCCCAGCAGAACATGCCACCACAAATGATGGGTGGCCCCATACAGGCATCTGCTGAGGTTGCTCAGCAAAGCACCATGTGGCAAGGGCGTAATGACATGACCTACAACTACACCAACAGGCAGAGCACGGGCTCTGCCCCCCAGGGCCCTGCCTATCATGGTGTGAACCGAACAGATGAAATGCTGCATACGGATCAGAGGGCCAACCATGAAGGCTCATGGCCTTCCCATGGCACACGCCAGCCTCCATATGGTCCCTCCGCCCCCGTGCCCCCCATGACAAGGCCCCCTCCTTCCAACTACCAGCCCCCACCAAGCATGCAGAATCACATTCCTCAGGTATCCAGCCCTGCTCCCCTGCCCCGGCCCATGGAGAACCGCACCTCTCCGAGCAAGTCTCCATTCCTGCACTCTGGGATGAAGATGCAGAAGGCAGGGCCCCCCGTACCTGCCTCTCACATAGCACCTGCCCCTGTGCAGCCCCCCATGATTCGGCGGGACATCACCTTCCCACCTGGCTCTGTGGAAGCCACACAGCCTGTTCTGAAGCAGAGGAGGCGACTCACCATGAAAGACATTGGTAAGGAATCCTCTCTGGTCGGGTTGTGTAAACTGCCCCTTTCCGTGGTGTTCTTTGTTCTGTGTACGGGTATTCTGGATGAGGTTAAATCTGGTTGTGTTGACTAAGACAGAACCAAAGAAATTTGAGTAAGGAAGAAATCAGCTGATTTTTTGGCTTTTACTTAAAGGAATTGCTATACAGTGATGTCCAAAGAGGGTCTAGAAGCCAAGAGGAGCAGATGTGGGTCATCTTTCAGATAGAAACTGCCTCCATTTGTTACCTTCATAGTAGCCTGACTGGTGGGCCAGCACTCGGTTGACCACCTGCCACCAACCTAGCTTGGTGGATGGATGACATGGAGGTTTTGTTTTAGGAACTCCAGAGGCATGGCGGGTAATGATGTCCCTCAAGTCTGGGCTGCTGGCAGAGAGCACATGGGCATTAGACACCATTAACATCCTGCTGTATGACGACAACAGCATCATGACCTTCAACCTCAGTCAGGTGAGTGCAGGTGCCTGGGGAGGTTGGAGGTTTGGGAGGGCCTGGGACCTTACTAAAGCCGGCGATGCTGAGGGACGCAGGGAATTAGCTATCCCCAGCCGGTATGGTCGCCTCCATCTTGCTCCCTCTCTGATATCTTCCTTGCCGATACGTTGCCACTGGCCATTGGCTCAGAATACTGAGAACAATAATAATTTGTGTGAGGTATCAGGATTGGAAGAGAATTTGAGAGAAACTCTTTGGTGTCAGTTAAAAATGCAGATTCTGTTGATGTCAGCGAGGATGCCCACATTTTCTAGACTACCAAGAGCCACCTGTGGTCTTCATCAGTGAACAGAACAGTGTTTGGGGGTTTTTTCCCCCTTTTATTTCACCCACTCTGAATAGAAGAGACCTTTGTTGATCCCATTCCCTAAGGTGTAGACTGGGAAGTGCTGGGGGCCAGGGAGCAGTGGAGGCTAAGGATGTTCGTGCAGAGGTGATTCTCAAGCCCCCTCTCCACAGGACATGCATCTTGAGTTTTCCCAGGAACTCTTTCTTTTGATCATTCTTAGTACCTACCAACTGACCCATCTAACAAGGAGCTGACTAAGGGGGATTGTTATTAATAGTTACTGTTTAAAAAAAAAAAAAAACAGTCACTGTTTCTTGGGCCACCACTTTATGACAGGCTCTTCATATTTTCTTTCATGTCATATAACAGTCTTCTGAGGAAGATGTGGCCACTTAAGAGATGAATATACACTGAGTGGCCAGATTATTATGATCTCTGAATGCATAATAATCTGGCCACTCACTGTATATCCTATATAATAAAAGGCTAATATGCAAATTGTCCGCTCAACCAGGAGTTTGACCAGCAAGGAGGCCGGCCAACCTCCCATGTCCTCTCCCCCTGGCCAAGCTGGCCGGACCCCACCCATGCACAGTTTCATTGAACGGGCCTCTAATAACACACACACACACACACACACACACACGAGTGGCCAGATTATTATGTGTTCAGAGATCATAATAATCTGGCCATTCAGTATATAGGCTCATAGAATTAACTCTGCCTAGGTTCACACAGTTGTTAACCAATCTTTCTGATTCTAAAACCTGACTATGTCTGTTACATAATTTTGCATCCCATGAGAAAGTAAAAGAATATTGATTGAGCAGTTTCCATATTCTGGGCATTTGATATGTTCCATTTAGACCTCAGAACAATCCTATAAAATTTGGGGATTTCTGGAAAGATGGAAAAACTATAGCTTAGAAAGTTAAGTCACAGAACTAGTTCCTGGAAAAGCCAGAATTCAGACCTAATCTTTCTAATTCTAGAGTTCTTATTTTTTCCAATCTGCTATACCGTTCAACTATACAGATCAAGAAATTGATCTGAGTGGAAATTAGTGTTTTTCTCTAAAAGTAAATGGCCCACCGATACAGGATCCAAGCTGGAATTTGGGTCCCCCTAGAACCAGCTTGGAGCAATGTTTAGTGAACCAAAGCTTCATCCTACTCATTATGTTACATGATCCATGGAGTACAGCCTCCTAGAATGTTGGGGAGCTTGGAGAGAAGAGAGCAGATGAACATTCCCTCTCTCTGCTCATGTTGTGAGAGTCATCCCACCATGCCTAGATTTGGGCTCCATTTTTCTCCCTTAATTTATTTCCTGCTCTTTGTCTTTTAGCTCCCAGGGTTGCTAGAGCTCCTTGTGGAATATTTCCGACGTTGCCTGATTGAGATCTTTGGCATTTTAAAGGAATATGAGGTGGGTGACCCAGGGCAGAGAACACTACTGGACCCTGGGAGATGCAGCAAGGTGTCTAGTCCAGCCCCTGAGGAGGGGGAGGATGAGGAAGACCTTCTAGGTCCTAATCTAGAAGAGAAGGAAGAAGAGGAAGTGGTTGAAAATGATGAGGAGATGGCCTTTTCAAGCAAAGACAAGGCAGCCTCAGAGAATAGTGAGGAGAAACTTATTAGTAAGTTTGACAAGCTTCCAGTAAAGATCGTGCAGAAGAATGACCCGTTTGTGGTGGACTGCTCAGATAAGCTTGGGCGTGTGCAGGAGTTTGACAGTGGCCTGCTGCACTGGCGGATTGGTGGGGGGGACACCACTGAGCATATCCAGACACACTTTGAGAGCAAGACGGAGCTGCTGCCGACCCGGCCTCATGTGCCCTGCCTACCAGTCACCCGGAAGCATGTCACAGCAACAGAGGGTACGTCAGGGACAACAGAACAGAAGGGCCCCCCACCTGATGGCCCTCCAGAAAAACGGATCACAGCCACTATGGATGACATGTTGTCCACCCGATCTAGCACGTTGACTGAGGAGGGAGCTAAAAGTGCAGAGGCTCCCAAGGAGAGCAGCAAGTTCCCATTTGGCATCAGCCCAGCTCAGAGCCACCGGAACATCAAGATCCTAGAGGATGAACCCCACAGTAAAGATGAGACCCCACTGTGTACCCTTCTGGACTGGCAGGATTCCCTTGCCAAGCGCTGCGTCTGTGTCTCAAATACCATCCGAAGCCTGTCATTTGTGCCAGGTAACGACTTTGAGATGTCCAAACACCCCGGGCTGCTGCTGATCCTGGGCAAGCTGATCCTTCTACACCATAAGCATCCAGAACGGAAGCAGGCACCACTAACTTATGAGAAGGAGGAGGAGCAGGACCAAGGGGTGAGCTGCAACAAAGTGGAGTGGTGGTGGGACTGCTTGGAGATGCTCCGGGAAAACACCTTGGTCACACTGGCCAACATCTCGGGGCAGTTGGACCTCTCCCCGTACCCTGAGAGCATTTGCCTGCCTGTCCTGGATGGACTCCTGCACTGGGCAGTCTGCCCCTCGGCTGAAGCCCAGGACCCCTTCTCCACCCTGGGCCCCAATGCCGTCCTCTCCCCCCAGAGGCTGGTCTTGGAAACTCTCAGCAAACTCAGCATCCAGGACAACAATGTGGACCTGATCCTGGCCACGCCCCCCTTCAGCCGCCTGGAGAAGTTGTATAGCACCATGGTGCGCTTCCTCAGTGACCGAAAGAACCCGGTGTGCCGGGAGATGGCCGTGGTACTGCTGGCCAACCTGGCGCAGGGAGACAGCCTGGCAGCCCGCGCCATCGCCGTGCAGAAGGGCAGCATCGGCAACCTCCTGGGCTTCCTGGAGGACAGCCTTGCTGCCACGCAGTTCCAGCAGAGCCAGGCGAGCCTGCTCCACATGCAGAACCCCCCCTTTGAGCCAACTAGTGTGGACATGATGCGGCGGGCTGCCCGCGCGCTGCTGGCCCTGGCCAAGGTGGATGAGAACCACTCGGAGTTCACGCTGTATGAGTCACGGCTGTTGGACATCTCGGTCTCACCATTGATGAACTCGTTGGTTTCACAAGTCATTTGTGATGTACTGTTTTTGATTGGCCAGTCATGACAGCCGTGGGACACCTCCCTCCCTGTGTGCGTGTGCGTGTGTGGAGAACTTAGAAACTGACTGTTGCCCTTTATTTATGCAAAACCACCTCAGAATCCAGTTTGCCCTGTGCTGTCCAGCTTCTCCCTTGGGAAAAAAAAGTCTCCTATTTCTCTTTCTTCCCAGTTCCCCTCACCTTTCCACCTTTCTGTTCCTTGTCCTCACTCCCTCAGGACCCTGCCCTATTTGAAAAGACAAAGCTCTGCCTACATAGAAGACTTTTTTATTTTAACCAAAGTTACTGTTGTTTACAGTGAGTTTGGGGAAAAAAAATAAAATAAAAATGGCTTTCCCGGTCCTTGCATCAACGGGATGCCACATTTCATAACTGTTTTTAATGATTAAAAAAAAAAAGGAAAAAAATACAAAAAAAACCCTCTGAAGGACAAAAAAGGTGACTGCTGAACTGTGTGTGGTTTATTGTTGTACATTCACAATCTTGCAGAAGCCAAGAAGTTCGAAGTTGTGGACAGACCCTGTTCACTGGAGAGGCCTGTGCAGTAGAGTGTAGACCCTTTTATGTACTGTACTGTACACCTGATACTGTAAACATACTGTAATAATAATGTCTCACATGGAAACAAGAGAAAAAACCGCTGGGTCAGCAGCAAGCTGTAGTTTTTAAAAATGTTTTTAGTTAAACGTTGAGGAGAAAAAAAAAAAAGGCTTTTCCCCCAAAGTATCATGTGTGAACCTACAACACCCTGACCTCTTTCTCTCCTCCTTGATTGTATGAATAACCCTGAGATCACCTCTTAGAACTGGTTTTAACCTTTAGCTGCAGCCCCTGTGCTGCCACGTGTGTATATATATGACGTTGTACATTGCACATACCCTTGGGTCCCCACAGTTTGGTCCCCCTCCCAGCTACCCCTTTATAGTATGACGAGTTAACAAGTTGGTGACCTGCACAAAGCGAGACACAGCTATTTAATCTCTTGCCAGACATCGCCCCTCTTGGCGCGATGCTGTACAGGTCTCTGTAAAAAGTCCTTGCTGTCTCAGCAGCCAATCAACTTATAGTTTATTTTTTCTGGGTTTTTGTTTTGTTTTGTTTTCTTTCTAATCGAGGTGTGAAAAAGTTCTAGGTTCAGTTGAAGTTCCTGATGAAGAAACACAATTGAGATTTTTTCAGTGATAAAATCTGCATATTTGTATTTCAAACAATGTAGCTAAAACTTGATGTAAATTCCTCCTTTTTTCCTTTTTTGGCTTAATGAATATCATTTATTCAGTATGAAATCTTTATACTATATGTTCCACGTGTTAAGAATAAATGTACATTAAATCTTGGTAAGACGTTTGTGAGGCTTTTTGTTGTTTTCAAACTATTTAAAAGTTTAACCCTTTGGAGGTGTGGTTCCTGATCTTGCAACTCTCCCTTGGTGTGCGCTCTGCTCTAAAAGATGGCATCCTGGACCCTGTTATTTCTGCATCATATTTTACTTTACTTTCCACAGTGTAAGTTTAAGAAAGTTGAGATTTCACCTGCAAGAGGAAGTTTTAGGCATTAAAAGCATGTTAGCTTCTTGAAATAAAGTGAGTTTAAATAGCCAAAGAAACTGGTGGCCACAACCTGGTGGGTGTGGCTCAGCGCTTGAGCGTTGACCTGGGAACCAAGAGGTCACTGGTTCGATTCCCAGTCAGGGCACTTTAAAAAGAAAAAAAGAGTCCTCCAAAGAAATTGATGATACTTTAGAAGAGTGATTTTCAGCCTTTCTCATCTCATGACACACAAACTAATACTAAAATTCTGCAGCACACCAAAAAAACATTTTATGCTCATCAGAAATAGGTATACTTTTTTTTGTTAATCCTTACATGAGGATATTTTTTCCATTGACTTTTAGAGGGAGAGGGAGAGAGAGATATCAGTGTGAGAGAGACATCAATTGGTTGCCTCCAACACATGGACCTGAGCTGGGAATGAACCTTCAACCCAGATACGTGCTCTTGATAAGGAATCAAACCCTCAATCCTTTGGTGCCCAGGCCAATGCTCTACCACTGAGCCATATTGGCCACGGCAAAAAATAGGTATACTTTTGATTCACATCTAGTGACTATTGTGTTGGGTGTTGTCATTTTTTATTTGACAATCTAAGGGAAAAGGAAGTCAGTACCCCTAATAGGTATTGCATGTTTTAAAAATTCTTGGCACACCAGTTGAAAATCTGCTCTAGAAAGAAAACATTTGGGAAGACTTGGCAAAGGGAATGATCTCTATTTTTCTTAGAAATTGTTAACAATAAGACAACCATTTATCTGGAAGCAGCCTCCAACTTAACCATTAATTTCTCCAGACTGGCTCTCTCCCCTGATTCCAGATAAGAACATTCAGCTGCTTTCTTGCTGTCTCTGGAAGTTTAGTTCGAACATACCCAAACTAAAATGCCATCTTCCCCTAGAAATCTGCCTTTCCCATAGTTTTCTCAGTGAATGGCAATTTCATCACTTGGCCAAAAAAATACTTTCATTTCCACTGCCATGCTGTTACCAGTCTTCAAAAAATAATCCTCAATCCAGTCACTAACGCTGTACTTTAAGACATTATCATACTTCTTGAAGATTCTTGAAATATCCTCCAGCCCAAGCTGGTTTGGCTCAGTAAGTAGAGCATCGGTCTGTGGACGAAAGGGTCCCATGTTTGATTCCGGTCAAGGGCAAGTGCCTGGGCTGTGGGCTTGATCCCCAGTAGGGGGCATGCAGGAGGCAGCCAATGAGTGATTTTCTCTCATTGATGTTTCTATCTTTCCCTTCTCTGAAATCAATAAAAATAAATTAATTTTTAAAAATCCTCCAAATTGTCCTTTCTGCTTCTGCTTGGCCTGATAGAACCTATTCTCAATATAGCAACCAGAATGCTCCTTTTAAAAAGCCAAGTCAGATCAAAATCCTTTAATGCTTCTCACGCTAAGTAAAAGTCCAGATCATTATAATGACCTACCAGGCCCTCAGTTGTCTGACTTGCTGTTACAGTTCTGGTTTCCTCTCTTCCCCATTGCTCACTGTACTATACCGGCTGTTTCCGCCTTGGAGCCTTTGCATTTCCTGTTCCCACTGTCCAGAATACTGGCACCAGATAACTGGATGGTTCAAGTCCTCATCTTCAAGTCTTTGCTCAAATACATTGGTGAATCTTTCCCTGGCCACCTTGTTTAAAAATAGCAATCTGCTCCCCTGTCTTATTTTCCTGCTCTGCCTAAGTTTTCTCTGTAGTACTTGTTACCATCTGGTCTATTGCTCATTGTACTTACCTGTAGCCTTCCACTAGAACATCAGCTCTCTGAGGACAGGGGGGTTTCTTTTGTTCACTGCTATACCCCTGTCCTATATCCCTCGCACAGTCTGGCACAAAACTAATGAAATGTAGATGTTGGCCAGGTGCAGTTACTTTTACAACAGGCTAATGTTACCATATATAGCTTCTCTGTTCGTCGACTTCCTTGGGGAAACAGTGGAAAAACCAAAAGCAATTACAGAGAAATGCTATTATTGTGGACACTTAGAAGTGGAATTTGAAGCAATAGCTTTTTATTACCTACTTGGGTACCAGACATAGTACATCAAATAATCCTACAACAGCCCTGACCGGTTTGGCTCAGTGGATGGAGCGTCGGCCTGCGGACTTAGGAGTCCCAGGTATAATTCCAGTCAAGGGCATGTACCTTGGTTGCTGGCACATACCCCATGGGGAGTGTGCAGGAGGCAGCTGATCGATGTTTCTCTCATCAATGTTTCTAACTCTGTCCCTCTCTTCCTCTCTAAAAAAATCAATAAAATATATTTTAAAAAATAATAATAATCCTACAACAGTCCCATGCCTGTGAGGTTACTATTCTGTCTCGCATTTTATAGTTGAGGAAAGTGACTTGTATGAGCTCACACCAACTGAGGTCTCTCTGACTCGAAGGTCCGTAGTCTTCCTAATTCACCAGTCTCTACCTTCTTCCTGGGTCGAAGGACAACCAGAACTCAGCAGGTAAGATTTGTTTTTTGTTTTAGCATGAGGTAAAATGATGCCAAGAATTTCAAATTAATATCAAATTAAGTATGGTTGTTAACATTTGGGGCAGGGACAGAAATGAATGAATAGTATTTCTCTATTCAGAGAAGAAGAAATAGAGATCATTGGCGAACCTTCATCCACCAAGATACCTTCCTAGGACTCTTCTGGAAAAAACTAAATGGGGATCTGGGCTGTGTGTGGAGCATTGCCTAGGAGTTTGGTTTCCTGGGTTCCTCTCATCTGCTCTCCTGCAATGCAGGGGGAGCCGAGCCTAGTCGCCAGTGTCTGACTGGAGTTAGCGCAGGCCAAGAGCTGCTAGCCACTGAGCTGTGAGTAATTTGCTTTTGAGAAGTAAATAGAACCTTGCCTGTAGAGAGCCCAGGGGTGTGGCCAGTAGTTCTTTTCCCAGGCTCCTCCTTCCCCACCCCCCAAATGACCTTAACCTTCTTTCATAGCTGGAGAGCATCCAAGTCTGGCCTAAACAATACGCTCAACCTCATTGGCTCTTTTGCTTTGCAGCCAGTGCCACCCCTAAGTGGCTAAGGCCCTTCCCACTAGGCCTCTCAGTGGGGTCAAGGTTTTCTAACTACGGAAAGGCAAACACCAAAGAAAGAGTGAAAAAAATAACCTAGTGTCCACGGCCTTTAAAGGATCATTGTTTGGGTTCTGCAGTTGGGAGGTAGGGCAGGGCCTTTGTCCTGGAGTGGATGGGCAACTTTAAGAGATACAGCAGAAACCCAAAATGTGTGCTTTTGGCCACCCCAGGTTTCAGAATGGATGTAAATATCACCTAGCATTCTTTGAAACTGTCAATTAATGCCTTTTATCCATAGTGAAAGGAAGTAGCTGAAACCGGTTTGGCTCAATGGATAGAGCGTCGGCCTGTGGACTAAAGAGTCCCGGGTTCGATTCCAGTCAAGGGCATGTACATTGGTTGCGGGCACATCCCCGGTAGGGGGTGTGCAAGAGGCAGCTGGTCAATGTTTCTCTCTCATCGACGTTTCTAGCTCTCTTTCTCTCTCTCTTCCTCTCTGTAAAATATCAATAAAATATATTTTTTTTAAAACATAGTGAAAGGAAGTAGCATCAAGTTCTGGTAAGGTACAGCTGCTTGTCATCAGTCATTAGCACTGCTTACTAACAGTTGGCAATGACAGGTATCAGAGGCCTGTGTGGTCACTTGTGTTCCGTAATGCCATGGCCTCAAGGCCAATGTCCCAGAACAAAGCTTCTCCAATATTCAAATAGGACTGGGGTCATGGAAAGTTTAGTGTCTGGAAACTGAGCTAATACACAGCACTGTTTCTCAGCCCAGCCTGAGGTCAAGGTGATCTCCAGATGTGGCCAGAGGAAGGCAGAGAGAAATGAGTTGTCCCGTTGCTTCAGGGAGGGGTGTGCTCCAGAGAACTTGCTCCACACTTTCGGCAGAAAAATCACTTCTCTTCATTCAGGAGGGTCTAACAGCCCATCCTGCCAAGCCACGCACTATGAAATCCCTGAGGGAGATATTTCCATGAGGACAAGAACTGTGTCTGCCTTGCTCAGTTCACCCTCATCTCCCCTCACAGAGTAGGCACTCCCATTTTGTTGAATAAATCAAACAGGTAAGCCGAAACCGGTTTGGCTCCGTGGATAGAGCGTCAGTCTGCGGACTGAAAGGTCCTAGGTTCAATTCTGGTCAAGGGCATGTACCTTGGTTGTGGGCACATCCCCGATTGGGGGGGAGGGGACGGGGAATTAATAAAATATATATTGTTTTTAAAAATCAAACAGGTAAGAGAGGAATTTAGTGGAGGAAAGAGTAGTTAGGAGTTGGTGAGCCCTATGTAGTTTTCTTGGTATATCCCATACAGCCTTAGTCAAGTGGAAAAAAAGAAGAGAGGGAAAGAGGTAAACCTGAGAAAAATTTAAATAGTATAGGGTAGGAAAGAAAGCAACCTAGGAAGCTAGAAACCGAAATTTGAGTCCCACCTCTGCCACTAGCTGTGTAACTTCAGGCTAGTCACTTCCCCTGAGTCTTTGTTCCTGCATCCAATAAACTATAGGTATCAGGTTAAACAAATGGATTTGTTCACCATAACTTTACTGAGTACATACAATGTGCAAAGAAAGTACTACTCTAAGTGCTGATAATATTTTGAACAAGGCCCCCACTCTCACAAAGCTTACTTTCCACAACAGGAAAACAGATGCTGAGTAAAATTCATGGACAGGACCAGCAAGTGGTGATAAGTACTGTAAAGAATACAGAACACACCCTAGCTGGTTGTGCTCAGTGGTTAGAGTGCCAGCCTGCAGACTAGAAGGTTGAGGTTGTGGGTTTGATTCCCAGCAAGAGCACATACCTCGGTTGAGGGCTCTGGGGTGCATGTGGGAAGCAACTAATTGATGTGCCTCTCTCACATCTCTCTCCCTCCCTTCACTCTCTTTAAAAATCAATGGGAAAAAATATCCTCAGGTGAGGATTAACAAAACAAGAAAACAGAACAGGGTGATGGGCAAGTACAGGGTCGTGATTGTGGCTGGATAGTCGAGGGAAGGCCTCTGTGAGGGGGTGACATTCAGCTGACATCTGGATTCGGGGGTGGGATTACCAAAGGGTAGTCTGGCAGGGAAGGTTTCAGGCAGAGGAAATGGCCTGAGCAGAGCCAGGCAAGTTAAAAAACCAGAAATGTCACTTCCATTCCAGGATTCTAGAAACAGTGATGTATTGTTTAGCTCAGGGATGTGTATTATGAAGTTGTTTCTTGGTGGTGTACGATCTCTGCTTCTTCATGGAAGGGGCTGGTGTAGTCGTTCTGGAGCTCTGGGATCTATCTCTGTCTCCCTGGCTCTCCCACAGTGCCGCTCGCTCAGCTGGTTCAGTGCAGATGCAGCCACCATTTTAGCTGCTGACTCTAACAGCAGACGAGGTAGAGTTGCCTCTTCCACTCCTTACTCACAGCCTTGGAGGCTGAGAACCCCCTCCCACCGCACCTAGTCTTCTATTCTGACAAGCCAGGGCTTTGAGAGCACGAGATTCAGCTTCCTCGTTTTCCTGTCGGAGCAGGAGCCAGAAAATGAAACAGGAAACAGAGCAGAAGAGGAGGGGGGTGGGTAGCAGAGAAGGAAAAGGAGAAATTGCAGGGAAATAGAAGATCTGGACAAAGTTCTACCTCTGAAGGGTGACAGATGAGTTTTTAGGAAACATTTTGACTTGTCACAAAAGACTCATGCCCCCCCCCCCTTTTTTTAAAGAAAAAAACAAAACATTTTTATTGATTTCAGAGAAGGTAGAGGGAGAGAAACAGAAACATCAATGATGGAAAAGAATCGCTGATGGGCTGCCTCCTGCACACCCCCTACTGGGGATAGGGCCTGCAACCCAGACATGTAACCTGGGGGGGGGTTTAAACCTTGACCTTCTGGTTTTTAGTCTGACCATCAGCCACTAAGTCACACTGGTCAGGCCAAGGTTTTATTTATTTTTATTTTTTAAATATATTTTATTGATTTTTTTACAGAGAGGGAGGGAGAGGGATAGAGTTAAAAACATCGATGAGAAACATCAATCAGCTGCCTCCTGCACACCTCCTACTGGGGATGTGCCCGCAGCCAAGGTACATGCCCTTGACCAGAATCGAACCTGGGACCTTTCAGTCCGCAGGCCGACGCTCTATCCACTGAGCCAAACCAGTTAGGGCCAACGTTTGATTTTATTTTTACTTCTCTCCTTGCTCTTATGAACACCACTTGAATCATCCGTAGCGCCAGGGGATCCAGAGAGGCTGACAGGCCAGGGGCCCCACAGCCATTTCAAAACAGCGCTGGGGCGGGGCTCCTTCACTTGGGAATCTAGTCTTCCACCCAAGACTCTGCCCTCCAGCTCTTCCCTGTCCTCCATTCGGAGGAGGTGGATCCCCTGAAGTGCCCTGACCCGAATCAAACTGTGACCTCCTGGCTCACAGGTCGATGCTCAACCACGGAGCCACACAGGCCAGGGTAACCACTGTCCTTTTCGCAAGCAGATTTTTTTAGGGAATTTAGCGTGAGCAGAGGGAAATTTCGAATGCATTTCTTTTCCCCATGTGAATTCACAAAGCAGGGGCAGTCCACTTCTGTTTTGTCTTTGCAAGGCTTCTGGAGTCTCCAGCCACAACCAAGTCACAAGTTGCCGGAGCCGAGAGCCAGTGTCTGTCACCGAAAAGTCTTCTCAACTCCATTTCCCCCTTCTCCTCTAACGAACAACTTCAATGGGATTTATATTTTATCCACCTCACACACAACAAATACCTAAAGGGTAGTTTCGGTCTCGGGGCCTGAAATGACTTACAAAGCACCAAGAGATGCAGCCCCGGGCCACCACAGAGCGGATCTGGGCTCGTTCGCCTGAGAGGCGGCAACCGAGGCCTTTGTTTGCAGCCACACGGGTAGCTGGGGCGGCAGATAAACCCCTCCCTCGCCGGGGCTGCGGCCACAGGCTCCCCCGGCCCGGCTGCCTTCCGAGGGCAGATAACTGAAACCGCAGAGGCTTTGGGATCCTGAAAAACGAGAAATCGACCAACGGAGAAGGATTTATTATCTGCTTCCTCTAAGCAGGGCGCAAAGTCGTTCTAACAGTTTCCGTTGCAGGGGTGCCCACCGGCCGCTCCTCCCCAACAGACGGTTGTGTCGAGTCGGCTTTTTTTTTTCTTCTCCTTTTTTGGCCCCACTTCCTACGAGAGCAACTGCTCGCAGGAGGAAGAAGGGAGTCCTCGGGCGGGTGGGGGTGGGGGGTGGGGTTTCTGAAGTTCCCTTCCCCGTCCTCACCAGCCGCCCGCGGTGCGGACTGGACCGGACCGGACCGGAGGTCCCTGGTAGCTGGAGGAGGAGTTGAAAGTCAAGGGGATCCCGAAACTTTCTTCACACCCAGGACGCAGGGGGCCGCCCCAGGCCACAGAAACCCCGAGAAGGCGTTTCTCTCCATTCGGAGGACACCTCCCGGGCGCCGGGCCCGGTGCTGGGCTGCGGCCGCCGCACCGCAGGGAACGTGCTGCTCGGGCCTCGGCGAAGAGAGGCCGCGGGGCCGCGGGGCCTCAGGGATGTGATGTCCGCGGGGAGGCTCTGGGGCGAGAACCCCGCCCCGGGGGCCGAGTGAAGGCGGGGGAGGGGCCCGAGGGCAGGGCGGTGCGGGCGGGAAGTCTCCAGGTGTCACCTGGGCGGGAAGGTGCGAGACCGAAGGCGCGGGGAGCCGGGGCTCGGCCGTCCCCGCCCCGCAGGCCCGGAGTCATCATGGCCGCCGCGGCGGGGGCGGGGCCGCTCCGAGGCGGGTGGGCGGGGCCGCCGGCGGCGGAGCCAGTGCGCAGGCGCGGCCGCTCGGGTGCCCGGATGGAGGCGCTGAGGTTCGGACCCCGTCCGGGAGGTCTAGGCGGGCTGATGCCGGGGACCCGGCGCCAGCGTGGGAGCCCGAAAGTTCTCGGGGGAGGGGAGTTGTGAAACGGAGGCGGAGGGAAGCGAGGCGGAGGCCGCCGAGGAGCGGGGAGCCCCGCCCCTCCGCCAGAGCGGCCTCGGGGCGCCGCCTCTTCCTCTCCAGTCTCCCGCCCTCCCCTGCCTTCCGGCCCCGCGGCCCGGCCCGCCCGCCGCCCCCCTCGGAAGCCCCCCCTGGCCCTTCGGGGCGAGGGGGTCCCCGGTGCCCGCGGGGGGCTGTGTCTGAAAGAAGCGGGCCGGACGCGGCTCTCGACGGCCGGCGAGGCCCCCGGCCTTGAGGACCGACCTCTTACAGCTCCTCCCCACCCCACACGGGATGGTCGTCTCCCCCCCGAGCCCAGGGCTCCAGAGCAGCGGCGGCTGCCCTGTCTCCTCAGCCCTCCCCGCCCCCCGCTCACCCCGCAGGCGCTGGCGCCGCCGCCGGACCAGCCCGGGCCGCGTTGGGGAGACCCGGGTTGCGATCCTGTCTTAGGAAGGGCGCGTCCCCTTTGGCCCGAGTGAGGCCTGCTAGGAAGACCACGAGGTCCCAGAACTTAAGAAGGAAAGAAAGTGACGTTCTCGTGCAATACACAGACCTGAGTGAGCCTCAGTTTCCACCTCTATAAAAACGGCGATGGTAATTACACTGGCCTCACAGGGCTTCCTGAGCTCGCCGGTGTAAAAGCTGGGGAGGTTTTTATGACTCACCTCGGGGGCATATGTGTCTCATGGGAAAAGGGAGTAAAACGGGTAGCTTTCTGTCCTGGACAGTTCAGGGAGAGTGACTTGGCCACGGGTCTGTTGGGGAAGCGAGGGTGGCAATTAGCCGAGAGGGATCGAACTCACTGGCCTTATTCTGTTTCTACCTGGTTTACCTGGAAATTAGGGCTGCATCTCCTGCGGGCGCTGGGGCTAGAGCTTGACTCTGGAGAGAGGAAAGGAAGAATGGCGGCCTGGTGAAGAGGCAGAGGTGGGTGAAAGTGCTTTTCTGTCCCTCACTTCTCTCCTGCATGTGGGTGGGAACTGAAGAAGGGCAAAAAAGTGAATTCAGGCAAAGGTAGAGCACCAGAGGCCGCCTGAGGTTTGGTGGTGCCTGTTTCTACGATTCCTCTCGATTCAGCGAGTCAGTTGTTGGAAATGTTGGCTAGGTTCACAAACTGCCTCTTTGGGGTTTTCCGAAGCTTGCCTTTGAACTGAATTTTGATGAGCAAACCGGTGTGGTGTTGGGGGCCCCTCCCTTCCTCTCAGCTTCCTGGTAAAGGAGTAAGCAGTAGGCGCCCCCTTGTGCTGAGGATAGGTACTGTTGCTATTGGCCAATCTTGCTTCCTTTATGGAGACATTTTATTTTTCTACTAGAGGCCCGGTGCACGAAATTTGTGCATGAGGGGTGGCCCTCAGTACGGGATCCCTCTGGGGATGTCCCGCTGATGGGGAGTGGGCCTAAGATGGCAGTGAGATATCCTTAGGGCTGCCGTGAAGGCGGGAGAGGCTTCCTGCATTGAGCCTTTTCCCCCTGGGTGGTTAGTGTGCATCATAATGGCCAGTCTTTCCACTGTTGGGTCTGTTTGCATTATTATTGCCCTTTTATTATATAGGATAGAGACCCATGGGATCCCTCAGCCTGGCCTGTGCCCTCTCACAATCTGGGACCCCTCGGGGGATGTCAGACTGCCAGTTTCTGCCTGATCCCCGCAGGCCAGTCTGAGGACCCCACCAGTGCATGAATCTGTGCACCGGGCCTCTAGTATGCATATAAGATCTTTGGTTAATCTCTTCCCACCCTCTCGACTCCCCCCTTCCCTCTGTGATTCATCAGTCTGTTCCATATTTCTATGCCTGTGTGTTGAGTGCCTGCCCCCTGTGGTCAGTGTGTGTCATAGCTACTGGTCCAGCGGTCACTTAGGCTATTAGATCTATAGACGGCTTCTTATGACTTTGTAGTCTTGCTCTTAACATGAGTATGGTGAGAGGAATGTTTGGAGCAGTGATTTTTAAAAAAATATTTTTATTGATTTTTCACAGAGAGGAAGGGAGAGGGATAGAGAGCTAGAAACATCGATGAGAGAGATATACCGACCAGCTGCCTCCTGCACACCCCCCACCGGGGATGTGCCCGCAACCAATGTACATGCCCTTGACCGGAATCGAACCTGGGACCTTTCAGTCCGTAGACCGACGCTCTATCAACTGAGCCAAACCGGTTTCGGCTAGAGCAGTGATTTTTATACCCAGAGCCAATGAAGGGGTAATGACACATCCTGTTCTTGCCACTTACACTCAATCAGAACACAGGTTTAAAATATTCTATTTGTATGCTAGGCCCTGAGGATATAGTTGTGAATCCTTAAGGTAGACAAAGCCCCCGCCCTCCCAAGCAACTTATGTAAGCAACAGCACTAAGACCACATGTCAGAGTGCAATGAAAGCATAGCACACAGTCTAGTGAGTTCCAGACAAGGGATACCTAAAGGCTTGGTAGGTATTAGCCAGATAAGAGAAGAAAGAAAAAAATTCCAGCCCTCCCTGTTAGTTTCTCAATTTAATTTTTTTTTTTTCCTTTAGGGATAGAACCCCAGCATACATCAGGAACTCAGTGGATGTTGGTGGGGTGGAACTGGGGCAAGAACACCAAATCAGGGGCTTGTATCCGATGTTCTTGCCCTTCTTTCTGATTCCCCAGACTGGTTCTGTAAGAGCCATTGCTACTACTTTTAGCCCAAGAGACTGTGTGGTATATTGTTTTTTAAGTAATAAAAATCCTTGACGTGCATTCCTTGCCTCAAAATGGCTTTGCAGTTGTTTATATGGTGCTGCCATTCCGACAAGGAAACGCGAGATACGTTTTCTCTGTCCCTAGTAGTCAACTCTGTCTTCCCCCTAAGTTTGTTTTAGCAATGTAAGCTGGTTTAAGTCCTGCCGAGTGGTGGTTTTCTTTTCCTTCTCCACTTAATTTAACAGACCAGCTGAACACACATCAGAGAGCGGAGCTGGAGTGTGCAGTCATTATGGTCTTCCAGTTCAGCTCCGTGCCCCGTTTGGGGGACTCTGGTTTGGGACCTAGTTTATTATTCTGGGCAAGAGGAAAAGGGCACACACCAATAGCACCAACCACAGTGTAGACGTAGTAGTACTCCTTCACACTTCAGTCCATTTCACCATCGTGACAGTTTTGTGAGATGGGCAGAATAATCTGATCTCATAAAGAACTGAGGTCCAGAAGGACTAAATGAGAATTTGTGAGTGACAGAGCCTGGACCTGAACTTAGGTCTTTAGTTCCTGCATATTGGGGGGTGCGGTGGGGGAAGGAGGGTATGCAACAAGCTTTTTAAAGACTTGCTGTGAGCCCTCGCCTTTTTGGCTCACTGGTTAAAATGTTGGCTCCGGGAGACTGAAGGGTCCCCGATTCCATTCCTGTCAAAGGATGAGAATGAGTGCCAGGCAACCAACCGATGTGTCTCTCTCTTCCCCTCCTTTCCATTCTCTGTCTCTTAAAAAAAAAATGAAATCAATGGAAAAACTATCCTTGGGTGAGGATTAACAAAAAAAAGATTTGCTGTGCATTTAGCTTTCCGATTTCATGCCTATGTGTGGAATTTTCCCAACAAGAATATAGTGTTTCAGAGTGACACCAAACGACATCTGCCTCCGAGATGCTTTTCCCTGACTTGGGAAGTTAAGTGGTTAAATTTGACTAGTAACGCTGAACGGGGATTCTCCTGTGGAGGATGCTTTCAAGAGTTTACTTTCAGCTCACGTGTGACATTTCCTTCTTGGGTTTTGGCGTGTAGCAGCCTAAGGGAGCTCAGTCCTGGCAGCAACGCCCCTGGATTCCTGTGGCGAGAGGATGTGGCCCCGGGACCCGGCCCGGAGAGAGGTGCTGAGGTTTGCGGTCGGCTGCCGGGCCCTGGCTCTGGTGCTGCAGGTCAGTCTCTGGTCTTTTGTGCTGAACATGCCGTGGCCACGTGACCGGGCCAGACACTAAGAATATCCCCATCTTCTTTCCACCTCCCAGGGTGCCCCTCCGTGGCAGGATCCATAGACACTTGGGCTTCATGGCTGGAAAACGGGCAAGACTCTTAGGAATGGTCTTTAATCCCTTGTCTTACACGTGAACAGCAGAGGCCCAGGAAGTTGAAAAGCTCCCCTAAAGTCATACAAGTTAGAAAAGGGCCAGAATCAGAACCCAGGTTTCCTGTCTCCTGAGCTAGTGGTCTTTCCAGCAGGCCATGATGTTCTGTAACCAGAGATGACAGACAGGATGTGACAACTCAAAGCATTGGCCTGGGTCCCCTCCGCAGGAGACTGAGCACTGTGTCCATCAGTTGAATGGGAAAGAAGTGGCAATGTCCTGAGACCGTCTGTGTGTATTTGTTTAGTTAGTAATGTCTCCTGCTCTGTGTCTCCCCTTGCTGCCTCACCCACACACAGCCCTCAGAATGCATTCGCTTTTGCAAAACTCCCTTTCCCCTCCAAGGCTGTCCTTATACATGTTTTAATTGCATTTCATACATGTATGCATTAAATGCAGTGCCTAGCACAATGCCCAATGTTTAGTAGGTCCTTAGTATGTGTTGGTAAATGTAGTCAACATCTTGGGTATGTTATATTAGCATAATTATTGTATGTGTGCCTTTTATCACAAGCTTCATTCTCTCTGAGGCTCAGCTGGTTCCTTTGTGGAAATCCCCTTTTCTCTTTTCTCCCTTACCGGAGGAGGCATAGTGGGCTCTGCTGGCTCCCAAGTTTAGTAAAAGTGTCTTCAACATGGAGACTAGGGCTGTTTTCACCATTTGAAGTGGCCTGATTACCAAAAAAATGACCAAAACGAGAAAAAGCCTTAAAAATAGGGTTGCACTCCTGGTGCCAGCCTGGAGAAGCTGACTCGGTGACAGCTTAGAACCGGTGTTAGCTGAGTGGTTGGCAGAACCAAAGGAGCAGGACTGGGAATCGGCATCTGGGATAGGAAACTGATAGGATGCAGCTGGGTTCTAATTCAGTTGATTTGGAAACAAGGATGTTTTGTAGACTGTTCACTCAGTCGCCAAAGGTTTATTAAGTACCCACTCTTGTCCCACGAACTGTGCCAGGTGGCGAGTATAATAGTAATAGTGTCTTTTCCCTTCAGTAACTGACAATCTAATCGGGCAAAAAGATATTTAACAGTATGCTATTTTGTTATTTCTCCCACTGCCAACCTTTCTAGTTTTAAAGGTAATGCCATAAGAATATATTGCCAGTTACCCTTCATTGTTGCTGTCATCTGTGGTTTTTTTAAAAAATATGTTTTTATTGATTTCAGAGAGGAAGGGAGAGGGAGAGATAGAAGCATCAATAATGAGAGAGAATCATTGATCGGCTGCCTCCTGCACTGACCCCCCACTGGGGATTGAGCCCACCACCCAAGCATGTGCCACTGACTGAATCAAAACCGGAGCCCTTCCGTTTGCAGGCAGATGCTCTATCCACTGCACCAAACTGGCTGTGGTTGTCATCTGTGTTAATGACAGCTCATTCCTCATTCCTTGAAAGTTTTCGCTTCTGATTCACTTACTCTTTCCAGCGCAACTATTGATTTCTTGATGGTTTGAATATTAATAAGGCTCATACACCTGACCATTATCTCCTATCATTTCAGCTTACTTTCTCTATTATCCAGCTCTAATGACTCTTCTAACCCCTCAGGATTTATAATCCATTGATCCAACCACTTTTCATTGACTCTCACCCATCTCAAGGATTCAGCTCCACTTTTTGCCTAGCTTAGATCACATGCTCCATCATGCATAGCCACACAACTCACTTACTGCCTTCTCTGTATGCCCAACCGTGGTTAAATTCAGTTCTCTGGCATCCCATGCTTGCATCTGCACAGAGTAAAACACACAACTGTAGTAACTAGTTTCCCTTTATTCAAGATCATTAATCCAATTAAGTCCTTAATGCTACCTGCCAATGTTAGTGTATTTCTCTTGTCCATCCACCGCACCCCACCCCATTTTCTGCACATCGAAATCACCGGAGAGAGTGTTAAAAAAAAAACAAAAAAACTCATTGTCCAGACTAACCCATAACAGTTAAATCATTAACTCTGGAGAAGGAACCCAGGCATCGATCGGTATTTCTAAAACTACCTGGGTGATTCCCTGTTTTGAGAACTGAGATTATGGATGACATATTTTACATGCATTAGTCTTTAGTCAAGTCTCCAACATCTTTTCCCCAAATTGCTTTCCTGAGTAAAATATAGAAGCAATCAGAAGCGCTTTCTGCATGCTCACACCACATCCATGGGCACGCCTGCATCTTCCCTCTGCCTTCACTGTGGAAGGTTGGGTCAGCTGTCGCCCTCCTCTCCACGGTTAGCTCCTCCGCCTGTGCAGCAGGTTCCACCTCCTGTTGCCTGCTCCGGCGGTTCTCTGTTCTCTCTGTTTCCTTTTCACTGATTTATTCCCACTGGCAAACACTTATCTCCCGCCTTAAATATATATTTTTTAATTTATTTCAGAGAGGAAGAGAGAGTGAGAGCGATAGAAACATCAATGATGAGAGAGAATAATTGATCAGCTGCCTCCTGCATGTCCCCTGCTGGGAACTGAGCCCATAACCTGGACATGTGACCTGACTGGGAATTGAACTGTGACCTCAACCGCAGAGCCACACCAGCTGGGCTGTCTCCCACCTTAAAATCTTGTCTCTCCTCCACCCCATTGAAATAGATCTTGTCAAAGTCACCAGGGACCTTCACATTGCTGAATCTCGTGGTCAGTTTCCAGTCCCCATCTTACTTGACTTATTGGTCGCATTTAACAGAGCTTGCTTCACTCGGATCTCAGACACCATACTCTCCTATTTCCCTCCTACCTCACTGACTGTTTCTTCTTTTTGTGTGTGATTTTAAAAGCACATTTATTAAAGCTGGGGACAGTTAAACAAGGAAGAGCTTCGAATAGAAGAAGCAACTTTTCTATCCTAGGCAGGGCTGCTTAGCTCTCTAGACATATTATGGGAAAATGAGTCTAGGCTCCCTGAGAAATCAGAAAAGGGGACATTGGAGACAGTGAGGGTTAGCCCAGGACGAGCTGCCCGCTGTCCATTGTTCCCCTGGTTGCAAGTCTCCTGGGGTCCCCTAGAGTTGAGGAGATCCATGCGGGAAAGGGAAGGAGAAGGGAAAGGAAGAGTGTAGGGGTGCTCTCGGGAGGAGGAGTGCGCCCGGCTGTTCTTTATCTTCACTGCTGGATCCTCACCCCTTTCAAGTCGCTAAACATTGGTGTGACCAGGGACCAGTCTTTGGAGCTCTGTCTGTATGTCCCAGTGCTCGCATTCAGCCATACCTTTAAATACTGCCCATTACTTACGACTCCCAAATTTATATCCCTAGCCCTATCCCCTGATCATTCTTCTGACCTTCAAACTCATATGTCTCACTGCTTCATTGGCCTCTGCACTGGAATGTCCACCTCAAATTTAACCAGTCCAAAACTGACTGATTCCCCCCAAACAAATCTGTTCTTAATTTTATTAAACAGTAATTATTTTCTTCTAGTTGTTCAACCAAACTCCTGGTTCTTCTTCATCCCACAGGCTCTCTTCAATGCCTGCATCCCAGATCACCGGGCAGAAGCCTTCTCTCCTCCTCGCCTTGCCCCCGCGGGCTCTGGGGACCAACTCGTGGAAGGCCTTCTGGGTGGCCTGTCTCACTGGGATGCCGAGCACTTTCTGTTCATCGCTGAGCATGGCTACCTGTATGAGCACAACTTTGCCTTCTTCCCTGGTTTCCCCCTGGCCCTGCTGGTGGGGACTGAACTGCTGAGACCCCTGCGGGGGTTACTGAGCCTGCGGAGCTGCCTGTTAATCTCAGTAGCTTTGCTCAATTCCTTGTTCTCTATCCTGGCTGCAGTTGCCCTTCATGACCTGGGCTGTCTGGTTTTGCACTGTCCCCGCCAGGCCTTTTATGGAGCGCTGCTTTTCTGCCTCAGCCCTGCCAACGTCTTCCTGGCTGCTGGCTACTCCGAAGCTTTGTTTGCCCTCCTGACGTTCACCGCCATGGGGCAGCTGGAAAGAGGCCGGAGCTGGACCAGCGGGCTCCTTTTCGCCCTCGCTACTGGCGTCCGCTCCAACGGGCTGGTGAGCGTTGGCTTCCTCGTGCATTCTCAGTGCCGAGGCTTTTTCGCTTCTCTCCTGGTGCTGAATCCTCTGCAGCAGCTCTGGAAGCTGATGGGCTCTGTGTTCCTGTCCGTGCTCACACTCGGGCTCCCCTTTGCCCTCTTCCAGTATTATGCCTACACCAAGTTCTGTCTGCCAGGCTCAGCCCGCTCCATCCCGGAGCCCTTGCTGCAGTTCGCTGTGGACAAGGGCTACCGGATTGCAGAGGGAAATGCCCCCCCTTGGTGCTCCTGGGAGCTTCCTCTAATCTACGGCTATATCCAGGATGTCTACTGGAATGTGGGCTTTTTGAGATACTATGAGCTTAAGCAGGTGCCCAATTTTCTGCTGGCTGCGCCAGTGGCTATCCTGGTGACCTGGGGAACGTGGACATATGTGACCACCCACCCTTGGCTCTGCCTTACACTTGGGATGCGAAGGAACAAGAGCGATGAGACTTTAGAGAAGCCTGAACCCGGATTCCTCAGTCCTCGGGTGTTTGTGTACCTGGTCCACGCTGCAGCGCTGCTGCTGTTCGGCAGTTTGTGCATGCACGTTCAGGTGAGGTGATTCCTGGCTGGGAAAGGATGCGAATACAGACAGAACCCCTGGGCCGGGAATAGGGAAGATAGCTAACTTCTCCATTTTAGTGAACTGAACCCGGTTTGTTTATTCAGCAACTATGTGAGGGCTTTCTTTGTGTTAGACCTTGGTCAGACCGCTGAAGGTGGAACATGAGTAAGATAAGATTGCTCTCCTAATGCGTCTCCTGGTGTCAATGGGAGACAGACATCGAACAGGTAAAATTATAGGACAGTGGGATGGGAGAGAATTTGCTGTTTTGAGATAAAGTATTGTGGGAAGCACAGAGGAAAGTAAGTAGCTGACTGAAGGAGGGGGTCATATTTAGGCCAGGTCATAAAGAATAAGAAGAAATTCCATGTAAGAAGCGAAGAAAGAATACTCTGGGCAAATGAAGGGTGTGTGCAAAGATAGGAGAGTTGTAAGAGGACCTGATTTGACCGAGATAGAAGAATGGGCACAGAGAATACATCTGGGACCGTCCCCTAGTACACGGTTATACCCAGAATGTCAACGTGATAGTTGGCTCTCTGAGGTACTCAGCGGGTGCCCAGTTTTCAGAGGAGACATCTTGTGCAATCAGTGTTCAGGGTGGTATTGTAATATAAAGGGATGGGAAAAATTTGATCGTTAATTCCATCTCTTTTTTTTTTTTTTCTTTTTTTAATCCTCACTTGAGAATATTTTTCCATTGGTTTTTAGAGAGAGTGGAAGAAAAGGAGAGACAGAGAGAAACATCAATGTGAGAGAGACACATCGTTTGGTTGCCTCCTGCATGTACCCCCACCAGGGCCGGGGAACCTGCAACCACGGTACGTGCCCTTGACTGGAATCGAACCCGGGACGCTTCAGTCTGTGGGCCGACACTCCATCTACTGAGCCAAAATGATTAAGGCCATTTTTTCTTTTTTGTTTCTGGCTATGGCTCCAGTTTCAACTTAACTCCGAGGAAGTCTTTTTGTCTCCACGCTGGCCTCTCCTTAGCAGTTTCTGCCTCTTGGAGGCACACATTGGCTGTGTGTAAAGTTCTCTGAACTGCGTGAACAAGAGGCGCAGGGAAACAGAAAACAGCATTCTGTGTTTGCAGCTGGGTTGGCCAGGAGAGGGCATGCCCGCAAAGATTAGCATTTCCAGGTAGATGAGGAGGCCGTTGGCTCTGAACTCCCCTGGAAGGGAGAATGTGAAACCACAGTGTCCTCTGCTCCCTTCCCTCTGCTTCGTGTCCTCCTGGGATGAGGGAACCACCTTGCATTCCAAAGCTCCAATGCACAGCCTCCAGTTTGGCGTCTAAGCCCTGGGGTATAATTGGACCCTGCAGAGTTTTTTGTTTTTGTTTTTATTGATTAACTCATTATTGTGGTAATTAGTTTAGCTATTTTCATTTGTAACATTGAGGTCACCTGGCTGCTATCATGTACAGCTTTATAAGGCATATCCTAAGCTATACTAAATTTTATATCCAATGTAATACATTTCTAGTCATGGGGTTATAGTTCACCCAGCAGCAGGCAAGTCCCAGGGTGGTCCAATTTGAGGCAATGACATTCCAATAAATGTGTGGGTTTCCCCCATTATGATTTCCAGGTTATCACCAGGTTTTTGGGTTCCTCCACTCCTATCGTGTACTGGTTTCCAGCTTACTTGCTTCAGCATCAGGAGCCACTGCTGAGATCTCTAGAGACTGTGCCCTGGAACCCTCCTGCAGAACACTCCCCACCGGGACAAAAGGTGCCCCGAAACCCAATCATTGGACTTTTGTACAACTGGAAAGCCTGTTCTCCAGTCACACGGTGCGTCCTGGGCTACTTCCTGACTTACTGGCTCCTGGGACTGCTCCTACATTGCAACTTCCTGCCTTGGACATGACCTGGAGCCTCAGGGGACAGACTTGGAGCCAACTTAACCAGGAATCTGAAAGTACAAATATATAAAAACTGCCTGCCCTGCCTTGGGATGCTTGCTCTGTCTGTTGGCACCTCTCTCTGTTTGAAGGTTGGTTAGGAGCGGGAACAGTGTGAGCCACTGGAGATCCCGACGGTCCTGGCTATGGAAATTTTTAGAATAGTAACTATTTTTGCAGAAAGGGAAAAAAATCATATGCCAATTCTAAAGTATGCCTGGATCTGTCTCTTCAACCAAGCACAGCAGAGATAGTTTTAAACTTACCACTAACCCACATGCAATGTTGTTGTTGTTAATCCTCATCCGAGGATATTTTCCACTGATATATATAATTGATTTCAGAGAGGGAGGGATAGAAACATCAATGATGAGAGAGAATCATTGATTGGCTGCCTCCTCCATGCTCCCCCTACTGGGGATTGAGCCCAGAATCCTTCAGTCTGTAGGCTGATGTTCTGTCCACTGAACCAAACTGAATTCCACTAATTTTTTTTTTTTTTTTATAGAGTGGAAGGGAGAGGAAGAGGAGAGAGAGAGAGAGAGAGAGATTCATGTGAAAGAAACACATTGATCAGTTGTTTCCTGCATACCTGCATAAGCCCCAACTGGGGCCAGGGATCAAACCTGCAACCCCGGTGATGGTACCTGCACCCTTTGGTGTACTGGGTCCATTTAGCAACTGGCCAGGATCCACATGTAAATTGAAATGTAAATTATTTAAATGTAAATTTCATCAGCCCTGGTTGGGTAGCTCAGTTAGAAACATCATCCCAATGCACCAAGGTTACGGGTTCAGTCCCCAGTCAGAGCATATGCAAGAATCAGTGAGCCCTACCTGATTTAGCTCAGTGGATAGGGTTTGGTCCGTGCACTGAAGGGTCCCAGGATCAATTCTGATCAAAGGCATGTACCTTGGTTGCATGCACCCCAGTAGGGGGTGTGCAGGAGGAGGCAGCTGATCAATGTTTCTCTCTCATCCATGTTTCTGTCTCTCTTCCTCTGTAAAAATCAACAGATTTTTTTTTAAAGGGTCAACTAACGAGTGCATAGATAGGTGGAATAAGAAATCAATGTTTCTCTTTCTCAAAATAAATAAATATAAATTTCATCAAGAGCTCTAGCTAATAGGCTAATAGTCCACACATGATGGCAGAGGCCTGCAGTGTCATGGCAGTAGTAAGTAAAGTAGAACCTTCTTGCCCTAACTGGTTTGGCTCAGTGGATAGAGCTTTGGCCTGCGGACTGAAAGGTCCCAGGTTCAATTCCAGTCAAGAGCATGTACCTTGGTTGCGGGCACATCCCCGTGGGAGGTGTGCAGGAGGCAGCTAATCGATGTTTCTATCACTCCCTTTCTCTCTGTTAAAAAAAAAATGTAGAACCTTCTTTTCTAATTGGAACATTGTTTCTGATGATTTTTTTTAAAAAAATTTCAGCCGAGCCAAAACTGGTTTGGCTCAGTGGATAGAGCGTCGACCTGCAAGACGGAAAGGTCCCAGGTTCGATTCCGGTCAAGGGCATGTACCTTGGCTGCGAGCATATCCCCAGTAGGAGGTGTGCAAGAGGCAGCTGATCAATGACTCTCTCTCATTGATGTTTCTAACTATCTCTCTCCCTTCCTCTCTGTAAAAAATCAATAATTTTTTTCCCCCAGCCGAAACCGGTTTGGCTCAGTGGATAGAGCTTTGGCCTGCGGACTGAAAGGTCCCAGGTTCGATTCCAGTCAAGGCATGTACCTTAGTTGCGGGCACTTCCCCCATAAGGGGGTGTGCAGGAGGCAGCTGATCGGTGATTCTCTCTCATCGATGTTTCTAACTCTCTATCCCTCTCTCTTCCTCTCTGTGAAAAATCAATAAAATATATATTTTTAAAAATAAAATAAAATGAAATAAAAAAACATTTCATTTATTTATATGAAAAGTCTTACAAAGATATGCAAATTAAACAACTTTTGGTTAAAGGAGCAATCAGTTACCTTTTAAAAAAATACAGCCGAAACTGGTTTGACTCAGTGGATAGAGTGTCGGCCTGTGAACTGAAGGGTCCCAGGTTCAATTCCATTGGGAGGCATGTTGGTTGCAGGCACATTCCGGGTGGGGGGTGTGCAGGAGGCAGCTGGCCGATGTTTCTAGCTCTCTATCCCTCTCCCTTTCTCTCTGTAAAAAAATCAAAATATATTTTTAAAAAAATACTAATACATGGAATACTATGCTGCCATAAAAAGGAAGGAATTCTCATCATTTGCAGTAACTTGGATGGAATTGGAGAGCATCATGCTGAGTGAAATAAGCCAGTCAATGAAAGAGAAACACTACATGACCTCACTCATTTATGGATATTAAAGATCATTATAAACGAATGAACAGAAAGATTGATATAGTGACAGTAAAACAACAGGCAGTCTGTCAAATGACAGCGGGGGGGGGGGGGGGGAGGGTAGGGAGATCTGGGGGAGATAAGAGATCAACCGAAGGACTGGTATGCTTGCATATAAGAATAACCAATGGACACAAAACTCTGGGGAGGGAGGGCATCTATGGGGGGGGCAATGATAAGCTATGTATACAGATAATACCTTAATAAAAAAATAATTAAAAAAAATAAAATAAAATACTAATACAAATTGTTTGGGGAGGGAGGGAGTCATAGTAAGAAAAGGATTGCACAAGGATTCTAGACCTCACATATCAGCTATGTGATCTTGAGAGAGTTTTCAGAGCCTTGGCATCTCTTCTGAAACCAGAGGAAATGATACCCAGAGGGGAAGTTGGGGGTGGAGGAGGTGGTATATAATCTCTTATAGGTCCCTTTCTCTAAGATCTTAATAACCGCCTTAAACAATGGAATTATCCCAATCTAAACACCTATATAGAGGCTCAAAACTGATTTTAGGAGAAAATAGTTCTGTTTCCAGCTCTTAGAAGAAACTCTCCACCTCTCTGGGTGCAACTCTGAGGAGTAACTTAGTGACCTTTTCTTTGACTGAGGGAAAGCAGTGGTCCCTGGCAGATAGGCTCCTTGTTCTGCACAGGTGAACCGGTGCCAGGCAGTAAGTGGTCAGAGTGTGACTGGTTGGCCTGCCGTGCCCAAGGACCTGTGCTCGCTCGATTGGTGGACGTGGGTCAGAGGAGCCAACAAGGCAGCATGAGCTGATAATCTGAAGGTTGAATGAAATGGCATCTGACCGGCCTCATTTGGTTATGAGCCCGTCCCTTTAATGGGAGTAAGATCATTGACCCCTGAGGAGCTATTTTTGCCCATTCTTTGAGCTAAAATAAGAGGCTCTGCATCATCACCATTCATTCCCCATTTGAGTGAAAAACTCCAACAAGCAGAAACTTCAGAATAAATGGTTAATCGTAAGCAGCTCTGGAGAGCCCTGAGAATTGGAATTCTGACGCGCTCCCTTTGACCATGACAGAAAGCGAAACTTGCCAGCCGAAGGGAAGCTCCTGGCTGAGCCCCAGCACCCTCTGTTGGAGCTTCCAGGCAGCCTGGCCAATAAGCCTTTCCCATCCATTACCCAGCCTTAGCACAGCTGAGAGGATTTGGTCCAGAGTCAAATGCCTCTGAAAATGTACACACAGATTGGGGCAGCCCTCTGCCTTCTGCCAAGACACCCGAGTGCCCTTCTTGGCAAAGGATCATCCCTGCCCTAGTGTCCTTCCAGTTGGCAGGAATCGTTCCCTCCCTCCTCATCAACAGCTGCAGATCCAGGGACTTCCGCTCCGTGCAGGGAGCACTGCGGTCCGGTGTCAGTTCTCATTGCAGAGGCAGGAGCGCTAGACTCTGCGCTCACACCTTTTCTGCTTGGGGGATAACCAGGACTGATTGGTCCCCTACTGGAGGAGGTGACTCAAATTCCACGGGGTAGGGTGATTTCACTGCTCAGGCAGTCTCAGCCTAACCTTTACATTAGATCTCATCACCCCCAGAAACAAGTGATTCCAAGGACCAGAGACCTTATAAATGAGAATCCCATCTTCTCATCGAAACCACTCTGGTGTTCAGCAAAGACCAGTACGGTTGCAATTGGTCACCGAGGTGAAAACGAAGGACCCCAGCAAGGTGGACACACCTGTGTGACCTGGACACAACAGTTTTCTCTTTGACCTTGGGAGGATGGAGATGCTCTTCTCTCAGGATCTGAGGAATGGGATGGTTTTATGGCCAGCAGCTGTCTTTTTACCATCCTAACAGCAGTCTTTTAATAGTCTGGGAGAGGGACGTGAAGGGCCCGGGGCAGGAAGCTTCCTGTTTACCCTGAGGCCTAACAATGCCGCAGCTGGATTGGGCGTCTACGATTTCAGAGAAAAGTAATTTCCTCCTGAGACCTCGCTAAAACAGAAACCAGAGCTGCTTGTACCTAGAGATCGGTGCTTTTTGTTCTCTAATGGAGGTGGGAGGAGAGGGAATGTTTGACATGTCTTCACCAGTCCCCCAAGGGGGGGAGGGGGGATAGACTACTTTTCTTGAACAGACTCTCTCATCTTCATCTAAAAATGTAATGTGTGTGCAGGTTCAAGGGATTGGGAACAATTCTTTCAACAATTATTTATTCCTATTTTAGGGGAATAAAGATGATTTGCTATACCTCCCGTTCTCATATAACTGTCTTATAGAGTTGCTAGCAGATACATAGAAACATTAAGATAGAAACTGAATGCCCCTAGCTGGTTTGGCTCAGTGGATAGAGCATGGGCCTGCGGACTGAAAGGTCCCAGGTTCATTCTAGTCAAGGGCACGTGCATGGGTTGTGGGCTCGATCCCCAGTAGGGGGCGTGCAGGAGGCAGCCAGTCAGTGATTCTCATCATTGAAGTTTCTATCTCTCCCTCTCTAAAAATCAATTAAAATATGTGTGGGTTTTTTAAAGATAAAAACTGATCAATTCTGGGGAATGAAGGGATACTTAACCGCCTCACTCTGTGTCTCTATACTTGGACGTTTTCTGTTGAGGATGAATTAAAGCTTTGCTCCCATGCTTAGGAAGAGGTCGCTGAGGTACAGAGTAAGCACTTTGTAAATCACAGAAGGTGGAGATCCCTTCCAGCTTGGAATACCTGAAAAGGCTTCCTAGAGAAATGGCCTTCGAGCTGGGCTTTGAAGGACAAGTAGGGTTTGAAAGGTAAGAGCAGAGAGTAGGCATATGTGGAATCTAATCAACAAGAATTGATGAGTAGCCAAAACGGGCTTGGCTCAGTGGATAGAGTGTCAGCCTATGGACTGAAAGGTCCCAGGTTCGATTCCGATCAAGGGCATGTTGTGGGCACATCCCCAGTGGGGGGTGTGCAAGAGGCAGCTGATTAATGTTTCTCTCTCATGGATGTTTCTAACTCTCTATCCCTCTCTCTTCCTCTCTGTAAAAAAATCAATAAAATATATTAAACAAAAAAAGAATTAATGAATAGAAAAAAGGGAGGGGAGCAAAGAGTGAGTATAGGAAGCAGGAAATGGAATAATACAGGAAGAGCTTACCAGTTTGAATGGGACTGAGGTCTTGTCATTTTTGAGATATAGGCCTTTAATCAGCCCCAAGCCCAGCTATGCCATGTACTAGTTGTGTAAACAGAAGACAAATACTAAGTCTCTAACACTCAGTTTATTCGTCTGTAAAATGTGGGTAACACGTTAGCTCATAGATGTGAATGACATCTGTCTCATAGGCTTGTTGTGGGAATTAAATAAAAAGTGTTTAGAACAGTAATAAGGGAATAGTTGCACTTGGATGTGTTAAATTTACAATGTCATCAGCACATTGATATACCAGGAAATGTGGAGCTGGAGACAAGGAGAGGGGACAGGGAGCCATCCAACCAGACATAACTATAGCAGCCCTGAGATTGGATTGGATTGTCAAAAGGAAAAGTGTAGATGCTCAGCAGATGTGGCTCAGTGGTTGAGCGTCAACCTATGAATCATGAGGTCGCAGTTCCATTCCCAGTCAGGGCCTATCCCCAGGTTGTGGTCTCACACCTAGTGGTGGTGTGTGCAGGAGGCAGCCAATCAATGATTCTCTCTCATCATTGATATTTCTATCTCTCCCTTTTCCTCTCTAGAGAAGGTCTGTAAGATCTAAGACAAATGATTCAACTTCTCTAAACTTATTTTCTCATTTCTAAAATAGGGGTGAAAAAAATAGGGGGGATAGCATCTATCATACAGAGTAGTTATGAGGATTAAATGAGATACTAGATATAAAACATTAGCGTGGTGCCTTACACATAGAACTTCATAAAAATAAAAGCTTCATGAATGGTAGCTGACATTACTCTCATTACCATAGTCATTAAAGAACTAGAATAAATAGTTTCAGAGGAAGAGAGAGTTTCAAGAAGAAAGAAATGATTACCAGATTCCTATATTGTTAAGATTAAGGAAAGGATGAGAAAAGTAGGCTAACTGCTATAACTAACAGCTCCCAAAACAGTGTTTTTTTTTAATGTAGTTTTATTGATTTCAGAAAGAGATAGAAACATCAATGATGAGAGCGAATCATCGATCAGCTGCCTCCTGCACGCCTCCTACTGGGAATTAAGCCCACAACCCGGGCATGTGCCCTTGACCAGAATCAAACTTGGGACCCTTCAGTCCGCAGGCTGACGCTCTATATCCACTGAACCAAACCAGCTAGGACAATGTCTTAAACATAAGAGTTTCTTATTTTATCCTCACTAGAGGATACGTTTTTAGTGATTTTCAAGAGAGAAGGAGGGAGACAGAAACACCAACTTGAGAAACACCAGAGGGAAGGTAAGGGAGGGTGGGGGTAAGGGGGAGAGATCAACCAAAGGACTTGTGTGCATGCATATAAGCCTAACCAGTGGTCATGGACAACGGGGTAGGGGAGGGATTCCTGGGGAGGGGTTTGGGATAGGAAGGGGGGGATGAGGACAATTATGTGATACCATAATCAATAAACCAATAAAAAGAAAAAAAAGAGAGAGAGAAACATCAACCAGTTGCTTAGTTGCTTCTTGCACTGACCCCAATTAGGGATCCAACCCACAACCGAGGTGTGTGTTCTGACTGAGAATTAAATCTGTAATTTTTTGGTGTGTGGGATGACACTCCAACAGAGCCATTAGCCAGAGCAAAAGTTTCTGTGTGTGTGTGTGTGTGTGTGTGTGTGTGTGTGTGTGTAAAAGTTTCTATCTTGTTTACACTATAGTATAATGTAGGTTTGGGGAGGGAGGCCTGTTCTACCCAGTCACTTGGGACCCAGGCTTCTATATTTTGTGATTCTGCCCTCTGAGAGAGAAAGATTTTATTTTATTTAAATATATTTTATTGATTTTTTACAGAGAGGATGGGAGAGAGATAGAGAGTTAGAAACATCAATGAGAGAGAGAGACATCGACCAGCTGCCTCCTACACATCCCCTACTGGGGATGTGCCCGCAACCAATGTACATGTCCTTGACCGGAATCGAACCTGGGACCTTTCAGTCCGCAGGCCAACGCTCTATCCTCTGAGCCAAACTGGTTTTGGCGAGAAAGAGAGATTTTAAAGAATTGGTTCATGGTTATGGAGGCTGACAAGTCTAAAATCTGCAAGGTAGGCCAGCAGCTGGAGACCCATGAAAGAGTTGATGTTAGGAGAAAAGAAAAAAGAAAAAAAGAGTTGATGTTGCAATTTGAGTCCAAAAGCAATCTGCTGGTAGAATTTCCTTTCTCTCAGGGAAGTCTGTCTTTTTTCTATTAAAGCCTTCAACTGATTGAGGTCTACCCACTATATGGAAGATAATCTGCTTTACTCAAAATCTACTAATGTAAATGTCAATCTCATCTTTAAAAAAAAAATTTCTTCACAAAAACATCTATACTGCCCTAACCAGTTTGGCTCAGTGGATAGAGTGTTGGTCTGCAGTCTGCAAGGTCCCAGATTTGATTCCAGTCAAAGGCATGTACCTTGGTGTGGACACATCTCTAATAGGGGGTGTGCAGGAGGCAGTTGATCAATGTTTCTAACTCTCTATTCCTCTCCCTTCCTCTCTAAAAAAATTAATAAAATGCATATTTTTAAAAATCTATACTAATAAAAGGGTAATATGCTAATTAGATCAGGAGACCTTCTGGACAAAGCCTTGGAGGCGGGGCTGAGGCAGAGGTGGTTAGGGGTGATCAGGCCAGCAGCGGGAATGGGGGGGACAGTTGGGGACAAGCAGACCAGCGGTGGAGGGGGAGTTGGGGCAAGCAGACCAGCAGGGGAGGGACAGATGGGGGTGAGCAGGCCAGCAGAGGAGGGAAGTTGGGGGCAAGCAGGCCGGCAGGCAGGTGAGCGGTTAGGAGCCAGTGGTCCCAGATTGTGAGAGGGATGTCCGACTGCTGACATCCCCTGAGGGGTCCCAGATTGGAGAGGGTGCAGGCTTGGCTGAGGGACACCCCTGTGCATAAATTTTGTGCTTCTTGCACTGGCTCTTAGTAATAAATAATAAAAGGCTAATATGCAAATTTACCAAACAGAATGACTGGTCGCTATTATGTGCACTGACCACCAGGGGGCAGAAGCTCAACACAGGAGCTGCCCCCTGGTGGTCAGTGCACTCTCACAGAGGAGCACCGCTCAGCCAGAAGCCAGGCTCACAGCTGGCTAGTGCAGCTGCAGTGGCAGACCTTCTCTCGCCTCCCCGGCAGCACTAAGGATGTCAGTCAGACCCCCCCGCCCTTGAGGGCATGAATTTCATGCACCGGGCCTCTGCTCTAGAATAATATTTGACCAAATATCTGCATACTGCAGCTAGCCAAGTTGACATATAAAATTAACACAACAGGTTTCTATTCTATTTGCTTGTAGTCATATTCACGTGAGACTAACCACACTCAAGTTCTTTCCTAGATATAATTCTCAACCTAAGATATTCATTTACTTCTTCACCCCTTGCCTGACCCTCAGCGTAATGATGGCTACAGTAAAGCTGTGTGAAATAACTGGGAAGGTCAAGCTCTTCACAAGGTAATTGCCTTAGAGGTGATCACATCTTCCAATTCCTATGGTTCAACATCTTTTTTATAAATATATATATATATATATATATATATATATATATATATATATATTTTATTGCCAAAACCGGTTTGGCTCAGTGGATAGAGCGTCAGCCTGTGGACTGACAGGTCCCAGGTTCAGTTCTGGACAAGGGCATGTACCTTGGTTGCGGGCACATCCCCGGTAGGGAGTGTGCAGGAGGCAGCTGATCAATGTTTCTCTCTCATCAGTGTTTCTAACTCTCTATCCCTCTTCCTTCCTTTCTGTAAAAAATCAATAATATATATATATATATATATATATATATATATATATATATATATTTTAGAGAGAGAGAGGAAGGGAGGGGGAGAGAGAAACATCTGTGTGAGAAGGCGACATTGATTGTTTTCATGCCCCCTACCAGGAATTGAGCCTGCAACCCAGGTATGTGCCCTGATTGGGAACCGAAGAGGCAACCTTTTGGTGCCTGGAATGACACCCAACTAACCGAACCTCATCAGCCAGGGCGAAGGCCTTTTTCAGTCTTATGTTATTTGTCGTCAGCTTTTCCCTCCCTGAAAGTCCCATCACCTCTAGACTTTCTCTACAGGGTGGAGCAAAAATAAGTTTACAGTTATTCATATGGAAAATAATATAATAATTAATAAACAATAACAATACAAGAATAAACTGTGAGTCCATGTACTTACAACTGTAAACCTACTTTTGCCCCACACTGTATTTCCCTTCCATGTCTGCTAAGTCCAGCTAATTGTCACCTAAATCCACCTCTTCTTTCAAATACTCTATAAAGGAACCTGAGCTAGTTATTCAGCTATTGTCTTTCAGCCCCAAACCTACCATCCTACCTTCTGCTGTGAGATACTGGAGCTGGGTTCTGCAAATCACATTTCTGCTTTGTCATCTGGCCCCATGTCTGGCTCTGCCCATGATGGCCACCAGAGGGAGATGCTGAGGTGGGAGGAGGAAGAAAGGACTCCTGTTTGCTTCCTGTGCTGTGAGGTAACCCCAGCGATAATCCTTCACCCTTCAAGGCAGCAGTTCCTTCCTGTAGCAGGAGCTGATTCCACTTTGCAGCTTCACAGTGTCCCACTCAGAGACACCAGCATCAACTGGGTAGCACCCCTTTCCTCAGAGGTGTCAGTCCCTCTTCCAAGTTCAGAGACAGCAGCATCAGACTAAGAGGTCTGAGTTTCAGCTCTGTAGAGCCCCTTTCCTAAGTGTCTAAGTTTTAGTAATTCCAAACTCTTTCCTTTGCTCTCCTAGTTCTAGGAATTATAGATGCTTCCTGCTGTTGCTAACTCTCAGAGTTTTCTTTTTACCCTTTCAGTTATCTAGTTAACAACTCGATATTTAGTTAACCATTCTAACCATTCTTTATATTAAATTAGAGGCCTGGTGCACGAAATTCATGACTGGAGGGGGAGTGTCTCTCAGCCCAGCCCACACCTTCTCTAATCTGGGATCCTTTGGAGGATGTTGGACTGCCGGTTTAGGCCCTATGCAATCAGGCCTAAACCAGCAGTTGGACATCCCTCTCATAATCCAGGAGTGCTGGCTCCCGACTACTCACCTGCCTGCCTGCCTGCCTGATTGCCCCTAACTGCTTTTGCCTGCCAGCCTGATCACCCCCTAACCACTCCCCTGCCAGCTCAATTGACACCTAACTGCTCCCCTGCCGGCCTGGTTGCCCCCAAATGCCCTCTCCTGCTGGCCTGGTTGCCCCTAACTGCCCTCCCCTGCTGGCTTGATTGCCCACAACTACTCTCCCCTGCCAGCCATCTTGTGGCATCCATCCTATGACCACATGGGGGTGGCCATTTTGTGCAAGGGAATGATGGTCAATTTGCATATTGGCTCTTTATTATATATTATTATATAAGATTCTCTCTGCCTAGTGAATGGTGTGATTACTGTATCATTGGCTGTACCCTGACTAGTATAAAAATTGGGCTCTTGTCCTAGCTGGTTTGGCTCTGTGGATAGAGCATTGGCCTACAAACTGAAGGGTTCAGGGTTCGATTCTAGTCAAGGGCACATGCCTAGGTTTCAGGCTTGAGCCCCATAGGGGCATCCAATCAATGATTCTCTCTCATCACTGATGTTTCTCTCTCTCTCTCTCTCCCTCTCCCTTCCTCTCTGAAATCAATAAAACTATATTTTAAAAATCACACATAACATTTACAAAAAAGAAATTGGTACTAGTAGTGGTCCCAGGAAATAGACTTTGAAAGTTAGGATTAGGGAACTGGCTTGGTTGTGTCATTGAGTTTGAATGTGCTAAGTAAGCTCCTTGCCAATGAGAAATGTGATGATACTAATCCATGGCATGCTGTGGCATCATGATTAACCAAATTATAACCTGGGGTTACTTGTGATGAAGTGTTAACTAAAGCAAGTGCCTTGGAGGCCCAAATGGTTGTTGCAATTGACTGTTGTGGCAGCGGTGATGACTACAGGGACTTGATATGGGAGGAATTCTGAATGCATGAGTCCTTGCAGAAAATGACAAATTTGGGTCTTTAAACTCCCCCCTCAATTCATTGTAAGAGAATAAAAAAGCTTCTATGATAGCCATAAAATAAGCTCTTACTTCTTATAGCCACAAGACTTATTTGCTACAGCCGAAACCGGTTTGGCTCAGTGGTGGAGCAACGGTCTGCGGACTGAGGGGTCCCGGGTTCGATTCCGGTCAAGGGCATGTACCTTGGTTGTGGGTACATCCCCGGTGGGGGGGTGTGCAGGAGGCAGCTGGTCGATGTTTCTCTCTCATTGACGTTTCTAGCTCTCTCTCTCCCTTCCTCTCTGTAAAATATCAATAAAATATTTTTTTTTAAAAAAAGACTTATTTGCTACAAATAAAACAAACAAAAATTATGCATGGTGCAGTTATATCCATTTAATTCTGTCTCTTTTTTAAAAAATAAAGAAGGAACTCTTTTTTAAAAATATATATTTTATTGATTTTTTACAGAGAGGAAGAGAGAGGGATAGAGAATTAGAAACATCGATGAGAGAGAATCATCGATCGGCTGCCTCTTGCACGCCCCCTACTGGGGATGTGCCCGCAACCAAGGTACATGCCCTTGACCGGAATCGAACCTGGGACCCTTCGGTCAGCAGGCCAACGCTCTATCCACTGAGCCAAACCGGTTTCGGCTAATTCAGTCTTAATAAGTCTTCTGTGATTGAAAAGGAGTGGGACCCTGAAACTTGGAATGGGGGCATCTGGCTGACTTTCTTTAGGTCCTTGGGAGTTTTATGGGCCAGCCTGTCACTTCTACTCATATTCTATTAGCCAGAATTCAGTCCCTTGGCTATGCCTATTTATAAGAGAGTCTGGGAACTGTGGGTAATTGGTGAGAATGCCATACAAAATGCATCCCTAGCGCCCTAGGGCAGTTTGACTCAGTGGACAGAGCATCAGCCTGTGGACTGAAGGGTCCCAGGTTCAATTCCAGCCAAGGGCACATGCCTGGGTTTCAGGCTCGATTTCCCCCCTCCCCCCTCCCATAGGGGGCGTGCAGGAGGCAGCCAATCAGTGATTCTCTCTCATTGTCGATGTTTCTTTCTATCCCTCTCCCTTCCTCTCTGAAATCAATAAAAATAAGTTTTAAAAAATGCATCCCTAGGGACATTTAGGTAGAAGTTTTAGGAGAGTGATGTATACAGGCCGAATTGTAAGAAGTTAAGGAATGATAGGTGACCAGGAAATTGTAGTTGCTCTTTAATGCGACTAATTAGAGAGAAAAGGATAAACCTGAAGCTAGAATAAGGTGGTAGCCCAACATGGGAAGCTGTTTCTGTCATTATTTTTTAAAATATGTATTTATTGATTTTCTGGAGAGAGGAAGGGAGAGGAAGAGATAGAAACATCAATGCATTAACATCAATTGGCTGTCTCCTGCTGGGAACCCAGCCCCAGGGCATGTGCCCTGACCAGAAATCAAACTGGTGACCTCTTGGTGCATGGGTTGACATTCAACCACTGAGCCATACTAGCCAGGCTGTTGTTGTGTTTGGTTTTTTTTTAGTTTAGTTTTGCTTTTTTTTTTTTTTAATATGTTTTTATTGATTTTTCACAGAGAGGAAGGGAGAGGGATAGAGAGCTAGAAACATCGATGAAAGAGATACATCGACCAGCTGCCTCCTGCACACCCCCCACCAGGGATGTGCCCGCAACCAATGTACATGCCCTTGACCGGAATCGAACCTGGGACCTTTTGGTCTGCAGACCGACACTCTACCACTGAGCCAAACCGGTTTCGGCAGTTTAGTTTTGCTTTTTAATTGATAGAGGAGAATTGAGTATGTGTTTGCAGTCTCAATGAACAGGAAGAAGTAAGGCATGAGTGGAGGGTTGGCCATAGGCAGAGGGAGGTCCACATATTTAAGACTAGAGGCCTGGTGCATGAGTTCATGCACCAGTGGGGTCCCTTGGCCTGGCCTGAGGGATCAGGCTGAAACCGGCCCCCCAACATCTCCCGAGGGGTCCCGGATTGTGAGAGGGATTGGGGAGGCCAAGGGACCCCACTGGTACATGATCGGGGTTAGGGAGGGATTTAGGAGGTTGGCAAACCATGGAGGGACCGAGGGAGGGCTCCAGGGCATGTCCAGCCCGTCTCACTCAGTCCTGATGAGCTAGACCCCAGCAGCAAGCTAACCTACCCATTGGAGCGTCTGCCCCCTGGTGTTCAGTGCACGTCATAGCGAGCAGTTGAGCATCCTTAGCATATCATGAGCATATTATGCTTTGATTGGTTGAACAGATGACCAGACAACCGGACACTTAGCATATTATGCTTTTTATTATATAGCACTAGAGGCCTGATGCATGAAATGCATGCAGAAGTAGGCCTTCCTTCTCCTGGCTGCTGCCACCAGCTTCCCTCTGGCACCTGGGAACCCGGCTGGCTTCCCTCCGGCCCCAGCTTTGTCTGGAAGGATTTCCGATCGGTCTAATTAGCATATTACCCTTTTATTGTTATAGATAAGAGGAGAGCATAGATTCAAATGGAAATGATAAGATAGAGAAGAGGAAAGCTAAAAATCAAGTTGGTTAGTACAAAGTGACAAGGAACAAGAAAATACGCAGGGTTTGGAGAGGACCCACTTGCGGCGGAACAGCAGGAATGCGCCCTGGAACAAGTGTGTCCCGTGTTGTAACTGTTCCCATAGCAACAAGTGAGGAGGGAGGAAGCCCACCACTCGGTTCACTCCAAGACAGGGGTCATCAAATTCAGAATCTTTGGCACCAAGGGCACACTTGGGTGGTCTTGGGTCGTCTTAGTGTTCTTTGAGGTAATTGTTGTTGCCTTTCTACCCCTTCCCATTGTGTATTTTGACTTCCTTTCTTACTCTTTCCCACCCTCGTTCCAGCCTTCTTCCTATACTTTTCCTTAGGTTTTCCAATAACCCCAGTCTGGTGGGCAGACCCTAAAATGACCCCCAGTGATCACTGCCTCCTCATGTTCACACCTCTGTGTAATCCTCTCCTCGTGTGTGACTTTCTTCCAACCCAAAGATTATGGCAAAAGTGACGGGATGTTGCTCCCGTTACATATGTAGTTGAATCTTGAACAATGCAGGGGTTAATGGTACCAACCTCTGTGCAATCAAATATCCATGTTTAACGTTTAACTCTCACGGTATCCATGGGGGATCGGGGATTGCAAGACCCAGGCAGATACCAAAATCTGAAGATGCTCAAATGCCCTATAGAAAATGGTGTACAGCTGAAACCAGTTTGGCTCAGTGGAGAGAGCGTTGGCCTGTGGACTGAAAGGTTCCGGGTTTGATTCCGGTCAAGGGCATGTACCTTGGTTGCAGGCACATCTCCAGTAGGGGGTGTGCAAGAGGCAGCTGATTGATGATTCTCTCTCATCAATGTTTCTAACTCTCTATCCCTCTCTTCCTCTCTGTAAAATATCAATAAAATATATATTTTATTTATTGCCGGTTTTGGCAATAAAATATTTTTTTTAAAAGAAAGAAAATGGTGAACATCAATGCATATAGTCAGCTCTCCCATTGTGGACTCCCAATTGTGGAAGAATAAAAAAAAAAATACAAGTATTTATTGGGGGAAAAATCTGTGTATAAACAGACCAGTGTGGTGTTCAAGGGTCAACTGTCCAACAGGATACGTTACATTACATAAACCCCTGTCTTGGCAGCCCGGAGCTAAGGCTCTCCTGTGGGCTTGAGGTGAGCGCCGTGCTGGGGAAGCCCACGCGGCACGGAACCGGGGTAACTAACCTCCCGGAACTGCAGCTGGCTGAGGGGCACCCCCAGTTGACAGCCAGCAAAAACCACAGGCCCTCAGTCCTAGGTTCGCAAGGAAATCAGTTTTGCCAACACCCCGAATGGGCTTGCAGGTGGACTCTCCCCCGGCTGGGTCTCCCGCCCGGCTGACCCCTTACCTTGACCGTAACCTCCGGAGGCTCTTACGGGCTCACCTCCTGGCCCAGATCCCGTGAGATGTGTTGTGTGAGCCGCTACATCTGTTACACACGGAAAGAAAGTGAACGTGCCCAGAGTTCCTGGAAGCCGCCGCGTCCCGGAGGCGCGAATCTTCCTCCTGTGCCCAGGTGGGACCTGTGACATGGGTGACACCCGGCACCTGGGTCCGGGTCCGGGTCACCGAGCCGGGCAGGGAAGGCCAGGGCGTGCGCCACACACTCTGGGCACTTGGAACTGCAAGGCAGCGGCTGGCAGGCCCCTGGCTTGCAGATCAGATGTGTCCCCACTCCACCCCCGCCAGACGCCTTTCGGGTGGTCGGCGCTGAGACAGGTGGCGCCGGCCCGGGAGTGACAGGCGGGGAGTCGCCGCCCGGCGGAGGGTCGGCTGGAAGGGGGTCGGGAGCCCCGAGCGCGCCTCGGCCCCCGGCTTTGTGCCTCTGGAGAGGGCCGGCCGGCGGGGCGCAGGGACCGGGCGGGCCCGAGCGCCATCCCCGGCGCGGGCGGAGGGGGCGCTGCGGCGGGAGGCCGGCCGGCGGGCGGGGCGGGCGGGGCGGGCGGGGCGGGGCGGGCGGCGGGTGGGGCCGCCCCGGCGAGGGAGCGAGCGCCGCCGCCGCCGCCAGCTCCGCGGCTCGGGTCCCGGCGGCGCGGCGGCCCGCGGGGCGGGCGCGGAGCGAGGCCGCGGCGGCCGCATGAAGGACTGCGAGTACCAGCAGATCAGCCCCGGGGCCGCCCCGCCGCCCGCCTCCCCTGGGGCGCGCCGCCCCGGCCCCGCCGCGCCGCCCCCGGGCGCGGGCCCCGGGCCCCGGCCGCCCGCCGCCGCGGCCCCGCGCTGGGGCGGCAGCGGGAGCCTCGGCCGCCGCCCGCGGCGCAAGTGGGAGGTGTTCCCGGGCCGCAACCGCTTCTACTGCGGCGGCCGCCTCATGCTGGCCGGCCACGGCGGCGTCTTCGGGCTCACGCTGCTGCTCATCCTCAGCACCACCGTCCTCTTCTTCGTCTTCGAGTGAGTTCCGGCCCCATCCCCTGCGGGGCCCCATCCCCTCCGGCCGCCCCGACCCCCGCGCACCCCGCCCCGCCCCCTCTGCCAGCCTTTGGTGGGCATTCCGGCCCCTCCGGCCCCGCCGGGCACCCCCCCCTCCGCAGCACCTGCAGGCACCTCCGGTCCCCGGCTCTGGGCCTGCATCCTCCCGGTGCCTTCAGGCCCCTCCTCCTCGCCTCTCTCTCTCTCATCCTTCCTTCCTTCCTGGTCCCCAGCCTCCCTCCTAGCCACCCCTTTCTCTGTGGTCCCTCCCCGACACCCCCATCCTTCCCCGGCACCCTGCCTTTGCCAGCCTCTGCCAGGAACACCGCCCTCACCTGTCCCTTGTCCCTTGACCCCCGACCCCCCTCCCTCTGACATCTCAGTCTCCGCTCTCCGCGGCCGCCCCCCCCCCCGCCCCCGCTCCTTGGAGATCTCTCTCCTTACCTATCCCCAGGACTGGCCCTGCCCCCCCCCCCACTTCCACTTCCACCCCCAGGTTCTTTTTGACCGCTGGAGGCATCTTATCTCCAGATCCCTTCCTGATAACTTCTGAGTTTCTCCCATGGCTTTTGGCTATGCACTCCCACCACGGTTTCTAGCGGTTTTCCCACTACCTTCGGGTCCTTCTGGGACCCCGTGGCCACCTCTCCACTCTGACCCTCTCACCACCTTTCTTGTCTTCCATTGTGGGGTCCCCGGGCAATCTTCCCTCAAACATGCTCGGGCCTCTCAGACCCCCTTTCCCTCTCCAGCACTCGCCTTAGCTTCTTCAGAGCTTCTTTCCTTCCTCCCTCTCCCCCCCCTTTCCCCCCCAGACATCTCCCCAGCCCCTCCCCCTCCTCACCGCCTCCCCCCCCCCCCCCCCCCCCGCATTTGGAGCATCACCCCTCTAGCCTAACCCCGTGGCAGGAACAGCTGCATACCTGTTTTCCAGGAGAGCCCAGAGCACTGTGTGTGGCAGGCCATGTCTGCTCCTGTGAGCTCTAACGTCTGTAGGCCCCCAGGTTTGGCTGCCCACACGCTGGCTGCAGTTTACGGGTGAGGAGGGCACACCGGCCATTTTACTGGGGTCACGTATTTGTGTCAGAAGTTTCCCACCCTACCCTGGGTCTCTAGCTTCGGCTGCCTGTTAGATGACTCCTTGCACGCGCACATGTACGCACATGTACACACCCACTCCATGCCGTGTGAGCTCCGCTTTCCCCCCTAGTTCTCCCATCTTTGGTGGTCTTACATCATTACACGGCGTAGTTAAGAATGCCATCTCTGGAGCCAAGAGACCTGGTTCAAATTCCAGATCCACCACACAAATTCCGGATCCACCGCTCAGTAACTGGGGGACTTCGGGCGGTCACTTCCTCTCAGAGCCTCAGTTTCCTCGTCTATAAAATGGGGTTCACAACAGTACCCACTCCCTCAGGCTGTTGTGTAGCTTTCAGCCTATAATAGGAACTTAATTTAGCTTGCTGCTGCTCTTACTGTTTGTTATCTTGGTCAAAAACTCTTCCCCGGGGCGTGGGGCGGGGAGCCAAGATGAATGAGGCCGCCACCCAGACTCTAGCCCCCAGGTAACCTTTCTGGCCACCAGGGTTGGTATCTGCAATCTTGGTTTTCCCCTTGAAGCAAGGTGAGGACTTCCTACCACTTAGCTTCTCCCTTTCACCCTCCCCTTCTGAGGCTGGGTGGATACAAAGTTCTGGGACAGTTTGGCCAGCAGACGCTCTGGGGAGCCCCCAGGGCCCCCTCCTTGGCCCCTGGCTGAGTTTCAGATCCACGTCTTAGGGCCTGCCCACGGGATGTTTTGAAAGTTCCTTTTCCAGTATCCCGCCCGCCCGCCCAGGTCTTCCCACCGGGGCAGGAGGGCAGGAGGAAGCGGTGCTTGCCGTGGGTTGGCCCCGTGACCCGCGTTGTGGGACTTGGCCAGTTCAGAAGCAGGACTTTCTGTGGGCTGAGTGGGTGTCTTCACCGGTGACAGAGTTGTCCCCAGTTGGGAGGAAGTGAGGACTTCTGGGATTGAGCGGACCTTGTGAAACATCTATTTCTGCTCCTCCCCACTTGGGGTGGTGGCGTTGGCAGGGGTGTAGGGTTTGGGCCAAGAGCCCCCCTCCGTCTGGCCTGGGGTGAAAACTTAGGGGGGAGCTGGCACGACGGGAGTGCTGTTGGTGAGGGCGTGGGGGGCGAGAGGTGCTCTTGCTCGCCTGTTGCTCTTGGGGAGGCAGAGGCGGCTCCCAGGGCCTTCCTGCTGGGAGTGGCTTTGCCTCGTTGTTCGGTTTGGTGGGTTACTGCGCAGGCCTCCAAGCGGGGCTCCCAGCTCCGCCCTGCTCCCCACCCCAGACGGTGTCTTTCATCGTAAGTCCCCCTGGCTCTCTGGATCAGGGCCAGAGCCCTGGCAAAGGACTTTCTCCCCGCACCCATCTCTTCCCGCTCCCCCTGGGTATTTTCCCCTCCGCACACTGGCCACCTTGCACACTCCTGCCCCAGGTCCTTTCATCTTTAGGTAGCCTTATGGTTCACTCCCTCACCCTCTCCCGTCCTTCCCTTACCATCCCTGTAACATGGCAAACCAGTCCCTTTGCCCTGACGTATCTCACCTGACATACCACGTGTACACATTTTGTTTCGGGCCTCTCTCCACGAGAGCAGGGTTTTATTCTCCTCGCTATTGTAGTCTTAGTGCCTAGGACAGGGTCTGGTGTGCAGTGGCCACTCAATACAATATATATTTGTTGGATATGAATGGACAGAGCATTTGCTGGGAGCCCCTAGAGCAGCTGTGGGCAAACTATGGCCCTCGGGCCGGAGTTCGGCTGTTCTATCCGGCCCGCGGAGCCGAAAGAGCGGAGGGTTCTCTTGCTCTCCCCTCCGCTCCTTCACCAGCAGCCCAAGATGAGAGTGCCAGCATGGTCAGGTTGCTTGTGTCCCGGCCCTCCGGTCCAGTTTAAGAACCCATTGTGGCCCTCTAGTCAAAAAGTTTGCCCACCCCTGCCCTAGAGACTCAGTCCTGTTACTGACCTTGGATATGGCTGTGGGTTTCCGAGTCCCCTTTTATAAAATCTGGGGCCTGGGACTTGCTGATTTTGAGGGCTCTATAACCCTCAGACCTCAAGTTTTCTCTATCCCCAAAAAAGTCTGGTGGGCCATGAACTGGTCCAGTTGTCATGTGGGTGGCACGGAGGGCTCAGCTCTGGGGTTTGGAGCTGGGGAGCACTGAGGTGTCTGGAGCAGGCTGTGTCCCCCTGGAGCCCTTGGCCTTGGCGGTCTCCGCTCCTCGAGGTGTGGGCCTCTCTCGGAGCCAGAATCTCAGATGATGGAGGCTCCAGAAATAGCATGGAGGTGGCCACAGGTGTGCTTCTTGCAGTGACGCCAGTTCCTGGAATTGTGGCTGATCCGGGCCTCCCAGTGGCCAGCTCCTCACTCACCGTGGCGCTGGGAGGGAAGGCAGCCGAGGACCGTGGCTTTTAATGTGGGAGGGCCTCAAAACCAGGCCTGCGCACGGGTGTCCGCCAAGCCGGCTGGGGTCGGAGGCCCGACAGAGCGGACGTGGACACCGGCCTTTGGGTAGCAGTGTCAGTGGCGGGACCATGCTCTTCTCCGGTCCCCCTTCCCCGGGCTAATTCTACTCATTCTTTGTTTTTAAAGATATGTTTATTCATTTCGGAGGAGAAAGAAGAAAGAGAGAAACATCACTGATGAGAGAGAATCATTAATCGGCTGCCTCCTGCATGCCCCCTGCTGGGGATTGAGCCCGCAACCCATGCGTGTGCCCTGACTGTGGAAATCAAGCTGCGACCGCCTGATTCTAGGCCGATGTTCACCCACTGAGCCACACCGGTCAGGCTGGTTTTCCTTTTGAATATGCTTTCTATTGGTTTGAGAGAGGGAGAAGGAAGAGGGAGAGGGAGGCAAACCTGGGCATAAGCCCTGACCCTAATCGAACCAGCAACGTCGCTGGCACAGGATGATGCTCAGTTCCTAAGCCGCACCACCAGGGCTAATCCTACCCATCCTTCCGGTTTTAGCGTCGGCATCTCCTTCAGCCAGTCTGTGTTCCTGGCTGTTCTGCTGCCTCTCCCTTCCCCACCATACTGTGCAGGGCCATGTGGCAATTCTCTGTTTGCGTGTCTGCTCTCCTCACCAGGCCATGAGCCCCACTGAGAGAATGGGGGCGCTGGTCTCATCACGGCCCGGTATTCCTGCTTCTTATGGAAGGTGCCGCCTGCGTGTAGCAGGCCGCAGTAACTGTTGTGGACTGACGGACTGGAGGAATGAGTGAACGTTGTCATGGATGGTTCATCTCAAGTGACGTTCCGATGGTTTGGGGGGAGCTGCCCGAAGCTCCGTGGTTAGGAGGATTCTGCGGCTGCGGCCGAGTGTACAGCGCTGGGATCTACTGATCGCATCTGCCGCGGCCCCGGGCGGAAGCGCAGGATTGATTAGCGATGTCAGGCGCTCGTGGGGAAGTGGCGGCCGCCTCCTCTGGGAGGGGCTCCATCCAGGCATGTGGGGGTGTTTGCAGGGGCGGCATAGCTGCCTAGCACGGTAGCCCCGTGCCCAGGGAGCCTGTGGGTAACTGCTCATCTTCCTCTCTCTCTCTCTCTCTCTCTAGCTGTCCCTTCTTGGCCCGCCAACTGACCCTTGCCATCCCCATCATCGCTGCTATCCTCTTCTTCTTCGTCATGAGCTGCCTGCTCCAGACGAGTTTCACCGACCCCGGGATTCTGCCCCGGGCCACTGTCTGTGAAGCAGCCGCCCTGGAGAAGCAGATCGGTGAGGCTCCGACTCCCGGTGAAGCTGCGGCCCCCAGGTCCACACCCCCCGATCTGAGAGGAGGCTTGGTTTCCTCTCCCCACACCGTGCTGGGAACGGGGGTCAACAGTGAGGAAGGCAGGCGGGAGCTGACACTAGAATGGAGGAGACCGGTGATCAGCAGGGGAGTCACAAACGAGAGGTGCTAGCAAGTGAAAGCTGTCAGGGCAGCCAGCATAGCGCTGAGAGCTTTCTGGGTGTCAGGCACTGTCTCCACCTCTTTATGTGCATGATCTTCTTTAATCGCCCAGTAATCCCCCGAGGCAAGCACTGTTGTGACTCTGCTTTCACTAATTAAATGGAGTCTCAGAGAGGTTCAGTAAATGGTCCGAGATCACCCAATAAGTGGAAGAACTGAGGTGAGACCCCAGGCAGTCTGACCAGAGCCCCTGCTCTTAAACATTTATATATACCTACCCATTTGCCATCAAATCCTTACTATGTGCCAGGTACTTTTCTAGATGCTGGTAGTACAGCAGTAAGCACATATGACAATAATCTCTGCCTCTTGGAGCTGACACTCCAGCGGAAAGAATTAAATAGCAATGAAAGAAAGATCTAGGATGTGAGACAGAGAAGAGGGAGCCAGGGAGGTGGGGTGAGAGCTGGGGGGGAGAGTTTGATTTTAAATAGGGTGGTCAGGGAAGGCTTTGTGAATGAGATGGCATCTGAGCAAAGAAACAGAAACCTGCGGAGCGGAGGGTTTGAGTTGTGAGGACCTGAGGGGGGAGCACCGGAGGCTAATTTAGATTAGGTAGTCAGGGGAGGCCTCTAGGAGGAGGTGGCCCTTGAGATGAGCCCTGAATGGTGCAATTATTCTAGTAATGTGTTGTGGTTTGGAAACAATGAAAACAAAACCCTGGAGTTGCAGATAAACAGGTGCGTGTGAGGAATGGCAGGAAGGCCAGGATGGCCGAGGGTGGGTGCTCCCAGGCTCCTCACAGTGTGGGTCCCCCTGGTGGCAGGGCAGCTGCGGGCGCCGGGAGGGAGGCAGGGCCTTCATCTCAGCTTGCTCCACCCGAGCTCCTTCCTGCTGAGAAGTGACGTCAGTGTTTGTACACCTCACAGGTTTCCGGTTCGCGGTTGGCTCCTTCCCCTACCAGGGTGACTTTTAGACAAGCTTTTAAACACCCAGTTTGGCCCAGAAAAGACCTCGTGGTCTATGGACGCAGAGGCCTGCTGCACCCATCCCCGGAGCCATCCCACTCATTGCGGGCAGCAGCTCGGGAGGGCGGCGGGAGGGGAGAGGATATTGATATTCTCTTGCTCTCCGCTCCTTGTCTCACCCTCCTCCCAGGCCGGTCCTCAGCCACGCCCTTGGTTGCTGTCTTCCTCTGCCTGCATCCAGCTTCCTTCCCTCTTGCAGGTCTGAGTCACTCGGCCTGGTTTCTGCTCTGTCAGAACCCCAAGGTCTGACCTGGGCCCGTCCGCCGGGCAGTGGGGGGGGGGGGGGCTCAGCTGCAGCCCCGTTTCTCCCCCTCCCGGCGGGCTAATCGGGAGGCAGGATTATTATCCAGCGCAGCCTGAGCTCAGAGGCCTGGCTGCCCGGAGGCCTCCGCTTCCTGTGAGCCGTCAGGGCGATGCTGACAACGGTAATCCCCCGTGCTGGGGGAAAGCTGACTGTGTCCATTATCCCCACACATCCTCGCGGAGCCGGCCGTGCCCACGCAGAGACTGGGTGCGTGCCTTGACTCCCACGCCCCTCAGCCTAACGTCTCCGCTCAAATGGCCCGTGCTCTGGAAAGTCTCTGCGGCCCCAGGTGGGCCACCCCTCCCATGGCGCACTCCCACAGCACCGTGTCCTGGCGCCCTGGTCCCGTGCTGCTTGGTGATCTCATGGGATTGTCGGGCAGAGCCAACAGCCTTTCCCAGGGAGTCTCTTCTTCCCCCGGCAGCCGCCTGGACAGCTGAGTGACTTGGGCTCAATGTCTGAGACATGGGACTTCTCCCCAGCGGGCATTACGGGCTGGACCATTTATGTGTGGATTCCATATGCTGACTACTAACTGTGCAGGTTTTGGGGGCAGGGGGCAGAGGTAGGCCTGACTGGCTGCCACAGGTGAGATCAGGCTCTGGAAGAGGATCAGGGAAACCAGGAGTACCTTCTGTCCAGACCAGCCGTGGGCAAACTACGGCCCTCGGGCCAGATCCCACCCGTTCGGCTGTTCTCTCCGGCCCGCGGAGCCAAAAGAGCAGAGGGTTCTCTTGCTCTCCCCTCCGCTCCTTCACCAGCAGCCCAGGATGAGAGTGCCAGCATGGTCGGGTTGCTTTTGTTCCGGCCCTCCGGTCCAGTGTAAGAACCCATTGTGGCCCTCCAGTCAAAAAGTTTGTCCACCCCTGGTCCAGACGATATGAGAAAGCTTCAGAGAGGGGTGCATTGAGCCAAACTGTAAAGTTTGGGTCGGTTCAAGCACAGGAAGATGTGAGGGAGGCCTCCAGGCTGGAACGGAAGGAGGAGGGCAGATTGGGAGGAAGGGGGGCCGGTGGGGGACCCTGATCAGGCCATGTTGGCTGGAACACAGGGGGTACTTCAGAGAATGTGGGAAATTCTCTTTGGAGGATGGATGGGGTGACGGCAGTCTAGCGGGGCCCACTTGTCAGAGTTGGAGACCTTCCTTTGAGAACAGTTGCTGAGCCTAGAAAGTGGCATCTTTGGGGGCTCTGAATTCTCAAACTTGAATAGGAGGCTTCCAATCAGGGTGAAACGTTTCTTGAAAAGGACTAAGGTCACTGAGCATTTTTTTTTTTTTTTTAATTTCAGAGAGGAAGGGAGAGAGAGAACTATCAATGATGAGAGAGAATCATTGATCAGCTGCCTCTGGCATGCCCCTTATTGGGGACCGAGCCCACAACCGAGCACACGGCCTTGACTAGAATGGAACCTGGGACCCCTCAGTCTGCAGGCCGACGCTCTATCCACTGAGCCAAACCAGCCAGGGCTCACTGAGTGTGTTTGACAAGGTTGGGGGCTGGCTCTGGGCTGGGGGTGCTGTTCACATAAATGCGAACTGATTACTAGGCCTGGTGCCATGCGGGCTGCGGGCATCTTACTTTGGCCCTCAGACCAGCGGCCCACCAGGATCTGGCCTAGAGCTCCCAGCGCTCCCACCCCACGCCCACTGTCTGAGGTTGGAGGACCAGGGCTTCCCAGTTTTCCCAGAACTGCCCCTGCCCCTCGTTTAGCACTTGACGTCTCCTGTCTCAGGAAACCCTTGGAGGGAGGAAAGGCTTGAAAGAGAACTGAAAAGGGAATAACGTTGCCTTCTTCTCGGAGCCTGTGGGGCCTGGTGGGAGCAGGGCTTCCGTAACAACACATGTCTGGAAGGTTGTGGTTCACGGCCACTTTGGTCGGCGCTAAGCAGGGTCTCCAAAACCAGAGGGAGCACTCGGCTCTTCTTAAAATTAAAGGTGCTGCCCTAGCTGGTTTGGCTCTGTGGGTAGAGCATTGGCCAGGTCCCATTCCAGCCAAGGGCACATGCCCGGGTTGAGGGCTCGGTGCCCAGTAGGGGACGTGCAGGAGGCAGCCAAACAATGATTCTCTCTCATCATTGATGTTTCTATCTCTCTCTCCCTCTCCCTTGGGATCTGGAATTATATATATATATATATATATATATATATATATATATATATATATATATATTAAAAAATTAAAGGTGCTTATGCTCAAGATGAACCTGAAGTCTATCTAGGCAAGGGATGTGCTTATGTGTACAAAGCAGAGAACAAGACAGTGACTCCTGGTGGCAGAAGGAGTAAAACCAGAGTAAGCCGGGAAAGGGAATGTGTGCCCACGGAAACAGTGGCATGGTCCGGGCTAAATTCCAAAGCAGCCTTCCCACTAAGGCCATTGGACACAGAATCCATGTAATGCTGCACCCCTCAAGAATTTAAACTTATTGAAAAGTAAAGATATAAAATGGGTTTGTTTAAAAAAAAGAAAGAGCCGAAACCGGTTTGGCTCAGTGGTAGAGCATCGGTCTGCGGATTGAAAGGTCCCGGGTTCGATTCCGGTCAAGGGCATGTACCTTGGTTGCGGGCACATCCCCAGTAGGAGGTGTGCAAGAGGCAGCTGGTCGATGTTTCTCTCTCATCAACGTTTCTAGCTCTCTATCTCTCTTCCTTCCTCTCTGTAAGAAATTAATAAAATATATTTAAAAAAAAAAAAAATAAAAAATAAAAAAAAATAAAAAAAAGAAAGAAAGAAAAGAAAAGGAAGAGCCCGGCCAAGGTGGCTCAGTGGTTGAACATCAACTTACAAACCAGGAGGTCAGGATTCAATTCTCAGCCAGGGCACATGCCCAGGTTTTAAAAAATAAAAATTAAATTAAATAAAAAGGGAATTAACTTTCTCATCATATGATTCAAGGTTGCTTAATGACATGGTCAGTAAACAAACCATCTTCTACTTTCCTGAAAACTCGCCTGTCTGCAGAGGCGCGCAAGCTCCAGGCCCCTCCTCCCACCTCCCGCCACTCTCCCGCGCCCCCAGCCACGTGGTGCCATTAATGCCTTGGAGCCTTTGCTCACTGCCATGCCCGCCTTCCTGGCAGGCCGGAGGAATCTTTTTTTCCTGATCCAATTTACCAGTAATTGCCACTTCATCTTTTGTCGCTTTCTTGAATGCTGCTTCCTGCCCCACCCCACATGTTCCCTCTGTGTGCTCACAGTATTGAATCTAGGCATCAATAACGCCATGAATTGATTAGCTATGGGTTAAGCTTTTCCATTATGTCATCTCTATATGCACCATCCTCTTATAAGGTTGATACCACTACCCAGTGAGGAAACTGAGGCTCGGAGAGGTTGAGCAACTTCCTCACAGTCACAAGCTGACAAGTGGCCGGGGTAGGTTTCAGAATGAGATCAGGCTGGCCCAGAGTCCCCACGCTTGAGTCACAGAGCCTCTTACACTGGCTCTGTAATTATCACTTTGGCTCATGTGTTCCCAGGTTACCTCTAAGCGCGTATGTGGTGGAGGCTCCATAACCCTCTGGAAGGAACAGAAATGGTCAGGTGGGTCAGGTGTGACCCAGCACTCACAGCCTGGCACTGTGACTGACCTTGAGCTGAACCAGAAGTTGGGGAGACTGCAATCCTACAGCTGTTCCCTCTATAGGAGGGAACAACAGAAGGGCAGTAGGGCCCTGTCGGGCGGGTAGAGGTCCCCGCTCTCCCTCACTAACGCCTCTGGGAAGGCCATGACCAGCCCCAGGGGGCTTCCAGGCCAGCCACGGGCTTCACTCACAGCCCCACCATTTAGGTCTCACTGCGGGACCCCTGCCCGCTCTTCCCCGTGGGTTGTGGTTGGGGCGTGGCAGGCCCTTTCCCTTGGTCAGGAGAAGGACGTCTGGACACCCGTTGGTTTGTCATGGTCATTCAGGGGGAAGGAGTCTCCCCCCCCCATTGCCACTTCCCCAGGGGCGTGGTGTCCCCCCAGGAAGGCGGCAGGAGGCCTCGCTTGCAGGAGGTGCCTTTTGACTTCCTGGGGAAGAACCTGAAGTAGAAAGAGCCCTGGAGTGGATCTTAGATTCCCTTTAGGTAGGGGTAGCATCTCTTTTATCACTCCATTGCTTTAAAAAAAAAAAAAAAATATATATATATATATATATATATATATTTTTTTTTTTTTTTTTCCCCAGAGAGGAAGGGAGAGGGAGAAAGAGAGAAACATCAGTGATGAGAGAGGAGAGAGACTGGCTGCCTCCCGCTTGCCCACACAGAGGACGGAGCCCACAACCCAGGCATGTGCCCTGACTAGGAACCGAACCGTGACCTCCTGGTTCATAGCTCGACGCTCAACTACTGAGCCACACTGGCCAGGCTCTCTTCATTTCTTCAACAAATCATTTTCTGAACTGGTGACCAAAGGAAACACGTTTGCCTCATCTATATGTACTTGCTTTTCTCCCCTCACCTGCCACCCTCAGTCAGGCCTTGTACAATAGCTTGTCATAGTAGATGCTAATGTTTGTAAGAATGAACAAATGAACGCTTTGGAAGACAAAGACTTTTCTTTCGGCCCCATCTTATGTTGTTGGAGTGAAGCCGGTTTTCCCACCTATGAAATGTGGGCACATATCCCCTTACCCAGCCCAGAGCCCTTGTTAGTGCGTCCGGTGAGACAGGGAATGTCCGTTTACCTTGAAAATTGTCTTCCTCTGTTGAAACGTAAGAGGCTTGAGCCTTGTAGCAAGAATGGCAAATGGACGTGCTCCGGGCACGAACAAGCTGCCATTGGAAGGGGCTGCCGGAGGGGCGGGTTGAGGGGAATTCTGAGACCAGATCTGGCGTGGTGACTGGCCAGGACTGTTTGGCCTGAGAACAAGCAGGGGAACCACTGCTGGCCTCCCCCCACCTGTCACCCCCGATGGGGTTCGGCCGCCGTGGGGGCACCCCCACAGCCTCTTGTGGTCCAACTTACCTAGGGCCCTGCAGCCGGTGGCTCTCATTCAGCATCCGGGTGGCCTCCTGGCTCCAGCGTGACAGTCTCTCCTTTGCCTTGGCTCTCGGCAGCCTGAGGAAGCTGGGTGTGCAGAGCTTTACTTTCTCCGCGTTCTAGAGAGGAGGAGTCCGGCCCCGAGGCCAGAATATATGGTAGGAGTTCCCCCCCCCCCCCCCTGCCTTGGAGGAGAGGCTTGGGCTCTGGCTGCTCTGGGGAGGGCTGGTGGGAACCCTGCCAGGACACCCATACTTTCCGTCCTGAAGAGGGTCTGTGGCTGCCCTTCACTTGCGATGGGTTGTATTCTGAAGTGTGTGGGGTTTTTTTGTGTGTAAATCAGTTGTTTGGAATATAGTGTTACATACATAGAAAAAGCATAATGCGATGAAACCGGTTTGGTTCAGTGGATAGAGCGTAAGTATGCGGACTCAAGGATCCCGGGTTCGATTCCGGTCAAGGGCATGTACCTTAGTTGCGGGCACATCCCCAGTGGGGGGTGTGCAAGAGGCAGCTGATAGATGTTTCTCTTTCATCAATGTTTCTAACTCTCTATCCCTCTCTCTTCCTTGCTGTAAAAAACCAATAAAATATATTTAAAAAAAGAAAAGAAAAGAAAAAAGTATAATGCTAACATTTTTTTTCTTTTTAAAATTTATTTTCTTTTGTATTTTTGTTTGGTTTTCTTTTTTGTGCTTTTTGTAATACTTCTTTTTTTAAAAAAAGATTGATTTTATATATTTTTAATATATTTTTATTGATTTCAGAAAGGAAAGGAGGAGAGAGACAGAAACATCAATGATGAGAATCATTGATCAGCTGCCTGCTGCACATCCCCTACTGGGGATCAAGCCCACAACCTGGGCATGTGCCCCGACCAGGAATCTAACAGTGACCTCCTAGTTCATAGGTCAAAGCTCAACCACTGAGCCATGCTAGCAGGGCTATTTTTAAAATTTTTTTAGAGAAAAAAGGAGAGAGAGAGACAGACAGACAGACATTGATGTGAGGGTGACAGTCTCCTACACACCCTGTACGGCAACTCGGGCATGTGCCCTGACTGGGAATCAAACTAGCAACTTTTTGGTGCATGGGACATTGCCCAACTGAGCCACATCTGTCACAGCTCTTTTTTTTTTTTTTAATTGCTATTAGAGAGAGAGGAAGAGAGGAAGGAATCATTGATCTGTTGTTCCACTTACTGTATTTATTCATTCATTGTTTGATTCTTGTATGTGCCCTGATCAAGGATCAAACTCACAACCGTGGCATATCAGGACGGCCCTCTAACCAAATGGAGCTACCCGGCCAGGGTTGCTAATATTTCTTAAGCTCTTGCCACGTGCTAGATACTTGACTAAACAGTACAACAATTGAAATTTCTTTAAGAGAGAGAGAGAGACAGAGACAGAGACAGAGACTCCAAACTGGGTTCCCCTGTCCCTGCCTGTGTGACCTTGGGCAAATCCTCTAACCTCGCTGGGCCTCTTTCTTATTTATAAACTGAATGGGTTAGAACAGAGGCAGTGAGCAAAGGGACATCTATCAATGACTTGCCTTGTGCTGGGGCTGTGTATTCTGTTCTTTGAGGTTCCTGCCAGCTCTCGGTTGTGCCACCAGCAGAAATAAGGAACCAGGCAGGGATAAATAACACTCATTCTGACACTTTAAATTTTACACACACAAAACCTCAACCCTAAGCTTTGGAAACTTTGTTTCACTTCCTGGTTCTGCCACTTACTAGCTGTGTGGCACTGGACAAGTTACTTAAGCTCACTTTAAAGTCTCCATAACCTGCCCTGACTGGTTTGACTCAGTGGATAGAGCATTGGTCTGCAGACTCAATGGTGCCAGGTTTGATTCCGGTCAGGGGCATATACCTTGGTTGTGGGCACATCCCCAGTAGGGAGTGTGAAGGAGGTAGCTCTATCCCTCTCCTTTCCTCTCTGTAAAAAATCAATAGAATATAAAGTCTCTGTAACCTGATGATAATGATAACCTAACCTCTTGGGATGTTATCAGGGTTACAGAAGATAACTGTATACAGAGTGCTCAGCATACCTGGTACAGTAGATTCTCAGTGAAGTGTTCTCTTTCCCTTGCCTTTTCACTTCATTTTAAAATATATATATATTTTTATTGATTTCAGAAAGGAAGGGAGAAAGAGATAGAAACATCAATGACGAGAGAGAATCATTGATCGGCTGCCTCCTGCACAGCACCTACTGTGGATCAGCCCATAACCTGGGCATGTGCCTTTGACTGGAATCGAACTCAGGATCCTTCAGTCTGCAGGCCAAGGCTCTATCCACTGAGCCAAACCAGCTAGGGCATCTTTACCCTTCTTCCTCTTAGTTATTCTATGAGCCAATAATAACAGGCACACTCCTTAAGCATTTACTTTGTGCTGCTTCACAATAACCTGATGAGGAGGCTACCATTAATCCTCTCAATAACCTGATGAGGAGGGTCCCGTTATCCTATTTCAGTGATTGAGGAAACAGTCACAAAGAGTTAAAGGACCCTCGCTGCTGCCACACAGGTAGCCAATGGTATCATCGGGAGAAACCGTGCTAGTGAGAGGGGGAGCCAGGATTCATGCGCCAGCCTACCTGCTATTCCCATTGTACAAATGAGAAAACTGAGGCTCAGAGGTTTGCCTTCAGCCTCACACACAACCAGTCAGTGGCAAAACCAGGTTTCAGAGGGTGTCCATTGGCCTCAATCCCCCTGCCCTGTACCGTGCTGCTGGGTTTTAAGAAGAAACGGAGGCTCAGATACTTAGTTCCATTTCAGGCACACTGAGGTGATGGTGAAACAGCCCCTGGTAGCTGGAAATGAAAGATGTGCGTCTGTTTGCTTCACTGATGCCTGCACATGGTGCATACTCCGTGAAGAATCACTGGAGGCAAGTCATCAAATTGGAGCCGTCTGGGGAGTCTGTCCAGGGGAAGCGGTGGGGATCACAGCAGCCCCACGTGACTCGGCAGTCTATCCAGGCAGGAGCCACTGCTCTGGGGACGTGGCCCTCTGTGGCCTGGGTACCAAGAGGCTCAGTGGGCAGAACTGTGGGCCTTGCATTGGCAGACCTGGTTTCAGGTTCCTGTTTTGCCAGCATTCCAGCTTGGATGAGACCTTGGTCCTTTCTTTTTCTTAGTTTTTTTACTAAAGTGCAACAGGCCTACCAAAAGTGTGCAAATCATAAGTGTCTATATGCTAATATAGAATGTTGTCAGCATACAGATCAAGAAGCACTCACCCTGCCAACACTGGTTTGGCTCAGCCGATAGAGCGTCAGCCTGCGGATTGAAGGGTCCCAGGTTCGATTCCGGTCAGGGGCATGTGCCTTGGTTGCTGGCACATCCCCAGTAGGAGGTGTGCAGGAGGTGGCTGATGGATGTTTCTCTCTCGTCAATGTTTCTGACCTTCTATCGCTCTCCCTTCCTCTCTGTAAAAAAAAAAAAAAAAAAAAAATCAATAAAATTTATATTAAAAAAAAAAAAAGAAGAAGCACTCCCCTAACCAGTTTGGCTCAGTGGATAGAGAGCATCGGCCTGTGGACTGAAGGGTTCCGGGTTTGATTCCGATCAAGGTCATGTACTTTGGTTGTGGGTACATCCCCAGTGGGAGGTGTGCAGGAGGCAGCTTATTGATGTTTCTAACTATCCCTTTCACTTCCTCTGTAAAAAAATCAATAAAATATATTTTTTTAAAAAGAAAAAGAAACACTGTATGAGCAGTGTCCCAGGAGTCCCCGTTTCCCCCTCTCTGATCACTGTCACCCCTCCAAATGTAACCACGATCTAACTTCTAACACCATTGATCACTTTTACCTGTTTTTGTTCATTTTGTGTTCTTACATGTGTGATTTCTTCATTTTACACAGTGTTGATGAGATTCATTTGCATTGCTGTGTGTAGCTGTGGATCATTCATTCTCATTGCTGTATTAGAACTCCATTGTGTGAATATACTATTTTTTTAATCCATTCTACTATTGATGGGCGTTTGGATAGCTCCAGCTTTTGGCTCTTAGGAGAATTGTTGTGAACATTCTGTGCATGTCTTTGGCTCACATCACATCATGCACATTTCTGTTGGGAAGACACCAGGAGTGGGATTGCTGGTGTGCCTACGTTGAATTTTCATAGTTAGTACCAGTTTTCCAAAGTGCTCATATTGAGATTTCTAGTTGCTTTACATTTTTGCCAACACTGGATTTAATTTTATTTTTAGCCATTTTGGTGCATGTGTAGTGGTAGCATATTGTGGTTTTAATTTGCATTTCTCCGATGACTAAGGAGTATGAGGACCCTTTCATGTGCTTATTAGTCATTTGGACAGCTTCTTTTATGAAATGCCTTTTTGAATCTTTTGTCCACTTTGAATTCAGTTGTCTGACTTTTTCTTGCTGATTTTAAAAGGCTCCTTTATATATTCTGGATATAAACCCTTTGTCTTTTGTCAGATATTATAAATATCATCTACTCTGAAAGTCACCTCTTCATTCTTTAAATGATGTCTTTAGATGAACAGAAGTTCTTGTGACATATGCAGCTTAGCAACTTGCTCTTTTATGATTAGCCCTTTTGTATCTTTCAAAAAAATTTTTTACTGACTTTTAAAAAAATATTTTTTTTTATTAATTTTTTTACAGAGAAGAAGAGAGAGGGATAGAGAGTTAGAAAAATTGATGAGAGAGAAACATTGATCAGCTGCCTCTTGCACACTCCTCACCGGGGATGTGCCCGCAACCAAGGCACACGCCCTTGACCAGAATCGAACCCTGGACTTTTCAGTCCGAAGGCCAAAGCTCTATCCACTGAGCCAAACCAGTCTCGGCTTTATTGATTTTTAGAGGAGAGAGAAGCATTGATTTGTTGTTCCACTTATTTATGCACTCACTGGTTGATTCTTGTATGTGCCCTGACTGGGGATCGACCCTGCAACCTTAGCATATTGGGATGATACTCTGCCCAACTGAGTTACCCAGCCAGGCAAGCCCTTTTGGGTCTTGTTTAAAAAATATTTGTCTACTTCACAGTCATGAAGCCATTCTCCCATTTTTTTAAACTATATTTTTATTGGTTTTAGAGAAGAAAGGAGACGGAGAGAGAACATCAATGACGTATTGCTGTGTGTAGTTGTGGATTATTCATTCTCATTGGTGTATTAGAACTCTGTTTTTTTTTCTTGTTGTTTGTTTGTTTTTTTGGCTGCCTCCAGCACGCCCTCCACTAGGAATCAAGCCTTCAATCTGGGCATGTGCCCCGACTGGGAATCAAACCGTGATCTCCTGGTTCATAGGTCAGCCCTCAAACACTGAGCTACACTGGCCAAGCTGTATCTTCAAAATTTAAAGGCAGCCTCCAACATAAACGCAATTCCATGACCACATCTAGGAAAATTAATAATTCCCAAATTTCTAATCTATAGTCGTTTTCTGCCAGTTACCCTCCAACTGTCTTTTGTTGCTGTGTTTTATTTTGTTTTTTCAAAACAGGATCCAAACTAGGATCATGCATTGCTTAAGTCTCCTAAATCTTTTCAAATATATATATTTTATTGATTTTTTTTACAGAGAGAAAGGGAGAAGGTTAGAGAGTTGGAAACATCAATGAGAGAGAATCATCGATCAGCTGCCTCCTGCACACCCCCAACCACGGATATGCCCGCAACATGGTACATGCTCTTGACTGGAATCGAACCTGGGACCCTTCAGTCCGCAGGCCGATGCTCTATCCACTGATCCAAACTGGTTAGGGCTCCTAAATCCTTTTTAACTTAGAACCATTCCCCGCCTCTTTTTGTAAGTGACTGACTTTTGCTGGTGATCAGGTCAGTGGTCTTGTAGGTGTCCCACATTTTGGATCTGACTATTTCTCATGGCATTGTTTACTTTGTCCCTCCACGTCCTGAACCTCCTGAATTTGGAAATTGGATCTAGGCTTGAATAGATGCAGATAAACCTCACCACGCCTTTCCGGGGCCCTCTCTGATAGCCTTTTCAGAGTTGTGGATGTGTGAGCAGGTGTGTAAAGTTTTAACACTTCGCAGTCCTAGTAAGTTCTTAGTATTCGTCCCACCTTAGGCTAGCGTTTTACTCTCACATTTGTCCCCTGAAAGCTTCCCCAAGGCTTCTCTTGTCCCAGCCGGGAAGCAGCGGCTCCTCCCCAGCTGGGGCTCCTGGATCCCGGGGTGGACACCCCCCTTTCTCTCCCCCTCAGACAACACAGGCAGTTCCACCTATCGGCCACCCCCTCGGACCCAGGAGGTGATGATCAACGGGCAGATGGTGAAGCTGAAGTACTGTTTCACCTGCAAGATGTTCCGACCACCCCGGACCTCACACTGCAGTGTCTGCGACAACTGTGTGGGTAAGTGAGGGGCCACGGGAGGGATGGAGAGCCTGAGAGAGGTGAAGACCAGAGAAAAGGGAGTCATCGTGTGGGGCTTGAGCGGGATGGCATGGTGGAGAATGCAGGGCTGGGCAGGAAGTCAGGTTCGCTCAGATTGGCTCTGACCAGGGAGTAAGCTGAGGAGGACCAGTGGCTCTGAGTGTGACCACTGGTGTGTTGGCTTCAGCCCGGAATCAGTGGCTTCGTCCCCCCAGCTCTGAAGTGGGGCAGACCCAGAGAGACCCCGAACTCTTCTTTTAGGCCTCAGCCTGGTCCTCAGGGGCCCAAGGTCCCAGGAGCCAGAGACTATGCGTGGACCAATAACATTCTAGATGCATTTGGGCCAGAAAGGAGATGATTTACCACCCAGTGCCCAGGACCAGTCGTACTGAAATACTCTGATCTGACTCTCAGGGTTTGGGAGGGACAAGAGTCTGGGAACAGAGGGGTTTAAGGTGAGGAAGAGAAGAGGGAGCCAGGTTTGGAAGCTGAGCTGCTCACCCACAACTGCAGTGGTTGCTGGGGAACCAGAGACTGTGTTGTCCCCTCTCCCTGCTTTCCAGAGGCTGGCAGCTCTGATGGGGACCAAGGGTGTGCCCCTGGGAGGTACATAAGGTAAATGCTATGCAAGAGGGCCCGGTGAGCTGTGCGTCTGTGACTGTGCACAGCGCCCAGGGCAGTGAGCTCATCAAGCTGGCTCAGCACTCTCTGAGCCAGAGAATAGTGAGGAACACCCCATGACGACAGGCGGTGAAGTGGGTGACTCAGTGGGCGTCATTCATCGGTGAGAATCAGCCCCACCCACCCCCTGCAAAGGGTGCTGGCCTTGGTGCGAGGCCTACAACGGGCTTGTGACCCATATTCCCACAGGGGACTTTCCTCACCAGTCTGGGTGTGGCCCTGCCCCCGGGGACGCGGTGCCAGTATGAGGCCTCTGACCAGGCCTCAGGTGCCAGTTCTCCACGAGTTACATAGCAGCCTGGCCCCTCCGTGGGCCGCTAGTTCTAGCTCGAGGGACAAGGCTCGTTAGTTTTTGGTGTGTGGCAGGGTTCGTAGGCTGGGCAACAAGTACTTTTTGTGGATCTTTCTTACACCAGGCACACCTGGGCCCTGGTGTTCAGCTCATTGGGAGGCCAACACAGGCCTCCCTTATGGACCTTACAACTGGGCAGGGGGCACTGGCCAGTCCACTAATTGTAAATAAATATGTGAACACCATGGATAAAATGCTGCAAAAGATAAGTGCCAAGATAACAGGAACCCTTACCTTGCCTGGGGTCAGAGGACACTTTCATATATATATATATATATATATATATATATATATATATATATATTTTTTTTTTTTTTTAACAGAGAGGAAGAGAGAAGGACAGAGAGTTAGAAACATCAATGAGAGAGAATCATCGATCAGCTGCCTCTTGCACACCCCCTACTGGGGATATGCCCGCAACCAAGGTACATGCCCTTGACCGGAATCTAACCTGGGACCTTTCAGTCCGCAGACCGACGCTCTATCCACTGAGCCAAACCGGTTTCGGCAGAGGGCACTTTCTCAAGGAAGTGGCTTTGCAGCCAAGGCATGAAAGAGGAATTTCCCTTCCCCGGGAAAGAGGGGGAAGAATGTGTGAGCTCTCACAGGACCAGACGCAGGGAGTGTCTGAGGGACTAAGAGCTGCTGGTCCACAGAGTGAGGGGGTGGGGAAGCCAGCCAGGGTGTGAGGCCTCTGACACCGGCGCTGGTTGGCTGCCAGCCAGGCCGGCACTAACCCCTCCCCCCCGGCCCTTCTCCAGAACGGTTTGACCACCACTGCCCCTGGGTGGGCAACTGTGTGGGGAGACGGAACTACCGCTTCTTCTACGCGTTCATCCTCTCCCTCTCGTTCCTGACGGCCTTCATCTTCGCCTGCGTGGTCACCCACCTGACGCTCCGTGAGTTGGCAGCGGCCGTGGGAGCAGGGCAGGCAGAGGGCGGGCCGGCCAGCTCAGCCAGGCGGAGGAGCCGGGGTCCCCGCTCCTCTGAGCGTGTCCTCTCCTGTTTCTCCCAGGCTCTCAGGGAAGCAATTTCCTCTCCACGCTGAAGGAGACACCAGCAAGATATCCTTTGCCTTTGTCTGCTAGTGGGCAGCCTGCTGGGCACTGAGGCCCCGTCACTGGCGTGGGTTCCCCGTCACTGGGGTGGGTTCCCACCCCTCATCCTATAAACAGAGGGCAGTGATGTAGAGCAGGTGTTTGTCCTCCAGAATCCACTGTACACCCAGGCTTGAGCTGATCTTTTTTTTTTTTTTAATATATTTTATTGATTTTTCACAGAGAAGAAGGTAGAGGGACAGACAGCTAGAAACATCGATGAGAGAGAAACATCGACCAGCCGCCTTCTGCACACCCCCTACTGGGGATGTGCCCGCAGCCAATGTACATGCCCTTGACCGGAATCGAACCCGGGACCTTTCAGCCCGCAGACCGATGCTCTATCCACTGAGCCAAACCAGTTTCGGCTTGAGCTGATCTTAAATGGGCTCTTGTGGGATTGGGTGCCAGGAACTCTCAGGAGCCACAGCCCTATTTTCCCTGAAGGCACCAAGCTCCCTGGACCACGTCCACTGCTCTTGGTGCTTGGAACCCTCAGTTGCAACGACTGCCCATCGCCCTGGTCTCGTCCTGTTCTTTTTTTTTTTTTTTTTTTTTTTTTTGATTTTTCACAGAGAGGAAGGGAGAGAGATAGAGAGCTAGAAACATCGATGAGAGAGATACATCGACCAGCTGCCTCTTGCACACCCCCCACTGGGGATGTGCCCGCAACCAAGGTACATGCCCTTGACCAGAATTGAACCTGGGACCTTTCGGTCCCCAGGCTGACGTTCTATCCACTGAGCCAAACTGGTCTCGGCTCATCCTGCTCTTGACTGGCCATAAGAAGGTTACACACTTGTTTCCTTTCCGGGGGAGGAGAGGGGAGAAAGGCTGGGCGTGGCAAGGTCCCAGGCGCAGGGGGGGCCCCCAGCCCCGATCCTGGTTGTGGGTCCTTGACCGCCTGCGCACTGTGCTGGAGTTGGTGATCTGCTTCTTCTCCATCTGGTCCATCCTGGGCCTCTCAGGGTTTCACACTTACCTCGTCGCCTCCAACCTGACAACTAACGAAGATGTGAGTAAAGCTGGAGCAACCCCTGTTTCCAGGCGGGACCCCTGGCCAGAGGCAGGGCTGGGGGAGCTGGAGGGGCCCCGTGCAGCCCTGAGTCTCAGCCGCCGGGGAGACGTGGGTGGAGGTGATGGGCCGCCAGCCGGCTCCTTCGGTGCTCCCGGCCGGGCCCTGAGAGGCCCAGGGCAGGCCTCCGTGGCCCCCGCAGGTCTTGGCACTCAGTGCGGGCCCCGGGGCCCCCAAGATGCTGTCTCCCTAACCCCAGAAAAGCAGCGCTCGACCATAACAGTCATTACATTCGGCCAGCACGTTGTTGTGTCCAGAATTCTTTCAGTTCCCATCCCATCTTTGGGTCCTTTTGCCAACCCTGAGGATGCTTTTCTCCATTTGATGGCGGAGTGACTTGCCCCAAGATTACGCAGCTGGGAAGGGACAGTCAGGATTTCACCCAGACGCCGTGTCCATGCTCACCGTCCCCCGCTGCAATTGTAGACAGCAGAGATGTGACTGTTCTTTTTTTTAAAAAATATATATTTTATTGGTTTTCCACAGAGAGGAAGGAAGAGGGATAGAGAGGTAGAAATGTTAATGAGAGAGAAACACCGACCAGCTGCCTCCTGCACCCCCTACCGGGGATGTGCCCGCAACCAAGGTACATGCCCTTGACCGGAATCGAACCTGGGACCTTTCAGTCTGCAGATCGACGCTCTATCCACTGAGCCAAACCGGTTTTGGCGATGTGACTGTTCTGAGGTGTCCTTGAGGGTCCCTGGGGCTTTCTTACTGAGGGGGACAGCCAGGACAGGACCCCGAGGTGCCATCTGTCCTCCCTACCTGCTGCCTCACAGACCCTCCCCAACAAGCATTGTTTGAGCACTCACTGAGTGCCCGACCCGGGGCCAGGGACCTGACCTCCCCATTCCCGTGCTCCCAAATAACAAATAAGCAAGCAAGAGCGTCCAGTCCAGGGTCACTCTCTGACACTAAGGGGCCCATCGACCAACAGAAAACGCCTTCTGTGACCTCAGCTCTTCATTTAGTGAAACAAAACTTAACACGCAGGATAGGGTATCGTGTGCTGGGTGACTGGTACAGAGCAGAACCTCCTAAGGTGGTTGGTTTCCTGGGTGCCGGTTCTGTAGGATGTTACTAAGGGGTTAAGTAAAGAGGACTGATACAGCCAAATAAGTTTGGAAATCTCTGGGTTAAAATTAAGCAGGTGTCCTTCACTGCTAAGCTCCTCAGTGCCTTTGATAGCAGGCTTCACAGAGCTAGAGACGGGCAAGATCTCGTCTGATGCTCCGACAGTGCCAGCCGAAAGTTGGTATCAGAGAGTTCCCGGTTTTTCTTTTTTCTTTTTTTAAAAAAATATTTTTTATTGATATTTTACAGAGAGGAAGGGAAAGAGATAGAGAGCTAGAAACGTCGATGAGAGAGAAACATCAACCAGCTGCCTCCTGCACACCCCCCACCGGGGACATGCCCGCAGCCAAGGTACATGCCCTTGACCGGAATCAAACCCAGGACCTCTCAGTCCGCAGACCAACGCTCTACCACTGAGCCAAACCGGTTTCGGCGAGTTCCCGGTTTTTCAAATGAGGATTCAGAGAAGTGATGCTCTACCCGGGGTTATGTAGTGAGTCAGGGGCAGGGAACGAAGCCTGAGCCCAGGCCCTTGTCCTGCCCTCCACCTTAGGAGGCCGGCCAGAGAAGGGAGGATGCACCCAAAAAGTTTCTTTGGAGGCTTCTCTGTGGCTCTCCCCTGTCTTCTCTCCGGTTTGGGGCCTCCTCCTCTCTGCTGGGTGCCCCCCACCATCCAAAAGTCCCCCACATTCTCTCTGAATGGCCCCGATTAGAGACACGTCCTCTCCCGAAGTCTAGTCAGAACTGGTTTTAGAATTTGCCAGTTTCCCCATGCCTCTAGACCCCCCCCCTTAGAAAAGCAAGCAAAGGGAGATAGGTATCTGACCCAGTCCTTCTACTTGCAGATCAAAGGCTCATGGTCCAGCAAGAGAGGTGGCGAGGCCTCTGTCAATCCCTACAGCCATAAAAGTATTGTCACCAACTGCTGTGCTGTGCTCTGCGGCCCCCTACCTCCCAGGTGAGACGGGGTGACCTTGTGAGTCCACACCTCCCAAAGAGGGTCTGGAATCAGCAGGCCTCTCCCCATATTATACTCCTCTGTCCCCATCCCCTGCTGAACCCTCTCAGGGCATTGGTCACATAAAGGAGTTCTATGGAGAGTTGTAATTTTAAATCATGTGCTCATTGTAGATAAAAATTAAGTACAAAATATGGAAAAGAAGAGTATTAGGTCTCACATGTAATCTTACTCCCCAAGGATAACCACAGTGAATGTTTTGGCCACACTTGAGCAACGCTGCCCTTCTGGTGCTGCTGGTGCTGCTGGTCAGACTGGGGCAGGGGGTGGGGGGAGTGGGGGGCTTCCTCCTCCCTCCTAGAAGGCGAAAGCCCTGGTGGTTCAGCCCTTTTAGGAAGCGCCCCTTCCATTCTGACAGCAGAGGGCGCCAGATGGGAGCTAATTGGCAGTGGACACAGGGAACAAAACTTCCCACACTGTCCCCTTCTCCTCCCACCAAAAAGGGACAGTAGGAGTCGCACTATCTCCAAATGCCCTTTCATCCCTTTCCTCTCGCCTGCAGCCTGGCTTCTTGGCAGCCACACAGAAAGGTGAGCTAGTTTGAATTAACAGGGAATAAATTCTGTGGCCAAAAGCCAGGTGTCCAGAGTGTGGAGAGAGGGCCCGTCTGGAAGGAGGGAGTCTTGAGCTCCCAGCAGGAAGACAGCCACCTTTGCCTCAGACTTTCTAGGTCTTAGACTTCCCTTAGGGGGGCCATTTATTTCCCACCCTGTGTGCTGTCCCCACACCTTTCCATGGCTCTACCCTCGGCCCCCCAAACCCAGGTTCCCATGGCCTTAGGTTAAGGTGACCAGACGTCCCGCTTTTGGCGGGACAGTTCCGATTTTCTAAAATGCCGCGGGACTCGGGACAAATTGTTAAAAATCGGGACGCCTGGTCACCTTACCTTCGGTGTGAGATTCCCCCCAGAGGGACAGGACAGAGAGGCCAGGCCAGGTGCCCAGAGGACCACACTGAGTCTCTGACACCAGTCTGGAGCGCTGGGGTCAGGCAGAGCCCTCACATGTCCACCTTGTGTTTTCGAAGCCTGATTGACCGGAGGGGATTTGTGCAGCCTGACACCCTGCTGCCCTCGCCCATCAGAAGCGACGAGCCAGCCTGCGGAGCCAAGGCCGATGCCAGCATGGTAGGAGGCCACCCCTGAACCTGGCTCAGTACTTGCCACCCGCTGGCCTGTTTGCCCTCCGCACTCACCTGCCGCACTCCACACTTGCCGGGACCCTCCCATCCCACCCAAGGGAAGCAGAGCCACCAAAGACTCACGTCTTTTCGTATTTATTTCCCACCCTGCGTGCTGTCCCCACACTGTCCCGTGGCTGTACCCTCTGCTCCTCAAACCCAGGTTCCCGCGGCCTGAGATCCCCCCAGCTGTCCAGTGGCAGGAGTGACAGGACAGAGAGGCCAGGGCCAGGTGCCCAGAGGACCACACCGAGTCTCTGTGCCAGGGCAAGCCCTGTGTGAGTGAGGGTGCGGACTGAGTGGAATGCCTCCCGGTTGGCAGAGCTGCTGAGCTGGGGTGCTGGGGTCAAACAAGACCCAGGACAGTGGGCTATGGGGCAGGATGTTCCCATGGGCTACTTTGGTTTGCCAGCTCCTTCATTCTTTTTGTAACGATCATTGTTTTTCTCCAGTTTTTATTTTTTTATATGGAGTTGGCCAATGGGATAGAGCTGGGTTCTAGGTAGGGAAGGCAGAGTTGGAGGTGGATGGGGCGAGGGGGGCAGGGCAGCCTGTGTCAGAGAAGCCAAACCAGCTGGCCAGGCACCCGAGCCCTCAGCTCCAGCGTGGTTCCTGGGAGGCACACTAGGAAGCGGGCCTTGCCGTGTCTCCGCCCGCAGGGGGTTCTCTGTGGGATCCCAGGCTGGGCCCCCAACTCTTTCCCAAGTCAGGCCTGGGATGGGTAGTTAATACTCATGCTGGCAATACTTGAAACGGGTTTATTAATGCTGGGTATTTTGCACAATTTTATAGACCTCTTTTCTACGTTTTTTAAATGGAAGAAGAATTCTTAAAAAGCCAGCCATTTTTCTGTCTGTGTAGTGCCAGGTTAAGGGTTATCCGAAGACAGATTGATTTTAATAAGTTTATTACAAAAGACCTTGTGACTGTGAGTATGTGTGTGGGGTGTGTGGGGTGTGTGTGTGTGTGTGTGTGTGTGTGTGTGTGTGTATGCTTGCCCTTGTACAAATGTGGCTGGCTCCCACTTCCCCACATCCCCTGGGCTACCCTCCTCCTCCTCACCATCCCCCTCCAGTGTCAGCCAGCAGCAGCAGCACTGGCCTGAGCCATGGGGACAAGGAATGCACATGCGCAGTGGTCACAAGAGACCCCTCGGCTCCTGCTGTGGCTCAGCCCACATCCTCCCTCCTTCCCCTCCTTGAGGGACTTCAGACGGCCAGTGGCTGGGGACTCAGCCACCCCCAGCCCCACCCCTGCCACCCAGCCCCCAGGTCAGGCTTCCGGCTGGATCTGCCTAGACAGGCTGAGGCTGGGTGTGGTGCATGGGGTAATGGCTAGGAGGAGCCGCTGCCACCCTACAAGCCACACACCCCTCCTCCGAGCCCCGAGTGTGGGACCCAGTGCCAAGGGCTAAAGGACAGGGAATCTCTGCCATCTGGAGGCCTCCATCCAGAGGAAAGGAAGGAAGGAATGAAGGAACAAGGTGGGCCAACGCGAGTGAAATCGGCCTATATCTAGGCCAAAAACTCAGAGGATGCCCCTCCTCTGCTGGGAACTATAGTTTTTTGTCAAAACACGTAGGAAATGGTTCCTCTTTCCCCCTCCTTGGCCCTTCAAATGGGCTGAAGTCCTTGGAAAATGACTTCGGAAGTCCCCTTATCGTGCCCTTTCCTGCTCCAGAGGCTAACGCGTCACTGGCAGCGGAGAAGTGGCTGCCACAGGTCTCCTCTGGGAAAATACCTTCCCTCCACCCAGCCTTAGTGCCCCGCGCCACGCTGCAGTGGCCCTGGGAGGGGAGCAGGAAGTTGGTTAGAGGAGGTTGACTTTTATTTAAGCGAGTATTCTCTGTTTCTGCTTTTGTAATAAACTTTCGTTTCTAAGAGTTGATTTGCTTTGGTTTGGTTTTTGTTTGCTCTTCTTTGCTGAGGCCCCAAATGGCAGCCGTCTATTCTTTCGGTCAAACTTTGTCTTTCCTGGGGACACAGAGAGAAGGCAGGGAGCCCACTGACCTGGCTACAGTTCTCTCCCTGCTGGAGGCAGAACAGAGAGGACTGTGGGTAGGGACAGAGGCGTGTAAGAGGAGGCCGCCTTTTCCCCCCACCTTTCCCTGCCACAGGGGCTTGGAGACCCCGAGTTCTTGTTCCGTGCTCTCTTTCTACGCTGACCTCCAGTGACTGCTCAGCTCAGAACATGTTTTATGAGACAGTAGATTCCAGCTTTGAGAGCCGGAGCCTTCCTGGCCCTTCGTCTGGGCAGCAGAGCCCAGCCAGGCACCTCGTAACCCTGGCCCACCTCTCTGGTATCTCCTCCAGGAGGACACCTGTCAGGATTTTGCCATCTCCTGCACAGCCTGAGGGGAGCTAACGGTCCTCTGTGCAGAGGGTTAGCTGGTAAGACCGTCTCTCCCCGTGTCAGCCGGCACTGCCCGCCCCCCTCACACGCCATCTCATCCTCATCGCATGCCTCGCCACCCCATGGAGCCCATTCATCTGTCTGGTGTGTGGTGTGGCGTGTGTGCTGGTGGTGGCAGGGTCCCCAGGGCTCCCCCCTGAGCAGAAGGGTGGGGTCAGGGCGAAGAGCCCAGCCTCCCCCCGATTGAGGAAGTAGCTTCGCACACAGCAGCGCTCCGACTGACGCAGGAGGCAAAGGGCGAGGGGGGGGAAGGATGGCGAACCTGCTCTCAGATGCCTGGGCCTGTTCTGGTGGTGTCCTGGTGTGCAGGGGCCTTTGGTCACTAACTAACACTGCGTCCTGGCTCTCTGTCCCTGCTGAGCTTGCTCTCGCCCGCCCCTTTTCTCTCCTGCTCCGTTGCCTGCTGCCCAAGCCTTGGTCCTCTGTGGGGAAGAGGCCTTTCTGAGGGGAAGAGGCAGGTGCTGTGGAAACCCCGGTAGGCCTCCTCTTTCCTCCCAATCCACTAACCCTCTCTCTTCTCCTTCTTCGCTGTCTTTCCGGGACCTCCAGTGCGTGCGGGGGCTTAAGGACCTCCTGAGGACCGCGGCTCTCTTCCTCTCCAGGAGTGGCCTGGGGGGAGCCAAGCACCCGGCACCTCCACCTGCCTAACCTGTGGCCCACCTGCCACCATCTGTGCCTACAGGGTCTACCCCCAAGCCTGCCCCACATGTGTGCTCTCTAGGGTCCCCCCGTAGGGGCCAGGGGACTGACCTCTTTGCCCCCCCGTCCCCGCTCCTTGCTGGCCAGAGTGTAGAAAAGCCATAACGCAGCTGTCAGCACAACGATGTAATACTATGCTGAAACTCACCCTCCCCTCTCCCACCTTACGTCCCCTTCCCCAGATTGGTAAGGTATCAAGGCTCTTTAGGAATCTTGCCTTACAGCCTGCCTGCCCCCCCCCCCCCCCCCCCCCGAATCAGGCATAGCCATAGTCGAGCTGAGCAGGTTTCTTTAGGAGCTGTCTGGGCTGGGGTGTTATGGTTGATGACGCTGCTGAACAAGTTTGGTAACAGTTTTAAGCACAACTGGTTTGACACTGTTCCCACGGCCCCCTCCACCCCAGCGCTTCGAGTAGAAAGGTTGCAGGGAAGATGCTCATACCCTTTGCTCCAGGCACCGGGGGACTGAGCGAGTTCTGGCAGCCCCTTGTTCTCCAGAGGAATCAAAGGACACACCGGGCCGGGCCTCCGAAACCTGCTTAGCCCAGGCTGGGGGGCTGCTTTTCTGCTGTCCTGTACCTTTTTTAACCGAAATAAAGTTTTCCCTCTTCTTGCCATACCTTTGGCTGTCTGGTGCCACCCTTTCTGGGGGTCTGGGCGTGGGGCCTGGGATGAGTGTGCAGGAGAACCACTGTTTACAGCCGCCGGCTTTGTTCCGGCTGGTCAGCGCTGTTTGGAGATTTTTAAAAGGCACGGCATCCCTGCTGGGTGGCTCAGTTGGTGGGAATGCTGCCCCGATAATGCCAAGGTGGCGGGTTCCATCCCCAGTCGGGGCACATACAAGAGTCAACCAAAGAATGTATGGATGGGTGGACAACAAATTAATGTTCCTTGCTCTCCCTCTCTCTCTCTCTAAAAATAATAATAATAATAATAATAAAAAAGACAACAAAGCCCGAAGTGACACAGGAAGAATAACCAGCATCCTTTCCATTGTGCCCCTCCAGAACTCCTGGTCTCAGCTCCAGAGACCTTTAAGCCTTATCTGACCTCTGAACTCTGAAAGGTCCCAGCCTTGGCTGGGACCGAGGGTTTGACTCCAGTCTGGGACTGTCACACCCCTGAACTGAGCTTAGCCCGGGGTAACACCCTCACGGAGCCTTCCCTCTCCCGGATGCTTCCCTACATCAAAATACACACACGGGATGCTAGGAGCTAAATAATAGTAATAATAATAACTACAGTGGCCATTTAGCAAGGACTTGCCAAGTGCCGGGCCCATTTTCTCACCTAAACCTACGAGGAAAGTGCTGTCAGCCTTTACAGATGAGGGGACTGAGGCTCAAGGAAGGCATAGGAGTTGCTCAGGGTCTCCCAGCTGATAAAGTAGCAAATTCAGTATTTGAACCTGACCTACAACCCTTCTGCACTACCCAAAGAATGACTACTGCTGCTTCAGGAGAAGGGAATTTCAAGAGGAGAAACCCTAAAATTCGAGAATGTCATTCATAGCCAGCAGGGGGCTTAGAGAAGACGGTGAGGCCTCCTTGAGCCTATGGGGAAACAGGCCCCGAGGAAGGAACCTGCCCAAGGCTTATAACTGAGCTGGCATGCAGTCCCACACCCTGAATTCATTCCATTTTTTCCCCCAAAAAAAAATTCCACACCATGTTCTAGACTGGACTGGTCTGGGAAATGTGGGATATTCTAAATAGCAGTGTCTTGTGGAGGAAAAGTCTCAGGACACATCACTTAAAAGTGATCTAGTCCCCACCACCACCAAAGGCAACTAGTAGAGTGAGCTCTTGACTGGATAGCTGAACTCTCGTTTATAATGAGGGGGAGAAGAGGATCACCTGGTTAGTTTGATCATTCTAAAACCGGAAAAATGTCCTAAGAAGTTCTTCCTGGAATCTTAACAGTACTTCCTGCTGCAATCAGAGCCCTGTCCTCTGTTCTCAGTAGAGATAGACAACTAGTTGCTGCCTTCCTCTCTCTGCTACAACCCTCAAAAGCCTATTTACCAGCTAAGGATTGGTTGTCTCTGGGACCCGAGGCCTTAAGCAGGAAGGATGGATGTTCTACAGAAGGGTGGGAGGTAGGCGAGATGAGGAAAGCCCCTTTGGGCTGCAGTCCCAGCTCTCGTCCTGCTGACTCAGGCGGCTGACTGTGGAACTCGGTGCCCTGCCGGGGCCTGCTGCCTCCTGCCTCCTGCCTGCTGCCTCCTGCCTGCCTGGGCTTCTGGATTTGGGAAATGGAAGCCTGGAGGCAAAGGGAGGTGCATCAGACAGGATCTGAGTCAGAATATCAGGATCTCAGGATCTCAGAACCGACAGGCCAGAGCCAGCAGGAGACGTCAGGCAGCCTGGCTCCCAGATTTAGCAGGGAAAGGGGAGTGAGGGGCTTCCTTTCTCTGGCCCAGGGTCTGTGCCGAGGGCATGCCACTAGGTCTCCAGGTTTGAGTGATGGAAGAGACAATGCTCCCTCCCTAGAGACGGAAATAGCTCCAAAATTGCCAGGTCCCACGTTTATGTTCTGGGATTTCCAGCTTTCCCTCACGACTTGGAAAGCCCGGGCTGGGTGACTAATCAAAAGAAGGTCCTTGAGGGCCCAGGGTTTTCATAGGCCAGAGGAATGACCAAGATGGAGAAGGAGGAGGCAGTGCTGAGTGAACGTATCTGACCATTCATCCGTCTTCCTTCCCATGTGGACACGCAGCTGGGCAGGCTCTGGTCTTTGGCTGAGGACTGGCGAGGGACCCTTCATTTCATAGGCCTCAGATCCATGTTCATGCTTGGAGTGTATATTTTTATAATAATAAAGTTGGATTTTTTTTCTGCATGATGATAATAGTTACCATCTACCACTCAAGTAAGTACTATCCAACAATTCATTTAATCCTCGCAACCCCGTTTTATACTTAGGAACAGTGAGGCACACAGAGGTTACTAAGTCATTTGGCAAAAGCCACAGCAGCTTGTAAGAACTGAACCCGGCTGGTCTGATTCCAAATATACCGGCCATTCTATCTCTCAGAAAAAAAAATACACATTCATGATTGATGATTTGAGTAGAATAGGAAAGATACCCTCAGTAAGTTGTATTTTAGTGTACTAGTATTTCCTTTCCATCATTTCTTGTCTGGATTGAGCTAAGCCTTCAAGATATTAAGCCTAAAATCCCTTCTGCTTCTTTGGAAAACCTAGAGCATTAGCTCAGATATGTCCGTTTTTCCTTCTGAGGGGCAGATCTAATCTTGGAGCCTCAGAGTTCTAGAACTCCCTCCCTTCAGAGGGGGGGGATGGGTGTTCAGACACCTAGAACATCCCAGGGCAGGACAGGCCTGTGACACGGTCCTGGGTCCTGGCTCCAGGGTTAAACTGGCTAGATCCCAGTGAGGGGAGCCCCACCCCTGAGCCCCATCAGAGCTATAGCTAGGGGTGGGGCAGATAAGCAGGAACCCACCTTCATGGGCACAGCGCCAACACCTTTAGATGAAAGAAACCCTTGACTGACACAAGGGCAGCTAACACCAATAGTTACCACCCAGCTAACAGGGACAGAAGATTGGCAACAGAGACCTCTCCATCCATGCCAGAGGTCAGAGGTGGGGCCATGGTCAAAGGGAAGGGGCAGGAAAACTCCCGAGAGTCGGGCTTTGGGAGGCAGTCCTCAGCTGGGACTACTGCCCCATAAAACAAAATGGTATGTGTCGCCTCCTTTTTCTCAGCCCTGTCTCTCTCCCCAGTTGCTAGCGTCCCCCCTGGGGAACCAAACTGGACGGAGCACCCGGGTGGCCTGCTTCCCAGCCGCTGACAGAGGGTGAGCTGAGTCAGGCAGGAAAGTGGGCCAGCCAGCCTCTGGGCCCCCACCCTCCCTCTGTGAGCCCCACTCATGCAGGATGGCTGGTGGCTTGGAGGGAGCAGGTGACCTGGCATGGAGAGCCCCAGAGGGTAAGTGCTCAAACAAGTGGCAACAGGCCACCAACTTGAAAGGGAAAATTGTGCTGCTGATGGGAAAGGTGTCCAACAAACCTACTGAGTGACTCATTACGACGGCGGGGCTGGAGCGTCAGAGGCCGCTCATTAAACACCTCATTAAGTGGCACCCTGAAAGCTGCCACCTGTGCACTCTGGGGGTTCAGAGGGGACAGGATCCTGAGGGAGAGTGAGGGTGGGGGATGGAACCATTCCAAGAAGCTTGGATCACACTTCGGAATTCATCCTGGAGCTCACAGACCAGAGGGCTTGACGGGCGAGAAGTCAAAGAAGTGGGATGCCGGGGACTTGGTGGCTGTGTGACCGTGAGCAAATCTCATCACTCTCTGAGCTTAGTACTCCCGTCTCTGAAATGGGGTAGTAGTCATAGTCCTGCCCGCCTCACAGAGACATCACGGGGATTAGATTGGATACTGGAGGCCAAGGTTGGGTAACTGGAGCCCTGGCTACACATGAGTCCTCTCACCTGAACCAAGCGGGGAACCTATCCGGCATAAGGTTAGGAATCTCAGGAATAAGAATCCCATCCCCCTGCGCTTGGCTGTATGGGGTCCGCCTAGGCTGATGCAGCCTGGTGGCTGAGCCATCCTTTGCCCCTGAAAGGGCACCGTGAAGGAGAATCTGATTTGAGAAACTGGGGCAGCCACCTCCTGTGGGCACCCGTGTAATGGAGGCCCTGAACAAGAGGGGGCAGCTTGGAGCCTGGAAAGGTGCCGGTGCAGGTGGAGCCAACACCCAGGTTTCTCCTGCTGACTGTCCCCGATGACTCACCCCACATCCCGGCCCTTTTACCTTTAAGGAAGAGCCGGAAGGGTGTGGGGAGGAGAGGAGAGGCGGTAGATCCAGAGCCTCAGCCCCGCCCTCCGCCCCTCCCCACCCCACCCTGCTCTGGGCCAGGCCTTCCAGCCAAAAGGCAGGTAGGGATCTGGGGAAAGCACAGAATCCTGCTTGGTCCCGAGGCAGCCGTTTAGCCTGCCGCCTGCCTGCCTGCCTGCCTGTCTGCCTGCCCCAGAGCTGAGCCATGGAGAGAGCAAGTCTGATCCAGAAGGCCAAGTTAGCAGAGCAGGCCGAGCGCTATGAGGACATGGCAGCCTTCATGAAGAGCGCTGTGGAGAAGGGCGAGGAGCTCTCCTGCGAGGAGCGGAACCTGCTGTCCGTGGCCTACAAGAACGTGGTGGGTGGCCAGAGGGCCGCCTGGAGGGTCCTGTCCAGTATCGAACAGAAAGGCCTGGAGGAGGGCTCGGAGGAGAAGGGCCCGGAGGTGGGGGAGTACCGGCAGAAGGTGGAGACCGAGCTCCGGGGCGTGTGCGACACGGTGCTGGGCCTGCTGGACTCCCACCTCATCAAGGAGGCCGGCGACGCCGAGAGCCGCGTCTTCTACCTGAAGATGAAGGGCGACTACTACCGCTACCTGGCCGAGGTGGCCAGCGGCGACGACAAGAAGCGCATCATCGACTCGGCCCGGTCGGCCTACCAGGAGGCCATGGACATCAGCAAGAAGGAGATGGCGCCCACCAACCCCATCCGCCTGGGCCTGGCCCTGAACTTCTCCGTCTTCCACTATGAGATCGCAAATAGCCCCGAGGAGGCCATCTCACTGGCCAAGACCACCTTCGACGAGGCCATGGCCGACCTGCACACGCTCAGCGAGGACTCCTACAAGGACAGCACCCTCATCATGCAGCTGCTGCGAGACAACCTGACTCTGTGGACGGCCGACAACGCCGGGGAAGAGGGGGGCGAGGCGCCCGAGGAGGCCCAGAGCTGAGCCGAGCCGCTACCCGCCCTGCCCTGCCCTGCCCGCTCCAGTCCCCCCCACCCCCGGCAGAGAGGACTAGCATGGGGTGGGAGGCCCGACCCTCTCCCTGAATGCTCTGCCCCAGCTCAGCGAGGCTCCACGGAGAGGGGCCAGCAGAGCCGAGGCCCCCCGGAGCCACTGGATCCCACTCTTCCTGCAGCTGTCGGGTTCTCCTAACCACTGGTCATTCCACCCAGCCCTGCTCTCTGCGCCCCCTCCAGACCCGACCCGACCCGTGAACCCGGCCGCTTCCGCCCCTTCCCCCCTCTTGACTCCCTCCTGCCCCTGCTGCGTCTGGATCTTGGGAACGGAGGAGTGTCCCACCCGGTGGCTGAGGACTGGACCGTATGGCGGAGGCTGGAGATGAGAGAGTGAGGTGTGTGTGTGTGTGTGTGTGTGTGTGTGTGAGAGAGAGAGAGAGAGAGAGAGAGAGCACAGAATGAGAGGGAAAGCATGTCTGCTGGGTGTGACCATGTTTCCTCTCAATAAAGTTCCCTTGTGACAATCCCCCTTGTCTTTTCCAGTTATTGGCGGAGGGCTGGGGCTGGGATTGGTGTATGATTTACAGAAAGCCTGACCTTGGACCTCTGGTTTAGGGCCGGCGACTGCTGGCGAGCGGCCAGGGGACAGGCTCTCCCCGTCAGGCCCCGAACAAGCCGGTCCGGTCGCGGGAGGGTCGGGAGCGCAAAGGCGGCCCCTCCGCTCCTCACCTCTGAGGGGACAGGAAACCGTGAAGTCTCTGCTGTCCGAGCGCAGCGCCGCCGGGATACGCTGTAGGGAGCGGCACTGAGCACCAGGTCTGAAAGCTCGGCGGTGGGGGAGGGTGGGAGGGGGGTTTGTCCCCCTGAGACGCGCAGATCTGAGGCGGGAATTCCGATCGGAGGCAGGGGCGTGACGCCGCCAGGAAGAGCCCAGCTCGGAAGCGAGGGGAACGCCCCGCAGCGTGCGCTGACGGGCTGGCGGAGAGGAGGCGCGAACCGGGGAGCGGAGGCCGGTGGGGGGAGCGGAGGCCGGTCCCCGACAGCCCACCCCCCACCTCAGTCCAGAAGCCACACTCCCGGCTCCGCGGGCGCCCCACCCCCGGTCCCGCCCTAAAAGCCCGGGCTGGAGGCGGGCTCGAAGCCGGGAGCGTCCAATCACGGGCGGGGGATGCTCGGATACTAGCCAATGAGAGCGCGAGCGGCGGCCGCGCGCTGCCGCGCGTCTTCCCGCCGCCCGCCGCGCCCGGAGGGCTGAGGCGCCCCCGCGCCCCGAACCCCAGGGCGGCGCGCTCCGGTTTCACTCAGACAAGTTGCCACCCGCCGGGCCGGAGAGCGAGGCATCCGCGGCGCGCGGAGCGGCGGGACGGGGCGGTGTGGAAAAAGCAGCCCCCGCCCTTTGAGTCATCCGCTGAACCGGCGGCTCCCGGCTGGCAGGGCGGCTGGGAAAAGGCCGCCGAGGCGTCTCCACCACACACCAAAGTCCGGGTGGCCGGGACACTTAGATTGTGTCCCAAGACCTGGCTGTGCGGCCTTGGAAAAGTCTTCATAGCCCCCCGCGCCTCAGTTTCCCCTTCTGTATCCAAGGGGCGGGAACTGAAGGCTCCCTAAGGAACACTGAAGAATCTGGGTTCCGGAGTCAAGCTGCCTGGGCCCGACTCCCAGCCTGCCTCGGCCAAGGTTCTTACCTTGCTTACCTTTGTGTCCTCATTTATAAATGGGGATTAAAAAACTGTGCCTTCCTCTTCTTAAGAATTGCTACGGCTGAAACCGGTTTGGCTCAGTGGATAGAGCGTCGGTCTGCGGACTGAAAGGTCCCGGGTTCGATTCCGGTCAAGGGCATGTGCATTGGTAGCGGGCACATCCCCAATAGGGGGTGTGCAGGAGGCAGCTCATGATGGTTCTCTCTCATCGATGTTTCTAACTCTCTATCCCTCTCCCTTCCTCTCTGTAAAATAATCAATAAAAAATATATTTAAAAAAAAGAATTGCTATGAAGTTTGAGGAAATAAATGCACTTAAAGTAGTTCATAGTGCGTGTTAGCTATTATCAATCCTTCTAGCATCAGTAGTCAGGATTTACCCAGCATTTCTGTGCCAAAAGTAGAATCATCATCCTGGCAGGCTTGGTTTAGTGGATAGAGCACCGGCCTGCGGACTGAAGGGTCCTGGGTTCGATTCTGGTCAAGGGCACATGCCCAGGTTGCAGGCTCGATCTCCAGTAGGGGGCGTGCAGGAGGCAGCCAATCAATGATTCCCTCTCATCATTGATGTTTCTATCTCTCCCCCTCTCCCTGCCTCTCTGAAATATATACCCGTGTTTCCCCGAAAATAAGACATCCTCTGAAAATAAGACCTACTTCATGGAAACATAATACATCCCCTGAAAATAAGACCTAGCGCATCTTTGGGAGCAAAAATTAATATAAGACAATGTCTTATTTTCGGGAAAACAGGGTATATAATTTTTTTTTTAATAATTTTTTTTTAAAGCAGAATCATCGGTCAGACCCAGTTCTGAGGAGCAGCTGATCTGCACGCTCACTGGGCCATCCCAGGATGCTGGCCTGACTTCAAGTGGTCACTCACCTGGCATGATTGGGGGAACTCAGTCCAGCCCCATCAGGTTCCCAGAGCCCAAGTTTGGCCACACCCATGAGACTCAAAACTGAAGGGCTCTTATCAGAGTAGTAATTCTACAGGGGAAGTTGGCAAGACCACAGCGATGCCTTCTGAGCCCCCGTTTTCTCCCCTCCTTTCCTGGAAGTGTGTTGGATTTCCAAACCTGGCAGAGATTCTGGGCTAGGGCAAGTGACTCCCCCCTCAGCTCTGAAAGTGACCCGGTTTCTCTTACCAGACAGGTCTGGTAACTTTCTCTTAAAGGGGTAGGTCCTGGGAATGAACTCCTTTCTTTTCTCTCAGCCTCCCTGCACCACTCATGGTTGCCCTATATGGGGAAAGAAATGAGCATGTTGGTGTTGAAGGATTTCAGAAGTACATGGTGTGGCCCTAGCTGGTTTGGCTCAGTGGACAGAGCATAGGCCTGCAGACTGAGGGGTCTCAAGTTTGATCCCGTCAAGTCGAGGGCACAAGCCAGGGTTTCGGGCTCGATCCCCAGTAGGGGACATGCAGGGGACAGCTGGTCAATGATTCTCTCTCAATATTGATGTTTCTATCTCTTTCCCTCTTCCTTCTTCTCTGAAATCAATAAAACATACATTTTTTAAAGTATATGGTGTGGATTGCTCAGATGTGGAATCTAATTAACAAAATAAACTGATGAAAGGAGTGGATCCAGAGACATGGGGGCATGGAGCGGAGGGTGGAATCTTGGAGGCAAGGCAGGGGAGGGGAGGGAGCACAGGAGGTAATCAACCAAAGACCTTGTATGTATATATGTATAACCCATGGATGCAGACCTTCCACTTGAGCACCTGTTATAACTGAGGTGAGGGCCTGGGGTGGGGGTGGGCTGGGCTGGAGGGGACAATGGCGGGTGGGGAGGGGACATATGTAATACTTTCAACAATAAAGTTGTTGCTTTTTTTGTTTGTTTTTAAAAATATATATTTTATTGATTTTTTACAGAGGAGAAGGGAGAGGGATAGAGAGTTAGAAACATCAATGAGAGAGAGACATCAACCAGCTGCCTCCTGCACACCCCTGGATGTGCCTGCAACCCAGGGTGCATGTCCTTGACCGGAATCAAACCCGGGACCCTTGAATCCGCAGGCCGATGTTCTATCCACTGAGCCAAACCGGTTTTGGCAAGTTGTTTTTTAAGTATATGGTGTGGATTGGAACATCATCAAATCAGATGGCTAAATGTAAGCTGGCTTAGGCATCAGACCTGAGGGTCCCAGACCTTTCTATTTTTGGCATGTTTTTTGTTTTAATCTCTGTAAAACTTTATTTATTCCAGAAAGGGGGGGAAGGAGGGACAGAAACATTGCATGAGACAATGCTCCAAATAACTGAGCCACACCGGCCAGAGGTCTGTAAAGTTTTCTTACTATTACCCAGAGTAGGGTTTCCGCCAGCATTTCTTTCCCTGGCCTAGATTGCTGTTTCAGAAATTTAAGTTCTATTGTTAATGGGTATAGAGTTTCCTTCGGAGTATAAAATGTTCTGCACTTATTTTGTTTTTAAGTTGATTTTAGAGAGAGAAACATCAATTTGTAGTTCCCCTTATTTTTGCGTTCATTGGTTGATTCTTGTATGTGCCCTGGCTGAGGATCGAACCCACAATCTTGATTTATCAGGATGACACTCTAACCAACTGAGCTACCCAATCAGGACAAAATGTCCTGGATTTGAACTGAGGTAATAATTGTACAATTTTGTATAAGACACTGAACTGTACACTTTAGAAGGGTAAATTTTATAGTGTGTGAATTATAACTGCTTTAAAAATCTGTCCCAAGAAGCACTGTCAGTGTGGCTCAGTTGAATGTCTCCCTCTGCCTTCTCTCTCTCTCATTCTCTCTTTAAAAAAAAAAAAAATCAAAAATCAGTCTCAGAAGGCAAAGCAGGTTCCACCGGAAATTTCATGGTGGCCATTTTCCCCTTCACTTTATCCTTGCCACTTGAGCACCTGTTATAACCTCTAAATTATAAAGCCCAGCTTCAGGTCAAAACATGACTAACCAGCTTCCCTCTCCCTTCAATATATAGAGCTTTGGATATGTGCTCTCTTACCAACTCCTTTCATTTATTAAATGCATTTATTCAGTTATGATTTTATATGTACTTGATTCTACCTTTGGGTTTGTAACTATGTCTTGGGTTTATTTTCTCCTCAGAAAGCTCTCTAAAAGAAGTAACTTTGGCCCTGACCCCTTTGGCTCAGTGGATAAAGCATCAGCCTGCGGACTCAAGGGTCCCAGGTTCAATTCCAGTCAAGGGCATGTATCTTGGTTGTGGTCACATCCCCAGTAGAGGGTGTGCAGGAGGCAGCTGATCAATGTTTCTCTCTCATCGATGTTTCTGACTCTCTATCCCTCTCGGTTCTTCTATGGAAAAAAGATCAATAAAATATATACTTTTAAAAAAGAATTTGATTGATATGGGGAAATTTTGCAACTTAAGGTTTTCTAGGGAAGATACCTACTCTTAATTGGCTCTGTAGATCCACAGGTGATGGAGGGCAAGGCATTGGGTTCAAAGTGCCTTCTTAGAACCAACCAGGCACCCTAGGGTTAGGCAGCCCCTGTGGCTCCTTCTAGAAAGGCAAGATACTCCTAGACACACACGTCCAAGGTCCAAATCTCCAGTGCCTTTGGGGGAAACCTGATTTCAGATGCTTTCACCAAGGTTGTTCTGACCAGCAGTGCCCCACTCTTGCTTCTTCCTAGAGAACAGAGTACTGTCATAATAGCAGTGGGTTCTGGCCGAGCAGCTTGGTTGGTTAGAACATTGTGCCTAAAATAAATAAATAAATGAATAAATAAATAAATAAATAAATAAATAAATAAATGAAAAGAACATTGTGCCTATACGCCAAGGTTAGATTCTGAGGCCATGCATTTAAAGTCAACCAATGAATGAATGAATAAATGCAACAACAAATCAATCTCTCTCTCTCTCTCTCTCTCTCTCTCTCTCTCTCTTTCTCTGTCTCTCTTTCAAAATAATTTTAAAAAAAATAGCAACAGACACAACTACTATTATCTTTTGTTTTGCAGATGAAGAGATTGGGGCTCAGTGCAGCTAAATAACCTAATAATGTGCCTGGGGAATGGAATGGATTGGACTCCAACTCTATGATTTTTAAACTACAACAACTGTTTTCAAATTGTGTTCAGAGGGCTCCCCAGAAACTAGCACAGGGCAGGAGCCCAGTGGTCAGGGTTTCCCGTTTCCACATATGGCTAAAATAGCCACACATATGTCTGTATTGTGAGTTAAAAATATGCTTGAAAAGAACCACGTTATGCTATGCTGCCCTGCTTCTAAGAATCAAGAAAGGCTTACTCTATACTCAATCAAATGTCACCCTAGGGCCCAGCAAAAAGGAATTGTCTTAAGTGAGAAAAAAACTGTAGTGGACCAATTTCCTGCTCTTTACTAAGTTAAGATTTCCTTAATCTGGTTACATCCTTTGTTCCTTTTCAATTCTTCACCTGTTCACAGGGTCTACTCATCCCCCAATCCTTGCTCTGTGTGTGTGTGTGTGTGTGTGTGTGTATGTGTGTGTGTGGTCGGGGGAGAGGGGCAGGGAGAGGGAGGGAAAAGCAGGTTTCTGCAGAGTAGGCCCCATCCTCTCAGAACCCCCAGCCCCACCTACACAGTGAGTCAGGGGCCAGGAATGTCTGTGGGGGCAGTAGACAGGTATGTTAAAGGCTGATTCATCTCTCATCTCCACCCAATTTTCTCCTCACTGTTCTCTGGGAAATTTAACTCTTTATTTGTCTAGAGATAAAAGAGGGAGATTCCCAGACTCTGAACTCATGGAGTCTTCAATCTGTGGCCTACATACATCAGATTATGGCATTTCAGAAATATATGCTGGCCCTGGCCAGTTTGGCTTGGTGGATAGAGCATCGGCCTGTGGACTGAAGGGTCCTAGGTTCAATTCCGGTCAAGGGCACATGCCTGGGTTGTGGGCTTGATCCCCAGTGGGGAGCGTGCAGGAGGCAGCCAATCAATGATTCTCAAATTTGATGTTTCTCTCTCTCTCCCTCTTCCTTCCTTTCGAAAATAAAAAAATATATTTAAAATAAAAAGGGAAAAAAAGAAATAAATATATGCTGAAAGAGAAGGTAGGAGGGAAGAATGGAGGGAAGGAGGAAGACACATTCTCCCCCTTCCCCGGTCCCCCCTTCTTCCTCCAGAATAAAGTCATCCTGAAATTTCCGTGAGTGTACAGGGGACTTAGGTTTAATTCAGAATAGACTGCAACCACTGGTATGCTTTATGAGTTGGGAGAAATCTTACTCATGTCCCAATACCCCTTCTGTGCATTTATATGATTCCACAGTGCAATGTGGAGGTTCCAGGATGAATATACAGGAAGAGGCCACCAATCAGTGTGAAGGGAGCTGTACTTGCACAATAAGCACACTTCTTGAGATTTTGCATTCATTTGGGGTAGACTGAAGGGGCCTTTTATCTCTTCTCCACATTGCTTCAGGGTTTTGGATGTGGAAAATTTCCAGCTTTGCTCTATATTTTAGTTCAGTACATTTTTATCAATACTCATCTTTTTCATTTTAGTTGGGCTCCAAATCCCCATCCCATCCCTTTACAGCTCCTGTCTTAAGCCTCCTGGACACCTGAACTGCTGGGGCTGTCTGAAGTTGGCTTCCTGGCAGGAAATGAAGGACAGTCAGTTGTAAATGAGACTTATGACTTCCCCTGTCCTCAGTAGGCCCAATGCTACTGAGATATGTGCTAATTTGGGAGTCTTCCTTCTTCAGGGGATAGGAAGTGGGGGTGGGCATACCAGATCAGGCTGGGTAAAGACTCAATGGCCAGGGGCAAGAAAGAAGAAAAGGGGAGGGACAGGTAGGGGGCTACTCAGCTTACTAAGAATTTCCTTCCAGGTGTCTGGGGCAGTTGAGCCTCCCCACTACTTTCAAAAACTAGTTCGGCTCAATGTATAGAGCCTCCGACTGAAGGGTGCCCGGTTCCATCCCCAGTCGGGGCACATGCCAGGGTTGTGACTCAAAACCTAGTGGGGGACGTGCAGGAGGCAGCCTATCAATGATTCTCTCTCATCATTGATGTTTCCATCTCTCTCTCCCTCTCTCTGAAATCAATATATATATATAAATAATTTTAAACACACACAAAACTGGGTGGGCCTTGGTAATGCTAGGATGGGTCTGAAATCACTCCCCTTCCCTTCTTGGGAGACTTGAGAAAGGAACAAGATTCGCAGAAACCAGTTTGGCTCAGTGGTTGAGTGTCGGTCTGCGGACTGAAGGGTCCCAGGTTCGATTCCAGTCAAGGGCATGTACCTTGGTTGCCGGCACATCCCCAGTAGGGCGTGTGCAAGAGGCAGCTAATTGATGTTTCTCTCTCATCAATGTTTCTGACTCTCTATCCCTCTCTCTTCCTCTCTGTAAAAAAATCAATAATATATATATATATATATATATATATATATATATATATATATTTAAAAAAGGACCAAGATTCTCCAAGATCAACCTTCACACACCCTACTGGGATCAAGCTTCCTACCTCAGCCGACTGGAGGGGAGCTTTTTGCTAATTCAGAAACAGTGGAGAGCAGACTGGCTGGTCGTGCGTTCAGTTGCTGGTCAGGGCATGTACCTAGATTGCAAGTTAGATCCCTGGTCCAGGTGTATTCAGGAAGCCACCAATCCATGTATTTCTTTCACATCTATGTTTCTCTCTCTCCCATTTTAAGATCAGATAAAAAAAAGTTAAAAATTCAGATAGCACTACTTCCAATAGCAAAAAATTGGTAATGACTTATAGGCTAACCATGAGAATTTGAGTAAGTAAACAATATTATAGCCATACCACAGAATATTATCATGTAAACATTAAAAGGATTTTGTATTTTTAATTACATAAAAGTGTCAACTAAAAAAGGCAGGTTACAAAGCAATAATATATGTCACTTATATAAATGCTATTAGCTATCCCTCGGTATGTATAGAAAAATAAAATATACATTTCAATGTAAAATTATAGACTGTATTTTTTACTTATTATATTATGAGCCTAATTTTATTTTCCAAGTTTTTCATTTTGCTATTTTTATCAGGAAATTAAATTTAAAAAAAAAAAGAAATCTTAAGGACCATTGCCATATCCCAGCCATACTGGATGAGTCTTTCTCCTACCCTATACATTCCATGATAAACAGACCCCACCTGGAACCTAGAGTCCTTTCAGCACTGTGCTATACCCTCCCCAACATGAAAATCATTCTGCTATCAGTGGGAGGTGGAGATACACCTTTATTAGAGAAAACATCTTTGCTGTCATACCAATGCCTGAAAAAGTTTTGGATTATCCCATCCATGTCTACTCCATGACTGCAGAGAATAAATGCTCATGGAGCTTGAACACAAGCCCATAAAGTTCTAATGACACCTCTCTCCAACTGATTGGTTTTGGTGATGGCTGTGGCCTCCATGGAGTAAGCATCAAAACCCATGACCAGCCCTGGCTGCTTTGGCACAATAAATAAAGTGTCTGCTGTGGACTGAAGGGTCCCGGGTTCGATTCTGGTCAGGGGCCCATGTCCAGGTTGTGCACTTGATCCACAGTCGGGGCATGCAGGAGGCAGCTGATCAAGGATTCTGTCTCATTGATGTTTCTCTCTCTCTCTCTCTCTCCCTTCCTCTCTGAAATCAATAAAAATATATTAAAAAAAGAAAAATCCATGACCACAGCTATTGGTACTATTTTCAAAAACACAGCATGCATCCTCACTCTCTGATGAGGGATTTGTTCAGTGGCCAGGGCGTCAGGATTCCTGGACTCCAGGCCCCAGAGGTGACTCACAGCCACCGAAGGCTGTGACTCCAGGCCTCAGTTTGCCTGGCTTGCTTTGTTGATACTCTCTACCTACTGTGCACGGTATTAATAGGAATGAGGTGCTTTGAACTCTGCAGATGAAAGAGGCTGGGAAAGCAGCACCCAATTATTATCCCCTATAAGGCCAGGCGTGGGAGCGGAGGTTGGCTGCTTTCATACTGTTCCAGCCACAGCGGCCTCCTCACAGCCCTTCAGTCTGCTCTGGCTGTCAAAGCTGAAAGCAGAGCAGTCACTGTCATCTCAAGACTACTTCTGAATAGATCTTCCTAAACTACCCGAACCACCAGTGACCCAACTTCCCCTAGGTTTGTGACTCAGTAATACTCTACAGGTGTCAAAATTCTTTCTTCCAACTGGCCTCAAATCCTGTGCGATATGAGCCATAAAGTTTCACCATTAGTATCCACAATTAAGAAGTCAGCAAAGTAAACTATGAGAGAGCTAGGCTGACTGAAGTTCCAACACATCTGTTTCCTTTATGTAAAGTGGGGCTTAGTAATAGTCCCAATCTTGTTTGTATCTCTAGAAGTTGCTGTGTGAACCACATGACGACCATGTGTATGAAGGCACTTTGTAAAATGCCAAGCCCTTCATAATGTATTAACAGGACCAAGTATCTGCAAATAAGACTTCTGGCACAGCTGCCATCTGTCCCTCTTGTGCTGCAAACTACGACGGCAAAACTAAGCCTGGGGTGCCACCTATTGGTGGCCAATATAAATTGCACCCAACCAGTTGCAAGAAGAGTAAAGAAAGCAATCACCAGTCCAACTTTAAACCACCTTAATTTTTGCCATGCCCCTTATACCATACTATATACTTAATAGTTTTCTTTAAATAATGCATTTTGTATAAATAATTTCATTTAAAAGTAAACTTTAAATCACTACTATAAATGAAAACTAGCTAGCACTTGCCAAAAATAAAATAAAACCGCGAAAAGAATCCAGTGAAAATAAAATATGAAGATCTAGCTAAGAAATATCCTCTGTAAACCTCAAGCTTCAGGATCAGTTAAAACTGGAGTGCACCATTGGAGAATAAGTGTTAAATCTCCATATTATCCTGTTCTTTAGGGGAAATACTGTCCTGGATGAAGAAATAGAACTCTTCTGAGGGAAGGTGACATTCACTCATTCTACCCCAGCTCCCTGGATGGTTGAAGAAAGGTTAAAAGTCACAACATGTAGGAAAAAATAAACTCTTGTATTCACATTCCACAATAGTCTGGGTGGGGCCAGTGCTGAATTTCTGGTGGCAGTGCCCAGAGCTCATGAGCACCGAGGGTGTGGTGGGTGCTCTGCTAGCACCTCATCTGACTGTTGGCCAGAAGACCTTTGCAGGGCTGGGTGTCTCTTCATCAGCTTCCATTTGGCCGGGAGGGCTGTTCTTGGGTCTGCAGCCTGCTGAGCTGTCCACTGTTCGCTGGGGCTACCGCTTTCCCCAGCACTGGGTTACAGGACTTGTTCTCCAGAGCCCAGCCTGCTGTTACAGGTCCATGGCTTCCTGCTCCACTGACTGGTCTGAAGGTGCCAGGTACTTCTCCTGGATTCCCAGGGTGCTGAGAGAGGGCACGTCAAAGATGATAGCATGGGCAAGGATGAGAAACTGGTCTGAGTGGGATCTGACCTCTACTAATGCCCGTCTTCCAACGTGTCTGGCAGAGTAATTCCATCCTTCCCCCTTCCTCATAATTATAGCTTCAGGCAACAGGGACCAATAGCGTCTGAGAAACCTATCAAAGCAACGAGACTCAGATGCTCTTCTTCCTCGAATTGCTGAGGATCAGAAGACCAGAATGCTAACCCTCCAACTCTGTTATGACAAATGCTCAGCGCCAGACTATGGGGATTTAAATCCTGACTTAACATTTACAACATCTGTAAAACAAGAGTTGTTATGAGGATCAAATGAGATAATAATTAGAATGCCTAGCATAGCATAGCATAGCATAGCACCTGGCACACAGTAGGTGCTTAATAAATGTTTGTGACTTCTCTTCTGCCAAAGGAGAGAACACAAGTGAGCTCAAAGAAAACAAAAAATTTCTGCTTGGGTGCCTTCTTCCTCTCTGGGACAGCAGTACGGACAGAAACCAGATTCACAAGGACAAAGACCATGACACTGCTGATGGAACCCTGTAAGATTGGCTGGCCTGAGTCGGGGTCTGGGGTCTGAGTGGGAGACAGGGGTTGACCATGTTGGCCACCATGACTGCTCTACTAGATGACTCCAGTGTCAGCAACTGAGACTCTACCACCAGGGAGACCGAGATTTGAACGGTTCTTCTAACACATGCTGAGTGAGGGACATTGGGGTCATCACTCTCAGAGCTCCAACGGCTTCATCTATAAAAGGGGATTGAATAAAGATTAAATAACATCCTGCAAATGGAGTATGTAGCCCACCAAACGATGTTCAGGTTAGACCCGTGGTCGGCAAACTGAGGCTTACGAGCCACATGCGGCTCTTTGGCCACCTGAGTGTGGCTCTTCCACAAAATACCATGGCCCGGGCGAGTCTACTTTGAAGAAGTGACGTTAGAAGAAGTTTAAGTTTAAAAAATTTGGCTCTCAAAAGAAATTTCAATAATTGTATTGTTGATATTTGGCTCTGTTGACTAATAAGTTTGCCGACCACTAGGTTAGATCTTTCTTTACCATCTCTTGGATCCATCCATCAAATCCATCTCAACCCGACACAAACTGACTCTGAACCTGTGCCCTCTTCCCTTCACTTTTCCTCAGGAGGCAATGCCTTGTTCCTGTGCCAGTCAGTCCTGAGGATCATTTGCTTGACTTGGGATAATATCAAACCTGTCTTATCTCTGGCCTGACGCGTACATTCCTGAGCAGGGCACATGAGCCCTGCGTTCCCTGCCTATCTCCTGGCACTATCACTGCTCCCAGCCAGTGTCCTGCCCTGCCCACAACTCACCATTCTCCTTGCAACCCCCTCAAGACATGCCTCAGTCTTACATTCCTATGCCTTTGGATACATTGTTCTCTTTGCCTTGAATTCCCTTTTCCTCTTAGTCAACCAGGCTAACCCTCACTTTGAGATGATGCAAATCAAATGTCACTACCACTTTGAAGCTTTCTTTACCAACTCACTCCTCAGAAGAGCTGACTTTCCCATATTTATACCAATCCCTAATTGCCTAATACACAGAATAAAGTTGAGCCTTAAGAAGATTTGGGGGAGGGGGGCCCAGAATCTAAAATCAGCATAAATGTATATGGTGAGAAATACCCTTAAAATTCCTTGGTAAAGTATATGATTATCTAATCACTAGGCTGTACACCTCAAACCAATACAAAATAATATTGGGGGGAAAATAACTGGGGGGAAAAAAGTAAAATGTAACTGAAAAACTAAAAACCAAAGCAAAACAAAAAACCTTAAAATTCCTTAAATTACTTATTAAATACAGTATACACCAAGCATGTCAAACTTGTGGCCCTTGGGCCGCATGAAGCTCACAATGAATATTTTTGTGGCCCAGCCAACATAACAATATGTAAGAAACGTTTTAATACAACTTTCTAAATTAATTTTTATAATATCCTGTCATACATAATTATTAATAATGAACTACAATATTCACTAATGACTGATTACTATAATTGTGTTGCATTCATTTCCCTAATGTGCCTTATGTGCAGGCGCACCATTTCTCTCCACTAATACTAGCAGCAAATATTTTAGGAGCCGATCGCCACGTTATTAGTCCTGTACTGGCTTGTTTGGTATGCGCAACAGGAAATAATTTTGCTTTCGGAGAACAAGAAAAAATGTTTTCTTTTGCATTACACTTATTAATTTGTGCAGTTATTCAGTGTCTGATAAATTAATGTTCAAGAAAAATATTGATTTTTATTAAAATGTTCTATTATTTTGTGTTAACAATTACTTATTTCAGCCATTTGTATTCTGCATGTCTCTATTGAAATAAACCTATGTTTCTATGAAGAATGAAGCTGTTTTTTTCTTTGTGGCCACATAAACTTAAACCTTATTTGCCCCATTAGCCTTTGAGTTTGACATGCTTGGTATACATGGTTTTATGAGTAAAATATGACTGCATAAAGTAATGTACAGTGTGCAAAATATCACAGCCCTATTAAAGTGCCCTTCCCCTTTTTGCTGAGTACATGCAGCTGAATTTGCCATTAACAGCACGTTGTGTGAGGCAGGTCCTCATCCATTCAGGTACTTACTGCACACTCTAGTGCCGTCATCTGTAGCTAGTCTACTTCCCTGTGAACTTTGTTTCCCACGTGTGAAAGGGCCTGACCCAGATCAGTAAGTGTTGGCTGGAGCTATCTTCCTCCCTACACAAGGACTCTGGAGTGCACCTCCCAACCCCTGCCTGTCTCCAGCATCCCGTGTGATGCCAAATCTCTGAAGCCAGCCTAGAAAGCCCGCCCTACCTCACAGGTACTGGTAGCCTCTGTGACACGAGAGACACCTACACATGACCTCAGCTCTACCACCACCGGCCCAGTTTTGAAGGTCTAGCTGCCTCCCAGGCAGCTCCGATTGTCCGAGATCCCCCTCAAACATAGCACATCTGCTAGCTCCCATCCCTTCCATCTCCATGAGAAACCGACAAACCTTCCTTTCTTTTCTTACCTCAGTGACTAGCACAACCACCCATACCATCTAAGACTGAAACCGGAGTCCAAATTCTGCTCTACCTCTACCCATCTATCACCTTAATATTTCCCCAATTCACAGTTCATTCTATTCTCACTACTACTGTTTCATCTCTTCTCTTCTCGAAACTGCAAACACTCTCCTGCCTCCAATCACATCCCTTAAATGCATTTCCACACTTGGAGGGGCTTTTCAAAAATGTCCATTTGTTCATGCCCTGAGCAGCACTACTATGCCGGTCCTACTGCTCGCCCGTGAGCCAAGTCCACATGCCTTAGAAGGGCACTCAAGCACCCCCATCGCCAGCCTGCACCTCCTCCTTTCCCCTTCACACTCAAGACACGGGCAAACTGAACCCCTTACCTCTCTTTCAAGTGACTGATGCCCTTTCATTCCTAGGTCTCTGTGTTTTTGCTCCTTCTGATCAATATCTTCCCTTGTCCTAAGGTACAACCAACCCTGAAGCTGCCTTTTAACATGAAAGACAGTAATGGGGGGGGGGGGGGGAAGGGGGGGGAGGAAAAGGGGACCCAATTGGTCAAAATCAATCAGTCATGTACAAAGGTATAAGTAGCTATTCCTGAGTCCCATACACTACCCACACCCACCCTACCGGCTGTGGCTGAGGCTAGGGAGCAAGGATACGAGGAGAAATGGAAGTCCGCTCCCATTGCAGCAGACATCATGGCCTCCAGGCTTCGCTGCTCTTGGACCCCAAAGCAGTAGCCGTTGGCTTTATCCACAGCCTGCAGAACCCGCTGGACACTCTCCTTGTCCTGGGCAGGGAGGAGAGAAACAGCTCTGTGAGGGAAACAGGTGTGGAATTGAAGTTGTACCAAACTGCTTGCAGGCCCCAACCCCCACCTCAATCTGGCCTCATGAAGCCTCTGTATATGCAGCTTCGTTGGCCTGAAGTAGTTCTACATGTTCCCAGAGGCCTGGCTACATTCCATTTTTCTGACCACCTCCCCACCTAATTTAGAACAGGTAAGTTCCTCTATGTACAACCATAGTTCTATTATTCCCATGGTAGCTCTGATGTATTAATATTGTAGCTCTGAGCCTACCTAGTAAGTTATTAACTCATCTGCCTCCCCTCCTCCACTGATCTTCAAGGTCAAGGTATTTCCAGGGCCTGGCTCAGTACTTAGCTAGCAGTAGGCACCGAATAAATATGCATGCAGCCTATTTGTTTATCCACATAAAAGTAATAAGAACAATTCATACATCACATGACAGGAAGGAAAGATCAAAATAATGCATTAAAGCCCTGGCCGGTGTTTCTCAGTCATTAGAGTCAGCCCTCGCACTGAAGAGTCACAGGTTCGATTTTGGGTCAAGAGCACATACCTGCATTGCAGGTTTGATCCCTGGCCCTGGGGGGAGGGTGTGTGGGAGGCCAATAATTGATAAGTCTCTCTTACACTGATGTTTCTCTCTGTCTCCCCCTCCCTCCCATACACTCTCTCTAAAAATCAATGGAAAAAATATCCTTGGATAGAGATTAATAACAACAAGGTATTACAGTTTTTACCACAAAGCCTAGTTTAGAAAACCTGGCCCTAGCCGGTGTGGCTAAGTGGATAGAGTGTCGGCCTGCAGACTGAAGGGTCCCGGGTTCGATTCAGTCAAGGGCACATGCCCAGGTTGCCGCTTGATCCCATGGGGGGACATGCAGGAGGCAGCTGATCAATGATTCTCTCTCATCATTGATGTTTCTTTCTCTCTCTCTCCCTTTCTCTCTGAAATCAATAAAAAATAAATATAAGTATTTAAAAAAATCAAACTGCGCTAGCCCGTTTGGCTCAGTAGATAGAGCATCGGCCTGTGGATTGAAGGGTCCTGGGTTCGATTCTGGTCAAGGACATATGCCTGGGTTGCTGGTTCAATCCCCAGTGTGAGGTGTGCAAAAGGCAGCCGGTCAATGATTCTCTCTCATCATTGATGTTTCTCTTCTTTCCTCTCTGAAATCAATAAAAGTATATTAAAAAAAGAAAAGAAAAAGAAAACCTGCAATAAGTGGTAGTTAAGATTAATATCATAGGTTTAACCTCATTTTTAGAGAAGAATGTGGCATTAAAAAGGAAAGAGACAAGTTTGCTCAAACATGTCCTGCAGAAAGGACTCAAGATGCACGGGTGTCTCCCAGGTTATCTTTTTAAAAAATATATATTTTATTGATTTTTTTTTTTTTTTACAGAGGAAGGGAGAGAGATAGAGAGTTAGAAACATCAATGAGAGAAACATCGACCAGCTGCCTCCCGCACACCCCCCACTGAGGATGTGCCCGCAACCAATGTACATGCCCCTGACCGGAATCGAACCTGGGACCTTTCAGTCCTAAGGCCGACACTCTATCCACTGAGCCAAACCGGTTTCGGCTCCCAGGGTATCTTTGCAGGGTGAAGGTGAGGGGCACAGGGGTTGGTACTACTTTGCCAAATCAATAGGCAGTTGCTCATCTCAAAGGAGCCCAACAGACTTATCCCTGACCTGGGTCAAGTGCCTTGCTGGTGACTCTCAGGGAACATTTGTGGAGAGGATCACAAAATGGATAGGGTCAAAGTTTGGTCCAACCTCTTTAGTGGAATCCTGCCCACTGAGCCCCTGCCACCAACACCAAGGGGGACGGAATGATAGCATGACCTAGGACAAAGAGCACTGTTTGAGCCTCAAAGCCCCCTGCACTCTTGGCTTGGAGAGGTCCAAGGCACTATGAGAGCCTATACGAAGGGACTGGGCCTCTTAGCTCATGGTACCTGGATGTTGAGAGGAATGAAGGAGACCAGGCTGTAGTCTTCAATGAGCTGCACCAATTTCTCATTGAGCTGACGGTAGTGGCGGAAGAAAGGGTCAGAAGCCAGGTGGTCGAGCAAGTAGGATAGGTCCAGGACCTCTGTGTAGTAGTCCAGGTTGAAGGCTAAGGAGAGAAACCGGTCAGGAGCAGGTGGCATCAGGCTAAAACCCCAAGGACAGACTGTATTTTTTCTTCCTTCCTCTGCCTTCATTCTCTCACCGGCTGGTTCTCTGTGGACAGATACCCACCTCTTGGGGCTGCTGTGAGGATTAAATGCTATGAACCTTGTGCCTGGTACAAAGAAGTGCTTGATCAGTGGTAGCAAATTACGATACCAAACATGTACCAAGTACAGTGCTTGGTGCCGCCCTCATGAAGCTCAGCCAGGTAGTGCCCCCAGGACCAGCACACACTGTAAGGACTTTACATGGTGGCATCTGGGCAAATCCCTTCCCCTTTCTGGGCCAGCTCCTTCTTAATGTAAAATGAACCATTCAGACTAGATGACTCTGGGGTTTCTGACTCAGTCCTATGTCTACAAACTTCCCACCAAGAGAAGTGAAGTGGGCTTGCACTGTCCATTTCAGCCTGGAAAACCAATGGTCGGGCTATTCGGCAGGTGAGCGAGGAAACAGGCCGACAGAGATTGATCAACTCACTCCTGTGCTCTGTCTTCCACGCTCTAATCAGCTCTAATTAGAAACTGACATCACTACAAGGAAGAATGTCCTAAGCCAGTGTTTCCCAAACTTCTCTCATGAGAATCACCTGGTGGAGTTGTTAAAATACAGATTCCTGAATCCCAGCTAAGAAGTGCTAAACTAGAATTTTTGGGAACATATAGGTAAAATTGTAGACTTCACTAGTGCACTTCCGCTGTTCTTCTTCTTTGTGGCTAGAGATGCTATTTAGGGAGCTGATGGCCCAGATCAGCAGAGCAGTAACATTGCAGGAAAGAAATGCTAGCCATAAGGTCCTTATGCAACTCCCCTGCCTCAGCAGCCTGCTTTTCCCTCAGTCTTCTCCACCTTGACAAATGGCATCCTTATTTGTACACTGGCTCCGTCAGAAAAACCTGAGTGTCATTCTTAATTTCTCTGTCTCCAGGTCCAATCCACAAATAAATCCTATTTCTTGAGCAAGTTTTGAATCTCATTTTCTCTATTCCCACCACCACTGCTTGGGCTGTTGCAAAAATACAGAAGGAGCTGTTTTCATTCTTGCTCCTTTCAATTCATTCGCAAAGCAGCCAGAATGAACTTTTCAGTTCATGCTATTCCCGTTTAATATTCATCAATGACTTTCCTCTGTGTTTAAATAGTACAAGTTTTGCCAAAACCAGTTTGGCTCAGTGGTAGAACATTGGTCTGGGGACTGAAAGGTCCCGGGTTCGATTCCGGTCAAGGGCATGTACATTGGTTGCGGGCACATCCCCGGTAGGGGGTGTGCAAGAGGCAGCTGGTCGATGTTTCTCTCTCATCGACGTTTCTAGCTCTCTATCTCTCTCCCTTCCTCTCTATAAAATATCAATAAAATATTTTTAAAAAATAGTACAAGTTTTGGCCCCTGCCAACCTCTGTGACCTCATTTCCTACCACCCTTCCCCTAAATGCAATTTCAGCTACTCTGCCCTCACCTTCCTTGAAAACAAAACAAAAAAAAACCCTCTTTGCTACCCGAGGGCCTTTACTCACTATCAGTCGCTCTGCTTAGAACAGTTCTCTTCGCCTTAGCTAGCTCCTCACCATTCAGGTCTCAGCTCAGACGGCACTGCTCACTCCCCACCACTCACTGTCCATCATTTCGTTTTAATTACTTCATAATAAACATTACCATCTACAGTTTTCTTGTCCCCAAAACCCAGAACAGTAAATGGAACAAAATAAATGGGGGGGGGGGGGGGGGTCAGCACCTGACTGTGGCCATGATCACCAGGTCCCTGGAAGAAGCTAATCACTCCAGCCAGCCACTGCCCTCCACCTTGCCTGGCCCAAACGGGAGCACTTACCTAGCTTCCCATAGTGCTCGATGAGGTCCATCTTGGAGAGGAGGTTGACATGGGGCAGCTCTACATGCAGCATGGTGGCCAGGGAGGTACACAGCACCGAAATGAACTTGGCGGGGTCTGTGCAGTAGTGAGAATCTACCAGGTGGACAGCAGTCAGCTGGGAGGGGAGGAGAGACAGGATGAGAGGGGCCTGGGAGGCAGGGAACACCAGGGTCTATATATCTCCCCGTCAGATTGGGGATGCCTGTCTTCCCCATTAGTCTTTTCCTTCTGTTTCCTTCTAATGGCCACAACTCATTTCCTTCTCCCAGGAGATATGGGCATTTTTCTTAGAAGATGCCTCCCAGTGGGCAACTGGTTCAATTCCCACTACATCTTACTCCAATCTTTTACTTACTTTTGCCCTCGACTCACAACAACAGTCGCCATGCTATTTTCCACATAACTCCTTCCATACCTCTAATAATCCCAAATTGGGTGCTAACACATCCATTTACAGATGAGGAAACTGAGACTCAGAAAGATCAACTGACTTGTCCAGGATCACACAGTGTCAGTGGCAGGGCTAGAATTCGAAATTAGACCAGTTATAGTCCAAAGCAACTCTGCCCTTGCCTCGCTGTGTGATCTGGGGGTGTGGCATGCCTTTCCCTGTCTTAGTTCCTGCATCTGCAAAACGGGCCTGCCCGACCCAAGACGCACCCTGAGGTCCCACTGGGCCATCTGGGAGAAGATGCTGCGCAAGGAGCCATGATGCGTGCAGAGTTCCACTTGGCCTGGGCAGTCGAAGAGGAAGTAATGGCCGCGGAGGGGGTCAAGCTTGGCCCGCAGCCAGTCCAGGTTGGCCTCCAGGTACTCCATGCAGTACAGCAGGCCGCCGTTGGGCCCCAGCCGCAGCGCGTCCATCACGTCGCCCAAGCCCACCAGCTCGCTCACGTCCACGGCGCACTCGTACGGCAGCCCCTCGTTGGCCGGGTCCAGGTTCACCACCGCCACGCGCCGGCCCATCGCGCGCAGGAACTCGCTCATGCCCAGGCAGTAGGTGGTCTTTCCCGAGCCCGGCGGGCCGATCACAGCCTGGCCGAAGGCCGGGGTCCGAGCGGCCCCCGCCATGGGCGGCCCTCGGCCCCGTGCGCGGCAGGAGAGCTCAGCAGGGAAACAAGGCGGGCGACCGCGCCGGAGACGAGAGCCGAGGGCGACGGGGCTCCCGACGTGCACTTTGCGGGGTGGCGCGGCGGCGGTGCCCCCAGTTGCCTCCGGTGGGAGCTCGGCAACGCAGAGCAAACTGCCCGGTACAGAGCAAACCAGCAACTTCCGGAGGACGCCGGAAATGACAGGGTCCCGGAGAGGAAATCCCGCCCTCAGGGTGACGACACAGCTTAGCGCCGAAAGCCGTGGCGGCGCGCTTCATTTCACCACCAGCGAGGAGATGGGGGGGGGTTGGGGCTAGGAAACTTTCGGGATTTACCCAACCTTCCTCTAGGCCCAAATTAGAAGAGAAAGAAATCCGAAAGTTTTAAACTTCTTTTAAAAAAATAATAAATATATATTTTAGTTGATTTTTACAGAGAGGAGAGGAATAGAGTTAGAAGCATAGATGAGAAACACCTATCAGCTTCTTCCTGCACACCTCCCTCTGGGGATGTGCCTGCAACCAGAATGGAGGGTACATGCCCTTGACCAGAATCGAACCTGGGACCTTTCAGTACTCAGGCCAACACTCTATCCACAGTCAGGGCATAAACTTCTTTATTCTACCATTCGATGGCAGATCCGGACCACTTCCCTCGGATTCTCTGCCGTCTAGTCCCAGCCCCTCAGGGGGACAGGCAGTGGAACGCCCGCCCCGAGACCGTCAGTTCCAAACACCACAAATCCTCTTCTCTTCCAGGTCTCTTTCTCATTCTTTCTGGTCTTCAAGGTGACACCACCCCAGGAAGGCTGTGTTGGTAACCTCAATCGAGCTTTTCAAGGTACTGGGGGAGGTGACGGGGCAAGCCCAAAGGGACCAGGATTAGATCAACGAAGAGCAGTCATTAAGCCCTAATATCAAAGGAGAGAATAGGGGGCTTTTTGAAAAATGCCCCTGAGGTAGAGAACCAGAAGGCAAGTTCAGAACAAAGCACCCTGAAGGAGTGAGGCAAGTTGCTGCTCCAGACTTCTTCCTGCTTCGGTGGAGAAAAGGCCAGGGCAGTTATGAGTGATCCTAAGGAAGTCCCTGATCTCGTCACTCAGGCTCTGAGAAGCTGTCAAAGGCGGAGCTGGAGCCCCTCACAAAGGTCATATCTGTCCGAAACTTCATGCTGGTGGGTGGTTGGCGTCGGAGCAGCAACTCCCCTTGGTCCTGGGGCAGAGGTTCATCATAGATGGTGGAGATGAGTCCCAGACCAGTTCTACGGGGCCTCTTCAGTTGCCCAAATGGCTGCAGCTTCTCTCCGTGGTACCTGGATTAAAAAGTCTTTGGTGAGAGGACTGCTCTCTCAAACCCCAGTTAAGGAGGTGGGGAAAGGACAGGGAAATAGCTACTGCATATCTGGTTTGTCCCCAAGACAGAGCCTTCAAATTTGAACTTTTGCTTTATCCATTCATTGACAGTGCGAGTAACCAGGGGCCTCAATGCTTTCATTTTAAATAGTGCACAAAGTTTAGAACAACTGTCACCATTCTGTGACTTACAGTCACTCCCCAAAGACAATCAAGTCCAAACTCCTCAGACTAGGAGTAATGACCGGACCAGGAGATCCAGATTTATTTTCCCCTTCTAACTCTAACTCTCTAGGACGTTCCAGCATCTACCCCAAAGCTAGAGGGAAGGGGGAACCAGGGTACAGCTGAAAGGTTAGCTTGGGCCCCAGGGAAATCCCTCAGTCATACTCACCCCAGTCCACGCTTACATCTGGGGTGCTGGCCATCATTATCCAGGGCCTCAGGCAACCCTGAACACCGGCTGCCCAGGCCCTGGCCCTCAGCCCAGCCCTGTCGCTCCATCACCTTCCGTCCAATGCCCTGCAGAGGAAAGGGAAAAGACTCGAGACAGAGCTCTTATGAGGGCAGGGGCGTGGGGGCAGGGGCGGGAGGTAATGGGGTAGAGAAGAAAAAGAGAGGTCAATGGATTGGGCAGAATCCTCACCTTGGTGTGGCGCTCAAAGGTGCCCACCTGGCACTCAGTCACAGAGCCGTACTCCTGGCCATCACGGAGTCTCCGTTCCAGGCGCATTTGGACAGAGTCTCGGGCATCCTTGTCTCCGCCATCTGAGGAAGCAGAACCCAGTTTGCAGAAGGGGGGAAAATCAGGTGTCTAAGACCTCCTCACAAGATTTACATATTCATCTTTATGATGATTTTAGTACCTTATAATTCTCTCATTAGACTGGGAGCTTACCAAGAATAGGAACTATGGTTCTCCCACCTTACAAATGAGAAAATTATGGTGCAGAAAAGTCATAGAGCCAACAAAGAGAAAGATTTAGAGTCCGGGTCTTCTACTCCTCTCCCTACCCAGTTCATTTTTTAAAAAAATATATATTTTATTGATATTTTACAGAGAGAAAAGGAGAGAGATAGAGAACTAGAAACGTCGATGAGAGAGAAACATCGACCAGCTGCCTCTTGCACACCCCCTACCGGGGATGTGCCCGCAACCAATGTACATGCCCTTAGCTGGAATCGAACCCGGGACCTTTCAGTCCGCAGACTGACGCTCTACCACTGAGCCAAACCGGTTTCAGCTACCCAGTTCATTTTTGACTCGAATCTAAATTCTTAACCAGAGCGTGAGCTACCAATGCCCACAATTTCAGGGTCTGCCTACCAGAAGCAGAGTTCCCTGAGGGCTATCCCTACTTCTCCTTGCTCACAATGAAAGAAAAAGGCTTTGCCTACAACCGGCACTTAAGGCCCTCAACTAGAGATCTCTTAAGAGAGGAACCCTCTCAACATAGACTGATGAACAAGAATAGATCCAGCCATGGGTCAGACTGTTGGACTTCAAAGGGAGGGTGGGGAAAAAAGGGAGAAATCAACCAAAGGACTTATGTGCATACATATGAGCCTAATCAGTGGTCAAGGACAATAGGGAGTGGGGACATGGGGGGGTGGGGTGGGATTGGAATGGGGGGTTGAGGACAAATATGTGATACCTTAGTCAATAAAGAAATTTTTAAAAAAGAGAGAGGGAGGAACCCTCTCAGTGAGCTGCCCCAAGAGAACTGATGTTCTGTCTCAGCCTTTGCTAAGCAGCTCTGATAAAGTGTCACTGCAAAACCACCAGTTCCACCCCCCAGTAAGGCAACCCCTGGCCCAGTACCTCTGTCGTAGTACACGCTCATGTCCACATCCCAGTCATCGGCCGTCTGTTCATCGAAGTCTGCAGGTATAAAAGCATCAAGCAGAGTCAGCTTAAGGACTCTCAGTTCTGTTGAGAGTTAAATCTAGACTTAGACATATGTTCTAGAACTTGGGGCTTTTGATAGTTTTAAATCTCTCGTCTGGGAGGGTCATTCAGAATTTGTGGGAGGGCACTTTCTCTCCACTCCACCGATCCCTCCACCCCTAAAAAGGATGACCCGTCTCATATACAGTCAAAGTTAACCACTTTTCTAGTCTTTTATTGGGTCCACTGTCAGGGATTCCACCCTGTGGAACGTAAAGCACAGGGCAGGGAACACTCCTGCCCTAGTCTGGTGCCAGCATTACCTCCTTCTTCCTCCTGCCAGAACTGGGCATCTGTGTAGAACACCAAGCCAGAGCCGCCCTTCTCCCACTTGAGCTCAATTTCCTCCTCAAAGAGCCGCTCAGTGGTACGCTCCTGGCTGGTCACATCCTCATGCAGCGCCTCATGCCGTTCCCACTCCTCACACCGGTCATCATCCTGGAGAAAGGGGAGAAGTACTTGCCTGTTTAGCTTCCTGACCTTATGCCCACAAGGAGGGCAGACTCAAGGTACAGGAGGCCCATGAGATGAGCCCTCAGCATCATCCCTCCAAATTTTTCCAAGATGCAACACATATTAGGCCTTTGAGGTCTTGACCAACACATCTCTCCATCTGTTTCTCAACATGGCTCTTTCCTGACAAACTTGACTCACTCTTATTTCTGTGTTTTTGGTCATACTGTTCCCCCTGCCTTGTTGGAGACAGGGTGTAAGCTGACAAGGTCCTTGCATCTGAGGGGGCTAGCAGGGCTGGCCCCCTACCCACACAGTTTTCCCAGACTTGTTTGGATGGCTACTATCAGTAGAATGAGAGCAACCTTTCATGGCTTGCCAAGATGTCTGTAATTATTTACTGAGATTTGCTGTACTAAGAATTTGTCCTTCTATCCCTTAGAGATTAAGAGGAACAAAGAATACATTCCTCTTGACAGACCTCCTTTTCAGTGTTTTGTGTATAAAAAGCATTGCGCAGTTAATAAACTTGTTACAGTCGGTCAATGGCTGTCTGTAGTCCTCCCGATCCCGCTTTCCTGTCTCTCTTTCTTTTCTCAATTCCCACCTCCCTACCTCAGCCCGGTTCAACTGTCAGGATGGCCCTGGCATTGTCTAAAATATCTTCTTTTGTCTCTCACTACCTTCTCTTTACTTGGTAAAAGCCTCCTCATCCCTCAAGTTCTACAGCCGACATGACACTGAGGCCCACAGCAGTCTCATTGGTCTCTGAACTCAGTTTTAATTGGTACACACTGTTTAGATCTTTATACATGACTAGAGGCCCAGTTTACAACATTCATACCCTGTGGGGGCAGTCGTTCAGCCCGGCCTGTGCCCTATCACAGTCTGGGACCCCTCAGGAGATGTCCACAGGCCTAAGCCAGCAGTTGAATATCCCCCAAGAGATCCTTAGTGCTGCTGTGGAGGTGAGAGAGGCTGCCGCCACCACTGCTGCACTCAGCCATGAGCCCAGTTTCTGGCTGAGCGCTGCTTCCCCTGTGGGAGTGCATTGATCACCAGGGGGCAGCTCCTGGGTTGAGGGTCTGCCCTCTAGTGGTTAGTGTGCATCATAGCATCCACCATTAGGTCAATTTGCATATTAGCCTTTTATTATATAGACTATCACCAAGAAAGAAGGGACAAGAAGTAATACCTACTATCTACTGTGCTTCAGTCCCTTCACATAACTTAGCTCCTTTAATCAACCCAACATCGCTGTGAGGTAAGTACCATTATCCTACAGATGAGGAAACTTGGGTTCAGAAGAGTAAAGTGATTTGCCCAAGATACACCAAGAGAGTGGCAGACCAGCATTCAAACCCAGCTCGCCACCCCATAAAGCCTTTCCAGATGCTGCCTCTCTCTTTTCAGGGAGATTTAAGGCTTTTTGAAGGCAGGAAATGGTCTTAGATTAGCTTTGGAATCCTATGATAGTTGCTATGTTTATAATTGCTTGACTGGACTTATGGAATGATAAGATGACTCGTGGTTTGAAATCTTGGGGGCCCCTGTCTGAATTAAATTTCAAGAGACCTCAGGAATCACTGTTGCAGAATAGGTGCTGGAGAAAAGTAAAGACAGGCCGAAACCGGTTTGGCTCAGTGGATAGAGCCTCGGGCTGAGGACTGAAAGGTCCCAGGTTAGATTCTGGTCAAGGACATGTACATTGGTTGCGGGCACATCCCCAGTAGGGGGTGTGCAGGAGGCAGATGATGTTTCTCTATCATCGATGTTTCTAGCTCTCTATCCCTCTCCCTTCCTCTCTGTAAAAAAAAATCAATAAAATATTTTTTTTTTTTAAAAAAAGAAAAGACAGTACCACACAAGGATGTGGTCTAGATATGTTAGCAACTCTGCTTGGAGCTTGGGGACATAGATGAATTATTATTTTTTAAACTGATTTTAGAGAGGAAGGAGAGAGGGACAGAAACATTAATGATGAAAGAGAATCATCAATCAGCTGCCTATTGCACAACCCCTAATGGGGATGGAGCCTGCAACCTGCACATGTACCCTGATTGGGAACTGAACCTTGACCTTACGGTTCATAGGTTGATGCTCAACCTCTGAGCCACAGTGGGTGAGATTTGTATTCTTTTTTTAATATTTTATTGATTTTTAGAGAGAGGAAGGGTAAGGGATAAAGAATTAGAAACATCAATCAGCTGACTCCCACACACCCCCTACTGGGGATGTGCCCGCAACCACAGTACATGCCCATGACCAGAATCGAACCTGGGACCCTTGAGTTCCCAGGCTGATGTTCTATCCACTGAGCCAAACCAGTTATGGCAAGAGATTGGTATTCTTAATGCCTTGGCCTCTCTAAGCTGCCAGCAAGGAAGGATGGCTCAGTGTACTCACGTCATCTGAGTGTGATTCTTCTTCCTCCTCCTTTCCCCCTTCTTCCTCGGGCTCTCCACAGAGGTTGGCTGGTATGTCTATCAGGCAGGTTCCCTGGGGTATTTCCTCACCCTCAGCCGTGTACACATGCTCTTCCTGCTCCACAGTCTCTGAGTCCTCATACCTGAATGGTACATTGCCGTAGCGTCGGGAGGAGCCGGTCTTGGGGAACTGGAGCTGCAGCTGGGTGATGATCCGAGGGGGCAGGCGGCAGGCCCGGATCAACTCCAAAAAGACCTGCAGGGGCGTCCCCACATTCCCATTGGGCATTAGCACTGGTGGGTTCAGCTCAGGCAGTTGCCTCAGGTCAGCGAGAGTGAAGGCTTCACAAGTAGCCTTCCGACTCTGCAGTTCCTTCCGGGTCTTGAAGGGAAAGGAGCCCAAACCTTGGGAAGCAGAGAGAAGAATGGCACTTGAAACCTAGAAGCCCCCAGGAACACTTGAGCCAGAAGTCGGGTCAAGGTTTAAATCCTTTAGTCCAATGTTGTTGGTCCCTTTCAAATTCCCAGAATCCCTCCCTCCATTCCCTGACCAGAACCAACTAGTAATTACATGCTATTTCTCATCACTTCAGATGAGCACAGGTTTCTTCCTGATCTGGTTCCTGTTGATCTTTTGATCCTCAACTACCATCAATCGTCAGCCCCTGCCCACCTTCCTATCATGTGCTCCAGCCACATGAAACAGTTTAACATGCCCTGCAAGTCTCATGGGCTTTCACATCTCTACCTGTGCCTTTGCAAATACCATTGACTTTGAACACCATTCTGCCCCACAAACTTGTTATCTTCCTCAAGAAAAGCCTGATCCCTATTGGAAATCGGGTTCTTCCTCCTCTATCTTCTCATAGCACTCGGTGACAAACAGCATAGGCTCTGAAGTAAAATGCTTGTATTTGTATTTGATGCCATTTACTAGCTCTGTAACCTTAGGCAAGCAACATAACTTCTGCACCCCCGTTTCCTCACCTATGAAACAGGAGTAACAATATATCCTACCTTATAGTATTGCTGTGAGGAATCAATTTAAAAAAAATGAAAGACTTAAAACAGTGCATAGTAAGTACACAGGAAGTGCTCAGTAAATAGTAACAACAAGAATGGCATCTCTGTGACAATTATTACAAATCTCTGGACTCTGTGCACAAGAATGTGTTCAATTCTTTGCCTACCAGCTAGAGTAACACTAGGCCTAACAATATAAGCTAGGTTTGTTGAATGAATTAAAAAGCTCCGCACTGTTTCCTGTTCCCCATCGAAGTGATTTCCAATGAAAATGGGAGTTGTCCTGAGAAAAACTGTCTCTTCATTTGTATCTTGCCAAGAGAGGACTGTGCGGGGAGCAGGAGGAAAGCGAGATAAAGATAATAAGAGGATTGGAAACCTGCCTTCCTTTCTACCCTTCTGTGTCAGTGCAAAATCAACCCCTTAGATAGAAAAAGGGGTCTGGAAGGGGACATAATAAGGTCAGGGTACATGGCCGGTTACGGGCACCATCCCCAGTGTGGGGCTTTGCAGGAGGGAGCCGATCAATGATTCTCTCTTGTCATTGATGTTTCTATAATCTCTCTCCCTTCCTTCCTCCCTAAAATCAATAAAAACATATTTAAAAGGAAAGAGAGAAACGTGCCTGCGTTCCAGATCCAGTCTATTATCTTTCCCAACCGTACCTGCTGCCTCAGTAGGTAGCCGAAGTCTGCGGATGAAACAACGACTGGGCAACCAAGTCCCCTGAGAATCTAGCCACTGGCGGCCGGAGTACATGCGAAGAAACTTCTGGGCTTGAGCGGCCCCTCGTACGGAGACTACACAGCAGCAGGTGCTAGTCTGGGCCGGGACAGAGCCTCGAGCGCGGCCATCGGTGACGGAAGTCTGGGCAGGACTCTGGCCGTTAGGAGTTAGGGCAGATGCGGGAGAGGCCTGCGGAGGGGCCCGCTCGGGACGATGCCGGTAATGGAAACACAGGAAGCCGCAGTCGCTCTGCTCCCGGAACTGGCTGAAGTAGCTCCGTAGCTGGGCCGAGCGCAACTCCGAGGGGATGCCACTCACTATTAGGTAAACTGCCGCATCTTCTTCCGCCTCGCCGGGCGCCGCCATCTTGGTCTGTCACGTGATCCACTGAACCAATTCTCGCGAGGACGCCACGAGTGACGCAGGGATCTGTGTCACGCTTGTGTGATCCCAGATTCGGCTGCTGGGGCTGTGGGTGTGGATGTGGAACATCGAGCTGGAGAGATGCCGGATAAGTTGTTGGGGTGCTTCTTCTACAGAGAGAAGCCGACGAGGATGGGAAAAATCACCTGAGAAGCGGGGTGACTTTCTTTTTAAAAAAATATATTTTATTGATATTTTACAGAGAGGAAGGGAGAGAGAGAGAGTTAGAAACGTTGATGTGAGAGAAACATCAACCAGCTGCCTCTTGCACACCCCCCACCGGGGAATGTGCCCGCAACCAAGGTACATGCCCTTGACCGGAATCGAACCCTGGACCTTTCAGTCCGCAGACCAACGCTCTACCACTGAGCCAAACCAATTTCGGCTGGGGTGACTTTCATGAACTCTTGAGAATCAAATTAGAAGCCTGTGGAAGTGTTTTTCTATAAAACACTGGACTTTTCTACAAATCCAGTAGAAAATAAGTTTTCAAGATTTTTAGTTGTTGGGGATCTTCCAAACCTAATCTCCTTTTAGAGACTTTAGTTTAAGGTCATTCATCCCTTTATCTTTCAAGACATATTAGTGGACCCACACAAATCAGTAAGAAAAGATAATCCAGTTACAAAGTGGGCCAAAGAGACTTAAACATGTTCAATCTCATTAATCAAGGAAAAGCAATAAGACCCACGTGGGGGCGGGGGTATGAGTGTGGGGGGATTAGAATGGGGGGTTGAGAACAAATATGTGATACCTTAATTAATAAAGAAATTAATTTAAAAAGAAAAAGAAAAGAAAGAAACCTGGGTTGTGGACTCAATCCCCAGTAGGGGGTGTGCAGGAGGCAGTCCGTCAATGATTCTCATCATTTATCTTTCTATCTCTCCCTTCCTCTCTCTGAAACCAATATATATAAATTTTTAAAAGACCCACGTCATATCCACCAGATTGGCAAAACATATTTTAATCCTTAAGTGTTGGTGATAATGTGGAGCAAGTGGAGATACCATACACTGTTAGTGGAAGTGTGAACTGGTACAACCACCTTGAAAACAATTTGGCATTGCCCAATAAAAATGAAGTTACACATATCTTTGATCCAGCAATTCACTTATAAGTATATACTTTAAATAAATTCTTTTTAAAAAATATATATTTTATTGATTTTTTTTTACAGAGAGGAAGAGAGAGGGGATAGAGAATTAGAAACATCAATGAGAGAGAAGCATTGACCAGCTGCCTCTTGCACACCCCCCTACTGGGAGTGTGCCCGCAATCAAGGTACATGCCCCTGACCGAAATCGAACCTGGACCTTTCAGTCCGAAGGCCAACGCTCTATCCATTGAGCCAAACCAGTTTTGGCTAAATAAATTCTTGATTATGTTTATCAGGAGATCTATTGACGTTGTTTCACTTTACCAATGCTGTGATCCTATAAAATAGGGAGGGTTATGAAACCCCTCCCACTTTCTGTGTTCTGAAACATAGGTTACTGCAAAGAAACACCCTTCTATGACAGATAAAACTTATGGGCGCCTCCTTGTTTACCTATGACAATAGACAGACTCCAAATTCCAATTCTCACCTCATAAACACTTAGATGTTCTCTTTGTCCTCACTGATCAGTCACAACAAAAGGCTTGTTAAGGCCCTAGCCGATTTGGCTCTTTATTTATAGAAAGATTAAAAAATACAAACTAATAATGTTTTTTAGGGATACATAAGTAAGCTTTAAAATCATAAGGAGATAGAGTGTCAGCCTGCGGACTGAAGGGTCCCAGGTTTGATTCGGGTCAGGGGCATGTACCTTGGTTGTGGGTACATCCCCGGTGGGGGGTGTGCAGGAGGCTGCTGATCCATGTTTCTCTCTCATCGATGTTTCTAGCTCTCTATCCCTCTCAGTTCCTCTCTGTAAAAAAATCAATAAAATATTTCAAATAAATAAATAAATAAATAAATGAAAGGAAATAAATTATTAACCCAAAATTCATGGTACTCATTACTTTTGGGGACTTCAAAGTTGATGGTAATAATGACCTATGCAACAATGATGAAGGTTCATTGTACTCTTATTCTTTACATATATTTTATAAATATTATTTTGTTTTATTCAAAAACATAAAGCAAATGGTTACTTTGTGGTGATCAGAAGTTTATATTTATTTGAGAAAAATAAAAATGGGCAGGGGTGGGCTAGCAGAGATCCATGGGGAGAAAAGGAGACATATGGAATACTTTCAACAATAAAATTAAAAAATAAAAACAGTTTTAATGAACATCTTGGTAATTGAGAATGGGAAAAACGTTACATCCAAATTTTAAAATTCACTTATGGAAGTATAGATTGGTACAACCATTTTGGAAAATTGGCAAGATCTACTCAGGTTGAGCACACTTTCTAGAATTCCAGTTCTTGTTATATAGCAACAGGTCTGCAAACATCTGTGCCCCAAAAGACAAATACAAGCATAATCCTAGCAATATTATTTGATGAACCAAATGTTCATCAGCAATATGTGGGTAAATTAATTGTAGTGTGATGGGATATTGTGCAATGAACATGAATGGATTACTGCTCCACAGCAGAAGAATTAATCTCAGACATAATATTGAGCAAAAAATGACCAACACCAAAGAGTACATTCTGTATGATTTCATTTATATAAAGTTTATGATGAGCAATCTCATTTATGAAATCAATGATAGTGATGTCCTTTGCAGGGAGGGGGAGGATAGTGATGGAAAGTTTTCTGGGATGTTGTTAATACTCTTCTATTTCTCGAGCTGAGTGATGTATTCGTTTTGTGATAATTCATCAAACTATACAGGTTTGATTTGTGTGCTTTTCTGTATATTATACAAAAAAAAGGTTTAGTTAAAACTATAGTTTGGAAACATGAAAATTGAAAAATAAATGTTTTACAGAAAATAACGTAGACTGAAATAAAGATGGTGTGCTTTGAAAAACCTGTTCGATGACACTTATTATTACACACAATTGCCACTTGTATGACTAAATTACCAGAATCCTGCATGATGCTAGGTGTGTAGAAGACTCAATAAATCATCACTGATGGAATGAATATTCCTGGCACTAACATGGGGATGTGCTATTGGGTGTTGACTGGGAACTCTCTAGAAAATGTGGGGCTATTTCCGTGGGAGAAGACAGGCCAGATTTCTCATCAAAACTTAAATCCAGCCCAGCCTAGTGTGGCTCAGCAGGTGAGCTTCCACCTAGGAGCCAAAAGGTCACCAGTTCCATTCTGTCAGGGCACATGCCCAAGTTGCAGGCTCAATTTCCAGTAGGGGGCCTGCAGAAGGCAGCCAATCAATGATTTTCTCTCATCATTGATGTTTCTATCTCTCTCCCTCTCCTTTCCTCAATGAAAATATATTAAAAACAAAAACAACAAATGCAAAACCAAAGTAACCAACACTCTATATTCACTCTCATTCTTCCCTGAGGAGGGGAAGGAGTCTAGGTGCTGGTATTTATGTTCCAATTCACCATCCCTGACCTTTAAAGACACAAACTAGCATACCTAGCCGGTTTGTCTCAGTGGGTAGAGTGTCGGCCACGGACTGAAGGGTCCTGGGTTTGATTCCGGTCAAGGGCCCCTACCTCAGTTGTGGGCTCAATCCCTGACCCTGGTGGGGGCACATGCTAAAGGCAACTAATTGATGTGTCTCTCACATTGATGTTTCTCTCCGTGTGTCTCTCCTCCCCTTCCTCTTCTGTGTCTCTCCTCCTCCCTGGGGTTGCCTTTCTCTGCTCCGATGCTCTGTCTCTGTCTACCATCTCTTGCTGCCCTGGGACCCAGCGGCCCCAGCAGCTCCAGACTACTTGTAGTTAGCTAAGCACCTTTGCTCTCTGATAAGTCTATGCCCTTGCCCCCAACCATCCCGTCTGTTTGGAATGTTCTTCCCTTGATCTGCCTGGTAAACTCCTGTTCATTCTCTTTAGGTCAGAGCAGTCACCACTGGGCTGAAGCATTTTCCCCACTTCCAGGCAGATTCCTCACCCCCCAAGGCAGATTTAATAATTTCTTCTTCTTATCTCCTGCTGCCCGTTGTATTCCTTTTACACTTCAGATCATTTTGTTTTATAAGTACTACTTATGTTGTGTCTCTCTTTGCCATAGACAGATGTTCAATGAAATCAGGGACCATATCTTATTTATTCTTTTTAAAAAATATATTTTATTGATTTTTTACAGAGAGGATAGAGAGTTAGAAACATCAATGAGAGAAAATCATCGATCAGCTGCCTCTTGCACACCCCCTACTGAGGGTGTGCCCGCAACCAAGGTACATGCCCTTGACCGGAATCGAACCCGGGACCTTCCAGTCCGCAGGCCGATGCTCTACCACTGAGCCAAACCGGTTTTGGCGGCTCTAATTTATTCTTATGTCACTTGGCATCTAGCACAGGGTCTGGCACAGTGGATGGTGAGTGATGGAATGATGGATGGACGGTGAGTGAGTGTTGGCTTTTTGTGGCATCATTGATTCTAGGATCTGTGACTGTCCCAAGGCCAGGGTGTGTCAGTGCAGGGCACAGCTCGCGTCACTGGCTAACTGCTTAATAAGCACTCAATGATTTGGCTAATGAAAGTAGTGATAATAATAATAAAGTAGTACCTGAGGCTGACCCTGCTTCCTAGTGAGTCATCTCTGTCTGGACCCGAGGACAGAGATCAAGGCTGAAAGGTAGATGGTCACTGAACAGTGGCTGAGTTGGCTCCAGACAGCCTGACCCTGACCATGACTCACTCCAGCCTGTGCTGGTGGCAAAGCATGATCTCCAGAGTCCCATAGGCCTGTGTTCAAATCCCGGCACAGTGACCCTGAGTACATTTTTTCAATTGAATTTTTAAAACATGTTTTTATTGATGTCAGAGAGAGGAAGGGAGAGGGGGAGAGAGATAGAAACATCAGTGATGAGAGAATCACTGATCGGCTACCTCCTGCATTCCCCTCACTGGGGGATCAAGCCTGCAACCCAGGCGTGTGCTCTAACTGGGAAGTGAACCATGACCTCTTAGTTCATGGGTGAATGTTCAACCACAGAGACATATCAGCCAGGCTTGAGTAAGTTTTAAACCCTGTCCGAGCCTGTTTCTTTCTTACTTTCCCTGGTTGATGAGACACAGGTCCCACTCCTAAGATGCTGATGGAGAAACAGTCCCCCACCTTTGGGAAGCCTGCAGTGTCACAGAGGAAGCACTCTTTTCCTTCTTGCCTTGTCCTACAATTCTCTCTTTAGTTTTGATATATTTGTCTTTGTGTTTCTGCCAGGTAGCTTGGGAAGGGTTGTCAGAAGTGACTCAAGATACAGACTTAAGTGTAGCTCCCAAATCACAAGGAGTAGAGAAGACATTTTAAAAGGGGCAAGGTAGGGTTAGTAAAGGGGATTTATTTGGGTGATGGAAACATACGTTGAGGGGGAAAGGCAGGGGAAGGAAGAGAAAAGGAATGCCTTCTAATTAATGGCTTTTCAAGGCTGGAGGAGGGGAAAAGGCGGGAAGACTCAGCCTGAGGGTTCAAAGAGGTGCAACAGTAAATTCATGGGATCAGTTAGAGAAGAGACACAAACAATGAAATGGCCCCAAATCCCTGAACCTCCTATGGGAGACAAGGCGTCTGCTCTGGAAAGAATGGCCTCCTGCATCTGCAAGGTGAGAAGGGGTGGTGTGTGCCAAAATGTTGGGAAGGGTAGGGCAGGGCGGAGTGCTGAGGGCCTGAGGTCTGGGTCTGGGGTGTCTGGAGGGGGATAAAAGGTTAAGGGAGATCAGGACTCATTCTGGGCTCTAGAGGATGCTTCCATTTGGGGATTTGATTAGGTCTTGGCTAGGTGGAACTGTTGAACAGGGCATCATCTGGTTGAGAGGAGAGTGGATATTGGGGTCACCATAGGGGAAGGAGTTGATTGGTTAGTGGAGGCCCCAAATGCCAGGCAGAGCAGTTTGGCCTGGATTTGTAGCCTCTGAGCAGACCTGGTAGGTGTGCAGATGCAGTTCTGCCTATCTTGGGGATCACTTTTCCTTTAACTGTGACACAAAAGGATGTAGAACATGTCCTGGTGTGAGGGTGTCTCTATGTTGTGTGCCCCACCCTTGGGTACAGGGGTGTATGTGTGATCGTCTGGCCTGGGTGCATTTCTCTGTCGTATGAATGTGTTTGGTTGGGTCTGTTGTATGTTGTCGAGTAAGTGTGTCTGTATTTCCATGCTGTGTGTGGGTAGATGGAGGGTCTATTTTATGGATCTGTATAGGTGTGTCTGAGTTGTACACCTTAGTGTATGGGTGTGTGTGAGGGAGAGCTGTCGGTCTGAGTTGTGTCTTCATGTGTGTCTGAGTTGTGTGTGGGATCTGAACTGTGTGTTTATGTCTCATTCTGGGTTCCTGAGTGGTGAGTGGGCGATAGGGTAGGGAACAGAGGGCCTTGCTGCTGCCACTGGGTGTCCCTAATGCATACGGGACCAGTTCAGCTGCTTGGCTCCTAGACTGTTGGTCCCTGAGTGAATGACCTCTAATTGAGCAATAATTAAATTGTCCCCCGTGAGAAGAATTCAAACTGTGTTGGTGAAGGGGGTGGGACCTGGTGGAGACAGGCCTTATTGCCAGAGAAAGGAGGAGGTCGGAAAGGGGGTCCTATAGGCATGTGTGTTGTTATCATTCCCTCCTGTCCACCCTGCAGGTCAGTCACCCTGTCCTGGATGCTATTCAAAATAGTGAGCAAACAGTGAGGAACAGAGATTGACCAGTCGGTACAGATACAAGCCATGCCCTGAAATGGAGCAGTTCTGGAGGCCATGCTATGCCAACCATTGTCTCTTTAGTTGCTGGACAATGGGAATGGATTCCAGGAGAAGGACTGGGAGGGATACAGGGGCCGTACAAGGGAACTGGGGAACTTGGGGGAGCAGTAGCTATGAACCAACTGTCAGGAAAGTGTTTCAGACTTTAACAGCTAATGTGGCAGCTAAATCTCTGCTTGCCTGGACCTTTGAGCAGCTGCCAGGCTAGCCCTAGGTGCCCTTGACCCCTCCCATTGGGAGAACACTGGACCATCCTCTTCTGTTGTCTGCAGGCCTGGGGGAAGGGAATGATGCCAGTCTACAGAAATTCCAGTGACCTTGTCTGTTTCCATTTTCTTTATTGGCTACGATCTGACTCTCCCTGAGGTGAGAGGGAGCCTCTAGGGAGTAGGAGCTGAGGGAGGGAAGGATCAGTGAGGGGTTTGTGGACAAAGAGAAACCCCTTCCCCCCAAAGATAAAGACAGGAAGGTGACAGGGTCCTGAACTGATCCTATCCCTTGGATTCAGACCCACGCAACATAAATATCCCCAGAAATGAAATCATCCACTCTGAAATTAATATCCCAGTTCTCTGAGGCCTGGCTCCTGCCTCCCTCATGGTTCCTTCCTCTCGGGCTCCCTCCGATGGGGGCTGGGAGCTGGGGGCCGAGATGAGAAGGTTTCTTCCACATGCACAAAGGTCCCTTCCACAGTGTCAGGATCCATGGATGGAAAACCTTTTATTACAAAACCCAATAACTTAAGTCAGTTCTGTACAAAATCAGTAGAATGTCTGGCCCAACGGACAGTCTAAGCTTCCGTTGCCATTCCGGGAGAGGATGGGAATCTTGGTCCAGAGAATCTGGGGACTACCAAGGGCCAGCCAGACAGCTGGAGCACTAGGTCCAAACCAAAGAAGGACAAGATGGGGTGTGTCTGAGCGAGGATTCGTTCAGTCCGTCTAGCTGGGCCAGGGTCTGTACAGGCTTGCCTCCTCTGGGAGCATTGGGTCACCCCTGGGGACAACCTGGTCCAATCATTGCGGCCAGCTTCTGCCCAGGCTGCAGCTGATCTCTGCTGGGGCTGGAGCAGGCCGGCTCAGCAAAAGCATGTCTTCCAGGAGTCCGGCGATGTCGACATCTCCAATGATAGGGCGGAAGAAGAGATCCCCAAGCAAGCTGGGTGGGACGGACTTGAGGGTGGAGGCCATGAGGAGGACGCGGGCCAAACGGCTTTGGCCTGCTGGACACCAGGGCTCCAGGACCTCACATAGGGCTCGATGAGCCTCCTGCTGCAGATGCCAGATGTGGGAGGAGGCGTGGAGGCCTGGCATGTCTGTAGGCAGAGGGTAAAGAGGGCTGATGAGCTCCCCACTCCCTGCCACCACAGGGTGAGACTGGCCCCAGACCTGAGGCCACAGCTCAGCCTTTGGAGGTCCCTTACTACTTCCTCTATTTACTTATTTATCATTTTATTTTATTTTATTTTTAAAATATATTTTATTGATGTTTTTACAGAGAGGAAGGGAGAGAGATAGAGAGCTAGAAACATCGATGAGAGAGAAACATCGACCAGCTACCTCTTGCACACCCACCACTGGGGATGTGCCCGCAACCAATGTACATGCCCTTGACGGGAATCGAACCCGGGACCTTTCAGTCCGCAGACCGACACTCTACCACTGAGCCAAACCGGTTTTTGGCTTATTTATCATTTTATTCATCCATCCATTTATGGAGAGGCAGTACAGAGTAATCGTGAAGAGCCACGCTGCCTGAGTTTGAATCTCAGGCTATCACTCATTAGCTGTGTGACCTCAGGCAAATTATGTCTTCTCTGTGCCTTGGTTTCCTCATATGTAAGATAGGTATAGCCAAGCCATTTTGGCTCAGTGGATAGAGCGTCAGCCTGCAGACAGAAGGGTCCCGGGTTTGATTCCAGTCACGGGCACATGCCAGGGTTGTGGGCTAGATCCCCTGTAGGGAGCGTGCAGGAAGCAGCCGATCAATTATGTTTTTTCCTCATCATTGATGTTTCTATCTCTCCTCCCCTCTCCCTTCCTCTCTGAAACCAATAAAAATATTTTTAAAAATAAAATAAAATGGATATAAATACCTGTCTCTTAGGTTCGTTATGAGCTGTATATGTAAAAACATAAAATTGGGTCTCACATATGGTAAGTGTAGTATGAGTATCTCCCTACTATTATTATAATTAATGACTATAATTTACACATTGCTTAAGGGCCTTGGGGTGAGGACTTATCATCTAGATGCTCTCCGGATTACATAGAGCATTACCTCTATCCGTTGCTCTCCTAGCTGAATTTTATAAAGGCCCCTATCTCTCCTCCCCCACATCCACTCGCTTCCATTCCTCTACTCTTTATGATCTTTCTGAACCCAGAGATTACCTGTGATTGAGGTACAGCTGTGTCTGCCCCCTCCCCTCTCCTATACCTACCCTCCTTGTGGTTAGGGCAAATTTTTGGGGGGGCAGAATGGCAAGGGCCAGTCTCTGGTGTGAACAGACCTGATTTCTGCCCCTACCTGGCTGTGACCTTCAGCAAGTCGCTTAGCCTCTTTCATGAGATGACTGTTGTAATAAGGACACAAAGAGATAACGAATGCCAAACCCTTAGAAGGTGTCTTCCCTGGGTGGGTCCCGCGCCCCCTCTAGCCTTGGCCCTCATCCTGGAGTGTCCGGGAGCTCACCAGGGTTGAAGAGGATGGTCCCTTTCAGGTAGGCGTACTCTTTAGGGCTCAGCTCCAGGCTCCAGAAGGACTCCAGGCAGCACTGAAGCCACTGCACCGCAGCCAGCGAGGGCCGGGGCAGGTCTGGCTGCTGGCCACGGCCTGCGCTGCTGCTGGGCTCCTCCAGCAAGATCTTCTTGAGTATGCTGGGAACAGGGGCCTCTGCCACCTCGAAGGTCACCGCGTCTTGGGCCAACCCAATCAGGAAGAGAGAGCTCCAGCAGTCCCGCAGCAGCTGCTGCTGATCCCGGGTGGGCAGCTGGCAGAAGGATGGCAGGTTCCTGAGGAAGACCACTGTCTTGGCCAGAACGTCCAGGGCCTCCCGGCAGGTACGATGAGGAGCACACAGCTGGACAGGCCGGTGCTGCTTGCAGAGGCAATGCCCACGGGCTGGGGGCACAGAAGGCCTGGCCCTGAGGCTGGGGCTCAGAAGTGCATACAGGATGGCTGGGCGCCCTGCAGCATGCTGGCATGGACAGGTCCCCGGCTGGCTGGAGTTCATGGTTGAGAATCTGTTCCTCTTTCCTCCCAGCTCTCCCGCCCTCTGATCTGCGCTGCGGGTGCTATTTATATCCCCAGTGGTAGGAGGGGGGAACGGTTCAACAACCTTGACTCTAGAAAGTCATGTTCATTGAAAAAAAAAAAAAAAAGAAGAAAGAAAGAAACAACCACACACTGACCCTGGCAGGACTGGTGCTGGGGGAGGGGACTTGGAAGCTTCACGTGGCCCTGATATCACTTTAGTCAATGAAGTGGATGGCGCAGGGCATGGGGCCGCCCGTTCGCTGCCCGGCTGTCCCTTATCGGATGACTCAAGCGGATAAACAGGGTCATTAACCCAAGCTGTACCAGGGCACCAAGGCCTCAGGTGCACATTCAGCAGGTGGCCACGGCAGGTGTCCCTGCTGGTGCCTGCAGGACCGAGGCTAAGCTGAGATGTCAGCTCCAGCGCTAGACAAGCCCAACACAGGCCCAACCTGGAAGTGCCTTATCACCAGCTTGTTTGCCTAACCTTGGGGCTCAGCTCCTGTTTTTGGTGAGGAACGAGCTACAGGGAAGGGAGCCAGGACCTTGGGGGGCTGCGAGGACTTTGTCCGCTGTGCAGTGTAGGAGGCCCCTTCCTCGGACTCCAGTTCTGGAGGCCCTGCAGAAATGAGATCCTCAGCCTGGATTTCTAGAGCTCCTGAGAGGGCTGCATTCGCTGAGAAGCCCTTGCAGAAGGATAATAAAGTATGGCTGCTGTTTACTGAATACCTACTATGTGCCAGGAACTTTCTACTCGAATATTCTGGTCTTCCCTATGATTAAGATTTTTTTCTTTTCTTCTTAATATATTTTATTGATTTCTTACAGAGAGGAAGGAAGAGGGATATAGAGTTAGAAACATCGATGAGAGACAACATTGATCAGCTGCCTCTTGCACACCTCCCACTGGGGATGCGCCCACAACCAAGGTACATGACCTCGACCGGAATCGAACCTGGCACCCTTCAGTCCGCAGGTTGACACTCTATCCACTGAGCCCAACCAGTCAGGGCTAAGATTTTTACCTTTTGAGACCCAAAGAGGTGAAGTGATTTGCCCAAGGTCATGCCACTAAGAAGAGGGAGAGCCCAGATGTGTCTGATTTCAAAGTCCTTGTTTGTTCTTCTGGACCCGTTGGCCCAATCGTGCAGCCAAAGCTGTGTGGCTCGAGTTTCTCAGAGTTGGTGGCTCCCTGAGCCCCCCACTTTGACACTGCCTTGTCTGGAGATGTTGCCTACCTATGATCTAGGCAGAAATGTTGTTCTGCCACTAGCCACGTGGCGACTGTCCCTGGCAACAGTCTCAGATGGGGGGCATGGAGTGTGAGAACGGCGGGAAGGTCCTTGGCCGTGTCATATCTGTGGACCTTGCTAAGCCAGCCTGGGCAGCTGTCACCGTCTCTGACTTCTGTTCCTGGATCCCAGTTGTGTCACCTCGAGCTGATCCCCAAGTCTCTGTGGGCCTTCGGAGCTTCTTCTGGAACAGTAACCCCTGCCTGCAGGCTGCTGCGTGGACACAGTGAGGTCCAGGATGTCATATTCCAAGCAGCTTCTGGCATACATTAGGACTTTGCTCCCCTTTGCCCCTGCCTAAGGAACCAGGCCTCAGCAGACAAGTAGGCATGATTGTTAATAATCTTTAAAAAAAAAAAAAAAAAAAATATATATATATATATATATATATATATATATATATATATATTTTATTGATATTTCACAGAGAGGAAGGGAGAGAGATAGAGAGCCAGAAACGTTAATGAGAGAGAAACATCGACCAGCTGCCTCTTGCACACCCCCTACTGGGGATGTGCCCACAACCAATGTACATGCCCCTGACCGGAATCGAACCCGGGACCTTTCAGTCCGCAGACTGACGCTCTACCACTGAGCCAAACCGGTTTCGGCATGTTAATAATCTTTTTTTTAAAAATATTTTTTATTATTGATTTTTTTACAGAGAGGAAGGGAGAGAGACAGAGAGCCAGAAATGTCGATGAGAGAGAAACATCGACCAGCCGCCTCCTGCACACTCCCAACCGGGGATGTGCCCACAACCAATGTACATGCCCTTGACCGGAATCGAACCCGGGACCTTTCAGTCCTCAGACTGATGCTCTACCACTGAGCCAAACCAGTTTCGGCAGATTGTTAATAATCTTAATCCTACATTTATAAAGTTTCTGTCGTGTCTTTACCCCCCCTCCCCTCATTGAATCCTCACAGCACTTCTCAAAGGAGACTCTGGGGTCAGACTGGCTGGGTCTAAATCCTGTTCCATCACTTAGCTGAGTGGCCTTGGGCAAGTCATTTGAGATTTCTGTGCTTCAGTTTGCTCATCCTTAAAAGGGTGGCAAGAAGGGCAATGCCCCTATAGTGGGTGCTGCTTTCAGGGGACCTGAAGCCTATGCAATTTGGAGCACCCTCTTTAATAATAGAAAAGCAGGTATAAAGGTGGATATGTAAAATGAGAAAATAAGTTACTACCAATTACAAAGTAAAATAAACTGACTGAAAACAGAAACATCTCAAATCTAGAATAACAAAATACTTTTACTGCCAAAACCAGTTTGGCTCAGTGGTAGAGAGTCAGTCTGCAGACTGAAAGGTCCCGGGTTCGATTCCGGTCAAGGGCATGTGCATTGGTTGCGGGCACGTCCCCAGTGGGGGTTGTGCAAGAGGCGGCTGGTCTATGTTTCTCTCTCATTGACGTTTCTAGCTCTTTCTCTCTCTCCCTTCCTCTCTGTAAAATATCAATAAAATATATATTAAAAAAATACTTTTACTGACCAGTTTCCTGACAATATTTGTCGATGTGTTTTAGCTGTATGCTTTTTGCTCACCTCTTCACATGTCAATGCTATTTATTTTGAGACTATTACAAACACAGAAAGGTTGCAAGTACAGTACAGGGAACTTTTTTTTAAAAACCTTGAACCATTTGAGAGTAAATTGCTAAACCTGATACCTTTGAACTTTCAAATACTTGAGTGTGTAATTGAACATCTAATATCAGAACCTATTTCAGTTTCATCAAATGCTCCTATGAAAAAAGTTACAGTGAAAGGGCTCAGTTCAGAATTTCACAGCAGTGCCTCTCTCTCTTTCTTTCTCTTTCTTTCTTTCTTTCTCTCTCTCTCTCTCTCTCTCTCTCTCTCTCTCTCTCTCTCTCTCTTTCTTTCTTTCTCTTTCTTTCTTTCTTTCTTTCTTTCTTTCTTTCTTTCTTTCTTTCTTTCTTTCTTTCTTTTCTCCCCCTCTCTCTTTCTCTCTCTCTCCCTCCCTCTCCCTCCCTCCTTCCATCTTTTCTTTCTTTCTTTTAAAAAAATATTTTTATTGATTTCAGAGAGGAAGGGAGAGGGAGAGAGAGATAGAAATATCAATGATGAGAATCATTAATTGGCTGCCTCTTGCACACACCCTACTGGCCATTGTGCCCACAACCTGGGCATGTACCCTTGACCTGAATTGAACCTGGGACTCTTCAGTCCACAGGCTGACGCTATATCCACTGAGCCAAACCGGCTAGGGCTCACGGTGCATTTTTTATCATGTCTCCTAGTCTGTCAGTCAGGAAACTTTCCCTCGGTCTTTCCTTGCCTCCCAGGCCTTGATGCTTTGAAAGAGTTGTAGTTATTTGGTAGCAAGGCTCTCAATTTGGGTTTGTTTGAGGCTTCCTTATGATTAGATTCAAGTGATGTGTCTTTAGTAGGAATATTACGGAAGCCATGCTGTGTTCTTTTTGTTGTTGTTGTTGTTGTTGCCAATTCTCACCCAAATATATTTTCCCATTGTTTTTTTACAGAGAGTGGAAGGGAGTGAGAGAGACACACAGAGAGAAACATTGATGTGAGAGAGACACATAGATTAGTTGCCTCCCTCACACACCCTGACCGGGCTGGGGATCGAGTTTGAAACCCAGGTACATCCGCTTGACTGGAAAAGAACCCAGGACCCTTCAGTTTGAGGGCCAACGCTCTATCCACTGAGCCAAACCAGCCAGGGCCCGTGTTCTTGATACATCCTATCAGGAGGCACCATTTCCACATGCCCCACTTTGGGCACTGATTAGAGGATGTCTGCCAAACTTCACTATAGTTTCTCTTTCCTCTTTGTAATGAATCAGTGTTTTGTGAGGAGGCATTTTGAAACGATGTAGCTATTCCTCCTCATACTTTGAATGCATGTATGTATGTATGTATGTATGTGTATGTGTTTAAGTATGAACTCATGGTCTCCTATTTTATTCAGTGGCTTGTAAACTATTATTATCCTTATTTATTTTGATGCCAGGTTGTCACAGGTTTGGCCAATGGGAATCCCATTCAAGCTGGAGTCTATATCCTTTTGACATTCCCCATCATTCTCTGAACACCCTTTATTTTCTGGTATAACAATATGTCATTTTTCCAGCCCCCTGAAGTCAATCACTATGCCAAGAAGCTCTAGTTTAATCTTTTAGTTCAGAATAGAATTTAAAAACCATGATCTAGGCATTAGAGTCATATTTGGAAACCAAGATCTGCTCATTGCTATTATGGCGTCACTGCTCCCAGGCCCTCCCAGGGCTAAGGAACATAGGTGAATGTGCATGCACACACACATTTCTGTTTAGTTCTATACCTATACATATATAATAAAAAACATGAGCTCTAGTCAGGTTGTTTTAGTGGATAGAGGTCGGCCTGCGGACCAAAAGATCCCGGGTTTGATTCTGGTCAAGGGCACATACCTTGGTTGCAGGCTCCTCCTCACGTGCAAGAGGCAACCTATTGATGTGTTTCTCTCTCACTTCGATGTTTCTCTCTGTCTTTCCCTTTCTCCTGCACTCTCCCTAGAAACCAATGGAAAAATATCCTTGGGTGTTTTCTTAAGCAAAAAGGAAGAGGTCAACTGTGTCAAATGCAGCTGAGAGGCTGAGAAAGATAACAGTGGTCCATTGATTTGGCATGGATGGAGATCATAATAACATTGTCCAGTGGCTTTTAAGAAAAGACTGATTAAACTAAGGTGAGACGGAAAGTAAGGAAGTAGAGAAACAAATATAGCAATTTTTCCAAGTTTTTCTGTGAACTGGGGTGGTAAAAAGAGAAAGTGAGTCACATAATAGTAAAAGGGTAAGTGACATTAAAGCATGTTTGAAAGTTGAAGGGAATGATCCAGAAGAAACAAATTTGTGAGGCAGAAGTTAAAGGATAATAATAAGGGTAGAGTCCCTGAAAGACTAGGATGATGAAATTCACTGCAAAGTGGAAAAGTTGAGCTTAGATGTTTGGGACCTGTTCCCCCCATTAACAGGAGTGAAGGTTGAATACAAAACATTACACAATTTGCAGGCCTAGTGCACAATGAAAATGTGAGGTTTCTTGTTTAAAAGTATTAAGAATTTCAGGACTGCGACCGAAGAGCATTAAACCAAGCACAGAGTCCTTTCAAGCTCGGGGCCAGTGCTTCTGAACCTGGTGTTTGTAATGAGGTAGGCAGGCTCTTCGGGCAGGAACCTTCTCCTCTCTGGGAGGACAGGAAGAGAGGCCTGACACTTTCAGCTCAACCATTCCGCAAACTGGGAGGTCACTCTCAAGGTGGGAGAGCCAAGTCTGTCCCTTTTTTAACTTCCAACGCTCCCCTCACCCCCTTTGAGCTCATGGATTTCTGGAAGGCTCCAAAGCGTCTGGTGACCATAGCAACTCACTCCAAACTCCCCGGGCCCTCGGTCCCGCCCTCCGCTCCCTGGACGCTCTCGCTGATTGGCTCAGCACGCTGGCCAATGGGCGGCGAAGCGGGCTGTTGGCCGCGCGCTCAGTGGTCGCTCGCCGAGGGGAAGGCGGGAAGAGAGGGCGAGCCGGCGGGCCGGAGCCGGCGGGACCCGTGCGTGTTTCCGGCTCCGCTGCGGAAGGCGGAGCGCCGGAGTCGTTGGGCCGGACGCGAAACGCCGGAGCTGGGAGGACGCGGGACGCCAGTGCGGAGCTCGTATCGCGGAGCGTGGCTAGCGGCCGACACGATGGGCGGAGAGCAGGAGGAAGAGCGGTTCGACGGCATGCTGCTGGCCATGGCGCAGCAGCATGAGGGCGGCGTGCAGGAGGTAACGGCCCGCGCGGCCTCGGCCGGGCCCGCTGTACCGGAGCTCGCCCACCCCGGCCGCCCTCGTCAGGCTTCCTCAGCCCTTCTCCTTCAAGGGCCGAGATCCACGCTTGGGCCTTCCGGGCTTCAGGGCTCCCCCTCCTCACAGCCTCCCCGCGCCCCAGCTTCCGGTCTGTCCCCCCCCCCCTGCCTAATGTGTTGTCCCCTTCCTATCAGCCCCGGGCCCGGGCACTGCTCAGTAGTTTCTATCTTAGCAACCCCGGCGTCTCTGGGGAACCCCCAGAGCCGTGAGACTCCCCTCCCCTAAGCCTCACACATTCTTAGGGCCACGCTTCCTCTCTGATGGCTGCTGCAAAGAACATCCCAGGAGCCATCCCAGGCATTGAGATTTGCAGCTACCGACTTGGAGCGAGCCGAGGAGTGTGTGTGGGGTAGAGTTAGGGGGGGCGAGGTGATGTTTACACGTATTTTTATTTTTTATTTTTTTCTTAGGCCTTGAATGGGGGATTAAAGGCCTGGATTCACAGTTGATTTCCACCACTCCCACTTGGGACCCTTACATGTCTCCAAGCCTTAGTTTCTTTGTGTTCATAAGAGAGTTGTGAGTCCCTATTTTCTGAATCTTTGTAGGAGAGTAGTGTCTGGAAGTGAAATTTGTTGAATGAAGGGTCAGGCACACTCATTGGATCGGGACCTGGGGATTCAGACCCGAGCCAGAACCTCTCCTTGGCCTGATGGAGCTTACAAGAGCTTTTCAAAAGCATAATTCATACCTAGTGACCACACGAAATAACACACAGTTATTTTGTTTAGTGTATGAGCAATGTGAACCGACTAGTGTTGCTTCTGGAGCTGGATATTTTGGACCAGAAACAGGGAAAGTTCGCGATAGAAAAGCCCATTAAAATCAGTCCAAAACTCGTTCCATAAAGAGACCAAGAGAACTTGCTCAGGATTATCCATCAGGTTCCTGACCTAAGGGACCAGTCTCCTTGGGCCTGTGTGCTTTCTGCACTTCTTTGCTGATTCTCTATCTCACCGGGACAAGTTTCCACAGCTTTTCACTCCCATCTTTACCCAGGTGCCTGTGGTGACCAAAGATTCCTAAGCTCTTTGAGGTGGGAGGAGAGTAACCAATTTGCAAGTATGAAAAGGTTCTCTCCCTCCTCCCCCCCTAAGTTGTTGACACAAAACTGAATTAATTTTTGAATGAATTTAAAGTGTCTAGAGGCAGGAGTTGAAACCATTAAAATAAGTTGTAGAATCAGATTTGGAATCATTCATTTGGGCAAATAAAAGGGCTTACTTATATGGGCTTACCCTAGGTCACCAGGAGATTTTTCACTCAGCAAAAGTTTTACTAATCTGTACTCTGAGCCAAGTGTGGTGCCAGGCATTGGGGATGTAGACAGAATACGCCATGGTTTGTGGTGCCTGTTTGTGAGTTACTGAAGCAACGGGCCTCTCGCTCCAGGCCAGGCACTGTTAGCCCTCACCTCCATCTCATTTGATCCTTACGAGGTACCTAGGAATAGGTCCTGCTGCTATGTCTGTTTCACAGAGTTACACTTCCCCACGGTCACAGACCCAGTATATGCCAATCTGCTACTCAAACCCAGGACTTCTTACTCACTACATTGGTGCCCCAGCCAGAGTTAGTTGGTCTTTAAAAAAAAAAAAAAAAAAAAGCCGAAACCGGTTTGGCTCAGTGGTAGAACCTCGGTCTGCGCACTAAAAGGTCCCAGGTTCGATTCCGGTCAAGGGCATGTACCTTGGTTGCGGGCACGTCCCCATTGGGGGGTGTGCAAGAGGCAGCTGGTTGATGTTTCTCTCTCATGGACGTTTCTATCTCTCTATCTCTCTCCCTTTCTCTCTGTAAAAAATCAATAAAATATATTAAAATATATATATATATTATTGATTTTTTTTTTTTTTCAGAGAGGAAGAGGGGGATAGAGTTAGAAACATTGATGAGAGAGAATGATCCATCAGCTGCCTCTTGCACACCCCCTACTGGGGATATGCCCGAAAACAAGGTACATGCCTTTGGCCCAAATCGAACCCGCGACCCTTCAGTCCGCAGGCTGATGCTCTATCCACTGAGCCAAACTGGTTTCTGCAGTTGTTGGTCTTAACCTTCTTTGAAGTGGCTTCATTTGTTCCCCTCCTTCTGGCTCTGCCCAAATAACTCAACTGTTGTCACTGTACTTAGGCTTTTTACTCTTGGGAGAGGAAGGCTAGCCCCAGGCTTTTTTTTTTTTTTTTTAACTTGCTTATGAATTCATTGGGGGGAAAACACCAATAAACTCATTGCATGCTAATATTATAACATTCTTTTTTTTTTAATATATTTTTATTGATATTTTACAGAGAGGAAGGGAGAGAGATAGAGAGCCAGAAACGTCAATGAGAGAGAAACATCGACCAGCTGCCTCTTGCACACCCCCTACCGGGGATGTGCCTGCAACCAATGTACATGCCCTTGACCGGAATCGAACCCGGGACCTTACAGTCCCCAGACCGACGCTCTACCACTGAGCCAAACCGACCTCGGCTATAACATTCTTTTTTGAAAATATATTTTATTGATTTTTTTTTTTTTTAACAGAGAAGAAGGGAGAGGGACAGAGTTAGAAACATCAGTGTGAGAGAAACATCAATCAGCTGCCTTTTGCACACCCCCCACTGGGGATGTGCCCACAACCAAGGCACATGCCCCTGACTGGAATTGATCCTGGGACCCTTCAGTCTGCAGGCTGACGCTCTATCCACTGAGCCAAACCAGTTAGGACATAATAATAACATTCTTTATGGAAAAGAACTTTCTAAAATTTAGTGCGAAACATTATTTTTACTTTTTGGGGGCTAAATCTCTTTAATGTTTGATTTAATCGAAAACAGATTTTGCTGGATTCTCCTGTCTGCTTCTTCATTCAGTCTTGCAGTATCACATGTCATGTAGCCACTGGAAAATGCCACTGTATATACACTTGTGAGGAAATGAGATGAAAAAGACAAATATTTCTCTGGACCACATCTTGAGGATTACTGCTCTATAACAAGATCAGTTTCTTTCTTTAAAAAAATTTTTTTTTTAATTGATATCAGAGAGGAAAAAGAGAGAGAGAAAAATCAATGATGAGAGAGAATCATTGATTGGCTGCCTTCTGCACGCTCCAAACTGGGGATCAAGCCTGCAACCTGGGCATGTGCCCTTGACCGGAATTAAACCCAAGACCTCTCAGTCCACAGGTTGACACTCTATTCACTATGCCAAACTGGCTAGGGCAAGACCAATTTATTTCTTGCCTAAAGCTTATATCCATCTGAAATTATCTTGATTCTGTCTGATTCCTGTTTATTGTCTGTCTTGTTGATATATATATATAAATATATATATATATTTTTTTACATCTTAACTGAAATTATCAGGGTGACCGGTTAATAAAATTATATAGGTTTCAAGTGTACAGTTGTATCATACATCATCTGTATATTGTATTGTGTGTTCATCACCCATCGTCAGGTCTCCAAGCTTTTTAAGCCCTGTATGCAGGAGGAGCCCGCCCTATTCTTAGGCTGCCTCTAGGGCCACAAGGAATGTGAAACGTGCGCAGACATATACGGGAGAAATGAGAAATCCACCTTTCAGGTGATGTGGGTAAGGTTAGGTTAGGCCTGGCAGAAGTGACTAAGGTTAGGCCTGTTTGAGAGGATTTCTCAGGGATGAAATAGCCAGGCTCTCGGTTCCCTCGTAGACGAAGGAGGTTGACTTCGTGCAGTTGCTGGGCTCCCAGTAGGACATCTCCACACTCCAGTCTTCTTTTGTCTTTTCAGCTTGTGAACACTTTCTTCAGCTTTCTTCGACGCAAAACAGACTTTTTCGTTGGCGGAGAAGAGGGGATGGCAGAGAAGGTGAGTATCGGGAGCTGCTGTTCCTTGGCAGTTCTGTTCAGAAGAAAAGCTCAGGTGGCCTTTCTTCAGCATGACGACAACTTCAGCAGAAGTAAATCAAGAGGGAAGACTCAGGGAAGGGAAGCAGGCTTCCTTTATTGAAGCCCTTCTTCCTGCCACATGCTTAATCTCCCCTGTTTCTCATGATCCTTTAGCAATCCAAAGGGGTAGGTGTTATATCCTCACTTGACAAATGAGGAAATTGGCTCTGGGGTATTGGGCACTTTATCCAAAGTCTTGAGTGGAGTTGCGGGAGAGCCAGGGCAGTTGTAAAACTGCCTTCTGCCCCTGACACCATGCTTCCTGATTCCTTTTCCACTGTGTAGGTTTTGTTTGTGTGTGTGTTTTTTAAAAATATATTTTTTATTAAATTTTTACAGAGAGAAATATTGATGAGAGAGAAACATCGATCAGCTGTGTCCTGCACGCCCCCTACTGGGGATGTGCCCGAAACCAAAGTACATGCCCTTGACCAGAATCAAACCTGGGACCTTTCAGTCCGCAGGCCGACGCTCTATCCACTGAGCCAAACTGGTTAGAGCTCCACTGTGTAACTTTTATCTAATTACCTTGCTGGGAGAGTGGGCAAATGTTAGAAACTGAGCTTAGAAGACAGAAATATAATGTGTATTAGCACTAGAACCTCCCATTTTTTCTGTGGGCCAAACTACCTTATAATATCAGCAGTCATTCATTTGTTCAATAAACATTTATTAAATTTTTTTCAATGAATATTTATTGAACATTTAATACTTTGCCTGTGTTAGATATTTTGCCAAATCCTTCAGGATTACAGAGGCAAATACAGACATGGCCTCTGTTTTCATGGATCTCACAGTATAGCACCCCCCATCCAAAAAAAAATAGGAAAGGAAAATGAAGAAGTAGGTGTTAGGGCAGAAGCCCTGGGAGCTTAAAATGAGTATTAACCTAGGCTGTGGGCTGCGGACAGTGGTCGGCAAACTGCAGCTCACGAGCCACATGTGGCTCTTTGGCCCCTTGAGTTTTTAGCAAAGGCCAGCTTAGGAGTACCCTAATTAAGTTAATAACAATGTACCTACCTATATAGTTTAAGTTTAAAAACTTCGGCTCTCAAAAGAAATTTCAATCGTCGTACTGTTGATATTTGGCTCTGTTGACTAATGAGGTTGCCGACCACTGGCTTGGGAAGACTTAATGAGGACGCAATGTGCGAGGCATGAAGGATGAGTAAGACGTAGCTGGTAGAAGGGAAGGAGATTAATATTAAGAAGTCTCAGAAGTGCTGCGGTGATGACAGCTACTGCTGTCTGCAGGTCGCTTCTTACATCTTGTTATGCTCCTTGGTTCTTCGTTACTGTAGGTTCAGCTTTTTCCCAGGAGGTTGGTCCGAATCTTAGGCAGGCATGAACCTGTCTCCACCTGGTCTCCAGTTGTAACACAGTAACTCCTTTGTGTTGACCACACTGGTGTAGATCTGCCAGGTGCATCTCCAGGTGTAGTGGGGAAAGAGCAAAGCTCTGGAGTCAAGCAGACGGGAGTTTGAATCCTGTTCTTTTCACTTCCCACTTGACAACTGTGTGGCATCTGAATTACTATCTCTCTGAGCCTCAATTTCTTACAAGCGGGGATGATAATCTTATGGGGCTGTCATGAGGCTAAAAAGGAAATGTAGCCCTGGCCAGTATAGTGGCGTCCCATTCACTGAGAGGGCAAAGATGCGGTACCTGATGAGGGCACGTGCTCGGGTTGCTGACTTGATCCCCAGTGTGGGATGTGCAGGAGACAACCAATCGATGTTTATCCCTCATCTATGTTTTTTCTCCCTCTCTCTCTTTCAAAATTAATAAAAAACATGTTTTTTTAAAAATATATTTTATTGATTTTTTACAGAGAGGAAGAGAGGGATAGAGAGTTAGAAACATTGATGAGAGAGAATCATCCATCAGTTGCCTCTTGCACACCTCCTACTGGGAATGTGCCCACAACCAAGGTACATGCCCTTGACTAGAATCGAACCTGGGACTTTTCAGTTTGCAGGCCGACACTCTATCCCCTGAGCCAAACCGGTTTTGGCTTGTTTTGTTTTTTAAAAGAAGGTAATGTTGATGAAGTGCCTGGCATATGAAAATACCAGTTCAGAGCCTCTTTTCTGAACCTCCTGGAGCCATATGCTTTGGGGATTTAGAATTCTTTGGATTTTACGAGGCAATAGTGTATTTCATACAATACCCCAATCCAGAGATCAGGAGCAGCATCCTATAATCAAGCACATTAAAAAAAATTTTTTTAAATCATCCTTTGCTTACAGAAATGAAATGCCATATTAGATACATATTAAACCCTTATATATGGGTTTTGAGCCTGAAACGAGGGCATGTGCCCTGACCAGGAGTTGAACCTGTGACCCCTTGATGCATGGGATGACGCTCAACCAACTGAGCCACACCAGCCAGGGCACATTTACATTTCTGCAGAGAAATGTCTATCGATATTCAAACCAAGTGAGAGATAAGAGACTATAAATACTTTAATGCCACAAATTTATAAAAAGTACAGAAACACTTTTAGTTTTTGTAGCTTTGAGGGCTAGGAATTATGGAGGAGAGATTGTAGATTTGAATAAAGCCATAATGATCAAATCATTATGGTACAGCCACAGAGAGAGAACTACATCAGTGAAGCAGAAAAGAGAACCTTGGAAAAGTGTAGCATATATAAGGGTTTAACATGTATCTAATATGGCAATTCATTTCTGTAAGCAAAGGATGATTTAATGAGTCATGCCGCTACAAGTGGCTATTTGTAAAAGAACAAAAATGTCCATCTGTTTAATTCCTATGTAATACTAAAGTGCAGACCAAGCAGAGTCTTGTAAGGAAACCTGGAAAACTATATCTTGTGGGGGGAAGCTTTACAAGTAGAAACCTAGAAGCTATGAAAGAAAAAGGTATCTGTCTATGAAAGAAAAAGGTATCTGTCCTTCAAAGATTGAAAACTTTTGTATGGCAAAAGAGATGTTGACATAAAGTCAATTGAAAAATAATACATTTGGGAAAATGCAATGCAGAGGACAGGTAAAATTTAATAGCTGATTTAATGTGCAGGAACTCTTGTAAATTGCCAAGAAAAGAATAAACAAAAAATGGGCAATTACAAGAAGAGCAAATCTAAAGAGCATTTGAACAGATGCTCAAATTCTCAAGTAGTCAAGGAAATGTAACTTAAAGAAACAGATGCTCTTTTTCTTCCTATCAAAAATTTTCTAAATAATTGCTTGTAAGGATGTGGGGAAAGGCTGTTTTTTGGACATTGTTGGTAAAAGTGAATTGTTGTAGCTCTTTATAAAAACTTTTATAAAAGATGCTCAACTTTCCTTATCAGAGAAATGCAAATCAAACCAAAAGATACCACCTCATAACCATTCAGTGTCTTCCGTTAAAAAACCCCCACAAACTTAACAAGTGTTGGTGAGGATGTGGAGAAATGGAAGCCTGTGCACCATAGGTGGGAGTGTAAAATGGTGTGACTGGGAAACAGTGTGGCAGTTCCTTGAAAGATTAGAATAGTGCTATATGATCCAGCAGTCTCACTTCTGGGAATATACCCTGAAGAATTGAAAGCAAGGTTTTGGAGAAAGTTTTGTTTATAGCAGAACTGTTCATAATAGCCACTAGGTGGAAGCAACCCAACTGTCCATTGATAGATGAATGGATAAACAAAACATCATATATACGTATAATGGGATATTATTCAGCCTTTTAAAGGAAGAAGAGCATTCAAAAGAAACACATAATGTAAGATTCCATTTATATGAAGTTCTAGAATAGAAGTGTGTCATCTTCAGACATGCCGCCCGCCCGCCCCCCCCCCCCCCCCCTCCAGGTTTAGAATCTCAGCCTTTGGATTCTGTCTCTTCTCTGGTTAGACTGGTGGGAACCACTCTGTACCAGTCTGGGCCAGGAAAAGCCTGTGTTAACTGTTATGTCCACTGAGCAGTCTGGGGCCTGTCTTCTAGAGCTAGCTCAGCTTTTCTCACCTCTTCTCCACTTTCCTGGGCTGTGCTTCCCAAGGGTGCTTCCAGTGAGAGCTTGACGGTGACAGCCTGTCAGTTGGCACCTCTGTGGGCTACGTACCCCTGGGGTCTCTGCTTGGGGCTGGGGCTGAGTAAAGATGTGGGAGGAGACCGGTGGCAGCTGCAGAGACTGCGTGATTGGCTTGACTCTGCCCTGTGGTTCAGCTCTGCCCTCACCTAACCTCACAGCCAGGAAGGAATAGGACGGATGGGATGTGACATGATTCACTGGGACTGGGAGAGGGGAGGACCCTGTTCCCACCTACCTTTGGCTAATGGTTAGCAAATGGCTTGAATTCAAGGTCTCCCTGATTAGGGACTTGGGACCAAGGCCGTGTAGAGGAACAGCCTCTGCTGTGTAATTGTCTCATGACTAATTATATTAAATGGCCTTCAGGTGGCTCATTCTCTCCCTCACACATCCCATTTTATCAACCTAGTTGGTTTGGGGGTCCAGTGCCCTTTTAACTTTGTAAAGTTCAGAGCTACTCTAGTACGGCATGGGTTGGGAATTTGGGGGTGGCCGGAGGAATTGGCATCAAATGAATGAGAAGTCACAGGGCGTTTGGCAGAACTTCGGTCAGGAGGAGCCTATGGGTAACTTGGGTGACCTGGAGTACTTCAAGGCCCTCTCAGCTTCCTCCATCCTTCCATCTCGGGCCCAGAAATTCTTGAAAGATGGTTTATTGACCACTGATAACGTAGTGGGTGGCCTGTGAGGCCTCCAGGTGTGTGGGTCAACATGAGTCCTGGGTATATTCCCAGACGTGAGACTGCTGGATCATAGAGTAGTTCTATTCTTATTTTTTGAGGAACTGCCACACTTTTCTGGGCCTGCGAAGATGAAGAGGTGAAACTCAGGAGACACTTGACCTGGTTCTGGAGGATGAGTAGGAGTTTGCCAGGTGACCTGGGAGTAGGAACAAGGACATTCTAGGCAAAGAACAGCTGTGCAAGATGACTTTTATTTTATTTATTTTTAATTTTTATTTATTGATTTTTAGAGAGGGAGGAAGGGAGAGTGTGTTGTTTCACTTATTTATGTTTTTGTTGGTTGATTCTTTTTTTAAAAAATATTTTTAAAAATATTTTATTGATTTTCCACAGAGAGGAAGGGAGAGGGATAGAGAGCTAGAAACGCTGATGAGAGAGAAACATCGACCAGCTGCCTCCTGTACACCCACTATAGGGGATGTACCCGCAACCAATGTACATGCCCTTGTCCGGAATCGAACCTGGGACCCTTCAGTCCGCAGACCGATGCTCTATCCACTGAGCCAAACCGGTTTTGGCTGTTGGTTGATTCTTATATGTGTGCTGACCAGAGACATCACCCACAACCTTGGCATATTGGGACGATGCTGTAACCAGCTGAGCTATCTGGCCAGAGCTTAAAAAGCCAATTTTAGACTAAAATAGAAGAACCGAGAAAGCTGCTCTACAGGGTCACACAGGTAAAAGAAGTAGACCAGGAACTCAGATCTAGATGTGGCTCTCCAGTGTTTATGAGAATTAGCCAGGAAGGCTGATTAAAAATATAGGCTGCTGGGCAACCTCCAAAATTTCTTTTCTTTTTTTTAAAAAAAATATTGAGTTTTTACAGAGAGGAAGAGAGAGGAATAGAGAGTTAGAAACATAGATGAGAGAGAAACATCGATCAGCTGCCTCCTGCACACTCCCCATCGGGGATGTGCCCGCAACCAAGGTACATGCCCTTGGCCGGAATCGAACCTGGGACCCATCAGTCCGAAAGCTGATGCTCTATTCACTGAGCCAAACCGGTTTGGGCCAAAATTTCTGATTCAGTAATTCTGGAGTGGGGCCTAAGATTTTACTTATTTTTTTTGGGGGGGGGGAGGTGGAGGGGACCTGAGATTTAGCTTTCCTAACAAATTCTGGATGATACTGATGCTGCAGGTTAGGAAACCATACTTTGAGGGCTATTAGTATAAGAGTGAGGGGGAGCCGTCGCTCCCGTTGTATTTTTATTGCAGAGAAAGTGCTTCTCCCAGACCCCAAAGCTGACATTGGGTTAACCTCCTCCAGGCAAGCTGTGTGATATGGCAAGGACTGAGCCAGGCTCTAGATGAATGTTGGTCATATTTGATCCCCATGACAGGTGAGGAAACAGGCTTAGACAATGTCAAAGCTGTCCGCTTGTCCAGGGCCACCCTGACAGGCAGTGACAGGGGGCAGTATAGTGGGGTAGCTCCTGGGCAGCGGGGAGGCCAGCCAGCCGGCTATGGGTTAGAAGCATCCTAGGAAGGAACAGTGGGAGAGAAAGGATTTGAAATGGATAGCTTGCAGGCTGAGAAGAGGAAGAGGCTCTTATTCCCTCAAGAAAGCACTCTTACCTTCGCTGGTTTGGCTCAGTGGATAGAGCACCGGCCTTCAGACTGAAGGGTCCCAGGTTCAATTCCCGTCAGGGGCACATGCCGGGTTGCAGCTTGATGCCCTGATGCCCAGTAGGGGTCATGCAAGAGGCAGCCAATCAATGATTCTCATCACTGATGTTTCTCCCTCTCCCTTTCTCTCTGAAGTCAAAAATATAAATGAAAGGAAGAAAAAAGAAAGCAAGCTCTAACTTCTGCTAATGTGGCAATCCTGGGGGTGGTGCTGAGTGCTGCAGTCCTAGAGACAGATCCGCCGCCGGAGGAAGAGAGATCAGTCAGAGCAAGTGGGCAGGGGGCCTGAGCTCAGGAAAGACTTCTCAGAGGGGTTGAGTCTGGAGTTCTTATAGCTTCACCGTCTACTGAAGGACTTTCAGAGCACTGATCATTTTGTCTGCACAATAACACTGTGAGGTGGGATTCATCCTTACCAATGGAGGTTTTGAAGCTCTTAGAGGTTAAGTAGTTTGCTAAAACAATAGGTAGTGTGTGACAAAACCAGGATTAGAACCCAGGATTGTTCAACTTCAATGTCCATGCTCTTGGTTGTTAGAATGTTGTTTTTAAAAAATGCATTTTTTATTGACTTCGGGGGGAGAGAGGGAGAGAGAGAGAGAAACATCAATCAGTTGCCTTCCATATGCACCCCTACAGTGATTGAACCCACAACCTAGGTATGTGCCCTGATCAGGAATTGAACCTGTGATCTTTTGGTACACAGGACAGTGCCCAGCCAATTGAGCCACACCAGCCAGGCCAAAACTGTTTTGGTTTTTTATTTTTTTTATTATTATTTAAAAAAAAATTTTATTTTTATTTTTTTATTAAATTATTATCTGTGTACATATTCTACCATTGCCCCTCCCCCTGCCACTGTCTATTGAGCCAGGTATTTGCAGATATTGTTGTTATAACTCGATCAGGTATGTGTATATTTTTCCCTTTTCTAGATGAGGAAACGGGGGTTCTAAGTGCAGTGCCTTACTTAGGCACCCCGCAGATAAAGACGGGACTGTGCTTTTGGGATACTACCCTTATCTTGGTGGCTCATTGCTTTCACTTTCGTCCCCAGCTCATCACACAGACCTTCAACCACCACAACCAGCTGGCACAGAAGGCCCGGCGGGAAAAGAGAGCGCGGCAGGAGACGGAGCGGCGGGAGAAGGCGGAGCGGGCAGCGAGGCTGGCCAAGGAGGCCAAGTCAGAGAGCTCCGGGCCTCAGATCAAGGAGCTGACTGACGAGGAGGCCGAGAGGCTGCAGCTGGAGATTGACCAGGTAAGAGGAGGCTTCCCTCCACTGTCCCCTCAACTGTTGGCACTAGAAGAGGGACCCTCCTGCCAACTGCTTTGTCCTTTGCCGTAGAAAAAGGATGCAGAGAATCATGAGGCCCAGCTCAAGAATGGCAGCCTTGGCTCACCAGAGAAGCAGGTGAGGTGGACTGGGGTGCTGGGGACTAGCCAGGGGTTGGGAACTTCCAGGGACTCTACAGCCTTAGCCTGTCTCCAGGATGCCCTCCCCTGCCCCCCTTCCCTCAGCTTTGTGACCTCCCCATACTTCAAGGTCTCATTCAGAGATATTAGACCAAATGGTTTGTATTATAAACACTGAAGACCCGTTGGCCTTAAGCCTTGGCAAGAAAGCCCCAAAGCAAGAGAGGGCAGTCAGTGCCTGTGCAGGTGCCATTCATGCGGCCTGGGCCTGGGGGTCCAGCCGGGGCCTTGGTGGTGGGTCACTGACACATCTGCGCAACAAGCCCCTCAGAGCTTCTCCCACTCACCCAGACCCAGGTTCACAAACGAGTTTGGGGGCATTCATTTGGCTTTTCAGAGGTTCTGATGTGAGACTAGTGGTCTTAGCCCTACAGACACAGAAAAAGGATGTTGATCATTAGGCATCCTGGTTTTATTATTTTTTAAAATTTGTTTTAAAGATGTTTTTATTGATTTCAGAGAGGAAGGGAGAGAGATAGAAAACATCAATGATAAGAATCATTGATCGGCTGCCTCTTGCACGCTATGCCTCCACTGGGGATGGAGCCTGCAACCCAGGCATGGAACTGTGACCTGGTTCATAGGTCAGCGCACAACCACTGAGCCACATCAGCTGGGGGTGTCTGGTTTTTTGTTTTTAAAAAATATATATTTTATTGATTTTTTTACAGAGAGGAAGGGAGAGGGATAGAGAGCTAGAAACATGGATGAGAGAGAAACATCGACAAGCTGCCTCCTGCACACCTCCACCGGGGATGTACCCGCATCCAATGTACATCCAATGTACTCTTGACCTGGGACCCTTCAGTCCGCAGACCGAGGCTCTATCCACTGAGCCAAACCAGTTTCGGCGGGGTGTCTGGTTTTATTTTAGGACAACCCTGCTCATGGTCACTTTGTTTTCCTGTGCTTGGCTTTCTAAGACCCAGCGGGGTCCTGTGGGTTTATCTCTCACTGTCATGGCCCCCCAGTGTGTCCTTCATTACATGCTTATAACAGTCTGAGCTCCTCAGACAGATCAGAACTGCGTTTCACCTGTGGCTCCCAGTGCGCCATGGAGTAGGCAGGACAGGTCCGTTTCATCTTGTGGTTGTATGTCCTGGGGCTTCCCCAGAGAGTTCCAGTCTGTGTCTGTCAAGTAAGTCTCTGAGCACTCCGACTAGGAGCAGGAGGCTGAGGAAGATGAGGAGGAGGACGAGAAGGACAAAGGGAAACTGAAGCCCAATCTCGGCAATGGGGCAGACCTGCCCAATTACCGCTGGACACAGACCCTGTCGGAGCTGGACGTGAGTGGCCGGGCCAGGGCAGGGGTGAGGGAGCCAGCCCGGGGCCCCTCCTGACGGTCTCTGTCCCCTGCAGCTGGCAGTGCCCTTCCGTGTGAACTTCCGGCTGAAGGGGAAGGATGTGGTGGTGGACATCCAGCGGAAGCATCTCCGGGTGGGGCTCAAGGGGCAGCCTGCAGTCATCGACGGGGAGCTCTACAACGAGGTGAAGGTGGAGGAGAGCTCCTGGCTCATCGAGGACGGCAAGGTGGTGACGGTGCATCTGGAGAAGGTGCGAAGGGGCCCAGCCTTTGGCCTGCGCCTTAACGAAGAAAGAGGGAAGGGTTTCTGCTCATTCAGTCGGGGACCATGCTAGGGACCTGGGGGACATTTCTTATTTAATCCCATAATACTTAGAGTATGTATGCCCCTTTTTTAGAAAAAAATATTTTTTTGTTAATCCTCACCTGAGGATATTTTTCTGTAGATTTTTAGGGAGAGTAGAAGAGAGGGAAAGACAGAAACATCAATGTAAGAGAAACATATCGATTGGTTGCCTCTTGCACTAGCCTGGCCAGGGAGGAGTTGCAACCAAGGTACTTGTTCTTGACCGGAATTGAACCCAGGACCCTTTGGTCCGAAGACCCATGCTCTATCCACTGGACCAAATTAGCTAGGGCTGTCCTATTTTATTTTATTTTATTTTATTTTATTTTTTTAAATATATTTTATTGATCTTTTACAGAAAGGAAGAGAGAGGGATAGAGAGTTAGAAACATCGATGTGAGAGAATCATCCATTAGCTGCCTATTGCACACCCTCTAATGGGGATTTGCCCGCAACCAAGGTACATGCCCTTGACTGGAATCGAACCTGGGACCTTTCAGTCCGCAGGCCGATGCTCTATTCACTGAGCCAAACCGGTTTCGGCTAGGGCTGTCCTATTTTTTAAAAAAATAAACCTTTTTATTGATTTCAGAAAAGAAGGGAGAGGGAGAGATAGAAACATGAATGATGAGAGAGAATCATTGTTTGGCTGCCTCCTGCATGCTCTATACTGGGTAGTGAGCCCACAACCTCCTGGTTCATAAGTCGACACTCGACCACTAAGCCATGCCGGCAGGCAGGTCTGTCCCTTTGTGGAGTCAGGAAAGGGTAGCTCATGTATTTGCCCAGGCTCTTACATCTAGGAAAAGGTGGAGTCAGGATCAAAATAGTCTTTGTTAACCAAATCCTCAACTTTCCTTAGGTTCATGCATGTATTAAACTTAACGAACAGTTGAACATCTATGTGCCAGGCACTGTTCTATACACTGGAGAGAGAACAATGAACAAAACATAGAAAATACCTTCAGGACACCTATGTTCTCTCCTTCCCTCAAAAAGGGATATGGGACACACACACACCAGGAAATAAAGGTGGTCTCTGTAAAGTGCCAAACATCAAGGAAAACTCCCATTGGCCTGTAAGACCTGTCCCAGCCACCTGACTGGCCATGGCTGCCTCAGTCACCCTCCGTGCCCTTGCACTTGCTTTTCCTCTCAACTGGAATGTCCTTCCCTGATTTTTTAGTCTGGTAAACTGCTCGTCCCAGTTAGGTGTCACTCTGTAGCTTCTCTCCCTTCACCCTGGGTGGTATCTTCCTCTGTGCTTTATTTTGCTTGTTCTGATTTGTGACTATATTCAGGTCAGTCTTGCTCCTCTAGACCTCAGGCCCCAGCATAGCCCTGCTTTGGGTCCTAAGTGTAGGATGTGGGCGGAGAGGATTGGTTGGTGGGTGGTTCCTAGGCCATAGAATGAGTGTCTGGTGGTTCTCCTCACAGATCAACAAGATGGAGTGGTGGAGCCGATTGGTGTCCAGTGATCCGGAGATCAATACCAAGAAGATCAACCCTGAGAACTCCAAGGTGAGGCCTGGTTGGTTGGGGGAGCTTCAACTGGGAGGTGCGAGGCCCCGGTGGCCCCGGAGCTTCACCTGTCCCCCTGCTGCCTGCCCCCAGCTGTCAGACCTGGACAGTGAGACGCGCAGCATGGTGGAGAAGATGATGTATGACCAGAGACAGAAGTCCATGGGGCTGCCCACCTCAGATGAGCAGAAGAAACAGGAAATTCTGAAAAAGTGAGCACTTTAAAAATGGGAGTTTTGGGGGGGGCTTGGATCCGGGTGACAACTGCAAGTGGGTCAGTGAGTAGGGCACAGGAGCTGCCCTGCCCCTTCAGAATGAGCTGCCAAGTTTATAGTTTTATAGCCTTGGCTTGCCAGTCCTAATCACTTGCTGAGGTAATTGTGAGGCCAAGGCCACCTGGAGATAGGAAAGAAGGAAGGTGATAGGTGGTCATTGCCACCTACAGGTGAAAAGTGCCAATGGCCTCGGCTCAGATGAGCCTCAGACCCTGCCTGGCCTGGCTCCAGGTTCTAAAGAGATGGGACCTCAAGTGGGGACTAACTTTAGGGCAGAGGGAGTCTGTTTCACTGTCTTCCTATTTCCCTTCCCAGGTTCATGGATCAGCATCCAGAGATGGATTTTTCTAAGGCCAAATTCAACTAGCTTGTTTGCCTCCCTGAACTCTTGGAGCTGAGCCTTCAGCCATCAACCTTTCTTTTCCACCCTTCCCTGGGACTAGAGGTCCTCAGAGCTGGGACAGGCATGGGACTGGTCCAGGCACAGAGGTCCCAGGGCACCACGGGAGAAGGGCTGGGGCCTTTGGAGGTCTTGTTTTCACTAATGAAACACTGTTACACATTAAAACTGTTGATGCAATTCCACTTGTGTTCTCTCTTCCCTCTAGTCCAAGCATGTCAGACTCTGGGCCCCAGAGGCCACATGCCTCATTTATTTGGCCCTTGATAGCCTTTGAGTTTGACATGCTTGCTTGTAGTCGTTACTGGGGGTCAGGCCCCGTGTGGCTGCTGCGGGGAGCCGAAGGCTTGTCTTCTAGCTGATTCTGCCTGTGACCCAGGGCAAGTCCTTGCCCCTCTCGGGCTCAGTCCTCATTACTTGGAGGAATAAAACGAGACTTTTCATTTGTGTATAATTCTGAGCAAAGGTGAGTTTTTTCTGGCTACAGGACCAGAACATCTGATTCTCATAGGGGCCCATGACTCAGCAGAGTTCAAGACCAGGGACTTGATTTCATTTTCATCTTTAAGACAACTTTCAACTACAGTGGGTCCTCCAGCCCTACATCAATTGTTTCTGAAGCCACACACTGTTGTTTCCCAGGGGCCGAGAGCCACAAAGGCTGGGGGACAGCCCTGGGCTCAAGGCTGCTCTAAGTATGGTACAGACACCTGACCTGGAGGGCAGAGCAAAGTCCAGTGGGGCCCTGTTTGTGCCTCTGACCCGAGCTCTACAGATTTCAGGACTTCTCAGTCACCTGCCAAGGCAGTGCCAGGGCTGGAGAGGTGCTCGCCTCTGCCCAAATCCAGCCCCTGGAGTTCACCTTACCCCACCTTGGCCAGAGAATGGAGGTCACTGAGGGTTGTAGCCAAGAGGTTATGGTTACAGCAGGAATGTCTATGTTGACTCGCCCAGAATGGTTTGCTCTGTGTGAAGAGGACCCCTAAATTTCTGGAACACACTATATCCTTTAGACATTTCAGAATAGCTTATTGAAGACTTCAGGAGGCTATGTAGTACCTACCTTTGTTTCCCAAACGTGACATTCCCCTCCTTTTTTAAAATTGATTTCAGGGAGAGAAACATCAGTGACAAGAATTGATCAGCTGCCTCCTGCACACCCCCTACTGGGGATTGAGCTTGCAACCTGTGCATGTGCCCTTGACCAGAATCGAACTTGGTACCCTTCAGTCCATAGGCTGACGCTCTATCCTCTGAGCCAAACCAGCTAGGCCCCCCACCCTGGCTTATTTGAGAAAACCAGTATTGGTTCCCAAGGCTGTGTTCGGGAAATTGCTCTAGAGTGAAGGGTAGGGTGAAGGAATGTTGAATCCTATGTCCTGTGATATCCCTGGGCTCCAGTGTCCTGTGGTCATTTTCAATCTTGGAGAAGCTTTGGTCTGGATGAGACAACTTAAGAGGCCAGTTTTATCATATACTGGGCCCATGATGATAACCCCAAGGGACCATCTTGGGTGTGCCATAGGAAATCGGATAGGCAAGTACTTGTCACTTTCCAGTGGATGCCCATGAGGACAGTAAAAAGGGTTATGGGGACTAAGTGAGGTGGGGCAGAGGTCCTGGACACCTAGTTTATCAGTCAACTGGCCTGGTGGACCTGCTCTGGCCTCACTGTTGATTGTGTGAGTAGCTAAGTAGGACCCTTCTATACCCAGCTGATCTCTAGGACCCTGCTTCTGCCCCAAACAGGTCAGTTTGTCAGCTTAAGGGCAGAAATCCAGGTTCAGAGCCAGTTACTAGCTCTGTGACCCATTAAATTTCTTGACATCTCTGAAAGGATCCTACTCCAGTATTGTTGGGAATGTCAAGAAGCACATCGATCTCTCGGCTCGACAGGGAGCCACTGCCTATCTCAGGTAGGTCCAGGTCTGACTCGTGGAAGGAGTAGTACTCCTCAGAGCCTGAGCCGAAGGGCAGAATGGTTTGAACTGAGCCGAAACCGGTTTGGCTCAATGGATAAGAGTGTCGGCCTGCGGACTGAAGGGTCCCAGGTTCGATTCCTGTCAAGGACATGTACTGTGGTTGCAGGCACATCCCCAGCAGGGGGTGTGCAAGAGGCAGCTGATCGATGATTCTCATTGATGTTTCTAACCCTTTTCCTCTCCTCTCTGTCAAAAATCAATAAAATATATTTTTGGGGAAGAAAAAAAAAAGGTAACTGAACCACAGTGCCCTCAACACCAAGGAGAGGTGGAGGGAGCAGCAGGTCTGGCTGGTTGGGGAGTTGGGGAAACTAGGAATGGCCAGAAGCAGGCCAGTCTGCAGGCAGTGAGCCTAGGCAGCAGGGCTAGTCAGAGAGGCAGCCTGGAACCTCCATGACAGATCATGTGAGACCTTCAAGTACAAACACTGCTGGGCTCCATCTCCTGGAACTGGTGAATCTGAGAGGTAGGTGTTCACTCCCGTTTCAGCCTTCTGGCTTTGACCCCACAACGCTAAGCCAGGCTAGGTGCTGTTTTGTTTCCTGCTCCGGGCAGCAGTCAGGCAAATGGGACTGTAAGGACAGTATGACAGCCAAGATAACAAGGTAGACATCTTTATTTCCTTGATACTTGTAACTATGGTCATACCAGTATGTAGAACATCAACAAAGAAACAAACTGCTCAACAGAATGAAACATGGAGTAGGCACTGCCCACAATTCCAGAGGCCCTCTGCCCCCTAACCCTATCTAAGATAAACTGCTTTTAGCTGTCACACTCTTGCCCCCGCACAGGGAGGGGGAAGTCTGCATGATTGGTTAGGATGGCAGGTTATAGGGGAAGAGCAGGGATTCAATCCCAGAAGGTAACTCCTAAGTCTGCTTTCCATGGCCCAGGCTGCCTGAAGAAGGACAGGTCAGGCCAGCTGGGGGTCCAAGGGGATGTGGGCACCATGGCCCAGTGAAATGCACGTGGTCCGAGAACCAGTCAGCCAAGCCTGGAGGAGCCAGAGTGAGCTCTGCCGCTCCCAAAGGGAGTCCTGGGCCCCTCTCATTCCGCAGGCTGTGCTTCTCTCGGAAGGGGAGTGGCCGCTGGGCCCAGCAGGGGTTAGCAGTACACCTGGAGCAGGGGTGCCCCCGAGGAGTCTGTGTCGGTGCCCTGGAAGGACGAGTCGTGGCTGGCTGGGTATCCTGAGGGTGAAGAGAAGGAAACAGGCTGAGGGGGAAAGCGGCTCATACAGGTCCCAGGGGCAGGGGGAACCCCGAAAAAGGAGCAGAAAGGGACTTAAGCCTGGGTCAGTATGATCCTGTCTGGGCGACCCACTCAGTTCCTTAAACTGAGCCCCAGCCTTCCTCTGCAACAGGGTAACCACCCCGTCCCAAGAGCTTGTGAAGGCCAAGACAGCAGGAGAAGTCACAGGGTGCCTTCAGCACCAGGCTGGACGGCCTCCTGCCCCCCACTTTCTTCCCCAGTGCCTGGAGCTCAGAGGCTGGGGTCCCATCACTTCCAGCTTGCCTGTTCTGGGAACCATCCTGCTGCTTCAGGGCAGGGCCCCGAGTCTCCCAACTGAACCCTTTAAGTTAGCTTGTGGGATTGGGATGGCATCTGTGGCTTCTCAGACTTCTCGCCCCTTTCTGATCCCATCCTCACCCACCCCAGGAGGAAGCTGGAAGAGGGGCATGGGGGCCCCTAGGTCATGCCCCTCTCCTCAAACCTGGGGCTCCAAAAGGCCTCAGCTTCCTGGCGATGGCATCTGCAGTCGTCTCCTGGGAGATCTGCACTGTGAGTTCTAGAAAAGGAACACGAGGGGGGCAGTGTCATTATCACAACTTTTCAACTCCAGTTCCCACTTTTGTACCCAGCACGATGGGGCCATTCACCCTGTGTGTATGTATAATTTTTAAAAATTGATTTCAGAGAGGAAGGGAGAGGAAGAGATACAAGATAGACATCTTTATTACAACATCAATGATGATAGAAACATCAATGATAAGAGAGAATCATTGATTGGCTGCCCCCTGCATGCCCCACAATGGGTATTAAGCCTATAACCTGGGCATGTGCCTCGACCGGGAATCGAACCATGTCCTCCTGGTTCATAAATAGACACTCAACCACTGAGCTATGTTAGCCAGGCTAAAGAAATGTTTAAAACAAAGACAGATAGAGAATGTGTGTCTGTGCATGTGCTCATGGGTACACAGTGGTGGGTGGTGGGTATATTGGTTAGGCCAGGACAGGTCAGAGGTCCAAATTCATATGGGTTCTTGCTATGGATTAACCAGGCCAGACCTGGCAGCTACTCTGACAGTTGATAGCAAGAGATAGAAGGAGCCTGTTAGGGGATGCAGATGAGTTGGGAAAAAGGAGGAGGGGAAGGAGGAAGAGCAGGGATTGGTTAAGGGATGGACCCATAGCGGCCAAAGGCCCCAGCGCTGCCCTCCCTTGACCAGAGTCTCCTCCATTCTGCCCTTCAGCCCTGGGGGGCCCCACATACCATCCTGGCTGAGCCCAGAGCCCACCATGGTCTCGTGGCCACTGTCAGGGGCCATGGCAGCAGGGGCAGCAGCCCGGGTTGAGCGCCCCTCTGTGGTCTGCGGGCGGGTCCGGCTCTTTCGGGTACTGATGCGAATGATGCCGCGTACCAGGCGACCCTCAGCATCCTGCTCATCCAGGTGGTAATCCTGGGTGATGCTGTTGATGAGGTCTGAGATCTTACTGGTCTTCTCCAGGAACACAGTGTCTGACGTGCACTTGGCCAGCTCGTCGATCTGGTGTACGCTGAACAACTCTGTCAGCTTCTTGAAGATCAGCACATCGATCTCTCGGCTGGACAGGGAGCCACTGCCTATCTCGGGTAGGTCCAGGTCTGACTCGTGGAAGGAGTAGTACTCCTCAGAGCCTCGGGGGCTGCTGGCAAGGGTGCTCGGCAGGCTGTGCCGCATGGGTGGGGGCTCGGTCAGTGGCTCCTTGCAGCAGGAGTCCGCATCAGGGGCTGGGGCAGTGTTACTGCGGTAGGGGTACACAGGGATGCCTTTGAGCTTGACGTCGGGGTAACTGAAGCTGCTGCCCATGGTTGACTTGAGCCGCTGGCCGTCCCGGCGGCTGGGCGGGGCGCGGTCGGGACTGGGGGGCACTCCATTGTGCTCCTTGGCCCAGTTGGCTTCAGCAGCCCCATCAGGGGAGTCCCCGGTGGACAAACAGGGGCTGCAGCCCCGAACACAGGCTCCACAGCGCTGGAGGCAATCCCGGCAGCGGCGGAAGCAGAAGGCAGCCAGGCACCAGTCCCACACCCACGGTCGCCAAAGCCGGCAGCAGGCTGGGGGCTCAGCAGCAGGCTCAGCAGAGCCGGAGATGAAGGTAAGGCTCTCAGGCCCATGGTGGCCAGGATCCTTGGGGTCTGGCCTCCGAGTGCGGCGGCTTGGTGGGGGCTGAGATGGCTCATCATAGGTCTCCAAACATAGCTCTGTTGGCCGCTCCCAGGGTCCCAAGCGTGGGGGCCCAGATGCTGGGCGGGGGTGTCCAGGGCGGGGCATGGCTCATTACATGGTTTACTGGAGCCAGGCACCTGTGGGGAGAGACCAGGAAGGAGTCAGGATCAGAGATGAGGAGTTTTAGATTTCTGGTTTCTAAGAAACCTGTGATGTGGACAGACCCAGGTTGGCCCAAGGAGGAAGTTCTCTCTATGGCCTAACCTACATGTCCAAATCTCTAGGACTTCACATCCATTAGAATGACTACTACTGGGGGGGGAGAGGAGGGGAAATACACCCCCCCCCCCCAAACAACAGAACAGAAAGTGACAAGCATTGGAGAGAACATAGAGAAATTGGATTCATTCATTCAATTAATAAATATTGTGCATTGCTGGTGGGAATGCAGAATGGCCCAGCTGCTGTGGAAGTCTGTTGATCCCCCAAAAATGTAAACATAGAATTATGATATGATCCAGCAATTCCACTTCTGGGTATATACAAAAGGACTGAAAAAAGGGACTTAAACATATATGCGTACACAAATGTTCACGGAGCATTGTTCACAAGCAAAAGATGGAAACAACCCAGAGGTCCCTTGATGGATGAATGAATAGAACAAAACGTGATTACACACACAATGAAATATTGTTCAGCTCTGAAAAGGAGTGAAATTTTGATACATGCTACAATACAGATGAACCTCGAGACATTGTACTAAGTGAAA